>QVRM01004188.1:1535000-2982500 GCA_003439945.1 Dermanyssus gallinae | reverse complement strand
ATATCACCCGGTGACGCCTCGCCAGTGCCTAAAGGATTGGATTTGTGGCTGTCGACCCTTCTAGCTGCTACGACCCATTCCTGTTCGACTCTGAATGTCAGCCGAGCACAAACACAATCAATGCACACGATCTGGCTAAACGATCGGGTGGTCATACTCGCTGCCGTTGGGCAGCCGTGTGTGATATGTGGAGCAACATACCGAGGCAATTTGCCTTCTGCTACCATTGCTGGGACCACTTCGCGCACGTACACCGATAGATATCGCTAGATAGAGCGAGCGACATGGGTTGCGTGCAAGGCGCAGACATGTGTGACCAACAACGTGCCTGCCATATCGTGGTAACGACATTTCCCCATTGGCACGTTAATCGTTTTGCACATTTGTGACGCGGCGAGTGGCCTCTGAATGCCCTTTTGCCGTAAACAAAAATATCACCGCAACTCTAGAAACAGGTGCAAACTGTTCTTGGTAACTAGGCGCCGTGTTTTTGATTGGATGTACCACGTAGAAGTTTAAATTATGAGTTCTTTATGTGTACCTCCAAAAAATGGCTATATGTGCTTTAAAAAGATAAGCTGGTGTAGCGAGTCCTCCCCCCAGAAGTGTGACCAGGTGAACCAATTGATACATGGATACGAACTCGATAAAGAGTAACCCAACAGAAGCACACATCATTGCAAGTAATACACAACGTCGTCTATCTGCGCATATATATATATATATATATATATATATATATATATATATATATTTATTTGGGCATACGTATATTGACTTGTGTGTGTGCAGTCATTATATATATATATATAGCTTTTCTTAGGCTACGGTATGTTCTGTTGGTTGCTTAACATAACTCTTAACACCGGGAATTAATGCAATAAGTATATTGCTGTTCTTCCCTTAGAGCGCATCCTTAATCTTGCTTCCTAACCAGTTACGAGGTAATTATGGGTCAGCCAAGAAGAAGTGCCCGATACGTTTACTTACATAAGGTATATTCCGAAGACAATTACGAGTCTAGCTGCACTAGCCACAGTTAGTAAACGAGTAGTTAAGCTGGTTTGAACAAAATGATTTACTAGCGCTAACGGATGGTTAATTGGTCGGTCGGTTGGCCAACACCGTGGGCATCGTGAGCGTGGATTTTGCGTGTAATATCTACGCCGTCTCCGGCCGTCCGAGGGTGTCCGGGTGTCCATCTTAGCCACGCCCAGCGGTTCTACCGTCTCGCTTGTGCTCCCATTCTTCTCCTCATCCTTCAAACTCATTCGCTACCTTGCCTAGCGTTTTTCCTAAACGCGCCTATCCGCCGGCCTTGGCATCTCTGCTCGGACTGCCGAAGTAATGTTAAGCTGATAAACGAAGCAAAATAAAATATGAACGGTGCTTACGCTGACCTACGTTGTTCGCGTCAAAGCAGTCATCTAAAACTTATACATCAATACTTGTATAGAATACGTACAGGAAAAAAAAAATATATATATATGCGGGGTCTCCCAGAAATATTTAGAAAGTCACATAGAAATTGTAGTGACACAAGACTTCTCAGAGACAATGTTCTTAATGGAACATTGACTCTGAGAAGTCTTCTTTTGAAGTGAAATCGATAATACTAAAATCCGTGACACTTGTGTTGCTGCCCGACATAAGGGCACACAATGTGAAATTGCGAGACAACCGAATTTTCCTATACAGAAACCAAGCGCATCGTGTTCGTAAGAAAAGTTTGCTTCCTCTGAAGAATATATAAGGCCGGTCAGAAGATCAGATATGGCGGAAGGTCGCAAAAATGGAAGTTCTACTATTAGCTTTTACACACAATTCCTCCAAATCATAACCTTCCGATCATTCACAGCATTCAAACCTAACACTGGCAAATGGTACCAAATCTATGGCAATGCAAGCCGTAATGGCGGAGAAATTTAGATTTTTTAGAGGGCATGCACTCAGTCTCTGTAAACCCGGATCGGATCGGCATATATGCCAAAATTATTGCAATATATGCTTGTGTGGTGAATTACCATGGGGTATGATTTTGAGGTTTGCGGACGTTAATAATAGAACATCAAGGTTTGCGAGTTCCCTTCTAATTCTGCTTGGTTTCGGTTGAGGAGAACTGGTTGTTTTGCAATCGCACATTCTGTGCTCCTATGCCAGGCAAGAACACATAGATTTTAGTGAGATCGCCCTCACTCCGAAATAAGACTTCTTAGCAACCATGTTCCATTGGAAAAAAATATTTACTTTATTGAGCTCAACATTTCCCTATGCCGCATTCTAAATTTCTGGGAAACCTTGTAAATATATATGTGGTATGCATGTGTAAGCAGAAAATTAATCCCACACCTGTGAGGACGCATGCAAATAGACCTGTTTGTTAAGCAATCGAGGTTCGGTAACTAAGCCATACTTAATGTGGAATAAATTGCAATGTGGCACTTGGCTATCAACTACACCATAGCGCCATATGGGCCTGAAAGACCTTCAGCAAGGTATTAACTCGATAGCGAATGTCGGTGGCCCTATATGGCCCTCATGGCGTCCAACAATGACCTGAAAAGCTAGACGAAAGCTCTAACCTTAAAATCAAATTGACAGTGAAGTGGATCGGCACATGTCCGTTACGTTTCTGAGAAAGCGCTACAGCTAAGGAGGTCTAAGTCGCCTACGCGCACCGAACGAGAGTATCCCAGAGTGGCGAGCATGAAGGAGGCCGCTGATGCTGGAGCGGCTGAATCCGCCGTTCTATTTATTATTGTTATTGGCCACAGGGAAGCTAAGATCGACCGCGTTCGTCTGACAGGGGTGTCATTGGAACCACAGAGAGGCAATGCCAAGGTGACGCTGAGTGGTCACCGACACTCAAACAATAATAATGCAAGCAATATTACAAATATTATATAGTTCATATATGTGTCATTGTGATACTTGTACCTTTGATTATTATTATTAAGACATGAGAAGTTAACAGCTACAACGTCAGGACTGCTCTGTTTCAACGGAGAAGCAGCAGCAATGGCTAATGAGTTTCAAAGCCCGTGGTGTTCAATGTGCTTTCCTACAAAGAAGGGTGTCCAGATTCACGTAAGAAGGACTCATAAAAAGAAAATGCCGAATCTAGTGGAACAGCAGCGTTCCAACAGGCCGCTGCCACTACCAGTAGTACCTCATAACCGCTGCCTTCTCCGCACGCTCCGCTAGCAGAACCCTCTTTTCACCCCGCCAGCCAGCCGCCAGTGAATGCAGAGCCGACACACGGTCAACACATGCGCCCTCTTCTCCCCTTCTTCTGCGCAGGATCCTACAGGGAGCGAGAATTCCTCTGCGCGGGCTCTTTCACTGTCTGCTTAAAGATGTCGTGAAAAATAATGACGAAGCGAGCTGGAACGCACTGCTCACCCTCGCCCCGAAAGTCCTCCACGTCGACAAAGAAACCCAAGGAGGCCATAGCTTGGCCAGCGTAGTCAGGGAAAAAGTGTCCCTTTTTGGATGTGCCGCTCTCACTTGCGTGGATGCTGAGGGTCGAGGCGAGAGTGTATTGACGGATAAAGCCCGCGCTCAGATCACTGCTCACAAGTTTTCCATGGGTTTTCATGTGTGGAGCGCCATTAGAATCTTGTCTTCCGATGACGCGATTGCGCCCGTAACGCGGGAGTCGATTAGTGAAATGGTAGCAAAACACCTTCCGGCTTCTGCAGAGGACGTGGTTCCACCGTCCCCTATCGGCTTGCCAGCGGTCGGGTCGTGCTCAAGCGAAGACGTTGCTAAGACACTTCGTACCTTTCCATCCGGTGCGTCGGGTGGTCTCGACGGCCTCACGCCTGACCATCTAAACGCGCCCAAACATGATGGTGCCGAAACAATTGCTCACACAGCTCGCACCTTTCTTGAAAACAACGAGAAATGCTGCCTTTTTAAAAATGCGTTTAACTTAAACAAACGAGGACACCTTATGACAGAGATTTCCATGCACGCCCAGCCTTCTATCCAATGATGCACCAGGCATACATATAGCAGACCGACTCCCCTGATGTTCGGTGAGGTTGAAATAATATTGTCAGCCGGTTGTCAGCAGGAAGACGTAGCGGCTTTCCTCGCATTTAGCCTGCTTCTGCATCAGTACGTCAAGCAGGTGACATTCAAGGACCTTTGTTTTTTTACGATAAGACCCTTCTTGACAACGATCCTTCGGTGCTACTCAGAGCAGCAGGCATCAGAGCGTTTGAGCAATGAAGCGGGCTGCAGATTAACCCATCCGGAAATCCTTGCCCGTTTGGATCTGGGACGCGCGCCAGTCTGGTCGTCCTTCTGAGGAACAGGTCACTAGGCCGAAGGGGTTAGACCAAATCGCTACTCAGGCTTAGTTGCACAAAGTTGGCCGAGCTTACGCAGGGCCGCCACGATACCATCAATGACATCCTCGGGCACGCTTTCAGAAGCCGGCTACCGCGTCACGCTGGCCTGGTTGACTGTAGAGGAACGACAAGCGTCGACCGAATGGTCTTAGCAGCCGAGACTGGGACCACAATCGGCCGCTGGCGTGGGACGTCACTGTCTCCGACACGTACGCCTTCGGCTATCATGCACTAGCCAACGCGGGCGTCGGCCACATTATCCAACAACGGAAGATGCCCAAACGTCGCCTATACGCGCATCTTCTTAAGGACCACGTTGCAATGGTATTCGGCCTCGAGTTATCTGGCGTTTGAGGCAAGGATGCACTCAAACTGACAAAAGAGCTTGAAACGAAGCTCTTCGAGGCCACAGCGGAGCCAAGAGCGACCGCTTTTTTTCCGACAGAGAGTGTCATTAGAACTACAGAGAGACAGCGCC
The DNA here is from genome assembly GCA_003439945.1 of Dermanyssus gallinae. Taxonomy (NCBI): domain Eukaryota; kingdom Metazoa; phylum Arthropoda; class Arachnida; order Mesostigmata; family Dermanyssidae; genus Dermanyssus; species Dermanyssus gallinae. Next base: position 2,977,664 of record QVRM01004188.1, on the reverse strand, counting down.
AAGATAATGTAGAGTGGTCACCAACATTTAAGCAATAAGAATAATATAAGCAATATTGTAGATGTTATATAAGTAATTTATTAGTAATTGTGATACATGTATATATTGATAAAATAAACGCTTGTTCCAAAAAAATATTATTATTATTATTCTATGAGATACCAGTGACAAGACTTAGCCTTGCCGACTTATACGCTCTAATCGTATTTGCGATCTGTGCAAAGGAGTTTCAAAAACACTGGAAGCCCAAAGTAGTTTAAAATATGGGAGGACTCCCCTCGCGTATACAGCGGCACCAGGCACTCCTGGTAGTCGCCTTGAAGACAAAGGTTTACAAGCTCGAAGAAGTTAACCCAAAAGGAAAAGACCTGGGGTAAACGAGCATCATCAAATGACAAAATAATTGGCTATTTGTATTAGATGTTGATCGAGAGAGAGGGTTTATATTATAGCTCAGTAGTAGACCACAAAGTATCTAGCCGGACCGTTACTTATACGTGATCCAACTCCTTACGGGGCACGGCAATTTCCAAGTGTATTGATATAAAAAAGCTCTCTCGATCAGGAGAAAAAGACGTCGCGAAAGGCACGAGCCTTAAATTCGTGCGTCACAGTGAGATCTGAGATCGAACACAGTGTGCCCTGCTAAATTTGTGTATAATTTCAGAAGGCATAAGGTAACAAATAAAGGCTAGCATAATAAAAAAGCATATTCAAAACAAAAAAATGATTGAGCTTGAACTAATTGGTGTAATGAAAGACCGGATGCTAGAGAGTTTTCAATGGGAAAGAACCTTACCTTACATACCACTATGCGGCTGCTCCTTAACACAATCATTGCACTAGCCATATATATATATATATAACATAAAATTACTTTTTTATCACATTAAGGATGTGTGGTACAATTATCGTAGTCATATATACACACTTGCCTATTGGCATATACACATAGGCATTGGGCACATGGGACACGTTTTTATATATATATATATATATATATATATATATATATATATATGCATACATTGTATATATATACATATATATGTACATATATGGCAACGGGTATTCGCGTACCGTTTGGTGGACTGAAGAAGGGCAGCCGATCGTCGAGCACTCAACGCAAACACGACGAAACGTTGAACGAGTATTTGCTGGCGGCACTGCTGTCCCGACGATTGTGTGGAGTGATAGATGAATGAGTGGCTGAATGATGCGGTTCTGAGTGAGTCTGGCCGCCGAGACTACAACGGAGTAGCAGCAGCACCAGCAGCCGCCACAAACTTAGTATTATTTGCAGCAGCAGCCAGCAGTGGAAACAGTAATCGAACAACTCGTCATGTCGTCATCGCCATCGTAGGCAGCAACGAATCCTGTCAGCCGCCATTCAGAGCGACGTTTAGTTATTAAGCTAGTTATTATCTCGATTAGCGGCAACTTGAACAGCGGCCCTCGAAGCAAGCTCAGCCTTTTTTGCTGTCTATTGCGGACAGATTGCGAATCGTCACACTAACACGAGTGGTTGGCGAATATGCACACAATCGTCCCACACAATCGTGGAGCGTGGAATGGTTTCACTTTAGCTGAGTTTACGCCGCCGTTCGAACTCCATACTCCACAAACTTTGAAACGTCGCACGCATTTCTTGTTTAGCATTCGATCGAACGCATCGATTATAGAATACCGGGTCGAAAAATAGAGTTATTCTTAGGTATTTTGCTTGCTCCCTATCAAATCTTTTTTTTGTCAACACTCAGCTTAGGCTTTTCGTGACAGTATAGATCGTCACGCAAAACATTAGTGGACGAAAGCCGCTAGCACCAACTACCGTTGTGGGAAAATCGAGCAGAACTGACCCCTTTCCTAAGATCTAATTTTTTCATTTTCACGACTCTATACCAGCGCTATATATATATATATATATATATATATAGAGAGAGAGAGAGAGAGAGAGAGAGACCTGGAAAAATGTCTACAATTTCTGTAATAGAATGCAAATGGAATTTAATCTTTTCTGGTAGTACATTTACTATTTAGGTTCGAATTTCCACAACTTATGTAAATTTCCATATTCACACTCAAAACTAATTTCGGATGTGTTTGTGTGAAATTTTTAGATATAGAAAAAAGAGAAAAGAAATCGCACGTTGCTACGTCGGGTAGATAAGCTGGGTGTTTCACTAGCGTGACTGTGGATGCGGCAAGGAAGGGCTTAGTGTTTTCAGGCCTGTGGGCTGACGTTTTCGTGGTGGAGGAACGATCACCAAAGAAGCACTTTGGAGCTCTTCCAAGTGAGTGCAATGTAAACCTTTAGTAAGCATTCTGTAGTAAACTAATTGCTCGTCACTGTCTCACCTTCCATCAGTTTGTTACAATTTCACTCCTGGAGAAAACGGTGGCAACTATCACCTTGCCAGCAGACCGTTGGGATTTAATAGAGAGTCATAGAAATGAATCCAACTCTCGTCACCTTTGACTGGTCTCGAGAACAAACCAAGAAAAAGAGCCGGCCCTCATTGGTGTTTTTGAATTCTCGACCCGTGTTGCTTTTTCGTCCAATCAAAAATCACGAGATGCCCGTTCAGCAGATTTTTGGCAACATAATCGCGTAGGATCTTATGGAAAGACTTGACTAGACCAAAGCATTATCTAGCAATGTACATATTATGCTTGAGTTTTCGTCAATTCGTTACTGTTTTGGACGACTCTAACGGGTTCGTCGTATAGGTTGAAATGTCCAGTTTGAAATGTTCTGTATCATCCAACATACACTCCTCCAAGACGGGCCTTTCCAAATATCGATCGCAGTTTTTCGGAAGACCCTTGTGCACTTATCATGCCTTCATATACAAATAAAAGTGGGCAAGCCGATTTCTGGGTACGGCTGGTATAGTGCTTCCATGCTTGTGTTCGCCATTTTCTCACACCTTGGGAGTGTGTGGAATCTGTGGAAGAATAAACTCGATTGTTCCATGCAAACATCAACAAAGATGGCGCTATACCAGAGGATTCGATTCTTAAGTCACCCTGTACTGCGCAGGAAATGTTAAAACTTGCAAGATCTCCTCTTTCTCTCCCTCTCTCTCTCTCTATATATATATATAGAAAATATTGTGATGACTTATTAATCATTTACAATGCACACTCGGGAGTGCTCGCCTTAATGAAAATGGTCGTGCTTGATGGCAGCCCCCGCTCTTATGGACTCGGTGCGAGCGGTATATCCTCAAGGTCCCTTGCAACGTTAAGACGGTAAGATTCATAAGATTCCTCTTCGTGACGCCGAGCCCCAAGAGCGTACTCGCAGATTCGGAGTCCCATACACCACTCATTGGGATAGTGACGGATCCGAATCTGCGAGGTTTTTGCGAGTCGGGGAGCGCCGCTCTTAGGAACTCGACGTCATATTTGGTGATCTTGTCCTGCCGCGCTTTTGCCAGGTCCCTGTTCGGGCCACAAACCTCGGCATCTAAAACCCAGACCTCGGGAGCCGTTGTTATTACAAGGTCGGGTCTATATATTTTCGGGGCTGACTCTCAACCAAGATTTAACGTCCAAGAGACGGTTTTGCGCATTGCTTCACAGACGGACCCCCATAAATACAAATGTCCAACCATAGAGCTCGAACCCGCGCACCTATGTGTCTCCTCCGGTCGCGAGGCGCAGACGAATGCACCACGCCACCGAGCTCGACATATATATATATATATATATATATATGTATGCAAATGTGCAATGAGCCCACATTAATAGAAAATCTAAAACGCCGTAATTACCAATTTGATCACGAAGCGCTTGAGGCATACAAGCAACACAGAGAACGGCAAAACTGGAACTTTGTAATCAACAATTTTACAGACGGACCCGCTTTTCTTAGCAACAGATGGAAACAAAGATCTGCAACAGAACAGAGCAGTGCTCTGCAAAATAACTTGGCACGGATACCACCAATACCTTTGCCTAAAGGGAAAAGGTTTCCAAATCAACGAATGTGTTTGTAAATATTGTGGTGAAATTGACATCGACCGATACCACATAATGAAATGTATAGAACTGAACACCAGCTCATTAACAGCTGCTGTAATTGACGTACTTGAGCGGAACAGGCCCTAAATGTTGTGAGAATCTACCAATAATGGTGAATAAACAAACAACATCAATATATATATATATATATATATATATATATATATATATATATATATATATATATATATATATATATATATATATATATATATATATATATATATATATATATATATAGGCTTACTGCGCTCAAAGTGGAAAATTACTAAGGAGATGGATTGTCCCACCTTCTATTGTACTGCTGAGTTCCCTGTTGCCCGATTGTCCCATGGCATTTGATACTAGTCAATAATTTGATCTACCTGATTTTACGTGATGCTCAAAACTTCACAAATGATAAAAAAGAGATTAATTATAAATGAAACCCTCATAAACAAATAGGGGGACAATATATGTAGACATACATATATGCAAAAATCCTATAGGAACTCACTTACAAAGAACTTCTCATTGACAAAGGTAACTGGACAGAGGGGTTACAAAAGCTAAAAGGTTTATTTAAATTGCCACAAATAAATGGCTAACCTAATTTCTAATCATTTATTAAGCGTCACTTGTCACAAATATACATCCTCGCTTTATTTTAATGTAACTTATTATAGATGCCATACCGTTTTTAGGCATTAGGACGTATGCACAACGCAGCGTGTCATACTTACGATTCAATGATGCGTCGTTTATGGTATCTCGCACTGAGTCCACTATTTCCGCATGCAGTCTATTTACACTGCACCGTTAAAAATATTTAGCTGTGTACAAATGTCATTCGGTTTTCCACTACGATCGCTTGAAAAATATTTGCCACTTTTCGTTGTTATTGTTTCCATTGTTGGTTTGCAGCCTACTAGTGACCCGTGCCTTGTACCTTTACCTTTCCTAAACCCAAATTGCTTCGGTGCAAGGGTGACCCCCCTCTGAGCATCTGCGTCAACAGACGACAAAGATGGCCTCTTAATGCATTTTCTGACTCTGTCCAGGGCTCGCAGAAGACCTCGTATGACCACCACTTTTTTGATAGGCAGACTTTGAAGTACCGCAGCTAAATCTTCGTCCCTGAAGGTTGCATGCTCATCGAGCCACAAAGAACTTAGGTGCTGACGAATTTGCTGCTCTACATACTGCGCATACTCTTCTGCCGGCGATAGATCAGATTAGACGAGAACGCTTTCTCGAGCAGAAGTGACTTTTCCTGTTCTTCGTACCGGCATCTACGATTCATGATCAGCTTTTCGTAGGATGACCTATGTCACCCATAAACAGTCCTAGGCGCTGCAATTGCTTGGGTCAGGGTGTAGATTCTCCAGAAGTGTGGCTCCATGCATAGTTCCTGCAGTCTACTTTATGATCGTAATAGAGTTGTATGATCTTAAAAGGCTGTATTTTATTTAGAATTTAAATGCTAAGCTCTATATATATATACCACGAGCCAGAATAGCCAACTCAGCTTGCGCTGTGCAGAAAGTAATAACGTGCCTCCAAGACTTAGCTATCAACAGCGTAACATTTCGGGCACTTTAACCACTCCATGTGGGCACAGCTACACGCGTGGACAGTACGCGTGGCGTTAGTTATCTCTAGCATCCTGCCCTCTTCTTTGCCACAGTAAAAAAACTTGCTATGAAAGACGTTTTTATTTAAGGTACCGGCGTCTTCGTACTTTTGAGGTAGCGGAACGCCGTAGCACATCCAGCCGAGCAAAAGAGGAACCACGTTTTCAGGCTTTAAGAAGCAACTTTGTCGCTGCGGTAATCAAGACATCAAGTGAAACTTCTAATATAACCCCATGACAAAACGACTAATCGAGGACATCAAGATCGTTTTCCCTATTATAAATATCACGCAAGAGTTTTGGTCCCTTACCATTGTCGCAATTTCATCGCTTTCACAGATTTGTTATCCAGTATGGGACGGTCGCTGAAGAATTCCAATTGTATATAATGAACTGTATTGTAATTATGTAACATCTTGAAATGCAATGCTAATGCGAAATAAACAATATGTAGTTATTCAGTGTGCAGAGAAGAAGGAAGTATATACTGACCAACAAATTATTTAATGGAACAAACACGTCTATGCGTATACAATTCATATTTGCTCCATATATACCTAAACAGGAACACGTCAACAATAACAACAATATATTACTTGAATTCATTTATTTATAAGCTTCGGAACCAGAAACAAGCACACGCCTATATACACGTACAGAACAGAACAATCAAATAATAAAGCTAAGGACAGACTCTGTTGCATGTCGCAAAAGATCTAGACATTTGCTGGGGCGTGCATAATATCTAGGCCTTTGTCAATAACGTCTTTAGTGAGCAGCCTTTGTTTATTAAATAAACATTATTTGGCTTAATTAACTTTCTCAATAAACGCCAATTTAATGGCGTCTTGGTAGTGCTTTAAGTAAAACTGCAAACGTACTTGGCTTATAGTGTTCTTGCGTTTACAACATTGCGACTTTTAAAATATCCGATACCCTCCTGACATCTGTAAATACACATATCGGAGTATCTTTACGAGCATGTGACGACAACACATAGTTATGCAAATCAATGTAGCAGTCCTGAATATTCCTCCATTTGGTTGATCCTTCGTACATAATCTTTCGTTAATTTCTCCATTATTCTTTATTTAGTGCACCCAATTCAACATTGTTACCACCTCACGCAGGCACTCCATGACGTACTCTGTGATTCGCTCTAAGACTCAGTTGCTTTAGACTCTGTTTTGCCTTTTCTTGACGGAGCCTTTGGAGGCAAAGGTGGCGTTGAAGCTGCTTCTCTTTTTGGCGGCAGCTCGGGCTTGACGCGTGGGTCCGGAATCAGTCCTGCCTTGATGTCCTCATACATATCGGCGTACACGAGATCCTCGCCGTCACCAATCTATAAATAAATCCAAAGCAGAATACTTTCAGTGGTCACGTCTCAACATCGATATATACATACACTGATTAGGCTATAACCTTCTTTTAACTCACTTGAACCTGTCTTAATAGTTCCAGGGGTGGAGGTGAGCCATTAGAGAAAAAATGCTTTCTTTTTTCGGTGATGATGCGCATGTATTCATCGGAACACAGTACAAAACAAGCTAAATAAGAACACAACGAAACGCACCGGTTTAGGAGGTTGTCGACGTTTGAACGGGACGTTCTCATATGCGGGTGCTCCATCGGCAGCTGGAGCGGGCGGAGAGCTGTTCGGGGGCGAGGATTCGAGTGCTGCCGGCGGACTTTTCTCTCCGTTCGGATAGCTGCCTGGCGAGCCGCCTCCGTAGCCCCCACGGCTGTTAGCACCGTACGGGTCAGGTTCTATTTAGCAGAGCAGTCACATACCATACGAACTATGGTTACTACTCTGTCGCTAGCGCATTGCTAGCCACCTATTCTTAGCGCACGAAGTATTTCAATACTAAATATTGAAGGCATGAACACCTATAACAAAGCCACATAAGATAATGGACGATGAAAAAGTAAGCACAGGAATAATGCTACACAACGCTTGAGATCAAAAACCAGCCAACTGATACAAATAGCCACATGCGTAAGCATTGGTTGGTAAAAGAAAGAGTACCATATCGAAGTCGTATAGAACCTGTTCTTCAACGACTAAGCGGTATGAAGTAGTCAATAAGTTACGTTTTTCCGAGGAGTTTTACAGTGAAAACGAGTAGCATAGTGGCAGAGCCATTGCCTTGCGTTGGGAACCCGGTGGGTTTAAATCCTAGGTTGAGCACACCTAAATTGGTTTTCATTGTTTTTAATATAGACAAGCTGATTACCAGAATGGACTATAGTGGAAAAACGGGGAGCATAGACGTTCCAGTTAAATAGATTGCGCATTACGATATTTTTCTTATTATTGTTATTAAAGGATAAGTGAAAGGAAGCAATGCCTCTAAGCTAAGGGCTAGCCAGTCTCAAGTTGCTTCCCACTGTTCCCAATTTAGATGGGCAGAATGCCAGAGTGTAATAAAATCGGCCATGACCAACGAAGCAAAACAGGAAGAGCACACATACCCCATCCAGGAGATGCTACTTGACCTGCAGGTCAAGTAGCATCACCTCTAGGTGTACTTTATATATATATATATATATATATATGCTGTATTGGTGTTGCTGCCTGACATAGAAGTACAAAATGTGCAAATGCGAGACAACCAGTCCTCCTATACAAAAACTAAGCACATTCCTCCGAAGAGCATATAACGCCCGCCAGAAGGTGCGACGTGATCGTTAAGAAAAAAATCGCAAAAAAAAAAAGTTCTTTTAGTAGCTTTCATGTTCAATACTTTCAATGCCTCATAAGCCTACGACCCTATCTATGGTGCATATATATATATATATATATATATATATATATATATATATATATATATATATATATATATATATATATATATATATATATATATATATATTTATATATAATTGAAAGATATATAGGTTTAGACGAGCGTACGCTTCAGTTTGCGTCGGAAGAGACATATGAGAAGGACGATAATGGTGAGAAGCAGCAGAATGATGATGGCGGCGAGGACGATCCAGACGAGACCGACGGGTAGAGCGGCGGCTCCTTCAACGGCGTACGCGCACTCGGTGAAGCCGATTGAGTTATTCGGTGCACAGCGGTACTCGCCCAGATGGAAGCGTTCCGTGTCGGGGTCGCGAACGAGCACAGCTGACATGCCCTCGATAAGCACGTTCTTATCACTCAGGGGCTTGTTGTTGCGATCCCATTTGACGGAAAATTTCGCCGGGTTTGCGTCAACGCGGCAAACCAATCGATCAGGCTCGTCGTCATCGCCCGTTGAGCTTTCAGGCGAAATCGTGCACGATGGTTTATCTGCGGCGATCACGTGGCGGTCATGACGACGACGACGACAACAACAACAACAACAACAGCATCTCGATACTTGTAGTACGTGATTGGCCAGTGGCAATTTCGAATAACAGCTCAGAAGTCGCTTAATCTGGTGTCCAGTATGCTAATAAAAAAGTGAAATGTTACTATTATATAGAGTATATATATATATATAGGTTCTGACGATGAGACATCTACATATTGTAGATAGATACCTATAAACACATCCAGACATTCTTATAAAAGTGTAAAAATAGTAACGCTAGCAGCTAAACTCACAAACTATGTTGATGTAGGCCAACTTCTGTGCTTCTCCATGCTTGTTTGAAGCGACGCAGGTGTAGTTGCCGTGATGCTCCTTCTTGAGATCGTATTCGGGAGCCAGCTGGGAGCCGTTGGACACGAGACGGTCCTTAAAGAACCACTGGTATTGCGGCGGAGGGACACCCTTGCCCCGACATTGAATCAGTTCATGGCGATCGCCTACGCGCACGTTTTGCCGTTCAGGGTTCACTCGAACATTATCTGGCGCATCTGTGGAAAACCGAATAGGCACACAGAACATAAACAAGCTATGAATGTATCCGAATAGAGTAATTAGTGGTTTCTTCGTCATACTACACGTGAGTTTATTTAATCTCATTGTGGACAAGATAACAGAACTCTTATGCAGGCCAAACATTACAGTTAGATTCGCAATAAGAGCATAAAAAAGCATATGACTAAGGTAATATCAGTTTGAGAGTACGTCGCTACTTACATTCTACTTGGAATTTTGTCGTAGAATTGACGGACGGCCCCACAAAGTTGCTGCTACTCAGGCAGGTGTACTGCACAACGAAATCTTTATTTTGGGTTCCATCTTTGCTGAGGTCGAGAATGCCATTAGGAAATAAATTTAAATTGAAGCGCAGAGTCGAAATCACACCGGAAAAGTAGTTTTCGCTGATATTGGCCGGATCCAACACCGTCTGTAAGGGATGTGAAACGTTAAAAAAATTTCTAAAGGGCCCAAAGTTAAGCCGAACAAGTCCAAAGTGCCTACGTCAGGCGTTGCAAGAATTCTATATTACTACAACAATCATTTTTACAAGTTTTTATTACAACTATATTTATGTGAAGGAATATTATAAATTAAATACATTCATTCTTTTTGATTTCTGTGTAGGCGAAAACAGTGAGTAAAGAAAATCCAAGCTAAATCAAAAATTGAGCGACGAAAGCTACTGTCAGTAAAGTGCTATCTTTCAATTATACAGAGGCGGAAATAATACGATGTTATATGTAAGCGTAATTACTATTAAGCCTTGCTAGGCTTAAAGCAAAGCAGAGAAACACCGTGGTTGCTGACCGACAGAACCGGCTGGCGATAGCGGAAGAAGGGGAATTCTAGGCGGGCGTAGAGTCGAGTCACAATCCACTGGTCTTCTGTAACTAGGTAATCTCTTCAGTGCGATGAGAGCGCGCGTCTTACATATATATATATATACAGGGTCCTCCAGGAATGAATATATAGAAAGCGACATAGCGAATTGTAAATGTCGTTTCCCGCCTGTGACGTGTCATTCCTTACGTTGTATTGAATGAATAATGGAGCTTTCTATTTTATTCTAAAGTCAACATTTTTTTCATTGGAGCATGGGCTCTGAGAAGTCTTGTTTCGGTGTGAGAGTGATATTATTAAAATCTTTGACACTGGTGCTATTGCTCAACATAGAAGCACAAAGTGTGCGATTGCAAGACAACTAGTTTTTCTGTACAGACATTAAAGCACATCGTCAGAGCCAGAAAAAGCGACACGTTTAGAAGATAATTTGCCAAAAAAATGAAGTTCTATTAACTTTCACGTCCAATACCTCAAAATTATAACCCCATTACAATTCACAGCGCTCACATATACATTGCGCATTAAAATTTTGCAGAGGGCTTGTCCGCTTAATTACTCCGCAATCACGCCTCGCATTACCATGCATTTGGTACCGGAAGGATATTTATGAAATGCATCTGAATGTGTTCGTTTTGACCGCTGTGAATGGCCGTAGGGTTATGATTTTTAGGTATTGTGCGTGAAAGATAACAACAGAACCTTGTTTTATGCGAATTTACTTCTAAAAGACCATATCGCATCTTCTGGTCGGCTATATATTTTCTTCAAAAAAAATACATAATTGTCTCGCAATTGCACATTTTGTACTCCTATGTTAGGCAACAACACCAGTATTACGGATTTTATTAATATCACTGTTTCGCTCGCTGTGAAGTTCAGGTGTCTGAACGTGTTGAGAATTCCGATCTTTAGGTGAATTGCTTCGAGCGATATTCCTGAGCTTATTCTTTGTGCTGCTGACAGTGTTGGAGTGGTTTTTGGTATACTTGTAATAAAGTAACCCCACATAGGCACGTTCGTGAAGATGCTTTCAAGTATGTGTTTTGACAGCAAAACTTGTGCATGGTACTCTTCATACCTCAAACACTGGATGCAATCGGAAGTACACTATCGTAAACAAAAATTATCCCAAAACTCAGTGCTTGGATTATTTTGCTTGTCCCGAAATATGTGTTTAATAATTTTACCAAAAAACGGAAACTATGAAAATAAAACTATCGCATGATGATTAAAGCTTTATTCTGTCAAGTTGGCGATGTGGAGGCGTTTATAAGAATGTATTTAAAGCAATCAGATTTTTTTACGATGCTTTACGTATAGTCAATCTGCCGGAATCAGCTCAATATATATAAAACTAATTTAAAGAACTGAGTGTTCCAAGATGTTCACAGTTCCTGTGGCTTTAAACATGTTCAAGCGGGCTACTAATTGATCATCCAGTCGATACTTAACTGGTATTTGGTGGTGATTCCTTCGAATGACTTGAAAATTACAGAGCCAAGGATTTATAAAATTACCAAAATTGTCTGCAGAGAGAATTTTGTACAACCTACAGTTAGGATAAAAAAATCCAAAGTAGGCGGTTATTAATGAAAACCTCAAAGTCTACCAATTTCTGAGTGATCTCCTGAATTCTTAAACGTGATAAAACGTGTTATCTGAATGTATTGAATGTAGGTATGATACCGTGGGAGATGCCATCCGAGTTACTTCACAGTATAATCAACTTGTTTACGCTAAACAAATATTCTCACCTCGATGGTGTATAGCGGGTCGTACATAAGGTTGTAGGTTCCCTTATCGGGGTGGGTACGTAGCCATTCGACGCTGCATTCGGGGCTGCATTCTAATCTGCAGCGGAGCTCGATTGAGGAGTCGTTGAAAAGTGCTCCAAAGATCGGCGGCAAGGGTTCTACGATAGCTGGTGGCGCAAACTGCATAAGGTCAATGTAGCCACGGGAACCGCTTCCGACCGTGTTTTTGCCTTCGCAACCATACTGACGCTACAAAAATCACACGAACAAACAAACAAAAACCCAGAGTCACTTAAATAAACGACTGGTGCTTATGCATCAAGTCGTCAGCCCTTCATTTCATCAGTCAACGAAGACTTTCAAACACAACTTCCTGATGATTGCAGTATGTATAAAAAGAACATATATGTAAAGAAAAAATATATTAAACAAACTCCCACAAATATTTTTTTATTTCTGTTTCGTGAAAGGTCTACGACAATATCTTTAAAATCAACTACAGTGATCAGTCTATAAGTTAACATAGCAGGGCCGGCTATTGATGCTAAATGCCACGACACAACGAGTGTAACTGCAGTATGTAGCTCACCTGTTTAGTTACCTTGACTTGCCTTATGTAACGAAGAAGCCGAAGCCAAGAGACTAAACTTGTCAAAATATTTCTCATAACATAATAAATTAATTATATATAAAATGATATCTTTCAATAAAATCAAGAAACGTTTTAAATTATTCTAGCGCCTGGATCACAAATTTCAAGTCGAATGCAGTTAAGTTTATTTTCATTGCCGATAAACTTCTTCAGTTTATCAACAATGGTTTTATCATATCCGGTTATTTTGTTGGCGCGAACGTATTTTTAAAGGTGAAAGTGCATGTTGCATGGAATGCTACAAACGTATTTGCAGTTCATTTACATAGTAGATTGTATAAATATTGACGAACGGTACTAGCATGCATAAAATAAGGTATCATTTTATGTTTTGTAAGAAATTTATATAAACCTTCGCGCTGAACATATGTATATACTCGTATGTATAAGACGCCGATTGATTTTAAGATTTTTTTACATTTAACGTCCACGGGTTTGCTTTTGCATTGCTTCGTAAGACGTACCCCATAAATACAGATGCACAACGGTGGGGATCGAACTCGCGCACCTATGTGTCTCCTCTGGCCGCGAGGCGCACGCGAATGCACCCCGCCACTAGGCTCGACAAGAGAACAATAGCTAGCAGCGATAAAACCGCACCGAGTCTGTGTAGAAGCTAAGGGCGAAGCGAAAGCGGCAGTTCACGCCGCCCAAGCTAACGCTGTAGTAGAAGGACCTGTGCACGTAACGGTTAAGCTAGACTCTTGCAATGCACTCAGTACAATTCGAAGACAACCCACGCTCTTTAGCCTTAATATATTAGGTCTAGGTGCTCAAATGCAAAGCCAATTTAATGTTTGGTACCTAAATGACAGAACACTCGAAAGCCTGGCAGATATCGGAGCGCGGACATACGCTATACTAAATAATTTTAACAACAAGAAGGCCTATCCCTTAACACAGAGAAATGCAAAGTTACTGCAATACGTACGATCTTGGAGATTCTACGTTTAGGCAACCAGACAAGGGTGACATGGATCTACTAGGGGGGAAAATCCATCAAGCACTAAACGATTAAAAAGCTTATATTGACGCATAACACCTTATCTCAAGGAAATGCATCCACATGTGGCAACGTGTCTGTGGAGATACAGCCTGGGATCGCCCCGCTTAAGCTACATACTTCGTAGTGCGCCGGCAGACCTCTACCCAAGTGAATTTAAAGCGTATGACCCTTCCACTAGAGTGATCATGAGTGAGATGCTGAACATCAAGCTGAGCGGCGAGATATGGAAGCGGCCAAGTTTACATTTCAGAGAGAGTGGCCTTCGTTTAAGGTCTGCGATAGATCTGGCTCCAGTAAGCTACGTTGTTTATTTAAGCCAGTTTGGTTCTCTGTCAGAATCCTTGGTCAGCCGTCACATGCAAGACCAGACCAGAGGTGAGAGGCACTGAAAATACCGAAGTACCCAACCTCTCGTCGGACTTGTTCATTTTCGCATTCCGCTCAACTTTATTTTCGCATTTCGAGATAAAACTCTCGAATGGTACTGTACGCGGCGTCTTCAACTTCAATCGAATTATCTCAACAACCGGTCCGCAGCCCGACATTAGGTACACCAAGCGGCTCCTTGCCCGCATTGACAGGCAAAGTACTCGCTTCATGTACATTGTAAAACACCTTTCAAGCAAACCAAAGTTTGCCCGAGTGAGGTGTTCTTATACTCTGTCAAGACCATACATCAGCGTTGAAACAATCTTGAGGTAGAAAAATGCCATTGCCGTCGGGACGGACAGTTGCCGGACGTCGCCTTCCTCTCCATAAAGAAAGATTTTCTTCCTCTCGACGACGAAAGCCTTTAGCAGCCCATCGACCTCCTTTTCTGAATTTTATAGCCTTGGTCTTCATGGCGTTTATTTCCAGCCCCCTTGAGACAAGGAATACCTTCGCCAGAGAAGTGATGCGCTTGATGGCACCCAGGTCGTGATGAGCGACCACTTTGTCATCTGCGTAGATCGCAACTGTGACCTTCTGGAACTCCTGTCGAATATAATCGACAAAATCGGCAAGATAAGAGTAAAGGAGACGCAGCTCAATGGCTCGCCTTACGGGGTTCCCACCTTACCTGCAACACTTTGTGCTCACCTTGTACCAGTAAGGTGTCCTCATAAAAGAGACTCGAAATTACGCTCTGAAGAGAGCCAGCTCAGAAAGATCTTCTTCAGCGTCCTTTGAGGCGCTGTACCGTGGTATAGATTTAGGTCTCATCTGTCATCACCATGCTTGCCCTTAAATAAAAGAAAAAGCCTGGCGATATGCCAAGCTCCTGGCATTTGCCTCCTCTTCATAATCTCGTTGAAGAAATCAGTCAGGTGGTTTGCCAAAAGTGGTTCAGACTGCACCCAGTGCTCATAGTACTCCTGGTCTGGCCCCGCACTCTTTCCCTTCGGAAGAGAGTGCAGAACCTGACCTACTTCTATTATCTCAAAGGGCAGATTCATAGTATCCTGCTCCAATGTGAGCGAGTGCTCAGCCTCTCTACGAGGTCGTACAACGTAGGCTGAGGGCTGGCGGTCTGCTCTTTCGAGCAGTCGGGGGTCCTCCCGCCTAGCGTATTCACGCTTGTAATCAAGGAATAGCGTTCTGTAAGCTTTTATACTGTTGAAGTAGTCAAGCCTGCGTCTGGCTAGCAGCTGCGGTAGTGCCTTCACTCTCGCTTGGCGCAAGAGCTCGAGCACCCCACGGTGGGCGAGATAGCAAGCCTGAGAAAACCACTGTCGTGATCTCCTCCGCTCTCGATATCTCTCGAGCGGGTGCTCAGCCTCTCTACGAGGTCGTACAACGTAGGCTGAGGGCTGGCGGTCTGCTCTTTCGAGCAGTCGGGGTCCTCCCGCCTAGCGTATTCACGCTTGTAATCAAGGAATAGCGTTCTGTAAGCTTTTATACTGTTGAAGTAGTCAAGCCTGCGTCTGGCTAGCAGCTGCGGTAGTGCCTTCACTCTCGCTTGGCGCAAGAGCTCGAGCACCCCACGGTGGGCGAGATAGCAAGCCTGAGAAAACCACTGTCGTGATCTCCTCCGCCCCGATATCTTCCACCTTTATCCCGGAATAGGAAAATACGTTAAAAAAAATCGACGAGGGTTTAATGACCTGGGTATTTTCAATGCCTCTCACTCAGATCTCGTCTTGCATGTGATAATTGCCACGTCTATGCCAGATACAAAGTTTATGGCTATCATCTGCACTATTCGAATACCAACTTCCACGAGGAGAACACGGAGTGCATCTGTCGACTGTGCTCTCAGGCTTGTACGAAGTATCATGCATCTGTCTGCCTGGAGTTTGTGAGAGAGATCGCTGCACTGCACTTCTCGAACCACATTTCATGAACAGCTTAGAGCTGTATCAGCGTCAACGTTATATGCATACCCAATGTGAGTGAAATAAAGATATATGGAAAAGCCTTTTTTTTGGAAATTGACTTGACTGCTTGCTGTAAAGCTTCGTGAAGAGGTTTTGATAATAATAATAATAATAATAATAATAATAATAATAATAATAATAATAATAATAATAATAATAATAATAATAATAATAATAATAATAATAATATGATTAACATCATGTGGCTAACCATTTGCGGGCTAGAGGGTAAAAATAGCTCGTCAACTGGAATGCCGAATGAACAATTTACATGCATGCTTATTGCGATCAAAGGGCATGAGTGGCTTCTGCCGTTGGCCTCGCCGCCTCTGGCCGTATTTAGATCAAATGATTTCAACCTTACAACAGACAGCATGGCGTATCTGAACGTCTGTGCATTGTGAACACGACAGACGTGATGACACGTTGGCCAGCCAGAGTGACCTTGAGAGGAAGAGCGCATTTGACCCATCAGGTGGGATGGGCCGTAAGCCAAGTTGGACGGAAGTGTGGACACCCACAGGATCTTTACGGGCTAGATAGAGAGAGGTACCGCCACTCTTTTTACGATACTTCGTGACTTTCCTACACGCGTGTGTAACCACAAAGACAATCTACGACTGTATTGACCAAAAAAGCAATATAAACGAGTCAGTTTATTCCTACAAGCCACATCTATAAATAAACTTCCATGTTATAATGTATCAAAGCCATAATCCACCTTAACGTAGCCAAAACAATGTAGGTTTTGTTAAGGTTCTACTGTAGATATCTGCCTGCAGACGTCGTCGTTAAGCTAAAATGGTCATCCTTAATAGCTGCCAAGTTGCGAAGTAGCCTAAAGCCAAGCTATCAAAGAACGGAACTATTAGATCGGATTGCCGCTGGGGAAACAGTCACCACAACCTATGTGTCCAGTCTTCGAGTAGTTCCGAAACACACTCCATTATCCAATCAATTTAATAACTTACCTCAAAGGGCAATCCAACGTTTACGTTTTTATAAAGGCGGGATATATATATATATATATATATATATATATATATAAGGAGAGGAATAGGAGTACAACAACCTACGGGTTCATCAGGAATGATTATATCCTCCTTTCATTCGAGTACCAAATAAAATGTTTTTTTTTCTATATATATATATTTTTTTTTTTGCATGGCGTATTTGTTCTCTTTGTAACATTGCTCACGCTCTTCCTCCTCCCTTTCTTAGCGCTATGGTTGTTCAACCTAACCGGGACATTACTATACGAATAATTCCAGTGAGCTTACAGGCGTAAGTTTTTTTGAAGATAATTATTCAATTGATTATATTGAAATACTAATAACAAATAATAATAATAATAATAATAATAATAATAATAATAATTGAAAAATATATTGCGAATAATAATTTCAAAATGCTCTTTTGAATTATGTTTCCAATATCACCAACGTATTGTATTTGACACATAATTTCACGAACCTGCGTTTCCATGGAAATGTTATCGATGGTGTAGTTGTTCGCCAGCGTTTCTTCAAGAAACGTATCGTTGACATACCAGGAGTAGGCATGTACGTCGGGATGGCCGACGTCGTTCAAAAGGCACAATAACGTCACCGATTTGTTTTTAACTGCATACAATTCAGCAACCTCAACGCGCGCGGGTCCCGGCGGATCTATAAATTTTAATGAGCAATATGCGTATAAAATGTTCAGCGTTTTCCTAAGAACTTTCGCTAAGAAGAAGAGCGTCTGCATTATCTAATATAGTTATTCAATGGGATGCTTTTATGCATATCTTGTCACACGACAATATATATATATATATATATATATATATATATATATATATATATATATATATATATATATATATATATATATATAAATTAAGTAACATAGGAACATTATATAACTATGGTCAATACTAATCGAGGGCTGTACGGAGGGGCAAAATTTATGTAGCCGGTGGGAAGCCATACGAACATTCAACGTCGAGGTAGACCGGTAGCGATAGATTTCCGAAATCAGCATCATTCTGCAGGCTGCAGGAATAGTTTCCCGCTTGCTCCCTGTAGCCGGCGAGACCCAGCTCATATTCGGAAGTTTCGTTAAAAAGTACTCCGTTGTGGTACCAGCGCGTTCGATGAGTCCATGTTGGGTTTCCATCCTCAACGTCACATCGCAGCATTACTTCGACATCTTTTGGCATGGTATCGATATCCTTTACAGTCGTTGGATTCATTTCTAGTTTTGCCGACGGCGGATCTACAAATCGCAACAAATAGCGGGTCAAATATGATTGTGGCGAATACGCTTGAATCCGTTTGAAGTGTGGTCTCTACGTATAAATGCTATGTTTTCCTGCTGCCTCATACGCAGTCGTAGGAAACTAAAACATGATTAGTAACCAACCTTGTTGTTGTTGTCTTGTGGCATAAATCATAAGTGTGTCATTGTAGAACTGGCCAGAGTTATATCAAACATCTCTGCTAACAACCGAACACATATTGTTACAGAATGCATGCATATAGCCTACTGACAACGAGTGTGACGACTAGAATGAAAACGATAATGATGGCCATCAAAGCGCCAGGAATATACAGAGTACAAATACTAGATAGGTAAAGTAGTGCAGACGTGTACTCACACATAACATCCAGCGAGACGAAGTTCGAGGAATTGCCCCACCCCATTTCATTTTTTAGAGAGCAGGTGTAGTTACCGTGGTCATCTTTAGACACGTTGAGTATGCGCAGAATAGGACTGCTACCACTGTTTCCGGCAGTGCCACTGGCATCAACGCTATCCTGGATAAGCTCGTAGAGTTTCTCGTCAGCAGAGTGGATTGTCACATTGTCTTTAGCGAACGTGTAGTCGAAAATATTTGTTGGGTTTGCGGTGTAATTACAGATGACGTCGACCGGCGAGCCCTGCTTTACGGGCTCATTGTTCGCCCGCTCAATCCACACGAAGGGTGTAACTAGTCAAATCAATACAAGTAGAGATATAGAGTGCAACAACAACAACCTTACTAATATTAGTTGTATGTATGGTACGCAGAACTCGTTTAGGAACAACGCAGACCTAACCAACAAACAGTTTTATCATTAGTATAGAGCAAAGGAAAACCACAAATAGGATCGCGGCAATATTAGACACGACATAAAATAGTAACGACTATATTGAGGCTGCAGAGATGCTGATGAAATGCACGAGATAAATGAGCGGTGTGCTAGATGTGAATAGATTTGCATCAATCGTTTGTATGTAAATCTCAAACTTTTAATTCGCCCCATAAATGACGCACAAAAGAGGCGATGATTTAATTGATATATATATATATATATATATATATATATATATATATATATATATATATATATATATAGACGTGCATGTATTGACGCTTATGTACGTTTCTACACATTACATTTTATTCTTCATACTTTCTAGTTTTCACGAATATTTTATATCTTGCTACCGCTGTCTGAGGTTTGGGCATATAGTAGCAAACTGTCGGAATGAACCTGCCTGTCGGCACTGTGGGCAGAAAGGGCATCTTGCCGTTAACTGTAAAAATGAAGCCAAGTGCGTTCATTGTAAAGGACCGCACTCGTCCCTCTCAACGGCGTGTCCAGTGCGTGCCTGCGAGATCGAGAAACGCAAAGTGTTGATGGAATCTAGATTAGTACATCAAGTGGCTGTGGAATCTCCAACGGCCGTCTCAGTCAAGGTGGTCGAATCGGTGCCACTGGAGGCAACGGGTCCTGTTACAGAAAGTCCGCAAGATGACTGCAACTTGGCTCAAACTCGCCGATCATATGCGGCCGTGGTGAGATCAGTAGTGGTCGACTCGGCTTCGGGATCCGAGGTACGGGTGAACTTACCCTTAAGTCCCTTAAGTGCTACATCTATTCCAAAGAACACTGCCAAACCGGTTCCCAAGCCTGAAGCTACAGATCGTTCGCGCTCGACGAAGAAACCCATGAAGTCTCTTATAAAGAAAGCTGTAGGCAGCGATAAGTTCTTGACAACGGTGATTGCGTCTCTCAAAGGTATCATAAAAGTGTTTAGTCCAAGAGCTGCGCAATGCCTTCAAGAGCTCGTAGATCTCTTAACACCGATGTTAGATGCTCTTTTAAAGCTAAAGTAGTTAACTCACTTGTTTTATATAACTCATGAATTTTAATTACATTGCTCCGCAGTCTCTGGGGAATATCAGAAAGTGTTTGCTCTGGGATGACATTCGCTTAGGTGTTAATTAATTCGCAGCTATTCATATTAATGCCGGTACTGGTGGCCTGCTGAAGCAGGGGCAGCTTGAATCAATTGCTAACCTTATGATTCGGAATGGCTCTGGTTTTGATGTCGTTGCCATAAGTGAAACTTGGCTAAAAGACTCGGACTGTCCTACTCACGGAATTAGTGGCTATAACTTCATCACTGCCTGCAGAAATGATCGGCCAGGAGGGGGAGTCGGAATTTTTGTACAAAACACTTCTGCAATACTTCCTTTCGATCCCTTTGTAGTCCCGACGGCCATGTCCAAGCGGTTCGTATCCATGTAAAAAACGATCGAGGGTTTGAGGGGTTTATAATAGCTTTTTACTCATGTCGTGTTAGTCACAGTGACGTGCTGCTGGATACCCTTGAAGCTTTATTGCCGCGAAGTAGCAACCTGCCTTGCATGCTAATAGGGGACTCGAATATCTATATTTTAGCTAACCCTCCTCCTATGAAATATCTATCTTTTTTTATGGCGAGGGGGTTTGTTCACACAATAGATAGGGTAACCCGTCCCAGCTCAGCAACCTGTATAGATCATATCGCTATAGCTAATTGCTCTGTTTATAGTTCTATCGAGGCAGCTGTATTAGAGACCCCATTATTTTCAGATCACTATCCGATCATTATCTCTGTCAACGACGGTCAACCCGTTTCGGTTGTACCTGGAAGGGACATACCCATTTTGCATAGGCGGCATGATCAGAACAGTATTGATGTATTTCTTGACTTGGTACGGCGGGCCTCCTGGATCAACGTCTATGAAGCTTTAGATGTAGATTCAGCTTTCGAAGCGTTTCAGGCTACCGTGAGCAAGATTTATGACCAAGCAATTCCAAAGATTAGTCTGGACAGTCCTGGTTCTTCTCGAGACAGCCACACATTCTCTTTTTCCCCGGGGCTTTGTCGGTTGAGGCACACGGTGAACAAGCTTTATCGAAGGTATCGTAAGCACTTGACGCCTGAGACAAAAACAGCGTACTCATGCGCTCGAAAGAGGTATTTACGCGCTATTTGCCTAGCCAGAGAGGCTTTCTATAAAAATCGGTTTAATGACATTAAATCGGACTCGCGGCGTTTGTGGAAATATATTAACAAAGCCTGCGGTAGAGAGCTTCCGAAGGCAGAGCTTTCATCAGTCTTAATTTCCAGCACGGGTCAGACGATTAGTGAACCAAAGTCGATCGCCGACGAACTAAACCTACATTTCGCTACGGTTGGATATAAAACTATAAAGTTATTAAATCCGTGTACTGATGGGCGCCGCCTTGGCGAACTTTGGCCAAAGGAGACTAAATCATTTTTGTTGCCTCGGGTACAGGCCTCTGATGTTGAGAGTGTGATAGGGAACTTGAATGCTAGCTGGGCTTGTGGAATCATAGGTGTTCCGGCTAAATTGTTAAAGTTAGCTTCCTCCATTATTGCAGCTCCTTTGGCAAGAATAATTAACCTATCTTTTCAACACGGCTACTTCCCTAGATGTCTGCGATCTACCAACATAATCCCATTATACAAGGGTAAAGGGGATAAGTGTCTTGCGTCCAGCTACCGTCCTATTTCAGTTGTTGACTATATATCAAAGATCTTTGAAAAGTTAGTGTTACTGAGCCTAACTCGTTATTTAAAGGACATTAACTTCCTCTTATCAGACCAATTTGGCTTTCGTAAAAACCGATCGACAGACTTAGCCCTAGCACATCTGTGGCAGCATGTGGTTGACTCGGTCGAAATAGACCAGCTTTGTTTGGGCGTGTTCCTGGACGTGGCGTCTGCCTTCAATTGCCTTGACCATGGATTGTTTACCCAGATGTTGACCCACTTAAGCTGCACGGTCTCTACAGTTAGCTGGTTTAGATCCTATCTTGAGGATAGATCTCAATCTGTAAAGGTTGGGCCTGTTCAATCTATTTGGCAGCTTGTTGGCTTGGGTACTCCACAGGGCTCGGTACTTGGTCCCTTTATGTTTCTTATATTACTGAACTTCATACTCTTGAAAATTAAACACGATAACCTGGGAAAGGCGATGCTTTTGCTGATGACACGACAATCTTGTTTCGGCTCGACCCGGGCAGCGTTTCTAGTGGTATTAGCGCTTCCCTTGAGTTAGTTGAAAAAGTTGTTAAAGTTTTCAATGAGTACGGATTGGTGGTAAATACGAGCAAAACCAATATCTTAGTATTTCGACCCACTAGAAGGCTGCTTCAATTGCCCGATAGTTTTCAACTGGGTACTAATACGGTACATCGTTCTCAGGCGGTGAGGTGTCTCGGTTTGGTATTGCAGGAACATTTATCCTGGCATTGTCACGTAGATCAATTGATACCAAAGTGTTATGCAGTTATTGCAACTTTGCGAAGATTAAGGCAGGTAGGGGTTCCCATTGAGGGACTTTTAACGGTCTACAAGGCCCTGTTTTTATCTATTTTATGTTATGGTGTTCTGTTGTGGGGTGGTGGGTATAGAGGCATTCTTCGAAGGGTCCAGGTGATTCAAAATGATGCACTTCGCGCCATCTTCTCCAGACGGCGCTACGAGTTAGTTAGTGATCTGTTCGCTGCTTATGACCTTTTACCAGTCTCAAAAATATATTTTCTTAGAGTGGCCACGCTTGCTTACAAAACCTCTCGTGGTTTACTACCGCCGGATATAGTATTTCCCTTGGTACCTAGGCGGAGAAGGCAACTGCGTAGAGCGACAGTGTTTGTGATACCGCGGACCAAAAATAAACTTAGGTCTCATTCCCTATTGTGTCGGCTGCCGCAGGTTTGGAGCGCTCTGGACGCATACGATCTCTCTCCTCTGTGAGTATATTTGTGCGGGAATTGAAAAAGTATCTTGCTACCGGCTCTGGTATAACAGATCGGTGAGGGTATTAGCAGGCGTTGTGAAGTGAAGAGCTGCGGAGATGGAAATTGATTCATGAGTTATGGGGGCCACCATACAAATAGTCGGCAATACTGTTGTGACGAACGTATTTCCTTGCTACAATGCTGAATCACACCGATGAACTGATCACCGGTTTACTGTGTACACACCTGTATATATAACCATGTGACTGTGTAAATTCACTCTATTTTCTGAAATGTCATTTTTTTTTATCGAAAACTTAAGCATTTGTAATGCAGTTTTGCAAATAAACCACGTTTTGAATCTGAATCTGAATATATATATATATATATATATACATCAGCTCGAATTAGATTACACATGTTCAATTAGTCTTGAAAACGGCATTGCTTTTCGTTAATTTTGAACAAACATATAATATGTTGTACATGCGTTATCCGGAAAATGTCACCGACCCTACACACAGATAGCCGACCGACACGCATCATAATGAAATTTGGTGCAGATAAGACCGCGACACTCATCGCAGGTGTTAAGGAACCAAGTCCGATGGCACAGCTTCTCACGGAACCCGTAGACGTAGCAGTGCGTGAAAACGTGGCGCTGCTCCAAGAGCGGCACCATCCACACATTGTCCTACATTATTCTTGCCCTATAGGAAACTTCTGAAACTTCTCTCATCTTCTGCTCAGAACCCCTACGCAACTTTCGTATTGACGGCTTAGGCGGGCGTTGAAAGCGCCTTACCAGAGCCTCGATGAACTGAAAATATTTTTGCTCGACTCCTAACACAGTTTGGTCAAACTAACTGTGAGGACAAGTCTATGGATACCCTATTATAAGGCGGCAAGCAAAACATATGTGTAAAGTTTTTTTTGTTGGCCACTTTAAGCCAAGAGACCATCTTAGTACACGTAAGGTAAAGCCTGTGTGTGTGGATCTCACTGTGCACGCATGTCAGCATGTGCGTTTTGTGAGCGCGTCGATCTATCAGTCAACAACAGCAACATGTTTTTGTCCGTCATGGCTCGATCAGCAAGACGCATTGGAGACGGTGGCGGACCATGGCGGATCTAATCCGCCGCTGCGATCGCCACCAGTGCTGTTGCTGTCGGTCCGTGTGTGTCTTGCCGCCTGTCTCTCTGCCCGTCGGCCGGTTAGCGAGGCCGAGGTGTGAGTAAGCATTCTCATTACGATAGAGATGGAGATGACGTGAGTCGGACGGAGGTCGAAAGGAGAAAACGAGAGAAGAAGAAGACACGACACACTTGTGTACCACCGCAATGGGTCCCCAATGACGATCTCCACGGCTGTTCTGTTTGTCGCCTACTCTTGCTAGCTTAGTTGCGCTGATCTTCACCACGCCGACTGCGCCAACGGGGTGGTTAGCCGCTACACCAACACCAGCAGCAAAGCAGCAGGAAGTAAAAGACGAACATACTAAGACTACTACGCTTCGATGATGCTATTAATTCGTTCTTCTCTTCTTCATATAGCAGTGGCAGCAGGGACGCCAAAAAAAGCTCCGATGATTAGAATTAATCGTAGCGCCGTTTGGATAAACTGCTCAGGAACAGAAACGATGAGTCGGTTTCGATTAGACACGGTCCGTCGAAGGTCCGTACAACAAAGAATCGTTACTGTTTATTTCGTTGCGTCGACTACAATGTCGTACAACAAGGCATCGTTATTGTTTTTATTTTGTTGCGTCGGATACAATGTTCTTAACCGAATCACATTGAATAATACGAGATGTCCAGACGTTCACTGAGCATCATAAGGCAGCCCAGAAAACTCGATGTGCTTTGGTCATTAATGACCGTTTTCTACTTGCCGCTGCTCACAGTTAGTTGTACGTTTTTGCCAGATGCTTCTTGTACTCACAAGAGCAGGAGGGTAAAGGTTCGATGCCTTGCTTACCTTCTTTCTGCTGTTAGCTACAGTTCTTTGCTGTTGGGAACAGACAACTCTATCTCGGGAAGTGCTCATTTAGTGATGATGCATAATAAACGCGTCTTCATGATTTTTAACATCCGAAATACCACAGCAACTCTTCGATTATTTGCATTTAAGTAAGCTAAGTCTTAAGCATATCGTAAGCATTTGCTTAAATTGCACACAATCTCTTTTTACGAGTATACACAAATTTCCCCTGTGTAACATATCAGCTATAATGGTATCAGCGGTTTAAAATAAGCTCATCAACGTCTACACTCAGGATATAAGAACTTACTTACCCTAGTGAGGACAGCGTTTTCAAACTTTAGATAACAAAATGAATGTTTGTATATATATATATATATATATATATATATATATAGACAGAGAGAGAAAGCATTCTTGTGTGTCGTTATATGGAATTCATGGTAGTTGGGTTTGACTGTGTGACTTACATAGAACACTCATAGTGTAGTTGTCCATGAGCGGAATGGCGCCCTTCTGCTTCATCACTTCATTGGTGCCATGACAAGCGAAGACGACATTGTGATCGTGACGGTTAACGGGAATATCGAGCACGCTCGTCGTGTCAAACGTGTCATCCTCTGTACGTGCGTGAGACGATGGCGGCTGTGAGGCCAGCTCAATGCCTTCGCGGTACCAGATCGCATTCGCCGGCGGATTGGCTCCCTGCACAATGCACTTGGCGATCATTCGCCCTCCTTCAGGGATATTCATCTCCGGTGGTGTTAGACTGATGTCTCGTGGCTTCACTGCAGTGTATTGACATTGTTGCTAACTCACATTAGTCACGGCCAGTCCGAGTCATTTTCCGTCTCGAACATCAATCACCTTTTTGTCACTTTTCCGTAAAGTCTTTAAAAACCTATTTTGGCTCAAATTGACTCAAGGGTATTTCTTAAAACATATGCATCTGTAAACGGGAGCGGCGTAGAGTAATTACTAATAATCTCATGCGACAAGCATTTTATCATGTGTGTTATTATGACTCATGTGTGTGCAAGCAACAGTAAAGCCTCTCGGCTGCTTCGAGAGCTGGCGCATATATGGGCCACAATAACGAGCTATTTGGACGACAGGTGGCAAAATGGATTCATGGCAATGACTCTTCGCAGTTATTTTATTTATTTCCGTTTGCTTAGGCAACGTTTTGTGCTAATCTGCTAGGCATCGTCTGGCGTCGTAGCCTGTCTTAAAGGTGAACATTTCACGTCTGCACTGCATCCATTCATCTGGCGTGTGTAAAGGAGGACGTTTAGCCTGATAGTGATTATTCGTTGTTGCAATGCCACCCAGTTGTTCTTTGACTCAAAATCAACTATAGTGTACGTATGCATATATACATCTCCATGTATAGAAAAACATATATGCACACACATCTGCACCGACGTATGTTCCCAAGCAAAAGTGAAATATTTCTGGAGCCATGGCTAGCTCTGGCAAACTGCACGTGTAGCTTACGCCGCAGCTACGCTGTCGGTGTTCAAACACACAAACGGTATGACTTATCTTCGAGACTAAACTAAATCAGGTTTGTTAGAGCCTTCTCCCTTCGCCTTTGAGTAGGCAAAGTTAAAAAAGCCTTCGGTGTCACTACGGCGACAGCTTGCGCTTATCTCTGCTCAAGCAGAGTCTTCTGGTCGGTCCCTCAAGGTGAAGAAATATAGCAACGCACGACTAGCCTTCTAACCGATCTCAACGGTTCGCAATAACTAGCCTAGAGGAAGGGGGACGATACGACTCGCGCACACTTTTAGACCAACCGCACTTTTAGACCAATATGTATATATATATATATAGCTAAGGTATTCTAATGACGTCTAGCTCGACTAGGTACTGGTGAGGGGTACAATTGTTTACACCCCGTTATGAGTTAAATACAATTTGTTTTATATATATATATATATATATATATATATATATATATATGTATATACGTATAAATATATATATATATATATATATATATATATATATATATATATATGTATATATATATATATATATATATATATATTTGTATATATATATAGAGAGAGAGAGAGAGAGAGAGAGAGGGCGAGAGAGATAGAAAGAGAGACGCCAGAACCTATTGTAAAAATAGGCTCTGGCGAGTGTGCTCAGCCTAGTACAAGATTCGGCTACGTATTTGTAGGAACGTAACTCCTACTATTTTGTAGAAAGATAGTACTCACAGTGCAGTGTTATGTGGACCTCAATGCTTTTTGGTTCGGGAAAGGTGACGTGTCGGACCTCACAGCGAAAGCGGGAGCGGATATCATCACGATTGAAGACGTTTGAGTAGGTAACCACCGATGTAATATAGCCCTCGTCCGTGGACGTGTCGAGTGCAGTTTTCAACGTCTCGTCATTCTGGTACAGGATGACCTCGGGCGATGGCTTTGCCCCGCGGGTGGTGCACGTTACGTTAAACTGCTCCTCTTCGAGAAGAGGACCGATCACCGAACCGTCAGGGTATTCGACACCACTCAGTTCTATCACTGGATCCTTCGGCTTTGCTGTTCATCGGAAAGAACAACTAGTTAATAAGTTCAATACATCAATACCCGTTTACCTTACACAAATGAAATACAAACGTTTTACTGACATACAGTATATTCAGAATCGTACTCAGAATCGCCCTAGCCATTATATATATATATATATATATATATATATATATATATATATATGTATATATATATATATATATATATATATATATAAATATATCTCTTCTTTGTGTCTGATGTTATCGCTTATAATGATGATAAACGACTCTGTGGGAAAAATGCTGGTGCAGTGTCTGGCATCTGTCAGTGTAACGAGTCATCAGTATGTTGTTCTTTCCTAGCATCTCTGCTGCAGTCCTGCTTTTACCCTGTCATTTACACGAGCGTGTGACTGGAGACCTATCTGGATCATCCCAACATTCGAATGGTCTCAAGACAACCCAGAGAGAACAATCGCGCCGATTGAGGGAAAAAACTGGCAGACAAAAAAAGTTGAAGCATACGAACATAGCGTCTATGAAAGAAATGGCTGGTCGTGTGTAAACTTATTCGGTAACAGCTACGATACATATCTCGAGCCGTTGATTGAGAAAGTAGCACGTAGAATAAAATCTCCAGACATTTTAGCTAATGAAGCACCTTAGAATAAGGTATTCGATATATATATATATATATATATATATATATATAAAGGTCCGCCATTTTCTCAACCCATGTATACATTGTTATGTAAGCGACGTTTCGCTCTAACAAAAATGATGATAAATATAGGAGGTTGCTTATAGGATTACATTGTCTCACCTCATATCGGCTCAATCTATCATATTAACTTAAATATGCTCGCTCACTTTATATGTGGGGTGAGAATGGGGCACTTAGCTGTAGGAGTTAGCCTATAATCAAGTAAGAGGTTATCTTAAACTCCAGACTTGTCCTTGCAACCAATATTCCAAGCCGCTCGTAAAGTGATTTTAGTCAGTGATAAAATTTATTAAGCGCTATTTAACCATCAAAGCAAAATAAAACTATCGCAATTACGTGTCGTTCCGTATACAATATCTGGCACTTATGTCTCAAAATAGTAAACAAACTAATGCCTGAAAATGGTTGTCTATAGTTTTCTGAGAAAGCTATTCGTGGGATGCTATTTATCGGCTGTAAGCTATAACCGATGATTGACTATTAGCTAACGCGAACATGGAGACTGAATGAAGCTTAAGTTCATGCTTAGTTGGGGACAATTGTGTTCCCCATTTAACCGATAATAAATGAAATTGTGGAATATACATGTCCAGCTATTGTCTGACAATAAAACTGAGATAATACGTTCTTTCAGAGCAATAAAGCTTCATATATGTTAAGCACGGTACTAAGTTGAGAGCTCTATCAAACCCGCAAGTGGAACCACTCAGACTCCTTTCGGAAAGGTAGCTTGGCGAATGCTTTAAGGTTCGCCACGAAACATCTAGGCGCAGTTAAGCCAATTTGTTTCTAGCGTTAGTTGGTCATAAACTATTATTATCTTATACGCCATATCTTGTCATGCTAGCACTAGAATGATAGTAACTTTCCTGCAGATTGTTTTATGGAATTAAATCCTTGTCAACAAAGTTAGAGAGAAACGTATGTTTGTAATGAATTTTCCGCCGGGACACCCTGTGTATATATATATTAATTGTGTTACTTAATTTTTAGTAACGCAAGTGAAGCGAATTGTCCCCTGAGAATGTCTACATTTTCGCATATATGTACATACAATTAATTAAAAAAAAAAAGATATATTATTCGAAACTTGTAACTACAAACCTCTCACGATTAGTTGGGTATAGGAGAGTGAAGGGCAGCCTCCCTTTGTGTAGGTGACGTCACACTTGTATCTTGCCTCATCGGTTAATCGTAACGGGGCAATTTGCAAGATTGCTGTTGTATTCTTGATGTAAAAATCGGCTCTTGTGGAAGTGGCGTCAGCGAGGTCGAGTAATGCGGTCTGTCGATTTGTTGTGTAAATAAATACACGCTTCCACATATCGTTAACAAACTTGGACCACGTTATCAGAAAAACTGATCCGCACTGGGCCGTATCCACTCGACACGGCAGTCGTGTTGAGTCTCCGTCCAGTCCAATAATCTGTTCCTCATCTTCAGCACCAACGAACGGACCTGGAAAACCATATCACCAATTAAATAGGCAAATACAAACGTTCAATACGCCTACCATCAAATTGTTATTTTTTAACAACTTAATCTCACTACGAAGATAACACGTCTCTCCTACATATTCTACAGCAAATGTATGT
This sequence comes from Dermanyssus gallinae, assembly GCA_003439945.1. Classification (NCBI taxonomy): domain Eukaryota; kingdom Metazoa; phylum Arthropoda; class Arachnida; order Mesostigmata; family Dermanyssidae; genus Dermanyssus; species Dermanyssus gallinae. Next base: position 2,947,654 of record QVRM01004188.1, on the reverse strand, counting down.
TCACCAGACCAATCCCTGTTGTAAATCCCATAGTATTCCTAACACTCGTTCTCCAGTTATATATATAATACGTAATATGTGTAACATATGCATAACGTCTTATACGAAAAATAAAGATACATTTAAATGCGTGTACGTACGCATATACATATATATATATATATATATATATTCCGTCGACATGTATACCTAAGTACACGCGCCACTCCTATATACCAGGGGCGCTTGGAGCAGCAGCATAACATGCGGACATGTTGAGATATCTAGGGTTTCCCCAACAGTCTTTGCGGCGCCATGGTCTATGACTAGCGCACTGGCTTCCAAAGGAATTCAAACCCATAAAGGATAAAATGCTTGCTTTCATACCTAAAATATCGAATGTCTACCTGCAATGACGTGGTTTATGAAGTCACAACAGAGGTACCTAGAAGTCCGTACTAGAGCTAACCTTGTAGACAGCCAACGGAGCGTTGGCGGATATCCGACAATACATCAAAATACTAGAATTAGCTCCGCAAAAATACGAACGAAATACTTTTAAACGGCCCAGAGCCCATGAAGTTACGCATTGAAGGACACTTAGTAACATCCAGACACATGATTAAGCACCTCGGCGTGATCCTGGATAAGACTTTCACGGGAACATCTCATGCGCGCTATGCTATGCCTCAGCAGATTTCCCCTGAACTAGAGAAAAAAACCAACTCTCGGCTGTGTTTCCTAGCATCAGTCGTAGATTTTATACCGTCCGCCACGACTCTGCTACATAATAACGCGCGTCTTCAGGGTCACACGAAGTGTACAGGCCAAGTTCAAGTAGAAGCAGCTTGAGAATCTACCCCACAGCCCAAAAATGTCGCTTTGCGACTTCCATCAGTTCGACATCTAAAAACATATTGAAGAGAAGCGCTTCAACTTGGACGATGAACTTAAAACACAGTGGAGGATTGGCCCTTGTCAAAACCGGGAACAGAGATTCCTTCGACTCCTAAACAGTGGGTTTTTAGTTGTCTCTAAGGAGATCGCGACTCTCATTATGGGTGCCATAGACTGAGCTAGTGAATAATGAAGATCTAAGTAATAATAATAACAACGAGCTGTCAAGGAGCAACCACCTTGTGCCCATTGCTTGGAGACACTGGATCCTATGTGTTGGTACCGCAAAGTTTTGGAGGCACATCGCAGAAAGTACGGATGATATTACAGGCGACCGGCGCGAAACGATGTTCCTCAGGCAGATTATGTCATATTGGCTGTTTGAAGAGGGAACACGGCTTCTATTGTAAGCACCATGGGCTGACACGGAACTAACGATGCCGGTGAAACAAGTGATACGTTAAGTCATCCCATTTGCAAGAATTTCAAGAAGAAAGCAAAGAACGCGCTTCACAATATATATGAAGCGCGTTCTTTGCTTGCCGCGCACGGCAAGAAATCGCTTTGTGTACCTGCTAGCGGGTTGCGGACCGGCAGTGGAAATAATCAGAGTCAGGCTTAAGTCACCTATTACAATGCCACTTCAACAATTTTTGTTGGAGTGGCAGGGAAAAGTGACCGAGGCCTCGGCTGAGGTAGCGCAGTTAGATGTGTACCTCACCAGGGAGCTTTGGGAGGGAATGGCATGCACTAGCCGGCACGTGTACACAAGGTACATTGTACATGGCTATCATCACTTGGTGTGTTCAACTCAAGGATTTCACCAAGTTGGCGATCAATGTCGATGCCGGTTCTGCTCGCAGGTATGCGCTAAATACCACGCAGCGAGCTGCCAGTCGCATCGGCGGTCTTTGCACTTTCTTGCCCGGTGGGACGGTCGCTAAAGTGTTAAAATTGTATATAATGATGATTGTATTGTATTTATGTACCATCTTGAAATGCAAAATTATTGCGAAATAACCAATATGTATGTAATATTTGCAAGAATTAATCACTACAAGTAATAATAATAATAATAATTGACCTGACGGGGTCACCATCCCGCTATGGTCACACGGGAAAAGCCTTGTATGGGATGTTACGGTTTCATGCACGGCGGCCTTGTCGTATATATGTCACAGCGCAGTCGAATCTGGATGGGTAGCAGAGCGCGCGGATTCTGAAAAACGAAAGAAGTATTTCGAGCTATCAAGAAGCTACCACTTTGTGCCCATTACATTGGAGACACTTGGCCCCATCAGCACAGGTACAGCGAAAATCCTGAAAGATATCGGAAAACGTATAGAAGATGTTACGGGTGATCGACGCGAGGCCATGTTTTTGAGACAGATGATGTCTTTGGCCGTTTGTAGAGGGAACGTGGCTTCAATCATAGGCGCAATGAACTGAAAAGGGAACAAAGCAGACCTGGCTTGTTCTAAACGTTCATACCTCACAATTGTTACAACTGAATGATATTAAATAATAATAATAATAATAATAATAATAATAATAATAATAATAATAATAATAATAATAATAATAATAATAATCATCATCATCATCATCATCATCATCACCCCACCGCCCAGTTTTTTGATCGTCCCACCGCCGCCGTATCTTGTCTGCATCATAACTCAATCAAGTCAGAATGGGTAACTGAGCATGTTGAAATCTTAAAAATAAGTAAATTCTAAGAGTGATATCTAAACTGGCTGAAAGATATTTTTTAACCATATCGCAGTGGAGACTCTGGGAATTATCAGGAAAGCATCTGGCTTGTTGCCTAAAGATAGGGCTACACGCATGTAAAAGAATAAGAGAAAGGAATCGACAGGGAGATGAGTTCTTGAAACAGATTCTGTCGCTGGCCTGGCTATCTGTAGGGAAAACGCTGCAGTGGATGCCATGGAGTAGGAACGCATAACAACCTAAAATAATCCTGTTAACACGTTCATTCAACACAATTTTTGCTGAATGAAATAAATGGTAACAAGATTTGTGAGTCCTTCACTACCCTGGCTTTAACAGCAATATGGTGTGCTTATTTAAAACATTATTTATTTGACACATAATAAAAACACTTCAGAAACACAACTGGAATCGGGAATATTACGGTTGCGGCAGTCGAGAACATGGCCGGAGATTTGAATGCAGATTCCCAGGCTAACTTCCGGGGCTAACTTATAAACGCGCTAACACGACAGAACCTCCAGAAAAAAATCAGTGCTTGGAAAATGTCCTATCTGCGTGGAGATTGGTGGCGCGTCGACAACTGCTGCGGACTCTATCCATCATCCGCTATGCCGTCTTTTTTACGCTTTGATTCAAGACGCTCAGATTACTGTAGCCGAGCCTGATAGCATTTTCCGGCCTGTTCAGGGCATATTCGAAGATTGGCACCTAAATTTATTTTACAAACGTAGAAACAGGAAGATTCGGCTTGCTGTTGCTACACTGTGAAGAGACACGGCAGAATGAGAAGAAAACTCGAGGCCCACGGTGATAAGTCGAATTTCTCTTCCGAACGACCGACTGGTAGACACACAGACCAGACAGACGGTGGGCCATTTCTCTATCGGCCGTTTGTAGCTTCTTTGCCTTTACCTCGTCTCGTACTTTGTCGCTTCCAATGCCGTCTGCCTGTCCCGTAATAGATAGCAGCGGCAGAAGCATATCAACTGCTTCATCTGTAGAAACAGCAGCAACGAAAACGGGCACAGAATCATTCGTCAACTTCGGCTGGTGAACGACGCAAGAGTAAGCAACAGAGAATGCAGTGTGTTTCTGCACGTGTGTCGTGTGAGCAACGGATCGGCGAATCCGGGTACGTCCTGCTCGCTTAGCAACAATTACCTAGTCCAAACGACAGTTAGCTCCTTCTACTGTGATGCACGCAGCCATGGACGACTTCTGTCGTTGTCAATAGCACTTGATGGGTTCAGTCAGTTGTATCAATACAAAAAAATTGTTGGATATATTCGTTCGACAGCAGCGGCGGCAGCACACACGGAATATATTCTACTTAGGAATCCTATAAATAAGTGCACCTTACATTATATATATATATATACAGGGTCATTCAGCGAGTATTGTACTTCTTTCGAGGTTTGATAGAGCTCGGCAAGAAAATAATTTTTCCCAATGGAGGGAGGATGCGGAAACGTCTTGTTTAGAAGAGAGAGTGAAGTTTATAAAAGTAGTTATTCAGCTTTTTTTCTCCTACATAGTTGTGAGAAATCTACGTTTGCGGGAGAACCAGTCAACGCATGAAGGAACCGATTACACTGGCGTGTTCGGAGAAAAATTCTGCACAACGGAAGACACTTCACTAGCTTGCGTTGCGAAAAGCGAATACCCAGATTAAGAAATGTCATAAAAATTCGATATTTTGCGTTAACGCTTTTTCATGAAAAATCGTATTTTTTTTCCATTGCGACCAAAAATGTACGTTCAAAAGACCACTCTCACGCAATAGCAAATTTAATGCCCATCATTTTCGTATCAAGGTGATGGTGCTGCGTTACGTAGTTGTCCAGTAACTAAGCGTTTTCGACAGTCATAGTTGTTATGTTTTACGTGCAAGTTTTCGTGTTCAGCACCGTAAAAATTAGCTGAGACGTTTCCGCCCCCTCCTTCCACTAGGAAAATTTATTCTCTTGTTGAGTTCTACCAAACCTCAAAATATGTACCTAACTTTCTCATACGCCCTATGCAAATATGCATGTCTTCGCTTTCGATATGGCTATCGAAAAAGCTTAGTGACTTGACAACTACGTAACGCAGCATCATCACTTTGGTACGAAAGTGGTGGGCATTAACTTTGCTATTGCGTGAGAGTGGTCTTTTGAACATACATTTTTGGTCGTATTGGAAACATTTTACGATTTTTCACGAAAAAGCGTTAACGTACGACATAACAGCATATCGACTTTTTATGACCTTCCTCAACCTGTGTATTCGGTTCTTGCTACGCAAGCTAGTGAAGTGTCTTCCGTTGTGTAGAATTTTCCTCCGAACACGCCGGTGTTAATCGGTTCCTTCATGCGTTGACTGGTTCTCCCGCAAACGTAGACTTCGCACAACTATGTAGGAGAAAAAAAGCTAAATAACTACTTTTATAAACTTCACTCTCTCTCCTAAACAAGACGTTTCCGCGTCCTCCCTCCATAGGGAAAAATTATTTTCTTGCCAAGCTCTATCAAACCTCAAAAGAAGTACAATACTCCCTGAATGACCCTGTATATATATATATATATATATATATATATATATATATAAATGCTCCCTCAGTGCCCAGTGCCGGCTAATTCACATGAATTCCCAGTAGTGTCGTCGAGTTTGCTCATTGCACGTCCAGCAAAAGTCTCTGCCTGAAAAAAACTCCCCAAATTGTATGTAGACCCTCTAGCGTCCCCAATGCAAATGAACGGAAATCGAGCGGTTTCCTTAGATTAAAGTATTATTCATGTTTGATCTTTTTAGCCAAGCATAGATATATACGTGTATAAATGCACACACATATATGACCTTCCACTACGTAGAAATAATACCGGTTGTCAGCAGGGAGACGTAGCGGCTCCACTTGCATTTAGCCTGCTTCTGCATCAGTACGTCAAGCAGGTGGCATCCAAGGTTCCTTTGTTTTACCTCGACGATGGGACCCTTCTAGACAACGATCCTTCGGTGATACTCAGAGACATCAAGGATCTCCGAGCGTTCGAGCAATGGAGCGGGCTGCAGCTTAACCCATCTAAATGCGAGCTATTTCTACAGGGTTTTGAGGACAAAGAGAGACAGCAGGTGATCGCTGAATTTAACAGCAACCTCCCGGGCATCCTTGTAAAGGATCGATGTGATTTGGACCTGCTGTGTACGGCGGTGTTTCCCGACATGATCGGTCCGATACCCGAGATGGGAGAACAACTTTCCCGGCTTTACCAGAGACTGGGCCATCTCGGTAGACATCAAGCCTACTTCCTGCTCCGGCACGCAATGGGAGTGCAAAAGGTCCTGTATGTACTACGGACCTCACCTGTCTTCCTTCTACCGTCAGAAACTCGGAACCTCGACGACCAGGTGAGGAGAGCCTTGGAAAACATCCTTGAACTAACGCTTGATGATAAGGCATGGACGCAGGCAAGCTTACCGGTCCGACTGGGTGGAATGGGCATGCGTTCGGCCACGGACCTTGCCTTACCCGCTTTCCTTGCTTCGTCGCACAGCTGCGCCTCTGCAGTGGCCGCTACTGCCGGCGGACTCATCAGCCACCAACAAGGCGCCGCTCGGATCTGGGATGCGCGTCAGTCTGGTCGTCCATCTGAGGAACAGGTCACTAGGCAGAAGGGGTGGAACCAAATCGCCACTCAGGCTACCCACTTAACTCTTCTGTCTGCCTGTGAGTTAGATATAGACGGCATTAGACTGAAAGCGGTTTCATCCGACGTTGCCGGAGCGTGGCTTGACGTGTTTCCGTCCGAGCTAGTCGGCAGTAAGCTGGCTGATGACCGCTTCCGTGCCGCAAGTGGCCTCAGACTTGGCATTGCCATGTTTGAGACAGAGGCATGCCCGTGTGGTGGAACGGTGGATGAACGTGGCCTGCACCGACTTAGTTGCACTAAGCTGGCTGGGCTTACGCAGGGCCGCCACGATGCCATAAATGACATCCTCGGGCGCGCTTTCAGACAAGCCGGCTACCGCGTCACACTGGAGCCTGGTGAACTACAGAGCGACGACAAGCGTCGACCGGACGGCCTTACCAGCCGAGACTGGGACCGCAATCGGCCGCTGGCATGGGACGTCACCGTCTCCGACACGTACGCACTCGGCTATCGTGCACTAGCCAACGCGGGCGTCGGCAACATTATCCACCAACGGGAGATGCACAAACGGCGCCTATACGCGCATCTCCTTGAGGACCACGTTGTAATGGCGTTCGGCCTCGAGTCATCTGGCGTTTGGGGCAAGAATGCACTCAAACTGACAAAGGAGCTTGGGAAGAAGCTCTTCGAGGCCACAGCGGAGCCAAAATCGACCGCTTTCCTCCGACAGAGAGTGTCATTAGAATTACAGAGAGGCAACGCCAAGATGATGTTGAGTGGTCACCGACACTCAAGCCATAAGAATAATATAAGCAATATTGTAGATATTATATAAGTAATATATTAATCATTGTGATGCATGTACATATTGATAAAATAAACCCTTGTTCCAAAAAAAAAAATATATTATTATTATTATTACCAATGAAAGGGAATTCAATATCAACAATGAGCACTCATAGAGCTCATCGTACGCCGACACGCGTTGCGAAGCTTCCTCTAGATGGCCGCCAAATTAACAAATAAAACGAAATTACAGCTCACGAGAGAACTTGACATTTAGGATATTTATTAGGATGTGAACAACTTGGTAATTTCGTACGGTTTATCGGGGCTGCGGCATACGGGCATGGCTCAACGGAAATTGCCGCTGTTGATTGCGCTCCCTCTTCCACGTGATGTCAGAATCGAAGGACTGTTGTGATTGTTCACATTGCACGAGCCAACAGTGTAGAACCACTTGAAAGGTCAGCTAAATTTTCCTTCTTCATATTCTTAATTTCCCTAATTACGCTACCGATAAATAAAGTGATTGTGTACACATGAACACCGAAGAAATCACATGTAATTCTTTATTAAGCAACAAACACAATAGTATCCATCTTAGACCTAATGTTGCATTGAGAGTGGCTTGAAGCATTGCGTTGAGTAAGTAATTTCCCAATTTAATCAAACCGTTGTGTATCGGATATAAGTAAGTACTGCAAACATTTTGTGTTTCTGCTTGTTTTTCCTAAGTCCAGATGTGCTTTTATCTATGTATATCCAGATTTGCTTGTTTTTTTCCAAGTCCAGATGTGCTTGTATCCATCCATAGGATAAGCAATCAATTAATGGCCTCCGCGTATAACGTCATGCTCTTCGTGAATCGACTTAATTAATCAAAAGTGTCCTTCCGTGACACAAATTAGGACATACGGTTTGTGCACCATGGATCGTGATTGATTTAGTTGTCTTAAAACAAATACGTTTTAGAGATTTGGTTTGACATTATTTAGAAGTAAATATATCTGCGATTGCTAGTTGCATAGTTTGCTAAATAAATCTGGGTGCATAGCACGCAACATGCGTAGACGAGCTCTACGCATATCAACTTCCAAATTAAAGTATAGGCGACTCGGTAATGTCGCACTTGTATGGTTACATAAGCAAACACTACCTATGTCATTTTCCGCCCGCTTATATTTTGACCAGTCATTACAAACTGACTGGAAATAATGACTCGATGTTTTTAAAGAACCTTCCGCTCCCCCGAGCATCGGGGTAAAAATATAAAAATAACACCGAAGGTGGTTTTTCCAAAATTACAATACAGCAGACTGTAGAATTATACCAATATACCAAGTTGAACTATTAAGCGGGCTATAAGGCGTTGGTCAAATTGCTCTTGATTTGGATTCAATTCCTAGGAACAACTGGGAAGCATCATGGCAAAGTGAATGAACGACAGCTTTTGGTTAGTCATACTGATAATACCAATAATACAAGTAATACAATGATTAATAATAACTGGTGAAGATAACGTAAAGCTCCACGTTTATCGCTTGCTCACTCTTCAAGGTATTGTCGCTTGAGAAGACACATAGTTGTATTTATCAAGCCATGTGTGGCGGACAGAATCAAACAGATTGTTGCTCGGTATCGCCCACGAAGATGTCGTTCATCGCTCATGTCGAGTGTTACGACAACGAGGCTTCGAGGTTGTCGGTTGCTCTTTTCTTGCTTTCAGCGCCGTTATCTAGTCTATTGGCTAGCGGTGCTGCTCTTGTTGACTGACTGACTGACATTCCAGCTGTCCTCACCGTCATGTTATCATTGTTGCTGTTGCTGTTAACAATGTAGTAGCTGTCTGTGTGGTTATAACTAGCATCTACATTGTTGCCAGTATCGAAGAAGAGCGTGCTGCACACGACGCTTGTCCTATAGGACACACATTTTAACAGATAACAAGAGCAACCAGCCCTATTGGCCGAACGTATCCATTTAACAAGTGCACGTTGCTAACATACCACATAACGCGTAACTTAAACCATCCAGCTCGTTCTAGGTCAGTGGCATTTCCTCACGCGTGGGCTGGACCCGCCACCTCGTCAGTGACTTACATGAATGGTACAACGGCCCAGGCCAAGGCTCGTTATCATTCTACGCCACACAGGCTGTAACGGGACACGACCAATTCCAAACGTACATGATGAGAATAAGCAAGTCTCACTCAGACATCTGTGTTTTGTGCACAACTGGGGAACCTGACGACGTGGACCACACGGTCGCAGGATGCCCAAGGCTCTCGAACCTCAGGCAGACCTCCAAATATGTACTAGCTGGAGCTGACACTAAAACGATCATAACATCGATGTTGACGTCAGGCCAATCCTGAAGAGAAGGAGCGTCATACCTCGACCGGATCATCAGAGAAAAAACCTGCCTAGAGAAGGAAAGACGCGCTTCACTCGCTAGAAGAGATTGTGAGACGTCCTTACAGGCCTCGGAGGCCATGTCGTAGATGTAGAGCGGACGACAAACAGTACCGAACCCTGGGGGGGTAAATGTGAGGACTAGGGTTTTTTTAGTGGGTAACCCCATGCCATCGGGGAGTCCCACACTACCTACGCGCTTCTACACGCCCGGACAGTGATAACTGCGCTGGGTGTGCATAAAGCATTTTCCTCAACCTCACAATAAAAAAAAAAAAGGTCAGTGGCATTTGACATCAAAATTTATCTTTTAACATACTGTTCTTCAGGAAAGTAATTTAGAAGCACAAGATGCCCAAGAAAGAAAATATACTTGTAAATCAATAAAAATTATCCGCTTATAGTTCAATAACAGTAGTAAAATTACTTCTGTGAATAGGACATATATGTACCTTATATATATATATATATATATATATATATATATATATATTTATTTTTATTTCTTGATTTTACAGGTTTTCTCTAAAGACATTCTTAAGGCTACTTATCTTTATATTAAACATCGACTGAGTCAAACACGTTATGTACCCTATGATATGGTGTAAGATATGTGCAAGTGACATTAAGATTTATGGAAAACTAGAGAGGCCCGGAAAGCGTACTTTTTCAAAGACAAGCCTGATAATTTCTCAAAAAATCTTGATCCAAACATGTCAGTTAGGAAATGCCGCTTCTAAGTTTAGACATTGAAATCCAGAACGATACTACACTGCTGGCGGCCACGCAGCAAACTCTCCAAGAAGCATAAAGGGCAAGATTTAATCACAGCAGTCAATCTCGAAACACGAAATACATCACCGCCTGCGAGCATTTCACCGAGCGAATTAGGTAGCTCGAGCTTTTCTCCTCAAGGACTCGGTGCTGTGCTTAAATATGTTCTTTTGCACGCCAATATACTTACGTAAAATGCCGGTTCTTAGAGTTCATATTCAGTGCGCAATTTTTTCTAGCGCCTGTTATTTTGACTGTGGTAATTGTGGACAGTCAAACTTAACGGATCGTTCAAAGAATATCCTTAGAATACTCGGAGGTGCAATAAATTCGAACCTCTTTAAACGTTTCATGCATGTGATCTGTACAACTGCACAACACGGCATCACGGAAGGAAAACACAATGAGACCATTATACTGGCACCTTAGGCTGCAGCGTTGTATATTAGTAAACCAAGCTGAGATTGGGTCAGACACTACTTAACTGCGGGCGAGCGCTGTGACCCAGCTATGGTATTCCACTACGGCTAAGCAATAGCTAAAATAGTTCTAGTATTGCTCTGAAAGCAATAGCAAATACTTATCTCACTAACATTGTTTTATAAAATTTATGCAAGCAGTAGATCAACAGAAACGAAGGAAGCACACAATATATTGATCTATTATGGCGAGTTCAACGCCAAATAACGCTTAGAACAGCGAGTGCCCAGTTGTGCCTAATAAGTAACGGATGTGCATCGTAACCGCAACATAATGCCAGATCACGTTGTTTAATTATCTGTTCGCCTAATCAGAGCCTGTGCTAAGTAGCCAGTTAGCCGGTGAGAGTCGGAATGCCCGATAACGACATACGGTTGTGTAACAATTGCTCGGTCTACTCGAAAATAAAAATTTTCCCTCATTCTTCATATTACCCGAATACTTTTTCGTAAAAAAAATATCTAAATGGCTGGAGCAATATGTCGAGACCCGGCGCGCAGTATTACGGCACCCTGCATGCTCTCGTAAAGTATTCATCAATGCAACGGCACATATATGCGTTTTTGCAAGTCACAAAGCTGTCATATTAAATTTACAAGTAATTACAAGTTTAATTTATCGTGCTGCCTCTATAACGTCCCAATACAATAACGGTGTAGCTAATCTTGTTTGAGTTTGTTGTGCATACTGTTTTGCACGACGGTTCACCAAACGGCAAAGTGCTGTACCCGGGCCGCTGAGGCTGCGGCCTAAGCTTAGCGGACACCAACGAAAATACAAAAATAGTACCCTAATAAAACTTATACATGCAAGTTTTTTTTAATGTAAATTGGTGTCTAATCGGTGTGCTCACAGCATTTAGGCAAACTGCTACACTTACCGAAACGTGAGTCTATATAACCATCGAGCGACCAGTTAGGCCTAATGATATCATGCAACTGTTTTTTATATATATATATATATATATATATATATATATATATATATATATATATATATATATATATATAATATATATATATATATATATATATATATATATATACATGTATATATACATATATAAAAAAATATATATATATATATACATGTATATATACATATATAAAAAATATATATATACATATACGAGAATTCAGGGAGAATTCTGAGAATTCAGGATACAATCGCAAATATATATGTACATACACATTGAAATTTCTCAAGTCTTTCTTTGGACAGTTGGTTTGTTAAAGCAGACCCGGTATCAAAATGCCATCATACTCATGAGCTCTTGCGAAACCTGAGTTTTGTATATTGTATGCCAGAGTCAACATTAAAGGGTGACACTTGCGCAATTTGGCTCTTTGGGCTAAACATTGTTTAGCCGCTTAGTGTTGTTGCCGTCGACTCGAGCGACATATGCTGCAACCATTAAGGAAACTCCCTCGAAACCGCCAAGCGGTGGCCTGATATGTTGCGTCGACTAGTGAGTGACCACCCACCGTGTAGTATGAATAGTAGCAGCAAAAATAGCTGTACTAGTTTAGAATCGCCACGGAATGTCTTCATCGTCTCGATCCGCCCTCACGTAAGGCGTTCCGCACTTCATGCACCCAAGCACGACGATATACCGTTGCTTCACAAACCGATCAATAACTGCTGGCCAATAAACACCGTTACGCGTATCCGTTTTCGCGCTATTCTCCAGATCGATGAGTCATGAGTACGTTTTCAGCTTGTGACCGTTTTTGCTGAACGCGATTACAAGCCAACACCAGTACAACGACCGCTAACGATTAACCATCTACCACCACCATTGCCACCACCACCACCACTACCACCAGCATTACCACCGCCACCGCACGTTCTGACGAGAAAAGGCGATCGAAAGTCGGCCAGATGAGGCAACGGCTGGCTTGTCTTGGCGCCGACTAGAGTAAAGATGAAATCCAACTTTGCTTCGCGTATGAGCTCACCATGAGCAATGTTCTTCGTGATGACACACGCACGCAGGAACAGTCACATCGTCCTACGGTAGAAAGACCCTTAGCAATAAACGAGAGCAGCAAGAGACCCTCGGGCAAGCAGCGTTCGAAGAAAGAGACCATGAAGAACCAGGACTTCGTTGCAGATTGCAGAGCGCGCTCGAGCCGGGCCGAGACCGCCGGGCCGCCTTCGTTGTCGGCGCTGCTCGTTTCGCGCACAGCCCACAAAGGAAGAAGCGTTTCCAGCGCGCGTTGTGAGGAGACTGCGCGCTGACTACCGTTGGCTAGACGGGAGAGCGCGAGCGGGCAAACAGTGTATGAGACACTCTTTCGTTTAACCGGCGCTCAACTGCGGCGACAGCCTGCCTCATAGAACAACATGGGTTAGAGGAGAATACACGCAGCAATCGGCTATCCTGAGCGCGCGTGAGTCGGCGGCCTGTCGCTGCTGCTGTCGCTTCTCGGCGAATCGCCGTCGTCGTCGTCGTCGCGTGCGGCCTGCTGGCTAGTTTCTTTGTGAACGACAAACCACTGAATGAACGTCTGTCTCACTGCATACATACATACATATCAAGCTCTCTCCTGCACTATCAATATAGCTATCTCACTCGGTGTATTTATCTCGCTGCCTCCTCTCGATGAGTGACGAGAGTGTGCTGCGCTGTTCTCTGTGTGTCTCGTCCTGTTCCTGTCTGACGACAGCCGCGATCAGCAGCGCCGCAGTCAGGCAGTCAGTCAGTGATCTCGGCGGTGTGCGCAAGCGGCGGCTTACAAACGTACACCGTTCCACCGAGGAGAACGCTGAGATCAGACTCGGTCAGACTGAATAACTGACGCCGGTCGCGCTCTAATGGCGACAAGGCTGGGAGACAGACAAAGTGACAAACAGACAGACAGACACACAGACGCCCGTCGCCAGCCGCACACCGAGTGGCACGTCGCCCACAGTAGGAAGGGACTCTCGCATGGCAGACGTGCAGCCGGCCTCCCTGGAAGGCAGCTGCTTGTCTGACAGTGGCTGGTGCGAGAAAGTGAGGCGGGGGTAGTAGAAAAATGTACCCACAGCCCCAACGCATCACGTGGACACACTGACGCACACTGAATCTCTTGGCTTGGTTATGCTTATCAAGCCAAGACAGCAGGCATGCCAACCGGTACTCCTAGGGGGAGTAGGCCCGGGGGGACGTTGACCAGCATTCGGTCCGGAATCTGTACAGAGACACCTATCCTTTACGCAATAAGTCCACTCGAGCGAAGCACGACAATTTGACAGTATGAATTTGTTGCCATAAAATATATCTTGTTTGCCTTGCTTCCCATGGCCAAACAGGCCTAAAAAACGCAATTAAAACCAAGAAAGATTTCTCGACTCGCTAAGGACAGGTGGAATAAAATTGAGATGTTGGCAATGTGCTTTATTATCGAAACTGCATTGAACAATACTTGAGTTCTCACTAAAATAATGGTCTGAGTGTTAAAAAAAGATCCATGGTGCATCACAAATTCAAGAGAGAATATTCCGTCTTTCAGACATTGACGTACTATTGGGCTATGGAAGAACGCAAGCTTTGACCTCATTTCTAGACCCGGAAACATGACCGATCCCTCGATCTATAAACCTATCTGCATTCTCGACACCTTGGGGAAGATCTTGTAAATCGTTTTGGTCAATAGGTTGAACAAGCAAGTCGATACCCGAGAAGCTTTGTCAGACGCTCAGTATGGTTTCCGAAAAAGAAAATCTACCATTGGAGTCTTTGATAGAGTCCTGAAATAAGCAAGTCGCGAGACCGCGAAGACTCCCAAAACAACGGAATTCGTGCTTCTAATACCATAATATGTTAAAATGCCTTTAACACGATAAACTAGAAAGTAATGGTACAAGCGCTGAAGAGAAATGAATTTACTTACCTCTTCCAAATGATTTTATTCTACATAGATAAAAGAAGTCTGGTTGCAAAGAGGCAAGAATGCAGAGCTGCTGCTGAGCTCCCACAGTTCGATGCTGGGATCCATACTCGGGAACGACGGGGTACTGAACATGAACAGCTACCTAGAAGGGGCCGAGCTTTTGGCCTACGAAGTTGACTTAGCCCTTATGGTTACGGCGCGGACCAAAGTGGCCCCGTAGGACACAGCCAACAAAGTTTTGTCAATGGTGACGGAGTGGGTGGATAATATCATTGGCTCTTTACGCTACGCGCATTTGGACGGGCATGGCACTACGGACGGGACAACGGGCACTAGGGTTAGTTGGACGTACTGGACGATCTTGACCGAAACCCTCGCAGTCGTAGGCAAAATGCTGCCATAGGGCCTACTGGCGGGAGAAAGAAGCAAGGTATTTCTGGAGGCGATTCAGGATCTCACTGAGGCCAGGAGTGCCACAATGGCAGGAGAAATGGTCACAGGTTACATCCGAATGACCAAGAGTCCGATATCGGACCTCAAAACTTGGTATGACTGCTGGCACAGGGAGTTAACCTACCGTACAGCTCAGATTTTGACCGCTCTCGGTCAATTCCAGAGCTGCATGGCTAAAATCACCAGTGACACTTGTGTGAATGCGTGGAACACACGGTCCTACACTGTGCGTCTCTTTGAGAACCCAAGTATACGGGCTCCCAAGTAAAAGGGTTTTACGGCCGCGAGGGGCAGCCCCATCAAGGTCGTTGCATGAGGACCTCCACGCAAACGTGGACGCAGGCTCTCAAGATCTTGACGCACCCTTCAGAAGGGTGTATATTTTGGAATGAGCCTTTTATTTGGATGCATGTAACTATACCAAAAGATAGGCGAAGACATAGCTGAATCAATGAGAATGTCAGGGACGCCTTTCCCATGGCTTCAAAGAAATGCCAAGTATCATCGAGCCTGGGGGGTGAGGAGGAATTCTGGTTTAGTGGGTTTGTGAGTCCCACACTAGTCGCACAGGCTGCTAGTGAAGCATGTGCATCACGCATTCCCAAAACCTTCCAGAACAAAAATAACAAATAGCAATAATTTCAAGATATATAGACAGAAATATCCATTTCCTAGAAAGCGTTTCCTCAAGTAGCCCGCTTTTCACAAAAACACTTATACCATTTGTTCACAGCTGTTCGTCTTAAGCAGCGCTGATGGGCTCTACGCGAACTGCAATACACTCTTCCAACCATCTGTTACAACCTTGAATCTGACTCTGGTGCCGCTGTTGCAACTATGATGTCAATCAATATACACTTTTCATCTGGACAAACCACATGCTACAAAACTGGCTAAATATTTGATCCATCTAACTGCAGTCTCATTTTGTTCTTAATTAAAATACTTCTGCAGCAGGGCCGCCTGAGAGTGCGGCTGGGTGTTTACATTCAGGAGCAGACCCGTGGCGGCGCGACGGTATACCGGTTCCAACTTTACCGTTTCGTGTGCGGAATTGGCAGCTGTTTGCAATGGAGGACAAAAATACGCATTTTCGACACATTATGTTGTGTTTCTACCGTAAAGGCATAAGTGCAGCGCAAACAACCCGGAGGATATGTGCAGTCTACGGCGAAAACGCAGTACACAAATCCACAGTCGAAAAGCGATTCGCCCGTTTCAAAGCTGGAAACTTCAATCTCGAAGATGAACCGAGGTCAGGACGACCCAATGTTGTGGAGACCGACGAAGTCATAAGCCTGGTTACTTCGAACCCAGGTTTGACCATAAAAGAAGTTGAAGATGTAACGGGAGTCTCCCACGGAACCGTTTGGAATCGCCTCCATGATGCATGTTTCTCGTGCAAGCGGAATATCTGGCTACCACACGACCTCAATGATAGGCAGCTTGAAGGGCGAGTCGATACCTGTCACGCACTCCTCCGGAAGAACTCGAATGAGCCATTTCTGAGGAGATTGATAACCGGCGATGAAAAATGGATACTCTACAGAAACGTAACACAGAAAAGAAGTTGGGTCCCCAGAGGTTCTCAGGCCGCAGCTATCCCTAAACCCGAAATTCATCAGAAGAAGCTTTTGCTGTGCTGCTGGTGGGACTGTAAGGGCGTCGTGTATTTTGAGCTGCATCCAATGGGTCAGACGATCAACTCCGTCGTCTACTGCAGACAACTCGAAGATTTGAAGGCTGCAGTAGCAACGAAGCGCCCGGAATTGTCAAACAGGTGGGGCGTCACTTTTCAACATGATAAGGCGACACCACACAAAAGTTTGGCCACCCGGCAAAAATTGGCGGAGTTTGACTGGGATGTGCTGCCGCACCCAGCTTATAGTCCCGACCTCGCACCATCTGATTATCACTTGTTCAGGTCTCTCCAGAACTCCCTTGATGGCACAACATTTGAATCTTTGGAGGCTATAAAAAATCACCTCACTCAGTATTTCGACGAGAAGGACAAGACGTTCTGGGAGAAAGGAATCATGGATCTACCGAAGCGATGGGCGAAGGTTATCGAACAAAACGGTCAATATATCATTGAATAAAAATACTGTTGTCTGCATAAATAAGGCTCTTTAAAATCGGGTAAAAAAGCCGACGAACTCTTTGACTTACCTAATATATATATATATATATATATATATATATATACAGGGTGTTCCAAAATTCGCCCAACACACTTTGAAGTGTAGTAGCTGAGCTAACGTTGAATGCAATTTGACAAAGGCAAACACGCAAGCATGACTGGTTTGTCGGTAGGATGACTGGGACTCTTGCAATCGCAGATTTAGTAAAGATATGCCAGGTTAAAAAGCTCGATACAACATTTTTTGATATTTCGCCCTCACTTCAAAAGAAGACATTTCCGCCCCTTGTTCCATTAGAAAAAAAATGTTTTTTCGCCGAGTTGTGTTAGACCTTATAGATATATATATATATATATATATATATATATATATATATATATATATATATCTATATATATATATAAGCTTCTCAGAGCTATTGGCGTCCAGGCGATTCCGCCATACAATGCAATGTGTTGTTTGTAACAATTTTATGGTTCGAAAAAACAACATGGGGCGGTGGGTTTGAAGTATAACCTGGTTGGCACCCAAAATAATACTTTAAGGAATGTGTTCGCTAAAAATAGCAGGCATTATTCCGGAAAAGACTGCATGCAAAGGTTTTTGCTTACGCAAGCAAAACAACTTGTCTAGCGCATTTTTTATAATTCTAAGTTAAGATAGGAAGTCTATGTGAGGTCTCATTTTCACAAATTACAGTCACTGGCAGATCGAACTGCCATTTAGCAAGTATCAACTGCGCACAATGTGTAAGTTCTAATTCGTAAATTTGAAGTATTGACGGAGACCCACTCTCTTGTTCTCTTTGCATGTAAATTATGGCAAGATCTCGGTCGTTTGGCTTGTAAAATTGGCATGCTAGTTAAAATTCCGGTACACCACGTGTAAATATATGTAATTATACACGAACGATAGTCTTTTCTGAGAAATAGAAAACATGTGTACAATTGTTAAAAATGCCTTATTTTATATTACCTAAATGATGAATAATTTAATTGGATTTAAGTAAATTTGTCGTCTGGAAAGAAAGGTTCCAAAAGTGCAAATGCAATGTTATTGCAAAAAAAAAAAAAAATATATATATATATATATATAAAGAGAGAGAGAGAGGGGGGGAGAGAGGTCCCAGAAAAAAATTATATATATATATATATATATATAAAGTGACAATACAATTTAAAATAATTATAAATAATACAAATTATTGGCGAACTTGTGAAGAGAGTCTCTGAATGTGTAGTGGCATCGAGAGTCATTATACAGATAAGGTCGCGCTTGAACTATGTGGACTCGGTGATGCAAGTCTATTCACACGGTCGCTGAAACGAAACGTACGTTTGAGGAGGCGAGGGCGAGCGCACTCGAGGGCAGAGGCACCGTTAGAACGACAACTTCTGCTGGTGCTTTAGTACCACCCTCGCTCCCGCTTTCGACTCATAGCGGCCTACGCAAGGCCTGCGGACTCGGAACCTACCCTCGAACTCGTTGAAAAGTTGGTCGGCGGCATTCAGGCCACGCTTCGGTCTGCTGCCCCTCTGATCGTCGCGGGAGATTTCAACGCTCGTCTTGATTGTCCCTCCTCCAGTCGTACGATAGCCTTACGTGATACCCTAGCTGACTATGGTTGCTGGATAGTTACCCCAGCGTCATGTCCGACCTTCCTCAATCATTCGGGGAGCTCGGTCATTGATTTATTTGCGGTCAGCTTAAGCGAGGACAGAGTAAACTATATTGGAGAAAGGAATTCGTTGAGTGAAGGCGGGCTTATTCGATCACATATCCCAACTGCGCTAGAATTCAAGGTACATGATGACACGTCGAGAGCCCCCAGACGAGTGCCTCGGGCCCGCAATCTGGACGTTGCGGCTCTACTGGAACGTTCGCATGAGGTCCTGCCGATTCCTGATTCCATCGACGTCGAGCAATATGCTGATCGCCTCGTGGAGATCCTTCAATCGTCTACTTGCTCCCCCCGGAAAAAGAAACATCGCCCTTGGTTCAACCACAACTGTCACGTTGCTCGAGCGACACAGAAGACCCTCCATTTGTTGTCAGAGCTGCAACCTGCCGTTAAGCCGCTTGCTGATGTTTTCCGAACGACCTGCCGGAAGACATACACTCAGCAGAAGAAACTATATCTCAAACAACAGGAGGCTATCCTCCTCACACACGCAAATCGAGCTCCATACAAGTCGCTTACACGCGGTGGGCAGACCTCCTGTCCTATTAGCTCTGTCACCCTCGTTGGACATTTCACCAAAATGTTTGCATCGAGTGTCACGATCCCCCGCGAATCACCATTGTTCGCTGCTGTTTGGGACGAGGAAACGACAAGACATCAGAGCGAACTTGAGAAGGACTTCACGGTCATGGAAGTTCTGCAGGCTCTTCAAGGGCTGTGCAACAACAAAGCATCAGGACCGGACGGCGTTCGGAATGAGCACCTTAGAAGCTCGCTTGTACTCGCTCCGTGTTGGACAGCATTGTTCAACGAATGCCTCAAGACGGAGCTTCTCCCAACACAATGGAGAAATGCGACCCTACTGGTGATCCCAAAAGGCAAAGGTGACCCTACCCACCCCTCGGCCTGGAGAGGCATTGCAAAGAAGAGCGTGTGCTATAAGCTGCTGTCGTGCTTGATCACGAAAAGACTAAGCGCCTTCTTGGAGGCCACGAACGTTATACCTGAAGAACAACATGGATTTCGGAAGGGGCGTTCCACGCAAACAGCGTGCAGAATTCTCCTGGATGACGTCAAAGAAACCCTCTCCCGACCAGGGCAGTCCCTGTACGCGGTATTCGTCGACTTCAAAGCCGCCTTTGACTCCGCTCCACGTGATCGTGTGCTCAACATTCTGGCAGAGGTCGGCGTTCCCTCGAAGATGCTGAATCTCATAAGAGAGATCTTACAGGAAAACTGGGTGACAATCGACGATAGAGTGTCGGAACTGCCGGCGTTTTCGCAAACAACCGGGTTTGCCCAGGGGGACAATTGGAGTCCACTTCTCTTTTCTGC
Organism: Dermanyssus gallinae; assembly: GCA_003439945.1. Lineage (NCBI taxonomy): Eukaryota > Metazoa > Arthropoda > Arachnida > Mesostigmata > Dermanyssidae > Dermanyssus > Dermanyssus gallinae. Next base: position 2,927,482 of record QVRM01004188.1, on the reverse strand, counting down.
CCTCTTGAAGGACCTGCTAAAACGAATTCGGGGGTGTAGAGATCTCGTTAAGGTTTTATTATACGCAGACGATTTAGCTATATATGAAAGTAGCCGTTTCCAGGTCCAACAGACGCTGGCCAGGCTCAACACAGCCGTTACAGAGTTGGGGCTTACAATTAATATTCGTAAGACGGAGGCACTAAAGTTCGGTAGAGGGGGCAGGGTCGCGCGTGACGACTCTCTTCATATCGGTAGCTTTTCTCTCGCCTACGTCAATAAGTTCCCTTATCTGGGACTAATCATGCCGTCAAATGGGGTAGGGTTCTCGGCGCATGTTATGGAGAGATGCAGGAAAGCCCTTATAGCGGCATCTTCCATCAGGAGCCCGCACCGCCTGTCCCTCGTCACAGCCATTCGCCTCTTCGACCTGAAGATCGCCCCCGTGGCTTCATATGGAGTGGAGTTAATATGGGCGCACCTGACTCCCAGAAACCTCGACCAGCTGAATCAGATAAAAGCAGCTTTCCTGAAACGGACTCTGGGACTTCATACGTCAACGCGCAACCGCCTCGTCTTCTTATTAGCAGACTGTCCACTTTTTATAGAAGACCTAACGCGCCGTTATAACCTCCCGCAAACCACAGCCTTCATCGACTGCATTAGAAAATGGGAGGCGAAATTTTCTGAGCTCGACCCGGAATTTTTCAGTACCGGAGCGATGAGAAATGCAGAGTGGAAGGGGCCAGAGCGTAGCAACAGGCACGTGATAACACGATTTGCAGTACACGGCTTTCATCACATTTTATGTCAACGTGCTGAATTCCATGAACCATGTGAGACTTGTGTATGCCGCCGCTGCGGTGAACACTGCCGAAGATACCATGCCGCAAAATGCAATCTTGTGCAATCTTTAAATGAATTAGCCCGTCATTGTGGGGCCTTGTAGCTTATATATTGTATATATATGAATGCGTATGTATATGTTTATATATGTGTGCATAATGTATATATATGTGTATGTGTATGTATCCATCCATATGCAGATTACCCGGTGATAGTCTTGACTCACTGTCCTTATAGTTGTTAAAGAGATGTATTTGTGATTATAATCGCTACTCAACCTGAGTGAATAAGTATGAAATTATATTATTTCAGACAGCTTCTAATACCACCCTCGCAGTGACCTGATCCTTACTGGACTTCCGCCGCGCAGATAAAACAAGGACGAGGAACTCTGCGCGGATTTCGTCGAATTCTTTCACATCATTGGAGAAGCGACGAAAATGAGGGATATTGACGTGACCCACCGACTACATAAGAAAGCGAGGACCGTTGGCAAGGAGATGCCCGATTACCAAGGTGTGATCTTGCGTTTCATCAACCGCTGGAGGGAGATGTACATACGTTCAGCCTGCGTTCCGTGCGACAAAGTCAAAGGCGTCGCTAGGTCGGGCTCATGCTGCCAAGAACATCCCAGTGTAGGCCATGGATCATCTCACGGCTTTAAACTCGAGGCTGCTCTATAAATTGCATCAAATGGAACGACAGAGCATAAGGGCTGATGTAAGGCTTTTATATGTTCGACTCCAGGACAAGTCCCCAGCCAAATCGCCTTGGCGGATGATGACGCTGGATACAGAACTGAAGACGTTTGACTTAAACGGCCGAACCATAAATGAATATGACATTAGAGTACAAAGGAGGCTGGCTTTTATTTATCTCGTCTGATTGGTGCAATCTATCGCCAGTCGTCTGATAAAGCCGCCGATTTTATTAACGGTTTAGAAAATACGCGTTCGATGATTAACAGCCAAGGCATGCTTCTAATTGGGAATGGTAATATTGGTGTGCTTTGCAATGACTAAGACGCTCGTGATGACAAATGTTTCATTTTAGCTGGTCCATACTCTAAGGATCGGGCAATTTGAGAAAGGTGTTCGGTAACGTCGGCATCAATATCCTTACTACATAACTCGGAGTCTAAGGTGCCACCGAGCGTGTGCAATCGTGGTACATTATTTTATGTCAGAAAGACAACAAATGGTACAGATCGGGCAGAGGTAATCAGATGTCGAGGACATAGTAGTTGGGGTGAGTCAAGGGAGTATTAGCGGCCCACTGCTATTCAATATATTAAAAACGATATATTTGAAGTACCAAAACACGGCCGACTGACCCTTTTTGCTGATGACACCACAGAACCCTTTGTCGGCGATTCTTTTTTTTACTTAATGGGGGTTGGATGATAATGCACCATCTCTTTTTATTGAGACATCTGTGCTCCCCGTTTTTTTCCGGTCATGGTCGATTTTTTCATCCACTCCGGCATTCGCCTTGTTAAATTGGGAACCATGAAAACCGATTTAGGAGTGGCCGGTCTGGGTCTCGAACCTAGGCCTCCCGAATGCAAGGCAAAGGCTTTTGCCACTAAGCGATCACATTCCCCACAAGAGGTAGAAAAGATGATTAAGGAAGCCCTTTAACGCCTGTTAAATTGGTTTAGAGCCTGTGAGACACTTTAGTGCGGAAGCCGCACTTTTGGCATGATAAATAAGACAAATTTCTTAGGCGTTGTTTTGCATTGCAGTTTATGGTTTAAAGCTTACATAGATAATATTCGCAAGAAAGTTGTAGGGAGAAGCACTACCCTGGTTAAGAGCCGTAATATACAGGCCCGTGATTGTCTGTTTGCCATTTAGTACGTCTGCGGCCATAGCTGTCTGACCTACACAGGTGCGTATGCGTCTTGTATGATCGGTACATCGCCTTCAAAAAAGAGCGTAATATTGAGATACCCACCATGGAAGTTCTCGCGAAATATCGATTCTACCCTAACATCTATAGCAACAGATGACTACCATTACTGAGATCAAAGAATCTTAATAAAATGTTATCCCAACCTGCTCAGTCTCTCCCACACGACATCAACCTTGAATACAAGAGGATCACACACACACACACAGCGTCTCATCTTGTCTGCAGCTTCACTTAACCAATCTAATTTCTCAATGTCAAACTTCGGTTTCACATATTGGAACAAACTCCCTCCAGATGGGCACGCAACAATATTCAAACAGAATGCTAAACAATACTATTTAGGTACCTTACTTTAATATCATCAGAATACGCTAGAAATCATAATGACATTATAGAGAATGGTAAGACAACATGTAATATAAACACTCCATACTAGCTTTCGATGGCTTTGAGCTGTAAACCTTTGCACACATGTTAACCACTCAAGAAAATAATAAAACCTTCCTATCAATTGTTATTTACTAAAAACTAGTGTCTAAATAACTACAGCGATGCTACAGGCTGTTACCACTGGGTGAACCGGTAAACAGTTTTAGAGATGGAATTCTGAACAATCAGAGTAATACAGCACCGATACAGAAACATTTTCGCCTCCGTAACATACATTTGTCGGTTTAGTTGACTGTCGTTATTGGACCTGATGGAAACTCGAAATGTTAATATTGAGTGATATTGATCTCCCGGGATCAACCGAATCGCGTCTAGCAGCAAGCATGCAATTCGCATTCAAATTTCAATGTCCGCATTAATTCAAAAGCAGTACGACTGGCCGTGCTAGATTGCCTTGTCAAGGCGTTGTACGGTTTACTGATGGATAACGAACAGCCGGCCTGGATATCCAATTTCGATTGTGTCTCCGTAGTGCTATGTCTTTCCGGAACGGCACAACTTACGCTAGTTTCAAAGACTTCTCGGACGGGCCTTAACTTGGGCGCACGAGGTGGTAACCGCAGGCGGAAACGGAACCGAAACACAGAGTAGACCTTAGCTAGGAGCGTACTTTCAAAACGGAACGACGGTGACCTTTCGGGAGCAGCGACGTTTATTTGCTCAACGCATATTCTCTATTCAGCACCGAACTGCGTTGAGAAGTTACGGATACCCATTTCCTTTCCCCACGGATTTACGGTGGCTCTCCAACACTAGAGCATGGTCCCAGATGGTGGCAAATCGGTGTGTAACGGGTTATTTAAGCCATTATCTTTGCCAGCACATAGGACGACTTTCACGAAACACGACCCCGGGCAGTCCAAGCAATAGGTCCCATTGCATAACGGCACGCGCTTACTAAATGTTTCCGTCGGGACTATTATAGGAGGTTTTAGTGCAAGGATCTACGCCCACCGCTGATACGATGACGAGCACGCCTGTAGCTGTGGCAAACCGATTACCCCTTTAGGTCACCATGATTCCATTCTGCATAAGGATAGCCGGTCGCTGCGCGATAAATGGTGCTTTAAACGACGTGCTGCCACGCGCCCCTAGGTCATCCGGCTACCATGTGTACTCGAGATCAATGGACGGTATCCGGACAACCAAAAGGTTTAACGGGATGACTCTAACCGCGAGAAGGGTCGCACTATGGGCGTGAGCATGACTGACCTCCAAGCTCCTTCATGGTCAGTCAAGGTGCATTCCAGGCCGGCTACATGGCGTCCTAAGCGGAGGCAAACAAGTGAAAAAATTATGCGTTTGTAAAGAGTGCCACGAGATCTATGTGGGGCTAAAGGCGAGCAACGGGGGGTACCTCCAGAGGCTACCCCTATACACACACATGTGGCACAAAAAATATATTGAGTTACTTTCCAAACAAACTGCCATTTCATCTTTCTTTAACAAATCGCATAACTTAAAACGTAAATATTTTTATTTCTCGCTCTCTCTTTTAGGTTCATCAACACTGTGGCACGTAGTACAAAGCTCGCCGTGAGAAAGCTTGCCATGTGGAATGTACCGCAAAGACAACAAGCAAAACTTGCAGCGACCACTTTTGGAAACCGCAAAGCATTAACCAAGTGAAAAAAAAACAACAGCCGCGCGGGGTCGTAAATGTATCGTAAGGTAGTCCCCAAAAGATGATTCAATAAAGCTATTTATGGGAAAACATTGAAAAACTCTAAGAGGTTGGCTGTCAGATTTATTTTGCAAGGCAGAACACGGATTTTTTTTCGTGTTCCATGTACTTAAAGACTAAAAGGACCACAAGTCGATTTATTTGCTGATTACTGCGGATCTGAATTTTCTTGTAAATATCTTGTTTGGCAGATACAAAGGCAGGCCGAATTTCTCCACGAGTCTCCGCCAAGAAGACGAGACCTTTACCTTACCATTCTACTTAACGTCCGAAACGCTTTTAACGTTTGGAGAGTCATCCTTGAGACTTTCCACAGGAAGAACGCTCCCTTTACCCTGCTCCGAATCGTATCAAACAACCTAGAGGACAGAACAATGTAGTCTCACGGAACCAGATTTAACATGACTGCAGGGGTGCCACAGGGCTCCATACTTGGCCCCCTGCTATGGAACATAACTTAGGACAACGTGCTGCGGCTAAAGGACCTTCCCCCCGGGGTTAACCTCCTAGCCTATGCCAACGACCTCGTCCTCACCGTCCAGGCCAGGACCACGAATTTGTTACAGAGCCGTGCAAATGAAGCGCTTGCCGATGTCGCCCACTGGATGTAGGTGGCGGGCCTCGCTCTCGCCCCCGCTAAAAGCAAGGCTATACTCCGAATGGAACGGGAGAACTGCCCCGCCTTACATTTCCGTATAGAAGACTAAAAGATTGCAGTCGTCAACAAAGTGAAATACCTCGGAGTCACCTTGGAAAGGGGTCTCCGTGGCGCCGAACACGTGCCGCGGGAGACGACGAAGGCAATCAAGGCAGCCCACAACTTCGCACGCCTCATGCCCAACACTTACGGGCCTCGACAATCCAGACGTCGTATAATCATGTCTGCGGATGAGTCAGTTGCCCTGTACGGAGCTCCAGCCTGGCCCACTGACAACCTAAAGTTCGCGCCTAGTGGGTATTGAGTGAGTACAGGGTCAGTGGGGAATCTGACACGAGAGCACTGGTGTCGAAGCACCGCCATTGGCGTAGTAACAACTCCTTGATCAAGTTGTAATTCTTTCTGGTCGCCGGTTGATAGAATAAACATGAGGTTCTCGGTCTGCCTATCGAAGCACCTGCGTAACCTCATTTTGTACTGCCGCTGGCTATGAGGTAGATAATACGATTATTCTCCGCTATTATCCGTGACTAGGAGTGAAACATTTCTGGGGGTGGGCGAAATGGTTGCAGCATGTGTAGACATTTGCTTGATAACCACGGTAGGGCTTGTTGCGGCCGATGACTTTTCTTAAAAATGTCTGCCACGATTTTTTCTGCGGCTTGTTCGTTTTGGTTGATATCGAAACTTAGTACACGTTTGGTGGCCGTCAACGCAATAATTAAAACGCTTGATTATATCTTTCTGAGCCCAATTTTTCTGGCCATAGACACACAATTGTAGAAGCGCCAGCATCGAAAAGTGTTTCTGTGCATTTTATTAATAATCTTTCATGTTTGATGTCTTAACAAACTTATGAGATAGGAGATGGGTAGTCTTTTCAACAACCGAACTCGAACTGAGAGAGATTATTCACCTAACAGAACCCGGAACAATACTTTGCAAAATCATTACAGTTTTAATTAGTACTACCGGCATCAGGAACGTGCTTAATGTTACTACGGTTGCTATATCTAAGTCAGTACTCATAAGAATTACATTAACCGCTTTTGTTAGGTCAATCTCGTCGCACCGAGGCGACAAGTAGGACGATGCTAAATAAACCATCCCGGAACTGCAAGCCAATATTCGCCGATTGCTGCTTGGCCAGAAGGTGCTGCCAATTATGTTCTGTAGGACAACATTACTCCCTGTTAAAGGAAAATATAGCAACAATAAATTTTGGTACACTCATATTGTCACTTTGGATTTGTGGCCAAAAACAACAAATGCTCATGTCACATACTCAACTCCCACTTTTTGTTAAATCTAACAGCCATTATTCGTATTATCGTATTACAATAATAACAATTTTTGTATTACTATGGCTTTTCCGTGGACAATCATGTCCAAATTATATGTCTATAAATTCTATGGTCGCCTTATATCCCATCATAAGAGGCACGACTGAAATACGAATGGAAAAATATTTCCAAGCCGTATACCTTATCTTACTGATTTGAGATTTTTCGTAGCCTCCAATAAACATGTCTGCCAAGTGAAGTAAAGCAGAACTACTACCATCATACAGCAAAAAATTACCTAAAGATTTATGGTCAAGGTTCCAGCGACCTCAAATTAAGCTTTAGTAAAAATAGTAAGAAAAGCATATACGCACATATAGCATCACCATACTGAACAGTGTGGAACTAAAGGTGTTGGCCTGCTGCCCAACTTATATATATATAGAGTCGATTTTTATTTTTCAAATGCACATGTCTGTACTCCATAAGGTGAATTCTTCCATAGTCCTTATAGCGGCCGCTGCGTTTCCCCTTTGAACGCCCATCGAGTGGCGTTGTTTAGGGAACTTTTTTACTTAACGATCGCCAGTGTTTCGAGAGCCGCGAATCTAATCAATCAAGGAAAATCGCAGTTAGCAATCCAGACCCTTTAAGATTTTTGAATTCTACCGATTGTAGGTAAACATATGAAACGCTCACGTTTGCGTGTCAATATTGTGCTACAATTCTATATTTATAATTGTATATGCCAAATAAGCTAATCGCACAGGTTCGAATAAGAAAAATCGTATTGCTTACAGTACGTCACCGAATTGGACTTACGCCACGCCATTTCTATGTATGATGTTTACAACTAACAGTTATGAATGAATTATTATTTTAATAGTTCGACGTGGTATTGACATTTGTGCCCTCATAACGTGGTTTCATTTCTATGCCATCAGTAGAGTCACCAAACGTAGTTCGGATCGCTCCACCAATGTGCCCACTCCTGGAGCCGCGTTTCCTCAATGAACATCAATAAGTGGACGATGGCAAAGTGTTTCTGCTCGCTTGTCCCCGGCGTCATGCGCCAGTCTTCCCTGTGATAAAGCCCGGCCTGCCCAAAGTTTCCAATGTAAAGGGACGAATGTCCTGTGTGTATTCCAGTGACGTGCATTTACTGCGTTCAGCAGACCTGGCTACAAAGCCAGCCTGGGGTGATCATTAAAGGGGCCAGAGTGTCATACAGAGTCGCGTCCCAACATCGATTGACATCTTTCCGGATTTAAGGTATGAAAGCGTCATTAGGTTTTGGCGTTTACAGCTCTAATGAAATTGTTCTGAGGGTTTTAGGATGCACAGACAAGAGATCGGCTGATCTAAGGGCGCGTGCCAAGGTGTTGTTCAGAGCTAAATGTTTGGAGCGTCCTGCGCTATGGATACATGAGAGCTCACAATGCCCCAGTGAGCCCATTTGTTCGCTGAATGTGTATAAGTGAGAATGGACCACCGCTGCTTGCAGGCGCAGGCCGACGATAATGCGGACCATCGCGTTGTCTAGCAATGTGTCAAGCGGCGCATTTAATCAGGTATTCCGTCAGGGAAGTTTCGTTTTGAATTGACCGAGCGTGGCTTTTATGGATAGATATGAATATATAGTTGAAATATCAGCTACAATCACAACCGGTGAGATATCACAGGAAAAATCACACGCGGTATAAAATCAAATCGGATATAGATCGAAACCGTATGTTAATCATTTATTATATATTTAGATACCTATATAGATTACACGCGAAATATATTCCTTTCCACATTTCCGGTCAGCTGCTGCTCGCCTTCAGAACCTTGAAAATTAGTGGCTTTGTCTGCCATGCTGCGTAGACAAGCGCTCTGCTAGGCTCACTCCTTGACGGTAGAATTTAATCATGGGCGTTGATTGCGACCGGCTGTAGATGTCTATGGACCATCTCCTCCTTGTTGATGAGGTGCGTGGTCCTACTAAGAAGCTTCATCAAGGAGTTCACATTGTGCGACCAGTCGTTCAGAACCTGCTCGGGATCCTTCTGCATGCGAACGAAGTGCACTATCTGTGACAGTCTATCCACCTTTGCGTAAACCACCTGCGCACAAATAACAATTAAATAAATTATTAAAAAAAACACGTAGATTTTTGAGGTTACGTATCTTCTTTTTACGAAATGAATCTGGATTTGAATACTTAGGAGTAGCACACGTTTCGGGCTCTAGGTTCTTCAGAGAGAATGAGTCGATTTGCAAGCTACTATCTCTACGTACCTTGTTAGCGACCAGATTGGACAGGGTCTGTTCGGTTTCTTCCATTGAGAGATCAAGCAGTTGTGACATTCGCTCAAGCCTAATTCTCGTGTAGTACTTGGCCATTACACGCATGTTGTGTTCCACGACACGTTTCTTGAGATCGGTGAAACGACTTTCTGAGTTGAACACCGCAGACGCCCAGAGATCTTTCTCGTACTCTTTAAATATACCCGCCCACACGATCAGCTCGGGAGTGATGAACAGTTGCAGTAGCTGATTAAATTTCGGAAGCTCCTTTAAGATCTGTTTGATCACAAACAAACGCATACAAATGCACAAGACAAGATGAAATCGATACAAACACTATACTAGAAGAGGCAAGAATATAACTCAAAATATTGCGCACATATATACACCACACATATTGTAAATTATGTTAATTTGATTTAAATTGGGAGCGGAAGTAGCACAGGAGGTGCTAAAAACAAAGCGCAGAAGATGCATGAAAAGGCAGAACCTTTTTGGCCATTTTTTGAGGCCAGCACGGCCGAAGAAAGCGCAACTTTGAATCAAACGGGTTTGCAAGGGCTGGAACAAAGTGCGCCTGACAGGTGGGGGAACCCGTGAGCGACCCTGGGCAATTGATCCGAAAGCGCACTCGCCACTTCTGATGGCCCATAGCACTGTTCTATGGAGATCTAGGCCATCAGAGAGTGAAGCTTAAGGGGGGAGGTGCGTTTAGTGGGTGTGATTCTTAGCGGCGTCACATCCATCCGCTGGGGTCGAGTCCCACAAAGCTCGAGATGGAAACCAAATTTTCCTACTTGTAGCAGTAGTGCGTAACTGCATTTAACCCTCCTCCACAAAAAAAAACATTATAACATCCGGAATCAAGCGTAAGAAACGTATGAGAATAAACATGACGTTTCTACAAGGGTAAAAATAGGAATTTCATGCTTCCGGTAATGCGCATACCCAAACATACATACATAGATATATGACACAAAAAATAGGTATAAATATATATGGTATAAGATGCAGTAGCACACGCTTATGATATGTAAGGTATTTGACACAAAATCGGCCATGCTTTTAAAATATGCTCATCGTTTACAATTTGAACTCCAGCAACTAACTGCTTTACTCTGGCTAAGAGTAAACAATTCATTTTGGTAATAGATTGGAGCTATTGCAGCTAACTTACTTGCAAGAGCGGCAAAATTATTCGTTTCGTATCAAACATATTATATATTAATATTAATCTGACCTTATCCTTGTTGAGGCGATGCAGGAGGTCGTGCTGTTCGTTATCGTATGGGGCCAAAATGCAGAAAAGTAGGGCAGATTGAATAGCAACATTGCGCTTTTCGACGTCCTTCTGCAGCTTTGAGGTGTTGTAGATGGCCAGGTAGTGACGGGATACATCGAGGTACTTCGAGTCGTGCTCGCCCAACGTGATCATCAGTTCATAGTATTTTAACTTGAGGTCCTGGTATTCTTCATTCTCGAAGAACTTCACGGAAATCTTCTTGGCAATGATCGCCGTTCGGATGTAGTCTTTTCGCGCAAGGCACAATCGCATTTGCTCGAGAATCAGTTCGACCTTTTCCCGCTTCTCCATTGAGCCGAATGTCTCTACTTGCATCTCCTGCATCAACGTTGCAGCACCCTCGATATCGGCGGCCGCTTCCTTAATTTGGGCAAGTTTATATGTTAGTCGAGCCCGCTCGACTTCGACATAGATTTTGCCTGCCGTTACTGTGCGCAAAGTGTCAATTAATTGAAGCTTCTCCTTTCCTTCGAGCTTGTCAACATACAGGCAGCATTCCTGTACCATTTTCTGAATCGCCTGTTTCATCTGCGAACGTCGCTTCGACAACGTGACGACCATCTCGTTCAACTTGTCCAATTTGTTCGCCTAGAATAATACAATGCATATGTATATATATATATATATCATACTCTTTCATGTTTGATGCACTGCCGCAAATAAAATACATAATCAAGTTGAAAAATTGAATTATATATATATATATAGTTGAGTTTCGCCTCCGAAAAGTTTTGGTTATCGATTGACGTACAATATATATATATATATATACGTTATGTTTACTAAAAGTTTAATAAAATACTAGCATTATTTTATATATTAACGTTAAATCCACGAAGTGTAATATTAATTAGAAATAAATAGGCCGAATAAAACACAGTTACCGTTGGTTCTAAGTAATATATCATTAATGTGTTTAACCGAGAAGTTCTCTGAAGTATTGTTAAACAAATAACGTTACTCCATGAAACATGTTCAAGCAAGACTATGCGACTGATGTAACGTCCCTCAATCCACTGAATACTAAAAGAGTATAACGATCTGACCGATAAATGGGCAGATATCTATGTGGTAGATAATCAAGACGTCACATTGAGTGATACCTCAAAGCAGAGCTTGACAATGTGCGTAAGGATGCGCGAGGTCGAATGTGTATCAGCGCCGGTCCGAGTCTGCTTCTCGAGGACCAGCAGTTGCTCCAAAGCATCATCCAGTTTGCCCTGCTTGGCAAGCGCCTCCGTCACCGGGATCTTCTCGTTCACCGCCGAACTGTAGTCGACTTCCATTTTGACGATGCGACCGTCATCGTTGTACGCCGCTTCACCCATCGTCACTACAGGCGTCAGTCACCGCGTCGCTTCGTAAAACACACCAAAGTCTCCACAAAGTGCCGGCGAAAATGCAGAACAACCAACCACACGAACGACAACCAGCCAAAACACCGCTCCCGTACGCAGCACCGCACCACTGAACTACTCCTGTACGTAAAGTTACAGACACTAGAAGCAGCAAGTCACTCGTTTTTATTTTGATATGAAATGATGATAAGATGATCTATGCTGCCAGCAAAGAGATGTCTGCTCAGCTGGCAGCTGACCGCCGTCTGTCTGTTTGGCTGAATTTATCAACTGGCGCGCAATTTCAAAATAACAGATCTGCAGTGGCCACGAACGAATTGTAATATAGAAATGCATGCGTAATAATTAAGCATAAAAACATCTGCCTAAAAGTTACTAGTTTCAGCCTAATTTTCTGTCGGCATTGTGATGCCTATTAATTTATCTTATTGTTTTGTATTCACAATTATATGATCGGATAGCTCGTAAGGCCATCTTTAGCTATAATTTGGCTCACGCCAAAACCGTAGTACTATGTGACATTATGATTGCTATATTTAGTCTGAGTTGGTAAACAAGTTCTAACTGAGTTCAAATCCATGCTGTTTTATCAAGAGGTTTTGTCATAAAGTTTCGAATGGTGTGACAACTCCATGCTTTCACGGAAATAAAACGAGCTCAACCTTATCATTGCTTGAACGTTTGGGGTCAGTAAATTCCTAAAACAGCAACGTTTTGCCAGTATTCGTTTTTCCGATAAAAGCAAATCTAGTAGGTAATCCTGAATTGGAAGTACAGTCTTATTTTTAGGGTGACTATAAAGAGTTACTTCCGCCTTTTTTTTTCATAGACAAATTATTTGCCGTGTGGAGTGTGTGTGTGTAAAGTATCTATGCTGTGCCGCCCATCAATGTTAAAGGTGGAACCTTGCGCTCAACAGGTTTACCTCATTTGGAACCTTCACCTGCGAAAATACGTTCAAAATTCGAATTGTGTACTCCTCTTCCTATGTGAGAATGCAGATGCTGTTTCTCTAGAGGTCACTACTTAGAAGTGTTAGAAGCGTCTTTTTTTTGCAGCCTCATATGCCACTAGAGGAAAGCTATTATTAATATTAATATTAACACCCATGCTGGGTAAATTATAAACATGTACATCAGACATAATATACAGGTAGTTCAATAAGTTCTTAGAATGAGCTTTTTAGAATTCGAATTTTGGCACGCTTTCACCGCTAATAGGAACTGCAACTTTTCGACTGCTAGCACTCAATATATTATGGTGATTGGCCGTTGCGATTTCGTTTGATAGCTTTTCCCGTGCAACGTATCGGCGTGATTTTTAAAAATGGAGAAAAAAGAGTTTCGAGTGGTTATCAAGCATTTTTATTTCAAAGGTTGGAATGCGACCCAAGTAAAAATTGAGTTAGACGAGACGTACAGTGACTCTGCGCCATGTTTTGCCACTGTTTCCAACTGGATTAATGTGTTAAAAAGAGGTCGCAGGAGCACCGAGGATGAACTACGTCCAGGAGGCCAAAAAACGGCAACTGATGAGGACAACGTAGAGGAAGTGCGAAAAATTCTTGGCACAGATAAGCGAATGAACATTAAAGAAATAGCGGAGGCATTAGGGATTAGTTAAGGCAGTGTGCATTTTATCCTACACGAAAACTTGAAGATGAAAGAGCTTAGAGCAAAATGGCTGCCGCATTTGCTCAACCAAGGCCAAAAAGACGCGCCTGTTTTGGCTTTACAGCGAAATTTGGCCAAGATGTCGAACAATCTGTCGGATTTTTGGTGCAGATTCATGACCGTCGATGAAAGCCGGGTTCATCACTACACTCCCGAGACCCAAGAAGCATCTTGCCAATGGTGTACACCTAATGAAGGACCTCCGAAGAGGGTGCGGACAACGGCATTGACCGGAAAGGTGATGGCTACAGTTTTTTAAGACCAACGTAGAATAATGCTGGTCGACTACCTTGAGAGCTGTAAAACGATCACAGGAGAATATTATGCAAGACTGTTGGACTGCCGTTAGCAAGAACTCATCGTGAAACGGCCCGCTTTGCAGAAGAAGGTTGTCCCGTTTCACCAGGGCAATGCTCCTGCACACAAGTCCCGGCAAGCATCGGCAAAACTGGCCCAACTGAGGTTCGAACTTATTGAACAACCCTCCTATTCTCCAGACCTGGCCCCCTCTGATTATTTCCTCTTCGGACATTTGAAGAATAGTCTCGGTGGAAAGCGTTTTTCCAGCAATGAAGAGGTTAAGGCTGCTGTCAACGCCTATTTTCAGTCTAACGACGCGGAATTCTACTCAAGAGGTATGAAAGCTCTGAAATCTCGGTTGGAAAAGTGTATTGAGCTTCTCGGGGAGTATATCAAATCAGAAAAATTTTAAAACATGATTTGGAAAATTTTCGGTTTTCATTCTAAGAACTTATTGAACTACCTGTATAGTGCTTCTTTTACATCACTGTATATTCTCTCATCTTGCTAGTTCAGCTATTGACTGAATTGCTGGACAGGCTGCGGCGTGGTATCTGTCGCATTGGCCAGAGCACCTCGCGCATCTATAAAACTCCTGAGGATTGTGAAATTCTTCCGTGCTGCATACCGTGTGATGAATTCCGAGGGCTAAAAACGCCATAGTTGAATGTCCCCTTGTATATCCGGCTGCTGACCACGCCACCGGGCTCGACTCCACTTCATAGTGCAGGCCTCAAACTCTCTCGTCCTAGGCATGCCTCACCGAAGTTTTACTTCCTCTGTCATTAGAGTCTCGCTCTCTAAAATATAAACTATTATATTCCTATAAAGATTGGCTAACCCCAAAACCCGTTTCATAAAAAACAATCTAATTCTGTCTAGTAGCTGTAGATATGCCTCTCTTAATTTCTACCACGAAAGTGATATTCCAAATAGTGCTATTGGTTCTACTTTATTTTTGAAATTAGCGGTATGTATTGACAGCACTTGCGGGTTCTCAATTGCTACTGCCGCTCGCATTGCTTCTCCCACTCTGCTTTCTATATGCTTTCGAAAACTGCTACCATTCGACGCTATAGTGATTCCCAGAAAAGTTCATTTATTTACTACATTATCCCTGGCTCGAAGAACGCCGGCATTTGCCAATGACCCCCCTTCAAAATTTGACTGCTACTGTCTTTTGCCAGTTAATGCGAAGCCCCATCCCATCCATAAAATCAGTTATTCTTTCAGTCCCTGTTTAACCCTATATAGACTCCTACCACAGATCGCAATGTGATCTGCGTACTTGTCCACTCTCGAGTCTACCCCTGCCTCACCCGGTTAGTTAGCCCTCCCAATTGTACCGAAAAAGCAGCGGGCTGCGCCCGTCGCCTTGGGCTACGCCTGTAGTTTACTTTACTCTTCCCAGAATCTCTATACCGTTGTCGATGCATATAAACATGTTTAACAACTGATACGAAACTTCTTCCAAGGCTAACTTCTGTATAATTCTGCTTCTCGGCGCTAGGTCAAAGTCGGCCTATCTATAAATACCGCGCATTACGGTCTTCTCGGCTCGGATAGAGTTTCCCAAATCGCTGCTAGCAATTGACGTAGGGCTGGCTCTGCGTTTCTGGTTTCGAAGAAGTACTCGAATCTGTCTGATAAAACCCCCGAGAATATCTTATAGGGGCAACTCTTGAGTGCTATTGCCCTCCAAGCTAAAGGGAAGCTATGCTATTTGTAAGGTTTTCTGTATGTCTGACAGCGAACTACACAGACACATGCTATATATCGCTGTACGCAAAGAGGCACAAAGTAGTATCACGAAACACACATCAATACATAAACAGGGTCTCCCAGAAATATTTAGAAAACGACATAGACAATTGTAGAGCCCGTTAAAGTAAATATTTGTTTTCCATGGACAATGGTCTCTGAGAAGTCTTGTTTCGGAGTGGAAGTAATATTGTAACGTTGTTGTGTTACGCTGGTCAGCTCGGGGGATGTAGACTCAGCCGGACAGGCACGAGGAACTCAGGAACGAAGAATGACAAAGCGTAGCATATGGTCTAGTGCATGACCGAGCAACGAGTGTGTTTTTAGCCAGGCTGCTCGGTCTATTTATTGACTCACAAGACACCGCGGCGTGCTGACACCCAAAAGAGTCTCAGAACCCGCTCTCAAATGGGTCGAAATTTACAGTGGTTTGTGTTTGTTTCGTATACGAATACAGGTTAATTTAGGTCTGAGTTAGATTGCCGATCATAGGTCGACCCTCTCCAGGTGTCGACCGATGATCGTTTTGGACGGCGGATGTCGTTGGTGTTTCGGCGCGAAATGCTGTGGTTGGTTGAGATATGTGTCGGTCGGTCAACGTTGGACGCTGTGGCCGCTGATCGTGGTCCGTTGAAGTAGATTTGAATTGCGCCGTTATGCACATACGGTGTTGTGGGTGGCTGGTCTATCGTCGTACTGGCCAGAGGAAGTGAAACTTCGTCACAATATTACTAAAATCTATGAAACTGGTGTGGTTGCCCGACATGGGAGCACAAAATGTGCGATTGCGAGACAGCCAGTCTTCCTAGCACATCGCCGTATTTGTGAGACAATTCTGTTTCCTCTGAAGAACATATAACCCGGCCAGAAGATGAGACATCGTCGTCGAAAAGAGAATTTGCATACTTAACGTTTTATTACTAACCATCACATCCAATACCTCAAAATTATAACCCCATGATCATTCGCAGCGCTCACATATACATTGCGAATTTGATCATTATGGTACCAAGTATATGGAATATAATTCAAGTGCGCCACCGAACTGTAGTACCTTTTTTCGTATGCGTTACATAGTAGAGATGATATGTTCAAACAAGAGAGAGAGAGATCTCCTGGGCATGCGGGATCGAAACTGCGATTGAGCAGACCAGAAGCCATCAACAAAGAAGTATTGCGCCCAGGCCACGCCGTCACCTGTAGGACCTGTATTAACTTAATGTGTGCCTAAGTGTAGCACATAGCTCTCCCTATACGCATTTATGTATGTTTGTACAACTCTGTGTTCTTGAAAGCCTGAATAAAACACTCGCGTATGTCCGTCTAACTGTTGCTTCGAGGGCCTTCGTTTGCAGGGTTGGCCATTCAGGTAGTCACAGGGATTTGTTGTTAAAAAGGCCCACACAAAAATTCAATAATTGTGAACAAAGCTGGGGAAGTTTCACAATCGGGCTAACAAAAAGGTGAAATCCCCAAAGGAAAGTTCTATAGAAGCAAAATTCTCTCGGGCCTCCTAAGGCACGTGGTACAGTCTTGGGTAGTCACACCGACAGACTCACACTGGGGAGAGTCCAACCTTGGTTCGGTTGGAAAGGATTTAATTTAATATAGATTTGCAGCCTTTACAGAATTCACAACCACACAGATTACACAGCCGCACAGAGGTACACAATCATGTGCTTCACCTCTACCTGCGTCCACAGCGACAACATGCAAAAGTACACACACACACATTGTTATTTAAATAAACGTACATACTTAGACTGCTACAGAAATACACTTTCACTCCCGCACAGCTAGACAGCTGCCAGATACTTACATACAAGTAGAAACACACTGCTATATGCGGCGATATTCCGTTATAGCTTCGGGAGACTGGCTCCTGGCAGCATTCTTCTCTAGGCCGTCCCACTTCTTCCATAGGGCAATGATACGTTGCCGCTCATCTTTCCTCTTGAATGCAGGGTCTTCCCACAGATGGCGGCGCTCGTCCACCATGAGCATAAGTTAACAATACGCTATCGACTTTTGCTCACAGTCGTGATCCAGGAGCAAACGTTTTATCTAAACTTGACTTCAGTTATTAGAATCCTTGTCGTCAGTGCTTTACTGTCTTAATTTGTTCATACCATATTCTGTTGTTTATCCTAACTTAGCCTAGATTTTATATGATATAGCACTTGTGCTTCTCAAACTCACTAACTCTTATTCGAATTGGAAGCAGAAATAGCTAAATACATGTGGCTACCGTCTGGGGTACAGAACACCCAGTGTTCTTCAGGCACCTCAAGCTTGCCGAACGTCGGCGCCTATGGAATGACCCAGCTAAGGAACTCGAAGAAGAACGCGAGGTAACACTCGATCGGTGGCAGAAGGGGTGGTACAGTATCCCGGACGGACAACCAGAAACGCCTGTAAGGAACCTTATTTCGAGCATCCGCTGATGGATGAACCGTTCCGGGGGTCGTCTTACTTACTACCTGACCGAGGCCTGGACTCTCCGGAACATACGGTTCTGAGATGCGTCGCATGGACCGAAGCCAGACGAGACATGCCCAGAAAGGAGGCTCTGGGAGAGCTAGTCGCACAAATGCTCACGTCGGTCAAAAACTGGGACGTGGCTGCAAAGCCTATTCAACGTATTATGAAGGCAAATGAAGATGCCGGAAGAAGACTGGTGAAAAGCGTAAGAGAGTCGCTTGCACCACGCGACTCCACAAGCAGGACATAATGATTTAAAGCTTCCGAGACTTCCCCGTCGCCTGTGCGTAGTTACTCTTCTGTGTCAAGAATCCTGCAGGCCGTAGGGTCATCTTAAGGGAGATACATATATGTAGGCACTGTCGTGCATACATGTAGGGTTTTAGTGGGTATTGCTGTAAGCCTACGGCTCGACTCTTGCCAAGCGCCAAGGCTTGCTGGTGAGACCTGCTGTTTGGTGGCTGAGTCCCACACTGTCTGAGTGTGAGCATGTTAAGGGGACAGCTAATCCTTGTATGCTTGTGCTCAGTCGTACGTAAATGTTTTTTAAGCCCTAAGCCCCCTCAAAAGAAAAAGGCACCTTAGGTTTAAATGTCCCGGAGCCAACGGAACATTACGCCAAATGCAGTTCGGGGAACACGACTGTCATAATTCTGATTGATTCGACTATTGTATTACACAGCCCTTCATGTAATAAAGGTGATGACTCGATTTGCGGCTCCCGAACATTTTTCGGGACAGTGCACTATACCGTTTAAGTTTTTCGTTTTGTCAACTGTACCTGCACAGCTTCCATACACGTCCCAATTGCATCCTTATTGTGACTGCGCAGCTGCTCCGCCATTGCCAATCCTATACCCTAACTACGTTTTCTTCAATGCATTTACGGACGGCGCTATTGATTTTAATTCAAATAGATATGGCTTTATAGGACACATTTTTATTTCACACACTATTACCTCCTTTCCACAGTCCAGTGTGACGCTAAGAGCTCTGGTAAATCAGATCCAAATTAAAACTTACCGACTGCCGCACTAAACTGCGCAGATAAAGAACCTGATTCAGCCTTGTCATCAGCACCGGCATCCGACGTAAAACGAGGTCCTAACTGCTCTCGCTCATCAACGCAGGTTTGTCGTCAAAGCAGCCACGATGACGACGGCAAAATTGGTTTCGCCCCCTAAGTTGCCCGAATGTCCATGATATCAGTCTTTATATATCGTCTCGCGCCGAAGGTTTGGGCTTCGATCTTCACATCGCCATAAGACCGAAACTAAAATACCCATTGTCTGTACGGCTTCGATAAACGCAACACAAATCGTACCCGTCCTTTTGCTTGTTCGTCCCCAACTATTATACAAAGACCATTCTGCACCCGAAGCTATGTTCAGCCAGCATTGTCAAAACATGTGTCAAAACTTTATATGGGCGACTACCCGATGAGAGATTTTACTTGCAATATGACCATAGTTCATCCAACAAGGTTTTGCGCAGACCCTCAATTGTTCATCTCATTCTCCCCAAACTGAATGACATGGAAGAGGATGCAAAGGAAAACTGGACTACCTAAATTGTTGAGCACCAACCGTACTTGGAGCTTTTTCATGGATTATGGCATGTCTATAGACTGAGGCAGACCAAGAATAAAGATCCTTCTGCGATGAACTTAAACATTTTTTGCAAAATATCCTACAACGATGATTGCACACCAAAATACGTTAGACATAATATTATCACACACATTGCTTCTCTGAACCGCAACGATTATATCGACCTCGCGCAACATAGGTTCGTTCCTCGTCTGTTCACATACACGCAGGAGTGGGAAAGATTATTATATATATACTACAAAGTGCTTACAATTACATTCATCAAGATGACCCCTGTTGCTCTTAGTAGCTCTCAGCGCCCTCATCCTTTTCAGCGCACTGTCTTAGATGATCCCAGCTATTAAAACGATCAAAGAAGAGCTTGCGAGCTCCATTGTATTAGGGTTCAAGTCAAGTCAACAAGTCTGCTTTTTAACCCAAACCCAGGGCTCAAACAGGAAAACATGAATGAAACAAGAAACAGGAAAGAATGCATTTTTCCGATCTCTATTGATTGACTGATGCCTTATTCGCTTCATCAGCTCTGTAGTGATGATCTGTTTTTTTTAATGCTTCATTGCCTAATGCTAAAGCCTCCGCTTATTTTAAATTCCTCCCTCCCAAATATTTACACTTCCAAATCAGATGATTTACCGTTTCCCCTCTATTCGCGCCGAATATACGACAACCCTCGTTGCTTCTAATTTTTCGTAGCAGGTCCGCTTCTTTCTCATGTCTAACATGTCTACTCTCGCATCCGCTAACAGCCCACTGCCTCTTCTATTGTCGTATAACCATTCGACTCCACCCCTTTTCGATTTCATATTGCCGTATACCTCCATTACACTAGTTTTCTTCATACGTGGTGCTCACCACTGTGTATATGCTGCTTTTATTCTACTTTCACTGTATAGACCAGTCTGTCCATTGTTTACTACTGAGTCTTAATTGTCTGTATCACCCCCTGACCCATGTTGTTTTTACTCCCGTTGTCTCTTTATCCACTGTTATCTTCCTAGCCAATCAACCGTAATTGAATGCCCTAAATTTACTACAATAATTCAGCTCACTTTGAACTTCTCTTTTAATATATTTTGACATTCCGCGGCCCTTATAGCCACACATCTATCGAATCCCCATAGACTTTTGCGCCTTACTGAGTTCCTACCCTTGTCTGCTTTCTTCAATCTTAACACTTCTTCCCTTCTCAACAAATTATCTTAAGCGACGTTATAGTTACATTAAAAGATTTTTATCGATCTAGATAATTTAGCAACCATGGATTCCGCTCCAATGCTACCCCCGAAAATACTAAAATAGCACTATCTTTTCGTTAAGAACCGTTTCTGACGCCTCTGCTGCATCTCCAGGCATCCAGCCTTCCTTAAACTTCTCCTACGTTCTTTCCTAAAATAACCGTATCATCTGCAAACAAAAATAGAGGATTTCTAACGAATTTTCTTTCTCCCCACCTTGTCATCCCAACCCGGTGCTATAAAAATTTCTCGCGATTATATATTTTAGAAAACGTACCGATGATATATTACATTAAAAAAACAATACGACTCTGTCCCCGTATCCTGGATTTCTCAACTATTTGGTTTAAAAGAAAAGCATGGTCGTCTCCCAACGCCTTTACTACCTCCAATGTTATTCTGTCTAACCGGTATGCTTTCTTTACTTTTATTATTCTAATAACTTGTTCTATTTCTTCTACCTCTGTTATTATACCCGTACTAATTCCTGACTTATTTTTACTAACTCCACTTCTGATTAAAAAAACAGTGCTTCCGCATTCATTTCTTCTTTTGTGTACGCTTTTCCGTGCCCGAGATTGGCTACGATTTTTCCTGCATTGACTGCATATGTCCAGAAGCGTTTTATCTGTTGTTATCTTGGAACCCGCAATATACCACAAAATAAACGTAGGTATTAAATTCTTGTTTGTCCTGCCGTTTTATTACTTCTTGTACCAACAGCTGATTTTTTTATCTGCCTACGTATAAGTTTACTAGTATTCATTCCTCTATTTTGTCTGCCTTCTAACTAGTAGCTATTCCCTACCCCGTAGCTTCCACCCGATTTATGACAACTGCCAATATTCTATTATTTTCCTTTATCTATAATCACTGCTACCCGTTCCCGTAATTTTCCTTTGATCATAATACAATCCACATATGACTTCCTATTCCCCTGACTATGCGTTTATTTTCCAACCACTATTTTATATGAATTTAGTATATTCAGTCCTGCCGTTAAAGTTTAATTATATATTATTATAATTTGCCCTTCCATATCCTCCCTTCCCATTCCATCACAACTTGCAACCGCCTCTATTCATCCACTGTACAATGCTCTACTGTTCTCTGATACAGTACTTGGCGCCTTGTGTATCCCTATAACTCTAAATGTCCCGCTAAGCCCTTTAATTAAATGTTTTAATTCCATCACTTGCCTACATGTTTCGCTTTCCTTAACAAACATACCCCTTCCTCCAAACCTATTTTTTGTCCCGTAATTTTCTTCGTCCCACTCTACTACTCAACAATGCTATCCCAAAAGGCGCTGGCGTCTTTTACCTCCTATTTCTCTTCTATTTCGTTTTTGGAGTCTACTTAACATCATTCGATGGTCCGCAAAGTTGTCAGTGGCCAACCTCCAGATCACATCTAACGCCCCTTCCAGTTCCAAGATTTCCCAAGATATAAAGTACCTAGCCCTGATCGACAAATCGCGCTAGTTATTCCACTTGCCCTTACTGCATATTTGTGGCTCTTTACGCTACGTTCTGCGTTGTCATCTATATTCCAAATCACACGAAAGCTCCCTGGCTAATTGGGCGGACCGCCATTTGAGCACCCACCTCACCGTAGTGAACACCGTCCGAAGCCATGGCTTCCGCGGTGTCCTGTATGTATTCTAGTTGAAGGTATTCAAAGAAAACTGCTTTACCAAGAGAGCTATTTTCATGTTGACCGCCCTTTAGTCTCGCTCTGCCTTTCAGTCAACCGTTTTGGGCAATGAGCATACTGTCAATCTCATCAGTGCCGAACTCTGTTAATTTTGCTAACTTGCTTACTAACCTCCCTAACAGCTCCCATCTCACTGCCTGCATTGCATCTATTAACCCCCATGAAACACTAATGTTCATATCCAGCTTCTCCTCAATGAACGCTACATTAACCCTGGATGTTCCCCTCTCTTTGCAATAATTGCCAGCCCTTGGGATTATCAAGAGCTTTTTGTCATCGGCATTCCGGCTCAGCTCAACATTCACCACCTCCTCCTCGGCCGGTCTCGCCTCCTCTATTGCCTCTCCTTCCCGTATCCCCGTTTTTACTTCACCCAGGCCGGCCATTACGACCAGCATCATTTTCTTTACAATTGTTACTCCTTTCTCTAGTTTCACCTTCTTCTCGCCGTCAACACTGCTCTCTCCATCAGCAGCACATGCAGGCTGTCTCTACTGGTTTTTACTAACGATTCTCCCGAGTCGTTCGATTAATTCCTGCTTAACTGCCGATATCTTCTTCTCCCTCTCCCCCAAAGCGGCCCCCTCCCTTTATTCCTGTTAATTTTTTTTCAAATCCGTCATACACTTTTCCCACTTATTTTGCGTAGCGTTCGCAATTCCGAACCACTTGTCCGCTTCTGTCTTTACTTTTTCTATCTCTGCATTCATCTGCAATTAGATTTAAATGCACCTTTACTCTGTTAAAGGGGGGAATAATATTTATATTTTGCAAACCGTTAACTAGATTCATACAACAGTCAGTTTACTTGTTTGGTGACCTTTGCGCTGTTAGCGTTTCAAGTCCTCAGTGCCCTGGCCATCCACCAGGAAAACATGTGATTTACACAATCTGTTTTGACGAGATAGTGTTGCCATCTTTAAGATTATTTAAAGGAATGTTAAAATAGTTTGATATATTTGATGAGCTTATAATACGATTGTGCATGCGATAATCCGCTCTGGACTGCAGTATCCGAATAGGGTTTATCACAATAGATTTTCAGGCATTGTTACGACACCTTATTAAGACACGACAAGGGAATTTCCGCTGAGGAATAAATCCGCTAAACCATACAAAAGAAGGTCAACTTACGTGTTGTGACGAACACTATGTGAGTCGTGTTCTTCTTAGCGCAACACCCGCTTCACCCTCTATTGGCGCGGGTGTCAGAGCGGCCGTGCAAGAGAGACGTTATGAGAGCGAGCATGCTAGAAGCCGCCAGCACGCGTAATAGAACACTCTTGATGCTATCAACACGTGTAATAGAACATTCAAGAGCAGCTAACGCGCGCAATGGAACATTCTTGAAGCTATCATCATGTGTAAGAGAACATTCAGGAACCGCTAAGAGATGCACATTTCATTCAAGACGGCCACCTATCGACAGCCGGCCGAACCCATACGCTAAGTAATACAGATCGAGAATCACGTGTAATTATTGTAATACATAAACAACTATAAGAGTAAACACTACTAATTATGCATGTTAAGTATGACAGATACATAAGCGACACAAAACTATGTAATCGTTGTGATAAAATGTATAGAGAAATCAATAAATGAGAGCACCCGGGAGCGGCGGCGGGAGAGCGCATCTGCATGCACTTTCAAGTCGGCGCGTATATAACGGGCCGACATAATGACCTATTTGAGACGAGCCAGAGACGTCGAGGAGAACGAATCGGCGGCATCTCCGAACGGCCGGTAGTTTTTCGCGCTCACGCCAAGCTCCCGAGGTTAACGTGCTAACCGACGTTATCGTGTCGTTCTTTCTTGTGAGCGAAACCTCCGTACGTCTCACCGTGTAGCCCTCATCCTGACAGGTGTAAACTATTATAAAGTCTCATGTAAAAATTGTAATCATTAATTATAACGCAACGAAATATAGTGTTAGAAAGAGGATTATTTGATCGGATGGCTTGCGTGACATGAGTGCTAAAATCCAGTTCCGGTGTCACCGCAACTCCGAGGTTCCTAATGCAATTTAAAATAGCCTCCCCATGTTGCTTGTGGTTATATGTTTTCTTTAAACATAATACTGCATATTTCGGCGCAGATATAAGCATTTCCTTATCCAGACACCATTTACAAACAGCCTCAATCGTACTATGTAGTAATTGTCTTTCGTCAGCGGTGTTAGAAGGTCCGTGCAATTTCAGATCATCAGCATAACGCTTATACGTTATCGCTTCAGGGATAACATTTTAAAGAACTAAAAGAAATATACAAAATAAAAGTGGGCCGAGACAGAGGTGCACGCACCTGACTTACTAAAGCGATTGTTTACGCGAATGCAGAACTCTCTACAGGTCAAATAACTAGCAATCCACGCTATAGGGAAAGTGTTAACATCCGAGTACCTAGGCTTTTGTTGTTTTACATGGTTTACTCTATCAAATGCCTTCGAGAAATCAAATCAAATACAATCAAAGGCAAACCTATTGTTTATCATAATGGCCCAATTTTGAGTCATTCGTACGAATTGAGTTGCCGTGAATTTGTCTTTAGTAAAGTCATCTTGGTTTTTATCTAACAAGCCTTTGGATTAGAGAAAATTAAAAGCATGATCCACTAGCAGTTGTCGAAGATGACACACGATTAATGATTGAGCTGCAGGTTTATGATTATCATTTGACCATAGACCTTTTTATGTTCAGGACATTTTTTTACTCAATGCCGTCCTTATAAGACCTGCTAAATATAAAAAAAGTTTAGTTACAACAGACGAGCAAAGCTGCACTTAGTGGAAGTTGTTTCATTTTGTAAGAATATAATATCCTGATTTATCTGAACATAGACAACCATCTCTCGAGGCCACGTCGTTGAAAAGACCTTCGGTAACTGAACCCTTTGGGCAACATAAACCGACGAGAAGATGTTTTTAAATGCATATGGAACGGTTGTTTTTGACGTCCCCACCCTCCAAGTGTCACTTCGCACAAACAGCTAGATTCTCGCAGTGTCAGAAAGCCTATTTCTAACAATCCAGACGCTACTTTATAACAAAACAATTTCGTCCACCAGTTCCATAGACAATCCTCAGGCAGTTTTCCTGGGCCCCTTGTGAAGCGCAACTACGTTCGTACACCAAGAGCACTATTGTAGAGCAGGATCCCCCAAAAACGTGACCGCTCGACTTGACGTTCGAACAGCAACTTATAGAATCTATAGAATATAAGATATCTGTAAAAATTCTGCATATCAAGCAGGTCTCTCTCCTGTCTCTTCCATATGTGCATTTTTAAAACCAACCTTTCAGACTCTATCCCCATTCGGCTCTTCACACATAATCCCTATGCGTTTTAGACTCTATTTTATGCGTTTTAGACTCTATTTTATGCATTTTAGACTATATCCGGCTCGCCTCGGCAAGGCAGCGGTGGGGCATTACTTCAGGGTCCCTCAGGAGAAATTTTTTTTTCAGATGTTGGCGGCTCAGAGCCTACTATGGGCCATCACATCATCCCTACTTTTCACCGGACCATAGCGATCTCACGCCAGACTTACATGGGCCTTTCTCAGTGAAGCAGAAGAGCATGATAATTCTCAACCAGATCCCAAAGGAACATGAAGGCATTCTTACAGGAATTTCCGCGCTAGTCTGGTGTTCATGATTACCATGGCAACGCCTTTTTAAAACGATTTCGTAGCTGCCCAAGCCATCGCTGGCAGCAGTTAACCTAGAAGCAGATCTTATTACTTTTAGATAACTTTTATTGAATATATGGTCAGCCTCAGTATAACTTATTTCAATTCAAAATAACAATTCAAATATAACAATCAATTCAAAATTCAAAATAACTTATTTCAATAAGTCAAGCTTAAGTTTGGTTTCTTGGCCCTGAGTAAGTTCATTAGACCAGCGTAGTTCTCGGAAAACCTGGCCGTATCTTCTGATCAATGGCCGAGGCCACGCGAGCAGTACCGTGGACGTTAAATCTTGGCTGAGGGCCGCAAAAAAATGCTGAAGCCAAGAGACTGCCGAGATAAACACGTGAAGGCCGGCAGGCATGTTACAAGGTACAGGGAGATTAACACGTTCTAAAGCTCTAAAGCGAGAACTTACCGGAGAGTGTAAAATCTATAGCGTGCGGGGACCTTTTCATCCTCGTAACAAAAAAATAATAGTTTTTAGAAACTAAGTTAAGCGGCTTTGCCGCGAGAAAGTATTATCCCATGCCGTGAAATTGTAAAGTGCACTGTATTATACAGGAAGCGCTGAGCAAGTTTAGACATCGCGTGTAAGCAAGTTTTTAGTAACCGAGAAAAAGTTGGGTTGCATTACTGCAGCGGAGGCCGTGTTCGGGTAAGCCAAGGCGCTTTCATGACCTCTAGTCAAAGGCGCCGGCAGTTGACATTCAACAATCCCGTTGCTAATACCTTTTGGATCGGCTTATATGTTGTGCACTGGGGAAATGATCGAGCTAGGCGGTGAAGATGGGCGATTCATTGGCATACTCTTACCCCATGTCAACGTAGAAGAGTCTTTATTTTTGGCCCTACGATCGACACCTTTGCAGGTCGCTAACAGCATCTCCCAAACGAAATAAACTACCAATCAAGCCAAGCAGACGAAGTTCAGAAAATACACGGATCTGCCGGACTCTCCTGTCTGGTTTGTCTGCTCACGTTTGATCGGTCATCAAGTGGTCCCCGAGACCGCGAATGCACTGCAAGACATGTGCAACTGCAATCGCTAAAGCTTTAAGAGACAGTGGAACCAGGGACGTCAGATAGTGAGCGTAATTGCATTCCATGGCATCTGGCCGATTAGGATAACGATCATTTAAAGAGCCTACTTTGAAGATACTGGGAAATATAGTCACCAGAGAGAAAGAGAGACGTGACTTGAAGCATCAATTATTTTGTAAATCTTCAAAAACTGGTACACACATTGCAAATTGCCCCTCCCCCCCTTTTAGCGCTCAAGAGACAAGCCCGACTTAGAGCGCGATTACTAGGGGTAGGTTAGAGACCTAGTTAATTACCTTAAAACTTACTAAAAGCTCAAAGGAACACTCACACATCACTCCGTGCAAGTGCTCACAGGGTCAATTCCAGTCATACCTCCACATAGACAAGGCGACTACAGACACGTGTGTTCTCTGCACCACAGACGCACCCGGTGACGCGGCACACACCGTCGAAGATTGCGGGGCTCTCGCGGCCTAGCCTATGCTGGAACTTTATACCAAGACGGGCTTCAGCGCGAAAAGATTCGCTAGGAGGTTCGCCGCAGAGCGCGATATAGCATTGGGTCTTCAGCACTGGGCTAATTACGCCAAATTAGTCCTTTAGAGCTAGGTCACCGACGTAGGCTAGTATCAACCACACGTTGTGCCTAACACAGGTACCAACATAGAGCGTTGAATGTGAAAACAGAGTTTCGAAAACTTGCGTCTTAGAACTAGACGTGCTTTTTGACAACGCGCACTATCTACTCGTCAGAGCGACGCAGACACATGCTGAAGCGCGTACTAGTTTAGCAAAGGTGCGACTGTCTCTAAATGAAGTGCGTCCAACAAAGTTCCGGTAGCTACGGACAGAGTCGAAGACTATTAACTAAGAGTTGGTTTGAAATTAGGGAATGGTTATATAATTCTATTATGTTATTTGGCGAGACTAACTATGACTCACTTTCCGTGTCGTTAGTCAGCTCGCGGGGCGCAAGTTACGCGCGCTGCGGGTAGCTTCAGCGCAACTAGAACGTTGATCAGATGTCTAAACAAATAAATGGTATTATACCTAGCACATTTTGGTGCTGCCTAAATAACCCAGAAGATTACACAAATATTAAACTTACACAAAATTCGAGCTTTGCTGATCAGACGTACCTGTCGCCCTGGTCCTTAGAATTTTGTAAATCGGCGTTTAGAAAACTCTGTATTTTAAACAAAAAGGCCCAATTTTGTAGCGCGGACTTGCAAAAAAACAATTAACCTATCATCCATTTGACACAAGATTTACTTAAACCAAAAGCAGTAGCCTTCAAAACCATTTTATGATAACCATGCCAAAGCCTTTAATCAATCAAGGTGCCAAATTTGCACCTTACAACAGAAATATTTTAATATTGATTCAACGCGACCAGGCCCTCAACTTGTCGCGGCGTCGTCAGTAAATAAGCATGAACCTGTACTTCTTTGAAAATAGGCTGCTTATTAATTAATTTGATAGCGTATTGAATACGGCCTTATTTATGTCGAAAATATTATTAACTTGTTCTATATATCTGAGTTACTATATCCGAAACATCACAGGATCTATAACTCGTGAACGGACAGTACTTCTAGAGCTACCTCTCTTCACAGATAATAGAGTAAGAATGAATATTCTCAAATGTTTAAATATGGACAGCCTCTAGAGGCAACGTTGGAAACACCTTTAGAAACTAAAGGACCTTCACCCGTTTTGACAGCATAAACCGATGAGAGAAAGTTCTCTACTGCATTTGTTTTAGAAGCGTTGTCCACCATGGCTGTCCAGTCTATATTTAAAGCCGCAATGTTTTATTTTCGCTTTAATTGCTTATTTATACATACACATTGTTTACGTAGTAGTAAAATTGCATTTAGAGATAGTACATAATTCGAATATAGTCGCCAATGTCAATACAATTTGAACACTTCAGCGACAAGAATTGGTTTTATTTAATCAAAATAGTACTAAGAACATCATTATTCCTACGGGATCTCAGGAAAGCCTTCGGCGGAGGGAAGGGAACCTTCGACTGACGCCGCGTTTCCCCGCTGAAGCTCGGTCGATACTCGCTGCAGTAGGAACTCTCCCGAACGAGGATCCCTTGTGACTGCGTTTAGTCTTTTTTCAAGCTCTTTAAAAAAATTGAAGTTTCTTCACCCACGAGTTTGTAAGTTTCTATGGCAACTGGCTGGACGATAAACTGCGGATTGAGTTATCTGTATTTCGCTAACTTGCGGTTCTCCACAAGACAAGCAGAGCTTTCTGGCTTGTTCGAGCGACGTAGCTCCTGGCCAATGTACACGACACGGTACCGTCCCATACAAGTAGGCGACCTCTTTCCCAAGGGGTTAGTGTTTTGCCGTCCGGTCGTAACCCACTATTGGCGCTGAGGCCTGGTGGCTCTTTGACAACCGGCACTTGTGCACTATGTAGTGCACGACAGACGACGTCGTTTATTGCATAGTGTCGTGGGTGGCGGCCGGCGCTGTATCGGCACGATAGAGCGTGTTCCCCTGTTGTTGTTACGGGGAACCGACACCGGTTGCAGATGAGCGGCACAGACCGTCTCCCCCAGCCGCAGACCAGACACGATGCGTAGTGTGTTATTGTCCAGCATCGTACCTAGTTGCGGCGAGGGGAGGGCCTGAAGTCACGTGCCACTTATCAGATCGAAGCAAGCTTGTAGTCTAGCCTTGTCAGCCGTGGTTTGCGCCTGAAACAGGAGAGAGGCCTGTTTCAGCTCCACGACAATGCGGTCGAGAGACTCTTGCGTTGGGAAAACCGGTAGAGCCTCCCATCGCGCTTCAAATTCGTCCTGGCTCGTACGCGAAGTCCGTTTGATCACCTCCGATGTACCTTCCGGGCCTATGGAAGCAATTAGATGTTTAAAATCTGTGATTGAGCCCACGTAGCACGACAAAGCCAGATCTTTAGTTGTACGAACACCGAGGCCACCTGCGCTGACGGGCAGCGCAGTTTGGGCCCATGCGTTGTCTCCTAGGCGCACATTGAGTAAGCACCCGACAGTCGTTCGGAGGAGTTCGTCGAAAACGTGGAGCAGGTCATCTCTCTTGTACGAGGGAGAACATTGCAGAAGATAAATTAAACGAGGCGTGGAAAGGCTTTGCCGTAGAAGATACAGGGCAGGGTGTGCATATAGATGTTTTAATCTACTGCACCACCGTTTCGCATCTGTGAGCCTCTTTTGGAGGGCACCCACAACTGCTGCGTCAGTTAACGATGCATCCAGCAATTCGTTTTCCTCCGTTAGCCACTTGATATTGGGTAGTTTTGCTCGCACTGCGGCAGCAGTTTCCTCTCTGTCGTCGTGCGATAAAACGAGGAGCTCACACTTACTGTCGTTGGGCTTCAAGCCCGAGACCGCCTCGAAGTCCTGGACCTTCTTAATGTCGGAAAGGACAGCAGGCAGATCGCCTGCAAGTAGTCCATCGTCTAAGTACCACGGTCGCAATTCTGACTGCAATCGTGCCTGAAGCTCGTATAATCCTATGCAGAATAGGGCAGGCCCACACGGGTCGCCCCGCTGCATCCCACACTTTGACAGTATAGTCTATCCTTGCCAATAGAGGTTGGACGAGAAACGATGCATCTGGTAGATAGAGGCGTACAGCCCAGGGGTTCGCTGTTTAACTGAATGAAAAATGTGGTCTCTTCGCATCATGTTAAAGGCATTTTGAAAATCCAACTTTACGCAGTGGGGCAATTAACTCAACAATATCCTTGATTGATTTCTTGACGAGGACTTTGCCAACAAGTCTTCGTAGAGTGAGCCCCACTGCAATAGGTCTTATTCCGCCGTCCTTCTTCCGGAGAGCGATCAGAGCAGCTCTGTAAAATATTGGCAATATAAATTCTGGTAGTTGTCCGTTGATGGCCAGAGTAACAAAGCGGCACGGAGAAAGCAGCAAAGGATTACTGTTTTCATCCTGTCTGCCAATGAGATCCTTTGAGTGGCGAGGGCGAAATCCATCGGGGCCCCCACTGGAGCAATTAGGGAAACTTCTAATTGCATTGCGGATCTCTGCTGGGGTAACGGAGATTTCAGATCCCGGTGGTCTGGTCGCTGGTGCGTCTTGGAAGGTTGTGTCTGGGGGGTGTTTGGGGTGCTTGGCTATGAGGCTCTCGAGGACTTGTGGATCCACTGGGGCTATCTGGTCAGTAGACAAAAGCGTGCGGGCGACCGACGAAATATCTCCCTGAGCCAGTTTCGTCTGTACCATTTTTGACCGTCGGAAGTCAGTGTCGCACGGCGAGGGCGTCCCGCGTTTTGTTCCACACAGGTGAGGGATTTCAATTATTTTAGCTCTCCGACGGAAGCGTGCCAGGTTTTCCCGAATAACTGATGTAAGAGTGCGTCCTTTTTCTTTTCTACCGGGGATGCTAAACACTAGAGAAGGGAAAGCAAATAGCCGTTCCCAATTTTCCGGTGAGGCAGACGAGCACAGATTTTTTTCAGAGCAGAATTTATAGTTTTAGATAATTCTGCTGCAACATGGCTTCTAAGAGAACGGGGTGTGCAAGACATCATTTATAAGTTAGATTTGATTTCCACGACTTTCGGAAAAAAGTCGGCGATGTGAAAATGTTGTCCAGGGTCGGTTTGAAGTTGTTGGTTTGGTAGTCGGTTAGAAGTTATCGGTTGGGTGGGCGTGTCTGCTTGTAGTTGACCAGCGAGTTGTTCTGTCTGTGTGGTTGACAAGAACAAGCGTCGGAGATCACTTTTTTGTTTGCCGACTGGTCATCATAAATTTTCGGTCTGTACCACCTGTGAGCCCTCTGAGACACGAAATCGCAGCGAAGCCGGGTCTTCAATTAAGTCGAAGACCCGGCTTCGCTGTCGATTCTGCTTGTGCAGGGGTGAAGACCGCTTTTATTGCATTTTCTATCTCTTTACGGATGTGTATCCTACCAGACTGGGTCGCGGGAATCAATTGTT
This sequence comes from Dermanyssus gallinae, assembly GCA_003439945.1. Classification (NCBI taxonomy): domain Eukaryota; kingdom Metazoa; phylum Arthropoda; class Arachnida; order Mesostigmata; family Dermanyssidae; genus Dermanyssus; species Dermanyssus gallinae. The sequence goes on along the minus strand of QVRM01004188.1, from coordinate 2,895,242 downwards.
CCGCAGATACCGCCCGAGAGTTCAGAGACAGCCCCGAAATCATCGACGCGATTAGTTTTTCGATAACAGCGCCTACTTGAGCCACAATGGTGTCAACTATCCGCGGGATAAGCTTCTCTGTAACCGACTGCAGGATCTTGTCTATGCTGAGTGCAGGAGCACTCACGTTGTCAGCGACTGTCTTTACAGGCTGACTTGGAGCGGGCTCCCTCGTTGTAGTATCACGCACGTTATTTAGAGAAACTTTGACTTCATTTTGGACGACAGCAGCAAAACTGCGCCTGCTAAAATTTGCGGCGGGCTTTATGTCCACCACGGGTGCGCAAAGTTTAACAGGTAAGGCCTTAGGTTGTTTCTGAATTACATGTTTGGCGGATTTCTTTAAAAGTTCTATACGATTTAGCTGCTGAACACACGACCCAAATGTCGCTTCGTGTTTATTTTTGCATAAGCAACAGTAAGCGGGTTGATTTCAATCGTTTCTAATGTGACTGGCGGAACCACAGCGTCGGCATCGGGGACTCGTTAGTCGACATTCCGATTGCAGATGGTCAAGACTGTAGCAGCGGTAGCAATGCAGAGGCTCCCGGTAGAAAACCACGCCGTGTGGCTTAAAACCCAACCGTACTTCAGCCGGAAAGTTAGCTCCTGAAATTGTCAGAATGACATTATCCGTGACCATCACAAAACTTGTCCTGGCGTTTTTGGTTAACGATGGGTGCACACCGCTTATCTTTCCTTTCACTACCGATCTAAAACCACTTATTCGAGAAGTGACAGGAACACCGGCTAACGACTGCAGACTCAACAGAGCTGCCCTATCCTCAGGGTTTTCTGCGACAATAACTAGATTTCTCCCTCTAGTGAAAGTTGGTTCTTCTACCGGACCGGTAATATGCTTCGCGATGTCGTCGCATATGGCATTAAAGTTTGTTTCCAACTGATTATCTTCGGCTGAAAATATTACAGCATCAGTTTTCTCTTTAACTTGAACCTTCGTTATTGCTTCTTTAGCTACCACAGGTTGTCCCCCAGCGCCTACCTCACACCATCCTGCGTCATCTCCAGCCTCAAGCGGCGTTCCACTAACAACCACTTGATTTCTTTGCAAATCTACAATTATATCGGAGTCAGCTGCAGCTGGAGCCGCGCTGTCAACGCCGTTGCCACTCTCCACTGGCTGTTCTCCAGCTGACTGCCTCTTTGCTGCTGAAACAGTCAACTTCTTTATTTTCTTCTCATCAGCCTTGCTCAGCTGTTGCTGTAAAGGCGGACTGCTGGCCTTCCGTTTGTTGTTCTTCTTCTCCCCATCTGCATCGGGTACATTTTTGTCGTCAGTACATGGCGGCGGCTGTTGTTTGGTGACGTAAGTACCAGCAGTGGAGACCGCTTTTGTAGCAGCACCGGCACGGGTGTCGTTTTGCACGTCAAGGGTGTTGTTTTGAACGTCACGGGTGTCGTTTTACACGTCACGGGTATCCTCTGGCAATTCTGCGGTTGGTTCCAATGCTACCAATGGTGGAATTGGTGGCTTTAAAGACGGACTTCGTTGAACCGGCATTGCTCTACGAATGCACTGGCTCTTGTAGAATCACCTCACCACAGCACAACCGTCAAGACAGTCGAAAGTTAAGTTAAAACTTGCACAAAACACAGAGCTCAGTCAAGACACGTCTGCACCATTTGAATGTAAACAATCGAATCAGCGACCGTTCCACCAGGCGAAAAAGTGCAAAGACCGCCGATACGTCTGGCATCTCGCTGCGTGTTATTTAGAGCATATCTGCGAGCAAAACCGGCAACGGCATAAATTGCTAACTTGATGAAATACTTGAGTCGAACATACCAAGTGATGATAGCCATTTACAATGTACCTTGTGTACACGTGCCGACTAGTGCATGCCATTTCATCCCAAAGCTCCCTGGCAAGGTACACATCCAACTGCGCTACCTCTACCGAGGCCTCGGTCACTTTTCCATGCTACTCCAATAAAAATTGCTGAAGTGGTCCTGTAATAGGTAAGTCTGGCTCTGGTTGTTTCCACTGCCGGCCCGGAACCCGCTAGCAAGTACACGAAGCGATTTCTTGCCGTCCGAGGTAAGCAGAGAACCCGCTTCGTATATATTGTGAAGCGTATTTCTAGCTGCGCAGAATTTGCCGCTGAAAGTGGGGACAGTTCCGACGACGTGGTGGAGCGTGGGGTTCCCAATATCACTAAATAGATTTAACACTTGAGGGTTGTCACGAGATAAACTGATATTATTATTTCAATGCAGATAACATATTTGCACTGATATTTAACGTAGTCATAAATACTGATACATGGTGCCTTGTTATTCAGAATCCGAGTAAACTGCGCCACACGTGATAATTTAAACTTAGCGCACTGCTGCGAGCTGAACCGGCAACTATACTGAGTACATAGTTTTCATAAAACCCCCTACGGGAACATACGAGGTGTTGGAAACCGTGTATGATGTACCTAGTATAGACGTGCCGGTCATTGCAAGACCATTCTGGTTTTCAACCAAGGAGACTTCAAGACGTCAAGTGATTCTACCTCCGTCGCTATCTCGACGATTTTTCGTCGCAACGTCCCAAAAACTGGTCAAGTGGTTTCGTCACAGGCGTACGAAGCCTAAGCCGAAGTATCTTCTCCATCGGTGCAGAGTCCGACAATACATACACGACTCAGATCCTTGGCCTTATTGAAAGGCAAAGTATTCGCTTCATGTATAGTGTGAAACACCTCTGAAGCAAATTCAAACGTTCAATATAGGTCTGTCTAAGCTATACGCCAACTTGATTCTGTCTAAGCTATACGCCAACTTGATAAAGTCTTTAGTATAAACGAGCGCACTGCCGTACTCACAGACAGTCGCCGTACACTTCCGACCCCTCTGTAGAGAGCTGCCAATGCCGAACTTACATTGTCCTCGACGTGCGTCGTGAATAACATTCCCATAAAGTGAATTCGAAAATGGGAATGAGTTTACAAACTCTTATTGCTTCCCACAGCAACAACACAGAATAACGCCATTTGCGGCCAAACGTCGTTCGCAGCAAAATTTGATCGCCGTGATTTTACGTGAGTTTATCTCTGGCCCTTTTCCATGAGGTACGCCTTTAGCATAGCGGTAATGCGCGAGATGGCGTTAATGTTACGGTTAGTAACAACGATGTCATTGGCATATGTACATTATAATGAATAAAATCAGCAAGAAGCAGTGTAAACGAGATTCAGCTCAGTGGGTCCCCCTGAGAAGTCCCAACATTCTGCGTTAACTCAAGTATGCCACTCCTTGCCTCCATCAGCAGCATGTCGTCATCGAAAAATCTAGTAGTAACTTGCAGAAGAGCTCCACCTTCGTGCCTAATTATTAATAAAGTCTTAGGTATTATAGCTGTGTGAGTGTGTATCCATACCAACTTAATTTGTATGGAGTTAACTGAAAATAGATGAGTAGAAAAGCCTAAACAGACTATCGTTAACAAAACTAGATAGTTCAACTGGACTCAATTTATTTATACTTACATTTCTGTCTGTGACGTGACATACTTAGCAAACCCTCAATTTTTCATACCTTTGAGGGCGCAGTTAAAAGGAGATTTATAGTCACTAAAGATTGCACATAGCTGATGCTAAGCAGAATTTGAAACAGCATCATACAGCAACGTACAGTTGTTCATGTTGCTACATGAGTGTTTAGACAATAGATGAATTTCACCGCGCGTACGAAGGAGAGTGAGAGAAAAAGAGAGAGATAGAGAGAAAAGGGGGTACGACGGGTAAGCGAGGCCTATGCAACATGCTGGGGCATGGGGCGTGGCCATTGGGGCAAGACTTGGTCGAGCCAAGAGAAACGACTTTTCCGTCGACAAGGCCACTTTTGTCGTTCAGGCCATTCAAGCATCATTCAAGTGCGTGCCGCTGCGGTTGGATAGTCGGTCGACAGGTGGTGGCAGCTATGGCGGTGGCCCAGCAGTATGGGCCCAGCAACTTGCGAGGCCGGTTTGCTGAGAGAAGGCGGAAAGCTAGAGAGGAGACAGCGGATTGGCCGATGTATGTTGGTCGTCCGCAAGCATGTGGTCGACTTGTCCCGACGATATGGCGGCCTATGGGCTGAGGAGCAAAGCATCCTAGTGGTAGTTGGCGAACAATTGTGTTCTCATTCTCGTCTCACCTGCTAAGTGCCATTCGCTCTCTTTGCGCGGGCAGAGGGCAGAGGGTTACGAGTTCTGTGAGCTCGACGGGCTCACGAACGAGAGATCTAAGATTCGAGCGCGTCGACCGACCGACCGGCCCGCCGGCCGGCCGTGATCCCATCCATGTCACGCTTTATGGCGGCGCAGGACGACACTGAGCTGTTTTTTAAATCAGCTTTTATTCCTTTTTTGCTGGCTGCTCCTCGTCCTCTTCGACCCCCGCTTCGCGCAAAGTCAAGTACATTCGGCGCCCGCCGTGACTTCGCGCAGCCCCATCGCTACTGCGGCTGCTGCTGCTGTTGGCGGAGTTTCTACTGCGTGTGGTGGTTTGGTTGTTCCGCTGTTCGACCGGGCGAGAGCTCCGTTGTTGCGATCAGCCCAGCGCTACTCGCTGCGTTATCCGCTGCCGCCGCCGCAGCAATACCAGCAACCGCTATGAGTCGCTATATTATGCACAAGTTCCGTTTCCTCTTGTGCTCTATATGTTCCCCTGCTTGCTGGCCCAACAAGCATGTGCTAGCGATCTCTCTTTCTCTTCATCAGCACTATGCATCGTGCACTTCATGGCTCTCTTTATGTTGTTTTAGCCGTGGCTGCTCTATCGAGGCTATTTCTCCACTTTCTCTTATAGTCACTATATATATGTATATATATATATATGCCTTATGTCTATTGCTAGAGTTAACCTATGGCCCTTTCGGGATTTGCAATGTCAGAACAAAACATAGAGAGATAGATAGATAGATAGGCCGCTAGAGAAAGATCGTGTTGTCGAGTAGCAGAGCAGAGGGAGAAAGGAAATAGTGGGGGACAGCAATGTAGTAGGTCATTTCATGTACGAATAACGCCGCTTGAATCTCACATCTCTAGGTTCAGCCACACTCACGTGTCTCAGTCAGCCTAATGCCAGCCATGTTGGAGGCCACAAAATAGAATGGGAATCGCAGCCGACGGAAACGCAGCTGAAAACGGATTAGTTGCACTTATTCGGTACTATCATACAACGATCACGGCCGGTAATGCTACGTTCCAGCATAAGAAGTGCATTATATGCTAGAAGTCACCTTTTTTGAAGTACATACAAGCAAATCTACTCTGCATACACAATTTGTACAAAAAACATGTACACACACATAAGTTTGTTGTCAGAACGCAACTGTTCAATAGAGGACGTCGGCTCAATCTGCTTAACTAATTCAAACTAATAGCCGCCTCTACACGAGCTTCCTCGTTCCGGTAACAGCAATCGGTTAATTTGACTTCAGAAGTACTTTTTTCTCGAGCATCAAGTCATCAAGCTAGAATACCTGTAATTAACTTGCACAGCGTATACCTTAGCCTTGGCCTATCCGAAATCCACAATAGCTTTAGTTCTTCATATCCCACGCTTCAAACCCAGTAGAAAATCAAATTATTTATGTCTAAACCTTAGAACCCACGCTCCGATCGAGTCGCAATAACGTTAATCTCAAGGTAAAATTGACTGGCTAGCTGGACACATGCACGAACCTTGATCAGTCGTATGTATGTGTTTGGCCCATACCTGCAAATTTACACTCGGGAAAAACATGTGAACTATTCCTCCTCACTGCAAGAGACACAGTCAATGCAGCCGACCACAATGTAATAACCTTCGGCCACTCCCGCAGGTCAAACGGATCTGGCAAGCCTCGCGTCACACGTCTACAACCAGCAACGTCAGCTCCACCACGCCCTCCGTGATCATCCGAATTATTATCACAGTAGTAATAACCATAATAAGAGCTTCAGTCCTTGAACTGCTTTAGAAGACTCAAAAGAACAAAATCCTACTAATGCGACAACGGAGGTAGTTCAGACGCGTTCGGATACTCGGTATTATACGATAACACTTGTTTGTTATTGTACTAAGACGAGAGTAAAACTCGTTTTACTACGGTGGCGGTAACTATCAAGCATGACAATGTTGTTAAATATACGGCGCGCGCGTTCTCACTGAAAATGCTTGCATTTATTTTGCATACTTATTTATCCTAAGCCTCCAGTTGTTGTCAGCAAATGAACTATTGCCCAAAGGCGGCTCTGTGTCATAATCTATAATCACATTTACACGGTTAGAGCCGGCGATTAGGTTTGGAAAGCTGTACATTCAACTCGTGTGTGACCTATCCTACAATAATTCATCTATTTTTGCGTTTGAATAGTTATTCGCCGTGTGCAGATCTTTTTTTTGGAGGTTTCGGGAATGCATGATGCACATGCGCCACTAGCAGCCTGCGTGACTAGTGTGAGACTCGCAAACCCACTAAACCCGGATTCCTCCACACCCCCCCAGGCTCGGTATTACTTTGGCATTACATATATTATTACTCGGTATTACTTTGGCATTACATTATATGTGCAGACCCTAAAAGTATTGTAATCGTCATAACATATCTTTATCTAAGTCTAAAGATAGAGTCACCTATCTGACGACCGGGATAGAACCGGCAAGAATTGTTTTAGCTGTCATGAAGTAAACGATATACCAATGCATGCTGAATAGATATCGTAATACCTCAACCTCAACCCACTTCTAACTAGGAGCGGACTATTTAAGTGAACTTCATAGTCTGCAGTTAACAGGTGAATCACGTGGGGCATACGTTTGCCTGCTGACGAAACAAACATAAGCTCTAGGCGTCTACCTGCAGAAGCTTGTCTGTGGCTTTTAAAGGGGAACTGTGATCTCTTTGGCAGTATTAAGCATGTAGCAACCTAAACGCGTTTAAACTGATTAAACATAATACATCGATATCTCTTACTATTACAGAAGAAACAAAATGCGAATTTGTCACAAAATCTTGACTATCTTGACTGGCAGGACAATCAAGGTCAGACGACCCATTTTGTTTTGCCAGCACAAATAAATAAAATAACAAAACAAAATTGAAACATGGATTTACTCCTTTTATGTTTCATGCATAAATATATATGATGGCGGTTTTTCCATCCGTTGAAAAATAATTCGTGAAGTGTCTTCTAAGCCTGGCAGAAACCTGTGAGGGCCTTAAATAAAATAATGTGTGCTTTTGACCAAGTGTCCTATAAACGCACATCATTAAAAAGGGAGCTACAGTGTTTGAAGTTTTATTAAGTTGAGGTCAATATATGAAAAGAGAATTGATGAGAAAGCCTTATTATATGTTTGTTACCGGAAGAAGTTTACAAATGAAGGATTAAGAAAGTATTCCGGCATTATATCAATGTTAGCATATTATTCAAGTAAATATTGAATGTCCGTGATGTATTTTTGAGACTGAATTTGCTGAACATATATTTATAGAAAATATTGTGATGATTTATTAATCATTTACAATACGCTTGCACACTCGGCAGTGCTCACCTTATATATTTATATATATATATATATATATATATATATATAGAGAGAGAGTATATATGTATTAATAGGAGTAACAACATGATTTTTAATTGATACACCGACATTTTATTATTAAATAGTATAATTTAAATGCGCTATAGTTCTTATATCTTCGGTCTCATCGACCTCTCTACTTTCACATATATCGCAATGTGTTTCCACAATCTATAATTTCCTGCATATGCATTCTATTAATATTATAATAAGTTAGCAGTTTACATGCACCAGGAATGATTCAACGGACTTTGTTTGGTCCAGAGGCACTGACAGATTGAAACGTGTCCCCATCGGTGGAGGGTAATATTACTGAATCTGTGCTTTGCTGTGAGAAACTCTAACACCTCGCCGTTATATTCCTCGGACCCCTTTGCTTGTTGTTAGCTCGTCGCCCTACTATACAGCTACTATATACATACTCTTCCGATATACTAAATGTCACCGCAAATACATACGCATGCACACAAATGTTTGTGTCCAGTAACGACTCATATTTTAGTACTACCACACATGTGGGTACACTCAACTACTTCAACCGCAAAGTTTTACGATGAAGGTCTTCTCAGCCATTCAACATCCTTAACGTACGGTACCGTTATAACCATTGTTCTACATAGCATATACACTAAATCAATGTGATAATGCAGAGATGTGTGTCAAGCACCTCCGTAGTTTGATATTATGAAGCCTCCTCACACGCGAACGATTTTCGAATGCGTTCAAGAAGAGCGTAGAGTATATACGAACAGGTCGAGGTTTGTAGGTGCCTAAGCCACAACTAATTCTTCATCGTCGGCGTCTTCAGTCATCTCAACTTCGGGCTCGAGTGCTGACCTCTCCTCAGGAGTGGGAGTGGTGCTGGCAGCTTCATGATGCTCCGTTAGTTCGTGGTTCTCCAGTTCCGCTCGAAAGTAGAACGTCTGCTCACAGCGGGTGCAGTCGAACGGCTTGTTTTCGAGGCCGTGTTGAACAATGTGACTGCTAAGAGAGCGCGCGGTGGTGAAGATCGCGCTGCATAGGTAACAGGTAAAACCGTGACAGCCCTGGAAGTTGTGTTCGATAAGATGTATCTGTAGGCTTGCTACCGTATCAAGACCGGCATGGCAAAGTTTGCACTCGAACGTCGCAGCCGACTCTCGGTGACACTCCGCGTGCGCCATAAGATCGGTTGCGTTCGGAAACGTAGCGTGACACTTTGAACACTCCGTACTTTGAGGCTTAGCTTTGGAGATTGAAATCTCGTTCTTGGCCTTTTTGGGTGCTGGCTCTTGTAGTCGGCATTCATGTCTCTCCAATTCTGCTCGGCTCTCAAACTTCACGCAGCAATCCGAACACTTTTCGACCTTGGCTTGCTTTACGCCTTGCTCGAAGCATTCTTGGCAGCTAATTTTACCATTAGGAGCCCGCGCCAGATTGTCATTTTGCGTATGACAGATTTCGCAAATCTGAAAGTACAAATTACAATTTATCCTTAGATGCATCCAATTATTTTCCAGAAATATGCAACGACACCTTTGAAGGTGCCGTGTATGATCAGTGATGATGCTACTGCAAATCGAAGGGACAAAAATGTATGTCAAGCTTATGCTTACCTTGGTCGCCTCGGCAGAAGTAGAAGATGACGAGCCAATGTGGAATTTAGCATGAATTTGCACTTCGACCTCGGACATAAGTGTCTGGCGGCAGATGACGCACGGCAACGGTAGTCCGGTTCCGGAGCCTCCATGGTTTGCAACGTGCTCCGCAAACTCCTTTTCGGTTTTCAGAACGTCTCGGCATATAGCACAAGTCGAACCAACGGTCACCTTGCAGTGTGTGAGCTTGTGCTCGGCGAGAGCGGACACGTTGGGGAAGACTTCATCGCAAATGTTACATTTGTGTTTTCCACCGGTTGAACCGTGCTGATGAATTTTCATGTGAGTTTCGAGCTCTGCCCGAGACTTACAGTTCTCGCTGCAGTAGGCACACAGAAGGCTCACGCCGTTGCTTGTTGACGTTACTGACTTGGCTAACTTTGATGGGAGCGAAAGATTGTGCGCTTCCGGAACCGCGTGAGCTGCTTGCATGTGCTTTTCAAGTAAGAATTCCACGTGGAATGCTTGATCGCACATGGAGCATGGGAATTGACGGCCATGTGTTTCCACATGTCTCTGCAGTAGAGGTTCGCTGCGAAACGTCTCCTTGCAGAGAAGGCAGCGATAGGGGGAAGCTTTCGCCAGATGTGTTACCTGAACATGTAGGGAGAACTCCGGCTCGGAATGATAATTACTCTTGCAACTTGAGCACCGAAAAACGCGAGCTTCTTCGGAGTGCTTCGATGCAAAATGTTGTTGAGCGTCAGCTTTGGTCTCGAACGTTTCACGACAAAGCGCACACCGGTACAGTTTTTGAGAATGGGACTCCATGAGGTGTTTTTGCAGTTCGTCGTTAGTGGCGAACACTTTATTGCACGACTGACAACTGTACTCGACGGCTTGTTGGAGATAATGCGAGGCGACGTGCGTTTCGAGTTGCTGAGACGAACCGAACTCGGCATGGCACTCGGGACACACACGAGATACTTTATTGGTTCCTTCTAGGTGTGATGCGAGATGCGTTCGGAACGACTCGAAATCGGGGCTGGCCTGACTGCACTGCGAGCAGATAAACGGCCCTGGTCCGCCGGTAACGACGTCGCTGTGCACGAGGCGTATGTGCTCGGCCAACGCCAGCCGATTCGGCATCTCAACATGGCACTGCGGGCAACTGATCGGCTCTACGCCAACTATCTGCGCGGCACGAGCCTCCAGAATCTTGGCAAGAATCTCGTTGTAGGAGTGCGACGCGAGAGTGTGTGCCTGCAACGCATGCATCGTTGGCAGCTTGAGGGGGCAGTAGTCGCAGTTGTAGCTCTCGGCAGAGCTGTCAGGCGGCGAAAGCCTCTGCGCCGCGAGGCGTGCTAGATCAAAGTTGAAGTTCTTGCTGACGAGAGATGCCACCGAGGGCATCATAGCAGGGAAATGCGCTGGCATGTGGACAGCCTGAATGTGCAGCTGCAGATTTTCGAATGTGCCGAAGTCGGACCGGTTGCAGATTGAGCAAACAGGTGGCGTCGGTGAAGACGTAAACGACGGGATGATTGGCGAGCTAAGCAACGGCCCACGGTTGTCCGACGACGGACTACGGGAACGGCGTCGTTTGCGGCCGACAATGCCCTGCTGCTGTGGCTGCTGTGGCTGCTGCTGGCCCGTTGACATGCTAGTTGGCAGCAACAATGGGCTGGGCGTGGGTGGGTCCGAGTCGTTGGCGGCGCTATCCGATTGCCGTTGATTCAGCATCGACACCGGACTCGATGTCCTTGCGGTGGTGTCATGAGTCTCTCCTCGCGCCTGCAACAAACAACAAACAGCATAGCGTCCAAAATTGAGATGGAACGTGGAGCAGGCGAGCAGGCACCAACCACACAGAGTAACACACGATGCCTTGTGCGAGCGGACATCATGCTGTGCGCCGCAACTTATCAACTGTGCCATAGAGCACAAATCAATTACTGCATTGTGTAGTCGTCGTCACAGTATGAGCTGCATCTAGTTCGCGGCGTGCCGCCTGATCTGGTTAGACCAGGCGGCACGCCGGGGTGAGTACACCGCCAGCTCAGTTAATAGCTATCAAGATTTGTTGTTCCAGTTCTAGCTCATAGCGCTTATCTTACCTGGGCCTCAGCCGCGCTCTTGCGATGATTCTGCATATGACTGGTGAGAGCGGCCGCAGTATTATAGCCGCGGTTGCACATGGAACACTGGTAGGGCTTGGCGTGATCGTGAGTCTTCATGTGGATCTTCAAGTGGTCGCTCCTTGAGAAAGCGGATTCGCACTGCGTACAGCGGTATTTTTTGTCGCCGGTGTGTAGTTTGACGTGACGGTCGCGGCTTCGTTTGTGCTTGAACAGGCGTTGGCAGTAGTCACAACGAAACGGCATCTTGTCGCTATGTACCTGTGCAGTAAACAGCAGCATGAGCAGCAGCAGAGACCGGCCAGCAAGCGGTTAACACATGACCCTTTCTGATTTCACCAAGACGATGTCTCGGCTCATGCCATCTAAATAACGAATTGTATCTCCCTCAAAACCAGACCAACTGGATAGTGAAATTTAACGGGACATCGTGCCCTAAAGTACTACCTCGAGATATATATATGTATATAGCTTTTGAGCAAAGAAGAACGCGTCTCACATGTCTGTTCCAACGTGTCTGCTGTGTGCATAAATGCAACATCAAAAGCGGCAGTGGGCTCGCTTTAAAATGCAGGTCATATATCTGGGCGATCATCTTCGCGCTATGGCTTGGCTGTCACCGCCTATGGCGGCGTAATGATAGCCAAGACAAGAACGACACCGTGACTCTGGCTAATCGGCGGCTGGTGGACGCGTGCATCGTCCAGCACGTGCCAAACCCCTGCCACTACTGCCGTAACAACAATTACCACCGTTGAAGTGGCGGCGGTGTTCATGCCGCCGGAACAACGAATCTCACTTTTGACTCGAGGCATCGAGTTGTTTTATGAACTTAACTAACTGTTGTGGCCGGTACAGCTAACACGGAGCTATTAGCGAATATGTGCGCATGGTGAGATAAGATTTGTGGGGCTAGACGTGTGGCTACATCACAACATGCTGGCAGATATATATGGCGAATGCCGCGCCGCGAACCGAATTCAGACGTTGTTGATTTCGAAGGCAACGTGTCGTCAGATAAAACAGGCGTGCGGAATAAGTTCTGTGAGTTTGCGCGTGAGACAGCGTGACCGCCCGCCGTCATTTCAAGTTTTATTCAAGCCGTTGATGGATCAGACTTGGAGATGGACAGAACGCCGCTGGCGTTGCCCCGCTGCGGCTGTTCGAACAAGTCGCAGATGATCGAGCGCTACAGGACATCGCCGGAAGCTATATCGACTAGATCAAACTCGGGGATCAGACCGGCCAGGCAACTCCGGTGGCGCACCAAAATTAACCTTAGTCTGGCCGAAAATCTGTCCAGCGGCGTCGGCGGTCGCGTCAAAAGTTCTTACTTACGTTGGGTGCGCAACTCAAAGGGGTCAGTAATACGGCGTAGAAAGTAAGGGACATCTTACTACGAGTATATACCACTAAGCAACTTGTTCCGTTCGTCAGCGTTGTGCCCCCAGAAATAGACAAACAACTGTCTCGTGCGCTCCTTTGCCTCGTTGTGGTAGCTGTAGTAGCTCATCGCCACTGGCAATGGCTTAAACATAGCATCAACAACAATTTGCGGTCTAAACTTTTCGGCTTGACTTGAAAAAGAATGCTCGCTTGTCAAAATGGTGGCGCCATTCTGTTTGTTGTCCGTGTGTCACCTCGGTGACCCGACCCCTGTACTGCGTGATATATACTACTGTGGCTACAAAGTGGCTGACATCGCCCGTTGCGATTGTCGTTAGTGACTGTGCTGCGTGTGCTGCTATTCCTACTGCCTCTGTCTGATTGGATTTAACATGCCCGATATCATCCAGAATGGCGTTGCTTTACAGGATTTGACACGTCGCTACCACGCCAAGAATTTGAACACAACGTTTGTATAATCAGGGGCTTGCATAATACGCACCTGATTGTACGTATCTGTATTTTTCTTTCTAACTTTTTTTTTCGTTAAAAATATAGTTTTGGGCTTTATTCATCTACGGGTATTTCTCAAATCTGTAAGGTATCTGGATCGAATTAACCACTTCGATGGAGACCAGTTAGAGAGATGCTCAGTAACCAATTTTCTTTAAAAAATTATATATATATATATAGCCCTTGGGGAAGCTGTGTGTGTGCATGTTTAGGCGTGCGTAGGGAAAGCTGAACTGAGCCTGAAACCTACCTGTTCGTGCCGCTTGAGATAGCTGAGGCGGGGAAAGGCCTTATCGCAGAACTGGCACGCGTATGGCGTGTTCTCGGTGACGCCGATCGTGTAGCCAAAGTCGGGTAGGTCCTGGCCGTCGGGCGTCTCGCACGAGGATGCCAGTGGCGATAGCGACGACGCTTCCTCGGGCGTAGTACAGCCTCCATCCGATGAACGCCACGATGATGGTGTCCCAGATCCACCGTTCAGTCCTTCAACGGCGGCACGATCATGGCAACAGCAGCAGCAGCAGCAGTAGCGTCAAACAGACCAACCGTCACCCCATAACAAAGTAACAAACGAAACAACACATCATCAAACGGCATTGTTAGCTGGTTCCGCTTCTAAGAGAAGTAATTTTTCACCCCTAGCAAACGATATGTTAACAACATGTATGCGCGCTCTACACACATTATATATATATATATATATATATATATATATATATATATATTTAAAGTTTTTTTATTAATTTTCTTTTATTTGAAGAAATACAAATTAGTCCGTTGCGGTTTTCCACAGTAGCCCTCAGATGTAGTGCACATTCACGCCATTTTAGTCATATAGGCCAGAATTTGACGACGAAGAAACGTAAGGCGTAATGATTGTATTAAGTTTCAGACGCGTCAGGCATGCAGCATAATCATATGTTGGTGTGTGTCTACATGTCGTTAGAGTTAGGTTTGTAGATAGGTAAGAAAGTATGTCTGTGGACATGGAGGTTTGGCGGTAGCAGAAGTATCCGGGATCAGGCGGAGGCGTGTCGCTGCGGTTTAAGCGAGGGTAGTCGCCGATCACCATATGCCGCCAACACCAAGGGCGCTCGATCAACTCGCTGGCATGATTGGTGTCTGTCAAAAAATCCGCCAGCCGTGCTATTTTTGCTACAAATTACTCATCCCATGATGCCCCTACTTATAGGTCCCATCAAAGAAGCAGGAAAAAAACGGAAAAACTCACCACCAAAAAAGGTAAGCCAACTAACTATGTGGTGGTTATCGTAAGCTCTGCACCAGATGAGTGGTCGTACCGAATCCGAACCTACTGAGAGAGAGAACCTTGAAGTAAGCTTCGGCGCGCCGCGTTAATGTGGTGATGAACTGTGGTGCTCACGACGCTGATGGAAGTGATCAAAATGGGCCCACTAATTGAGTTATCATCTTGGATTTGCTTCTAGACAGAGGAGGATAAGTTGGTGGTGGTGATGATGATGATGGTGGTGCCCTTGACTGGCTGAACGATTAAGTATCGTAGCAGCTAAGACCACGTAACAGTTGTTTCTCGCTGAGCACGTTATTATTTGTGTAAATGTTTGAGGTGGCGCCTTTAGCGCGCGCGCACATGAATGCCAATGAGTCGGCGTGGTGTGCCCCTCACGTATGTCACGGTCATTTTGTACGAGACAGTTGTCGGTTAAAACTGCACAACAACAACAACATGCACCGCACCATAGCCGTTCTTAACAACAAAAAATACCCTCCACAGCGGGAGTAAACTTCCCAGGTCGTCGCCGACCACCATTTCTCGCAGGCAACAACCGCGATACCCGGCGAAGCTCATAAACAACGACGCTTCGCCGAAACTTCGCCTCGAGAAGAACAGGTCAAAGCGATTGATTATCGAACGCGTCGATCTATTCCGCGCTATTTATTGCGGCATTATTTACCTTGCTCTTCCGCGCATGCCGCTCTGTTCGAATTGACGACGTCGACTGCATGCACTGTGTGAGTGTCATTGAGAGTGTCGTGTTTAGATTATTGGTGACTGGCACCAGTGTGACCACGTGAGCCCCGTGTGTTGCACTGGCGGGCCTATGGATGTCTGTATGGATACATAGGTGCTCTACGGTATAGAAAATTCGTACGTTCCTCCGTCCGTCTCAAACGAGATTAACCCCCTCTGCCGGCCCTTCCTTCACCCGGTTGTCGTCTCACCCCCCCCCCCCCCCCAGCCCCTCGCCACACACAGACACCAAGAAGGAGGGGACAAACAAGAGGGGAGAGAACAACAACCGACAACCGATTACCACACTGGAAGCCGATTTAAATTATAGGGATGCATAAGGTAGTCGGTCAGTCGATCGTCGGTGGATCTCTATTCGAAGAGTTGCAGGACGGACTGGCTGTAGCAAGCAGGCAGGCGAATGACTGTTCATTGTCGGCCGACCTGTGTCCGTCGTCGGCAATTATCCTGTCATCTGGACATGAGCGACTGAGTAAGCGATCATCAAGGCAACGACGACGACGTGCGATTGAACGCCCAACTCAAGAGCAGTTACGACGCGTTCGTCGGCCGACGACACAGATGACGACGTGGTGTGGTGTTGTTCGTACATCTTAATTCGGTGCAGTCGATTCGCAACGAATGCTTGTCGTTGTTGTTGTTGTTGTTGTTGTGGACTGATGCTTGTGCATTCGCAGCAGCACCATATCGCGCACAACGCGTCTGCCGTCGACACTGGTGCGGGCGGTACGGTGCGATGGTGCGACTCTATTGACGGCTGACCGTTGGCCGGCCGTGGGTTGGTTGGTTGTCGAACGAACGAACGAAAAACGTCGTTGAAGGTGTGATGAACGATGGGAACCGGTGAGGTGAGCTGAGGTGGGGTGCGGGAGGAGAAGGAGGCACACACAGGAGCCGTCACAGCTTGATCCACACATCCTGCATCACATGATCGATTTTCGACAGCAGCAGCAGCGCAGAAGAAGACGAGTGCTTGGCGTTCAAGCTTAAGCAGCCGTGGCGGTGACGGAGGTTGTTGACGATAGCCGACTTCCCGAGCACTCGAACGATGATGTTCTTCTTTCTACTCGTTCTGGTGTTCTGCTTTGGCGTTCGTTAGTTCGATCGGCTTAAGCAGGCCGGCTCCAGCCGCCGCCGCCGCCACAACCATCGCTGACCCTCCAGATAATCCGATATCCAATTTCGGACATCGTACCGCAAAAAAAAAACATATCGAATTCATCGATAGATCATCATCATACACGTTCGGCTGTGCATGACTGTTCTCGCGCGTGCTTGCGTCGCTTGTCTGACACATCTGCTCATGTCTACTGAAGTCTGTGTGTGAACGTGTGAATATCGGTGCGTTAAATGCCGCTTGATAAATGCCTCTCAAATTTTCAAATTTTCACCAGGCAGGCAGAAACGTTATTGTGCTGTGAAAGTGACAATATTGCCATTCTATTTTGTTTGTTGCTTACGACGAAACTAATCACGTTAACAACTAGAGCATACGTCGGCCTTCATCAGATACTTCTTGGGTACATGTTTTATACAATGCCAAAATTGCCCTTGTTGGTGTCGCTACTTGTGTTTTCAATGTACAGGCCGGACGTATTTCTGATATTCAACACTTTAAAACGGATAATCACACTAGCAGTTCGCAGGCAGTAATCTCGGATATTTATTTACAATTACCGCTAGCTATAACCTCGCGCCTACTAATGAACGCCTAAATAAAAGGTTTATTTCTGCATTCTATTCTGAAGTCGAGTGGCTGCTACGTTGTCCTTGATTGACTGATAATGCTAGCAATGTCAGTTTTAGCTGTTATATTTCATTCACGATTGGTTTAGTTTGGTGCAGGACCTGTCCTGCACGGCGCATATTCACATATTAGCTGCTGTGCTGAGATGCTTGACTTAGGGCACGTTGAACACATGCGAAGACACAGCAGCACACGCCAAGAAAGATCTATGACAGTAGTACAAGTGAGGTGGGTTCATATGCCTAGCCGGTCACACCTGGACTGTCAGTCTGTCTGTCTGCGTTGGCTAGATCTTTAACGGGCGGCGGCCCGACGGTTGTTTTGAGTGATTCCGAAAGAGCTTATGCTGCCCGAGAATGATCTGTCAATGTAGTCTAGTGTCTGGCTACGTCAGCTGACGAAAAAAAAGAAGTTTACCCGCCGAAAACGGTTGAAGCGATTTGGGGGGACATGGACAGTGAATTGAGCCAGTAAGCAAACGCACGTCCCGCCGTGCCGAGTTCGTCGAGCCGCTCACGTAGTGACTCTCGAAAGTTGACGCCGACGACGAGGACGACAAGTATCGTTGTGGCACAACGATCACGATCACGACCACAACAACAACAACAACAACAACAACAACAACAACGGCAGAGGCAGCAGTCATCGTAGCAGACACGAGATTATATACAATATTATATTAGTAGTGTTGTTACCTATGCCTGCTGCGGTGCTGCCAATACGTCGTATTCGTAAGAGGCCCCGTTCTTCACTTAGTTTAGAGCTTAACATGCCACGGAGTCCAGCGCACCCCACAGTTTACAACCCGCTGCGAAGCTGTGGGCGCTCGACCGCACCACTCAGCATCCTTGGCTAGGTCACTGATGTCATAATTAGATTTCAGCTTTTTACAAATCCTTTTCGACGCACAGCAGGCAACACACAGCTCAGAAATAAAACTTCCCTGTTCTTTTTCTTTACCAGGCAGCCACTTGATGCGATACTGTTCAGGGCAGGGCAGGGCAGCGGGCTATATGCGCCTGCGAGAGTCGTGTGCATGACAACGTAAGAAGTTTGGGGGGATCGAATAGATTTGGTCCAAGTGTTTGCTCACTTTGAGCGTACTGTTTGAACTCATATTCTACTGCTACCCGTGTTGCGAAGACTGAAGAAGTACGGATTTTCGCAGAAATCACACAGGTAGCGCCTCACAGCCCAAACCACTCGGCGCCGTATTGATCTGATTGTTGCTGGACGATGTTACACATCGGCCAACACATAGAGGAGATGAGGAGAAGCTCTGTGTTCGAGAGGGGTCGGAGAAAAGAGCAGATCGTGTTAATCTGACCCATCCTGTCGTCTCGCCAAGGTAATCCCTGCACTGACTCCGAGAAGTGAGCAGGGTGCGAGCGGTTGGTGTGTGCGAGCGAGTGCGAACACACTGCAAAGACGACAGGAAGGGAGGTGGACCCAGAGGAGACCAGAAGTTGGGTGATGAAACATGTCGCATGTCAGCATCTTGCCACATGTGTGCCAGCACTGTAGCCACGCAGAGATTTGGCAACCAAAGACAGGTTCGCATTGTCTCCGTCCTTCCATCTTCTGGCACCGCTCGTTACATTTAACCCTTTCGAGTTTGGACACCCATTTCCTAACGGCTGCCAACCATTAGTCGCTCTCTCTGCCTCTCTCTCTCTGACTCGTTCTGGCTCTCGCCCTGTCAATCGCCTTCTTTTTCTGGCTGTAGCCGCTCGCTACTCGTCTGTCTCGCCCACTAATAAACCCAGCCAGCGGCGACTCAACTCAGCCTCCACTGCTTCGACGAAGCAGACCCACGAACCCAAACCGCTGCCTGCACAATCTTCGCAGCAGGACAAAACATGCGCTATGCACAATAAGGGTAACAACAGTCTGATCTGAGGGCAGCAAGTTGGGTCTCGCAAGCGCGAGCGAAGTGAAAGCTTTATTGAGACATCGAGGGATTCTGAAAAGAGGAGGACGAGATCACACAAGGAGCTACGCGTACAGTTCACGGAACAATGACAAAGATAGACCAGTCTTGGTCCTGGCTTCTCTGCGGCTGGCTGAACATACATAACGCATGCTGCTCTTCGTCGGGTTCACTTGCGTGTACGGGACCTCTCAACATTAGACATCGACCAACACTTCTACAAACGCACCTTCTTGCATCGAAGTGCATTCTGCTCCTCGGTTGGGTGCCTCTATGAAGTGTTCGTCTCGGTTACTCGGGTGCCACTTTCCGGAATAGCCAGAAAGGCCCGAAGAACTTCCTTGGCGAACTTCACATTAGCTTTCTATATGTCACGACGTCCACCCAGAGAAACCAACAAGGGTGCTAACTCTAAATGGGAGACAGAAAGAATGAGCAGAGGTACACACAAAATTGTGATCATTATTTCAATCTAGTATAGTCACAAATAGCAGGAAGATGAACACCGACCATTTGGCGTGGTCTTCAGCAGAGGTGACGAAAAACAGCGGCGGGAGGTCAACAACGTACTACTGTTAGTCTTGTGTTCCCAATACTAACTCAGAGTCGAGTGTAGGGCTTAAGACATCATTCATGGCAACATCTTCAAACTCGCGTTATATGGTGTTTTTAAACATGAAAAAAGCGCCGAAACGTCATTGCACAACCATATTCTATGATGGTCCCTCCTGCTTGTGTTCGTTCTCGGATGAGGGTGCAGCTGCACTCAACAGCGCAGCACCTCAATCAGGGGGTGGTCCTAAAAACTACGTCAACCATCGAATTGACGCCGCGATTATAACGAGTGGTGAACGTTGTCTGCGTTTTTCCTCTGTGTCTTTTCGCGTCCTCTAGTGAGTGAGTGAGTGATCCAAGATTTACCAGGGCTTCATAATTGGCCACTGACAAACCGCCGATAGCGGCATCGGGCCAAGCGAGAACGAAGGCGTTACGTCGTCTACCTTCGCATGACTTCAACACCAACAGCATCTGCTGCTGTTGTTGTTGTCGTCGGCTGTTGTTGTAGCTGCAGCCGTAGCCGGCGACGGCGGGCGCATGACGGTGCCTTCGATGAAGACATGACCGACCGACCGACCGGCAAGCAGACAGACAGACCGACAGACAAACAGGCAAGCCGTTCTGACAGCAGCAGCAGCAGCACACCTTGGCCGTTGGGTGGTCTAGAAGGAATTCAGCGAGCGACCAGTGAGGGACCACCTTCAGAGCAGGCCAACAACAACGGCAACAACGATGCTAGCGGCGGCGGCGGCGGCAGCGGTGCTGGTGGTGGTGGCCGCAGCGACGGCGAATCAAGAGGAGCGACGCGACGAGAACCAAACGCAGCCGTAACAACAGAGCCACCTGAAGCGGCGGCATCGACATCGACCCGGCCCGGCTCGTGAACAACAACAACGACAACAGCAATAACGACAACAACAACGGCAATAACAACAGCAACACACAACGACGACGACGACGACGACGACGATGAACACAAGAGAAAGAAACGAAGAGATGTATCGATCTATCTATCTATGTATTCGAACAGCCGTCCGTCGAACGAGTAGCAAGCTAGCTAGCTGGCTATGAACCCCAAAGAAAAAGACGTGATGAAAAAGAAGACGGCCAACCAATTCTTTTCTGAAGGAAGGAAGAAACGAATGAGCGAAAGAAAAAAGAGGGGGGTGGTAGGGGGGGGGGGCTAAGAGGATAGGGTGTAGGGGGGTAAGAGGGGGGGGGAGAAGGGGGAAGTAGGAGGAGGTCTGAGTCGAGTGAGATGTCTTCATTAGAGTAGAAATCGCCATCATCACCGAGCGGCTGAAATGGCCATGGCCATGGCGGCGAAGACGGCGGCGGTGGCTGCGAAGACGGCGGCGATCGCGACACTGTGTGGTCGGCCATAGCAGGGCTGTTCGATCGATCGGTTGGTGCTGCTGCTGTTGCTGTCGTTATGGTTGATGTTTGATGTTGTCGTTATGGCTGTTGTTGTTGTGTTTAACGTTGTTGTTAGGTTTTATGTTGTTGTTATGGTTGTTGACGTTGTCCCGGCTGCGGTCATCGGCTAGGAAGAGAACGACTTCGGACAGCCAACGTAGTTTCAGTTTTAGTGTTTGGCGGCAACTATCCCCCTCCTTCTCCTCATCTACCCCTTCCTCCTCCTCTAATTCCTGCTATACCATATATATATATATATATATATATTACTACCTGCTGTTTGATAAGGTGATGTGTCGTTGATGTGGTGCTGTTGATGATGTGCTGCTGTTCGATCGCCACCAGGCGTGGGGTGGGGTTCGGTCTGGTCCGGGAGTCATCGGCACGGCGTAACCAACTGGCCAGCCGGGAACAACGGTGGACTAAGCTAGCCCACCGTTGTTAACAGCGGCGATGAACAAAAACAACAACAACAGCAGCAACAACAACAGCTACAACATCAGCAACAACAACAACAACAACAACAACAGCAACGACGACGACAATGATGCGGGATGGCCGTCGAAGTAAGTCGCCCACTTACTGTTCGTTATGATTACGTATTGCCCTGTCATACTTCGCTTGAGAAAGATGACGAGACGTCGGCCAGACAGACCGGCAAACACGTTGCGTGATTACTGACGACGACAACAGGTACGCCAGAGCACAGCATTTCACGGCACTGCGCTATGGCGATCTTGGCCGGGGTGTCGTTCTTCCCGGTAGCGTCTTTCTACAGTATATCTGTCTACCATTGCCCTAAGTACAGCCAGATATAGGCCCAAGGCACACAGAAAGTCGCACACGCATATTATATATATATATTTTTTTTTTAAATCATGTCGACAATGTATAATATCGTGTGGGGCGCGGCAAATAGCATAGGGAATCAGCAGCATACCATGATGATGCCAACAGCAGCAACAAAGGAGAAGAAGAAGAAGAAAAATACGATGACGGCTGATGATGGTGGCAACGCGGTGATGCGCGGTGGTGCCGAAGTCGTCAGCCCACGCAGTTGTCATTTTTCGGCTTCGATCCAATTCAAAAGAAGACAAGAAATACGAACCGATGAGGCAACCAATTGTTCCCCGAATCGAAATGTACGCTGTTCGAAAATGGACTGACTACCCGCACTGCCACTGACTCTGCTACGAGCAGCATCAGCATCAGCATGAGCCAACGTCGTTACAGTAGCGGGCTGCCGAAGTGTGCAACTGAGCACGCCAGTCTGTCCGTGTATGCATGTGTATGCATGTTTGTGCACTGACATCTAGACCAATTGAACAGCAAGCAGAAACTAGAGTATGCTTGTTATGATTATGATTATTGTTATTATTCTTGTCGTTATTGTTGTTGTTGTCGCCGTTGTTGATCGAACGTCGTAGTGCCGAGCCCGCGTCGCGTCGTATGCGCTGCTGCGCTCCTTCCGCTGATGAATGGTGGAGTCGGCGCCACTCTGAACTAGAATCATCCAAATGCACATCCGACCAAACCAGGCGGATTCGTCGGCTCATCGTCGATGATGCTTTTGAACGATAATAGCAACAACAACAACAACAACAACGACCACGACGACGACGACGACAACAACAACAACAACAATAACAATAACAACAAGAACAGTACATGAAGACAAACACAACAAAAAGTAGTACTAAAACAACATTACACTTACGCCGCCACTGCTACTCCTGCCGCCGTGTCGCGTAACGAGAAAACTATCGTTACAGACAAACACGGTTGAGGGCGACGCCTCGTCTCATCTAGTCCAGCCTACTCTAGTCTAAGGAGCTCACCACAACGATGATGACCGTGGTGGATGAATGGATAGATATATATATATATATATATATATATATAGGAAGAGGGATAGATACATTGGTTGATAAGTACGTAAGTGAGTAAGTGGAGCAGAGAGTGTATCAGTCGAAAATCTTCCACCACCCGCTCTAGTCAGCGGACTAGAAGCTTCGACGACGGATAGGCCCGCATTTTGATGACCCGCCATGATAGAACTGGCTGCTTCGGTTTCGGTTGTTGCCACCATGCTTTGCCCGTATTAGTGCCGCATTTTGGGTGGTGTATAAAAGGCAAGCCAAGCAAATACGCATTCGTATCCTGCTCTGCGTTCTCAACCGACCCACCAATTTGCTGTTGCTGCTATTGTTGTCGTCCTCATTATCATGATGATGGTGCTGCTGCTGTAGCTGACAACCAGAGTAAAGTTTGTTAACGATAAAATTGACGTATATAGAATATACTACGATTGCATAGTGACGGTCGACGGCAAAAACTGCTTATGAGTACAGATGAACTCCGTATTATTATTATTATTATTATTTCCTTAGCAGGCTGCAGCCGTCAGGTTTAGCGGCAGCCAGGCTAGCTGTCGATGGTATGTAACAAACAGCAGGCTGCTAGAGCAGTCAACGAAGTTGTCGCGAGCCACCTCTACCAGGGCCACGGCAGCCGGCGCCTAGGCAAATGGCACCAGTGGTGTCCGCTCGTTGTTGGCTTTCCTCCACGATACGAAATTCATGATGATACTTATTTTAATAAATCTCGAAGGCTTTATTCTGTCGACTTAAAGTGGGCTGGGCCGGGCTCGCCGCGCGCGAAGAACACCTGTTCGAGCAGCAGTACCGGCCGCAGCGACGCCTGAAGTAATAGTGGCGCCGCGTACTCTGCGTATACAGCGAAGGGATTTAGGGAAATATTTCAGGGTGGAGATCGGCGATGGATGTAACACCTTCGCTCGACACTTTGGTCTACTACACACGAAGCCGAGAAATGGACTGGTGGATTCACTCTCGTCTTGTTCCCCCACTGTTCTTCTCTCTCTCTCTCTCTCTGGCTCTCTATTAAAAAATTAACTCCATCCTTCAATAGCTTCAGTGTCACTAGCCCCCCACATGGAAAGACATGTATATTCGAGAGTGTAGACTTTGCTGCTATTTTGCAGACTTTGCGGCGGCGGCTGCTGTTGCTGCGATGATCTGCCGGTATCATACGCGTAAAGACTAGGGATCGTACTATGGAATTACGGCGAAGATCGATCGTTAGATCGGATGGTGACCATAGACGCAATGACTTCATCAGACGTCGGGCAGGGCTCGACCCATCGCGCTATACTACTACTACTACTAGTACGGGTGGCAGAAGCTGCTGCTGCGGTGGCAGCAGCAGCAGCAGCCCTCGTCGTGAGTCTCAGCAGCCAAAATCCACACACACGAAGAAAGGCATTATTAGCAGAAAACACCGGACCACCTCGGGCTTGTTGTTCAACCCGACTGGGACCCACCCTTCCATCGTTCGGTCGGACGGACGGAGAGTCGATCGAGACATCCAACTCAACCAAAGGCAAACAAGACTGCAGCAACAGCAGACCATAGATAGATCGAGAGATAGATAGATCGGCACGGCATCACGGGAGCGTCGTCATCTCTGGGGCGCCCAAACGGACGGCTTTAATAAACACCCTAATAAAGACATCAACATTCCTCGGTGCGGTGGCTTCGCAGTTTCGCAGACCTGTATTTGTATCGTCGGCTCACATCGCCGCCGCTACGTCGTCGTCGTCGTGGTGGATCGTGTCCGCCTGCAGCTCGCGTCGTCGCCCCGAGGACGCGTCGAGGCAGGGTGGTCTTACGCTATTCGAATGGTGATGGTGCTGATGGTGATGAGGCTGATGCTGCTGCTGATGACGACAACGACTTCACTAACTGAAGAACGAGCGAGTGAGCATCAACAAACACGGCGAAGACGACCTGACCTGGACGGCCCTGACGATCCCTGCCCTAGGACGAGGAGGAGGACAAGGTAGGAGCATCGCTGGAAAGAATAGTAACGAAGATGTGGTGGTTGCCGTTTGTGATCTACTACGATCTAACTACCATCATGTGTGAGTAGTAGGTACAAGAAGTAGGCGAACAGGCTAGTTGAGCCTAGATTCAGGTTGACTATACTACCCAAAAAGAAGACGCTTGCTGCTTTGTCCTCTGATCGGTGACGCCACTTAATAATCGCCCAGATCGTATTCCCGCATGTTTACCATGTGCAAGAGGTATATATCCTACATATACGCGGGGCAACTGATGCTTTGTTACTCTGTGTGGTGAGGTCGTCATCATCATAGGGACGACCAAATCTGCCTTCCGTCTCTATCTTGAACAGATCAGATGTAGTCAGTCGTAGTCGCAGCATCACCATCATCATCGTCATCGCCTATTTTGCCGCGTTAAAGGTCGAAAAACGTGCCGCATGACTGGATTGCGGCAGCCAGCCAGGCATGCATGCGTATTGCACACGAGACCACACAAGCAACAGCTCCTCCGACTGCCTCCTGCTCTGGGTACTTCGCGTGATGTCTTCGTTGTCGTCCGTTCGATGATGGCGAAGTGCTGCCTAAGCTGCTGGTCTCCCTCCGAAGAAGGAATGAAGACGTCATCTGTCTCACCCTCCGACATCTTCGGTACCAAGTTGAGAAGAGCGCGCGAGCTACAACAGCCGCGACGGAAGGAGCAGGGAAGAGAGAGAGATAGAGAGAGAGAAACTGCACCAAGGCGCTATCGCCGATGGCACAAGAAATAATTTTGCTTTTGCTGCTGTCAAGCGAAGGGAGGCCCAGGACAGCCAGAAACAACAACGGCTACAACAACAACAACAGCAGCAACAACAACCGCATCAGCAGAAATAACAGCAACAACAATAAGAGCAGCAGCAACAGCAGAAGCCGCCACAGACCGCACCACCACCACCACCAGAATCGTATCCCGTTTGGCCGTCATCATAGACACCGTAGCAGAAGGCAGCCGTCCGTCCGTCTGTCCGTTGTTCCGTCCTCCAACGTCATCGTCGTCGTCATCGACGTCGCCGGCGACGACGACGGCCACAGGAGTAATAAGCAATTCGAAGACGGCAGAGACAGGAGCGACGGAGGCCGTTGTGACGGCGGCGGCCTACCGCAGAGCGTGTAGCCGCTGCTGCCGTGGCCGTAGATAGAGACGTCTTCAGACGGGCGACGAACACCCAGGGGCAGGTCACGAAACGCAGCACCAACAACAACAGCAACAGCAACAACAGCATCACCATGAACAGAGATCACCGCACCGGCGATGTACCTCCCTGCCGCTGCGGCTGTTTCCTCTTTTTTTCTCTATCATTGTGTCGCGCTTTTTTTTGCTCTCTCTCTCTCTCTCTCGCTTGACGATTGGGACCGCGTTACGATGTACTAAGTGATAAAGTTATGGTGGCAGGGGCGGCCCATGAGGCGGCGGCCTCATGCAAGGGTGTTCACAAACGATACAACGATGAACAGATTGTGTTCATCTACGACCTCACCGTGCACCGTTTGACGTTTTAAACAAGCAACAAACGCGCGCACGCACGCACGCACCGCAGCCGGCATGAATACAAAGGGCTGTAAAGAAAGTGATCATATCATTGTTTTGTTGTTGGGGTTGTTGTTATTATTGCTGTGGCGGAGGCGGCTACTGCTGATGATGTTGCTGTTTTTGCTCAGGAGGAAGGGTTGCGCAATGATCCTTCGTCCTTGATGAATGACGAGCCGAACACCGGGAGGGTACTTTGAGTCTCGCCGCGCCAACTATTTTCCATGTACAGTAGTACTACAAGCTGTATTCCTATTGTTGTTATTGCGGCTGTTGCATGCTAACCGGTGATACTCTTCTCGACGACACTCTTCTTGGTGTCGTTATTACGGCTGTCTCAAAGCATCGACACCCTTCGGGGGTGTCCGCGTACGCATCGTCGGCGGCCTCAGCCGTTTCTTTGTGTCCACACCTCATCCAAAGGGCCGCCAAGGGTAGTATTACATGTTAACATTAAGGTTCGGTGACCTGTGTAGATGGCACGTTGAGGGCTAGGGTCGTTTGTTTTTACCATAGAGTTATTTTATCACTAACGCTCTTCGAGTTTTAACCTCATACAGCGATGTGCGTGCTTGCTTCAGAACCGACTGAGGAAGATCAGAAACACTTTCGGTTCTCCACGGATTTGTAATCAACCACAACCAGAATCTTTAATTCTTAAGAAATGTCGCAAAAAAACATGCGCCTCGCTCAGATCGAACCCACGACTCAAAGTCGATGGCCGCCTACGCCCACTCAATTCTGTCGACGTGTATTACAAAATTACTTAATAATAAATACAGCAAGAGTGAAGTCTCGAAAAGCCGTTGTACAGCTTCTGTCAAAAAAAAATAACAGGTCGTGGCGCGTTAGTCATATGTAAAAATTAAAACTAATAATTGCTAAAAGCAACACACAAAAAACAACATATACTATAACCTAGACAATCATTTCGTTCTGTAGGTATGTCAATCTGTCCTAGTCAGCTAGTTTTGCACGCATATTTAGCAGGGTCTAATTTGACTCATTGTCAGTTAATTCATAGCAGCTCTTCTGTCTATCTGTCTACTTATTTGATTAAATTAATTCATTCCATCATGTGAGACCTCGGCCGACAGAAATTTTGGTTAATGTTATCGCTCAGCTGACGCTAAACTGCCGTTGTTCCTGTCTCATTCTCGTCTTCTTTGTCTAGGTATTGTGGCGGGCGGAGGACTAGATAACTGCAGTTCCTCTAGGATCAAAGTTCTCCATCAGGCATCTAACAGATGCGCTTAAGAGCGCTTGTCTGGGCGGCTAAGTCGCATGCAAACGAATTGTTCTGAGAGTGCGCGGAAGGCAAGTTTGTCGTAAGTTTGGACACGCTTCGACTTTGAGTCGGGTACGTTTTTATGCGTGCCTGCATGCGACTGTGGGAGGAGGCTACGAGACGGAGGCACGAAACTCACCGAAGTCAAACGGAATCCTGGGCTGAGCTAGAGCCATCATCGGCACGATCATTCTCACTTGGCGCGACGATGATGCAACCGACGAATCACCCGCTGGTCACCCGGAACGGGTGGCTGGGTCGGCGTAATTAGATGATCGGTGCGCTGGAGATGCACACGCTGACGATGACAAATCCAAACGACGAAGACTTGAAGTCTCTTGAAGAAGAGTCGATTGTCACTGATCTCTGGTCGTTGAGGTAGCGGTGAAGACGCTCACTGATACAACGAGGGAGCTAGTCGAGTCTGAATGAAACTAACAAAACAAAACCGTCCGTGATGTCCGTCGTAAGCTTCGTGCCTATCTCAAGTTCAGCTTGACGGCGAGATCGGATCGGGATCACCACTGCCACGGCCACTGCCACCACCACCACCCACGATCAACGAATGTCAAGACACGCTAACCGAATCGCCTATCGTCAACCTACAACAACAGATCACCTACGGCAGTGCCTCGTCGCCGACTGACTAATCCAGGCCGCGCAGCAGGTAGGCGTGCAAGTCGCCGTCGTCGTCGTCGTCAGTGGCGCCCTCTCCCATGTGGGCGCTCGCTCGCTGGCTCGCTCGAGCGTTCGCCTCCTCTCCACAGCCACGAGGCCCCACCTACCGCAGCCAGCTAGCCAGCCAGCCGGCATGCAGATTCGTACCGCAGAGCCATTGGGACGACGCGCATAGCCAGCCAGCAAGCGTACGAGCGAGCGGCCCAGTGTAGGGCGGCGGCGGTTGCGGCGGCGGCGGAGAGATAGACGGACCCCTGAAGACCGCCCGGCCGGCTAGCCCGCTAGCGTTAGGCGGGCTCGGTCGTTCATCGGGTGCTGTCTGGGTGGTCTCCACAACAACAGCCGCCGCCGCTGCTGCTGCTGCTACTACTACGACTACTGCTACCACCACAGCCGCTGCTGTCACGACCGCCGCAAACTGAGGTGCCTGCATGCCCGCGCTGCGCCCAGCTACCTGGCTGGGTGGCTGGCTGGCTGGCGGCTTCATACAGCCCCTCCCTCCGGGTAGGTAGAGCGCGATCACTAGTTGCTTCACTCACCGTCGCTCGTCATGGAAGAAGACATCGACGACGACGACGACAACGAGGAACATCGACGTCATTGAAGATAATGAAGCTCGGCGGGCGCTGAGTTGGTTCGCCCTGGGTGATCTCTAATAGACCCCCACCGCCACCAGTGGCGGTGCTGGCGGCTGCGGCAGCAGCAGAACCACCCCACCAACCACCACGACCATCCATTGCCATCACCACACACACTCGCTCGGGATCACGAGACGACTCAGTGTACTACTACACACAGGCCAGGCAGGCGGCACACCTCGAGACGTGTCAGTCAGTGAGTGGGCCAACCGCCCAGCCGCCCAACCGACCAACCAACCAACGACGGCAGTGGTGGGGGCTGAAGTGCATCTCCAAAAACCACTTGAGAGGGGATGTGCAGAATGAAGCACGACGGTTGCAGCGACTTGTAGGGCGATCAAGGGCGGTAGGGGGAAGGAACTTCGCGGAACATCATTGCCACGACCTCATGGCACATACGCGCCGCTGGCCGACAGACAACCTAATTGGATTCGATGCGCAGATAAGCAATGCAATGGGCGATCGATTGCAGATCACCTCAGCAGAAGCCCCACGTATGTATATCGTAGCTCCTTCTTTGCTAGTGAAAACATGACAGACACCTACCTGCCTACTTACCTACCTACCTACCTTTCTCAGTGAACGGTGCGGCGATCTGTCGTCGCCAAGGTGACAATGGCCCGTTGGTTAAACGGCAAGGTGCTGCTTGCGAGGATTGAACTGTCTGTCTGTCTATTGTTTGTTGCACAAACAGCGTACTAACTTGGATGGGTGGCGACGCAACCTGTCCCATGATTGTTTGATGGCTATCGATAACGTCGAGGCTCTTAGCGCCTATGCTACGCCAACAATAATCGCGATAAAAGTTACCTCTATCTACTGATAATGCAAGTTGTCTAAATATGTAAACCGAAAAGCTAATTCCTTAATTCATTAATTATTATTGCACACTTTTTTGTCTATTGACTCTATTTGCAGATAGTCCTGGTCTGTCTAGAGACATATAAGGTGTCCCTCGCGTGATTACCTCAAAGACACTGCTTACTCACGCTATTACAGAGGTAGTTTATGAAGCATGCTTCAGCGTGTCCATTAGCTAAATTTATTTCATCAGCCTCCGCAGTATGAATAAATGACAAAATATAAACGACGATACGGGTGACGGAGAATTACGCGCTTTACTAAGCAATTATCTCGTTTAGATTGTAAAACATTAGAAATAAGCACGCAGTGCACATTATAACATAAATTTTTAAGATCACAAAGGCTATTTTCTTTCTGTTGTTTTACTAGTCGTGGATATAAAGCACTGTAAAATCGGCATCATTTGGGAATCTAGGAGCGGTAGCCTCAGGCAGCTTGTGAATAAAATAAGAACTATATGACACATTTTCATTGTTCTACGTAATACAGCAAAGCTACATTCAGGTCAGAAGGTATAAACGTGCGGGTAGTCCTATCGTTTAAACCAATCAGTTCTTATCATTCCTATTTGTATTACTATTACTTGGCACTCCTTACATTCGTTGCGGACATTTTATACCCAAACAAAAGAGATACACACAAATGCGAGTGTTTAGGCGTAAGTACAATTGTCTCCGAGTATCAGTGTTAATACGGTTTACACCATAAAGTTAGTGCAACACCTGGCATTCTGTGAGTGAAACACGCCCCTCTTTGACTACCGTATCACGTGAAAGACATGCGGAGGCTTGCAGCTGCCTGATCGTATACGGCTCAGCAAAGCCGTTGTGGGACAATTATAGCCACAGAGAGCCGGCGACCCATGCAGGTCACTGATGAAAACCTATTTTGAAGCCGCTGAGGCCGATCTATCCTCTTCCTCTAAAGATATTTTTTCCAAAGGAACTTGGGCAGGCGCGATCGCGATTTTGGATCATCGTTTCCTCTGCCAGAATCGACTAGTGACTCAATGCGCTATACGTTGTTCTTTGAAGTAGTATAATAATTAAGCTCAATTGTTTGCCTGATAGTGCTAAAATACGGGTCACGAATGAATGTTGTGTGCGGAACTAGGCGTCAGTTGTACATTGGAGGCAGTGTCCCAATTGATATCAGCCAGTCTGCGTAGGAAAATCACTACTTATTGACTGTTTGCCGCTGCGAGGGGGCACTTTTGTGGGGTCGACACGCGCTGTCTCATCTACGTTTTCGGCCGATATACGAGAAAAGGTGTGCCATTCTCTCCCACGGTACATCGTTTAGTTACGGCTTCAAACCGTGGAGGTATGAGGAAACAGAGTGACGAAAGCGAGACAAACATACACAATGCTATGTATGAGCTGTGCACTAGACAGCTATGTACACCTATGAGGCAAATGCCCCAGTAGCACCAGCAGCAGAAGTACGACTTGTAGCAGCTCTACAGGAATAGATAACGCTCAGTAATAAGAGATGACAAACTTTGCTGGACACTCAACAAAGGCAAGGCGTTTGCTGAACGACGACAGCGCGGTATCTCGACATTGGCTTCAGTAACAAACGGCTGCCAAAAAGGGCAGATCCTCAAATGCAACAGTAGGTTGACGTAGGTTTCCTTCTAAGCGATATATCGCTGGGAATGGCCCGCTCGATGACGGATCTTGCGGCGGGCAAAATTTTGCGGAGGCTAACATTTTGAAGTAGCAAATTGAGTCAGAAGGGGAACATGCGGGGGGTAAAAGACGACATAAGGAACGGGACGAATACGACTCTCTCTCTCTCTCTCTCTCTCTCTTGGCTAACTGTTTTTGGTGGTTCCCACTGTCGCTTTAGTCTCATAAACGACGAACAGAACATAGAGAGACGCTACTTTACATGAAAACCAACCAATCAAATAACACTAGTAATAGTGACACAATCACAGCAATAGCAATCTTGATTCCGACGAAAGACAGCGAAGCGATAACGAAAAAAATAACTCCAAAATGGACAAGGTAGGCTCCCATGATCGTCTTCTGGTCGTTGCATACGTTGAATTTGACGCGCTGAGAGCGGCGTGAAAAACTGCTCAATCTAGTTGTGCTTTGGTACCAGGACGACTTCAACTGTACATGTTCAGCGTATGTTATACTAGCAGATAGTGAATATGACTTGTCACATAACGTAAGCCACTTACTTATCGTCCTTGCGTCTTATCTTGTGGTCGTACTTATATTTTATTTCTAGCTACTCTATTTTTATTAGTAGATGGCAGTAGGACACTTTGACTTTTGATATCAAATTAGAGCTAATGACAACAGACTGTGTAAATGTCATAGTCACGCGTTGCTCAAAGTACAAAAACGCGTGTCAATTCTGAAATTTGGTGTCCTCCTTCGACGAGAGGTTATGCACAGCAATATAATAATCGCCTGATGATATATCGCACGTGAAAAGTACGGCATTGAGCTGCTCTACAATATTTCGAGTTTTCAAAGTCATTGAAAGACCCCAAAACTGCAACACGCTTAAGGCATTATGACTTCAGTGAATCATGGCTACGCAAACTATTGGCACATATCGCACTCGATTTGCGATTAAAGACACACCAATATTGTTACAGTAGTGTTTTTGTCTAATTAATACAAGATTCAGCTCCAAATATCCTAGTGATATATATCCAAATATACTTTGTTTTGTAGATATATTTAGGCACATTAACTCGCTACATGAGTGTATTATGTTTCTGTTGTAGCAGTTGTTGTTGTTGTTATTTATTGCCGCCATGCTTGTTTCTGCCGGGCTGCTAGGCTTTGTGGCAGTGTTAACGCGATGTAACGTTGAGTTTCTAGTGAGGCCGCCGTAAGCAGCGACTGAGTCGATTATCAACTGACTACTATGGGCGGATGCTGTCGACACCGGCGTTAGGCTGGTGGTTGGTGGTTGCTGCGATCGAGAGATCCTCTATTTGTCTGTCTGCCTGCCTGCCTGTGTGTTTCTTGTTGACTGGATATGTTTGTGTGGACGTGTCTGTCTGTCTGTCTATCTATCTCCTATGTCCGTACATGCCTGCATGCGTGTGTCCATCCGTCCGCCCGTCCGGCGAGCAAATGAGTAGCTGGCTGTCATGTCGGCTGGCTGGAACATGTTGCACCCAGGTGGTGTATCCGTGTAAGTGTGTGTGAGTGAATGCGCGCGCATTGATCTTTCCCAGCTATTCCAAGAAGATTATCGCCAATTTGTATCGACCTGCCTTCTGCCTCCGGCCGCGCGCTGAGGGTGGACGTAAGGGGAAATTTGACACCTATTACTGTCCGGGAACAGATCCCCATGATTACGGCTGCTGCTGCTGCTGCCGCTGCCGTAGCAGCATCTACTTCTGCTATTCCTCTTGACTCCCACTAACTGCTAACTAATGCTAGCGGCGGGATCGCTCCCGCCGGCCAGCCAGCACCGTCAGCGACGTCGTTACAACAACGACCACTCATTCCAGCCACCTTATGCCTGGTTACCACTGACTGCTTCCTTCTGTTTTTGCTCCCGCTCCTTTCCATAATCGACATAATCGACGTCGGTACGAATATCTCCAGCCAGAGACAACTCAGAGTCAACCTTAGTCAACGAACTTCTACCTGGTCGGCCGCCTGTACAGTCAGCCTGAAGTCAGTAAAATACGTTTCGACAATCAACAACCGTCTTCGGCTTTCCCATCTTTTCCTTCCCCGCCTTGTTCTTCCTCTTCTTCGTCTTCTCCGTCTTCTTGCTCCTCGCGTATAGAACGCCTTCTTGGCGATCATTGTTGTTGGCCACAGTGACTAGTGGATGTAGTCGTCGTCGTCGTCATTGTTGGTGTTGTTGTTGTGATCGTTGTTGTTGTTGTTGTTGTTGTGGGCGGTGGTGGGCGATCGGAGACCGCCGGCTATTGCTCTGGAGGCGGCGCTCTAAAGCATCTCCTCCTCCTCGTCGTTTAGGGCGCTGCCGCCATTCCAATCCACCCACCGAGATCAACATGTACTGCCGCGACGAGCTGTTCCTGTTCGCATGATATCTGTGATATCTGCGATATCTGAATGGTAATCATCTCTGTTTCATAGCTTCATCATCGCTTATGATGACTTTTCACGCCTGGTCCTCTGGTCCATCTGGGCTGCTCCCCAGAACAGCGTATGAATTTGCCAGACACTGTTTGAATCCCCGTTGGACTACTCGTGCCCTGCTTGTCTTTACGAGCGCGCCGCTTAATGACGCCATTCTTAACTTGAGCCATCTCAATGTAACAACGAATAGCTTAATCCCGTCGCCGTCGTTATCACGGTTGCCGACGTCGGTGGTACCACCGGCCTACGTCCTTCCCTAAGTAGTAGCTGTATCAGTGAACAAAACTACATGATATGTAATGCCAGGCACACACAGACGCAGGCCCGGAATTATCTAGTATTTTTTTCTGATGCCATAGGCACAGATCGACAGCATCACTGTTTCTAAGATGAAGAACAAATCCGTCAAAGATAGGCAAACGCAAGCTTTCGCGCACTTGCGAGAGCTGCGAAGTACGCGAATACGGCACACCGTACACTTCGAAGCGGTCATTGAGAATTGCTAATGCTCTCCGTAAAAAAACTTTTGAATAAACAAGTACACCCAGTTGTTTCTATTACGTGTTGCCCATATCGATCACATTGCGCCTAATTGCTACGCTGTTATATGGACGTTACGGCACATGAAGATGATCACAGTCTCCATAAAAGGCTTGCTTCACGTTTATTGGACTTTGCTATTACCAGTGCCTTGCTATGGTATTCTCGTATGGGAACGCATGCTTGACTCATAACCTACTCCGCAGGATAAAATTGATAGTTCTCCAAGCCATTTTTCCAGAGAACGCAGGGAGTCAGTCAGAGACACTTTTGTCTCGCATAATCCCGGTGGACAATTTTTTTAAGTTGAGAGTCGCTCTCCATGCTCTCTGCAAGGTCTCGCGTGCGACCGTTACCTCTGACACCTCATTACCGCTCGTACCCACTCTAGAAAATTACCCAAACCCGCGACCACACTTGCTGTGGCTTTTGTCTTAAAAGACAAACACTCAATAGCTTGCGTGTCGCCTATCCTCATTTTGGGGGCCAATACCGGTGGAGATCTAAAACAAAGCAGATTCGATTTTTTATTTCCAAAAGCTTTATTATGCGCGAACTAAAAAGATGGCTTGCAGAATCTGTTGAATCAGTGGAGCGGTGTGTCGTTGTGATGTGACCCACATCATGCTATAATAAATGAATAATGCGCTTTTTCCGAGCTCCCTTACTTTTGATTACCCGACACGATTGTTTTACAAATAGTATTGCGAGAATGAGATGCCTGTAAGGAGAAGCCTATTTACCTGTTAGGTGAAGCATACGTGCATTTTTTACTTGTTTGAGTGATTCGTGTGCAGTGTGTGCTATGGACGTGTAATATACTTTGTTTCATTTTATGCTCGCGACACGTTACTAGTATTTTTTTTCTTACGGCGAACTAAATCATTCACTACGTAGTTCCGTAAATAAACAATGTTAAAGCCTGGACCTCTATCGATACATGTACGTACCTTGAGAGCCGCGTGTTCCACTCAAACTGTCTCGATTATCTACCGTAGATTGCTGTCGCCAATTTAGCAGCTACTTGACTGATGCACTGCGCCGACCTGACAGTGACTTATTTAAACTTTGAGAATTTTCGTTGGTCACGCAGAGGTTCTGCTGTGAGTCAAGTAGGTCTGAAGTGTCTAGACGTCTAAGCGTCCACTTGGTGACAATCGGCGACAGTGTCGTCAACTTTGTCAGAATGACAGTCGCTAAACCGCCTCATAAGGATTCAGATCAATTAAATGATATGCGATTGACTACATATGGAATTCTGACAAGCCTAGCGCCCAAGCAACAGAGCTGCTGGGCTTCTGTTGGTGACGGCTGTCACGACGATGATATGATGTTACCATTGTTGTGTGTGCGTCCTCTCAAATACGGGTCTCAACTAACCAAAAAAAGAAAGAAAGAAAGCAGCTAAAATGCCTCAGAAAAGCACAACAAACTATGATCGGAATGAGGTCCCAAAAACGCGTCTTCTTCTTCTTCTTCTATTAGTGCTGAGACTGGGTTAGAGAGCTAGATTCATTGGGTGGCCTCGTACTCGAGACTATTCGGCACTGGAATATCGAATAGCGAACTAACTCGCTTCCCGTTGATACGACCGACCGGCAGTGTCACAACACACATTCTGAGGCATCTTCACATAGCTAGCTAGTCAGTGAGTGAGCCAGTCAGTCAGCCAGTTACTCGTCTGATAGACCTGCCAACAACCTGAACTTTGGCTCAAGCGGCCGCCGCCCCCCCCAAACCCCCGAACCCCAAATGTCTGCCTCCGACCGACATGATCCGACAGAAGTCGCGACACAGAACATCGGCCTTGTCTTAAGCGATAGACGTGGACAGTGAGAGTGGTGGTGCGGTGGCGAGGTGGTCATCCTCGCCCAGGCAGCGACCGATGGGCGCGTCAAGACGACACATCATGCAGCCAAAAATGACGGCAAGCTAAAAAAATAAAAGATAAGATCTCGTATATCGAGGCTTTATGGGTGGCAGCGATGGCTGCCTCAAGTATGACGACAACGACCTTCGCCCCAGAGCAGGACAGAGTAGTTGAGCACACGGAGTGGTGTCAATCGTGGCTGGCGCCCCACTATATCTTTCTATCTATCTAACTATTTATCTATCTGTCTCTCTATCTGTTTGTCTGCCTGCCTACCGATCTATCTATCTACCTATCTATGTATCGATCTCACAACCCTTACGTTATCCATAGCCGCACCCTCGTGATTGTTTAAGTAATTCGAGGCTGCATTGTGATTCATCATCTTAGCGCAACGCCCGAGCCAACCGGCAGCACGCCACCGTCAGCCAGAACGATCAGCCGAAGCGACAGCGTCAACATGTCGTTGTCACCACAAACATGCATTAATATACAACATGAGAACACTCTCACGCAAAATACTGAGCAATAATAGCTGATAATAAACATCGTTACACGATGTCAAGCACGACTGAGTACCTGTGCTGTCCTGTTTGTCCACAAGTGGCGCAAACATTCAAACTGAGTCCAAAGTAAAATTAACTGAACAATGTCAATCGCCCTAGAATCGGTATCTAGAGTATCTGGTGTGGTGCGAGCCTGGTACGCACTGTGATCCGTCTGTGGTTCGTTCTGACGCCTGCGATTTCAAACTTGGCTCACTTTTTGTCGCGGGACGTTGTTTTGAACTATGTCTCTCTCTCTCTCTCTTCCTATCTATTTCAAACTAGTTCTATAAATCTAGTACTGCTAAATTAACCTTATCTTTCTCTCTCTCCCTCTCTCGTATTGATATGTTTACTGCGATTCCTTTGGCGTTAAAGCAAGTATCGGTGCAAGAAGGTACTGGGAATGATAGTCAGCGAAAGCGGTGAACGCACAGGGCGCGCCAAAACTAGAAAGAAGGCCCGCCCGCATGCTTACAATCGAAAGCGAGCAGAGCAGCGTTGAGACAACAACGGGCGATGGCGATACGGCTTCGTTTGTTATCTGAAGCGGTCGGACAACGGTCGTGGGCGACGGGACTCTTACTGAACGAGGAGACAGGCGGACGGACGGACGGACGGACAGACAGACGGACAGACTGACAGAGACCGGGGAGACAGTTGTTGTGTGATGTTGATAAGATGTCGTCGAAAACGGCAGCCCGCCAGCTACCGGCGGCCAATGTCTCCCACCAATAGTCGGCGTCGTCGTCGTCGTCGCCGTCGCCGCCGCATCGCGAGCGAGCGTCACCCATGGCGGCGAAAATCGACAGGCTAAAACTAAACGGGATGGCTTGGGTCACTTTCACTTGCTGCTGCTGCTGGCGCTGTTGTTGTTGTTCGAGACGAATGACTCGTTCGGTTTTTGCTTGCTGGGCGCTGTGTTTAGTTCGCGTAGACGAACAAGCGGACGGCCGGGCAGGCGAGCGGGCGGTTGATAGGGGGCGGCTGTCCGTTTTTATATCTTCTGTCGTGCTACGGACTTCTGCTAATGCTGTGAGTTCACCATCTGATCTGTCTGCTAGTCGGTCTTTTAAATGCGATACCCACCCACTCAGCCACCTAGCTGCTGCTGATGATGATGATTATGACGACGACATTGAGGCTGACTATGCCTCTGCTTAGAAAGAGTCCGCCGAAGCTTAGGTCACCGCACCGCCACCTTATTGGCTCACTGAGTGACTTACCCAGCAAACGCAGTAAGGGCGTATGCTCATCATCGACAATCATTATCGACTGGATTGGTCCACACAAATAAATGCCTTACGTGTCCGGCGGAGGGAATTAATCATCATGAGCTTCGTTCGGTGCGTGGTGTTTGTTTTCGACAGACAATAAACTGATTAACCACGGAAACGCATTTTTTTCCGGCCGCTACACGACGTGCACGTCTTGAGTAAGAAGCAAGCAAAGAAACGCCTCCTCTGTCTGACTGATGACTGCCATCGCAAAGTTGCCCACCGTACGGATTGGCATTGGTGATTGGTCGCTGTGATACAATGACCACTTCGGGATATCGAGGCGGACACTGCAGCGGGAGGCAGCTACGGGACCCCGGCAAGTATTCGACTCAACCAGAAGCGGTAGGCACCAATCAGTCTATGGGTCTACAGGCTCCATGCAGATGCCGAAGAGTCCGGACGGAGCGATAAACGGACGAAAAATGTTGCTCGTCGCATTGACGACGCACGATCATCACAACGCAAACACTCGCACTCAATCTACAACCTATCGCTGTTGTGATCGGCCGGATTAGGGTAGTCGATGGCGACCTACGCCGCTAATGACAACGCTCGATATAAGCATAGATTGAAACGCTTATTAATGGGAAATTAAACAGATTGGTCAACGTGCCTGCCTGGTCGACGACTCTCTAGGGAATGAAATTATCTTTCTTCTTCTTCATCATCTTCTGCTTCTGTCCCGTTGCCATTCACGGTTGTGTTTGTCGTGAATGTGCACTCATTTTGCTTTCTGCATGTATGAACATGAGTACGGGCCACCTCAGGTCTTCTCGGAAGCAGGCCATGTAACAACGCCGTGACCGCTTTAGGCTCAATTCTGTGAAGATCTGTAAGGAGAGGCACACGGCCGGGACAAATGGGCGGCTGGCTGATTCACCGATTGGCGGCGAATATGTTTTGTTCTAGCTTGTTTTGTTCAAAGCAGCAAACTTGGGAACCCATTGCAGAAAGAGAGAGAGAGAGAGGGATATATTGGGAGAGAAGCATGTCGAAATGACAACGGCCGGCAGCTCAGACGAGCCGTGGCGGCACGGCAACTGTCTGGAGTACACAATGCCACTTGGCAGTTGTCCTCCTTCGAGTTCCATCATCTAAACAATTTCTTTTAGAACAGTTACCTGTATGGGTAGCACCAGAAGCAGGAATGGCGACAGCACCACCCCCAGTACCACCATCACCACCCGCAGTAGCATACATTGCGTTATATATACTAAGTGTAAGTGGAGGGGGGGGGGCGAGTAAAGATTGTCACTGAGAGAGAGAGATGAATCTCGAATACCTTTTAGGCGACGCTGTTGGATTCGATCTAATCCAGCTACGTGCAGGCTGGGGCGACGACAATAAGCAGACGGCTGCAAAAGACTATTGCTCTACTGCGACTGCTGCTGCGGCTGCTGTTCCCAGTGTTCTACTGGTCAGCGAGCCACCCAGCCGTAGCGGGCGCCGCGACTTCTTGTTCCATCAACTCAAACAACATGGTTGGTCATGGCCAGCCTTTTCGACGCAATTGGTGCACGATGAGAATACGGACAGGACCCGTACTTGAACAGACTGCACCAAGGTGGTACCCCGAAGAGTAAAGTTATCTGCGGTGGAACGCTAAATGCTGCTGCGACTGGATGGACTGTTGTGTCGTGGCTATTCTTCGCTGATCGATAGCACATCGGTCGCAGCGTATCGTATAGTAGTCGTATAGTAGTATCGTGTTGGTTGGTTTGCCTTGCATAAGACACTGTGGTGGTGGCGGGCGGCGGCCAATGGTCTGTCTGTTGCTCGTTTCGAGTCGCCGCTCGAGATCGTCGTGGAGGAAAGAGTTCGATTTCACTTCACCGGCAGCATGCTGTCTTCATTCACGACTGCCACGATCGCTTAGCTTGGTTAAAGCTAGGCTTAGGCACGGTCGGGTGGCCACGAGGAAGGTGATCTTGGCGACAGCCTCACGGACTGCTCAGGTTGTTGGGATTCGGAGGTTGACCGAATGGGGCATTATTCTGAGGCTATCAGTAAGGATTAGTGAACAAACGGGTCTCCTGCTGCTGCTGCTGCTGCAATTGCTGCTGTCGCTGCCGTAGCCAGCACCGCCGCCGCCGCCGCCGATGTTAGAACAGCGTGTACTGCAGCCTGTCTCCATTGGTGACATCGAACAGCGATGGGAGATGATGGAACACGAAACAGGCAGACAACAAAACATGGCGCTAAGATCCAAATGCGGACCTACTAACAACAGTACAACAGACGCAGTGTGGCGACCATACACTCACACACAGCCACACACAAACATACACGATATGCACATATGTGCATCATGGAGACAACGACGTCGATCCATACACGCTTGTTCAGGGGTCGTGTTTGCTTGCACTGACTACTCTACAGCATGCAAACGCAGACGAATGCACATGTAATATATATATATATATATATATATATATATATATAATTTTTTTAGAAGAAAAGGGTAGGTTCTTGACAATATACAAGTAGGTTCCGAGCAACACGGCTTAGTGGCAAAGGTTTTGGCTTGCATTCGGGAGACCTGGGTTCGAGGCCCAGACCGGCCACTCTTTAATTGGTTTGCATGGCTTGCAATTTAGACAAGGTAAATGCCGGATTGAATTAAAAATCGGCCATGACATAAAAGAAACCGTACACAGACATGAGACTTACGAAAAAACTTTAAAAAAGTTAATACAGTTTAGACTACTCCATATAATCTTCATTATGATTTATCCTATTAGTTGGGCACTACCAGAAAACTATTTATGTATCAATCTGCTAAAATTGTAGAGGACAGATCATCATCATGATTAGTATCTAAATTTGGCTTCACAAATTGAGTTTCTCCGGAGAAAGTGATGATTAGAAAGTGCTGGACATGGCCGCATTATATGCAGCAACCGCCGCAATATAAGGCATCATGATGATGACGACTATCCATGTCGTCTTCCGCCCAGTAGCGCTGCATAACAAGTGTAGCTGCATTCGATTTGGAAAAGCTCCGTTTCTTCTACTTAGACGATCATTATTTAAATGATGCCATTTTGCCGATAATGTTCTTGCTATGTCTAGACGTCATTAAGCAACAACTCAACGCCGTTTGGGCTCTTAGACGCATCCAGAAGAGAACGTCCCACGATTACTATGTGTGGATGCTTCTAGACGTTCTCCTTTTCTGTTACTTTCGCGAAAGCAATGCTGCAAATACGACATGTACTCGCGCATCTCTAACCGCTCACAAACCGAGCTGGTTAATAACAAATTAGCTCTAAGCTTCAGAATGGGCAAAATGTAATTAATAAAGTCGAGGTTTACGGGAGGGGCTGTATGTATTGCGTTATTATTGACGCCCGCTGCATCGCTTTGCCGGTGGGGCCGCACTTATGATCGGATGCAACATGTTGTGTTACATTGTCCAACCATATGGTCAACTACAAGACGACTTTTTTTTAGGAAATATGGCATCAGTTCACGCTGATTCACATAATTCACCCCACAACGGATACGTCTTTAAAATAGGTTGATTAACGGCCACTTCTGCAATTCGAGGTAAGCTACAGTCAAACATAAAATTTGTGAGTTTCTCTGAAGACATTATCCTGCGCACGCTTACATTACGAGTTTACAGAACTAAACAGGTTCAGATTGAATTTGATGATAATGAATCTACGCTAAACTTCCGGATGTCACAATGAACCCGCCTTAGCGATTCGAACAACAAATTGAGCTAAACGGAAGGCATCTACTCACGATAGTGGAATATCACGTACACACGCTTCTCTATGAGACAAAGGTCAACTGGTGTCGCTTTTCTATGCGGGTGTGTCATATATGTCCTCTTTGATGTGAACAACACCCGGATGTGAAAGCTATCGAATGGTCGTTCCCCTACCAAAGATGTTCATCGGCGCGAACATGAATATTGGTTAATGCATGTGTGTCTCTTCCACGTTCGTACGCTGTGAGCAGCGCCCCATCTTTAGCTAGGAGGACAGCCACGCAGACGGGCCAATGACTACAACCGCTTGCTTTGAATCGGCCCATAAATACAGAGCGTCGACAAGTTTGAATTGTTTTACTTGAGTACGGCTCCTTCAAACAACGATTCGAACAACAACATTACGAAATGTAGCCTTGCTAGCCAGCAAGCACGCACAGTAAGATGTACCCGCGCTCACGAACTCAACGACACGTCCATAAACAAGGTGATGATGATAATTCGTCGTTGCGAAGATCAAAAACATGAACGTCATTATTCCTGCGACGCCGCCGCCTGGAGACATGCATGTTTACGAATTCTCCTAGAGAGCATTATCTGTAACAATCTTGTTTACGTCTTAGCAGCCAGTGCGTGTGCGTCTCTGCCTATTACTTTCTCGAGTTCGTCGCAAATCTATCTGCTAAACATAAAACAAATAGCTCTAAACGTTGCAGACGATTTCAGTGCAGTTTCGTAATAGTG
This sequence comes from Dermanyssus gallinae, assembly GCA_003439945.1. NCBI lineage: Eukaryota > Metazoa > Arthropoda > Arachnida > Mesostigmata > Dermanyssidae > Dermanyssus > Dermanyssus gallinae. The sequence continues at coordinate 2,852,668 of QVRM01004188.1, read as the reverse complement.
ACTGACGGACTGTGAGAATTCTAAGCCTCGGCGTTTACCGTATCATATGTCGTGCTGGCACGTGCAATGCCACGACCTATCGAATGGATCGGTGTTTTTGGCCGACCATCTTCGACACTCAAATAGAAACACTGCCGTACGAAGAGGAGGTTGCCGTTACGTATTCACGTAAATTGATTTGAATGTAGCAGTTCATCTGGGCAGTCTTCTATCGAACAATCTTACATACGATGATGACGAGGGTCGCCCTCGGCTTCGTGGCTGTGGTGCAGTTGGCCATCGCGGTGCAGCTGTCGCCGCTGCTGCTGCAACTGCAGCTACAATCCATGTCCACTGTTTTTGGCAAATCCATCAAAATTAACAAATGTGGGTTGTTTTTGTTGCTGCTGGATGCTAAGATGACGATGATGGCTGAGCAGTAACAGCAGAAGCGACATGGCAACAACGCAATCGTGGATGAAGCGAGAGAGAGAGAGAGAGAAGAGAGCGAGAATGGATCAGAGTTGAATGTCTCGTTCCACGCTTTGCAGTATGTGCTGACGGATCACGTAGTTGCGAGCTGGCGTCATGAACTGAAATGATTGTGGATTGATCGAAAGTCCATTTTGGTTCGAACGAGCCTGATCGACACCGAAAAGCAGCGAGCAGCAGTCCATCGGAATCAGAGTCGAAGTGATCCAGATTTTGCTTCACACAACATCATACAGCTATGACAGAACTTTGTCGTTACAACGTTGAAATCATCATCGTCATCATTCTAATAGTAATTATAATAATAATGCGCGCATTTTTCCACGAATTCGCTTGATTATTAGAAGCTCACTTAAAATACGGGAACGGAGCACTGCTTGTGACTACGAGCGTTTTTAGCGGGCTAGCCTAGGCTACCTGGCTAGAATAGAACAGCCGCAGCCCTTTGAGTTAACCAGGGTGCCCATAGTAGAGCGCAAGATAGGTAGTGATCCCAAGACGACAATGAATAACTAACTATCAACTGGTACATGTCAGGTAGCGCCCAATAACAATAAGAATTGTGTGTCTGTCCCCTTTAACCGAACTGTAGGCTGTCAGTGAGATTTCAGAACGGTGTCCTCCAAATATATGATTTTCCGCATGACGCATGAAGCACGGCGCCTTGTAGCCACCGTCCACCCCCTTATCACTGCTCTACGTTCTGCTTGTCAGGTTCTTACAGCAAAGCGGAATGAGCTACTCCGACTGTATCGGCAGTAGTGTCGCAGCTTCAGCGTTTTATTGCTGCTTGTAATAGTCGTACGACGTGGTTCGGTGGTCAATAACTGTTACTGTTGTTGTTGTTGTTGGTATTGGTGTTGCTGTCGTTCGATTTCTTCTTCTCCGCCCTCTTCATCTTCTTCTTGTTCGTTGGGCTTTTTCAATCTTCGTTTTCTACTTTGATTCTGTCCGGTCGTGGCTCTTCTTGAACGAACTGTTGTCGGGAGCCCAGAGCCGGGGGATTGTGTCGTCGGTCGCCGCGGTTGTCGGTGTGTTGCCGACATGATGATGCGCACGTCAATCAACTGTCCACCCACGGATTCCCTATCGATTCCCCGTGTCGACACACAACGATGCTCTACATTGTATTGATATACATTCATGCATGCCATGATGCCCGCACGTATGTACGTTCATCCGCGCCGCCGCCGCCGCCGCTGCTGCCGCCGCCACCACTGCGAGTAAATCGGTCTCCGAAGAGTTAAAATGCGCCATAGGCACGCATGAAGAGGATCAGCACCAGCAGGAGGAGGAATAGGAGAAGGAGGAGCCTCACAACCAACCTCCTGATGATCGTGAGTGCTCGCCCACCCGACTACTACGCCTGGTCTACAGCCAGGGCTACAGTCGAAGCCAAGCATATTCCAACTATACATAGATCACCACCGCTTGAATGTAGCCGACTTCATAGCACACACCTCGCCAGTATGACGACGACGCTTGCTCGATTCACTCACTCGTTCGTTCCATCGTTCGATCTTCGATCGAAGTTCATCCATCCGTCGTGCTAACCATATCCGATTGTAGTGGCATGTTGTATCACTGCTCACCAGGCCAGCTGGTCGCCAATCCGACCGCGTGCGGCCGGCCATGTTGCTTGCTTGCTACCAGCATCATCATGAAACTAACCCGTCGTTGTCGTCGTCGTCGTCGACGCGTCAGTCACTGTCATTCGCTTTTGTTACGGCGAACGACCAGGCGACCGTAACGTGTGCGATCGTAACCGACATCTCCCTCCCCTCCCCGCCGCCCGTCTTTCTCTTCCCTCTTGCTATTTTCCTCTTTTTCCCCTCCTATACGCTGTCATATCGACGTGTTGTACGCACGTGTGTCTGGGTCGAGGTGCATGTGCGCATGTGTCGATATGTGGCTGTATGCTGTGTGCTTGTGTATGTGAGTGCGTCGATTTGTGCACAGACAGACGTCTGTGGACCGGCGTCTATGGCTTGCGTTCAACTCCTCTACCCACGCACGCAAGCACGTACGATCAACCGACAAACCGACCGACCACCCGATGGACCGGCCGGCCGACCAACCGATCGACCGACAACGCTGCTGCATCGCCCATAGGCAAATGAAAACTTATTCGTTTTTAATGCGTGTTTAATTTGGCCCTTGGGCCGGGACGGTCGGTGATGTGACGATGATCACTCGCTCATGTAATAATAATAATCACCATCAACAACAATGACAAGACGGACAACAGCGCGTGTGTACAGCGAGGCCAGCGCGAACTATCGGGAGACGCCGCCGCCACGGAAACACCGCCATCATCATCATCGTCGTCGTCATCATCATCATCATCATCATCAGGACTCTACCGATGGGAACGTGGGAGATGATCTCATGAAGATCACGTCTTATAGACAGGTCAATGAGATTAAGAGCCAACAGCCAGCCGGCTATTGACATCACAATATATGTTGGTGTCTGTTGTTGTAGTAGTATTTGTTGTTGTTGTTGATGTTGTTGTTGTTGAATTGTTGTGACATCTTTGCATCTCTCGGGCAGAGTTCACAGAGTCGCGTCATTGACTTGATGGCGACAGCACACGGCTGGTCCGCGTACAGACGTGAAGGCCTGCAGTCCAGCTGCAGCAGCAGCAGTGAACCTGCCGATTCGCGCACTGAACTGGTTGGCCCTGGTGGACGTCGTTGTGGCGATCGGCCGAGCCTGATCGTCGCCCGGCGGTCGACGGCTCATTCGTATTATTGATTCGGATTGAGCGCAGTCACGCCGTATAGGCATACAGATGGACAGACGCACAGACAGAGAGTCATATAGACAGACAGACAGCCAGGCGGACGATTGTGGATGGACGATTGGTCGCCCGCTGCCGATCGTCTTCGGTTGAGGCGAGGAAGAGGAGAATGGAAGATGGAACAAACAGACGAACAACAACGACGACTGATTGTTGTTGTCGTTGTCGTCGTCGTCGTCTGCCGCCGACATCTTCTGTTGTCAGATCGTGTCGAAGTGTCGCCACCGATGCCGGCTTGCCGCCCACGCTGCTGACCGAATCGAACGTTGCAGCAGATGGTCGAAGCATGATACCACCCGTCAGCTCAAGTAAGGGTTCAGCTGCTGCTGCTGCTGCTGCTGCCACCGCCACAGTCGTCTAACAGCAGCATTCTGTCAGCTCAACTCAAATTCGGCAAACGCACGTACGACGACGTTGCCGCCGCGTCACTATCAGTGTAAAATTATCGCATTTTGATTTATTTCATTGAGAAAAGCGACACCGATTGCGGATTGGGCGGTGACACACCATTGCCTTCAGCAAACACAACTATCGACCCGTTGCGCTCATTGTGGTCGTCGTCGTGGTCGTCGTCGTCCGTCGTCGTAGACATGCGCCGTAGATGCCAACCATTCAGCAGCGTGCGTTTACGATGGTGACAAATGTAAAGTTGTAGCAGAGCAGAATCGTCGGCATTGTCGATAGCACAAAAGCCAGCAAAGATCAAGAAGTGGTCGTGCTACCAATAACCGGGACATTCCTACTCGTGGAACGAGCGGGGGCTCTTTGGCAAACCCAGTTATGGTAGACTTCCAAACGACGAACTCCCGCTATATCGTCGCTGGCTTTGTACAGGCTCTAATCTCTGCGACTAATAAAATTGGGTGCTTCCAATCCGAGCACATGCGAGAATGCACGAGTGACAGATAAGTCATTCCATATCATCTATTAAATCTATGATTTGAATGCCATTTTATGACCTGCTTTAACTAAAACGCAAAACATAGGGTCATAAACAATGACATGGAGATACATTTCAGTCGCTAATCGCTAGCGAGTGGAAAACAGTTGAGCATATGGCTTGTCAGCTTCCGGACAGTAACAGTGCTCAAGAAACAACTGCCCTGCCAGAGTACCAGTCTACTTTTGCCGGCAAAGTGTAGTAGCTCTTCCAGTAAGAGAGAGAAGAAGAAGAAGAAAGAGACGCATAAATCTATCGACGTACCAGGCCATTCTGCCATGGCGCCAAGTTCCCGCTGCAGTGACTAACAATGCTGGCCAACACATAGTCTGAGACTTGATTGCACTTGATCGAAAGCGTAAAGACTAGTAGTTCTGTCGTGCTGCTGGGAATAACCAAACTTCGCTAGTTGGCGTGTTAGTAGAGCTATATGCCAACATTACATGACAACACGAAATAGACAGCAGTGCATTGTCTTGTTGATGACAGTCTTCGTAAGAAGCCCAAAACACGACCGACATTTGTACCAGAACATAGCAGCAGCAGCAGCACGAATCCTAGCGATTTCTACTGTCACTGACAACAAACGATAACAGTCTATCAAACTCGTTTACACCGTTGGCACCGACGGGACGTTTGAGATCAGCTTGAGTGTCGATTGCAATGACACTGCTTAGACGACGCAGGCTGAGAGAGAAGAGTGCTCATTCATTCGCCTAACCAGACAACAACAACAACAACAACCTGCCTGCTTGCCCGCCTGCTACCTAGCGACGACCATCAGGCAAACGTGAGACACCGGCAACAGCAGCAGCAGCAGCGGTCTCCGTCCGCGTCGTCTTACATATTCCGGTGATTGCGGACCAAACGGAACAAGTCGACCGCTCTATTCGAGTACAGCTGTCATTCCTCTTCAGCCGTCTCTCCAATGGTCACAATCAATAAACTATCATTGATATATCATTGATTAGTTTAGACGTTAGTTACAAATTAATGTTTTTGATAGTACCGTATTTTACATAGCGAAACATAGAGCCCGTGAACTGCTAAAACAAGCAGAAGCTGTTTTGATATCTTCAGGTGGGACTTTTCCAGGCGTTCGTCTTCAGTGCTTGTATCCGTAGAGCAGAACATTTTCTCCCACCAGCTCTTGCAGTTGAAAATAAGTTTGTTGAGCGTCTTTGTCCTCCAGAGGTTGTCTGTTCTCCAATAGTCTTCTACGAAAAGGAAAGCAGAGGCTAATAAATAGAGTGTCGACAGCTTGTAAGGCTCCCCAGCCGCATGAAATGACACCAGTCCCGTACGAACCCTTCTTTCTGTGTGCGTGCTTAATTTCGTCTCCTATATATATATATATATATATATATATATATATATAGTTTACACCCGGTGCCGGTTTGATTATGACGCGAAACGGATCTTTTGTTAAAGCGTTATCCTTTTAGATCTGCAACTAAGTTGCTAGACACAATCCAAGAAAAGTTTAAAGCTCGCTTTACCCTGACGGAATAAGTAGAGTGCTCTATGGCTGACATTCCTGCATAGAACAAACTACACAACGGTGGTAACTGACGATGTACGCCTGTATGTGATTACGGTAGAGACTTAACTGCTCGCGAGGCCAGAACGAGATCCTCGTGTCTACCTTATTATCCAGCGGCCAAGAGTTATGCATAATCACGTTCACCAACAGTTTCGGTAAGGTCCTGCTCAGAAAAGCGTGGCATATTTCTGCAGTTAATTTTTCGGGAAACTGATAAAAGCCCATTAAGGGCCGACATTGACGGGGAAGGGATTGGCACGCGGTTTATATGCGGGCAATATCTGCTTCTGTCGGAACTGTTTGCGAGACTCTTAACATATTCGAATGAGTGCAACAAAATCTCTGCAACCGTATGTGTATAACGATTGACAGTTCTTTCAAGCAGTTTTATAATTTATTTAACAGTTGCGTGTACCTCTAAAGGTAACACGAAAAATAATTGACAAAGCAAGACTGAATCTTTGTTGTATGTATCTTTTTACTTAACTCTTACATTTTAAGCTTTAACCTTAATTAAACCACCATATATTTAGCGTTAGGTAATTGTCAAATGCACATTCCTCCAAAAATAAATGTTTAGTTGGCGTGGAGGTAATTGTTTAAAGGTAATTATTGTAATGGCTCAAATATGAAACAACACAGGATTTGAATATTTTGCTCCTTGCAAACTTTGCTCAATAAAACGTTTCCTTCCTTGCGCCAATGCTGCATGACTCTTAAAATTATTCACAAAGAAGAATTTTCCTAATTGCCTCAAGTAGAGCGGCTGAGCGTCCGGTATATACATATGCATGTGCAAATATATACGCATATTGCTGACCTGGGCTGAGCCTGAGCTAGAGGTGTAGGTATATATATATAAGCTTCTGGTGTTAACCGTTTCTCCTGGTCTCCACTTATCTTTGATGCACAAGTAATACTGTTTCGAGTTGTAGAAATGTTGCTTCTACTAATGCTTCCATTATTAATAGTGCTATACATTGTTACAATAATTTGCTAGTCAACGTGTAAGATCACACAGTGGGCTGGCTCGGTACAAGCGCCCATTAAGACTTTTTGTGCGCGCCCGGCGATCACTCCTCATTTCGAAGCGCCATTACGTATGTCACACTTGCTAACAACAGACATTCAGATTAATTTCTTATATATATATATATATATATATATATATATATATATATATATATATATATATATATATATATATATATGTGTATAGCAGAGAGGGCCAAGCGTTGACAGGTCTAACGCAGCGTCATGAACACTTTATGCCTACCATGCACTGCTGCATGTATCATTTCACAGCTAGTGCTATAATAGGAAAAAATAGCTGTAATATCCGTCGTACAGAGACTACTAGAACAACTGCTAAAAGTAGTAGTAGTAGTAGTGGAATAGGCATTAGTAGAGAGCGACCACATGGTGGGTTGTTCGCTGATCGCATGATGGAGCAGTCTGGACGGACAGAGGCAACAATAACGGGTGCTAAACGATTTCCCCGGAACTGCATGGGCTGCCGTCAGTGTCTCATTATTTGGCGCCTTTCGCCTACAATCGACCAGCAATGAGAGCAGATCTAAGCAAGAAAATGACGAACGTACATTCATGGAGATTGATGGGGCAGCTTATCGACGAGCCTTAACGAACACGGCTATCATTCACACACACACACACATTCACAAGGCGTGGTGTGGCGATCGTCAGAAGACTAGTTGTCAACAATCACAGAGCCAGATCAATGAATGATCAGCCAGCTAGCCATCCCATGATAGCATATATTTCCACGATGGGCAATACTGAACTATTGTCTATCGCAGAAAAACCGCAATACTGTTAAAGCATTGTACTACTTCAACAATGTCCACCATAGGAGCGAAAGCAGTACATGATGTTATCCGAATTTCCAACATTATTAAAACAAAGAGTTGGAACTACAAAGTGAGTCTTGTGAGTGAAACTGTATAGATAAGCAGCTTATCGTTGAAACAACACCTCCTTTTACAAACTTGTTCATAATTTAGGCACACATAGTATATGTTATTTGCAATTTCGCACGTAAAACATAGTGCACGGTCATTGTTTATTTATCTAAGCATCGGCGATGGTAGCAGTATGCGTTTTATCGCACCTGTGTATGCAGTTGTTAATTACTTGTCAGCAAAGTGATGATCTCAGCACATTGCACAACTATCACTAACCATACAAAGGCAAATACGTGAGTTGAGGATACTCAAACATCAAACTACACGATTTGCTTTAGTCCATACAGGCGGTCTAAGGTCTGGCCAGTACCTCACTGTTGGTGCAGTGCTTACCTGTTGACAGATTACCATCGATTACTGATGATTTCATGTTTAATCTTAAAAAAAACGGTACTAGCGTTAACCGATGGATGGGCGACATACTAAACAGCACAATACAAGTGATATTAAATAATTTTAAAATATTTTAAAACGTTATTAAAACACTCCCCCCCCTCCACCCGCTCCAACTCAGAGCAATGTCCAACGTACGACTTTCTTTCTACAGTTATCTAGCGACCGTTAGAATATTTTATTTGCCCACGGAGATGAGTGCTTGCTGGTCATGAGACAGCGGCTACCCATAGCCTTTCGCCGCGAACTCTCTGTTGACAACACACCGCTTTCCCCTCCACTCACACCCCCCGTACTCGGTCGCTTGTTATTATTATTACTACTATTGCCATTGTAACTGCGTTTTAGGATTACTGTAGTTGCTCTGACTACTGTTCTTGTTGTTGTTGTTGCTGTTGTGTAGAGAGAGAGAGTTATGTATCGTGAGTCATTCCTGTAGCTCGTTATTGCTCCGATGGAGAGTCGTGGGAGGCAAAGCTGTGTGATAGCAATAGGAATGTGCCTGCTTTCCCCCCCACACATATATATATATATATATATATACATAAAAAATATATATAATACACTTGTAGCGTCATTATAACGAAAAGCACTGCTACCTCGTGTATTGATAATAAAAGCTGTGCAGCAAAGCATGCGGCACGTACGTAAAACACGCTTTACAAACGTACAAACTAAATCATCCTACACTCGCTCGATTCTTCATATCAACTATTTTTCTTTCCATCTTACTTTACTATACAGAGAGCAATATAATCAGGCTATATTTATATATATATATATATATATATATATATATGCCGAACTTCGACGACAGCTATTATATATCTATATATTTTGGATATATACACATATTGTCTGAGTATATTGCCGTTTCCTGTACTTCCGCTATCCGTTGTTTTACCGAAAGCACATTTGCAGATTTGATTAGCAGCTTGTGCAGCTGCACTGCTAGTTACCTGGCTGGCTGGCTGGCGGCAACTCCCTTAACTAAACTGACTTGTAGCTGTATCTCGCTTCTTAGTACTTGTCGTCCTTGTTCTGTTGTCTGTAAGTCGTCGTCTTTGTTGCTGTTGCGTTGAAGCTCTTGTTGATAAAGGTGAGGATTATGTTGCCTACGCCATGATTGTCGTCAACGGCGTTGTTGTTGTTGTTGTTGCCGAGCAACGTGCGTATGTTGTTGTTGTTGTTATTGCGGCTGTTACTGATGGTGGCAGTACAACGACCACAAAAGCATCAGCAACAACAATAGCCACAGCGATAGATAGATAGACTGTTTGTAGTTGTTCCTTTGCCTTCCTCCCAGCCTTTTTCTCTGTCCGGCTTTTTGTCTCTCTCCCCCTCTTTCGTTCGTTCGTTCGTTCGTTGGATGTAGCTGTTACGAGGCGGCATACGCGTCCGCTCAGCGACTTGTGTGTTCCAACGGCGAAGGAGTCAATTCCTTATTGCTTGTTGTGATGTCTCTTGATTTACACCCAATTGAATGAAGACGCTACGTTACGCCGCTATATACGCAGTCTACCGCGACTACTGGCTAAAGGCGGCAGCAGCAGCAGCAGTGATAAAGCGTGAACGATGTCCAACAGAGCCGCCAGATGAGCACCGCATTTCGCTAGCACGAGTGGCGCAGCAGTCAACAACAGAAGCAAAAGAGCACAACAACAACAAGAAGAAGAATAATACTGAGCAAATAGGAGTCGTTGCAGCTGGTGGTGTTGTTGTTGTTGCTGCTGTTGTTGCTGTTGTTGTTGTTGTTGCCGCTGCTGCTGCTGCCGTTGCTTAGTTCGCGGCGTGCTCTAATAATAACACCGACAATAGATACTTACTAACTATGTGTGTTGGTTTCAGAGCAAGAAAGTTGAAACACGTCACAGTAGCTCATCAAAGATGGCATTTGAAGGCGACACACATTTATTTATCTGCTTAGTGACCGACATCAAGCGATTTGGCTCGACAAACACTCTCGGAAAAACATTCTCGGACAGCTTTCAGCGGGGGAATCACTTTAGACTTTGCGATCGTTCAACACAAATGACCACTAGAGGCTAGCACATATATATGTATATGTATATGTATATATATATATATATATATATATGCACATGCATGCTCGTGCTGTACTGTATTGTTTATTTGGGAAATTGCCGACATGCAGGTGCTACGTTCTTGGCATAGCTAACTTGTTGCGCTTTATGGAGAGTTTGCTGAGATAATGCTATGTTGCGTACACGGCGCATTGCGTACCCACACACAGACACAGATACACACACACACTCACAGACAGGCACCGGCTCGCGTCAATTTGACGGGCTGCACAAGCGGACACGTACGGACGTTTTGCATTTCAGAAGCGTCGTATCTGGAAGCCGCTTCCCGCCTTAAGTGATACGCGACTGTGGAGCAGTCGGCATATTATCTTGTCAAAATGAAACTATTGGTGCTCTACGCAATGTGCGACTCCTGCCCTACCTCTTTGTCGCCTTTTGTTGCCGGTTTTTCGGCTTTACAGTGGTAGACAACAACAACAACAACAACATGAACGACGGCAACAACAACAACATTAACGACGACAACCACAACAACATGAACGACGACAACCATAACAACACGAATGAGCTGCTGCTGCTGCTGTTTCTGCGGGGCCGGCGGCGGCGGCGGCGGCAGCAGTAGCGATGAGCGATGGAAAAACTGACGACAAACGACGCAGACGTATGGCACGTTACGGCGGTAAGCCATCTGACGACGACTGTCCAGCTAGCTACCTGTTTGTCGACCCTCCGTGACCGCCATCATACCCCCGCCGCCGCCGCTCCTCCCGCCACCCCCAAAGTGACGGCGGGCGACATTTGGGGACGAATCAGTACCGCTATGTTAGAACCATTTAGAATGGATGGAAGCAAACGTCGTTTTCCGCCGGCTGACGCCTAGCGGCTTCAGATGTCAGTCGTCGAGATGCCACGATGTCCGCGACGACGACGACGACGACCGGGTGCCCTCGAGCGGCGGCAGCAGCAGCAGCAGCATCAGCAGCAGCAGCAGCGAGCGTTAACGCCTGCAGCCGCTGCCGCGGTCAAGCGTCGTGGATGGATGGCGCCCGACTTGGATCAGATCAGCGACAGCTTCTTTCTTGACCACCAGCACGAGTTCCATCTCTGCATTTTGTTGCCGTCGACGACCGCCACAGGGCAGGGCAGCGACATTACAAGTTCTCGACGGCCGGCCAGACAAAACGCAAGATTATCACCAACACCTCATCATCGCAATCATCATCATCATCATCACCATCACCGACGACGACGACGACGGCGACAGCAATAACGACAACAGAAGCAGCGATATGGCGACGAGATCGTGCATCAGTAAGCGAGCACAATCAGCAGCAGCAGCAGCAGCAGCAAACTGTACAGGAAGAGACGGCGCATGCGGAAAGCAGCGTCTCGTCAGCAAATGATTGTCTTGCGTTCTTACGAAGCGTCGGTTGGTTTCGTAGTCGTAGTGGTCAGAACCATCGTAGTGGTGGCCGAGTGGCCGTAACCGACTCAGAATGACTCAGAAGCACGCCGCCATATCCGATGACCCTTTTTGAAAGCGACCCTTCCCGAAGTCATCCGAAGGGTCCGTCTGAGCATCGCTGCTAACTGCGCCACTTTTGCTCTTACTACTGCTGCTACTGCTGCGGCTGTTACTGATGCCGTTGTTGTTAGCAACACCCGTAATTAAGAAAAGACGAAAAATAGTCGAAAGCGTTGACTACGACAACAGCAAATTAACAACGACAGCAAAACCAACAACAACAACGACAACAACAACGACAACGTCAGGCTACAACATCCCGCAATAACAAGAGTCTACATGAAAAACAACTGCTAATTCAACGGCCACTGACAGCTACCAGCACTTACAGTTCTGACAGTGATAGAAGAAACTTTAGCTTAAGTGAAAGCATAAGACTTTATTTAGTCCGTACCGATGGTGCACTGCGCCAATTAGCCTCAAACCAGAGTCAAATAAATACAGTGAGAAATACAATTTTGCAAACTTGTCAGACTACTCACTTGAGTTAGCTTTGACACATATTGAAGAGTAATAACCGTGATATATGCTTTTTTGTCAGAAATATTCATCAACATAAAAATAAAGAGACGTGTCCAACTAACATGTTAAATGGCAATATGAAATATTTTTCAATGTTATTGAATCGGCGTTGAGTTTAGATTACACGTAGTAAATGGTGCCTCATCGAAGAATTCAAATACTACAAATCCAGAGAAGCTAGCACGCAAATGGAGCGACACTTCCGACAGTTTGTCAGTTATTTCATGGTATATAATAAATAGTATTAAACAAAAAACAAAAATGTATACTTCTTTTGCAGAATGGAGATTGTAGCCTGTAGCTGTTCTACGACATTGTGTTTAGTTGTTGTTGAATACCCCGCTGTTGGGTCTTACAACCGGTTTATCGTTTACAACACTAGTTTATCCGTTTCTAGCTTTTTGTGGTTTTGTCGCGCAAACATGAAGTGACAGATGACGAACTTAAAAAATAATTCAAAAATGTATATATATTTATATATAAATTGGCTAAACGTGTTATTTAAGGAGTAAACAATGAACTGGCTAGCAGTGTGTAACTACAAACATTTCACTAATACCACAGCAGAGTGGTGGCGGCGGATACAACCGATGTCTCTGCAGATATATGCGCGCATGAATGTGTGCGCCAATTTGCTAAATATCGTGGCCAACGTGTGCTGCTGCTGCCGCTATCAGGTAATCGATCGATCGAGTGTTACGCCGTCGCCGCAGATGAGCCGGCATTGTGTAAAGCACTGATTATACCATACACGGTAGCGGGTACTGTACATAAGTTCTCGTGTAAGTACTCACACACCATCAGTGCGAGAAACACACAGCACAGAGACGTGTTATGACACAGATCCCCCCTCCTCCTTCTCCTTGTCCCCTTCCTCACCCCCCCCCCTCCCCCCTGCCACCTACCTACAACAGAAGGAGAACGGAGCTGATCAGGAGCGAGCGAACGAACAAGCAGGCAGGCGGGTGCTTAATGCTATGGGAAGTGGTACATCGCCGCTAATTGATTATATGAACGAACGAACCAAAATCTCACGCGGCGGTGAGATTGATATCGTCGATGAGCTGATATCATTCTACCTTTCCCGCACGTCGTCGTCGTCGTCATCATCGTCGGTCCCTCTACTAGTTCGACTACTACCACTGTCTACAATTGTCTGCTACTGCTGCTTGAACAGCAACAACAACAACAACAACAATAATAACAGCAACAACAACAACAACAACAATAATAATAACAGCAACAACAACGATATCGCCTTGACCGTAACGCTGGACACGTCGAAAAGCCATATATTGGCCTTCCTGCTGCAGATAACGATCCGCTCAAGCTGCCCGATCCTCATTGACTTCGAAATCGTATCGGCATCATCTTTCGTCCACTCTTTGTGTCGCGCTGCTGCTGCTGCCGCCGCCGGCTGCCGCCGCCGCCGCCGACGCGGCTGCCGTAGCTTAAGCTTCCAAGAAGTAACTACAGTTTGCTGTGACAATCCATACATCACGTCGAGATGCACATACGCCCGAATACACGTAGGTACACACACACACATATATATATATATATATATATATATAGAGAGAGAGAGAGAGGAGAGAGAGAGAGAAGGAGAAATAATGCACAATCAATTTCATGTTAACCCGAGGAACAGGGCGGTTATTTTACAGATAGCGATCATATCAGTTGGTCTTTGACACTATAGCTACGCTTAAACGCCCGTAATTTGGCACTTTTCGCGCACAGTAATTGCAACTTTCCACCTTCCGCTCATTGACGGAAACGTATGTATACGATTAGACAATGAGTTAGAAGATCACAACAATCTCTACTTGTGCTAGGCGCTTCTGCTAATAGCAAGATTAAAATGAATTGAAGAAACCATTGTCATGTATTGCACATAGAGTGCATTCTTCTGATAAGAGCGCTTGACAAGTGTGGGGACGAGCAAGTATCCAATATTATTAAAGGACGCACAAAGCATCTCGATGGGCCACACAATGACCCGTAAAAATAGATACATGCAAGGCAAAGGATGCGATATTCAGATTTGAAATGTCTTTGCTTATGATGGAACCATATTCGAAGCGATAAGATACAATGGTTTCCAGAAGCCAGAAATGCTTTTACAAAACACCTCAACATATCGAATAACTATTAGAATGTATATATATATATATATATATATATACCCGCGCATCCATAAAATTACACAATTTTATGCTGCTGTTACTGGTTTCACCAGTGTCACAATAAAGACATGAGCCCTTTCCAATGAGGATTACTGACATATATGGCCCTAGAATAGACCTAGGTACAGTTGTCCTTATCGGGCTATGTAGAATTATTAGTGCCGTTTTATTATTATTATTAAGGATATGATTAATATATTAGTGATTGTGATGCATGTGAATAATTATAATAATATACTCTCGTTAAAATATTATTATTATTATTATTATTATTATTATTATTATTATTATTATTAATTACTGTCTATGTCTGCACTACTAACGGAAAAATCATATTTGCTTCTACGTGGTTTTTTGATACTTGACAACTACTGGCTGGTGTTAGGGGCTGTCGACTGTGTGTTGTGATGGCAGAGCCGGCAATCAACTCCATCAGTTTTCCTTCTTGTTCTTCTGCTGCTGTTACCGCAGTCGACATCGGCGACATGGCGCCTTCAGCGTAGCGACAGCAGGGGCAAGGCAACTCTTGTGTCTTTGGCTCGTTGGGAGCAGACGCAGCAGAGTAGGGGAAACTTCTGAATGAGTCCGAATGGCACGACTATTCGACTTTCGTTCGTGGTCGACGCCTACTTGAGATTACGATCAGTCGGGGCGAAAACGAAATGTTTGTGGCCATCTTTCTTCAATGTGTCGATACAGACCACTGCTTACTAAGCCATTTATCAACCGTTCATAACTTCTGCCGTTACAACAGTTGCGTCGCGCGTCTCAAGAGGGACATAACGGTATACAACGAATCGGCACATGCAACTGTAGCATTCACTTTTTTATCCTTAATGTTTTTCAAATTACGTTATCCTTCCACCATAATAATTTGAATGGTCAACAATGGGTATTTCTTATCTGAGTTTGTCGTGAGATACATTTGTTGTTAGTCGTCGGTGCTGACGAGCAGACAAAGAAAGCTTAATTCTGATACTTTTCTGTACAGAGCACATAGTATCATCAATTCCTTAGTAATAAGTAAACTTATACTTATTAAAAATGTAAATAAAATAATTATCAACAAATAAGTAAGTTACGTAAAGTAATTGAGATACGATATATTTGTTTTACACACAACAATTTAAAAACAATGCTTTCGCTTATTGTTTGATCCAACGGCGTTGTTTTTTCTGCTATCGATATAAACAATAAACATCATTAACAAAGCAAATTTTAAGACATTTAAAAATAGCCGTTATCGAGAAGGTCGTTCGGTCTTAATTCTGCAACTGCAGCAAGCTAATCAAGCATTAGCTTCTAGCCTGGGAGACGTCGCGCAGATGCACTGTCTCTTTCTTAAGATATATGAATTTGCCTTCAGTCAAGAGTTAGCTTCTCGACGATATGATGAACGACTGCGGTTTGAGATCTGCGTTTGGTTTGACTGGCGACACGAGTCACCTAAGAGTACTTACTTGTAATAACATCATGAAGCATAAGTGCACCCCTTGCGACAAGCCCTGGGGGCAGCATGAGGGGTTCACACATTCTCCCGCCCCTCACCAGCCTCCCGCTAATGCCTCACGGCACCTGTCTGCGGACACGGCAGTACGGGCTGGTTGGCCACCACCACCAGTGCAAACGGTCCTCAGGCCGCTCAGCTATCCTCGCATCAAACGGCACACTTCACAGCACCTGTACTAGCAGAGTACCATAGTCCAGAGTACCATAGAGAGTACCACATGTAACAGGTGTCACACGCACCGTAGCTACCGTTGGTCTAACGGCAGCTGCTACAACTGCGCCAGTCCGCGATAGTGGGCGGCTAACGTGCGCCAACCAATTAGCGCGTTTATCGTTTTTAGCGTTGGTGAACACTGAACATTGACGCACCCCGTTTACCGCCGCCGCTGCCGTCGCTGCCACCACCACCTCCTACGACGACACCGCTGTCGTCGTCGTCGTTGCCTACACCGACGCTGGTTAGACGTTTCGAGTTTGGTGGTGCAGATAGAGATGGTGGCCCGTCCGGCAGGCCGGACGGACGCACTCATAAACTCATGAACTCACTCATGAACAGACGGGCGGACAGACAGACAGACAGGCAGGTAGTTAGACAGACGAACGAGCCGGTAGACGGAAGAATGTACGGCTTGGCTCACTCGCAATGGGCGACGAACCTGCGCAACGTCTGCTGCAGGTTGTGTCGATCGGCCGCAGGCCAGGCAGTCGGCGACGCGTTGCCGGACGACAGGCCGTTGCGGGTCGAGCGTCGAGCGTCGAGGGACTCTGTCCGGGGACCGTGGGAGTCAACCAGGGAGCCTGTGGCATCTGAAAGATCGCCCGCCAGCTTCGACGCCATCGGTCGTGTCCGTCCGTGTGTCGGGTGCCCGGGAGAGAGGGAGCCCGAGGGGGGCGAGGAGGGGTGGTGGTTGGGGCTGGGGCTGGGGAGGCGGAGGGGGAGCGCTCCATGTCGCCGCCCACCGTCGCCACCAGCGACGTTGTTATTGGCCCGCGCCGCCAGGCGACGCCGCATGGACAGCCCGACCGCCCGCCCGCCATCCGCCGACCGCTACAGCTGCAGACGCCTCCGCCGCCGCCACCGCCGCCGGCGCTGCTGCTGCTGCAGTTGTCGTCGTCGTCGTCGTTGCCTTTTCTACTGCTGCTACTGCTACTACTGCTAAGACTGCTCCCGCTCCCTCTGCTTTTCCTCTGTTGTTGCTGCTGCTGCTGCTGCTCTTGCCTTGGCGACGGCGCCCGAAGCGGCTCCCAGAGGGACCCACTACCACCAGCAGCAGCCGCAGCAGCAGCAGCAGCGAGGGACACCAGTAGCAGCAGCAGCAGCGCTGTACTAGCTAGCGGCTGCCTGCCCGGCTGGTTGACTGACTGACTGGTTGGTTGGGTGACTGGCTGGTGGATGCCTGATCTTGGTCTGACGACTGACCGATCGTCCGGTTGGTCCGATTCTTACGGTCAGTCGGTTGGTTGGACAAGGTGGCTGAGGTAGCAGTGCTTCACGCTTGCCTTAGTCGTAGGTGGCGATGGTGATGATGGTGGTGGTGTTGCTGCTTCTGCTGTTGTTGTGTTGTTGTTGTTGATGCTGCGCTGCTGCTGCTGCTGTTTTTATTATTGCTGGACAGTCACTTCTACTGTTGTTGCTACCATTATTTGTCTACTACTACGACAACGACGACGACAACGACTATTGGCTGGTCGACCAACACCGTAAAGCTGCTGGTCGGTCAACGACGGCGATGGTGGTGGCCGGTCGGTCGGTCAGTCTGTCCGCTGTTGTTGCTGATATTGTTGTTGTTGTTGTTGTTGCTGATGTTGCATGACGCTCTCGGTCCGTCAGCGGCTGACAACATATCGGCGGCACCATCGGCAGCAGCAGAAGAAGAAGCAGCAGCAGCAACACCGCTTCGACGGCAGACGGGCAGGCGGTGGCGGCGGCGATCGCGAAAATCGCGGGCGTCACAACGGATCACGACCGACCCGATGAAAGCCTACTGAGTCTACGCGGTGGTCGGAGGCGGTGGTGGCAGCCAAACAGGCAGGCAGGCATCAAGGAAGCGGGCGTCAACAACGACACCAACGTCAACGACACCAATAACAGCCGCTGCCGCCGCCGCCAACGCAGCAGCAAAGAAAAATATCATCATCATCGTCAACGTCATCAGCAGCAGCAGCACTTGAAACGTAACAATGAAGGGTCGTCAAGAAGGAGAACCGCACAGAGGCACAGAACTAGCGAAACGTATAGATTGGTTGGTAGGTAGGTCGATGATGGGTGGATGGATGGATGGATAAATGAACGGATGGAGGAGATATGGATGGATGGTGTTTTAAATAGGTGGACGAAAAAAAAGTGACACTGAGAGAAGTACAGAGGAGAGAAGAAAAGAGGGTGAGAGGAAAGAGAGAGAGGAATGACTGGGTAATTACAGATCGAACACAGGGATGGACGACCTGGAGAGATAGAGAGAGAAGGAGGAGGAGGAGGAGGTGTGTGGGGGGGGCGGAGAAAGGGTGGATGAGAGGGACAGAGAGAAATATTGAGAGAGAAAAGGACCGAGAGAGCAAGGGACACAGGAAGATATGGGGGGCGGTCGCTCTGGTTGGCAGGCTGACGGGCAGGCGGGCGTTATGTCTGCCTGTCTGTCTATCTGTCTCTCTGTTTGTTTGTCAGTCGGTTGGTCTGTCGGTCGGTCGGTCGGTCGGTAGGATGGATGGATGGGTGGCCGGACGGACGGATAGCAATGTAGCGATGAGGCAGGCGACAAGTAAATGGCACCACCGTCAGCCGAGCGTTGCTTTGCCAGTTGCAGAGGAGGAGAAGAAGGAGCGAGCAGTACTGCTGGAAGACAGCAAGCAAGCAAGCAGCTAGCTGGTTGTTTGGCTTTGATTGGCTGGCTGGCTGAACATGCAACGCAGTTGACGCACTAGTCGTAGTCGAAATAGCAGTAGAGTGAAAAGTAGCAGTGATGATGATGGTGGTGCTGCTGCTGCTGGTGGGAGTGTGCGATTTTCCGACGCATTATTCCGGGTGCGCGCGCCCGTGTGTGCTCAGCAGCTGCACCACCAGCTGCAGCAGCAGCGACGGCACCAGCAGCAATACAAAATATGGCTAGCTCCAGCGAGCGAGAGAGAGAGAGAGACGGGGGGGGGGAGGTGAGAAACGAATGAAGTAGCAGGGAAAAGGTAAAATGTATGATGAATGAATGAATGAACCAACAACTCTGGCTGAAGTGTCGGCGGCGGCAACGGTGGCAGCGGCAACGATGACCACTGATTGGAGCCCCGCACTTGTCTTCGTCGTAGGCCGGCGCAAGCAAACGAGGCAACTGACGACAGACAACAACAGTTCAAACTGCTGATGATGCTGCTGATTTGCACCTTTCTGTTCGTAGTTCTAGAAGTCGCAGAAGCAACAGCACCAGCTTGCAAACAGCGGTAACAACAACAACAGCAACAACAACAGCAGCAACAACAACAGCAGCAACAACAGTAACAACAACTATTTGATTTATTC
This sequence comes from Dermanyssus gallinae, assembly GCA_003439945.1. NCBI lineage: Eukaryota > Metazoa > Arthropoda > Arachnida > Mesostigmata > Dermanyssidae > Dermanyssus > Dermanyssus gallinae. Next base: position 2,833,238 of record QVRM01004188.1, on the reverse strand, counting down.
TGCTGGCTGCTGGACATCGTGCCGCTGCTACTGCAGCTGCAGTTTCTGCCGTCAACGACACCGCGGTATGCTATGATGCTGTAGTAGTCGTCATCATCATCATCACAATCATTCGCAGCAGCAACATCATTGTCATCAGGATCACGATCATCATGGTTGATGTTGGTGTCTTTTTTTTGACAACCAACCCAACAAAGAATGGTAAATGCAAGTCGGCAGCCAACGCAGGTGGTTGGTGGCTGCTGGAAGATTTCATTCTCTGTTCAGCGGCGGCACAGAGTGGCCGTTGCCGCCGCCGCCGCCGGTGCCGCCCTACTAGACGCCAAACAAACTCAACAGAACCACCCGAGTTCCGCTGATGCTGGTCGATGCGGTCACTTCACTACGCCAAGTATGACCCGGCCCACCCGCCCGACCGCCCGCTTGACAATTCAAACGGGCGCCTTGTTGCTATTGTTGTTGTTGCTGCTGCTGCTGCTGTTGCTATTTTTGTTGGTCTTGTTGTTGCTACTATTGTTGTTGTTGTTGTCATCGTCAACGTTGGGTCATTCCTTGTTGCCGTTGTCGTTGGTGTTGTTGTCGGCGCCGCGCTTTGATATTGTGGCGTAGTTATTGCACACGACGGATAGAGACGATTCCGTCAAAGCGCGTGATTTGCTTTTGTCGCATCACATCGACTGTTCTATCGGCTGCGTGCTTGATTTCGGTAGAAGTCGGTCGCTGGACGAAGATGAAGATGAAGATGATGATGATGATGATCATCATCATCATCATCATCATAATAATAATGCCTTGCAACAACCGTTCCTTCAGATTGGCTTTCTCGCCATAGCCGTGTGGCGGTGGCCAACATTTTAGAAGAAGTCCGTCTGATAACTCCAAAAACGCAACATGGTCTTCTATCATACATCCAAGTAGGGAGAGAGAGAGAGAGAGAGATAGGGAGAGGCTTGCATCTGGCAGGATGAATAGGCGTCATGAACTAGTTGTTCCTGTTTTCGAATATAAGTCGTGGCAGTTTCTTAGCAAAGCGCGCTGTCACGATATCGCATTTTCTTTCTTCAAGAGGTTTTGGAAATGCATAATGCTGATGATGGTGATGACGATGCCTGTGATGATGATAATGATGATGACAACCAACCGTGAGAGACTAGGGAGAACTAGCGATTCATAATCTTGGAACTAGGGACTCCAAAACCCGGAAATTCCTCCTCCTCCTCCTCCTCGCCCTTCCCTCCAGTCTCGGAATTTCCTTCCTCGGACATTTGTCCGACATCACTTGAAGTCTTGTCCGGTAGCGCTGGCTACGTCGCTCGAACCGCTCGTTACCTCTAGCGTGTCGTTCTTCATACACATCAACATTTAGTTAACCATCCATCCATCCATCCAGCAAGCCAACCGCGCGTTTGCCATTTGACAAGATAGCTGAAAGCCACCGCAGTCATCAGCATCATCATCACCACCACCACTACCACCACCACTACCACCACCATCACCCTGAGCGTCACGGTGAAGCTGTGTAGATGGATAGATGGATGGATGGATGGATAGATGGATATATGGACGTTACGTGGGGTAGCGGCGGCGGCGGCGCCGACGACGACAGTGATGGGGTTAATTGGTGTGGTCGCGGCCAGAGGATGGTGATGGTGGCATTGATCATAGATAGATGATTGATCACAGATGATGCTGATATTGTATGATGATGATGATGATGGCGGTGCTGATGATGCGGACTGACTTAGCGGGCACATCGTCGAATCTCGTTACGGTGATTACGATAAGTGATGGAGGAGGAAGAGGATGAGGAGAAGACGGCTTGACGGGTGGCGCGCTGATGACGCGTTCCGATGCCTTTCGAATGCGTGTTGTTGCTGCCGCTATTGCCGCTGCTTTAAACCATCTATCCTGGCCCCTTACTGAACACTGGTCGCTCGCTTCGTTCGATTTCGGATTTGCGGTGAAACAAACGCGAAGATGACCGGTAATTCACTTGCCGTAGCGAGTGTAACGCCAAAAAGGTAGTAATATACAAAAATAGCAACAGTATCAACAGCAATATCATCAACAACACCAGCAACAACAACACCAATTCCAACAACAACAGCAATATCATCAACAACACCAACAACACCAACTCCAACAACAACAACACCAACTCCAACAGCAACAGTTGTTGTTGCGGTTACAATAGCAGCGACAAGTAGTGACATCTTGAGACAACCGTGCTTGACTTTGTATGCTCGCTTCGGTAATATTCGCCCTCACCCGAGATAGATCGACAACGAACGAGAAGACAAAGCTAGCTAGAGCTAGATATAGAGAGAGAATGCGAAGCAAAACGAAGAAGATGACGGCGACGAAAGTTCAGCGTCGTTCAGCAAAGCTACACACGCGAACGTCAGTCAGTCAGAAAGACGTAAAATTTTATTACCTCACAGAATCGAAGACAGATAGCGATCATCCCGATCGTCCCGCGTCAAGCGCGGCGCCGTCGAATTCGTCGCTAACTCTTGTCGTCTTCGTCGCTGTCGTCGTCTGTACGTCGCTGTCCACCAGCCAGCCACGGAGAGCGAAGAGAGCAAAACCCAGCAAAACAGCGATCGACAACAACGAAAAGCAACCGATGATCTAATCGAGCAGGCGTCGATCAGTAGTCAGTCGACCACTGACGGACGCAACCGCCAACGAAAACGACGACGACGATGAAACCCACGAGAACGGCAAGAACACAGGCAGGGCAATGGGCCGGGCGGCCGGATTCGAGTCACAGACAGTATAGCCAGCTAGCCAACCCCGCTGGTGTTCCCCATTTAGAGTTCTGTCTTTCTCTCCCCATCCCGAGTGTTTTGCCTTCGAAATCTCTCCGAAATGGTCTAAATCGATCCCATGTTAAGTTGTGGGCACCCATCAACACGACGACGGCGGGGAAAATGCCACCGGCAGCGGGAATTGTGGCTGACCGCGACCAGGCGGATGGCTTTCGCGTTAACATAGTCCGGAGCAAATCGAAGGAGCATAGAAGAGGATGACAACCATCGCTACTCTCGATCAGAGATCTCTACCGCCTCTCCAAAATACGGAGCGAGAGAAAGAGACAGAGAGAAAGCGGCAAACTGACACGTACACGTATATATATATACATAAACTCAGACACATGACTCGAGTTTGTAGAGATGCTGTCATCAATGTCGACCTTCGACAGGCGGAACAGCAGCGACAGCAGTCATTTTCCGCCACCCCGAGGCTCTGTCTGCGGAAGCTTTCGACCCCCAAGTGCATAATAATACGTGCCTCTAGAGCAATAGTGGGCCAAGCTGCGCGTTTACGCTCGAGAATTACAATCAATTAAAAGCTAAACGACAACTCACCGATTCCACCAACGCGGCTGCAGCCGACCCGGCCCTATCGCTTGGCCGCCCACTAATCTCGTCTAATCTGCCAAAACAACTATCGATTGATCGCATGTATACGCGCATCTGGCCATATTAGCAGAACAGCGTTAGCTATGGTTAGTCGAGAATCTTTGTCGAAATTCCTCTCACGAGCCACAGTTGGTCGTCCACGTTTTTAAGTGGCGATTGTATCATCGAGGTTTTTACTAACCTCCTGTATATATATATATATATATATATATATATATATATATATATATATAAAAGAGCAGTTTCATTGCAAATAATAAAAATAAAGAAAAGGTGACAGGTAGACATTAACATATTCACGGCAATGCGCCGTCTAAACATATTGTTTTCCTGCTAAGTGCGCGCGGCAATTCGGCAGTTATCGAGAAAGTATTCTAAAATGGTCGGCAATGTTGAGTGGACAATATGTATGCCTAACGCATTTACAGAACACCTTTAATGAACTTGAAAAAACATATATATATATATATATATATATATATATATATATATATATATATATAATCTCACAACTGTACGTAATGTATTTTACCAGCTAATCTCTTATTTGAAAAAAAAAACTTTAGCTCTGAGCTTTGTCCGTTGAGTAAAGCTACGCTGGTGGGGTGAGCTGGGGTGCAACCTGCTGCGTACGTCATATGCGTTCTATGTTTGTTTGTTTGTTTATCTGCTATGTTAAGCGACGGACGGGTGCAAGTAAAGTCTTCATTTGTAGTTGACGTTGGGTCGTGGCGGTTGCCATAGGCTTCGTCGATCTCTACCACTTCTTGTTCCTTAGCGGCTTATACGACCGACTTGGAAAGCTTCGACTGTGCACTGCATGTGTACCAGGTATTATGTATGTACTGCTATTGGCTAGAGTAGCTGGGTGTTCAGCTGATCGACTTATCAGCGGCATCCGAAGCAGTTCGGCGGAAACTGCAGCAGCAGCAGCAGCAAAACAGACATGACTAGCCCTCTATTACTCATAGCACAATATGATTATTACTACTACTACTACTACTACTACTACTACTACTACAACTACTGCTGTCTAAGCAAGTCTCGAGTTGATTGTCGATGTTGTGGATGGCGTCCTACAAGGAACGATTTCATGCGTCTGTCTGCCTGCCTGCCTGCCTGTCTGTCTGCGGGCAGAAGACGGCGCTATGTCACGATGCTAAGTTGCAAACAACTGCACGCGTTCAAAAGGCTCAGGCGAAATGCTTCGTCCGCCGTTCGTGGGTTTCTTCTCTTATTCTTGTTCTTCTTCTTATTCGGCTAGGTGTCAGCGCTTCGTCACACACATGTCGATGTAGCTTCGACACGAAGTCGAAATGATGGCAGCCCGACTACAGGGAGCTTCGCAACATGCCTGATCAACAATGAAATGGCCATGAACGGAGCTAGAGAGGGCAGAGACGTCGTCACCTGGAGATCATCAAGACGTCGTCACTGCACTCGGTCGGGTCGGTCTCTCCAGGAAACAACACGACCTCTTCACCGTCGACTCAGTCGAACTGAGGACGATTCATACAGCCGCCGCCAACCGAACGATTATACTGACTAGCTTGGGTCGTACGTGCATGCCGTAGGTTCTCTATTTATGCAACTAACTTAAGCAGGATTTCTATTCCAGGCACTTTTAAAATAACCTCACATACTAATGTTATTTACATAACTTCACTATGTTAGCACTTTGAAGTAGACAATTGTCTCCGCGCGAACGTGTGATCACGGGTTCTCTAACCCAGTTTCTGAGCTAGCCGGGCCTCACATATACATATACTTAAAGAGAGCTGGAGAATTTTTGGAGTACATATACGTTTATCGGCGCATCATGAAATCGGCGCATCAGCGACGCAGATGTGTCACCGTCTAAGGTTTATGCTCAACCTTTGTTTGCACCACAGTATATATATATATATATATAAACACGTTTTTAAAATATATATGTACAAACTTCACTTATCGAGTGGTTTACAACTCCAGGCCGATTTGGGAAGCGTACATCTGCATAACGAACGCCGAGAAATCGTACAGCCAAACGGCCGAACAAACAGAAAAACACACAGGCACATGATTATAATGAACCCCACGGAAACACGTTCACATATGCGTGTGCGCATCTATGCGTGTACGTACATGTTAGAAGAAGGGGTCACTCAGCCAATCGTCCATGTGTCGTGCTGTGGGGTTTCAGCCGCGCGATCAAACTTTTAGCTGTGTCTGTTCTTACTGTTCTTTATGTATCGTCGTCGTCGTCGTCGTCTAATGAGTCCGAAGACGGCCGTAAAATCGAGACGCGACAACCTGATAAGTGGACTCGCACCCTCTCTCTCACACACACACACACAGGGCCTGGCGTCAAAGCCTGCCCACGCATTATTTTATTCTTCTTTCCGTCATGTATTCGTTCTGTTTGTTGCATATATCGACATTTCGACGTGTCGGATGGCTACAGACAGGCGTTAATCTTCAAAAAGTTTGTTGTGACTGAACAACAATAACTCATCACCCCTTGGTGAGCGACACTATCGTTTAGGAATGGCTCTCTCTCTCTTTCTCTTTTGTTCTATCTCGCATTGTGCGCCTTCCTCTTTTCCTGTTTTTGCTCTGGAATGTTTTCTATAATTGGCCTACCTCTTCCTCCTGTTCGACTTATTTTTCTTCTTTTTGTTTCTATTTTTTTTTCGCTTTGTTTTTGTGTTTCTCCCTCCGGTGCGCGCTCTTTTGCTACTTGTCGTCGGGTCGCTCCGTCGCTGGCGGCGCGCGCTCGTTCCCATTCTCTATCTATATTTCTATCCCCCCAGTTACATTGTCGCCGCCGCAGCCGCCGCATGATTGGATGGACAAACAAACAAACAGACAATCGACGACGATGATGACGACGACGACGACGACGCAAAGGGTGGATGAACAATTCTGGATGAACAATTCGATGGGTGAATGGACGCCTTCAACAAGCAGAAGTTAGAGTAGCAGACGCAGCAGCAGCAGCAGCAGCCGTATTTGAACCGGGACCTTAGCCAAATCGGACTAATGCTGCAGCAGCAGCAGCAGCCAACGAGCGTATGAGCAGTTAGTTGGTCAAATAGGCAGGCAGGCGGGCAGGCGTTGAGCTCAAACCAGAATCAGTCAGCCAGTAGCAAGCACATCGTTATCACTACAGTTATTGCTCTTGTTGTTGTTGTTGTTGTTTGTGGTGCCGGCGTTACAGGCGGCGGCGGCGGTGGCAGCAGCAGCGGCAACATCTCGGGATTGAACGGAACGATGTAATCTCAGGCCGAGTTGTGAAATGTATACGCCTCTATTTAGTGCGGGTTATTGAAGCATGATGATGATGGTGATGCTTAGCTCTCGCTCGGTCGGGCGCTTGATCTCTCTCGTTGTACTCTACTGACTGCCTCTCTTTCTCTCTCGCTCGCTCGCTCGCTCTCGCCCGCCAGTGCTGTGGTTGATGAAGCTGGCTGTTGGTGAAGTCTGCGGCTGCTGCTGCTGCTACAACAACAGTACAATTGCGCGCAGGCAACTCAGCGGAGAGAGATCATCATCATCATCAGCAGGCCGTGCCGCTAGTTTGTCTAGCTGTTGCTGCTGCTGCGGCTGTGAACAAGCGCAGAAAGAAAGGGAATGCGCCCAACACCAGCCGGTAAGCAGCATCAACATCGCGAGAGTCATAGCGAACCAACGACCAACCGATCAGGCAGACAGAGCGTGACAGGGAAAGAGAGAGACAGACAGACAGACAGACAAACAAACGATCGCGTACTCAACAGCAGCAAACGATAGGCTCAAGAGTGCAAACGAAAGATAGAACATGAGAAAAGGGAGAGTGCCTGCGGAATGAACACATAGATAGGTGGACCGTCGACGACACCAGCAGCAACAACAACAATCAACAACAACAACAACAACAACAGCTAGACGTAGTTGAGTAGCAGCGCGCGGTGGTGACGAATCGGCGGTTGCGGCGTTGAGATCCTCTCAGCAGTAGGCATGGATGGATGAGAGATCAGAGTCTTCACTGCTGTTGTTGTTGTTGTTGTTGTGGCTGTCGATGCAGCAACAGCAGCAGAAATCGCAGTACCGACGAGGAGAAGAAAATGAAGACGAAAGAGCAAAGGTGAAGGTGGTGTATGTTTATATGTATATGTGAATAAAGCTATGCATGTTTATACGTGTACATACCCGAATGTAGTCGACGACATCAACAAGCACCCCCCTATCTATCCCTACCCCCGTTCCCCCCCCCACCGATGCCTTCCCGGCCTACTTCTTACACTATTCGCGGTTCACTTTCTTCGACGACGACGACGACGACAACAACAACAACAGCAAAGACAACGTAGTGGAGGACGAGTTGACGACGACGACTGATCCATCCATCGAAACGCGGGTCAATTGTCGAGAAAATTGTCGTCGTCCAGAGGTCGTCTAAACCCAGTTAGCAGAGAAAGAGAGGGGTAGAGGGAAAAGAGTCGCCAGATTGAGATAGAAAGACAGAGAAGGAATGATGATACGGCGGCGGCGACGACGACAACAACAATAACAACGACGACACAGAGAGAGGAATCGAGAGAGCTGTCGTTGTCATTGTCGTAGCGGCTGTCGTCAGCAGCAACTCAGCCTCTCATGCTGCTCTCGTGCGGCAGCCGGGCGCTCGAGTGATTCGAGAAAGTTGGTTGACCAATAGCAACAACAACAACAACAACAACGTCAGCAGCAGTGGGGGGGGGGGGGGTGACTCACCTGGTGTGATGGTGCTTAACTATCAATCGGTCCGACGGTCGGTCGGTCGGTCGGTCGGCGGTCGATCGGTCAGTTTGTATGTATGCGAGTCAGTATGGAGCAGTGAAAGAGGAACAGTGAAGAATTGCACTGTTTGTCTGTGTACCAGCCAGCCTAGCTGTGTGTCTCTATATATTGCTACCAATCTCAGTCTCAGTCAGTCGGTCAGTCCAGACCTCTAAATGACTGACGAACGAAGAAACGCGCGAGCGAGCAAGCGAACAAGCGGACGGACGCCATTTTCGCCTTGCCTGCTTCGTTCTGTTTGCTGCACATGTCAAACGCTCGCAGAACTCATTAAATCAAGCACTAACCTCTTAATTCACTGCCGTCGTCCTATCGACCAGTACATTGCTGCCCAATTATATATATATATATAGGATTTAACAGTATCTGCTACACTTCTTTAAGGGGTGCTACGACTCATTTAAAAACTGTTTCTAATGGCTATGTGTAACGTCTAATGGCACGCTGGCAGAAATGTGTTCTTAAGGAGGAAGAGTAAAGTTACTAACATTTGGCATATCCACGTAACTGGCCAGATATTCACGAAATGTGTGCTTGCAAGGCAAATTTTCGACTGAAAACCAGGACATAGCCGCGTGTTCGGAAGAGAAATCTACTATGTTGAATCGTTCAACATCGGGCAACTCGTTCATTTGCAGTTTTGTAAAGTAATATCCGGCCACTCACGTCAAACAAGTTGTACCCCTCCTTAAATGAAAGGCATCACTCCACCCTATATATATATATATATATATCTATTACTTCCGCACCGCTTCACTTGCGGCAAAGAAATCGCAAAACTTGCAAAACGTAGACACTTATGATTATGCATGTGAATATATATTAAATGTAAAATAAATATTTATATATATATATATATATATATATATATATATATATATATATTCACACAAATACCCACAGATATCTATATATGTACCTGCATGTATTTTTAAATATTTGTTTTTACTTTTAAAAAAAATCGTCGCATTGCCACATACGTGTGTATATGTGCATATGTTGCACAGAACAGAAAATGCAACGTCAAATATAGTTACAGTTGCAGTGAGTAAAGATATGATTTTATTAATCGTATAGGGTCTAATTTATCTCATTACCCCTATTTGCTCTCTGAAAACAATATACTGCAAAACCAAGCTACATAATTCATTCAGTCACATGGCCCCATGCTTTAGCGAATTAATCGAATACCTAAACTGGATGGACAAAAAAGAGAACCTTTGCGAACGCCACTTGAATAAGAATCGGCGAACACGCATTGAAGCACACATTTGTTCTGGCAACTCACCTTTTACGCCATCAAAATATTTTATAAGATGCACCACTGTAATAGTTCGCCGTAGAAAATCAACAGTTTCAGTCAAGGCTAACGCGACACGGCTCGACACAGATCGGATCATGTCATTCTTAGGGCACTACTAGAATTCACGCCTTCATCACGAGACAGCGACTGAGTTCCGTCGTCAACAGCTGCAAGATCACACACACGCAAGCACGAGTAAACGAACTACAAATGTCCGTAGGCAAAATTGACGTAGCCACACCGTGTAGCCACTATCACAGCAGTGATGGTGGTTGGTGACTCCTTGTCGGGAGTTGGCGGCGGAGCTGGAGGTGAGATGGGCCACCTCTTCGAGTTCATTTGCTCCCACCTCCACCGAAAATGACAGCGATACTGAACATAACAACACCAACAACACCAAAAGCCGTAACAACAACAACGACCACGTCCATAATGATGGTAACGACGGCAATGATGTTGATGCCACTAATAAAGATTTACCTTCTTCTTCTTTCTCTCCCTGTTGCCCGTTTCTCGTTCTCTCTCTCTATCTCTCTGTCTGTTGTTCTCTAGGGAGGTTTCGTCAGGCGAAAGCTGTAGCAGTAGTAGAAGAAATGATACTAACAGTTGCTGTGTGCACGAACGTCGAAGGGCGCTAAGATTTTTGCACAAAAACAGCGCCGCCTGTACTCATCTTAAGCGTGGCGTCCAGTCGAAACCCACGAGGGTCCGGTTTAACGTTATCACCAATCTACTATAAGCTTGTTGTCTGTGGGTGGCGTGTCGCAAGACGCGCATTTGTCTTGTATTGCAAACGGAACTCTGCTATTCGAATGTCGTCGAGTAGCGGTCGTCACTCACTCATCAGAGTGTTTTAGCGATAGATTCGGCCTGTCGGCCGGCCAGACAGATTAACTATCTGCTCGCAGCAGATGTTCGAGAAGTGCTTAAGTGAATGATCAAATGCTGGTGGCACTTCTCTCGTTTGAGATGAACTTTGATCTGTGTCGTGTATACATCTATATATATATATATATATATATATATATATATATGCGTTTGTGTGTGTGTCTGTGCATGCATATACGCATACATGCATGTGTTGTGTATTGTGAATATACGTACGCACTGAAGACGGCACCGAGCAGACAACGACGTAATCAGAGTCTCTGCCGTCGATGACAAAGGCAGCACCAACCCCGCTCGAGCAATAATTGAACCCAAACACACAGACCGGCCAATAGAGGGGAGAGAGAGAGAGATTTAGTGGGGGGGGGGATAGATGGATGGATCGCTCGCAGGCAAGGATGGAGCGTGGATGCAAAGTGTGGCGTGAGCCACCAACTCAACGAGTGTCGTCGCGTGCAACCCACCCGCCAATATAACGCCAAACGTTTGTCCCCTAATCCTAAAGGCCCCGTTTACAGCCTTTTTCTCGGTTGCTGCGAGGAGAGCAGTGGACGTGGCCCCTGCCTCGGATCAGCCGCCGGAACCACAATTACCACTGTTTGAGACGAGTTAGCTTTCTTCTGTTTGTTGTTAGTGCTTTCATCTGTAAGAGTGTATGTTCGTACGTAACGCATATGATTCCCCTCCGGTAGGCAGTGACACTGCCGCACCCCGTTTTCCGCTCATGGTCGCCAAAGGTCGAAGGAACATCATCGATACATGCATATCTAGCCTAACTCGTGTCCGCAATCATCTACTGGCTCGATATTCGAACGATATCCGATTCGAGCATATCTAGGAGCAGACGGACGTCAAAGAAAGCGTTGAGGCGGATGTCTCGTGGCGAAACGTGTCTCAACGAGCGCACGCGAGCTGACTGAGGTGGACGCTACTGCTTGTACCCCGTTGGCTTCACCGAGCGTCTCCTGTCTTGAGCTGCTTACGGAAACTGAATCTATACCGACGCTCATCGGAAGCCCAACTGCTTCTTTCCGGTCTCGATGAAGAATGAGACAACAAGACAACACATGTTTGTGATCAAGAAGTGAGTCGTAGTCTTCGTCGCACTGGCGTTTACATGGAACGCTGAGTCTTTCGAGCGGGAACTGAAGTCCCGATGGAGGCGTCTAGCCTTCTTGTGCAACCCTTCAGAGACCACGACATAGAGACTTCCGCTCGTTGCCGATGTCAGCTGGGTAGCGTCCAGCTTGCTCGTTCCAGTTCAAGGCGCGCCGCTTGGATGCAGCAAAGGCAACAATAGGCATATGAGATGAAAACGGTATCATCAAGTCGACTGCTCATTCACGAAGATCGTTTGCTAAGACCGTCGCGCCACATACTAGAAGCTTCAAGCTGACGCTTGAAACCAGGCGGGACAAACGCATCACCTCTCCTTGGCTCTATGAAATATGCGTGGTGCGTGAATTTAGTCAGTCCAACCCCAATAACGCGTAGGGAATCGACGTTAGCTAGCCTCCAAAAATATGTAAGCATATATATTGTTGAAGGTTGTTGGAGCGAGCATTGCAGTTGCGTGTAAGCAGGCGGCAATTGGTAAGTTGCTCAGAGTATGTCTAGACTAGATAGAATACTAGTGACAATATCTTGGGGGCATCTGCTTAGAAATGTGCTTTTTAAAGGGGATAATAGTTGTATATATATATATATATATATATATATATATATATATATGTATATATACGCCCCCGGTGACGTTATGCAGACTTATAATGTGCGTTGGTCATGTTGAGAATGTTAATACTTGTATTCCAGCCACATAAACTTGTGATACTGAATATTCGAGTCTCATATAAATAGTCAACCCTGCGTTTGCCTAAATCGGTAGTCTACTTATTACTCTTGTCACACATGTTTCTGTTTTTTTTCTGCGTGTTTAATCCTAGCGTGCTTGTTTGCTTTCAATTGCTATAAGCAAATTGCTCTTCGCTTCCGATTGGCACACTGCAGCTAGCGGTGTGTTTTGTTTGAAGCGTAGATGATACTTTTGCCTGAGCTGGTCGGGTACGGAGATCGCACGCAGCACAATCACAGCACCTGACACATCACACAGTTCTGATGAATCAGGTAGAGTCAGTCCGTCCGTTCGTCCGTCCGTCAGACACTCAGTCAGTCGCTTTGGTGGCATTGAAGGTCGGGTAGTGAGCGGTCGGGCGGGCGGGCTAGTAGAACCAGTCGGTTTAGTAGGTGTTGTAGTCGTAACAACAAAGTGGTGACTGGGAGTCGAGGGGAGTCGCGTGCAGGAATCTCTCTTTTCCCAAAATACGAGTGGGGTGGTAGTGGCCGTCTTCTACGGCACGCGCTACTCGTGCGGGTCTTGCGGGCTGAGCTCGTGAATTTCCAGGATGTTCGCTCTTGTGGATTTTAGCCAGCTAGCCGCCGTAAAAGCAAACAAATCACAGAAGGTAGAAGGAGCAGCCGCAGCAGCAGCAGCTCCGATAGAGGCGGCAACCAAAGAGAAAGAAAAGCGGATGTCTCGCGTCATGTCTGTTTGTATGGGTGTGTTGTCTTTCGGCCCAGACTGAGGTACGGAAGGGCGGGGGGTGGCGAGTGGGGGGTTAAGTGGGCCTTGTCGAAGCGGTGTTGATGTAATCTGTTTGACCTGTGGATTCGGGGGTTCGGTGAGGTCGCGTGAACAAACCCGCTCAAACGGGCAGCGCCTGTTCGCACAGTGTGTACAGTACAACCGGAACAATGAGCAACTTCCACTACGACGAATTAGTAAGCTAGGTACGAGAGACGCACGCACGCTCGCCTCTTACGAGTGTCTGCGATGCTATGTGCGAGGTACTCGGTGTGTGCTTGTCGGCATGGGCTTGTGAGTCCGCAGACTCCATCGAGTCTCCAAAAGGCGTTGTTCGGACCCAAAACCTTCACATGTGAGAAGGCTACAAATAGTTGCATATGACTTAAGCACTCAATGTCTTTTTCTACAAATTCTACACGCAGATATCAAGCAATGGCCATTTACAACAGTGTACAGGCCTAGTTTCGAATTGGTATATAGCAACATTTACTAGGCCGGCTCCTTTTGAAAAATCTAAGCATTGCAACTCTGCATTTCTTCTTGCGTCTCACTAGTACGATGCACCTATTGTTGGCCATTCGGTAAGATAGGCGTGTATATACGTATATATGTATGCGTCTACGTACGAATATATATAAAAACGGATGCTGTAATTTCGGATGACAGTTCTCAATAAATGTGTATTAAAAAATGCGATGACATCCTAGGTGTACCCACTGTCAAATTAGTAAAATCGGTAACATTGCAAGCATAAAATCTTTAGAGATAAACATAGAAGATGCATAGATTAGATATAATGTATGAAATAATCCAAGCACGTACTTAATCCGCATGCAGTGGTCAGCCTTAAATCTAACTGAATAAATATGTTGACTATAGTACTGGAAAACGTAGCCGAGTTTTGTTTTGTCTTAAAGAGCAATTTGAGTAACCTTTACGATGTAACGTAGTTTAACGCTATTTAAGTAAATGAAATAGCTTGAGTTGCTCGCCGAGCGTAATTTTCGGTAGCACACAGATTTTCAGCCTACCCAAAGCAAAATTTTTTTTTATCTGATTAGTGCGGGGTGGCTAACAATAATGAATGCCCCAGTTTCCAACTACATAAACGAATGCATTCATTAAAATATGGAGCAATAGAGGTCGGCGAGAGCAACCCTTTTCAAGCTTCATCAAGAAAATAGCTTTTTCAAAATGTTGAAGAGTGAACAACTGCGTATTCTCAAGTTAAAAACGCATTTATTTACAAACGAAATCGAGCGACTGGTTGAGCTCATGTGCTATTCGCACTGTTTGAAACTGACGCGTAATCTGCTACACGATTTCCAGCTTTCTAATTAAGTAGGCATTACAAATAGACATTTTCAATAGTCATAATCGTCCTCAGTATGAAAAAAAACTTTTCGGGCTGGCCCTCACCCAGATTTAACGCCCACGCGACTGTTTTTCGCATTGCTTCATAGGCAGACCCCATAAGTACAAATGCGCAACGGTGGGTCTCGAACTCGCGCACCTATGTATCTCCTCCGGTCGCGAGGCGCAGACGGATGCACCACGCCGCCATGCTCGACGTCCTTAGTATAGGTTGCGTTTTGTGTATGGTATGTTGCCCGGACGAGAATTGCGCATTTGGGAAACGTATTCCCATGCAGATATCGTAGCACCAGAATGACAGTCGACGAAAACACTGACAACTGCAAAGTTAAGTGTTTTTATATTTTTACGCATACAATGTGGCTGTCTACGGCTGCTTCTGCTCTACCTACACAGGTATAGATTATAAATATTAGAATATAGAAATTGCCCAATATTTGCTAGGCATATGCTCCTGTTGTAATGATTTTTGAATATTGTTTGCGCATTTTATATATATATATATATATATAACATAAGGTAGAAAGTTCAATATATTTATCTTAATGAACGCACTTGCGTTATAGCCAACAATGTGCAAAACGTCTCCTACACAGGGGACGGATATTGGAAATTTACAGAGATGATAATAATTTATGCTTTGGGTAATATGTGTGTGTGTGTTTTGCGCAAGCTGAGACCAAGAGTTGCCTCCCCTCACGTGTATCTTTAGATGGGTATTTTGATGAGTGTTTCGTGTCAGGCCTCTGAGTAAAAAGCTCAGGTCGTTCTTGACTCTCTACTCGTAACAGATTTCAGCTAGTAGTGCACATGTAAGCGAATATCAGCCAATACCTACTTTGCCTGCATTTGGTCGACGTCTGGTGTTCTGCTTCGATCAAATCGAACGAAGCAAGGCCACGTTGGCACGCGATCGTGGCTGCTCGCACACTTTCTGCCAATAGTTCGGCTCAGTTCAGCTTACACTCGACGGATGAGTTTTGATTCGTTGTGTTTCATCTGAAAGCATTGAAGTTCTAGCCACCAGTGCAAAGGTGGCTTTACGCTAAGCTGTAATCGAGCAGGTTCGTTAAAAGCTAGTAAAGCAGACAGGGGGCAGGCAGCCTTACGGGTCAGAACGTCATCATCTAAGCAGAGAGGCAGACAGGCCATTACTTCATGTGATCAAGACAAGCAGCAACGACAGCAGCAGCAGCAGCATCCGCAACGTCAACGCCGATAAGCACGTCATAATTTGTTAACAGTAACGTCAACCCAAATCGATAAACGCTAAGGTCGTTGCGTCGGTAGGAAGCGCGTCGAGAACCGAACATGACGCATGGCTTGCTGATTGTCTATCTGCTCCACTCTCGCGCCCTCAATTCCCCTATCTATCTTTCGTTGTTCTTCTCGTTTCTGCTGTCTACAACGTGTTGAGTTAAGGCAGGGCAACGAAAGGTTACAACAACAGCAGCAGCAGCAGCAGCAGTGATAGTCGAATGGTCGTAGTTCCATGGTTGTAGTTACAGCAGCAGCAGTAGCAGCTGCAGCAGCAGCAGATGCAGCGTGAGTAGAGGTGGAGGGAGGTCGATGGGTAGCAAGGTGCTTTAGGTTATGATTGTGTACGTTGTATCGACGGACCACTGTTGGTGGCCCCGTCGATGTCATGCGAGAAGTCTACGGCAGGCAGGAAAGGACTCATTACCGCTGTAAAGCGCCGTATAGCTTTTGGTTTCTGCTGCTGCGGCTGCTGCTTCTGCTACAGCTGCGCCATCGTGGTTGTTGTTGTTGTTGTTGATGTTGTTGTGGCTGCTATTGTTGTTGTTGTTGTTGTTGTTGTTGTTCGTGATGGTAGTCGTGTTGTGTCATTGTTGTCCTCGGCGTCGTTATTGTCGTCATCGCTGTCGCCTCGGCCTTCCTGTTGGCGTCGCTCGCAAATCAAGAGCGATCATAACAGTCGTATGGGAGTTACAACAGCAGCAGCAGCAACATTAACAGCACCAGCAACAACAACAACAACAACAACATCAACATGATCATCCTCATCATCATCATCACCATCCACCACCACCACCAAAGTAGCTGAGGAAACGGCTGCTTCTACCGACGACCACTACTAAGGCACGATCATGACGTCTCTTTCACGAGAGCAGACACAGAAAGACCCCCCCGAGCGTCGGATAGGCCTCGCAGCGGATTGTATTGGAACCACGGCGACAAGGATCTACTGCGCTCACACTCACACGCTCTCGGAGAGAGAGAGAGAGAGAATGCATCACACATCTAAACACATCTAGACACTGGCAAACAGAAGAAAAACATAAACGGGCTAACACGTCGGTGGGCGGACAAGGAGCTTCTGCCAAACGGACCATCACAAGCTAAAGACGGACGGGCGGACAAACGAACGTATGTATGGAAAGGTAGATAAACCAACAGGCAGACAGACAGACATACAGTGAACGACGACGACGACGACAACAACAACAACAGCAGCAGCAGCAACCAGCCTGTTCACTGGCTCGTAGGATCGCACCTCGGTCGATTTGCGCAGTATAAGCGCACGTTCTGTCAAGCAAAGTGTCGAGCGTGAGCGCAGTTCTCCTAAGCGACGCCTAGCGACTCGACCTACGCGGCCGAATGACAGCGGACAGCGTCGTCGCGGGTCATTGAAGCCGAGAGCAACCTTGTTCTTCTTGGTTCGGCGTCTTTCTTGCCTCCTATCTTGGCTGTCTGTTGTGATGATCCTGCTCATTCCACTCATTTGCCACTCCCATCTCACGTTGCTTCTGCTGCTGCGGCTACTGCTGCTGCCGCTGCTGCTGCTGTTGGCGGCAAACAGGCAGAAGAAACCCACGGCGAGCCGACTCCATCCGAATTTGTTGTTGTTTCCTCTTCTTCATCGTTTTCTTTTCCTTCTCTTCCGACGATTCCGGTGCGATAATGAACGCTGGCTGGCCGCCTGCCCGCCTATGTGATCTACCTGTCAGTCACTGCAGATTCCTTCATCAAGTCGAACCTAAGAGACAAGCCTTTATAGCCCTCTGTAGAGTGTGTGTGCTTATATATATATATATATATATATATATATATATATATATATATATAGGAATGAATATTCACATGTGTGTGGGCGTCATCTACGTAGGCGCAATCTATGTGCGTGGCCAATTCGTGAGAACTTCGCGTAAGAATCCGTATCGATTTTTATTACCGCTAAAAACCACCCAATGAGTCGCCGGCTCAAGTTTCATCAAACTACTAGTCAGACCGGGCTATACATTGTTGTGGCTTCATGTGAGGATCGTTGCATGTACGTTATCGTTTCATCAGTATCATCAAGAGCACAATCTGTCACCCATTTGCCGTTGCCACGCTACAACATTTTAGCGATTTAACGCAGTCCCGAAATATTCTTGTAGGAGAGCTTAGTTCAACATATTCAGTTCAGTTAAGTGTACATAATGAACGGAAGCGATTAATCAGAGGTTTCTCTGTATACACAAATATACACGTATTTCGCCAGTGCCTGCATATGCTGACAATTTGCCGGAGGTTTGATTAACTTCGCCTAGTTGATTTGCCTGCCTCTATTGTCTATATCATGCCATGTTGATCACTGTATGTAGGATCACTGTAAGATTAGATTGTCATAGTGGGCGGTCTAGGCCGAAATACTGTACACGTGTAGATTGGGTGTCATTCACTACATGGTCAGTATTATCCAGATACATGGAACTAAACACACAGAGGAATAGAGAGCGTGCGAGCGAGCGAGCGAGAGAGAGCGAGGGGAGAGAGAGATAGGGCGCACAAGGGTGTGCGTGTAGATTCACTGCCTGCCTTGGTGAGCACGGAAAGCAAGCAAAGGCAAATAGTTTACCTATCCCAAATCGGGTGTCAAGAGGAAAGGCCACGAAACAACAACGGCCACCGTTGTAGTGTACACTCCCTTCTTCTTTACCGTTCTTGTTTACTTGGTTCGACTTGGGCGACGAACTGCCTGCCACACACAGCAGGTTGGCACACCCTGCTGCTGCTGCCGCACACAACACAATTTCCTCTTCCTCCTACCTAGAACTCTTAGCGGCGGGCTGTCGCTCGTACAACAAGATATGAACGGCTAACGGCAGCATCGACAATCATCATCATCATCATCACCATCATCATCGACAACCATAATCATCGTCAACTATCATCATCATCATCATCACCATTGTGGCAGCCATCATCAGCCGCCACGGTTCGCTCCTTAATTCTAGTCATCATTACGCGCAGTCAGAGCCTGCGGTCGGTGACAGGCTCGGAGAACCACCCAGGCAGGCTGGCAGGCCAGTTTTGCTGTGGTAACGGCAACAACAACAACAATGAAAGCTCACAGCGTCAAAACACGAATAGGACAAAACACACCCTTTCATAGACCAACATTTAATCACACACGCACAGAGACACAGACGCGTGAAACAGAAAAGCTAAAACATACATTCATAATCGACTGATACCTACCCGCGCAGGTAGAGAGGTCGAGGCCGAGAAGAAACGATAGGCAGCGATTATCTGAGTTGCTGATGCTGCTGCTGCTGCTGATGCTGCTGCTGCTGCTGCATCGCCAACGTCTCTCTCGCGCTAGCTCGACTACTGTGTCAAACAGTTCAAGTGTGGTTGACGAGTTTGCTGGTGGTCGTTCGCTGCCATCACGCTGCGATCACTTCAAAAAAATACCTTACATCCTCAGGGAACATTCCTATAGTTTTATGCACGTACGTCGAGCCCGGTGGCGTAGTGGATTAAGTCTCCGCCTCGCAACCGGAGGAAACACATAGGTGCGCGGGTTCGAACCCCACCGCTGCACATTTGTATTTATGGGGGTCCGTCTATGAAGCAATGTGAAAAACAGTTCCGTGGACGTTAAATCTTGGCTGAGAGTCAGCCCGAAAACTTAAAAAAAAAATGCACGTACGTACCACAAATATATATATATATATATATATATATATATAAATAATATAATCATATACAAATATCCCCAGTATTAAAGCAAAAACAAACAAAAGGTCATACGTTGTATTATCCAGCTAAACGTTAGCCCGAGGAGTAAGTAACAGGCCTTGGTGGCAGTTCACGCGTAGTATACGCTGAAATATACATGTCGGTTAAAGCAAGGGCAACAGAAGCTTGGCTCTGACAACAACTGAAACTTCAGCGTGTAGACGTATGCTAGTAGTATCCGCAAATATGTGGATGACAATGGACTTAATAGTAACCTGGCGCACCGATCTCAACAAAGCAACGTATAAACACATTTGTCATAAAATGACTACGGAAGGAAATTCGTAAGTCCTGACTTTGTGGGGACTCTCTAATCGGTAAGACCGGCCGCAATGCCCACCAACTAGTTCTACTTTCTTAACCATATAGGTAACAACAACAAGTAGTTCAGTGAATGGCACTCATAAAGTTGTCATAACAATATATATGGCATAAAGTTGTCACACAATAGAACACGATCACCTTCTAGGTGAATTTCCAGATGTCTATAGCAAGTCGCTAATACAGTAAACTATTAGAAGCGGCGACAAAACCCCAAGTCCCTAAAAAATATTCCGGTCCCGAGTATACGTTGAGGTCCCTTCACGTGGGAGCAGGCAGGAGTTCTCAGGCTCTCATGAGCAAAGCGCTCTTTAGAAGCGACAGGCGCTGTTGTTGTCATTGTTGTTGTCATCGTCGTCGTTGTCGTCGTCATCATTGGTTAGAGCAGCAGCATCATTGACACCAGAGATTCAATTGACGGTTCTGCTACCGCTTACTGTCTGTCGCCCAATGCGACAATTGCGGCGCAGGGAAGTGAGTGTTGTTGGTTGTTCATTTGATGCAAATTGCTCAATTTAATTCTGTGAAACATTTGTTCAATCGTTCGTTTGCTCGCTCGTTCGGTCAGTCAGTCAGTCAGTTGTTGTTGATCGCTAATGCCGCTTGTCCGATCAATCAGAGATTGGCTCAGCCGATGACAGCCTCTTCTCGCCGCCGCTTGTCTGGCTGGCATTTTTTGGTCAGCGGGTTGGCCCACACGAGGATTAGCATGTTGATCAGCATACATCATGCAAGCGTGTGGATCTATGTATGTATGCATGTACCTATGCATGTGTCTGTATGTATGCATGTATGGCATGTATGTATGTATGTGTATGTATGCATGATGCGACGCCCTGCGATCAGAGCAGTCACGCTCTTGCAGATCGCTTCTTGTCAATGTGCTGCCGCTGCAACGCAACTCAACTTAACATCATCATCATCATCGTGCAACAAATATCTCTCACCCTCCATCATCTAAGACGTCCGACCGGTTGCAGCTAGTTGCATTACTATATAGACTACGTTTCTGTGGGCGATCCAAGAAAGAACACCAGACAACAACCATTATGCCGGTCTACGCTGTATGGGCGCCGCTATGTTCACACACGCTGGTCGACGAAATGAACGGCGGCAAACAGACGTTTAAGTTTTAACGAAAGTTGACGAACCGCTGGTTCGATTCGTCAACTTTCGTTGACGTACCGCTTGGACTTGTTGTTGTTGTTGTTGTTGTTGTTGTTGTTGTTGTTGTTGTTGTTGTTGTTGTTGTTGTTGTTGTTGTTGTTGTTGTTGTTGTTGTTGTTGTTGTTGTTGCTGTTGCTGTTGTTGTTGTTGTTGCTGTTGCCGTTGTTGTTGTTGTTGTTGGTGGTGTTGCTATTGTTGGCGATTAATGTCCGGAGCATTCAATTGTTGTTCACAACCGACTTGGATGTTTTAAGCGGTCTAGGCAGCCGCGTCTTTTTCCCGCATCGACGCGCCGAGGTCAGACCTGACATCTTGCCGATGTTCGGTGGCTGGGAACTCGGCGAGTAGCGTCGACCAGCGGTGACCGGTAGTGGACGGACAGACATATCGCTGCTCCTGCTGGACCCGCACTGGAGACAACAGCAGCAGCAGCAGCCAGCAGCAGCAGTATACTCAGATTTCGAGTTGATCTATAAAACGTCTAGTTCTTGCCAGGCCTGGCAGCAAACGCTAGAAGAACACGATCGGCCAGCCGTGGCTGGCTGAACAAGACGATGACTCAGAATTTGAGGACCATACACTTGACCAACCTATGTAAAAACTAGATTCCTCAAGAAACACAAGGATGCAACATCAACGTATAGTAACAACTGGCTGCAGCAACAACAATAGAAACGCTAGAACTGCTTCTGCATACAACGTTCATGTCCTGGAACAACCGACAAGACGACACTGGTGGCGGTATATTTTTATATAGCCTACAATGGGCTCGATCTCACCACGCTATATGGCTGCCGTGAAAGTCAAGAACTTAGGGCACAACAAAAAGACAAGTAAAACAGAAGAACGTTTATCCTTCAGATGCTAACAAATTAAAATTGCCACAGCTACAACAGTAGTAACTAGTAAAAAAACTTGTTTATGTCTACAGGTGGTGAACATGTCTAACCTGTATCTATCGAACCTCTCGGGTTCGTTCGCAGATAACTTTTTCCTCCTGTGGCTTTGTTGGGGTCAGACTAATGTTGCTACTGGATCTAGCGTGTCCAGCAGCATAGATTTATTTCTTGTCCCAAGGTCTAATCACATCTATATATAAAACTGTATAGTATAGCTATATATGAACATGCATGATTGAGAGGTAAGAGTCTTTACCTATGATATAAAGTACCATTAGTAAATAAAGTTTATTCCCGTATTTCATTACGTATATATATATATATATATATATATATATATATATATATATATATATATAAATTCAAATCTGCAACGGCGGGGATCGAACGCGTGCAGCTATGTGTCTTCTCTCGCTAGGCGCACGCAAAAATCAAAATTAATCAGAAAGCCAAATTGTAGTAGTATCTTAGTCTTGTCAGTTATCATACATGAATTAACAGAATTTATATATTTTATTTACACTCAGACTTAGTAAATATGTTTACATCAAAGTGTTTTGAGACAACCATCAATTTAGCGTTTTGCTAGTTCTGCTATGGACCAAACCACCGGACATACTGCGGCGTGGTATCTATCGCATTTGTTCCAGCATTGTCTGCTTTGATATTATTTATAAAACATATATATGGCATTTATTGAATTGAACTGTTTCGTCAGCATGCCTGGGACGAGATCTAAAGTCTGGCCACGAATAGGACTCGATGATTTTGTTATAGTTCAGCATAGCAGATCCTAAAGGGTTGAATATAAACTACTTTGCAATTACAAAATCAAACGTGCTTCTCCGTAATAGCAATTCGATCCGACATATAAGCCGAATATCTCTTTACGGTTTATTGACAGTAAAACTATGTACTATAATCGGGGCCCCAGCTGAGCCTTCTAGATTCACATACTCTCATTCTAATAATAAATCCTGTTTATTGAATACATGTGTATGAATATACATGCATTTAAAATATACTATAAATATAAACAATTGTATAATTGTGCCCGTTAGGCACATTGGCTTAGGTAACCTTTCGTGATATGTGGAACATATACATAATGCCTTATACGTAAAATAAATGCAAACAAATATATATGGTAATAATCTACGATCGGCAACCTTTACTAAAATAGTGCATATCACAGTACTGCACTAAGAAGTTCTGATCGGGCCCGGCCCTGATTATTAACTACAATTATTAGATATGATGGTTTGGTGACCATCAAGTGAAGTAAAGTTCTCTCGTCGGCGCAGATAGATTTGCATGTATTGCATGTATATATGAGTGTCTAGAACCGACCTCCAGATATGTTCCCTTCATGAAAGCCACCTTTAAGCTTTCATCCACATTCAGGGGGAATTGTAGACATTCGCACACTTATGCGGCATTCGAGCCAGCATTCGTTCTCATATATATATATTTATATATATATACATATATGATGCGACGACACAAGTTGTGAGTCCAAATCGACTTGGCCAGTTTGAAAGAAAAAGAAGAAGACGATCAAAATGAAGAAGTATACGAGGCGGGTGCACCACCGTCATCACCACCACCACCATCATCATCATCACGACCATCCGCCAACACCACCATCACCACCGCCAAACAAATGAACGAAGCAAGGCAGCCAGCCAGGCAGGTAGGAGAGCGGGCGGGCGGGCAACGTGGTGAACAAGAAAAGCAAAACATTGTCTGAATACGTCGTCCGTAGAGCGGCTAGGAGATCGGCCGCCACCGCTGTGACCGCCCGGGCGTCCGTCCGTCCGAGGAGGAGAAACGGAAAAACAGGTGGTCTCTCTGTCTGTCTGTTTGTCGGTCGGTCGATCGATCGGTCAGTCAGTCAGTCAGTTGGTGGGCCTGTTGGTGAGTTGTTTGTGTCGGTCAACGTTGTTGTCGTTGTCGTCGTCATCACCGTCGTCACCATTGTCGCTGTAGGTAAGAAACGTCGTCGACGACGACGACGACGACGACCGAAAAGCGTCATCGTGAATATTATTTACGAGTCGTGAGTAGCAGCCACCGTAGCAGAAGTCAGAATAGTAGCAGTAGCTGTGGTAGTAGTCGTAGTAGCCAAACAGAAGTCTGCGGACAGCCCTCGAACACGCTCGATTGCAATATCCGGGACTGAGCCCTCCTCATATTCAAGGTGTGACAGCAACCCTGAACGTCGTCAGCCAGCTTGCGCATCCAACGTATATCCAGCCACATTGTGCAGATTAGTCCAGACAAAAGTCCGCCACCGAATCGAAGCCCAAACACCAAATAAACGCACGCCGGACGATTGCTGATATCTGTCTAGATATA
Organism: Dermanyssus gallinae; assembly: GCA_003439945.1. Taxonomy (NCBI): domain Eukaryota; kingdom Metazoa; phylum Arthropoda; class Arachnida; order Mesostigmata; family Dermanyssidae; genus Dermanyssus; species Dermanyssus gallinae. The sequence goes on along the minus strand of QVRM01004188.1, from coordinate 2,809,094 downwards.
TGTATATCCTAAAGCTATCGAACGCTTAGGTACATTGTCGACTACATGACGAGACATGCTACAGTCCGTAGCTCTCACGCTGGCATCTGCGGTGGTTTGAAGCACGTCCGGAGAACGTAGCAAACGCAAATCTAACACATTACACGCAGGGTGACTTGCTACCCGCCGGATGGCTTGATCAATATGAGCACCGCACGAAATTTTACTTTATTGGCGATATAAAGCCGTATCAACTACGCACTATATCTCATACAAAGCTCAACCGCCGATACAACTAGCCGGCTCGTCTCAGCGCGAAGAGTGTGCAACTTTGTGTTTATAAATGTGTATATAGAATATCTTGTGAATAAGAGTGAATAAAGCGGAACCTCTAATATAGAGTCGGTGGCTATCAAAACGATAAACATTAAGAAGCTTTCTTGGGAAACTAGGCCTGTTATAAAAAAAAAATAGTAAATCATGCGTGCATATTTAAAATACTAACGATAAAATAAAACTAGTTGATTTAGTTTAATTAAATTATTATAAAAAAAATATATTGTAAATTTATTATATACACTTCCTTGCCGAATCTTAAGTCTGTATTCAAGTCGGTCTGTCTATTGAAGCTCCGCCACATAAATTGCATCTGCTGTAGATTTCTTGAACGATAGAGTCATTCTCGACATGAAAACTAAATATTGTTCACTTAACAACTTCTTAATTACATATAGTGGTCAGAAGTCAAGCGTACAATACGCCGTTATTCGTTGTTAGATAAGAAAGGTTGTAAGCCACTTTTTTTATTATATTTAGTGTGCCGACCTAAATATAGTCTCCATGATAGTTAACGGACCTGCCTAAATGGCCTCGCGGGGCGTTTTCACGATGGGGCATCGGGTTGAACACAGGTGATTTCTGCTTATACCGATCTGCGGGCGGCCCGTTGCTCCTGGGCGTATGATAGAGCCGAATCGAGCGATTAATTGGTTGACCGGCCGGTTGAGGCAGCCCATCTATCAACCAACTTGCTTCTCCCCAACTAGCCATTCCTCGTCAAGTTCGACCTACACACACTGATGCGGTTGTGCGATCTCACCACGAACGGCGGATGGAACATGGGCTATGTGCATCATGACGATATTTATAATAAGAGCAACAGCAATCAACACCTGCAGCGTTTGTAGGGCTCCTTGGACAGATTGGTAAAATGCGGAGCTAGCTAAACCGATGCGTTCGTTCAGTATCGGACGGTCGGGTCTCTGAGTGACGAATATGTGATCGTGTCACGCCTTGACAAGAGATGCCAAGAGATCAAGGCCTCACCTCCAGACGACCGCCCATAGCAGCAGCAGCAGCAGCAACAATGGGCTTTGCGTGGTGGTCGTCGACGTCATGGTCAAATTCAAACGAGATTGCTGAGCCCAGCCAGGTATCGACTCATCTGCCTGCTGTCCATTAGCATTTTGTGATGTCCATGCCATCATGGCGTGCCGATGAAATGCCAATCATTTGCCTTGGCTATCTGCTTTGTCTTTTCTCTCTCTCTCTCTCTTTCTTTCTCTCAGTTAGCCAACCGAAGGTGGTAGATAAGGCGGCGACGCTATTGCCTCTGGCCGAGATGAACTACTGTTGACTCTGTTGTTACACACGGCTCCCGTACGCCAGTAATCAATCGCGACCTCAGCTCACTGATAACTACTGAATTTCACTATCTCATGACAGTGTACAGTGCGGCTGCGTGGCTGTGTGTCCGCCCATGCGTAGATTTCTGGTAATGTAAGAGTGCAAACGCCCTTGCTCAATGAACGCAAGACAGCAGGAGATTAGGCGGCGGGGATTTGATGTTGGCAAAACTGGCTTGGTCATCGCACCAGCCAGCCCGCTCAACTCAGCTCGGCTCAACCAGGTCAGCTAGAAGCAGCCACTTTGTGCTTGCTACTGTGGCCAACGACGTCTATGAAGACGACAGTAGGTAGTTCCCGCAGCAGCAGCAGCACCAGCAGTAGAAGTCGATATGATAGGGATCAAACATCGACCACCCTCGCGTCTTACGAGACGCTCGCTGGACGACGACGGCGATGATGATGATGGTCATGATATGGCTGATGCAGAAAAAAAACAGAAGAAAAACGTGGATATGTCACTGTGGAGACTCTGCGGCTCTACTCAAGCGATTCGCGACGACGGAACACCAGCAGCAGCGACAACTGCTGCTGCTACCGACTGTGGCCCACTGTCCTGCTGACGCGACCGCCCGCACGCCGCTTACTCTGTCGCGAACTGTTCTCTATTATCCCGTTGCAGCTGTTGCTGTTGTTGTTATTGTTTTTGTTGTTGTTGCTGTTAGCCCGACGTCTCCGGCTTGGTCGCCACGTCTCCACGCCTACCGACCTGGTGATAATCATAATCACTGTTATTGTCCCGGCCAGGCGGGCGGCTGCGGCTACCGACGTTACCGCCGCTGTCGCCGTCGCCGCTAGCACCGCCGATCTAGCCGTCCTACGTCAATTACCTATCCGTTTATCCATCCATCCATTAATGCATCCATCCGTCTATCCATCCATCAATCCATCCAACTATCGATCATTCATCTCCCTTCTCCCTCTCTCCCTCTCCCTCCTGCTGGGATTTCACCTTGTTTCAGGCAGCGATTACCCTGCTTACTATTATCTTGTTGGTGAATATTCACGACAGTTTCTGAGACCATACTTCGTTACTAACGACGCCAATGCGTCGAGAAGAAGATCTGCGGCAGGAGGGGAGTGAAGAGAATACGCCGTGGAGCAGATGAAGCATCGATGAAGTTGACTATGGCGAGCTATTGCCAGTTTTTAATTTTTCTTGCTTTAGTCTTATTAAAGCAGAGCATTACGCTGTACGCACAGCGTAATGCAATATACCAACTTGCTGTGAGTTTTCCATTTCGTTTGATTACCACATTTGAGTGTAACTTCCTGACATCTACAAATACATATGACAATTTGCTTGCCTATACAGGAAAGTATCCACTGCGTTACTCAGTGAATAAAAAAGCTGGAAATAAATGATTACAATAAGCTGCATCCCTAACTTAGGCATAACTTACTTTTGTAACGATGCACTGCCACGTAGACAGTGGCCATCGTCGTAACTTCTTGCAAAAGTAATCGCCAACAGACATGAACGCTGCGCGTTTTATACTCACAATCCCACCTAACCAAGATTATGAAAACCTGTCGCTGCTATTCACACACTTTACGTGGTTACTTACCGGCTACTAGTAATATGCCGAGTCGCTAGAGACGTGTCAGCTTAAGCTTGGCAGAAAGTTGATAGAAGAGGGGGTCGACATGTAAATGATACAATTAAGTTAAAAAAAACGATCGAGTGATTTCAATTCTTTGTAAGGTACCGGTTTTGAAACGAGTTTTCCGCATACAATTTTGCTCACTAGCAGCCCTGACGCCGCGCCGCTTGAAAATTGTGTATTGATGGTAATTGATCGATGATGTTGTTGTTGTCTTTGATGAAAAGTAAAAAACTAACTATCTGATTGGCGAGTGTCGGTAAGGTGTCAGTCAGACAGTTTGACTAACACAGTTACACAGTACAGTAATAACACTAGACGCAATGGGCACGGACGCTACCGTCGCCGTCATTGAAACGATCGCGCTGACAGACTCTTTTGATGTTGCTGGCGGCGATATCTATCTATCTATGTGGCTGGCTGGCTGGCGGCCGGTGAGCGGTTAGCTGTTCGGCTGGCTGGCAGGCGTTACATGCATGCGCCGCGCATTGCTACTGTTGATGTAGAGAATTAGCGCCGCGCATGGTAGTTAACCCCTGTTGTAAACGATTGTCATCATGTTGTTGTTGATGTTGCTGCTGCTGCTACAGCCACAGCTATGGTGATTCTAGCTCAGCTAGTGGCGACTGGCACAGCGACTTCATAAACCGGCTGAGTGAGCGAGAGTGATCTCTCGCTTTTCTTGCAACAATGATAGGAAACGACGACGATGACGATGCTCCCATTCGTTTGCTCGCTGACGCGAGTTCTTCTTCGTTGAGTCTTGAGCTTCAACTCCCAGGCGGCCGCTGGTCCGCTCGTGTCGCTCGTGTTGTTCCCCGATCGCCCGATCTTGCACCACCATCACCAACCACTACGACCACCACCACCAGCACCATTGAACAGCCAATTAGAATATCAGCCAATAACCCCTTGAACCCATCCCTCCCAACCTCCGTCCCTCCCTCCCTGCCTCCCTTATATCGGCTCGTGGTTGTCTATCGTACTTGGGCTTGCGGCGGCGGCGCAGCAGCAGCGGCACTATCATCAGGCAGCAAGAAAGAGACCGTGAAGCAGATGAAATAAGGAGAGAAATAGAGAGTGGGAGGGGAGTTAGTAGGAGGCGGGTTTACAATTTTCAGATGCTGCCTTCAGGGGCTGCTGAGGAGGGGTGTTGAGGGGAAAAAGACAGCCAAAGTTTAGGACGTGTGTACACAACGTACATGCGTTGTCACATATACATACAGACATACAGGCATACATACAGAGAGACAGTCAAACGTTCGGCTTCTACGACAGCAACGGGTAGTCCTCCGATTCGAATTGTTGGTACGAGACGAGACAGCGATGAGATCCTGTCGGCGGGCGGGGAATGGGTGTGGGGCTGAGGATGTTGATGGGTCAACCCTTGAAGGGTTGACCCCCCGAGCGAGCGAACGATCGTTACTGCCAGATGACTTGGGTTCAAGCAGCTTTATGGGGCAGACGACCGACGAATGGGGTCGTTCGTTCTCGTAACAGCGTATGACGAGGACACAACTGAGCCGTGTCTCATCGGGTTCGGCTGCGGGAAGTTGCCGTGGCGGTGCGGCGCGTGCCTGGCCTATGAGAAATAGATAACCGACCACCCCCCTGCATCATGTTCAGAATTCATCGACTATGCTACGGCCACAGCCGCCGCCACCGCTGCTGCTGCTGGTTCGGGCCCAAGACATGGCGAGGCAAGATTACCCAGCATGGGATTAAGAGAAAGTAACTGACGATCCGCACTTTTCGACGCACGCCAATCAACCAGCTAACATGCCACTCTAGGCAAGAAGGTCGTTAGCACTGCAAGAACGACGAGTTAACATGCACCGGCTAGACCGGTTCAAATGAAAATGCTTTCTTAAAGTATGCGATGGCAAACCACCATAAAATGGAATTATATTATGGCCCATGTTTATCTAAAATGTATGTATATGTATATATATATATATATATATATATATATATATATATATACATATATATAATGCTGTATTGTGTTCCATCGAAACATTACCCGTTTTTTTCTTCATCCTTAACTACGACATTTCACAAGGATACTCAGATATTAGATTGATATAAACGATGATTAACAATATTTGCTAGATCTTGCTCAAAGTATATCTATATATATTTATACATGTTCGTCTGTACTTTAAAAATGTATTCTGTACGTAAAAACAGAGCATTACAAAGATGCAGCATAGCGGAAGGGTAGAGAATTTCTTTATTGTCTTTCTTCAATTTCCAGCTAAACGCCGAGTTTTATTGCTGAACATATTTTATGCTTCAACTGTTAACCCCTTACTTACTGTCAGCTCCGTATTTACTGCTAGAAATGATTAGATTTGCATATATATATATATATATATATATGCGTTAGGCTTAGACGACCTGCTCCTCTAGTAAGGCCAGCAGTGCTCGATGAGCTCGGTCAGTCCTACAGTCTATTGTACATATATATATATATATATAGATCGACTGATTGATCGATCGGGCATCACCTTGACGTTGACGCGTCACCTTGATGAAAACGTTGTCAAGTCTCATTGGCTGGTGATTTGTGTGACCGGGTGATTTATTCGAGCGTATCAGTTCTGCCGAAAGTCGCAATGCGTTATCATGCAAACCGGGACCACACGGGTCGTCGCGGACAGGGAGCGCGTTGTCTCCTCAGTCACTCCCTCACCTGCCTGCTTGAGTACATACTTATCTCGGAGCCGCAAAGCAGCGCAATACATCCACGCGTCTGACATCTCAATTGATGATCTAGCTCTGGCATATACTATTGCTTATGAGCAGCTACGCCCAGCAGGGAAGTATTTCATGCTTGCAGATTCTGTTTGTCCTCAACACTGAGCTCCCGTTAACAATGTGCAGTCGACACAGCGTGCCTTAGTAGTGTACCGTTCGTATATAACAAACAAAACACGGGTCTGTCAGTGGCTGTTTCTCTGCATCAAACCCGCGTCTTCTAACACTATATATATATATATATATATATATATATATATATATATAAATATATATATATATATATATATATAAATAGCAGTAGCTTTGCACTTCAAGATGGTGCATAATTACAATACAGTCTGTATATATATATATATATATATATATATATAGTCTGTATTGTAATTATGTACCATATTGAAATGCAAAGCTACCGCGAAATAAACAATATATATAGTGAAGTTATATATATATATATATATATATATATATATAGGGTCATTCATATTGTTGTGCACGCATTTCGAGGTATGATAGAACTCGGCAAGAAAATAAGTTTTCCCTATGGAGGGAAGACGTGGAAACGTCTTGTTTAGGAGAGAGAGTGAAGTTTATAAAAGTAGTTTTTCTGCTTATTTTTCCTACATAGTTGTGCGAAATCTCTGTTTGCGGGAGAACCAGTCAACGCATGAAGGAACCGATTACACCGGCGTGTTCGGAGAAAAATTCTGCACAGCGGAAGACACTTCACTAGCTTGCGTAGCAAAAAGCTGATACCCAGATTAAGGAAAGTCATGAAAAGTCGATATTTTACGTTAACGCCTTTTCATGAAAAATCGTAATTTTTTACCATTGCGACCAAAAATGTACGTCCGAAAGACCACTCTCACGCAATAGCAAATTTAATGCCCATCATTTTCGTATCAAGGTGATGGTGCTGCGTTACGTAGTTGTCAAGTCACTATGCTTTTTCGATAGCCATATCGAAAGCGAAGGCATGCATATTTCCATAGGGCGTATGAGAAAGTTAGGTACCTATTTTGAGGTTTGGTAGAACTCAACAAGAGAATAAATTTTCCTAGTGGAAGGAGGGGGCGGAAACGTCTTGGCAATTTTTTACGGTTCTGAACGTGAAAACTTGCACGTAAAACATAACAACTATGGCTATCGAAAAAGCTTAGTGACTTGACAACTACGTAACGCAGCACCATCACCTTGATACGAAAATGATGGGCATTAAATTTGCTTTTGCGTGAGAGTGGTCTTTCGGACGTACATTTTTGGTCGCAATGGAAAAAACTTACGATTTTTCATGAAAAGGCGTTAACGTAAAATATCGACTTTTCATGACTTTCCTTAATCTGGGTATTAGCTTTTTGCTACGCAAGCTAGTGAAGTGTCTTCCGTTGTGCAGAATGGTTCTCCCGCAAACAGAGATTTCGCACAACTAAGTAGGAAAAAAAAGGCAGAAAAACTACTTTTATAAACTTCACTCTCTCTCCTAAACAAGACGTTTCCACGTCTTCCCTCCATAGGAAAAACTTATTTTCTTGCCGAGTTCTATCAAACCTCGAAATGCGTGCACAACAATATGAATGACCCTGTATATATATATATATATATATATATATATATATATATATATATATATATAGTATAAAGTGTTAGAGGACGCAGGTTCGATGCGGAGAGACAGCTACTGACAGACCCGTGTTTTGGGGCGTTAGGAACGCAGGAGTACCGATCGGACTAGCGTAGGTGATGCGCTCGCTCTACAGCACGTTCTGGCGTCTTGGCTGGCAAAAAGTCTGAGGTCCTACGCCTATCTCTACCCCTCTCTAGATGTGTCATCAGCGTTCGGGTTCGCTCGATCGAATGTGTTACATTATGATAAGTGTATGAGCTGTTTATGGATGAGCTTAATATATTAACTCGGTGCGTTTCCAACCGTTGATCACGATTATGATTCCATTCATTTACTCATTCATGCTTCTCCCTAATTTCTGGCGCTGCTTCTCCGCCTACTGCTGGCAGTTTTCGCTCGTTTGCCTCCCTTTCTCGGTCTGGTCGCTTTTTCGGACGTTCTTGTTTGTCTACATTTGTTTATATATATATATATATATATACTTTCTCTCTTTGTTTCTCCCCCTTTGTTGACGTAGGTTTCCGCCGCCTGTGGGTTTGACTGAAAGATAGCACCGCTCGATCGGCAATCGAGCGTAAAAGTCGCAAGGAGGCGCATTATCATGATCACATGGCTGATTCCACGTGAGCGACATCGCCACAAATCTACGAGTTCAGCATCCGGCGTCTCTCTTCCACGCTCGAACGTCGATCTCATCATGGCTGTTGGATGCCATTGTTAACGTCGGCGTCACCACCATTCCGTATCGTTCGTTGTTGTCGCGCTGCGGTCGCCCTCACTACGATCCACCACCACCACCATCATCATCATCACCACCACCACAAGCACCACCACCACCACCGTTGTGACCACAATCAGAGTCCCGCCGTCATCATTATCATCATCATCATCAGCATAAGCAGCCGCGTCATCATCATCACTATTATTATTATTATTACCCTTACGACGACGATGACGACGACGTCTGTGATCAATATGGGCGGCCACTGCTGCCAGCAGCACCATCACCACCACTACGACCACGACCAGGAGCGGCAGCAACGCATCATGATCTCCCTCCCGCTTTGCTCTCTCTGTCACCATCATTCTCGCTCTCACTATTCTTCGTTCTCTTCCTCTTTCCTCTCCTCTCCCTGTTGTCCGTATCTCTCTATGATTTGGTGATCGTAGCTCATTCAAGCTGTTAAGTAGTGGGCTATGGTCTATTGGCTGCTGCTGCTGGTGCGGCTGCGGCTACGGCTGCCTTTCGAAGCGGTGCTGATCGGGTCCCAGCCAAGTAGTTAGTTACTGTTCGTTGACGCTGAAGGTGATGCGGCGGTGGTCGAGCCCGTGGTGGTGGTGATGGTAGCAGCAGCAGCAGCTAGCAGCTCTTTCTAGTCGGAGTCGTCGCGATCGTGAAGGAGAAGGTGGCGGCAGTGGCGTTGGCTGCTGCCGACGACAGTCGCAGCGACGGCAACGGCGGCGGTCACGAAGTAGACGTCACGCTCGACGAGGTTTTGTCGTCGTCGTCGTCGTCGCATAACCATGACCCATCATTGGACCACCACCAGCGGGTTTGGCTTAAGCGCGACAGGCGACGACGACGACGACAACGACCATAGCAGCAGCGGCGGCGGCGGCTGGCAGCATAGAGCCGTCATGGCGGTGGCAGCGGCGCGGCGGGGTCCACGTGGACAGGCCGCCTATGACGACGACGACGACAACAACAACAACAACAGCAACCACCACCACAACGTGGCTATCCGTTCTTTTAAGTGACGAAATTTACGAACGCGTATCGGCGTTGATCGTTGGTGTCAACAGAAAAAGTGTCGCCTGCTTGCCTACTGGGCGGCAGGCTGCCATAACGCCCGCCGCTCGATGGGTGGATGAATACTACTGGCTAGCCTCTTTATCATGGCGACAGTTTTTCGACTCTATGACGCCGCCCACGCCGTCCACGACGACTCAGCGTTGAAGCCTTTCGAGGAGTCTGATGACTACAATAATGAGATACGTTACACCTACCGCTTCGTCTTCTTCTCAACGACCAGTCCCATCAGAACTAGTTTAGTCTTAGTTGGCTTCACAACGACTGCAGGTTACTAACTCGTACGGCGCGAATTGCTACGCTGCTGACAGCCTGGTGTATTCATGAGTACAACCACTTAACGGCATATGACTAGCAACTACGCCTCACAACTTGGGGGCTACTACAGCTTCAGCTAACACCAATGACTATACATCGACATCTCATACGTCAGGCTGCAAGAAGCAAACTCGTATTACCTAAGATATAAATAAGACGTCAAATATATGTATATATATATATATATATATATATATATATATATATATATATATATATATATATATATATATATATATATATATATATATATATATATATACTATTCGCTTCTATAGGGGAAAACAATTGGCTTCTAACTTATGTATACACCGGACCAAATAAAAGCAAACGTCACACACACATATATGCGCAAATTAAAGGTCATCTGGATTAAACCTGCGACATTCTAGATTTCAAAGTGTGCGCTGATTTATAAACCTTTTATAAGTTAACTACTATTCGCGCTTTACTAATTTCCTTGAAATGCTGCTTAAGCTATTGTGACCTGTGGTTCAAACTTAAATGTCACTCACTTCAGCGACCTTGCCGAATGCACATCATTATAATTATTATCTAGGTTGCGTAAACTCATCGACTTCAGACCAAATATTAAGTAGGAAGTACATAACCCATTAACGCCTTTCATTGACCTTGATGAGCAATTTGCTGCAGCACTTGAGGACTGGCGAATATGACAGTTTGGAGCTTCAATGTTTTTACTGCAGTTCTACACTTGAAGTTCAAGAATGCACTACGTGGACTGAAGAATATTTTTGTTCACAAAGCCGCTTCATCGATTATTGTCAGTTGCAATCATACTGGTAATTATTACTATATTAAACTACAACAAATTCTGGCAACCTCCAATAAAGAAATAATATACAATAAAATATAATACAAAATATATGTGTGGCTGTTAAAAAGCACTTCCTAAATACTACCGAAGGCACATTGAGGGGGACTGAACCATTAATGGGTATGGACTCTAGTCAATAAGTACATAAGTCATAAGTCAATAAGTACAAAACGTAACTCCAGATTGCTCAAATAAAGTTTTTAAATTTTCTAAGATAGAATTCAAACTTAAATGTTACTCACTTCAGCGACCTTGCCGAATGCACATCATTATAATTATTATCTAGGTTGCGTAAACTCATCGACTTCTGACAAAATATTAGGTAGAAAGTACCTAACCCATTAACGTATAATGGGAGTAGAAGATAACGTATAATCATAACAATCCGATATGATTCTTATATTCCTGAAAGTAGAGTTATTTTTTTAGATTTCCACGTAATGTCACACCAATGTCTACAGATTCCTTAAAGCGGTGAATCTGTGCATCGAAGCATCTTTTCCAGAATGCGTTGTTCAATATTTTCTAGCTTCACCTCGATGGCTTCAAGCATCGATTTGCACCTAGCACAGTGGAAACATTTGGTAGGCATTCTGCGCTATACCAATCGCTACTTACTAAACCACCTTCTTCCAGCTCCAACATCGCCGTAATGTCACTCCTGAAGAAAAAGATAGCTATCATCACCTTGCCAGCCGACCGTTGTCGCTTTATCAAAAGCATCACATCCTCTGACTACGGCGAGCTTGCAACCCGAGGGTCGTCGCCAATGACGAGTGTCACAAGAGCACAGAAAAGTGAGCCTACTTAAAATTTACCCGAAACTCTCGAATCAGAAGGACTGGCGTGTCCGTTTTGTCCTGTTTTTACCTTTGTGCACTTTATCCTTGCTGGAACTTGTACAAAAGAACAGTGCGCAGCCCGACTTTTGGATACTGGAGTTGTTACATCTGAGTGAGATACTCGTGTTACATCTTCCGAGAGAGTAAATCCACTAACACAGCTGCTAGGCAAAAACTTACATGAAGTTACGCTATGACCACATGCGCGACTACGCTAGATGAGAGGAAATGCGACTGCCCGAAAGAGCAGAACGGAAGTTCTCAGCTTACGTTGTGCCTCTCGTACGGGCAGTCACCTGGCCAGCGACGAACAAGCCACGAACAAGTCACCGAACCGGCATTCTATATAACTGCGATAACTGTACACCTGGCTCCAATAATTAAGCGCCCGCTCAGATTGGAACAAGTTACTCTGAATCTGTCCCTTGAGGTAGAAGAAGTCAGGTCCAGCGCTCTTGAGAGGGAAGAGTGCGGGGGCAGACCAGGTGTAGTAAAAGCATTGGGTGCAGTCTGAATCGTTTTTAAAAGACTTCCTTTCCTGGCTCCAAATTCCAGAAAATTAGCACATTGCCAGGCTTTACTATGTAAGGGCAAGCATGACGATGACAGACGTGGCCCAAATGTATAATGCCATATAGCATATCGAAGAACGCTGAAAAAATCCTTCTGAAAATTGGTTATAGAACAGACCGAGTACGTGGGCGACTAGACCCTTCTCCCGGAGCAATTCGGCTTCCGGAAGGGTTATAACACGCGTGATGCAATTTATGTGCTTTAGTCAGAACGAAATGTGGCAAAAATATGTTAAACGCACGTTAAGACAGAATATGGGAACCCCGCAAGTAGATCCACTGAGCTGCGTCCCCTTCCCTCTTGTGTTTGCAGATGCTGCCGGCGGAGGTGTTTCTTGTCGAAAAAGGGCTGGACATAACGCCATGAAGACAAAGGCTGTGAAATGCAGAAGAGAGAGTCGATTGGCTGCAAAAACGTTATACGTTGAGGTGGCCAATCCTTTAAATTTGTCAACGACCTTTATTGCGAACATCGCCGAGACAGTGCGCACAGATCAAGTTTTTCTTTATGGAGAAAAGGGAAGCCTTTTGGTGACTGTCCGCCCTGATGGCAGTAGCACTCTTTCACCTCAAGATTGTCCCAAGTTCATGTCTTGACGAATCACAATACATATAAAGAAAGCACTTTGTTTGTCAATGCGGGTAAGAAGTCGCTTTGCGTGCCTTATGTGAAGTTATTCACCTGAGATTATTTGATTGAAGTTGAAAACGCGTGTACAGTGCCATTCGAAAGCGTTATCTCGGAATAAGGAAAATAAAGCTGAACGAAATCGACGAAAGGTTGGAAACCTGGATATTTCAATGGCTTTTAACCCGGTCTTGCATGTGACAATCGCCATGTCTAGAAAAATATATTTCGGCCAGCCGGCAAAGCCATTTCGGCAGGGAGTGTTCTGAAAGCTGCTCCTTTTTGTCTTAACTGATCTAAATTGCTAGTTGAACGGTTGAAACACTAGAGGTTTAAATAAGGCTTCGAGTTTGATATTGCAATACTAGCCATGAGGTAGTCCTTACACTTAACTGCCGGTTCGATTTTAGTTTACGCGAGAATTAGGCTTCATCGCCCACATTAGTATAGTCAGTTGCCTACCATTCGCATTTACGGCGTTGTCTTATGGACGAGACATAAAAAGTCAATGATCGTTTAAACAAACAAGCTTTCCCTGTCTGCTGTTTTGCGTAGTAGTAGCTTCTGGCTTAGACAATATGGCGGTGTGATGGCATCACTTTAGGCATTTCGCTTAGGTGGCACAAGTGAGCTAGTTGATATCTGTCACGCAAGAGAGCTATTCCTGCTAAAAGCTGTTCAACCTACCATGCGCCCGTATCCACTTAACCTCAAGCAATAACTAAAGGGTCTGCAACACGTAACATGGTGTGTTGTAAAACGGTTGCATTTAAAAGTATGTAATCGGCTAGTATTTGACATGTGACATGGGCCCTAACGTTACCGGCTACTCGAGAAAATTTACAGATGCTGATAATGTCAAAGCAAAAACCGTCATCGCTCTCATCGAAATCGAAGGTGAAATTAGCGTAATGACTACGCGTCCAACGTCCACTCACTCAGCATGGAATCCTTTACATGAAATATGATCACCTGTTTCCTGTTTGAGGATGAGAGATGTCTTTGTCAGCCGACTGACACGTCTACAGGACTACCGCAGCTAAAAGAGCGGCGGCGGCGGCATCAGCCTACGAATGGTCGTAGAGCCCGTTCATGGGAGCCCGATATTCGATGCGCTGGACCACCGCTGAGTGCGGCTGACGCTTCGCCTAGGGGTTCCCTCGCAACCGAGAGTGCGTGTGAGACAGAGCTAAAGAGGCCTTGGTAGCAGGCGGGGCGAGCCAAGCATATTGCTTCGCAGCATGGCTATGCGCGCGTCGTTACGTACTAGACGCAGGGGAGGGGGGGGGGTGGGGCGGGACTAGAATCAGTGACGACTTGACGGCAGACGGTAGAAAGGTTCATTGACGAGTTACGTCCGTCACACAGCTTTAACCGAGAAGACGGTGGTAGTACGCCGGTTGCAACTGTGACGTTTTCATTAGATATGCTAATGCCAGTAGCATGTCTGTCGGTCGCTGCCTTAAGTAGGGCTTTGTGTTCGAGTACAACCTTCGGATGTCCGACGCGATGATACAGCAACACCCTTGTAGCAGACGTTGTTCACACACAGAGACGCACTCACCCTTTTACGCTCCACGCACTGGAATATATATATATATATATATATATATATATAAACAGGTATACAGACAGACCACCGAGAAGCTTATCCGTGGAGAGAGCTCGAGGTGGTGGTCCGCAGCAGACGGCGGGGCCGACAAGATTTGCTGTTACGATGACCATAACGATGGCGTCCACACGGTCGTGAACGACATCGCGCGATATCGCGCTGCTCTGAAGGAAACAACCGAAGAATGATTATGTCTCTCCGACTCTGTTCCGCGGCGGCCTTAGACGAGTAGACGTGTAGATTGAGTCGTTGTCTAGTGTCTATGAATCCTCTGAAGGATGTTGAAATGAAAGATGAAATAGATGATGTCGTCCAGGTTGTGTGTCTGTATCTGTGTTAGCGTCCTGTATATATATATATATATATATATATATATATATATATATATATATCGGCCGTCGAATCGGAAGCGCGATGTCGAGAGAACAATAGTAGACGTAAGAGAACAGCGATACAGCTAGTGAAACAGAGTGACAGAGTGTCCTGTCGGTGGCCAGCGGTGGGCCCATCAAACGTACAAATGAAACGTGCGGCCGCGAACGTCGACCACCCCTAAAACCCGGTAGCAGCACCTCGTTTCAAATCCGAACGAGCCCCATTTCAGCTTTGAGCCCAAATAACGCACATACGAGTCTGCCGAAGAGAAGAACCACCTTGACTGTCAGACGTCAATTGAAATGGTTGTAGTGGTGGTAGCAATATGAATAATAACAATAAGAGTATTAATAATACTTGTATTTCGTAGTTAATATTATTTTTCGTACGTATTTGGGGCGTAGCAGGTAGAGTTTGACTAAAATTGCATAAAATAGACCGCTAACGCCTCGTTGTCGTACAATGCATAGAGCTCTTTATGCATCTTCGGAGGATCTACAACATTTTGTGAAGATCAAACAGAGAACATTTCGAAACGGGTTACTGAGTCTAGCTTTTCGGCCCATATTGAACTTCTGAGCTTCTTCTGCCATATACGGACAAAGCCTATTATTAGAAAGCCCCACTTGGAGAGAGCCGTCCGATCATGAATGTGGTTATTTTTTCCAGTTTTTGTCCATCTGCCACAATCAGGAACAACTTCATCTGTATTTCTGTAGCTACTGGGTCGTGGGTCAGGTGTCGATACTACATCATCATCATCAGCATCATCACCCCCCCGGCGGCGGTGGAGAAGGAGGTTCGTGCAGGGACAGCACATGGGAGGTGGTAGGGTAGCGGGGACAGCGGGGGAAGCGTCAGAAGAAACTGTCATTGGTCAATGCATAAAGAGTCGTCGCCATATTCATGCCACGGCGGGCCAAATGCCGCCGACCTGACTCGACCCGACTCGACTCGCTGACTGACTGGATGCATTGTCTGGTGCGCACTTGCAGCCAGCAAGCAAAAGCAGTGATGGCCAGCGCTAGGTACGAAGGAACGAGCGACTTGAAGCGACTGCTGGCGGCAATGGCGGCGGCGGCAGTCAGCTCGCCAGCTGCAATCATGGCGTCCCAGATGACGGGCGGTCCCCGGACGGACCTTGTGAAGGGCCGAGCTACAACGGCTGCTGACAATAAAGCCCGAGTCGAAACCGTCCAATGGGCACCAGGGAGCTGTTGTTGTTGTTGCAGCAGCTGCTGCTGCTGTTGCTGATGCTGGCGTTGCCGTCGTTCGTCACCACCAAACGCAGGGGAATCGCCGATCGTGAAGGACCGGGCAAGATCTACATAGAGACACAGCATCGACGCTCACTCACTCAAGTCACTATCACGGCGGCCATACCACCACCACACCACCATCATCACGTCCGGATAGTCACGGCTGCTGCTGCAGCCGCCGGGGCTGGTAAGTGAGGATCGCGTTCTGATTGTGATCGCGAAGACGTGAAGAACGGAGTGCAGCCATATTGTCAACACAGTTCGCTCGATAGCGCGTCCGCTGAGGCGAGTTCGGAGTGGTGCTGCTGCTGCTGCTACCAGAAAGGGTGACTTAATGATATTTTTTGTTGTCTCATGCGTCGGTGCCACCAGCGGATCCCGCCTGACGATGACGACAACGACGACGCCGACGCCGACGATGCTGTTGACGCTGGTCGTCGGTAGCTGCCGAAGTCAACCACCATCCAAAGCAGATGGGAGGGCGGTGTTGATTCTACTACCTCCCACGTCGTCGTCGCCGTCGTCGTCGCTGATGACCACAGGGAGCGAAGCGAACGAATCGACGGACCGACCGACCGTCCGTCTGTCTGTCCGTACGTCGGTCCGACCGATCAACGAACTACGCTCTATTATGGCGTTTGGGAGGGGAGCAAAGGGAAGTGTCCCAGTCACTTCGCAAGTCAACTGAAATGAAGAGCCGATGAAGGGCTAGAATTCGGTAGCGAAGTAGCGTCGCGACTGAAGCAAGCCCAAGAGCGTTCAAATGATGAACGCTTGTCAAGAATACCAAGCCATACCTATCGGCCGACCGGCCGCCAGCCAGCCAGTAGACGTTTCTGCATTGGCGACACTAAAAAGTCCGCTGACAATTCTTTGTGTATTATCCCTCCCTCTCCCCTCCTTACCCCTCCCCTTGTCTCATCCCCCATTCCCCTGGCATCCCCAATACCCCCGGGCCGTCTCAACCAATCAGAATGCTGCTTGCTACGTCACTTTGATATTTTATGTGAAGTTTGTAGAAACACGTAAAAGGAAGCCATTCAGATGAATCGCCCTTATCGGGGAACGGGTCGTCAGTAGCGAAGGCAAGGTGAAAATCCATTTTCTTCGCAACTCCTGATCGTATTATTTTTCGTCATCTCTTGCCGATGCTTTCCTATTGTGTCCAATTAAAAGGTCTGCAAGTAGATTCATGTTCAACGTCTTGGTAACACAGGTAAGCCGGGGCCTCGGTGGTACATGCGACGGTGCATCATAACCCAAATGTGCAGGCGTATTACTGCTATTGCGGCGCATACCGTTGTGGCTTTCAGATGCGATTCAGATCGGAGGTATAATTTTCCCGCAATGACGTCGCACAAAACCTAGCAATGAATAGTTGCTTACCGAGAAATAAAGAGATGTGAAGGGAGCATCGAAAGTAGACTAAAGAGAAAAAGAAGGGGATGACGAACAAAAAGTCGATCCCTTAGATTAAGGTATGTGCCTCGTGCAACGCTCAGTTAGCTTACATAGAGTTCTCTGAGCGAGCGACGACAAGGCTCAGCCAGCGATCGAGAGGCGTAACCTCGTGGACAACCTGCATGCTTTGTGGACTCAATGGTCAGAGTGCCAAACGCCCGACGGCGTCTTTAGCCAGAGCAAGCGGGAATACGTGACGGATTTTTTCTACGGCTGTTTTTGCGATGTACTTTAGCAGTGGTGGTTGAATAATCCCAAAGTCGTCACGCTGGAGTCACTCGTTGGAGTTGAGTTGACATCGTTGGTCGCCCTTGCGATGTATGAGAATGTTGCGAAAGCGACAAACTGAAGAACTCAGCTGTCGTCGTCACTATTATTTTTGCGTTTAGCTGCCGACAGCGTTCGCAGCTAATAAAAGCGACTGGTGGACAAATTAGTCAAGTAAGACAAATTTGTCATTTATACAGACGTGGCAGGAACGGCCGTGCAATTTAAGCGTGCTCCACATATTTTGCTCTCATTGTCTTTAAAATGACAAGCCGAAAATTAAACAATCTTTAAAGCATTCATATAAGCACGTATACGCTCGCACGCATACGCATTAGTATCCCAGTTCCCATTTAATAAATATTTGCTAGCAACGAAGATGTTGTCTACTAAGTGTGACTTGCCCGTAGCACATCAAGTCTATGTATCCTATGTTATAGCTGACCAAACATACATTTTGTGAGTTGATAGTAAAGTAGCTCCTGGTGTTAGTATATATATACAGGTAGTTCAACAAGTTCTTAAAATGAAAACCAGGAATTTTCCAAATCTTGTTTTTAATTTTTTTCTTATTCGATATACTCCCCGAAAAGCTCAATACACTTTTCCCACCGAGATTGCAGAGCATTTATACCTCTTGAGTAGAATTCCGCGTCTTTAGACTGAAAATAGCCATTGACAGCAACCCCTTCATTGCTGGAAAAACGCTTTCCACCGAGACTATTCTTCAAATCTCCGCAGAGGAAATAATCAGAGGGGGCCAGGTTTGGAGAATAGGAAGGTTGTTCAATAAGTTCGAACCTCAGTTGGGCCAGTGTTGCCGATGCTTGCCGCGACTTGTGTGCAGGAGCATTGTCCTGGTGAAACGGGACAACCTTATTCTGGAAAGCGGGCCGTTTTACGACGAGTTCTTGCTTCAGGCAGTCCAACAGTCTTGCATAATATTCTCCCGTAATCGTTTTACCGCTTTCAATGTTGTCGACCAGAATTATTCCACGTTGGTCCCAAAAAACCGTAGCCATCATCTTTCCGGCTGATGCCATTGTCCGCACTCTCTTCGGAGGTCCTTTACCATGTGCACACCATTGGCGAGATCCCAAGATCACGAATCTGGGCCAAAAATTCGCCGGATTTTTCGACATCTGGGCCAAATTGCTGTGAAGCTGAAACACGCGCGTCTTTTTGGCCTTGGTTGAGCAAATGCGGCACCCATTTTGCTCTGAGCTTTTTCATCTTCAAGTTCTCGTGCAGGATGAAATGTACACTAATCAAACTGATCCCCAAGGCCTCCGCTATTCACTCGCTTATCTGTGGCAACGATTTTCCGCACTTTTTCCACGTTTTCCTCATCAGTTGCCGTTTTTGGGCGTTCTGAACGTAGTTCATCTTCGGTGCTCCTGCGACATGTTTTAACTCATTAATCCAGTTGGAAACAGTGGCAAAACATAACGCAGAGTTACCGTACACCTCGTCTAACTCAGTTTTCATTTGAGTCGCATTCCAACCTTTGAAATAAAAATGCTTGATAACCACTCGAAACTCTTTTTTCCTCAATTTTTCAAAATCACGCTGATACGTTGCACGGGAAAGGCGATCAAACGAAATCGCAACGGCCAAGCACCATAATATTTTGACTGCTAGCAGTCGAAAAGTTGTCGTTTCCAATTGCGGTTAAAGCGCGCCAAAATTCGAATTTTGAAAAGCTCATTTTAAGAAGCTGTTAAACTACCTGTATATATATTATTTATGCCATAATTTTATTTAGCTCATGTAAAGAATTGTCCCCCTATATATATATATATATGTGAAAGACTTTTCAATACAACCTGTCTCACCTGGAGTTTTTCAGGCACGTCTTTTTCGTTGAGAAAAACAAAGTGGACTCAGCATTACAAAATTCGCATACGCCGCAGGCTAGATATGTTAATTTACGTTCAATATGTTGAAACACATTAGGCACATTGGTAAGGCAGATTCAAAGCGCCCCTTCTATACAATTAATATCATATTGCATGTGCTGCAGCAATGAGCACATATTAAATATAACAAACAGAGTCAGAGGAACAAAGACGTGCAATATGGGTCTATGATTACGGTCTAGCTCTGCATAACCGCAATAACGCCTTAGAAGTTCAGTTATCTGTATATAAGCAAATCGAAATCCAAATACTGTAAATGTATATTTTGCTAGTTTCAGTTTACTAGTTTATTAGTTTGCTAGTTTGAGTTAGACTAAAAAAACGTTAGCCTTGACAGGATTATAGGCAATGCCCAACAAGCTTATATCGATTTAGTACATTGCCTGATTTGCTTACTTACATAGTGCCTCAACAAAGAGCCTTTAACCCGGTAGAAAGTCAATTTTAGACGATTTTCTACGATTGTTTTGCGCTCGATTTCCATTGACATTCGCTTTGCGTACAGAATGAGTTCTCTCTATTTCCGGATAATGTAATTAAAGTATCTCGAATTGCATTCTAATTATACGTTGTATGAATATGCAAAAAAAAGAAAAAACGTTCAATATCAGTGCGGTGGAGATGTTGACAATCAAAGCCACAATATATTACAGACATTGTCTTCGTCCTTAACAGAACAGGGTTAAGTTAATCTGTTCAGATTAAAGAATTGCAGATTTGAAGAACTTTGAATGTAGAGCTTTTGGTTTATAAAGACTCACGTCGGTTAATACATGAAACATTCTATATGCAAACAAATGAACTATGTTACTTTGTATTCTAAACACAAATCACTTAAAGAAATCAAACTTGTTGAATAAAGCTCTGATTTTATCCTGCTAGTAACGTAATTTAGTACGTAAAACGTTGTTTACGTTGTATACATTCACACCTTATATGTTCAGTAGGCACTATTGTTCGCGTTGTTATAGTTTTGCATGTTTCAGTACAATCGAATAGTTATTTTTTCCAAGAGCGACTACAATAAAGAAAAAGTTGCTTAAATCATGTGTGTAAGATGCGTTTACTATTTAAAAATCTTGGCAGAAGATGAACCCAAGACTCAAGACGAAGAACACTTAGTGTATGAATCTTAAACATACTTTCGAAAATGGCACGCTAGATTCCTGGTGATTTCGAAGCCAAAGCTGGGATATTTAGGCGCTATCGTAAAGTGCAAGGTTGTATCGAATACGCGGTGCAAGCTACCATCGTATAATGCAAGGAAGTTGGTCTAAAACTTCGTTTTGGCCACTACAAGAGCATCCCCCATGGTGGTGGGCAGGACAATGGTCGTTTCTGTGGCATTGAGTGTATATATTTCTCATCAGAAAAGGACCTTAGGCGTTCGGTTACAATATGCTTCAACGAGCTCATAAGCAACTTACAGCAGGCGACTCCTTTTTGTCTTAGAAACCTCAAATAAATCTGTCGTACTTTGACCACATAGGATAAACCTCAAATCCAGTAAGTAAGCCATCTCATGCAGCATAGCCTCGGTTATCTTCAAGATAACCGCCGGCTTCTGAAACTACATTCTAGGATTTTTGGAAATCAGACCTTGGACGCTATCAATCAGTTTAACGGCTTGCACGGAACACAGCAATTGATAATTTTTATGGCGAATGGCCAAAGGGACACATAAGAGTAGAATTCAACATAACTTTATCCGCCATCTTGCCTCCGTGGTGAACGGACGTGTTTGTGACCGCTCCGCTCAAGTCGGCAAATCTGTTCAATTTTTCTCCACGCTACGACAAATTGTGTTGTGTTTTTCTCGGTTATAGCGACACTGAGTTTGTAACATAGGAACCTGTGTGTTTTGTGCTTCACTTTTAATCGCCTGTGTTGCTGTTTCGCTAACTGTTTGTTTTGGCTCAGCCTTGTTGGCTGTTGAATTGTGAATTGTGAAAAATGGTCGCTCTTAATTGTGCCATCTGCAACGAATCTACGTCCGTCGATGAGTTCGGATGCTGCTCGCTTGGCTGCGGCACGATCGGACATCCTAAATGTTTCAGTGACTCAGCCGCCAATACGCAGAGTTTGGTGTGCACGACCTGCAAGCAAAAGCCTCCTGCCGGTAACTATACAACGGTTATTCGGAGAATTGCGGACCTGACCAACATTGTGCTTGGTCAACGTCTTGAAATCTCCTCGATCTTGTCTGAGCTGACTGAGTGCAAGTCTGAACTCAAGGCCACCCGCTCTGAGTTGGCTTTACTACAGTCAGTTCAGGCTAGGCCAACCTTGCCCCGCCCAGTCAAGCCTCTTGGAACGCTTTCGAACGACAGTCCCGCCAGCCAACCCTCATCGGAAGCCCCAAACGAGGCAACTGCAGAACAAATGATGGACGGTTAAATTGTATTTTCTTAAACACTCGTTCAGCGGCAAAACAAGGCGCCATTGATTCTATTTTCTCTTACAGTGTAGCCAATAATGTTGATCTCATTTTTCTGTGTGAGACCTGGTTCAACCAGTCCATAACGGACGCCGAACTCATTTTCAATAATATGTTTCAATGCTTCCGGCTGGATCGCGGGTCGAGAGGCGGTGGAGTGTGCATTCTAGTCTCTGCTCGTTTAAATGTTATACCTGTATCATGTGATATAACCGGCGAGCACATCGCAGTCGATCTACTAACTCCGCACAACAAGATTCGCCTCTGTTGTTTTTATGCATCAAATTCCGGTGACAGTATGTGCCGCGCGCAACGAATAAACGAAAGCTGTGACGCAATCAATCTCTACTGCCAATTTGACGGTCCCGTGGTCATTGTTGGTGACTTTAATTTATCTCGAATCGACTGGGCTACTGCGGAAACCACCTCCGCTGATTCAATGGAAGCGGTTTTCGTCAACTGCATCGTTGAGAACAATCTAATTCAGCTTATCAATGGTCCCACGCATCATGCTGGCTCTACTCTCGATCTTTTGCTGACCACTCATCCTCACACTGTCGACAACACCGACATCCGCGACCCAATCATCAGCTCTGATCACAAGCTCATCTCGTTCAGTCTCATAACGGACGTCTCTGAAACAATCAAAATGCTGTGTAATTTCAACTTTCAACAAATGAACATTGAGCTAATGGCCACCCACCTCAACCTCATCGATTGGAGGGTTTTCTTTCTAGACTGCCATGATGCTAACGATATGTACAACAAGTTCGTGCGGTGCTGTCGTTTTCTGATCGAAGCCTTTACTCCTCTTGTGGTCGACAAGAAGCTCATGAAACTGCGCTCACACGTAGCCCGCCTCGAGCGAGTAATTTCCTCGCTCCCTGATCCCGCTTCGTCCACTACATATCATCGGAAACTCATGAAAGCAACAAAGCGTCTCCGCATCCTGACCGAGATGAGCATAAGCGTCAAGGACAGCCGGTCCCTCTTCCGCTACGCGAACTCGCGCTTCACAAGCAACGAGTCTCCACCAACCCTGGAATCTAACTCACTATGGGCATCGACACACGAGGAGAAGGTTGAGCTTCTAGCAGCTCATTTCTCATCTTTGTTCAACACGGTGCGAGTGACTTCCGTCTCATGCATGTCGACATCTTATTTTCCTACGAGCTGCAGCGACTCACCTATTGATTTTAACGAATATGACATTTACATGCAACTCTTATCTCTGAAACCCAAATGCAGCCATACACCTGATGGCATCCCACCTATATTTTTTAAAAAGCTAGCTATATTTTTAGCGGAGCCATTAAAACTCATCTTCGAACGTTCATACAATGACACCGTAGTCCCAGAAGTTTTCAAACAGAGCATTGTCACACCGATACACAAAAAGGGGCCCAAAAAGCGCGTTGAGAATTATCGCCCTGTGGCTCAGTGTTCCATCGCCTGCACAATTTTTGAAAATATCTTAGTCAAACACGTAACTAACTATATGACTGTGAATCATTTTTTTGATACTTTCCAACATGGATTTGTACCTCGTCGTTCTACGTGCACGCAACTATTAGAAATGACAAACGATTGGGCCTTGTACATAAATGCCAAAAAATATTTTCACTGTATATATTTTGACCAGAAGAGTGCCTTTGACAGGGTTGAGGCTCCCTTGGACTCTCCCTCAGCGCACACTGCGTTACAGTCTGCTGTCGATGGCATCTGCCGCTGGTGCATTGACAATGGCATGGAGCTATCAGTTTCGAAATGCCTCGTTTTGAAACATGGCTTCTTTAATCTGGAGTATCAGCTTAACGGGACAATTCTGCCTACCGCTAATGTTGCTCGGGATCTCGGTGTATTAATGTCAACAGATCTAACATTTTCTGTACATATAAGAGAGCTAGTCAAAACAACATCTACACTTGTGAACACGCTGTTCCGTTGCTTTATCATCAAGGACCCAAATGTGTATATTCGTCTGTATAAAGCAATTGTGCTATCCAAACTTTTATATTGTTCACCTGTCTGGAGCCCATACTTGTGAAAGCACATAGGCATGCTTAAAGGTATTCAAAGAAGATTTCTAAAAAGGCTCTGTAAAAGATGTAATATTGACCCGAATGCTGTAAACCTTCCGTCGCTCTCGTTTTTACTGCAGAACAACGACACGCGAGCACTATCGCAACTTTCAAGTGCCGATCTTATCAACCGTTTTTTTCGACGTGACAATGAATAATCGCAGAAGTCAAATAATGTTTTTACCAAAATGTATTCCAAGACTTGAATCAGTCAATAATATGTTCGCCTGGCGTGTAGCCAGAGAATTGCACAATCAAGGAGGTTTTGGGGGCGTCCTTGCCCACCTAGCTTTCCTTCTTACCCTTTATTCGGTAAATAAAGGCGTTTTCTAATTTATTCTATTCTATTAATATGTTGGAATTTAAGGTAAGTACGTAACGATTCTAGATACATTGTTGAACACACGTGCAAGACACCATTGTCATGACCACCCTTTACCTAAGTGAAGAAACTTGTTATGTCTTAGTTGTGTATGTCGTATACTGTTGTGATCTTCCGGAGCCTAAAATAGATGCCGCGTTCCCTCTGCAAACTGCCAAAGACAACATCTGGCTCAAGAATTGACTCGCTCTTCGGTCGCTCGTGGTCTCCTGAATTCGCTTACTTAGATCTTTGAGGAATACTTCGGTTCCCAACAAGCAGTTACACTTGCTTTGATAAATGTCAACTAATAGACAAGCGGGAAACGAAGAACTTCTTTTCGACATGTGGATGCGAAATGTAAGAGCTTTTGCAGTGGCTTCTTGGAAAAGTTGACGGTGAAGCACCGTTACCAATTGCAGTGCTAGAGTGCAACACGGAAACCGTTAAGTGCTTGATTATCGTCTGTTGATAGCAGGTGATTTTACAATGAGTATACATCGTTAGTTTCTGTAGTTTCTCAATAGTGTACCGTTTTTGTACACAAGTAAACTTCGGCTCTCTCTGTCCCTCTCGCTATCTACTCACCCACTCATATATATATATATATATATATATATAGTTGCACGTATGTATGTTTGCTACGAGCTCTAATTCATAACTCGGAGGAGAGGTCTAGCTAAACGGTACCGCCTCCAGATCGGCTGTTTAGTGGTGCCCGTGCGAATATCAATGTGGCGCTTATCCAATTCGATGATGCACCACCGACCTGATCCCGCTGTCTTGCTTGATTCGGACAGTTGTTAGCTGTTGTTGTAGTTGCTGCTATTATGTTGTCATGGCCGGCCGACCATCCAGCCAGCGAGCGAGCTACTGGGGTGAGCCGTCGCCACCAACACAAGTTTGTTCTGGTTGTTGATTAAATTCGGCGACAACCGCCATAGCGGGAGTTCTGTGTCTCCCGTCTCGTTCTCTGCGTCGACCTCGGCACCAGATCTCCTAGACGACTAGGCTAGCGTCTCTACAGCCGTTGCAATGGAGGGTAAAACTAGAGCCAACGGGTGTGGCACTGGAGGACTTCACTCGATCGCCCTGTCTCTTTGTCGATTCCCCCGACCTAACTCTTGCTGTGCTAAGATCATCATCATCATCATCATCCTCATAATCATCATCACCATCAACAGCAGCAGTATCCGTCGCATGCAGCTCTCTTTTGATTCGCAATTGCTTTGCGGCGGCTTTTGTGTGTGTGCAGGGGTTAAGACTAGTAGTAGTAGTAGTAGTAATAGTAGTAGTTGAGCAGCGGCTGTGAATTTCTTTCTGCAGGTTCGGTTAGGTGGTGCTGAATTGCCGCACCATTGCCGCCGACCATAGCGGGCCCTTCCTGCTCGTTCGCTCGTGCGCGTGGGGGTGGAGGCCAAGCAGCAGCAGCAGCAGTTAAAGCGGCTCAAGACGACCAACTAACCTTGTTGGCCTTCGTACCAAGAGCGATTGAGGTCAAAATGGCCTGTCTTCATGTCTCTCTCTTTCTCTCTTCTGGTTCACTTCATGCAGTCAGCGAAGACACAGAGTTACGATCGATGCATCGATATTTGTCTCAGTTGCAAACGCAATCTCCTGCAAACGCTCCTGTGTCTGTTGTTCCGCCTCGATCCACTATTTGGCCGCCTGCCAAACTACAGTGTGAATGCATTTATTGGCATAGCTCTATGTAGGCATGTTGGTGAACGTGGCGTGTATGTCCATGCAGGTATGTCCTCATATGTTTCTGAGTGTGCGTATGTGTCTCTGTATATGTCCATACACACATACATGCTTACATACATAGCAACGCTGAGCGTGAAAGTGATAGTTGAACTAAACCATAAATTAACTTTATAGCCACACCTTTCGAAGTGTGGCGACAGGCGCGGCGAGTCGGCTTCAACGAGCGACACCGACGGATACCATTTGGTAGATTTGTGGCACCGAAGCAGCTGGAAAGCAAGCCAGCGCTGCCAATGATATAACAATAATACACCGCCGATGGTCGCGTGGTCGCGCGACGACCACGAAGAAGGATCCTTTATTAGTTGCCGTACTCCGATTAGTTCATGCAGATATGAGGAACGCAGTTATTATGCGCCTAATACCTAATACGTAGACACGTATTAGTTAAATTGGTACATTTCATGAGGCATATTAAAGCCGAAGCGTTTCTGATAAGTGTAATTATACAAAACGTTTATTACGGCATCAGATGACCGACTAACAACCTTACAACCATCATATATATATATATATATATATATATTTGTAAATGATTTAGTAATCAGTTTTTGGTTTATACACATTTGCATTACTGCATGTATACACAACTTTCGTCAGCGGTGTCGCTCTTGTACACAGCTGGATGTAATAAAGATCACACTGTGATCCACATAGCTTGTATTTACACTCGGCCGTTCTTTTGAGAAACTTATTTTGCGTACATATTTTCTATAAAATATATATATATATATATATATATATATATATATATATATATATATATATACAAAGTACCTGTTTTTGCACCATGGAAGCTTCCATTCGTCATTGGCTGCTCTATTCTCGTATGTACGCTATATATATATATATATATATATATATACTAATGTCCGCTTGTTTCCATTTCCGCGAAATGTATTCCAGCGCACACGTTCTTGAGAGACAATTGTCGCTCCATTTGTATTCTTAATAAACATAAGCTTTATGTAAAAAAAAATATATATATATATATATATATATATATATATATATATATATATATATATATATATATTGATCAGCAAAGCAGAAATAATATTTATGATGACTCATGTTAAAATATATTTGCGTACTTGTGTAGTACCCGGTTTGACTAAATAGAGGTGAATTTGAACTGAAGTGGAAATCGTAAATACTTTTTCTTCTTAACTAGCAAAAATTATGCTATATGTGCATAATGTTTGTCCATCTTTGACTCGGTTTGCCAACTTTAAACGCTATGATTCCTGCTAGGTATATACATACACAAAATAAATATTTAAGCTCAAGGAGAAAGGGCCCACTATTCCTACCCCAATTTGACTATCCTCTTGACAATGTGTACCTCGCCCGGTAAAGCCATGCTCCCTCTTTTGTTATTTGCCTGTTTTTAAATTCTCTAGTTGCTTAAACCTTCGGAGCCTATATATATATATGCGTCTTAGAACATGCGCATATATATATATATATATATATATAAGACGCATATATATATATATGCGTCTTAGAACATGCGCCTTAATTGATTAATTGGCGATTGTCAATATTATTCATTCAGCGCCAACTATCTGGGTATTGGCTCGGCGATATTTTCTGATATGTACATAATTAATAATTCCGTTAGGTGATGTAATATTACATTTATTAATTCACGAACGTTTCAAAATCTAATTCAAAGTAATATACTGAAATTCTGCAGATTATGTAGTTTAGCTCGAACACTGGCAGGTATTCCGTTTTGAAGTACAAAGCAACGTCGAAGTTTAAAAAACGTGTCATATACCTGATACAGACGCCTTGCGTTGCACAGCCTTTAATGAACAGCATTTGACTAGCTAGGCAGTAGAATCGTTTTAACAAATAAGGCTCGTCTCTAAGAAGTCACCATGATATTAATGATGAGGGATCTACAACCGTAACCATTTGCCTCTTTGCGATTAGCTAAATACTATTTCACGCAAAAGCACTGCATTTTTTTAATTTACACATTATCATGTCACGTGTGCAAGCCAGCAAGTTTTCAGATCTTTTATCAGAGCTGCATATGTCACGGCTTTCATATTGGCCAAGACACGAGACATGTCTTGTAAAGACTTATATTACTCTGCGGCAATATTATTATCCCTAGATATCTTTATCTGCCTTATCATGACAACAGCTCAAGCTAAATTTTGTGATGGGTGCCTATTAGAGGGAACCGTGGTCCCATTCCATTCGGTTAGAAACACTCACTTTATTCGAACAGGTAGGCAGGTAGAATGTTTCAGCAAAAATATACGTAATATAGATAAACCTTTTGAACGCATTACGTAGACAAGCAAGTACCATGTGTGCAGGCAAACCTGATAGTAGCTGAACAGTTGTCAAGGGTAGTTTTTCACATTTGTTTAGTTCTTGCGTTTTTGCATTTATACTACGATGCTCATGCTGACACAGTTTGCGAACTAAAAATCTGCTATGTGCTTAGCCACAGTATGTTTCAATACAAATTGAGCAGCATATTTTAGCACTGTATCAAAATTGTTTATACGATTTTCGTTTCATTGAAATAGAGTGGGAAGAAATTGCACTTGAGAGCATTCGTTCGCACATATGCTTGACTTATATAAAATCTCACCCTGCATATTCATTCTTGCAAATTTTGATCTGCAAGTCTGGTAAATCTTACCAGCTCGCCTTATTCTAGCACAAATGTATATATATATATATATATATATATATATATATATATATATATATATAGCAATTTCAATCAATCTTATTTATTTCTCTCAAATAGAGCATGTACAAATTGGTTCATGTTAGTATTAAACGTTATTAATTGTTGTCCTGCCGTTCCACCGAGAGGAAAAGTGTGAAACAGTGCCAGGCAATCAACCTCGTGGTGCTTAGCGCCTTGCTGCGAGCAGACCCGACAAAACCACTGAGTACTATACTCTTCATGAAACTCCCTACGGGAGCATACGAGGTGATGAAACCTGTGTACGATGTACCTGGTATATACATGCCTGTCATCGTAGGCCACCCCGGCCCACAACCAAGGAGACTTAAAGACGTCGAGCGTCTTACCTCCGGCGCTGCCTCCGCGACTTTGTGTCGCCACTTTTCCAAAAGAAGGTTAAGTGGCTGCGTCACAGGTGTACGCAGCCTAAGCCTAAGAAGCATCTTCACCATCGGCGCACAGTCCGACAGTATGTACACGAAACGGCTCCTCGCCTTGATTGAATGGCAGAATACTCAGAATAAAAAGTGTGAAGCACTTTTCAAGCAAATTAAAGTTCGCTTGAGATGGGTGTTGCCTCATTCTGCCTAAGCTATACGCCAACGTTGGCAGAGTCTTTAGCAAAAACAACCGATGTAAAGCACTTTGCACCCGACAAAAAACGACCAGACAGAGGCGGCTATTCGACTCTTGGTGCGGCAAGTCACCAACGCAAGTTGCGAGCTTACCATTGAGAAGGAACGGGACAGCCGATTGTTACCGCGTACTACTGTTACTGCTACGATAGCGACTCACTACAGTAGATCGATATGTAGACAAGGTTGCTACGTTCTCGTGACACGTGTACGTAAGTCAAGTGTGTGTCTGTGATGATGCTTTTTGGGTGAGTGATAAGGATAGCAGCATTATTGATCGGGATGGCCAGGAGATGGCCCCCGGCCGGATACGATGTCGGTGTCTGACTGTGTGGCTGTGTGTGTGTGCGAGCGTCCGAGCGTATGTTCGGTCGTGTGTGTGTGCCCGTCGGTGGGTCTATGAGTGAGTGTGAGTGTGCAGCTAGGAAGACAAGGAGGAGGTTTTATCGTGCCGTCATTGTGGGCCGCATCATATCGAGCAGTTCGGGCACACGCGTAAAGCTGGCTCCAAACAGCAGGTATGCTGATACAACAACAACAGCAGAGGCAGCAGCAGCAGCAGCAGTCGTAGGCATCGGAGGTACCGGGGCAGACCGCCTTGGCGACGAACGCGTCCGTGTTGGTGAACCGTCATCGCTTGGTCTGTCTGCTCGTGAGTGTGTGCATCTGTCTGTCTGACTGTCTGTCTGTCGGTCTGTTTGTCTATGTGTGGATGTATCAACAACAGACACCGACCGACCAAGATGACGTCCACGAGCACCATCTCCACCATAACCACCACCACCACCACCCAGGCAGCGGACCAGGTTCTCCGCCGCCATGTTCTGCTCGTTCTCGTCTGTATTCTGCTGTTGCTGCTGCTGCTGCTGCTCCATCTGACTGATCAGATGAAGACGTCTCACTTCAGAGGGTTCTGTATCGGCCAAGCCTGGACTGGCCACATTGATGCTGGCTGCTGGACACGCTGTGACGTTACGACAACAACAACAACAACAGCAGCAGCAGCTACAATAACGACGGCGACCAGCACAACAATGACGAAAACAACAACAAAGTGGCGGACCGCTTTGAAGCTGCAGACGAGAGAGAATAGAGCTGGTGGCGGCAAATTAGCTCGACAGACAAACTACTCATCTCGTTTCGGTACGTCGAAGGAGACGCAGCTGCGCGCTCTTCGGCCTTTCGGTTCGGATGGCTGGCGGACATTGCCTTCGTGAAGAATGGCAATGCAAAACGAAGAAAATTCTTGCGGAAACAATTCCGCAAGCAACACGACAAGCCGCATTGTGACGTGACGAACGATTTATGAAAATGTCACTTATACTAGAAGTCATTTCTTCGCGCCACGCGCTCGCTGTGTCGAACGATTATTGGATGCATTCGAGAATCTTCAGAGTTCTCTCTGACATGGTCTAACGCAATGTCACGCAATGCAATTATGTCACCTAGCTGTTATTTAACGCACGCAACGGTTAGAAGAGGAATTGGGTCGATAAGACAACAGTCTCGAGCCAGATAAGAGGTATATTAAAGTAGCTCAAACACCAAATGATCGAATTATATTTAAAAGCAGCAATTAAAAGATTTTTTGAAATGTTATGCAACTGTTGGCTTGTCGCCAGCTGCTAGAGGGCGTCTGAGCTATGTAATAGATGATATGAGCGACGCCATAATAATGACACCACGACTGATCTTCCTTGCAAGCGGTTCACATAAGCAAGCTCAAGTTTGTTGACTTTATCAAAGTAGATGTCCACAAAAATCTTGCAACATATTTCTATCAAACGTATCTCCTGCGTGTCTTGCCTACAATAGCAATTTCCCTTGGAATTACAGCTGAGAGACGCGTAAGATTTTAAAAGTGCGCCCCACGTTCGGTTTAACAAAGTTTTTAAGTAACCAGTATGGAAATTGATTAAATATGATATAATTTAAACAATTTTGTTTTCTATATACATGTAACACACAGTTGCGAGCCTCAACATCTGTCTTGTTATAATTCCGTACCCGCTGCCCTCATTTCACTCTCTCTCTCTCTCTCTCTCTCTATCTATATATATATATATATATACCTATCCCTGAGAGACACATGATCTAAATTAGAAACAGTGTTAGCTTAAGCTTTAGCACACCCAATGTGCTAAAGTTTGCGACACTGTATACATAATGTGTGGTTAGCGGTTCATTTAGGCGAATATTAACGGAACGACTGACAATTAATGCGATGAGCCATGGGCTTCTCGACACAACGTGTAATTAGGCAGATCCCAAGCTCTGTCGCTTGTTTACCCCGGTAATCACCAAGATTGTACATTTTAAAAAATAACCTAATTACTGAACATTATCTCCAATCATCTTTTTCACAAAGTAAGGAAGACAAATTTCTGATCTGAAAGCACGTTCTTTAATTCTCTGTTTTGAGATTCACTTTCTCATTGCATCGTATGTAGAGCTAATTCCGTAATTTCCCTCAATCTTTAAATAACAGTGTGCCCAGCAAAGCTGCCCAAGAAAGACGTCAATAGAGAAGTCTTAGCCGTGGTCGTGCCACGTGAGTTGAGCACGTTTCATGAAGAGTTCAAAACAAACAACCATAATGTTGTTATAAAGATGCCAATGGCACTGCCCTAATAATGTCTATATTGTGTTGATAACTAATAACGCCGAGTGAAGCTAAATGTAGTCACCCTTCTGCGACCCTTGCTAGGTGCGTTGTCTGAGCCGTACCTTTGATACATACAAGCATCGATGGGTCGAAGCGAAGACGTGATGCGACGTCTCAATTATGAACACAACGACTTTGATGATCATGCCGAGGAGTGAAGCAAGAGGTGGATCGGTCGAGACTTCTACAGCGAAAGAAAAGAGCCGAAGCTGAAGAAGCTTGATGACGGGAGCTCGCCCAGCTCGCGAAGAGCCATCTATCGCTGTTGTTGTTGAATGGCATCGAATTCAGTGGTTGGCTGGACCCCTCTCTCGTAATAGGAGCCGGCGGTGCCGATGCCTTGGAGGTCCGAGGTCCGAACAACTACTTTGGTATCCTTTGTTGTTGTATTTAAAGAAATGCGGGCGGGCGGGCGGGCGGCCGTCGCTGTCGTTGTCGTCGTCGTCGTCGTTTTTCTGGTCATCGCCGGATGGGTGGTCTGAGAATAATCGGCCCGGCGCTGTGGGTCCTCGCAGCCCTTCATTATGATGGACTCACTTTATGAGAGATCCAAGATGCTGCCCGACGGCCCGATGATGAAGGTGAAGATCTTAGCGATGCTGGGTTGAGTTTGTTGCCGCTGTTGGTGCCGCTAGTGGTGGTGGTGCTTCTGCTGCTGCTGTTGCTGCTGCTACTGCTACACCACCAACGAGGTTTTCTATCCTGTCGCATGTGAAGTGGACCGGCCTCGTGCAGAAAAGGAGCACCAGACGCTTTGGGAGATGATACATTTAAGAGTGGCGTGAGTGCGGTAGGATCCGCCCGTGCTCCATCAGTGTTGAGCTTCCTTCTGATAAATTTACTCGCCGCTTGTACGATTGTTTGCTTGCTCTCCACTCAAGTGCGCTCTCCTGGAACAAATACGTGCCCAATGTCGTCCATTCGCTCTCTTAGGCTAAAACTGCATTTGCTGCTCAAACGCTCTGCAACGGTGGGCGGGCAGTGCTTGCTGCACATATACCGTATGCCAACGATCGGGTTTCAGCACGACAGGGGTTCGTCGCCTATGAGGTAGTCGGCGAAATTTCTAGACTTAATCGGAATGCTGTAACGCGACACGGGTTCAACACTACACGGATGGCAACCTAAAGTAGGCGGTCGAACTATTATTATTATCATTTCAACCTAAGACTAGACTGCGATAGCATTCGTGAGGCTGTGACACGATCTTCACATGTTTGGGTAACATTTAAAATCTTCAACTCTCATGTTAAGTAAGGTAAGCGTGTTTGAACAGACACGTCGAATGCTAGCTGTTGCTTGAAACTTTGACTAAGTTACGTAGGTATATAATGAACGCTTGAGAGTCAAGCATTGAATAATCATTAATTAAAGGACTCGAATCATGTTTTCAGGCAGTTTTCTCTTGATGGCCCTAGCACGGTTAATTTGTCGAAAGTCTACCTTCAATTCGACATTACTTAGAGAGCGCGCAACTACCGTACGGGCCAGAGGAGTCATCGAGTTCGAACCCTTAGTTGGCCTTGTTAAAGTCAGCACTTTTTCAACTCGTCTGATTGGATGAGGGCATCAACTTTGTGGCTTTACTTTTGAAATAATCTAACAGACAATACACATCCAGCCTGTTCATGCTGTTTATCTATCGACTGCAAAAACGATAGAAAATCTAACTAAACAATTCGTGGCTGCTACCTACAATAGCTAGATAAGGCAGAGCAGAAGTCTTCAACCAAGAACATGGAAAATGCTGTTTTTGTGTCCCGATTATTCAATCAAACGCCTCGATTCACTCGAGGGATTGCCCAAAAGTCTGGTCGCACACGCGTGGTCATGTCTTATGCGCTTCATTGCACATTGGCTAACCTAACGTCGCTACGGATCGCACACTAAATTCTCAAATGAAGTCGCTCTGGCAACGCCTTCATGGTTGAATTGAAGAAGTTCTATTACTTTCTGTGTGTAACACAAAGCGTATGTATATATATATATATATATATATATATAACAAACATGGGTCTAGCTTGGTGAACCACACTTCTCCGTATTTGATTGATTTTTCAATAATCTTACTTTGTTTGTTTCTTACAATGACAGCCAGTCCGTGCTAAAATTAAAAAGGTTAAAGTATTTGTTGTGCTCCACTTGGCTGGAATGGTTTGGCAACTACTAGCGGCAAAAAACAGGGCAAGGGACAGCTGCAGCAGCAGCGGCGAGCTGACTGGGAGATGGAGCCGATTCCTTGGCTCAGTGGTATGTGTCCCTGGAGGCTGTGGGGCCCTGCATAAGGAATGAATCCGGCAATACACTACAATGCATACAGCCCCCACGAGACACACATACATACATACACACCCACCCACCCATACCAGCTAGAGCTGAACATTCCATTGCAGCGGATTGAGACTTTCACGCAGACTAGTCCCGTCAAACCTGATGGACCGCTGCGATGCTCGAAACAGCAAGCAGGACTCGATGGCCCCAGGGGCTCTGCAGAAGCATGTTCTTGGCAATGTCCTTCAGATAACCTTTAGTAGTAGTAGTAGTAGTAGTAGACTGTCCGCGTATAGGATCCACAAATGGACGAAACGCCTCTCACTACCACTAATGTGTGTGATTGTCTGTGCGTGGCGTACTACGACGGCGTGACCATCGAACAGGTACCACCTAGCTGAACTTGGATTACAAAGGACCTTACGCGGCGGCCAACAAATGAAGAGAATGAAAGACAAGTCGTCGATGGCGTTGTTGGAGAGCTCGCGAAGGCAGAATGGCTAATCGAGGCACCCTCTCCCAGTCCTTTCCACTCGACGTCGAGATAGACGACTCCCTCGAGAGAATAGCGTAGGTACGGCACCTCAGGGACGGCCACCCTCAACGGATCCCCCTTTCCATGTCAACGGTGCCTGGCATCTAAGCATTGCATTCGATGGGTAGCTGGCATGGGCAAGGGCCTCGGGGCCCACCAGGGATATGAAACTTGGCTGAGCCAGAATGACCGATGCCTGGATAGTATGGAATGCCCCATTTGAGCCTCCTGTGGGATCGGTGAATAGATGCGCCACCCCATACTACCCCTTAGACCCTTCTGAGCCTTTCACGCATCGCTAGACAACTACCAATAGGTAAAATACGAGAACAGTACTAAATGTGCAGTAAAACCCCAGCAAGCTAACAAAGTCATTCAAATATTTTGTGTAACGTAACGTTTTTCTTCAAAACTCGAACGGTGACCAATATTAAAAAAAAAATTAATTGGACGTTTATTTTGAGCATCTTATCCGTAGAAGATAGGAATCGTGTGTCATGTATCGGAAATGTATATATATATATATATATATATATGACAAAGATGAGTGGATTATGATGATGGCAGAGCCTTATTGTCGACTGTCAGGTTTAAAGAGAGCAGTCGAGTAAATTGGTTAACTCAGCGATGCCAGACTGTTCTCTGAACAACGTTATGGCCAAGTACTGCTGAGTGAGTGAGCGAGCGGCGGGTGGGTGGTTGGGTTGATGGGTGCTTGCCTGCCTGCTGTCTGCGTGTCGACTGCCCCGTTGGGTAAGAATGCGTCGTTGGTTGGCCATTCAACGGGCCAAGGGCCCAATCGGCCGTTCAAATGTAAGAATCAAGGACCCTTAGACAAACATGGAGGAGGCGGATTATTTGAGAGTTTACGGCCTACGGGGGACTCGATGGTCCCTTTGGTCCAATGAAGCCACCCTTGCTCACTCGGTCGCTCGCTGCGCTGAGCAATAGCGACCCTATCGTACTACGCAAGAAGAAAGCAGACGGCTGAAGACGGCCGTTTCTGCCGTAGGCCTCGGAAACGCTCGTTTCCAGCGGAGTTTGCCAACTGTCTCGCCGACTCGCCGACGGCCGAAGGCTCGGTGGCAAACAACGCCAATTGTAATTTAGATGAAAACTAATTTTATGACTTGTTTTATAGCCGATCGCCACTCAACTGAACAACCGGTTGGGAACAGTACTACACTGGTTAAAATGCGACGATCATTCGTCTCACGGGTCCGCACGATGGCGACATCGCAGAAGAGGGGATGAGTCGCGGAGGGGGAGGGGGAAGGTCAACATGTGCCCATCGATAGAAATTGTTTGGAGCAAATCAAAAAGTCTCTGAGTGTGCGTCAGAGAAAAGAAACCTATCCATTCTTGTAGCTCTATGTGCAGACTGCTGACGAATGAAGAAAAAAAAGTTGAGTATTCCGAGCATTCAGATATTCTCGCCACTGAGTGGCACAACAAACGCGACTTCATCATTTTAGACAAGCGCCTATATTAATACAGATGTCGCGAATTTAGCGGTTTGGTATCTGGCGTTCCGTGCCGCGACGAAAGACAATGGGTTCACACTAAGAACGATCTTTCGCATGTAAGGTTTTTGTCTAGAATTTATTCCCGACCGAGCTGGACTAAATCAATTTGTTCAAGCAGTCGATGATTGGGGAGCAAATATTACTGACATTTATTTCCGGCATCTATATATATATATATATATATAAATATATGCAATAGCGTTTTTGTTAATCGCAAATTTGCTGTTTGTTTTGTTGCAGCTAATTATTCGGCGTCTAACGGTGTAATGCATAACTTATTGACAAGCACAACAATAGCAACAACAAACGATAAATACAAACGATAAAAAAATACCAATCTACGCCCAGGTCAGGCCTCACATCCACGCTGAGTTTTTACTCAAATGTTAATCCTCCTAGCATCCGAATGCGCAAGACAAAAATATTTGTCGTTAGGTGTGTCGTTGAACCTCTTCATGTCTATAATAGAACAGAGCAGTAACAACAGGCCATAGATAGGCGTGTAATATACACGTATAAGCATTCTCACAAGAAATGTTGTTGTCTATAAGCGTTAGAAGTGTGGCACACCCCTAGATATACCTAAGGCCATAGCACTAACCGGGTAAAAATTAGGCTACCAACACAATCAGTCATGGTAACTAGTATTTCATCCAAATACTTTACTAAGTAATTAAATAGCTTTGCAATGTACAGACTAGCTACGATTTTACTGAAGTATAGACAATGTTGGTTTGATGTAATATCAAAGACTCGTATGTAAACATTAGCGTATATAGACAAACACACACACCAAAACCTTGCGGGTCGATTGATATGCGGCTTTCTGTCACGCTCTCAACAGTCTCGTTTTTCAAGCCAAACCCATCAATCCGAAATAACCGAAACAGATAAACATCGGATCATTACGCCATGGCATATTTTAACCTTTGAGACCAGCTACAAGCCGATCGTCGGCTCACCTCTTTGATCTTCCCTGTTTCTCGAAACAATACTCAGCCCGAAACACGAGTGTGCTGCTCAATATCGAGAAAGTTCGTTTAGAACTTCGCTAAGGACAAGCATTATGCTATTAAATGTACACCAGTATGAACAAAGTGCTCGATACTTGCCAATCTTGACAAGTGCGTTCGGTGATAATGGTGAAACGAACACGTAAGCAACGATGACGGCCAAACCGGTGCCAAAATAAACAGTACCATTAATTGCAATAGAGAGAGATATATATTAGAAATAATAGTAAATGACGACAACAATTAGAAGAACAACAGCAGTGATAATAACGACGCGATCCTCAAAGAAAACATCATATCAACAAAACATATAAGAGATGGTCTCCTCTACCCCGATTATTATTATTAGTTATTGTGATACATGTACATAATGATAATATTAAACCCCTGTTTCAAAAAATTATTATTATTATTATCATTAATATTATCATCACCGTCATACAGTTGTGATGTTCGAACGTGTCGCCTCTATTCAAGCAAGTGCTATTTAGCTGCTCATCCCATGGCGCCGATTATAAGAGCTCCTTTGCTTCTACATAACGCGAGAGGCAGAAGCTGTCTCATATACTCTCCGTCGCGATGGTTCCCCGTTCCATTTTTCTGGCCAGATTCCGAATATATTTCCCTACCCTACTGCTGATGGGTCCTAATGTTTTCATAGCTACCGGCATAGAGTAAAAACTGTTTTCGAGATCTGCGTATTTACGTATTTTTTCCCGTTCGGCGTGTTCTGCTACCCATCTTGTGCGGACAGAACTATAGCTGAGACATCAGGGAGCCACGGTGTACCAGGACACTGTAACATCCCAGGCTAAGCACGTGCCGTGAGACCACAATCGTATGGCCACCCCACCAGGCTTCTTGTCGTTGTCTCGTCTGAGGCTCCGTGGTTCCGGTTTCGCTGGCAACCTTGCCTCCGTAAGGGCTCTTTTAATAAATGCATTTAACTCTATGCGCCGTTAAATTTTTCCAGAGCTTCTTCAGAGAGAACAACTGAATGGGACCGCAAGTATCGACCTCATTTCCACATGCTGCGCAGAGCAAAGGGTCGCGCAGAGCAAAGGTAAACTTGCCCTCTTCTCTATGTTGCCGTTCAGCTTGTTGTTCAACACCTTGCTCATAATCTCTCTTGTGAAAGTATAATATGCCTCGAGTTCATCTGGGCAAAAGTCAGTCGGTGCACTACAAAGTATTTTTATAATAACATCATTTCGTGTGTCTAAGTGCAGAATCAATATATATATATACATATATATATATATATATATTATTATTATTTTAATATTATTTATATATATATATATATATATATATATATATATATACGCCGGTTGAATTTACTCAGAGACTGAAAGTCACCGTAACCGGCCGGTAAGTAATCGCTGACAATCATGAATGAAGCTTTCGCCCCCACCAACTAACAAATAATTTTGTTTAATTCTAGTGCATGTTGTTGTTGCTGTTGCTGTGGTTGAAGCTGTTACCGTCGATACTGTAGTTGTTGACGTTGCTATCATTGATAATGTTGTTGTTGACGTCGTCGTTGTCGTGAACACTATTCTTGCTGTCGTCGGAAAGTACATCGTCGTTGTTGTTGCTGACGTCCATACTGTTCTTGCTGTGTTGTTGTTGTTGTTGTTGACGTCGTCGTTGTCGTGAATACTATTGCTGTTGTCGTCCATACTGTTCTTGCTGTGTTGTTGTTGTTGTTGTTATTATTATTATTACTTAGGATAATTAGGCGCCCTATACTTGAACTGCTAAATAGTTAAATTGCATATACTAACAAAACTGATTGTAACCTACTTGGTGCATGACTGCAGTTTATGTTGTATACAGACATGTTGTATCACCCCGCCGCCCAATTATATGATATAGAAAGACGTCTGCTGTATCATGTCAATACGTCTATATGAGCCCTATCTGCAAGTTTTCAAATAGGAACGATTCATCGTGGCCACTGTTGTTGTTGTCGTTGCCGTCACTCCTGATTATTTTCTCTCACTATTGTTTATGTTGTTGTTTTAATCTTATTATTTTTGCTGTCGTCAACATTATTACTGCTGTTCTTATTACTAATATTGTTCTCGTTGCTACGTGTTCAACTTAGAAAACGACGTCACAAGCCTATCAGTGTTAAACCATTTTGTAACGTTTATATAGTTCAACGTGTGTACCAACCACATGGTTGTCATGTAGGCATGCATGTATTTATGTGTGTATAGCTGTGCGCTTTTCTTAGCGCGTATTGTTTTAGGCGTGGTGTGGCATGCCACCTTACGTGTCTTCGTTTGTCACGTGGCTGCTCGTAGGCCTGTCATGGCAGCTCAAAAACATCGAGTAGTTGGTAATAGTAGTCGTAGTTGGTAGTAGTAGTAGTAGTAGTATCCATGTGCATCGCCACAAGTTGTGTGGTTTCAACAATTGCTCTGTCGGTGTTTTCGTCTGTGCTCATCGGACGGTGTTCATTTGTCAGACGGCGTCGGGCACTGCATAGTTGCGGCCGGCATTGTGTATTCGTGAATGCTTTTGTACATTTTAACTGCGACACGGCGACACAAGGCATACCGCAGTGACAGAGAGAAAGAGAGAGAGAGAGAGGGAGAAACGTGAGCAGCGAAAAAAAGCGGATCAACCCGGCAGCGTATCACCAACACGACAGAGGCGCTATTTATGACAATGGCGTGTTGACGTCCTCATCGAGCGATCACCGAGATCGTTCCAGCTTTTCTCCGATTCGCTCTGCGTCTCTAGTCGAGATTGCATGCTAGGTACGCATGCATACACTCGTTCGTACACAGCATACCAACACACACACACGCTAGGTTTATATATACATATATATATATATATATATATATATATATATATACCAATATACATGTACATGGGTGGTGTTTTCTTTCCCCCTTCTCTCTATGCTTTAGTGTTTCGCTTTCTCCCTCTCGCGCTCTAGTTCGCTCTGAACAGTAAGTGTACAGCTATGCTCGAGTGTGCGCGAGCGGGAGTTGTTGTTGTTGTCTTAAGCGTCAGTGTAGCGGCCGCCACCGCCGTTGCCGCCGTCGCTGCTACCCTGACTCACATTACTGGTTGTTGGCTCCCGCCGAGCGTCCGGCGCTCCCCAGATCCCGACGCCGTTCAATCGCCCGCCCGCCTCTCTCCAGCCGCCGCCACCGCCGCCGCTACCGCAATTCATAGCATGAGAGTGTCTGCCTGTCTGTCTGTCTGTGTCCGACCAATCGACCGACAGACAGACCGACCGACAGACAACACGGGGCCCGCCGCACAACCAGCACCAGTGAAATTCAACCCGAGGATTTGTTGTTGTGTCGTCTCGTCGCATATCGATGTGGCACGATGTTGGCGCGAGAGTGGTGAAAAATTGCCTCTCATCGCGCTTCTAAGCAGCACTAAATGCTGTTGTTTAGTTTTTGATCGAAGGCGAAACGAAGCGAGCGAGGGAGAGAGAGCGAGAGAAAGAGAGGGGAAAAGGCTCCGCCGGGTTCGTCATCGACATCGCGACCAAACTCGTTTGCCTCGAAGTTTCCAGTCTCGAAGCAACAACTAGTGAACACAAAGAGGACGAACGAGAAGTTGAAAGAGCAGAACCGCGCGAACGCGACGCAAAGTAGGCAAAACAAGTATGATCACAACACGAGCAAGAGAGAGGGAGAGAAAGCGACCGAAAGAAAAATGCGACCGCTTTCACCGGGGTCGCTTTTGCTCATCATTCAGCCAGCGGCACTGAACGTCTCGTTTCGTCATCACCATCACCATCATCATCATCGTCATCGTCATGATAATTATGACGGTGGTAGACGTACGTGGACGGTAAGATGTCGTTGTCGTGTCAATCCTGACAGACAGTCCTGCAGAGTCCACAGACATATCTCACTCCGTTAACGAGCAGATCTTCTTGCGTGCCGCACACGCAAGTCGGTGGCCAAATATGTAGTAGATATATATCGTGATGTCGCTCTGTCTGTCTATCCGTCGATCCGTCCTGCGCCTGCGTCGAAGGTGCGTCCTGATTTGGTGCCAGAGAGCTCTGATCGTCGTCTCGTAAAACGACTTGTCATGGAGGCCGAAACCGAAACGTGCCCTTCGTGCAGGCAGACGAGCCCAACTAGCACCGGACCTTAACAAAAGATTTACGCTACGATTTTTTTGGTTCGCTCTTCGACGCGCCAACGGAGCTGGAGCGTTGTTGTTGTCATCATAAAATATGAACGACAAGTGTTTGCTGGAAGATTGATCCGACCCTTCTTTATTCGACTTCTAGTCGATGCCTTCCTAGCCTTTGTCTATGCATTTCTGTGCCTCTCTCTCTCTATCTCTCTCTCTCTTCTTGTTGCTAATGATGATGCGGTTGATGGCTTAGTGATTGGCCTGCCGCACTGACTCGTCTCCTGTCAGAGCGCTCTTCGTCGTCCTCGTAGTAGTAATTTTGTTGTTGTTTTGTCGTATCGATGTTTCTTCTGTTGTCATCGTGTTTATTGACATTGTTCTCTGCCTACTACTGTTGGCATGCTAATGATGTATGAAGTGTTATACTGTTAATCTGCTCTTGTTGTTGCTAATGTTGACTTTACCATAGTCGCTTACTTCGCGGGTGCTGTCAGATCCTAAGTTACCTAGAATGTTTCGGAATAATATACTATATATGATTACATGAAGTCGTATTATAGGCTAACACGAGCTTTATATATATATATATATATATATATAATGTCAGTGAATGGTTTCAAGAGCAATATAAGGAATTGTAGAGCTCGTTGAAACAAATATTTTTTTTCCTTTAGGAAACGCTCATTATCATTATCTGTTGTTTTATTGACATGCTCCTTTACAGGAAATCTGTAACCATTTTGTCAAACTTATATTTCATTAAAAATACCTATTGTTGTAGAACCTGCATCTGTGAAGTATACGAATTAGTGATGGATCCCTGGCTTCTTAGGCATTGGAGCGTACATAAAAAAAAGTGTCTTAGTAATTTACATTTGGTTAGTTGACGTAGAGCATATATGTTGTCTTATGTAGGCTGTGACGTGGATACTTGTTGTGAACTGCTAGAGAGAACCATGAGAAGTGCAGTCAGGTGAAAGAGACCGGGCCAGAGGAGAACACGACATTGGTTTTCTCAGGCTTGCTATCTCGCCTACCGTGGGGTGCTCGAGCTTTTGCGTCAAGCGAGGGTAAAGGCACCACCACAGCTGCTAGCCAGACGCAGGCTTGACTACTTCAACAGTATAAAAGCTTACATAAAGCTATGCCTTGACCACAAGCGTGAATACGCTAGGCGGGAGGAAATCCGACTGCTCGAAAGAGCAGAACGCAAGCCCTAAGCCTACGTTGTACGGCCTCGTAGGGGGGCGAACCACCTGCTCAGCGACGAACAGGTAACGAGTCACCTGACCGGTCTTCTATATAACCGCAAGACGGTACGCCTGGCTCCAATGATTGAGCACCCGCTCACATTGGAACAGGATACTATGAATCTGCCCTTTGAGGTAGAAGAAGTAAGTCAGGTTCTGCACTCTCGTCCGAGAGGAAAGAGTGCTGGGCCAGACCAGGTGTACTATGAGCACTGGGTGCAGTCTGAGCCACTTCTGGCAAATCATCTTTGTGATTTCT
This sequence comes from Dermanyssus gallinae, assembly GCA_003439945.1. NCBI lineage: Eukaryota > Metazoa > Arthropoda > Arachnida > Mesostigmata > Dermanyssidae > Dermanyssus > Dermanyssus gallinae. The sequence goes on along the minus strand of QVRM01004188.1, from coordinate 2,765,888 downwards.
TTAACAAGATCATGAAGAGGGGACAAATGCCAGGAGCCTGGCATATCGCCAGGCTTTCTCTTTTATTTAAGGGCAAGCATGGTGATGACAGACGAGACCCAAACGTATACCGCGGTATAGCGTCTGAAAGCCGACCCTGTCGATCATATTCGACAGGAGTTCCAGAAGGCCACTAAAGGATGCTAAAGGCGTTATACGTTGCGGTGGCCAATCCTTGAAATTCATCAACTTTTTCCGGTATCTGGGGCTTCGGCTTTATTAAACTGGGACGACCTTTACTGCTCACATCGTCAAGACAATGCGCACAGCCCTAATCTCTCTTTATGGAGAGGTAGGCGACGTCCGGCGTCAGTCCATCCCGACGGCAGTGGCACCTTTCTACCTCAAGCTTGTTTCAGTGCTGATGTATGGTCTTGACAGAGTATGGGAACACCTCTCTCGGGCAAACTTTGGGTTGCTTGAAAGGTGGTTTACAATGTACATGAAGCGAGTACATTGCTTCTATAATTGTCTATGTTATATGCAATACTTGATATGAGTAAAATAAATTTGCTGAGATTTATATATATATATATATATATATATATATATATATATATATATATATATACATATATATATAAATGATTCCACCGGCCAATAATAAAGTTTTAAGTCGTCTGTATATTCGAGATATTTGACGTTAGGGAAGGTATTTATTTACGAATAAAGCAAACGTCGTGTAGAGAAGGGGGGATAAACATCCCCCATGAAGGACACAGAGATATTGCGGGATATGGCCGGCTAAGTTCATCACCAACCTTTACTTAAAAGTGACGGCTGCCTAAAATTGCCTTCACCAATTGCACTGTACGGATGTGGATACCTAGATGTTCCAACTTGCAGAGCAGAGGAGAGTGATCTGCTTTGTCGAATGCTTTTGATTAAAATAAATGCATTAAGACGTTCTTCGAGCGTTTATGAACGTTTTCCAGTCCTAGGCCATCTCCAAAGGCTGTGTACATGCAGACCGATGGGTGCTAAAGCCGTGTTAAGCAGGGTCAAGTAAACAGTTTGAAATTGAGAAGTTAATTAAGTGGTTAACTAATACTTTCTCAAAGATGCAGAATGGTATAGAACATTGCGAAACGAGCCAATAGTTCTCAACATTCCGTTCCGAGTCTTTCTTTTGGACGGGGTGATAAGACTGAATCTAAAGAGATACGACAGGTACCGTTGTTATTATATCTTTCAAAAATGAATCTTAGTGGCTCGGCTAAAAATACCGCAAAATATTTATAAAATATTGGAGAACTGTGTTCAGGTATATGGCCAAGCGTGTCTCCGGCTTAAAACCGAAAATAAATGCTATTCGATTTGACTACTTTGGGAAAGGGTACAATACGAGCAGCAGCGGCCAAGACAACTAACTGTTCGCGTTCACCGCAGAAATATGAAATACGAATCCCTTCGAATTGACGATTCACCCTCTCTGTTGAAATAGAAAAAAAGAAAACCTTTTCGGAAGCCATATCGATATGATATTCTAACGATGCTAGCCACAACACAGCAACAGGGCAACCGCCTACTGTAATGTTAATACAAAACGGCGACCAATCAGCAAAGAGGACTGGAGGAAGATTCGAGACAACCAAATCAACCGAACCTGCTGATTAACCAGTGTTCCAATACGAAACAAACGTAAAGCCAATGAAGATTCGCCTAAATCGGCGAGCGTCGTCTGACATCTCTTTGGTGCCAGCACGCCGCGGTGTTTCTGAAGCGAATAAATAGACCAAAAGAGAATAGGCCGAGTACTATCTTTTTTTGCGGCTGTGTTGCGTGCAAAGCGAATCTAGGTGTGTTGTCTTCTCTGTTGAGAAGTTATTGTTACTGTATCGTGACGACCCGGCACACACAATCCGATAAAGCTGACATCTCTCACTTTTGTGGTGAAGCACAGTGTAACGCATACGAGGAGGGGTGCCTCTGCCAGATATGTTTTCCAAGTGGACGCTTAATTTGTATAGACACGTTTGTGAACATACATCGTTACGTACGTAAAACTAGATCGTACCGTGGTCGCCAATACGACGCTGGAAGACCGAGGAAGGTGAGAACACCAGCCATGGAAGAGCGCATCCTTTAGCCAGTAGCCGATCGATTTTCAGCAAGCGCGTGGAAAGTGGCCCGAAACGTTTGTGCGAGTCGCAGTACCGCCCATAGTGAACTAAGAACCGAACGACTACATCCGTACCGACGGCAGCAAGTTTAAGTTCTGCTATACCCAGATTACGGGTGATAGGTTGTCTACTAGAGCTGGTCTTTGCGGTAAGTAGAAGCCAATGTCGAGTTCCCTATCCTTGTGTTTTTACCAATGAAGCTTACTTCATACAAGATAGTGTGCTTAAACGACACAACATTCATTGTTGGGCAAGGGAAAACCCGCGTATGCCTCGCGAGCGCGAACGCCAGAGGCGTTTCTCCGTGAATGTGTGGGCTGGCACGTTGAACAACTACTAGGCTCACACATAATTCCTAACTGGTTTTATAGAGAATCATACCATACATTCCTGAGCGAAACGTTACTAAGGCTGTTGAATGGCGTTCGATAAGGTTTTAGCGAAAGCATGTGGTTCCAGCATGATGGAGCGCCACCGCCTTTAACCCCTATAAACTTTTCGGGCTGACCCTCAGCCAAGATTTGACGTCTACGAGACTGCTTTTCGTATTACTTTATAGACGGACCGCCATAAATACAAATGTGCGACGGTGGGGCGAACCCGCGCACCTATATGTCTCCATCGGCCGCGAGGCGCAGGCAAATGCATCACGCCACCGCTGCCTTTTACCTCTGCCATATCTCAACGTGGTCTTCGAGGATTGGCGGATTGGCCGAGGCTGGGCGATCGCTTGACTAGCACGATCGCCTAATTTAACAAGTATCGCTTATTTCTTTGTAGTCACCTAGGGTTCTCGTCTACGAGACTCCGTTCGAATCCCCTTGTTAAATAGACGTGCGATGCGTAGATGGAAAGGAGCCATGCAAAGGAACCGCTCGCTAATCTGCCGAATAACCTGGCACGGGTACCACCATTACATTTGCATGAAGCCAAGCTGTTTTAATATTGAGGAATGTGTTTGTAGCTTTTGTGGAGAGTTTGATATTGTACGCTATCATATACTTGTGTGCCCAGAAATTTGCGGAACGTCCTTATCATCCAAAGTTGAATTTATATTGTAAGACCAAAAAGTCACTTTGTGACACCTTGTGAAAATTGAATCAACTGTCTACCAATTTTGTGGTGAAATAAATGCTGAATTGAATTGAAATAGACGTGCAATGTAATTACGACAGTGTTCTCCGTGTGTAAGAATTACTGGCTTCTCCTAGAATAGTAATAACTACTGGCTATACTAGTAGGATTTGCTTGTATCTTAGGGTCACCATATCTCCACTGTTCTATTTATGCATACTTGCAACCTATCGAATGCTTCCTGGTAACATAATATAAGTGTAAAAAATATATATAAATATTTGCCAGATATGCCAGGATTATTCCCTAATCGTCCAAAATGATCAGTTCCATAGAAGATAAATATTTTGTAGCTTTTGACTTATAAATTTAATGTTAAACTAGAAGTATTTCCATATGAGGTTTCACCCATATAAAAGATAAACGTATTTTTTGTTGCTAGAGAAGTATTATCTTTAGTAACAGTCTTTCTTAGGAAAGTAAAGTAAATTTGTATAGACATGATATTTGTTTAGCCCTGAGGGGCAACTGATCGCTATCTATGTAAAAAATTAACCTTTATTCGAAATTTTTATATAGTTGACCAAACTCTCGCTATCATCTCAAGAGGATAACAAGTCATGAAAGACGTCAAAAAGTTGAAGAAATGGCGACTTATAGAATAGATACATTCTAAGTACATTTGTTAATATAAAAACATACATATTAACAAGATAACAATATAAAAATATAGTAAATCGATTCACAATTCTACGAAAGCGACGACACTTCACATGCCACAGTGCACTTAGCATGTATTCACGAGTCTTTTGTTCACATGCCACCAGCGCTTTCCCCACAGCTCTGCGAATCCCTTCCTTGCATGCTCTAAAACAGACAAAGCAGCTGATGTGTAAAAGTACTTACTATACTGCCATGCAATTCCGAGCGTGAGCCGGTGTGGAAGAGTTCGGTTTTAGTGGGATTGTCGAGTCTCACACTGCTAGTCACTGTTAGTTACCAGTGAAGCAGGTGCATCACGCATTTCCGGAACCATCTAAGCAACTAAAAGCAGCTGACGTGAGGCTGCTATCGTATGCACCACAAAATAATTTGAAGATAACCGCAAGAAGCGTAAACTTACAGATTATGGTGTATGTCTATTGAAACTTGAAATCGGCGACAGCTGATTTGCTCTTGCTTTGCTGGATTTTGTTATTATAAAACTGTCGTCAGCTTGCTTACCAAAGCCCGCGACTTCAACGGTAACGTATACGTAAGCGTTACCGCCACCGCCTTCAACAAGGTCTTTCTAATTTAAAATCTTAATAAAGTGCTCATGCAGTTGATGGTCAAGTGTGTGTGTGATATCTATTTAATTTAGATAATTATTTAAGTGTGACAACTCGATGTCTCTCTTTTGGGCGAGAATGATTGGGAGCCCCATTATTCTAGTCTTTTTTGGGTGGATGTCCACCAGAATCTAGTGGAAATCCATCCAAAGAAGACTAGAATAATGGTGCTCCCAATTACAAAGATTTGGGAATGCTAAAAGAAGCAGAATCATAATGCCGGCTCTATTTGAAGCACAGGCTCAGTCCTCACTGGAAAGAGAGGCATCAAGTTGTCACACTTAAGCAATTATCTAAATTAGGTAAATATCACACACATTTGACCATCAACTGCATGCGCACTTTATCAAGATTTGAAATTAGAAAAACCTTGTTGAAGGCGGTGGCGGTAAGGTTTACGTATACGTTACCGTTGAAGTCGGGGGCTTTGGTAAGCAAGCTGACAACAGTTTTAAAATAACAAGGTCTAGCAAAGCAAGGGCAAATCAGCTGTCGCCGATTTTAAGTTTCAATAGACATACACCATCATCGGTAAGTTTACGCTCGTAAGAAAAAAAAATATCTTAATCTATTGCTTAAGGGATACACTATATCTAGATCCTACAATATTTTTGTTATTTTAATAATTGCTTCACTTTTGCCAATTTAAGTAAAACAAGTATTACCATTTTTAAAAACAATTACAATTAAAAACTCGTCAACGCGTATATTATGTTTTAATTTTTACTAAAACTCAGGCCATCTATATAAGAACTGATCGCCTTGTGCATATTTATATGCCTACTGGTGGAGGTATATTTGAATCTACCCAAGATTAAGCATTAAACCGGCCTTACAAAGACGCCTCAAAAATTATATGACAATATTATTGTGAGGATTTTTTTTATATGGAGGAGGGTTAAATACGTTTACTTACTGCTGCGAGTAGAAAAGGAGAGGGTCCCAATTCCTATCTCGAGCAGTGTGGGACTCGATCCCAGCGGATATATGTTAGCCCGCTGAGACCCATACCCACTAGACGCACCTCCCCCCTTAAGCTTCACTCTCTGATGGCCCAGATCTCCATAGAACAGTACTATGGGCTAAGTTATTGTGAGGATAATAGCCACTTAAACAACATATATTTCCCAAGTACACACTGATTGATGTTGCAGATTAGCCTGGGCTAAAACCTTCCCAGGTGGAGTGCTTTCTTAACTAAACTACGTCACCGATCACTTCTATCAACGCGCACTAGGCTGTTAAATGGCCTTTTCGTCGCTTCAATTCAGCGCTTATTATCTTGTCCGATGTGTGACTTAGCCTAAAGTTTAGGAATCGCTTCTGTTTCCGCTGTGGGCCTTGCGCGTCCACAGGTCGTCGCCTCATGGTGCTGCTTGATTGTTCATTTGATTTGTCGGTGATCAGCCAATGTTTCTAGCTGACTACCTGACTGATTCACCTCACAACAGAGGAGACGCACGGTAGCAGTTACGGTAGGTGGTGGCGATTTGCGTTCCCCTGCTAAACGAAGGCCTGTCGAGTCGATCAATGACAACAGCAACATCAGAGGCAGCAGCAGCCACCACGTCCATTCAAGTTCGGAAAATGACGCGGTCCCGTTTGAGACACGCGCCACCCGTTTGAGGCGGTTCCTGATGCTGTTGTTTTCGTCGTGGCAGTCGTCGTTGTTGTTATCCGCCTTCAAAATAGCCAACCATTTGGTCAGTCTTGTAGCTAGCTGCTGCATTGACTAACTGAACGCTGGCTTGGCTAGCAGTTAGTGTACAGTGCCGTCAAGAGGCGACATAGCAAACACAACAAAGACAGTCTTCAGTCCCCGTCTCATTGACTCGAAATTAACATTGTGTAAACCGCTATGACGCGGCCAATTGGGTTCAGACTACGGTCTCCACTCATTGCCGCTGTTGCTGCTAAAACAATCACAGCAACAACGACAACAACAACAACAGCAACAGTAGCAACAACAACAACAACAACAATAATGTCATTGTCGTCGTCGCCGTTGTTTTTAGTTAGAGAATGACAGTTGGGGTTGACTAGTGGTTATCGATTCATAGGCGAAGACCACAGCCGATGGTTGAAAGCGGCGCCTGCGGACAGCCAGACAAACCGCTCATCGCGCAGAAGAACCCCAGCGGTAATAACCGGCCATGCTATGTTCAGTTATTCGAGAGCAAGTGAAGACAACAGCCACGCCACGACATTGTGTTGCAGTCAAAAGGCCTGGCCGGCCGGCCGGCCGCCCAATGTTTCTCGTGTGCCGATCATCGTGTGCCGATCATCGTGTGCCGTGGTCGAAGTTGCACTGATGATCGTGCATTGCTGCTTCGGTAGGGCTATTTGAAAATTCGCGGAGTAGCGGTGACGGTAGCGGCAACAACAACAACAACAACATCAACAACAGCATTATCATCACCATTATCAAGTAGTCGCTGTTCGACCGTCGCTCGTGGCACGCTTCGGAGGCGCACGACAAGGAGACGACAATATTGCTTGCTACTGTGGCTGGCGTTACTGTTGTTGTCATCGTCGTCGTCGTCGGGCTTCTTTGCCGCCTTGATTTGCATCATAACGACGGCGACGCGCGCGACTCTTGTTCGGTACGTGTCTATCGGCCAGTCGGTCGGTCGGTTGGTCGACCGACATACAAACAGCAGACAAGCAAACAGACGGCTATGCAGGTAGGCGGGCGGACAGGTTCCCTCTGTCATAGACGATACGGATGGAACGACGCGCGTCGTTTGTGGCTGCTTGCGGACGACAGCCAGCCAGCCAGCCAGCCAGACGAACCGCCGTACGGACGTCCCGAATAGTGTCTACGTGCGAGCAATGTGCGTGCCTACACTGGTGGCCTACACATACTGGTGGCCCACTGGTGGTAGTGGTGGTGATGGTGATGGTGCTGTTGCTGCTGCTGCTGCTGCTGTCGTTAAGCCTATTAAAAACGTAACGTAGGCACAAACGAGCTTTAGTTGTAGGCACCTTTCACGGTGACGGGCTAGTCACCACCCGCTCTCCTATTGCTGCTACAGCTGTTGATGCTGATGCCGCTGATGAGTGGTGGTGGTGGTGGTGGTGGTGGTGGTAGTGGTGGTGCTGGTGGTGGTGGTGCAGCGCGTTATCGAGGCGTCGATAGCCATGGTGAACCACGAACAAACGGGTCAAAACCCTTAGCGACACGACAGGCTGCCGCCGCCGCCAAGACAAAACGAAACGGTACTCATTGATCACTCAGTGTGATCACTCAGCGTCTAGCCATGAGCAACCAGACAGAATGTCTGAGTTCCGCCGTACACTGGCCAATGGACACAATTGCGATAATGGTGTATGACAGACAGCCAGACACTCAGGCAGGCAGGCAGGCAGACAGGCAAACGTTAAGTCCTCCACCCACGCCACGCGTACCAGTTGAAACTTAACGCCACACGCCTCTCCTTCTCGGCTCTTCTTCACCTGGTGTCGTTCGACCGACTTCAGCAACATTATCATTATCATCATTAAGAAACAATGCCTGAGGACAGCCGGTTGAGTGACTCCCATCCGTGTAGAAATCAGCTTGTTCTCCGTTCTGGCCGTTTCAGTGACAGTTGAATGGCGACCAGCAGCAACAACGAACGGTCTGAACTAGACCAACGTATCACCGTATTCTCTCTTTCTTCCGTACGAGCCCATCCAGCCGTGACGATTTGGATTTAGGCAAATGCCGGCAGCCCTACACTCTGCAATTTTGTTTCACTTCCACTTTACTTCTGTTGGACGCAAAGTTGCTTCCGTGCTTCCGTGCTTATTGACTCGAAGCCACTTGACGTCAGGGCACTAATACACCTAGAGAGACAAGGCTCGTTAAAAAATATATATATATATACGTATCCGTCGGGTATATATTATATACCTGACACATAGAGGACTCTACACGCTAGCTTTGAAAGAAAGGCAGGTCTTTGAACGAGATATAATTTGTTTCTGTTGAAGCTAAATATTTTGAGAGCATATGTTTAAGCCTTGACTGGGTCGCGTTTATTGTGCAAGTCACCGACTGCGCATTGGTATGGACGGACCACTTGAGGTTTTCTTCTATTTGGTTTTGGAACCCATTCGTTTGGGAGTAATATGAACAACCTAACAATATATACATATATATATATATATATATATATATATATATCGCGTTATTAGCGGCTATCATGCACATCATATATGAATATATACATACATATATATATGTATGTATATATGTGCATGATAGCCGCTAATAACGCGATATTTTCCACATAGTTTATAAATCAAACCCATCCCATCATCAAATCAAACCCAAAGACTAAGGGGCCAAGTTACTAATCGTAGGGTATAACAAGCAAAATCGGGAGGAGTTCCAACGGGGTCTCCCCCACGTTTTTAAGCTGGTGACGCCCGAGGAAGTACGCCGATAGCAGATTAATGGCTTGCTGAATGACGAACACTATCGAAGGCGCGTATGAGATCAATAAAAGTTTTGCACAAAACAGTCCCTTGTCTGACTCGTAACGTGCTTTCTCTACAAACTGCATAACGGCATGAAGTGTACCCCGATGTTTACAAAATCCAAATTGGTTACCCGAGAGCATGATATTACTTTCAAAGTGCCTCGTCACTTGGCCAAAAAGCACTTTTTCAATAATATTGTTTAAAACAGGCAGAACACTTACGGGACAGTAGTTTGACGGGTCGCTCCTGCTACCACATTTGTGGATTGGCACCACCTCTGCCTATTCAATAACGGTATTGATTGATTTATTATTCGCCTGCTATGCATACCAAATTACACATGCCATTTTTTATATCAGGGGCGCTTAAAGCTACATTAATGATGAGTGTCAAGGGATCGAAATATATATATATATATATATATATATATATTGTGTCTACACACAATATTTCCTTCCTTTGACAATGATGCTTGGATGTATCAGTGCAAAACCGTACACGGGCATTAGTCTTACGGAAAACAAATGAAGTTATGGTCATCACACATGTTATTAATAAAACGCACTTATATTAAAAATTATATATATATAAGCTGAGACAAAGGCGACCTTTATTATTACAGAAAGGGGTGTGTGGTACAATTTAGTATGGGTTATATATATATATATATATATATATATATATATATATATATATACATACATACATATTAATTACAGCGTACGTACTCCCGCAAGGAGACCGTACCCGCCAAAGAAATTGGTACAACATGGACTTGCATCTGCCCACTTGGCCATTTGCCAAGCAAACCGCTTACAAACATAAATCGGACTGACATCTTTAATTACTAAAAGGCATAAATAAAATAATAAAAAATATATATATATATATATATATAGATAAATTATTTTTTAATATCTATGTGTGCTGTGAAGAGGAATGGGTCAACGCTTAGAGCGGCTTTTCTTTAACAAATGCTGGGCTCCTCCCCAAAACAATACGAAAAAAAGGCAGTATCTAGACCGGGGCGCTATCCACAAGTTAAGCGACCCACCTCGAGCCGTTATATACGGAATAGAAAGGATGACATCATTCAATTAGTGCACTTACACTTTTTTCTTTTTACGTATATTGCAAAGTCTTAATTGCAATCAACCTTGGTGCCTTGTAACGTCAATTGAGCAATGGCTGCCAGATTTACAAACTCGGTGGTCAATGAAGTCCGCGAGAGCCGTGCTGTCAATGTCACTGTTTTTAAGTTCTAGGTAGTTGTTGCAAAAGAAGTAGCAGTAGCCGTGGAAGCGTTACGTGCTGAGATCCCCGGACATATCGAGGGAGACTGGAAAGCAGGCTGGTTCGTGTGACTGAGGTCCCACTAGCGAGGCCCTTAGGTCTCCTGGGACCCGCCTGCCGAGTGCGCACCCGAAGCTCAGACCTGTTTGCGTCCTCTGCTATTGCACGCTGCCTTAGTCTAGTATCCCCTTCTGATACTCACACACTACCGCTAGCCCCTTGGCCCTAGCGACCCCCTGGCTGGTTTGGCACACACGGTAAGGGTAGTAGCGTAGTGATACTCTAGCACCGAGTACTGGAATTTAGGAATGACGCGTAGGGTCCTAGGCCCCAGAGATTGCCTAGTGCTAATGAGCCTGGAGTCCAGCAGACCCCTAGAGAAGCGCCAAGACGTCAGCTAGACCAGGCGCATATATAGGCAAGGCTCCTTCCTATCCTATATGCACCCCGGGAAAGTTCCCACGAAGAAAAGCTGGAATAGAATCTGGAAGTAGTTCTGGGCACTGGCGACTCTTTGTACGGTGTCGCAGGACGGGCTTTGTAATCCAACGCCCGACGTGCCGGTTTCAGCCCGCAGGGCGGGAACAGCGCATGAGAATATGGAGCAGTAGTCAGTAGGTTCGGTGTCACCACTACCCAGGGGACCGTCCCTGGGGAGCCACGCAGAGAGGCAGGCAGGCAGGCAAGCAAGCCACTACGACGACCAGGAAGCAACGGCGACTAAGCCTCGCCGGTAAAGTCCTTGTTCTCCTCTTCCTCCTCGTCCTCATTCTCCTCCTCCTTCTATACTCCTTCACTTCGAGCTGAGCGAGGCCGCCGACCCGAGCAAGCTACTCTTTCACTGCAAATGTCTCCCACTCAAGGGAATAGATCCAAATATATCAGGGGAACTGCGCGAACGAGCTCAGCTGACTCGATGCGGCGAGCTGCGAAAGGCGACCAAGTCGGCCGATGAAAGCAAAAGGAGATGTATTCTAAGGCAGTAAGGAGTGCAGTTTGGCGAACCGATACTAGTTGTTGCGCCATTGTTTGACTACGACTGAGCACATGCGACACATTTGCTCACTCACAGACATACACCGTGACCATATACACATACGAATACATGTGCCAAAAGAACACTAATGTGAGCATCCATTTGCTCCAGTGAGGGGGGGGTTGATTTCCAGGTGACACGAAATAAATATACTGTTCTAATGAATTCTCACACGCCTAGCTGATACATTTTAGCACCGGTATTTTTTAATTAAATTTGCACGTTATTTTATATGTTTGTACGCTGATTTCATGTGTGCATAACTACGCGTGTATATAAGTATGTGTATACTGTACGCTATTGCACAACAAATAGTATTCAACATCATTAAACGTTCCCTAAAAGTAGACCGACCTGAGAGATTTATGCCGGATCTCAGCATAAAATATGTTTAACGTAGTGGTGCTTTACCTTACATGATACTGCGTTATAATCATGCAAACATGTATGAACAGTTTATCAATTAAAATGTTGAATTGCAATAAAAATAACGCCAATAAAATTAATATTAAAAACAATTATCAAGATTTTTGAAAGAAAAAATCCTGAATAAAATATAGATCGGTCACACACAAAATGAGCGCAATCAATAAAATGTCCGCAAAATTATAAGAGCACGCCTGAATCTGCAAGATCAAAGCGTGGATTATTTGCCACCTTAACAAAGCAACAATATATGAAACAGTTCGATGATAGTACACATCTACGCTTAACCCAGTGGTATGTTTGCCAATGCGCATTACTCTGGCAAATAGGGGATTTGGATAAGAATACCTTGAAAGTTATTCACTTAGCAAGTGCCATTGGTTTAGATTACATTGAAACAATAAATATGTGCTTATCAGTGAGTAGCTTTGTAACCGGGTAATGTAGACGTGCAGCCGCTGTGGACTGGACTTAAGAGCACGATATAATGCTCTGCTTATACGTTGCGGCGGCCAATCATTAGAATTTGTCAACTATTTCCGGTATCTGGGGCTTCAGCTCCATTATACTGGGACGACCTTCACTGCGCACATTGTCGAGACAGTGCGCACAACCTTAGTGTCTCTGTATGGAGAGGTCGGCGACGCCCGACGACTGTCTGTCCCGACGGCAGTGGCAATTTTCCACTTCAAGATTGTCCTAAAGCTGATGTGTGATCGTGACAGAGTTTGGGGACACCTCACTCGAGCAAACTTTGGGTTGCTTAAAAAGCGTTTCACAATGTACATGAAGGAATGCACCGTTTGTTGAGATAATTCGATTGAGGTTGAAGACGGTGCGTACAGTACAATTCGAAAGCATCATTTCGGAATGGAAAAATAAAGTTGAACAAGTCCGACAAGAGATTGGAGACTTGAATATTTTCAATGCCTCTCACCTCTGCCCTGATCTTGCATGTGTGGTAATCGCTACGTCTATACCAGATACATAGTTCATGGCTATCATTACATGGTCTATTCGAATGCAATTTCCTACGAGGAGTGCACGGAGTGCGTCGGTCGATTGTGCTCTCAGGCGTGTACGAAGTATCATGCATCTGCCTGCCTGGCCCGGCCGAAAAAATCACTGCACTGTCTCTCGCGAATAACATCCCGACAATCGATGCATACTCAATAAGAGTTAAATACATGTTATGATGTATGTAATGCTCTTCATACTTTGGTGTGCGTGCGTACTATGCATATGCGCATTCAACCTTCGTTTAACGTGATGGTTTGCGGCTTTGATAACATGTAGACCGATAGTTACGATATCAATGGCCATACAGAGGAAAACAAGAATCTACCACTTGTTGGGCAAGGAAACTGTCTAGTCCATCGACTGAGAAAGTTGTGTGGCAACGAGGCCGACTCTGCGTGAGCCACTCAAGTCGCGGCGTCAAAGGCGCTATGGTATTTCGTTAGAAGAAGTGACAATATATATGTATATATATATATATATATATAACAAGAGAGAAAAATTACTATAACTACGTAACGGTATGCTATGGGGGCCACGGAACGAACAGTTATTCGGCTTCGGTTTTCCGGTCCTCCGTCAGTGGTCGACTGTGTTGACTGGTCGGCTCAGCTCTGTTGCTGTTGTTGCTGCTTCGACCGCAACTGCTGCTGCTGGTGGTGCCATCGTTGTACGGCTGTGGCTGTTGTAGGAGAGAAAGGAGTTTTAAAAAACTACTCCCCGGAGTGCACTAGGATCTATCTTTGGATGGCCATCTAGGAAGGTTCATACGACCTCCAAGAAGAGTAAAAGATAGAATGAGATAGAGACAAAGGCTGGAGAAATGCGAGCACGTTAAGGGAGCCAACTGGTGTTATATGTGCAAATCTCCATTCACTTGGAAACAAGCAACTCGTCAAACAAAATAGTTTGCTTCACCGTATGTTGTTATTTTACCTATAATTGTAGCAGTAACAATAATGATAGTAATAGGTGACCTGCCTTTTGTGCAGTCAGTCTATGAAGGCGGCGCGGGCTCCGAGGTTAAATAGATTTCTAGATGATTCATTAATGGTCTGATTTCCAGATGGTTTAATTGGGGCAAGGGGTGCATTGGGAGATCGGGAGAAAGGCTTTTTTCATGGAGAAGGTAGTTCCATTTTGTCTCTCGTTGGTGTTCTCAGTTCCGTTAGTCTCTTGGCCCTTCTAATGTAAGGCCGACCTGGCGCCGTCCTTTCATCTGAGCTTCGTGTTTTTTTCCCAGGAGGCCCGCTGTCCGGCGTGCGCCTGCGAAGCGGCCGGAGTCCCCGATGCCATCTCAACTCTCACATCCAGCTAAGAGAGACCGTGATCCGCCGTATCCCCTTGCCAAGCACAAGATGGCAAGATACAACCAAGAGCCGTGTTGAGGAGACCAGTGGGATCAGAGAAACGAACTACGACCGGTAGCCGGATGGCTGGACACTCGGGAAGCAGAGAGCTCGACTCGATCGGCTATGCTTTCGAAATGCGAGAGCCATCGTCCATCGTGGGCAGGAAGGGAAGGGAAAGGAGGAGTCGGGTGGGGGCATATTTGATGCATTTCATGTGTGAATATCCATTCGCAGCAACGGGCGCTCGGCTTTCCGAAAGCTCTCTAGGGACTCGTAGGCAGCAGAGCTGGACCTCTGGTATCAGCCAGAAAGGAACCAACCGTCCAAATGCTCGACTTTTACGTTATATGTTATAGTTTTATGTAGAAAACTTGCCAGCGCATGTGACCTACGGCTGCATATGTGCCTTTGTGTCTATACGTGTGTTAGTGGCATTTGGGGGACATGTATGCAGGGCTATAGGAATCGCTGGCACTCAACAGCCACCTAGCGGCCCAAGGGAGCTCGAGTTCCATATCAAATTTGTTTACCCGTTGCGCCACTTTACCGCTGAGCCGGTCACTGTTCCGCGCGCGGCGTCCGGTAGAGAAGATAGTAGTTATTCTACTTGTGTAAAACATGATAGGTCGGGGGGGGGGGGTCGTGTTACGTCAATAGGACTTGGCTCTGGTGTATAACCTTAGATGCCATTGAGCACGAGCACCGATGCAAAACATGCGCCTTTCTCGCTAACTCGCGCGTTGAGGTTCCGCTAAAGGCGGTGAGGCTGCTCGAAGATGATTAAGTTGCGGGTCCCTCGGTGGCCTTCGCTCCCCTTTTGAGGGCCGTCAGAGCTTTCGAGGTCGTAGCAAGTAGCGGCTGCCGGCGTCCAACGGCTACACCTTGTCCGTCTATCTGGCGTCCGTTCAAAGTGATTTCCCTGAAGTTTTCCCCATACCTCCCAACACTCTATCGAACTAAGGTCGCGCCAAGCGCTAGGGGGAGCATCTTTCCACCTGTCAGAGACTCGAGGGACCACCCCGGCCTCACGCACCGCCTTACCGCCCGGCTAGCCAGACGTCTAGCCTGAGCTGGACAGAACCACCACGTCAATTTTTAGCTTAACCAATAAACGTTAGCAAATTTCCAAGAAGAGATGGCCATGAAATTCCCTTGTCGTTTGGCCCTCATATGAACCAAAAGCCAGGCAAGACGTGGACAACGAGAGACCGCCAGTCGTAGCCATTGCAGGAGTTAGCAAAATGTTATATATTAAATCATTTCCCTAGAGACAAGCTTGCCAGCCTAGTCTCTCCGAGGGGAGATGGGAACTTAGAGGGAAATGGGAATTCGTTCTGTCCAGTACGAGAATGTAGAGAAGAAACGGGAGCCACGAAACAAGGGGGGCAGACGGGGATAGTTCCCCAGAGTACGTTGCTGGGCGTGGCACGCAAGGCACACAGCGTAGCTTTGCTAGGCACTGGCCCGCAAACGCCGTCCACAACTGGGAGCAACGCAGCTCGATTCCCCACAGAACGGATAGTCATTCAGCGGCGGCCGCCGCCGGGCCCAGTTCGACTGCAGTCGATTGAGCTTGGTTGTTCAATCTACCAGCGGCTGCAGTAGCGGCAGCAGCAGCAGCGAGGCGTCAAGGGAAACAACACAGCGACCGCAGAAATAGCAGGCTAGACACTACTACCACTATCGGATAAAGGTGGTAGAAAAGGAACTATGATGAACACAAAGAATGCGCTAGCTGACATCGTGCAGTACGTGACAATACACACGGTGCATACTTCAGGCACAAGTTTACGCAAGCTAGTCTCGAATCATATATATATATATATACACACTCATGTATGCTTCAAATATACGTGATGTATATATATATACAGAATTTTATGTCGCTCAGTAAGTTCCATTTTATAAGATAAAAGCTGGTGAATGCGAGCGTGTGTTGTTCATCAGAGTCATCTACTATCTCGATTCGACAGCGCTCTTCATTTCTGAGTAAGAAAAAAACCCTTCAGGATAAATTTGTGTTGTCTATGGGCCTTTTGATGTGACAGGTGGACCACGGAAGGGTTAGCCTTCCACGTGAACACAGCTGAACTACTGTTTTTCATAGATTGTAATACACATTTGACAATCAACGAGATTGCATACATGACGAAAGGCATTGCGTGGATTAGTTTATTCGCAGCTCACTGGCCGTGGCTACGTGAAACGAGCCGATGTATAACTGCCACAGAAGTTTACAGGAGCAAATACCGTTGTGGAAGCAGACCTTCAGACTAATAAGAATTTGCCGTGTATTTGGTAGAATTGAAAGGGCATAATACATTATGGGCTTCCACAAAACGAGGAAACGATTTACAGTACTACGAGCAGCTCGACAGTTAAAAGCAAGTCATCATAACAAAACGCTCTAAACTCTGCAATTGTAGATACGTCGTGTTTCAGTCACATATAGAACCACCACAACAACGACGTCCGATATATTTGTGGAGACCTGCCACAAGTTGCTGAATTTCTCATGAAATAAGCTACTGCACTAATCTCAAAGGTCAGGTGCTGATCCTTCAAAAAACTATATGCTCAGGTCACTTAGAATGTTATGACATGAGAAAACCTTAAAGTGTGAGGGATATCAAGAGCAACAGTGAATAACTTTTGCACCGAAAAACGAGACATTCGAGAACGATGGAATATATATATATATATATATATATAAAGCACAGATGAATGTGCGTCCAGATTGTATCCGGCTGCCTCCTCATTACAAAAATGTACTCTGACGAACTGATATGTATAAATCGAAATGGAAAAAAAGCTTAATGACGGCTGTCAACTAACTAAAGAAATATTGCTGCTTAATTGTGTATAAATTTAATTTGTAATTGCACTTATTTGCTTATTCAATGTAAATGCTCCGTGGCATACGCTCCCTTTGCTATTTTAGGAATTCCTTGTATCTCTGTTACTGATTGGTCCTAATGATGCGTTTAGTAATTATGCACTACTATCGTGTGTGATCACCAACCATGTCTGCATTCGGTGTTTCTGTGCTCGATGAAGTCGTCCAAATTATCGCAGAGCAGGCCACATGAGTCGCACTTAACGGAAGCTGCCGTTTTAAGGCACCCCGGACCTCCGATAGCAGGCAGCGGCCCGAGAGGGGCATCCAAAGATACCGGAGGGCCACGGAGACCACCTGACGCCACTCGAAGTGACGTATTGGAGTCTGCAACCAAAAATGATTTGTAAAATGGACTGCGATTGTATCATAAAAGCACTAAACCAAAACATATATTTAGTACATTGTTTTTGTCTACTGCCGCTCGCTCATGTCCGGATCAATGCAATTTAAGCAGGATTCCGTTTGTGTGTGTTCTCTCATACAATCTTGTAAATGTAATTTTTCACTTTATTTAGGCGGATTTGTAACATATCCGGAGACAAAAGGTATTTGAATCCTTATACATATATACCGGTGTAGCAACATCCGTGATTAAAGATATAATGTAGCTAGTCAAAAGAAGCGTTAATACATAGCAGACATTGGCTGCCATCGACAGTGCGCTTTCTGTCGTGGCTGGAAATAGAAGTGCATAAATACAGTAATTACAATTGTCTGCCTTTTAAGTTTAAAGCACACTCGTTTGGATGATGCTAGTCTCCGGATGACATGCTTAAATAGGACATGTCAAGTAAGCGAAAATGCATTAAGCAATTATTAACTTTGTTTAGCACTGCCACGAGCAAACGTTTGCTACCTAGCGCGAGCATGTAGTTCAGTTGTATGCAATGGCAAGCAATGGTCGAAGCTGATGTGATTTTTTTTCGATACCTATCTTATGTACTACCACTGTAAAACACATTTATATAAGTACATAAGAAAATACTAATACTACACTTTTAAAAATATTTTATGTAATTTAATAATCCCTAGCTACGGAACTGGCTAATAGCTTGTTTACATAAAAATCGAATTTTTTAAAACATGTATATTTATTTTTGTCACAGATCAATGTTGATGTCCATTGAGTGCTATCTGGTGTCTAGTAAATTGCATGGATGCATTGCAGGGATGATTCTTCAGGTCTTAGTAAAGTAAAGTTTTCGGGCTGACCCTCAGCCAAGATTTAATGTCCACGGAACTGTTTTTCACATTGCTTCATGGACGGACCCCCATAAATACAAATGTGCAACGGTGGGGCTCGAACCCGCGCACCTATGTGTCTTCTCCGGTTGCAAGGCGCAGTTGGAATGCACCACACCACCGGGCTCGATTCATCGGGTTTTAGTGCCGCTACAGCTTAAGAATGCAGTAAGCATCAGAGTTCGGTATATATACATAACATGTATACATCGATTGGATGTACATATGTTATATACAAAAATATAATAGCGTGATGTAGGTAGCTATGCTTTTGAAAACGCCTTGCAAACTCTTACTATACGCAATGTTGTACCGTAATGTAAATTGTAATTTTGCTACATATCACGAAAATAATTTGCTAGACAAGACTGAACGTACCTAAACATCTTCAAAAACCTTAGATACCAAACCCTCCTGAACTTATCTATGGATACGGCTCAATTTTATCACAATAAGTGTAAACCTAATATTATGTTGGATGTATATATGCTATATACACGTATGATAGGGCAGCAAAATCGGTTGAATGAAATGATTTTCATGTCCCGGCAGGAATATTCCTAACAGACGTAGTTCTTGAGTGCAACCATCGTCTGCTTTAAGTGCAGCTTCAATTCGGCCTTAACAACTTACTGCTAAACCTGCCTATCAATAAATAATCCAAAGGCCTGCTAAATGAATACAGTGAGTTGTTATAAGGAGCTTTGTTAGATTCTCGCTCATTAACATCCTACACATAGTAATTCAGAAAACTTCAATCTGGACTGCTACGTGGCCAAACTTGCTTATCTCAAAACATGTACACTCTGTCAGCCATCCTTGCGCTAGTCTCTTGGTATAACGGCGAATGCGCTGTGCTGCTAAAACACGTAATGCAAACCATTAGACAAATGATGCGTCTATGGCTCTACTACAGTTTGTAAAATATGCAAATACATTTACTGTGTCACTGTTTGTATTTTTTTTACAAATGTATGGTGCCACCACGTCTCCTTCAGTAGACACTATGCTCAAAATGTTTACACGATTTGTCCCCAGGAACTTCCTGTTGAAGATAATATGGGTAAAGTTCTTGGTTTGGTCAAAATATCAATATCTTCCTTGATATGCAGAAAACATACCTCATACGAGAGTAAGTGGAAACCACGTTATTACGCAGAAGATTCAATTGACAATTGAAGTGGCGCAAGGTGACCCTTGGACGTCAGTACCAATAAAACCAAGATAACGCCCTTCAGAAAATGTACACTATACGCCTTAGTCAACCAAATAATTAAATGTAATTCGAAGGAGTCCTGCTGAATCTAGTAACGAAGATAATTAGAAATAACTCAACTGGAACTAGTAAACAAAGGTAATTAGAGGGAACCCCACTGGAATTAGTTGCTCTTAGTACAAGCATTATTAACACATATCTTTAAGAAAATGGCTGTAAGTGCGGGGTAGCCATGGTGCTTATATGACAACTCTGAGATGCGGACCTAGGTGCTTGGTTCATGCGTCTTTAACATCGAGATAAGACCAATCATATGTTTCTGTCTTAGACAGACAGCTTTCACCAGTACTGACCTAAAAATACTTAATCGAACTTAAATACGGTTTCTGTGATGTACCTTAGAGTTACCACGATATACGAGTATCTCAGCTACCACCATCACAATTTACGCTAAATGAAGAATGCTATGGGATCAACAAATTAGTATGTGAATTTCGTATATATTGTTACCTGGACCGTTATACTGCTCTATGATATACTACGGTAGACCTCCTACTAACATGCACAGAACCTAGCACAACTTTGACTAAACGTAAGTTAATGTTGTTTTGAGCCTTAGCGAAACACATCTTTATACTAATAATGCGTGGTTGATAAATGCTCACTCAATAGCACTGCTTGGGATGCTGCGGTGCCCATTCTGCGGCATGTTCTTACCTACATCACAGTTCCATCACCCTACATTGAATCGTAAAACGTGCTCATAAATAAAAAGAACGTGCATGCTCTGGTATAGAAGACAGTTATCCACTTGTAAAGTTATCTTGTGAGACCCTTGGATCTTTCAGCCACGGAACGACAAAGTCAATTCAGGAAAGAGAAGTCGAAGTCGAATAGCAGTTATAACGGGTCACCGACGCGTAAGATTATCTTCAACATAATGACTCTTGCAGTTTGTACAGGAAACGGCCGTGTCCATTGTAGGTGCGATGGTGTTGATGAACGATCTATTGGGTCATCTTGTAGATGACCACACGTGTCAACCTAATAATAATAATAATAATAGTCGCTTTCGGCTCAAGACAACCCAAACAAGCCACTGGATGCGAACCTCGATTCGACGACGCTAATCCGTTTCCCTGGCCCGGGTGCATAGAAACATTAAACTAGTCAAAGTGATACCCAGAGGAGTTAGAGAAATATGCTGCGTGGCATACGCTAACGCACTTGCCAACTTCAACACAGAAAAGACAATGCGTCATTGGAGAAGGTTCTAATAATGCTAAGACTCATCCAACGCATCCCAGCACGGAGGCACAATGATCGGTCATTATGACAAATAATTATGAATAACGCCACTAAATCGCAGTAGAAAACACTCGCAAGTCTTCTGAACGAGTGTAACCGTAAAAATATATAATTCGATCACCATTCGATATAGATCACGACGGGGGGAAGGTGGCAGGGCGCTAAATTGGCTGAAGATGATGTGCGTTCCGCGGATCCTTCTTTCAACCGACTCTTTTACACCATTCAACGATCACACGGAGCAGGACTTAAGAAGAAAGCATCCCACTCTGTTAGCACATGCAAGTGAGCTTTTTAGGATCCCCCCAGGCACCGGTAACAACAGGAGGACACACTGTATATCATAAATTGGTGTTGTAATATTGACGCCTTCGGATCGTTCGCCGTAGCATCTGAAGAAGTGAGACTACACGTACCGGAACTCCTGCCGCTGCTATGGCAAAACTACATGAATCCGTCATTTCTATCCTGTTGTGACAAAGAACCACTCAAATTGACAAATATAGTGCAACAAGGGGATCCACCGGGCCCCGCCTTGTTTAGCATAGGAATTTCTAGTTTAGTGGCACGAATGAGAAGCCTGCCTATTATCTGGTACCTGGATGATGGTACACTAAGAAAACCGGCAGAAGTGATGGCCGCTGACACACTCAAGATAATGGAGTTTGCGAATGAAGGAGGGACACTACTCAATATTGCGGGCTTATAACGGTTGGGGGCGGGCACGAAGAAACGAGTCGAAGCGCACAAAACCATTGCCGCTGTTTCACCAGGCTGTAGGCGAGTTAACACAGCCGAGTTAGGGGTTCTGGGGCTCTACTTAGTCCACAAAGTAGTTTCAAGACCTTAAGGAATAAACGCCGCGTGTTGCTACAGGCACGACCTCGTCTGATGGCTATGCACTCAAAAACGGCACTATGCCTATGGAGGTACAGTCTAGAAATTCAACTACACACTGCGCTAAAACAAGCCAATGTCCCGACGTCCAAGCGTATGACGATTCTACGAGGGACACACTGAGTGAAGTCCGCCGTGGAAAGGCAAATGCCTAGTTTGAGATGCGACAGTCTCCTGCATAGCCGCACCGTCTTATTTGTGCTACAGCGCCATCTAGACGGGATGGGTTGCCGAACGCGCAGAAAAGGAAGAAGTGACGAGCAGGGGAGGAGCAGAAGCACGCTACGCCTTTGTGCAAGCAGAGGATGTTTTATAATGAGTCAGCGTTGTTTTGTCTTGGCATTTCTGACTTAGTATAACGTCTACAGAATCCCTTTAACGTCTGGAACTTGGATAATGTAATCCTGGGTAGCCCCGCAGGCTTCTCAGTGGAGGATCTACAGGGCGTACAGTTTAGGGAATCATCAACCCGTCATGTGTGATGAAATCCATCGATCATATAAAACGACAAGCCCTTGCAAGAATCCGCTCACGTTTGATAACTATGTACATACAAGCGGTCCTTTGTCTACGAAAGCACAGTCTTAGTTCAACAATATTTAAATGCTTGTTCCAAGCATGTCCGATTTTCAAATATAACGATGCTGCATAGGGCAACACTGCTAAGGCTACTTTAAGCGAGGTGTTGAAGACTAGTTTAGAAGGGAGCTTACTGAAAAGAGCAAGCTTTCGGAGGCCTTGGTATTAGAAATGCTACGGATCAATGATGCAGCATGCTATGCTGCATCATTAAATCAATTTGATTCTCTGGCGGAATCACTTGTTAATGAAGATGCAAAAATAGAATTAAAAAAGCAACCATGTTGGCAGATTTGACGATTTGAAGCCATCTTGACTTCGGTCCTCTGAAAGAGCACTTAAACCAACATTCTCTCGACGCTTGGTAAGTTAAGAACTCGACAAAGGATATCATGCATGACCTCATCAAGAAGATAACCTGCTGTTTTTTAGTTGGGAAATCTTTTAGTGGGGGATGGCTTCAAACCCTGTCCTACCGTCAGCCTGTCACCACGCTCCTTCCTCGTAGTGTCGGCTATTAGGATAGACCATTGCTTTGGAGACACATTGGGGTCTTATAAGTGTTAAAAGCTTTTTGAGGGATATTGCAAAACTAACGGACCATATTAAGGACAACCGACACGGCTTCCATTATAAGCACCGTAGCCTCGAAATTAGCTGATAACAGTGAAAAGGTACATTCTACCAATTGCAACACTCAAAGGCTGATAAAAATAGCCATAATACCAATAATAATTAGTATTCGTCTAGTTGGCTTGGCAAGAGGCGAATTTTTGTGATGAGGCGCGGTTTGACGTGCGACGAAGTGACGACGTGGAATGATAGCTACCACAGTAGTACTAACGTCAAACGACAACAACAGCAAAAACAGCAACAAATAGCTGAATATCATTGCATGTATAATCAAGATTAAAGAAACAACAACAACTGAGGATGAAAGCTCAGTTGGACTTTTGACAGATCTATGAAAACAATGTAGTAATCCACCTTCGCCTTCCTGTAATAGAAACGAATATGACAACAACGACCACGCTACAGACATAGCAACGGCCATAGAAACAATGGCGCAGAAGAAACAACACCAAAATAACAACAGCGACAACAACAACAACTAAAACAGTTGTATTCTTCAGAAAATTCCAACCACATCGGGAGACAATCCGAATTTGGTTGATGATTGGACGACCAGCCAGATGAAATCAGTCATACGACTGACTGACAGAAGCGGAGACGCCAACCAACGCAGGTAGGTACGAGGCTCGTATGTAGCTGTTGCTGATGGTCGCTGGCCGATGTGTCGTCTACCCGTCTACTCTCTCATATGTCTGTGAGTCTATCTATCTTTCTGTCTCGAATTTATGTGATGTCTTGTATTGTTGCATGTGTACTATTGTTCACGGTGGTTTGTATGAGAGGAATGTATGTGACTATGGCCGTGTAAGTGGTTAGTATCTGTGTGAATATTTGTGTCTGTGTGAATATTTATTTGTGCCCTTGTGTAAGCGTGTGCGTGAGTGCGCGCATGAGTTTGTAAAATGGTGGTTTGATCCGCAAAACGTGTGCAATTATTTCGTGTGTCTGTATGTATGCGAACCTGTGGTTGAGTTAACTCATTTGGCACTTTATTCACAAACACATTTATTCATATACGTGTCTCTCTCTGTCTGCGTGCACGTGTGTATCGGTACTTAAGTTTAGCAATGCAGTGTATTTGACTTGTTTTTGCGGAAAAACGTTGCGTGTGTTCTATGGATGAGTCTGTGTGTGTTTGTGTTCTGTGGGAGCGTGTGTATGCATGGAGCGTTTCTTGCCAGGCCTAAACAAGTTATTGTGTTTGTGTGTGGGGAGGGGGGGGGGGCGAGTACCAGTGCGATGAAGTCCCAGTAGACTGCATGTGAGCGTGTGTCAATAGATCAGAGAAGTTTCAAGTAAGCTTATTTCTTTTTAAATATATGGAAGAGCCTACTGACTCTTCGGAACCAGTTGGCCGGTCGATCTGCTTGCTGTTTACCAGACGTTTGGTAGCCATATCACTTCTGCAGCACAACCTATTTGTTTCTTAACAAACTATATATATATATATACATACAGAGAGACCAAATGGACAATGTTTGGGTGCCAAAGAGTACCCAACATGCTGTTCGAAATGCGCATATTGTAAGTCAATTACGCAAATCTAAATTGCTAGGACCATTTTTGATGTACGCTCCAATAACCTAAGATGTCAACGATCAATTACTATAAAAGCCGTGGTCCGCGGTGAGTTCGTGAACGGATTGTTTGCTTGGCGGATGACCAAATGGGCGCATGCAAATTCAAATAACACTCGCTCGTATTTAGCGATTAGCTACGTTTTTTCTTTCATAAGTACGTATATTAATGACAGCGCATGTGTGACCATGGTGACTGTTCCACACACCTTTTTATGTGACAATAAAAGTGATTTTATGTTATGTTATGTATTGGGCACGTGTCCGTGATGTCGTACGCATAAAAAAACGTACGAGCTTAACTTACGACAACACTTACGAGTCTGCATACTAATTATCCATGTTAAAATTGATCGCTGGTCATCTCACAAGGAAGAAGAATAAGGACGAAGTCAAATCGTTTTGAGAAGCGCACTGACACCCCTACGCAGGAACACGCGTGGGGGGTGGGGGTGACAATGCGCAATGAATAAGGCTGCGGTCACGGCCAGAATCGTTAGTCAGTCTAACAGGTCGTCGTAGAGCCGCGAGAATGTTAGGAATGTCCGATGCATGGCGACGAGAAGTGATCGCGCACGCACTGCTTAGCTACGCTTAGTTACACTGCTTGTCAGCGGCGCTATCTCGGCTCCCCGCCGCCGCCCACAGCCGCTACCGCCATCCGGCTGTCTCGCAGTTGTCGTCGTCGTCGTCGACGTCAACAACATCACGCCAACTACCACGTACCACCATCACCACCTCATGTAGAAGCTGCAGCAGCAGCAGCCGCCCCAGCCAGCAACAGCAGTGTAGGCAGAAGCGTTGCAGGAAGTCCATGACGGCGTGCGTTCCTCCATCCGTCTGTCTGTTCGTCCGTCTGTTCGTCTCCTTTTTCCTCCCTTCTGCAGGCTTCCGTTTTCACTGTCGATCGCTAACATAGCGTCTCATTGTTGTCCCTATCCTCCCGGCACTGGCGTCGCTACTTCTCCTTCCGTTGCTGCTGCAGCGGTGGCGGCGGCAACTGATGCTGGTGCTTCTGTCATTGGGGTCGTCGCCGTTGTTGGATGGATCTGTCGTCAATCTGTCAACCCAGCCAAACAGCTAACCAGCTAACTAGTTAGTTTATCGCATTAGCGAATCAGTCAGTCAGCTAGTCACCTCATAATCTGTCAGCCACCCACTTGGTGGCGGTTGGTGGCAAGCCACTCACTCGTTCACTCGATCAGCCACGAGCCACAACAGCGACGACGACAACGGGCTGGAAGACGCTGGTCGCGGGCACCATGATGCCCTGCCGCCGCTCGTGCAGTTCCCCTCCTTGCCGCCGCCGCTGCTGCTGCTGCCCCTGGCCCTAATCAGGCGACTCAAGGGTAGTCTAAACGTAGGTAGTGATCGTTGTCGTCGCCAACAAACAACACACAACAGGTCACCGAGCGAACAAAGCGATCCCAGCCCTGGTGATGTTGTAGGCACGGAGAGACCCTGGCTAGGGGGCGATCTTCGTTACCGTCGAGGTCGCATTACGACCGCGAACGATTTTGCCCGCACACACAAAAAACGCAGCAGGTCGTCATAGGCACTCATAGTCTTTCTAGACCCTCGCGTCGCGGGCGGATTTGCTACGAAATGCTGCACTGTCAAGATATAGGATCATTGCATTAGAAAATCCTTGCAAAGCGCGATTCCACCACTACTGAACGCTATGTATATGTTTTACTATACATCGCTTAAAGCTTACTTTAGAAAGAAACAACATTTTAAAGCGTACAGCTTCGACGTACGTATCGCGCTATCATATCATGAAGGTCAGTAGCTTCCTGTTGCACTAAAAAGCACTTTGACACAAAAGTCTGGCAAAACCATACTGCCGTGGCGCCGTGGTCTAGGGGACTAGTGCGCTAGTCATCAGCCGGGGTGTCGCCGGGTCGATTCCAGATGTTGATTGAATTTTCTTCAAACGGCGCTCATTGAAAATAAGAGATAAATCATACCGCTGAGCGTGAGTCAGTGACTATGCTGCTGCCATAACGACTGTTTGGAAAACTCTATATAGATATTGACCTACAGGAGGCTTCTCGTTTCTGTAGGCTGGTTTCTCTGAAGGACCTATCTGATGGCTACACCAGCTTTGCAGGATTGCATGTAAATGCACGGGACCTCCGATCTGGGACGAGGTTCGAAGATCTCACGCTTCTTATGGATAGCTCACGTGTGGACTGGGATGTCGTTGTGGTGAGTGAGACCTGGTTTGATGACCCTGACGCCGCCTTGTTTAACATACGAGGCTACACTAGTGTGTCTGTGTGCCGACCTGGTGGAAATGGAGGCGGTCTCTCAATCTATGCGCACTCTGCACTTGATCTGGTGGAATCGACAACACGATCGAGTGATGACGGGAGTGTGCAGGCTATTAGGCTGAAAATTCGCCGCCCTGGTTTTTATGGCTATGTCAGTCGGGGTGTACTCCAATGAGGTCCGGTCAGCCGGCACTCTGATGGATATCTTAGACGACCTTGTGACAACGATTGGGGATCTGCCCTGTGTACTTCTGGGTGACACAAACATCGATATTTTGAGTAACGAAGCTGTGAGTGCTGAATACTGCTCTGGACTTGCTAGCAAGGGCATTGAACAGGCCATAAATATCATCACTCGTCCTAATCTTAGATCTGATGCAGTGTCACTTGGTTCGTGCATAGACCATGTCGCTATTGCCAATTGTGAGCGATATGTCCGTATCCTTCCGTTTGTCGTTGACACGGCCTTTTCCGATCATTACCCAGTAGGGATCACACTGACGGGTAACAAGGCATCTTTAGCGTCGTTGACGATGAAACCAAGTTCGATCGCTGCGAGTCTCCAACAGCCAACGAAGGTTTCAAGACGGTGTCACCAGGGTGGATTGGTCTTCTGTTCTCGACTCAACTGATCCCAACGAGGCCTTCGAGTCATACAATGGTAAGCTCCGGCTCCTGTATAGCGATTGCTTCCCATTGCGACAGCGAAGGGCTTCGAAAAAGGTAAACCGCTCGCCTTGGTTCACTAATAATTTGGTTAATTTGAGACATGCTGTCGATCGCGCTCGCCGCCAGTGGGTTAGCACACGGTCCGCAGTTGACAAAGAGGCGTTTCAGAGATTGCAGGTGTTGTACAAGGTAGAACTGAAAGTAGCTAGGGATACCTACTACGAACAACAGTTTGCCGCTGTACGTAACCGCCCTGCCAAGCTCTGGAGTTTCCTTAATGAAATCTGCGGCCGTAGCAAAAAGTCTGGAGCGTTGCCGAGTCGACTACTAGTCGAAGATAGGGAACTGGAGGATTTCCAGGAGATAGTGGACGCACTGAATGATTTCTTCTCATCTATCGGTAAAAAAAACTACATCCTTGCTCCCTCCTCAAGAGCCGATTGACAGTTTCATCTCAAACCTATGGAGCTCCGAGCCCAACGCATTTTCCTTTAGTGCTATTACAGCTCAGGAACTGCGAATCGCTGCTAAAGACGTAAAGACAGACTCACTCGATAGCGATGGAAACGTGCCGGGTAAATTTCACTCTAAATGCACTGACAGCTTAGCGGCCCCTCTAGCTGCCGTATTCAATATTTCCATTAAAACGGGCGTGTTTCCGAAACGCCTCAAGACATCTTCGGTAACTCCGCTGTATAAGAGTAAAGGCGGGAGGGACCAACCTGGTAACTATCGCCCGTTATCCTTAGTGTCTTTCGTCTCAAAAGTATTTGAAAAGCATTGCTAAACAACAGCTGGAAAGCCATTTAAATGACTTAAATTTCTTCTCTAAAAATCAATTCGGTTTTAGGGAGGCACGAGCAACTGAGCTGGCATTGGGACATATATGGTGGGAGATCATTAAAGCTGCGGAGGATGGAAAAATTTGCCTTGGTGCATTTCTTGACGTAGCCAAAGCGTTCGACTGCCTCGACCACTCTATGTTCTTAAGATGCTCCTGCAACTAGACTGCGCACCAGCAGTAACATCTTGGTTTAAATCGTATCTTAGTGGACGGAGGCAATTTGTGGCGGTGGGAGCTCTAAGGTCTACGACGGGAACTGTATCCACTGGTACGCCCCAGGGGTCGGTTCTTGGACCTTTTAGCTACACGAGCATATGAAATGGGACAGTCAAGTGAGAACAAGTGTCAGGGTCTGCTACGCCGTGGTGGCCTCACTCGTGCGTTTGAGGAGAGCCAAGGCTTTGCGGGATCTTCTGGTACGTGTCTACAAAGCGCTTATGGAACCAATTCTAACTTACGGAATTACTCTGTGGGGCGCCACGTATTCCACGACCCTAGACAAGCTAAGGGTCGTTCAGAATGACGCGGTTAGAGCCATAATAGGTCTTCCTCGTCGCGCGAGTGTGACTCCATGGTACAACAGGCTCGGGCTTCTCAAGCTTGATCAGCTGACACGTTTAAAGTTAGCCGTGCTAGCCTATAAGGTGCAAAACAATGGAATCCCTTCAGATTGTGTTTTTGACTTCGTCCTTACCCCAGTACGGTCGCAGCGCTACAGGAACCAACTCAGAGTGCCAGGGTTTAGACTCACTCTACTTCGGCACTCACGGGCCTACATGCTGCCTACGGTCTGGAACGAGCTGCCGTTGGCGCTTCGAAATACAAGCCGGGCCGCTGTTTTTAAACGACATCTTCTCTTACTGCTGAAGAACGAAGAAACAAGTGACTCCGAGTGAATTGTTTTAAACTTATTTTACTGTATAGGTATTAAACTTGTATTAGGTTGTTCTAAAGTTTTAAACTTGTATTGTGTTACTTATACTCAATTTTGTTGCTTTACATTTCTGATTTGTGCATACATTCGTAAACTTCTGTTGTGCTACTTATACTCAATTTTATTGCTTTATCGCGTACACACTTTTTTTTACTTACTAGATATCTCAATATGACCACGTGTGCTGCCGCGTCAAGCGCCGCTATTATTAAAGGGATGAAGATAATGTATTTAGGTACACACGTGAAGCGAATAATAAAGCCATTAATATTGTTCTTTAAAATGCTCGATTAGTGCGAATATCCACCCATGCAACTTGCAAACAAGTCGTTGGGTCCCAGAAGCTATTTGATGCAGAAAAAGTAGCATGCGCCTTCCTAACCAAACGGTTGCAATTTTATCGTATTAAACCATACTTTTGGCAAGTGAATCTGAATATGTGCAGCAAAATATTTTGGCTTTCTTTGAACGCAGCAGATTACGTCACAATACTAGGTGTGTCATTTTCCCATCACAACGGTCCTTACTGAACGTCATAGAACATTGCTGAAGACATATATTATATAGTGATTTTCTTAATAAATGTGTCGCGTGCGGCATATCATTATGGAAAACTGTATGAAAAGAGACCTTTTACGTATCTCGCAATGCAATTGCGGATTTTTCGGACAATTTGCGGACAATGTATTTGCTTACCGACGAAATGAATTCATCAACATTATTTTGGTGAATTTCAGTCGTGACTTCTACGTTGCTTTAAATAAAGATTTTTTGAATCTAGTAGAAAATTCACGGATTTCCAAACGTACACAGCATACAACATTAAATATTTGTATATTCGCCCGGAGAGCAGTGTGTCAGCAAAGCTCGACATTGAAAGAAGTCCTTTCTTAGAACGATTGTAATGGACAGCGTGGGAAGAGCGTCAGTGCTTTAGAAGGGTCCTTACGTTAGCTGAAGCTTACAGTGCGGTAACAGGAAGATCTCGAAGTTTTACAGGTACAAATATCTCGTTTGGTTTCAGATGAGCTGCCGTTACAAGTTGGGTCAGCATCTCATCTTTTGGGCCATTATATGAAGACGCAGCTAACCGTGAATGCTCACGATGGCTTTATTCTTCATGGCTGAGCATCAGCTCACGAAATCAATTACGTGCCTTCTGATTGTCTTTGCTCCGTGGTTCTATGTCAGTCTTTTCTGTGCTTCCTGTGAACTTCGTGTGACACTACCGTGTATGTCTGTGCGTTCGTTCGTTCGATTTGGATTTGTGTGTATCTATCTATCTCCACACAACTGTGTAGAGGTGTGGTTATAAGCGAAAGTGTGTTCTGTATATATATATATATATATATATATATATATATATATATATATATATATATATATATATATATATATATATATATATATATCGAAACAGATGATACATTAAAGCAAGTGGGTTCACGTTTACAAATAAATTAGGAAGGTATTTTCCCAAAATATTTATATGCAGGGTGTTCCTTAATGAAGTCGCCACATTTTATTAGCGAGAGTGAAATCACTTGAATCTGTTATAATGATATGGATGATCGGACATTGCTTTACAAAAGGCACTATTGCGGTGGAGAAACCAGGCACACCTTCGTGTTCGGCCGAAAATTCCGCTTTAATAGAACGCAGCCACTAGATACCGACAGATACAAGCAGCTATTATCCCTCCTCCGTTATCACGGGACCCTATAGGGGTCCGTATAGTCGGGGACCCTATAGTCCGACAAAGGGAGGTGGGAGAAAACGTCTTTAGGAACTCATGGTATCAAAGGAATCTCTGTAGTATATTAATATGGTTAAACCACAAACGCTCATTATGATACAAAGTCTTTAGGTTACTGAACGGACGACTTTGTAAGAAAGTTGGTATCTTAATCTAATTAAATATTTGTTTTGAGTAAAAGTTTGAAAAAGTTCCACCATACTTCCGTAGTGAAAATGCAACGGCTAGCAAGCTGTACGCAGCAGTAGTACACGTTGTTCTTAGCTGCGTGTGGCTGCTTGAGAATAGGAATAGAGCAGGTTGTAGGAAACGTGACGACAGGTGGTGGGGTATATGCGCGGTGCCTGCGCATCAGAGGAAGACAGGAGGAGGTGGAGGAAGATAACGAAGAACGTGGGCAGGGCGGGCGCGGGAGGAGGGTGGGTCGGGGGCGAGCTGTGACGTCTTTTGATTGATTGATCAGTGATCGATTCCGTTCA
The DNA here is from genome assembly GCA_003439945.1 of Dermanyssus gallinae. Lineage (NCBI taxonomy): Eukaryota > Metazoa > Arthropoda > Arachnida > Mesostigmata > Dermanyssidae > Dermanyssus > Dermanyssus gallinae. The sequence goes on along the minus strand of QVRM01004188.1, from coordinate 2,734,421 downwards.
GGGACGGACCGACAGACGGAACTGCCGGTAGATGATGACAGACCAGAGTCGTGTTATTTGCTGCTGCTGCTGCTGCTGCCGCCGCCGCTGTCGCCGTTGCCAGTGCGATGAGCGATGAACAAGGAGTGATGATTGGCGAGCTTCAGGTCAGGCAACAGCGCGGCAACAAAGTCAATCACAAATCAACATTTGACTTGTATGTAGCACTTCAACAAAGGGAAGCGACATCATTCCGTCGCTTACGTCGATACCCTGTCCGACTTGTCCGCTTACGTCGATACGACTTCCTGCTTTGCTGCCAGGCTCATTCGGCTTGTCTGTTTTCCGCTGCGGTAGCTGCTGCAACTGATATATGCTAAGTGCTGAAACAACCAACCGCAGGAATTTCATTAGACGAAGGTCGTCACCCCGCCCCCCCCCCCCATCCCCCCACCTCACTCCTCTCACCCTCGCCTATGCTAGCCAAGGCAATGCTCAGGTCCGGCAAAAACTAACTCGGCCGCTGCTGCTTCTACAACAGATTTTGCGTAAACGCTAATGAATTCGTAGAGGGTCACTCCAACAAACAGACATGTTTGCCGTCGATGGTTCCGGCAAAATAGTGTTTTAAGAAATGATTGAGTCGACCTGTCGTTTTCAATAATATGCTGCAGAAGATAGAAGCTTTATCACAGCTGCATGTATGAATGCCTCTTAGCCGATCGAACAAGTAGGCACCGTGAGAATAGCTATAAAAGCATACAATGACATTGTATATATACACAATATATTGAAGTTGCCATACATCAGTGTAAAGGGTGTACAATAATCCCGTGCTGTATCATTTTTTTATAGCAGAAATATAGCAATGTGATGTATGTGGCATGCTTGTATTAAGTATCAGTTTGAGCAGGGTTGTCACAAAAAGGTTAGACATACTCTAGTTATGATACGTTAGTGGAAGATGTGAATGCTCCAAACCTAGAAAACCACGCTTATCAATCATGTTGCATTTCAAAACAGTGTTGACAAACAACATGGTAGTAAGGTGAGACTACTGTTGTTACCGATGATAGCCCACAACGTCAAACATTGGGCCCCTTGAGGGAAAAACATTTTAAATGTGCGAGGGAAAGCCAAGTTTACGTATGAAATGTGTTATTTTTCTGTATTTAGAAAGACGAGTGAGTATTTTGTTACACATATAAGATATATTATAACACACCCTCTTAGACAGGGGTAAACATATAGTAAAAAGGCAAATATGAAGGGAACTTATTACACACTTTGCAGTGATAGGTTATTACGTATTTCTAAACATATTTTGGTTTTAGACAATATTAAGCTAATTCACTTTAAAGAACAGCGCCACACTTGCAGGCAATTAAACATTGTCATTTGTCGGGTAATTGTAGTGAATTGGGCCGCTAAAACCCGATTCTAAAAAGCCGTTTACGTAAGCAAAACCGAGTCTTGCTCGGACACTATACCCACGGTCAAGATTGAGGATTTCCAGATTACGTCTTCGCGTAGCTGTCTTCTTTAACAATCAATCGAAGACTGTTCAGGGTCTATGATAAAGTCTGGAGATTAATTGCATGATATAGGCTGGAGCATCGCCCGCTGGCGCGTAGAGAACGGTATGCTGCTCTCGGTATCCAAGTATCTACCACATATATATATATATATATATATATATATATATACATGATGTGGCAGTATGCAGTTCATTTAAACATATATGTGGTACCAGATTTATTGCTCTAAAGAGGACATTGTTGTGGTTGTTATTTATTTGGACTTTCGAACGCAATAGTTATTTACAAACTATTGAATGTGAAAGTCCGAAAATTATTTTCTCCAGGATCCCGATCTTGCTAACTTATCTGACTGTGGGTCCGGTAGAAAAATTTCTTTCGAACATGGAGCATATTTAGTTTCTCCATCGGGCACTCATTCTCTTGCAATGACTATTTTTGATGTCCGGTGACATCGATATGACAAAAATTAATAATTACACTCTAACACTCACACTATTTTCTGTCAAGATAAAGTGCCGTACAATTGTCCCCAAGTGGACATATAGCTGCTCAGCTATAGGGTTCATTAATTTGGCTATTTTTGCTAGCTTGCGTGGAATGTTATTCAGAATATGCAGACATTTTTGCCGAACACGCTGGTATGGTCGGTTCCTTCGTGCAATGACGTTCAATAGTTCAACCGCAAACGTAGATTTTGCACAACTATGTAGGAGGAAAATGCGGAATAACTACTTTCATAAATTTCATCCTCACTTCTAAACAAAACCACCCCTCCTTCTATTGAAAAACGTTATTTTCATGCCAAGTTCTACCGAACCTTAAAAAAAAGGGGGGCCACGGCTGAATTGCTTCCCATTACAGACTCGCTTAAAGGTTGTGCTCTGCTGATTGCCCGTGCAATGTTCAGCGCCATAGGTCTTTGAGTCTTGTTGACGAGATGACGTGTTGTAGCCCTGGTAGGCGTGCGCTCACATAAGGGTGCGGCCTACTTAATCGTGACCAGGCGAAAGTTTACATTTTGCGGAGGGCGCTTCGGGGTTTTTAAAAAAATGCCTCCGTTTTTGTAAAGCCAATTCTAAATCTAGCGTGTGGAAGCCAATTCTAGATCTAGCGTGTGCGACGCTAGAACACGTCGTAAATTAAGAGTACACTTCGTCGTAACTTAAGAGTGGAAAGATCTCCACTGGCGTGCATTCAATTAGATGAAGTAGTTGTCCCGTTAACGCTTGCTATAGGCGGGTGAAATTTAGCCTGGAAACGCAATGCTGTTCTGGAGAAATAATTAGGAGGAAGTTAAAATGATAGAGAAAGTTACGTAGAGATGGTCGGGTAGGGTTCATTGCTCCTCGTGGATCCTCCAGTCAGTTACTTGCTAAGTAAATTATTTTGATGCAAACGGGAAATCTTACATAGATCCGCGTCTGCCGTTCATAAAGAAGTATTCAACCTTGCATATAATGTGGCACTGTCTGAGTGTGTCAAAGGTTAGGTAAGCCTTGCGGCTAGCTCTGTCATATATGTGCCAAAGAAAGGTCCCTTATTATGTCACAGTCGCCTTGAGGGAGCGCTTCTAGGCGTGAGTTTATTGTTTCAAGAAATGCCGATAAGTTATTTTAATTCTCGGGAGCCACGGATGCCGTAATCGACAAAATGATATGGCATACCGCTTAGAGTCAGCGGCCATGCTGCCACAATGACTGTTGGAGAAACCCTTGATGCCTGACCATGTCTGGCTCTTGGTGCACTGAAGGTATACCTCACGGCATGTTCCAGTTGTTTCGTGGGGAACGGATGATAGTCTAGAATTTAACACAACATTGTCATTTTATTTTGCAGTACAGTAAAGTAGCAACAAGGCGAGAAAAACAGAAACAAACAAATAGAACAAAATTATCGTTAATGTCGCCACGTTTGTTTCCCGTACAAACATATAAAAAAGGTTTGGCCTTTAGAGCCTTTAAGCGTACAGCGCTTCGCAAAATATTGGACAACATGAAAAATATTGAAGGCTATCGACACGTAGGCGAGGTACCTTAGATCTGCACTGAGACGGAGATTGTCAACGATCGTAGAGCACAGCCATCGCTGCACAGATAGAGCTGAAGCGTAGGTCGCTAGCACAAATTGCTTGTCCCAGCGGTCGTACCCAAGAACCTACTAACCTTCTTCTTTTTCTTCGTCCTTTAGCCGCGACACATTCCACATGCCTACGTGGCTTTTCGTCGCCATAACAAGTGCAGGCCGCTAAAGACCAGTAGTTATGGCCGATGAAAAAGTAGACCAGCTGCTAGGAAGTTTCTCGTCAAAAAGTTTACTTGCCACACTCCTAGGCTCCTGTGGCTCCCACTTACTGTATCAACAGCACAGTCCCACTGCGCGTCTTCCCGACTACCTTTTGCCGTTGTCTTCTTGATCTTTCACCCTCTGTCATCCCGTCTGGCTTTCTCGCTCTCTCTGTGTGTGTGTCTATATCTTTCCCGCAATATCTCAACCGCCCCCTTGCCCTCTCAGCGGCCCACCATGACCCTGGTGGCCCTTTGGGAGTCTACGACTGCGACTCGTATAATTTTAGGTAAGCATCCATGCAGCCGCCAACACAGGCAGTGTATCCAGCCAGATACGCTAACGTTTTCTTGATCCTCCTACTCGACCGGCTAGGCCGGTGCGAGCTCGAGCTACACCGGAACGTCTGCCACACCTTCGTTGGCTGACTAGACAACCGTACCCTGCCGTACCGCCTTTCCGCTTCGAAAAGCCTTGGCAGCCTTTGGACTAGCTAGCTAGACCACCTTGGTAAGAGCCAAATCCTTAGCGACTTAACAACGCAGCAACTAGGACTAAAGGAAGAGGACATGCAGTAGTGGAGCAGTGGGCTGAATAAGAACCAAGGGTTTCAGCGACAAGATGGAGAGGAAAAAGCGTAGCAGCAGCAGCCGCCGCCGCCAATGTGGCGGCGGTAGTAGCAGCGGCGGCTTGAGTATTGCGACTATCGTTGCTGCATTCTTGACCAATGCTAATGCACCCAAAGGTGAGGCTAGTGGGTGCATCCTCAGTGGATGTTTGGCATACGAGACTCTGGCGAACGAATGGAATTACCTAGCGACGTCGACGACGACGACGACGTTTCGTGTGAGTGACGGTTGTCGCATGCAGGCTGCCTTTATCGGTCATGCATCCTTCTTGAGGCAGGAGCTGACAGAGGTGAGCTAGATTCTAGAGTTAACAAGCATGCGTCTATATGTTGTCGCCAAGAACGCATAATCCAGCTAGGAATTAGCGGCAGCGGAAGAGGAAAGGGTCTCTTGGTGTACAGTGAAGTCCAGTGGTCGCTTTCGTGAATGTTCCGACAAATATTCCTCCTTAAAGAAAGAATGCTTGCACTACACCTGCGAACCAAAGCGTGTTTCATAAGCTTACGCAATTGGGAGGTAGCTATCAAAGTAGCTACATATGGGTGACGGCTAGCAGTACCCTTGTTTTGGTTTCAGATGTACCAATGCCCGCCATTGTACGCACAGCAAAACATTAAAACCAGGCCATCAAAGTTGTTTATGCCAACTCTCAAAAAGCGTGACCGAAACATGCCTAAATAGTTCAGTGCGTTTGTTAGGCAGTTAGAATGCCCTTTCTATTAAGCGAGTAGAACATAGATCTATTACACAATTTATCGCATTATTTTCCGCCCAAAATAATGCATTCTGCTTTTTTACGAAGGTTTTATGCAAAAAGAATGTGATGAATCAAGATTAATAAATCGGTTTTCCGTCCAAGCTCAAATCGTGTTTAAGTTGTCTCGCACTAGTATAGTAATCTGACAATGTAAAGTTCGACATTTACACACATTCCAACGAGACTTTATCATATTATTGGTATAGACAATCAATGATCTTGACTACTATAATATGAATAGGTAATATAATACAGAGCCAAAGCTGTTCGGGCGCGGCATTTGCTAAGGGTTCTACACATTCGGGTGTCTTTGGCCAGTGGGAGGCTTAGCTGTTTTGGTTGCTTGTGCGCATCGTACTACAGTGGCAGTCAACGGAGAACCCTAAAATTGGCATTTGATAAAAATCTGCCGTCAACTCTTCTCAAGCGAGGAAACGATCTCTCTGTTTTTACCGGTGACGCTTCTTTCTGACTTAGTTTCTCTCGTGCGGCGTGCAGTAAAAGCGCCACGAATGTGTGAAATCAGCAAAAACGACACAAAAGAGCCAGCAAAACAGCATTGTGTTGTTTCATGCTGAACCGGTCGCGCCTTTGTTTCAGAGCCGAAGCGAGCGGACTGTCTAACCAAAACAGCAACAAGAGCAGCAACAACAACAACAGCAGCAGCAACAATTGCGGCATCAACAACAATAACAGCAGCAACAACAACAACATCAGATATCATACAGTGTGTGGCGACAGGCCAGGCGACCGTCGCGCGTGTGACCTTCTCCTGCTGCTGCTGCTCCATGCATCCAGTGCATCGCCTCTCAACTGTTGTTCTCCTCTTCCTGCCTTCTCCAGTAGGTACTTCCTTAGTAAGCCGCTTGTTTCGGTTTCTTCTCCATCCTCCACATCTAGCTTTTCGGCGGAGTAGCGGAACAACAACTATAGCAGCAGCGGAACATCAACGACAACAGCTTGAGCCACGATGATACGTGCAACGTTCATGATCTGCTTTCTTCGCTTAACCACTACAACGGCCTGTTAAGCAAAGAAACGCATGCTCGTTCAAGCTCAGACCGTAGCTGGAACGTCTACTAATCATCTAGCAAACGATGAGATGCTTTACTCTTAGCAGGAGCAGCGCTTTTATAACGCACAATACGTACCGCCATTTAATGATTCGAGATACCGCTGTTTGGTTACGTTGAAGTCTGTATTACACTGTAAGACAATATTGTACGAAATCCTATCGATAGTCTTTTTAAGCTTCGCGGTTTGTTTAGATTTACCGAATCGTTGCGATGAGGCGAACTTGTGTGATCGCACGTAAAGAGCTTGTGTACATTTTAGCTCTTTCGGTTAAAAATGTTGCACCACATTACGGTCAAATGTCCTAACCAAAGGATATTTGTTTGTTTGTTTCATTAAGCTGAGTGAGTGCATCTGTTTCAACGGACGAATGCTGCCCGAAACGAAAAAGTACTCACTGTTCTCATCTTGGTCGGACTCGAACAGCACGAGGTCCCCTGCGGAAACAGATACCACTATCTTCTCGGACGAGTCCTCTGCCGATGGTACTGCATGATCACCGTCCTCGACTGCAATTTCGACACGAACAGCATTCATTGCAGTAAACGCAAAATCATTCGTTTGAGGAATGACGTCTCTCTGACGCCTCAACTGTCACCCAAGCAGATATAGCAGCAGGCGCAGGGCTTACACGAAGGGAATTGTTCGCTCCTAACTTGCTCAGGAGCGCCTAACCTGCCAGCAGCACACTACTCACATTAGCAGTGCAATTGTTGGACTACATTGATTACCCCAATTGTGATTTTCCTCCCCTCCACAACCACTATCACGATGTCTTAGCTTCCATAATCGTACTATGTAACTGTAAGCCTGCCTTGTTATTCTGCAAAACCTTTACAGTGTTGTGTAATGAATGATCTAACATAATAATTAACAATTCCGCATTTACGACCTTTATGAGTGTCATTTTTCTTTATTCAGTTCCCTGCCTTTCTGTTCAGTCATAACCGCCAATAACCAACCATTTTATTGTGCTGTTAAATGTATCGTGCTAATGTTGTGGTACCTACCTTCCTTAGATTGTTCAAACCAAGCCAAGGCATCTATATATCTAACTCATACAAGACATAGATTGCAGTTAGTTACATATAGCTGATCCAACAAACATAAAATAGCGCATACAGCTATGGCTGTGTCTAACTACAAAAATGCAAATGTCAATTAGCCGCTGCACGAAGAATTAACACATTTTGTAATTTGAGCTTTTTTTTGGGGTATACATTGTGTCCGTATTTCAGTAGCCAATAGACGACACCTAAGGCCTTGCACAGCACCTCGCATATATATACATTAATATGTATATATATATATATATATATATATACCGAGGGGACCGGGCTCGTCTGAGCACTCGATGGCAGCGGGTGCAACCAGCGAGCACCCGAGTTCCCAGGGGTCTTCCCAGCCCTCCCCATTCCCTCGTCAGCCTTAGGAGGGCCCCCTTCTTGTTTTCCCCCGATTTCCCTACCGACGCCCCACTATTTCCCCGATCTGCCGCCGGCCCAGCCAAGCTAAGGCCATTGCCGCTACCGGTAGGCCCTCTGGGCCAGGAACTACTCCCTAGGGACCAGGAAGCCTTCCTTGCCATGGAAGTACAGCTGTGCTTCTCCCCCTCTTTCCATCTCTCTCTCTCGCTCTGTCTGTCTCCCTATTTCGAGGACTGAGTGAGTGAGTGAGTGAGTTGGTGGGTTGCTTGCTTCGTATGTTGGTTGGTGGGTGGATTCGTTCGTTCGTTCGTGCGTGCGTGCGAGCGCGCACGACTGTATGTCGTCTGTGCGTTGCCTCGCTCACTGCTACTACCTCGTACGCTGGCTGCTCTGTGACTCAGTCGTCCAGCCGTCGTGGGCCGACAGAGGGACCACGGCGTGTGGCCCAACGTAGGCCTTCAGGGCTTCTAGCAGCTCAGGCGACTCGGACTGCTGCTGCTGCTTGTTGTACAACGTCAGCAGCAGCAGCACCAGCATCAACAACAACAAGATCGGTGCTCTTACTACTACTACTACTACTACTACGATCACCACCACCACTACCACTACGCCTCTAAGAAACTCTAAGCTTCTTCTTTCTCTTCTTCTTGTACCGCGAATGAACCATGGAACAGGATCCCGTTGAGTCGCGAGGCTTTCCGCCACCATCCGTTCGTTCGTTTGTCCGTCTGTTCGCCTGTCTGTTTGTCCGCCTGTCTGTCCGTCCGTCGGTCCGTCCGTCCGTCTGTCCGCAGGCTGGTCGGTCGGTTGGTCTCTCGGTCTGGCCTGTCGTGTCTATTTCTTGGCCGCGGAGAAGGCCACGACGGCGAACTCGCGATGAGGAGTTTGGTCAGCAGCGCGAATGGCACCGGCTAGCTAAGTTATGTTCTGGATTTTGTAGCTTACATTGCGGCTGTCTATAGTTCGACTAACGCTGCTGCTGCTGTTTCTCCTCTGGCCCTTGTCTGAGTTGACTGGTTCATCGCTCAACCCTATTGGAGACATGTCCAGATGATGTTTATATTTTTCATCTGTACCTTATACCACTCAATAAAAAAACAATCGGAACCATGTACAGGTAATGTATGTGTCTAGTTTTCTACCTTCTGCAATCAGTCTTTCTTCGCTCGTTATTTCGCTAATAAATGAGTTTCTAGTCTATTTCATTCTAAACCAATTCTAGTGATTTTGAAGCAGTTCCCTTTTAAAGTCGTCGTGTCATGACAACACGACATACGTTTCCATGTCACCTTGCAGTGTACCCCGTAGCATAATACTAATAATAATAATAATAATAATAATAATAATAATAATAATAATAATAATATGGGTCATGTGTATTGCAATAACGCAGATTGTACTTTTGTCTCAAAGAAGCACAGCTATATACTATAGTGAATGATATTATTATACCACTCTTATACTTTACTGGTCATTCAGCGGGTGTTAAATGGGTGATAGCTGGCCAGACACATGTTGCCCAATCCATCAGCTTGTTCCTGCTTCGACGGCGCCTAGCAGGTTGTTTTTACTAGCATCTATTCGAGCGCAAGCTCACACCCTTTTAGCGTCGAGGGCATAAGTCCCGGGCCTACTCACCCCAGACAAGGACACATCTACTTCATATGAGATCTCTGCACGGTACTGTCCCGTTTCGGCAGTGTAATGCGCGCTCAGCGTAACGCCACCGCCGGACCCGCCGCGGGCGCGTTGATTCACCCTCGTCTCCTCTCTCTCTCTCTCTCTCTCTCTCTCGCTCTCTCTGTGTATCTCCTTTTAGCACTCTGCCTCGTCCAGACTCGACCACTAAGCCGTCTATCCACCCGCTTCTGAGCGGCTCGAGCAATCGCTACAATGACAAAGCTGTTCGGCGACACAGGCCGTATCGGGTTTGCATCAGATAACCGACTACACCTAACAGCCTGTGTTGTTCTCGATGTATATTTGTGTGTGTGTGTGTGTGAGTAAGTGTTTATGTGTCTAGTTCTATACGCACGCACGCCCTCGCGCTCATTACAATGATGATTACTACTACCAATTAACACTGACCGCATTCTAGTCATTATCACACTGGAGCTAACGTAGTAGCAACGACAACTCGAAAGCGGGTCGGGTATCCTTAGACTCCAGGTCCATGCTTCTTGTAGGAACTTCCTGATTGTGAACTGATCGTGTACTCTAACAAACGAACATTTGCCACGTTTGCTAAAGTCCTCTTCGATTTGTGGTACATCGCGTTAAGGTTAGTCCATAACAGAATGGCTAATTGGGCTTGCGCGAAAACTGCCATCATATGCTTTCATTGGGAATGTACCGCGTTGCCAAATAAATGTAATCATGAATGTATAGATTTATATTATTATGACCGTGTGCACCTACGAAGCGATATATTTAAGATTTACTGTTTTAAATGTTTAAATTATGCTAGATGGAACGTCTCGTCTATATATATATATATATATATATATATTTGAAGTGACACATGTATGCATGTGCACGTTTAGCTTTAACTTAGTATTCCGAGGCGGGCTATTCTCAGTTAATCGGTTGTTCGTTCAGCTTTGGAGAGCTGCGACAACATTTTTGATTTATAGTATCTTTAGGACTCACTAAATAATGTTGCGCCAAGTTTTAGTGTTCACACATTTAACGGGTATACATTAACCATAGAAAGATGTACTGTTATAAGTGCGAGGATGACGACAAGAATTAGAAACAACGGTCACACCCTTTTACTTATTAAGGTCTTTAGCCTAGGATTCATACGCCATAGTGAAGCAAACATACTGTGATGTTTTCGTATAAAGTTTCGTATTAAGCAGTTTGTTTTCGTATTAAGAAATCAGCAATCAATAGGCAATGGTACGTTTTGTTGTGGTTGTTCGCGTCATTTAGAAAGCCTGTGTTCATGGTGTGGCTTTTGCTACAACTGTTAAAAAGAAGGTAGACGAGTGCCATTTATTCATATAGTAGTAGCTAGCAAAAACACCCTATCGAATTGCATTACTTTGTGGCACTCAAAACAGCACCTGCAGTTGCTGTTCATTCCTGCTGGAGAACTAGCCTCTGATTATTTGCTCGAAAACTATTATTTTTCGGTTATTTCTGACGAGGCGGTGTACGAGAGCTGCCCATGCTAAACGAATGCGGACGAGCTGCTTACGTTGCTTTATGCTGCTACAGCGGGTGTTGTTGCATTTGGCATTGTCTGTTGTTGCTGCTGCTATCTGTGTTGTCTTATTATTATTATTTTTTTTTATAGTTTTTTGTTGCTACTGTTGTCGTTGTTATTATTACTATTACTACTACTGCTGCCTTTGCTGTCGTCGTCGTTGATGTTGTTGTTGCTGCTGCTGCTGCAATGGCCACTGCTTACCACTGCTGAATTACGTTTTCTTGACAGCGGGTGCGTCGTTGCTTTACCTCAACGTGTGCTGTTGGGTGATCGCCGCCTGTAGCATTATTGACTGAAGTTGTCGTCGGTACGATTCGGTCGAATCAACCGTAAAGCCGTGATTTTTTTTCAGTGTTTGAGGCACAATTGCTGTGTCTGTCTGGCTGGCAAACGAACACCAGCTAGGCGTAGCAGCGTAGCGTATCGCACCGGGCGGAATAGTAATGTCTGGTACGCCCGTTCATGATTTTTTCCTTACCTTTTTTGCCCAAGAATAGCGTCAAAATGCCGAATGTGCACGGCTGCACCCCCTCTCCGCCTCTCTCTCTCTCTCTATCTCTATATATACATATATATATATATATATATATATATATATTGTGCACACTAGTAAAATCAGCCCCTTCTCTCTTTGATCTGGCCGATCGAGCAGCGACTGTGTAAATTTGAGCACTTTGTGCTTTTTCACGGCCATGCCGTCATGCCTACTCATAGGGTAGTGTTGTCCAGAATAGGGTCGGAGCCCCATCAAAAGAGAGCATCGTCTCGTGTGATTAAGGGAATCCTACGTTTCGAACGTCGCCTAATACCTAATTGATCAGCTATTTGAGATGCTCTGCTTGTTTTATTTCAGAATTTCCAGTAGAATTGAAAGGGGTCTTAGTTGCTCATTGTATTTATGACGTGTCGTAATGTCGGTTAGAGCTGTTAATGATGTCATCGAGGAGTGTATCATGTCTAGCGTGTGGGCACAACATTATCAATTCTTCCGCGCGTGCTGCTCCACCGGATATCTCTTAGACTATTTTCAACGCGTATAGTGCACGTTGAGGTCGGTCGGTCAAGCCGCGACGTACTGACTTGATTTTAGCACCTTGACTTGTAATCGGCTGAAGAGAGCCGGATTGAAGGCTCGGGAAGACATGGGAGCCCGACAGTTTTCCGAGCTTGCTGTATCAGCGATCGGATGTTACTTCGCATCTAGATCGTATGCGGGAAGCACTTGGTGAACTATTTGGGTACATCAGGCTGCCATTCCCGTTAAGTGGCGCTCCACTGCGATGAAATCGATCATCGAACACAAGGCACAGCAGCACTGATTCCTGTAAGACTAGTACAGGCTATCTATCTAACCTTGGTCTGTTCCTTTCTCCTGCGCCACCACACTGCCATCCGGGTCGTCGCGTCTCCCCGGCTAACTACATCATCTCCAAACGCTTTCGCCTAAACCTCTGTGTGGTCCATGTCAACACGTTGTTGTCTCACACACACACACATGCACGCATGCGTATATATATATATATATATATTTCACACGCATGTGTAGGGTCAGTGATACAAACATAGATCGTTTCATGCGTTTATTTAGGCGATTTCAGTCGCTGAGAGGATGCGCAGAAATGAAGTGGCCATAAAGGCTCGTCGAAGCTATTGTGTGCTTAGTGGTGCTGATAGCTAGTACATTCATGTCCCAAGTCCGTTTTTCTCTCTCAGCAAAGCGAGAAAGAAAGATGATCATCATCATCATCAGCAGCAGCAGAGCGGTGTGGCGTCTTCACCGCCGTAGGTAGCGCCACTAGTCATTCTATATATGACCGGCATAGACAGATATGATCTGCCGTTATTGTTCTCAGGAGGAAACCGCAAAATCTGAGTATAGGTAGCTGCCACAGCATTGATTTTCAGTGTCACCTCCATAACAACACCGCCAGCGACAGCAGCAGCAGCAGCAACTGAGGTGAAACGACGACGATTGCTAGCAGAGACAGCGGCGACAGATACAACAACAACATCAACAACAGTAACAACAACCGATGGTTAAATCTACGTTGCGAAGCGCCAACATTGCGCGCGCGTTGCGTTGCTTCGATTCAGCTTCGATCTCAACAGACACCCAAACGCTTGATACTGTTGTTGTTGTTGCTGCTGCTCGTGCAACCTTGTTCGAAGAGCAGCTTGGAGTTGTTCGGATCTCTGACGATCAGCTTCGATAGCCGACAGTTGCTCTCCGCACCGCCATGTCATACATCTGTATGAATCGCTCGCTACGTGTCTGTTGTGCTCTTGGTGTCAGTGTGTGTGTGTGTGGCTGTGTTTGCTTGCTTGTACTCCATACTATGTCTGCGAACTTATGTTTGTGTATGGACCTCTGTCTGTGTGTACAGCGTGCCCGGTGGTTCTTTCGTTTGTGTGTCTTTGTGTCTGGGTGTCCGTCAGCGTGTACGGCGAGGCGAGTATCTCCAATACAGGATGGGTATCCGTCAGCGATCACCCCGCCACTAATAACAATAATAATAAGAATAATAATAATAATGTCACAAAGCTCCTTTGCACTCTGCGCTAGGTAAAGGCAAGCATTGCTAGGTTAGGAAAGAAGGCGAGAGGGAAGGATGGAGATGCAGAGCGAGAGAGAAAGCAAGAGAGAGAGAGAGAGAGATGGGGAAGAGAGGGAGACGACAAAGATATGGCCATTATTTAAAAATGACACCTCCTCGATCGGATCCTTTGCGGAGCGATTGTCCGAGTGACTGGCGGTCACCAGCAAATGTCCGCGGTGTCTTCAAGTCAATCAGGTTGAACTGCCTGCCTACCTGGCAACGGAACAGCGGAGGAAACAAGCGCCAACCGGACAACAATAGCGACTCAGAGTCGAGGGGACTTGTATGAATAGCGAGCAGGAGGAAGAGAAAGGAGAAAATGCATTTCTGGGTCAGTAGCGCAGTAAGCAAGTAAGTAAAAAAAGGCTGATCATTTGCTCTAACTAGCACCGCTTGCGCGGGCACACACACCTACACACACATATATATATATATATATATATATATATATATATATGCATTTTTCGTTAATGGCGATCATATTTTTCCGAATAGAGAGTAGATCACTGCTGTGGGAACAGCGTAACCTACCATCACAAACAACAAAGGCACAAGCAAAAACAATTCATTGCGATACAAATTGGCTCCACAAATAAATTACAATTATCCAACGATCGTTTCGGGACAAGCCATTGCCGTCACGTTAGAGAGACGGTAGAGACTTCTATGTATGAATCATTTATGGATAACCTCTCCCAAACCGCTCTACCGCACAGTAATCAGGCTACTAACCCGTCTCTTAATTTCTTTGTTGACTTCGGACATAATGCAGATATCACATCTTGCGCATACTTGGGCATCTGCCTATTCGTGTCAATAAGAGTACGAGGAATTATTTCAGACAGAAATTAAATGTGTAAGCTACCAGATTACAACAATTGAATTTGCGCAGGTAGAACAAAGGGGAACCGCTAGTGCTGTACGACAGTAGTAGAAAAGTCGTATAACAAACAACACGGACGCTTACCTATTTGTTTTGTTTTTCGTAAAGGGCGTTAAAAGCAACGGCGAAAACCAACGCGCTCTCTCGATAACAATACCGGAAATGTGGTTGCTGTCCGTACTTTTCATAGCTCTGTATCTGTCGCCATAAATGGTCTAGTCGATTGCTATGGCCCATACATCATCATGTCCATCGTACTCATCTTGCAGCGCGCTTGGCTATTCGAGAGGAGAAGAGAAACAGAGAGAAGGAGAGAGAGGGAGAGAAAGTGTCCTAGTCCGAGCGGCAGCATTCATCCTAACTATAGTAGAACTAACGCTACCTATCTAACCAGTAGCATCTATAGCTACTGGTTACAGCACCAACCGCACGCAGCGCCTGCAGCGCCAATCATAGTTTGACACAATGCCACAGAAATGCTAAACGTACCGAAGGGCCGTTCTGTTGATTGGTCGGTCATTGTTATCGCAAGCATCACTATTGTTGCTGTTATTGTAATGGCTATTGCTGTCCGTGCTACTGTTGTTGTTGTTGTTTGTTTATTGCTGTATGTGGTACTGGTGTTGCTGTCGTTGTTGTTGCGACGTTCTTAGCTGAAGTTTGATTTGTAGGGGTTGTTGTGGGGGTGGTGAGTACAGTTTGCGGCAGAGCAAAGGAGGGAGAAGCAGGAGAGTCTATTGGCGGCCGTCCGTCGTTTGCACGCCAAGTCTGTCACTCTGTCTATCTAGTTGTATATTGTAGTCGGAATCGTACCAACAGTTAGTATGATTGGTAGCTGTAGTGGTACTAGTGGCAGAATTAATGGTACGCAAGTCGTGAACGCTCAATGTGTTGAATGACACCGGCGAGCGGCGACGGCGGCGCCGATCATCTAAGAGTCCCTCTACGCGCAGCATTTTTCCTGCACAAATAAATCGCGTTTCTGATCCTAGAGACAGTCAGTCGGTTAGTCAGTCTGTTAATCAGTCGTTGATCAGCCCAATTGGTGCCCCATCTATTTCTCTATCTATGTACATGTATATATACATATATATCCATATGTTTCAGTATATCTGAATTTAGTGGCCGTTAGCATATATATATATACATGTACATGTACATATATATATATATATATATATATACATGTACATGTATACATATATATAGAGATTTTGTTTCCGTGCCAGTCAACAAGCCGCTAGACTGACAATATCAATGCGGATCCTGCGTCAGCTTGACAGCAGGTACATCTTTGACGATCGCAACCACGCATGCTCGAACACCTAGCAGTGACGGCAACGTTTGTCCCGCTTCGTTTGTCTTCGAGTGCACAAAGGGTTCCGACGTTCGGTCCGAAATTCGTTGAATGTTGTTCGACAAAGGAGTGCGGGCAACGCAGGCGGCGACAGCGTGGGCAGGCGTTTGAATCGACTTTAGGTCCGTTTCTGGCAATCGGCCTTCTAGGAGGAGATGCAGCCCCCCTCCCCCCCCCCCACTTTGAAGCGAGCCTCCGCTCCCGATGGGTGGATAGTCCGATGGATGGGTACATCCAGTCAGTCAAGCCAACCTGCCGTTGGTCGTGACGGATCCAGACAAACTCGAATGTGTGCAGGCATATCAAGAGGCACACGACCAACCGCCGAAACGTCGCACGAGCCTAACAATATTTTCGGCATGAGTCTGTCATCCGGCCTTTGCTGCTGGAAGTGCGAAGGGAAATGGAAGAAAACCAACTAACGAACGAATGAGCGTGGCTGCTTACGTGCGAAACATAATACAAATGACACATACAAAGACAACCCACTCATGGGTCTGCGATCAAGGTTGTTGTTGTTCTCGTCTATCTCTCTCTCTCTGGCGGCGCGCGAAGCGGTCTCGTGTGGCGCTCTCGATATGGGCCTTGGGACGCGGAAAAAGGCCCGCCTGTAGCCTTAGACCATTTGTCGCGTTGCTGCTTGCGGACAGACGGTGGGGCAACCACCACCACCACCTTCTCTGAGTAAGTGACGCTCGAGTACTCTACTCACTGTTGTTCCTCGAAATAACCGGCTCCACCTTAGCTATCAAGGACTAAACGACGGACAGCAGCGGCATCGGATTACTTACTTACGTACTCACTACTACTCTACTTGAGGCTTTCCTCTGTTGCTGGATCTTTCTTTCGCTCTCTCTCCCTCTCCTTTAACTAACGCACGCCTATTGGCTCGATTGTCCCCAAGGATCACACGGCCGGCCCCTCTTCAAACAACAAACATAGGTCACGCGGAACACGGCTAGCTGAAACAGGCAACATAACTTAGGAATGATGATGATGATGATGGCGCAGACATCTTGATCAGAGCAGACAGAGAGCGTTGATGAACGCCCCACGCTGGCAGTGCGAAGATTTGCCGGTTGGGAAAGTTCGCTCCCAAGAAGCGCCAGACAAATGCCAGACGCTGTAGCTGGCTGACTGCCTTCGGTTCTCTCTCTTCACTTCCCCCCACGCCCACAATCCCTGCCTATCTGCCCCGTCGGCCACCAACCTCTGCCTTTTCCTGCTTAAGGTGGTGACGGTACCACCTTAAGCACTTTTCGGACTGCTCGGCCCGAAACGTCACACTATTTCCAACACCAACTCCATCGTTCGAGTGATCGTGATGATGGTATTTTTGCCACTACGAAGCTCATAGTCATTAGAGCCAGATACAGGTGTCACAACGTTTCGACGAATGACAGTCATTCTGTTTGGCCACAAACCACAAGCTCAACGCTATAGCTGAACAAGCATAGCAACAGGCAACAAGAGTCAGCCCGAAATAGTTACCTTTATATGCATGTATGTATGTATATATATATATATATATATGTACCAACAATTAACGTTCACGGAACCGCTCTCGCATTGCTTCATAAGACAGACCCCAATAAATACAACTGTGAAACTGTGGGGGTTGAACCCGTGCTCCCTTGTGTCTCCTCCGGTTGAAAGGCGCACGCAAATGCACCGCACTACCGAGCTTGACACACACACATATATATATATATATATATATATATATATATATATACAGCAATACAACTTGTCATTGCTGTGTTTGGCGCCTCCATGCAACAAATAATTATTGCAAAAAGGCATACGTAGGCGCTGCAAATGTTTAATCATTTGTGTTTAGAAGTATCTACTTGTATGCCATACATGGCAAACGTTGCAAATCTACCTATGTAGGATTAGTAAAATCATTCCTCTGCGGTCATCGAGAACACACTGTGCTGAGTTTCCGCTGCTCTCTTACCTTTAACGGACCTCGGCTTCGCCTGTTTTCGCCGCGACTGCACAACTGAACTCATCTCTGTTAATTGGACGGATGAGACAACTTGTTTGATCCGCTGAACGTATTGCTGTGCTCCTGTAGCAATGAATGGATTCCTGTTGATCCGCCGCTTACTCAAGGCTTCGACCACTGACACCCACAGAACAACTAGTTGTAGTAGTAGTAGTAGAAGTCACTAACTGGCGTGCGCTCAGCCACCACGCACGTTGCTCGTTGTACGTTCCATTAGTGCTCTCTTCCGCTACGCACACGGTCCACCTCTTTATATTTAAATTAATAAGCCTTCCCCTTTAATTCACATTTTATAGTGCTGGGGTAAGTTCACCTGTGCGTCTACATAGAACAAAAACGACAAAATGTGTGTTTCAATAGATATATCGGCATGATGCGCTGCTTAATGAACGGTAGGTAGTTTGACGACGTCTGACATTAATTCCTGGTGTGTCGTGTCAGATTGTTTCCTGCCCTAGAACTTGGTATCCTGATAGACGACGGCTCGGGCACACAAACGCGCATAGCGCGCGATGCGCCGTGATGTCGTCGGTTTCATCCACAGTTATCCCGCCGATGCTCCCTCTTCGGAGCGAGGCAAACTTCGAATGAGCCTCTCTGCACCTCGTGCACGCCGGCCTCTCTGTTTTGGTCGAGCTCCCTGCCTCCCTCCCTCAATCCCCCCGCCGCCGCCACCGCCGCTGCCGCCACTAGCATGGCCACCTCAGCGCCCTCAACGCCCCCGGGGGCCATCGTTCCTCGACGCATGCGCGCACTGCTGGCTGGCTCGTTCGCTGCCTTGCTAGCCGGCCGGCTGACTGGCTGGCTACCTAGCCCCATGAGGTTACAACCACCACCACCACTACCACCACCCCCACAATCATCATCAGCATCATCATCAGCACGATGTCCGTGGCACGGACCAACCCAAAACAGCGGGCTGTGGGCCGACCGGTTAGACGGACGGACGAACGGAAGGGTTGCAGTGGCGTGCGCGCTACCCACTGCCGCCGGCGGCAGGAGGGTGACCGGAACGAGGTGCTGCGTTAGTTCAGACTTACTCAGAGACACAGAGACTAGAAACAGAGTGCTCGAGCGAACGAGAGAGCAGAGAGAAAGAGCTTTCGGACTTCCCGGTGCAAATTTTGAAGGAAGACGAGAAGAAACTCAACTCTTGCCGCAGGAGATAAGTGACTGCTTGAGAACTGAGATAACGCCCCCCCCCCCCGGGTCACCCTAATTTCTCCCCCGCCGCCCTCTCTCATCGGCGTTACCTTTGAGAGAAAAAATAACGTTACCTCCGAGAGTTTAGTTGGTTGCCACACTTTCCGAGATTACACAACGGTCCACCATCATGCCATCATCCTACTACTCCCGCTCAACAACCGGCAAATGAACAATTCATTCCTTGCACAGGGCCTGCCTCGATCTAAAATCGACTAAACAATCAACACCAAGGAACGGTTCTTGCATTGATTCATCAGATGGACCCCAATAAATACAAATATGCAACGGTGGGGATAGAACCCGTGCGCCCATATATCTCCTCCGGTCGCAAGGCGCACGCGAATCCACCACGCCATCGGGCTCAACTCCAGGTAGGTGTACAGCATGTATAAATAAAAATTTAAATGTTTGAATGTCATTATCAAGCCTTTAAATTACGCCGGGTTGAGTTATTCGAATGTTTTTCATTTTCAAAAGCCTATTTATCCAGTTTGTTATTGTGGAACGATCTTCTTTGTAAGTCTTACGTTTGTGCCGCCTACAGCAGTCGTAGCGTTTTTATTTCAGTTCGAAAATTAGACAGCTTCCTCACGTGTCACCTAATAGATTATTCTTTGTGCTTGTTGTGGCTAAAAAGTAAAATGGCCTAATCCTTCAGTAGATATGTTGTAAGTAATGCATACAATGCAACAACGTATATGACACAGTAAGTTTATTTGCTCGGTAGAGAACCAAATGGGCACACAAAAATCTAAATCGTTGTAGCCTATTTGACAATTAATAAAGCGCTACTTGCGTCGGTTAAGTATATGTAGGCTCGTATGTGGTAGGCAACCTTTTATACAACGTATGTTTATGACATTTTATGAGTTATTATACAAAACACTTTTATATTAGAATAGACCTGGGTTTATGTAAAATAATATATAATTTCTAGGCTCACGCACTTGCTTGCACAGTCGTACGATTTTCAGACATCTTGGTAGAAGTCTGTCTTTAAAAGTTTCTTTGATAAACGCGTCATGCCATACCGAATACCTAGAAGTAAACCGGAAAGATAATTTTTTAAATTGAATTTTAATTTCAGGAACACAAACATATCTAAAGGTGTTAAGTCGGGTGAATAAGCAAGAAGTTACAACACAATCAAATTTTAGCCAAATAAATGTTTTTTTACTTGTTTGCTTTTTGTAGTTCCTCACTGGAATTCGTGACGAGACCATGTGACACAATTGTGTTTAACGTACACGTCACAAAAACAACCACGTAAGCTAAACACGATCTGCATTGCGTCGGTGCCAATCTTTACGTGTTTTGTCGTTGACCGAGCCATCAAACAATCGTACAGAAAAATAAATCTCAACACTTAGTAGTGCATTTATTTACTTGTGTAAAATTACTTTAACTTATTTGTGTAAAACTTAATAAATATCGCGTCGAACGGACGTTTTGCGACAGGATAGAACCCGCGAGTGTAGTGTAGTAGTTCTATATAAAAACCGTGGCAAATAAAATTACCTGTAGACAAAAAGCACTACGAATAAATCACCACATCACGCTCTGCTGCTAGCATGACGAATCGAATTTTATCTTTAAGCCAATATTCTATCATATAAGTAGAATACATTATAATTTACTGTTATGAGATGGTAGTCGTTGGTCTACGTGCCCACTAAATATATACTATATGTATGTGTTTGTACATTTATCATGATCATCAAGCCTAAAATGAAAGTAAACTCTGTATTGTATATATAAATAGCTATTTTAATGAGGTGAATGACTGGATAAACCAGTCTTTATTTTCACTTCATGCTTCGTAAGTACAAACATACAATATACTGTATTTGTTCTGTAATTAAGTGCGTGCATTTTAAGGGGTAGTAAAACTTGTTCAGAAAATAGTTTTTCACAAGAGAATAGTCGGGTGGAAATATCGGGATTCGAGGGATAAACGGCTTACAGTAATATTGTGACGAATAGAACCCCCGAATGAATAGAATTGTTATAGTACCAAAATTATCCTTATGTAGTGTACATTCTTGTACACTTTATATTCAGAGCCCTACTTTTGCAAACTGTTTTCAACATGGCTATTTACCATGACGCTATGTTTGATTTCTCCATCATGCCGTGGTGGAATACTCGTTCACCCGCAACAGCGACTTTTGTGAAGCGATGTCTGATAGTGCCTTTGCTTTCACTCCTTAAGAAGGCATAGCCTCTATTCCAGTTTTACCACCCCTTAAAATAAGAGTACCTAATTACGGAACACCATCTATATTTTCGGCTGGACGGAGTGGAGGAGATGGCTTGTGATACTAGAACTAGGAGTCGCTGGTTCGGTCGCGGCACGACACATGCCCTTTTGACGCGTAATTCGCGAGATGGCAGCAACGATGTCATCAGCATAAAATACTACCGCGGTAACGCACATAGCGATCAAAACCAGCACGGATCAGCGTGAACGAGATTTTTACTACTCATTGGGTGCTTCTAAAGAGTCCTACCGTTCTGCGTTAACTCAAGAACGCCGCTCTCTCCCTCCGCCAACAGCATGTCATTGCTGAATTTCTTGGGATTTTCCGTAAGGCTAATGCCCTACCTCAGACTAAAGAATGTGGATGGGTGCCACCTCCATGTAGATAGTTGGGTCAGTTCTAATGTCGCTGTGTTTGCACTTGGATAACAGAAATGGCCTATACCGAAGCCTAAGCATCTATCCTACCTTTAAATTTCCCTAAAGAAATCACAGAAGTGAAATGATCCATATCACGAGCGCCATGTTCGTAATAGCCAGTTTGGCCCACTACTTTTCCACCTTGGAAGGGATTGGACAACTCGGCACACTTCCTTTTCTCCAAAAGGCAAAACTGTTGTGTGCTCTTCCAGTGTGAGCGGATAGTCAGCTTTAGGAGTACTCTACGTCTGGGTTAAAAAGAAAATCGTTAAGTGACGCTCTGCCTGCTTACCAGTCAATGTTGCTACTACACTATTGGCTTAGGAGCTTTCAAGAAAATTCTGTAAATATATATATATATATATATATATATACAATACGAAGTAATTTTTATTCAACAGTTCGATAACTCATGTATTCAAATTAAATATAAATTGCGTACGCAACTCTACTATATGGACACTAGAGATAGTGGTCAGAATTGAAAGAACGCTACGATGTTATTAAACGACCTAAACAATAAATCGCCTGGCTCGAACGTAACTAATATAGCCGCCCCGGACAAGCTGAGGAAATGCATTATTTAAGTTGTCGCTTCTTGCAACTTCTTTAGAAGGTACGCAGTCAGTGGCCGAACGATGCCGCGGTGCGGGTAGCCACTTACAACAGAATAATCATGTTTTTTAATTTGTAGCGAAACTGGATTATCAATTTTTTTTAATAACATACATATTTATTTAACATATATTTAGTACAGAAATATGTCTCGACGCTCGCAATGGGCCTTAAGGCCTGTGGCACTGACGTCGAACGCATACATCGTCTTGTCATCGTGGGGGAATTTTATAACAGATATCTTAAATGGTAATAAACCGTACTCACTGCACTGCAAATCACGCTGATATAAACCGACATACGAGCTCGAGAATCTACGCGCGTAAAATCATGCGTGTAGAATGGTCTAAAGATGGTCTTCCGCTACTCAACCTGCCATCATAACAGTAGATACAATCATTACAGGCTCAGCGGCACTGTGTCGGGAAAGCCCTACGGCGGAAATGAGCAGCTTTGTAACGTACAGTGCAGGAACGGTGCAAGTATCTATAGCAATGACCGCGCAAGCTTCCTATTAGCAGATTTGTCGACGACTGGTTCCCACACCACTAACATTCAACAGGTTATCAGCACCTTAGATGCTTGAGGGGAAACTGTTGTGAAATCGACGAATGCATATGTAAATATTGTGGAGAGTGCAATATCGGACGTTACCACATACTCACATGCTCGTTCATTGACACGTCGTCACTACAATCAAGCGTCAACGATATTCTTAGTCTACAAAATGGTATGTGAACTAGTGTACCACTATGCTACCAACTCATGGTGAATAAACCCGAAACTAACATTCCAAATGTCTTTCTGAGCCTTTTTTCATACTGCTTCTTTTAGTACATCTTCTTCGTCATGGAAGATACGCCTATGAACTCTTGTTCACTGGTGCATACGATCTGACTGAGTCATTATTCAATAATAATTTTTATTTCTTTTACTATAAACAGGAATTGTTAAATCTCGTCGCTTAACTCGTCGCAATTACTGTGTTAACTTATTTATTTCGAAGAGCGTTTGCTGCTTTCCGCTATTCTCACCTCTGATCCATTGGCAGGCTTCATTGAAACAGAACATCTTTAAAGACACACTCAATGTAGGTACCTCCAACTCAATGTTACCTGTGTCGGCATCAGGAAGCACGAACAAATTATGTGCGTGCCATTTTGTGCCTCAGTTGTGTATTTTTTCAATTTAGTAACTTTAACCAAACTTGCAAATCTCTTGAAAGACCTCCTCTACGGCTTTCCCAACAGTCCTTTGTGGCAGCAGATCGCTGACTCTCAGCGGCATGGCTTATCATCTATTCGCATCGCTCAAATAGAATTCTCCCACTAATATGATTTATAAAACGTATATGTATAAGGTACATCTATAAAAAACAATATGCGTTTTCAAAATTGCGCTTGTGCGACACATAGTTGCAATGAGTTGAGCTGATATATAGTTGTATGATGGGCCACACGACTACTAGAAGGCACATTTTTCTTTCCTTTTTTTTTGTTGAAAAACGCATTGTATTAGTATCGTAACGTATCTTCAAATATAACATATTCTTTGTTTTTTGGCCATCATTACGCCATATAAACTTAGCTTTATCGTAAGCTCAAAAAAAAGTACAAGTTAGTCCAATAGCACTAATTGTACGCTCTATAACCAGCCACTTTTGTATGATGATGACTTTACGGTTTTAAATTCTGAACACGAATGTCTCAGATAACTGGATTTGTTCTACTAAATTAAATTAATCACAAATGTATGTAAATACAGAAACCTAGATGATATTGTTGATCGTTAAATCAAATTAGATGCTCATGTTACTGATAGGGTAACATTACACTCAGGACGTTTATTATAAAAGATCAAATTGTACACCCGATGCCAAGTCCCGGTTGTACCAAAAAGAATGTTATTTAGTTTTATATAGGCCCCGCTTCACAACAAAGATGTCTCTTTACTATAACGTTTGCAGAACAAGTGTGATAAACGGGTCGCTCAGAGATGCAGCGTTCCTGTAAATAAAGTCATGAAATCGTTAACAATAGGGCTATTTTAGGTTTGTCATGTCGGAACGGGAAATCTGAAAAACAGCGGATCCATCGACGTTCCATAAGTTGCTTAAGTTGGCATTGTGCGTGAGCTTCTCGAAAAAGCCACACGTGAGGCCTTAATCGTTTAATGCAGAAAGTATTTAAATGAGAATTTAATTGAATAAAGGTTACCAGACCATTTTATTGTCTGGTAATTTGCGTCGAACTGCACCCTGCATAGGAACACTGTGTTGCAAGTCGGGGCGCGACAAAATAATTTGAAGAAATGAGAAATCTAGCGTAACACACTTCCTAGGCTATTCGTATCGAACCCACCCATAGAAATGCTACTTTACAGTTTTCATTAAGTATCGACACTGGTCTGGTAATAGTAGTCGTAGTAGCAATGGGACCTACCTCGAGAGAGAGATATAGATCGGAGTTTCGGACATTCCGACGACGAATTCAGGGCCAACCTCTCAGCGGAAGCAGCCGTTTCACGTTCCGCTATATCGAATATATTTGCCGTCGTATATTTGCAACAGCTGTCACTGGCGGCGGCAAAGGCGGTGGCGGCGGCGGCCCTTGGGAGGCCATCATAGGTAATGTGCATGCTACGAAAGAACGACCGGGCGCGCATGGGCGAGTGAGTATCTTCCTGGCTCGTAAGTAGTGGTACCACCACCACCAGTTCGTCGCCGCCGTTGTCGTCCATGTCCGACCATGTGTGTGTGTGTGTGCATTTGGCTGTGCATGCTGCTAATGTTATACGGGCCGCTCCGTTAACGTATTACCGCCGAACAGATTCACCGCCGTTGGGTGTCGGTGTCGTCGTCGTCCTGGTCCAGGTCCTGGCTAGCCCTGCATTGCGATCGGTTTCGTGGCACAGGCGAGCCAGCCATCGACCGGCCCCCTCTTGGCTGCAAATCGAGACAGAAGTAGAGGCGGCTGAGGCAGTCGTAGTTACCACTGCTCGTTCCGCCTGTTCGTCGTATCTCTGCGGCGTGATCGATTCGGTCACGCGGCGGCTCTAGTCGGTGCCATGATTTTTCCGTATCTGCTCTTTGAAAGGCTCAAGCAAGCAAGCAAGCAAGCAGGAGGGGTTGGTCCCAGCACCACCATCACCACCACCACCATCGGAGCGGGAAACCACTGTCACACTTCATCCTTCGATCGCTACTCTTCTCCTGTTGCTGCTGTTGATGTTGCTCTTGCATCGTGGAATGGGACTGCCATCCGGCTGGCTGAGATCCATCCGGCTGCCACCTCATTGTCGGGTGTGGCAGTGTGGCAGTGTGGCGCTGTAGCTGCCGTCCTCGACGTCGTCGTCGTCTCATGCTTTACGTATTGTGGTTGACTGACTGACTGCATGGAGCTGCCGCTGGGTGAGTGCTGAGCGTCCCAGAGGTGGGAGTCATGGCATCAGCAACAGCAACAATACATGCAGAGTCGATTCGGAAGCTGTATGCTTACTTACTTCAACTACTAGTCGTATAGTCGAACTGGCGCTCTACTCATCGCGCATTCTGGTAAACGGTCACTACAAATCACCATCGTGCCCTCGCCGTTCCACCGTCCTCTGGGGTCTATTCGGTTCGAGTTAGCTTCTAGTACTATTATCACTACCTACTGATGGATGAGCTATGGGGCTTTATACAAAGAGGACTCTGTTGTCTCGAGTTTATCTACCTTTTGCAATAGCTTTATATTACTCGACATATATATATATATATATATATATATATATATATTTTTTTTTTATTTTTATTTTTTTTCTTTTCGTTTCAAAGAATCGAATGGGCAAAATTATATTTAAGTTCCCAAATGCGCAATGTTCGACACATTCTTTAAATGAAGTCAAGGTAGCTAACTGTCAATTACGGAAAAATCGTGGAATATCCAACTGTAATAAAAGCACTTTTATCATCAATGTTTGGGCTTTGCATCAAGGGATGTTTGCACATTGGTCATAATGTGTCATAACTTCTTCATAAACGTGCAGGACAGGCAAACTGATTGTGACGAATTGGATTCGTGCGTTTTCATCTAGTGACGCGCCATAAATACACATCTGTTGATAAGCATCGATTAAGCTACATGATTAGACTAATTGAAGGTATGGGAGATTGGATGGTAATGCACCATCTTTTTTTGGGACATCTGTTCCTTCCGTTTTCGATCATGGTCGATTACAATTCACTCCGAAATTCACCTTGTCTAAATTGGAAACCATGAAAACCAATTTAAGAGTGGCCGGTCCGGGTCTTGAACCCACGACCTCCCGAGTGCAAGGCAATGGCTTTGTTCGGTCCAATTAAATATTGAGGCATCGGGTCATTTGTTTTGGTATCAGTTAAGTACTCAAGCAAGTGCACTTGTGTAAGCTGGCGAAACGCAGTCAAATTATTTTTTGAATGGGAGACAAGAAATAAAAGACCATTTGCCGTCAAGCCAAGACAACCTCTTTAGCATTTTTTTGTGTTTCTTCAGTTTAAGCTTCTGGACCGGGGAACAATACAAGATTGTGGGAGGTACATATAAACGTATGTATACCTCGGAGCAATTAATAAAACAACGTTGCATAAACACTATACTGAATATTATACTATTTTAATAAGATTACTTAATTTTTAAAAACCTGCCTTTGTACAAAATATAAACTCCACAAGCAAAATGATACATTATTTTTTTCATTATCATTCACCAATAACGTACCTGCACAATTTTGCGGATTTCTATTTGCCATTGTGACTTATTTTACCAAATAATATAGCAAATGCTCTCTATTTACTAGCTCTAAGATCTCGGATGCTACTAAATGCGTACAAAGATGAGCCCATAGTTTCCGGTAGTTCATAAAAATAACTCGGCATAGGATTTTCGTGCAACATGGTACAGCGATTATGCAGTAATGTTTTCTGGTTTATGCAAACTTGTATTAAATTTTTTAAACAAAAGTTATTTTAAATGAAAAATATGTTCTTATGCGAAGACAGTTAAACAACGGAGAGTTAAGTGCGTCCATCGTGTTTCGCATCTCGCGGGGCAGTAAATTCAAGGGGTACTTCATCTGGGCTACAAAGGATCTACTCGGCAGAGCGAATTTTTTAGACTCATAAGAAGTGGTAAGCTAGTGGTACTCCTTCGCACTCTCAGATCCTTTCTCCACCTGTCTATCCTGTGTAAGCAGAAGAAGCCGTTCGTAAGGATGAAATGTGATGGTCTGCCTTTCCGGATAACGCCATCGATGCCTCTGCCGCATCTACGACCGACGCTATGGCCGTCTGCTCGCTGAGTTCACTGCGGTTCACTGCCTTTCCTAACGCTCTTCCCATCTCCACCTTAAAAGCCAATTGACTATATATATATATATGTGTACATTCAGCTCGACTCATATTTCTTCGTGTCTCTGATTTTTACACGTAAACGATGTTTGGAAACGGGTGGCGCGGAGTTTGGTGGAACTATGGAGCGATCTATGCATGCTCACACCTTCAGAATAATACTCATCAATAACTTGTTTGCGCCTAATCACACCTGATCATTTCGTACATCGAAATAATAGGACACACAACTTAACCACATTCGTCTCATGCACAGAGTGGTCTCGTATCCTGTGTTGTAAGCGTAGGTAGGTAGTAGCCGATTATGGCTTTATTCTCCTATGAACAATGAGGCTCAATAGCTGCAACTCGCGCGGCTATTTTATTCATTGTGTCAGTCGTCCGGTGGGCGCGATCGGTCGAGGCACGCGTCCTGTGATAGCTAGCGTGACCGCCCCTCAACCGAGTGTTCTCTTAGTGATAAACTCGTCCACTCTCGAAGAGGAGGAGTGACTGCTCCTGCCGAACGAAGCATGGATTCGCGCATGCTGCGAAGACAGAGTAGATAGACGTAAGTAAGTAAAGAAAGATTCCGTAACGAAGCAGAGTGAACAGAAGAAAGAACGAGTTGCATGAAAGGAGCTGAACTCGAGAGCTCAACGCGCCGACGTCGTCGCCCGAGAAGCTTGGCCGCCGCTGCCGGCGGCGAGAGGTCTAAACATCGACGGGATCGGAAAGCATACACGACAGAGACAGCAGTCGGGGAGAAAGCGCCCTACTAAAAACGAGGCCAAATTTTCGGCTTCATCAGGTCGACTCGGTCCTTGGAGCCATGTTTCTTCCCACCTTGACGTGAATGGTGCTGTATAGCATCTCCCTCTCTCTCACACACATCTTCTATCGTCGAAGTCTCGAGGCCAAGTTTCGCGCTGCAACATTTACTTCACATTGGCCTCTACTTCGGCTTGCGCTCGCTAGCACACGCCACCTAGCAAAAAAATAGACAGAAATGACTAGGTGGCGTCTGGTATCCATTGCCAACTACTTCAATCCACCCTTCTCGTCTCGTGAATGAACCTGACGTATACTCGCTATTCCCGGCCGAGGAGCGTTATGCGTTGACTCCGCGGTAAGAGGCTTACGCCGCATTCGCTGCAATGCAAGTGGCTGAGTGTAAGGAGGAATAGGAAGTGATTGGCAGGAGAAGGGCATCGGTGAGAGCGGTAGACGGAGCAGAAATAGGAGGCCTAGCAAGCTACCATATGTGAGATACGGACAGAGGAGTAGTAGCTGAGCGGCTGTGTGGGTTATTTAGCACTCCCATGGGGCCCAACTGGCCCATGGGGTCTGCGGCAGGGCAGCGCGCGCGCTGAGGCAGCGAAGAAAAGGGACGAATGGGGGCGAGGCATCCAGAGGCTTGGGAATAGCCAAGGCAGGAGGCTTGCTCATGCATATTCGAATTCTACGCCAACCGCTCCCAGAAGCTCGTCTCCGCTTCACCGCTGTAAACTGGTCAGACGGAACATTCCGACACTCTGCCGTTTCCGAAACGCTTGGCATTATGCAGCTGATGTCGACCATCAAAGACTACAAAGTTGGTTACTAGTCAACAATCGTGCAGTAAGCAAATAGACGTCATACACGTTTCGCGTCATCATTTAGATTAGGTGTTAGGATTCAAAACGGGTGTAACATAAATTTCAAACGATATATATAGCGACTTTTTAAAATTGAAGCTTACGTTAAGAATGTATATCAGAAACACAATTGCACAAGTCTGTGAATGTATAGCACCAGCGCACGAATCCGCAAAAAGCAAATACAAATGATTCGACACATATTTCACGCAAGTGGACACTCAACCCTACTGCATCTTCCGCTGGTATCCGTAACTCAATAAAGTGTTTATTAGAACCTGACACGACGTGCAGAGTTCTTAGACTCAGATCCGCCATCTGGTGGCGGTTTACATGCTGTGACTGTCGCTAGTCAACAAACTTTGCCGGGTGGATTGCTGCAGGCTGATGTACTATGTCTCTCGGGAGCGGAAGGCCATAGCCAGCGACCTTCGGGGCCTCGCCAACGCATGTGAGACCCTAGGGAGTAGAGTGAGGGAAATTGGACGCGGGCCCGGACCGATTCGTAGACGGGCCACGCATTCGCTGTGAAGGGAATTGCCAAAGACGCTACTAAGGCGGCTGGAGACGGCAGGCTTAGGCCATCCTCCTACCATCAACACTAAGACTTCTACGGTTTCTATTTCTACTACTAGTAATATAGCTACTCCTAGTACAGCCATGGGTACAACATATTTCTTAGATTCTTTAAGCATAGAAACAACTTAACCACTGTACTTTCGAAAGCACCACTTAGCTGTTCAGGTCCCAAACTATGTTCGCTAGCTCATATGTATGATGCAGTGTTCTGCAGGCCGCAGTACCGTGCGGAAAGTTCACAGTGATTGAGTTCTGTGTATTATTTGAGGCAGCGCATTGTCACAGCTGCGCTCCCCATGAGACAAGGCGTTCCGCGGTAAAGCTGTCTCATCTAAGCAAAAATAATGGCTATGGCCTATCTCCATATATATATATATATATATATATATATATATATATATATATATATATATATATATATATATATATATATAGTATATGTACATATTCTAATGTAGAAATGTATTTTGTGGACTAGATCTCAATATGCATTAAATCACTTACTAAAATACGGCATAGCTCAGTCTCTAAATTATATGCCAGCACAAATTAGTTACAATATCCGACCTGTAGGTGGTGACTTTCTTTTCAAATGTTTTAACGATGTCCTAAGTTGACGCTATCGGAACGCTTCTTTTTGCTTGCAAAAAGCCGGAGTATCAACCCACATTAAACGGTTTCTTGTGAATATATGCTTAACAAGTTTTACTTCGGGGAATGCAGTTATTTCCAATTTAGAGAACCTAGGCCCGTCTCGAGAGTTTCTGCTAGCTCAACGCGAAGACTCACTGTATCTATGGTTTGTACGAAAAACATGCTGCCCACTTGGGGCAGGTCGCTCAAACGAAGCCTTCCGCTGAAACACAGTTAAAGGTAATGCAGCAACTGACGTTTTTTACAAACAGTCATTTTTGCACTACCTCTTTGAGCATAGACGTCATTGGAGTTTCTTTTTCCCTTAAGAGCCCCGGCTAGTATGAAGGTATACGCCTTGTTTCCCAAATCTCTTAAATAGGCTTGCGGGCTTTGGATATATATATATATATATATATATTTATTTATATAGCATTACTATGCTTTGCCGCTAGCGCTCGTTTTTCCATACCCTAGTAATGTTGTTAGATATATCTGCATCCACATGTATCTTTGAAAGCTTCGGTTTGTGACACCCAACCGTTTAAATTATTATTTATTATTACATCACCTTTCGGTATTGTTGATTATATTACATTACACGTATTCATTAAAGCTCGAAAACGGCATTCGTTTCCGTTAATCTTGGACATATATAGAATATGTTGTATGTGCATCTCAAGAAGATATCAGCGACCTAACGCCCAGATAGCTGGCGCAGACCGACATGTTTCATGATGATATTTGGTGCAGACAAGACCGCAAAATTTGCAGCAACACTCATCAGAAGGGTTATGGAACCCACTGCGGTGGCACAGTTTGTGGTGGAACCCATGGACGGAGTAGCGGGTGAGAACGTGTCGTTGCTCGAAGAGCGGTTCCATCCATGTATTGTCCAAAATTGCCGGTGCTTTGTAGAAGGCTTCTGGCACTTCCCTCATTTTCTGCTCGAAGTGCCTACGGAACTCTCGCAGTGAGGCGGTGGTCGGAAGTTGAAAGCGGTTTACCACGTCCTCGATGAACGGCGTGGTCCTCGACAGACTATAAGTTAGCCTGTTTTGTGCATTTCCAGGGAGGCCCAAAACTCTCTTAAGGAACGTTGCCTTCACCGTGTCGAGAGCGCTAAGCTGCTGAGCGGATAGGTGTTCCCAAATTAGTGTGATACCATAAGATGCCACCGAGGCCACCTTCAGGTTAAACAGTATTAGCGCTGTTTTTACTGAGAGCTTCTGTGGAGCCGAGATTGAGGTCATGGCGACAATGCTGCTATTAATTCGCTGAGATATGTGAGCTGCGAAAGATGTGCCGCTTGGCGTTAGTTTAACACCCAGGTAAGTAAACCCGAGACAAATTCTACAGAGACACCGCCCAAGCTGAGCCTATCACTTTTCCTCAGGGGTCTGAATTTCATAGCTTTTGTCTTTGCTACGTTAATTGTTAAACCATTTTGCTTGCTGTATGTCTCCAGCATCCTCAGGGACCTTTTTAGATCCATGAACACTCTACTATATACCACCAGGTCATGTGAATAAGAGCGGGCTAAGATTATCACCCTGGGGATAGCCGGTGGTTTGTAGGAAAGGCTGGTATTCCTGAATGCCGTCATCTAGAATGACTGGGTTTGCCTTCAGGATAGCTGCCAGTATCCCCAAAACTCGTGGGGTCACACCTGCGGCGGCTAGTTTCTCCATGACAATATCTCTGGGTGCAGTGTCAAACGCCGCTTTGTAGTCTACAAATACAGCGTACAGTGCTTGGTGCTTGACGGTGACCGAGCGCTTCACCTCGTCTAAAAGCTCCTGGGATGCGGTCATTGTCGAATGTCTCGCGCGAAATCCATGCTGTTCCGGAGGGATGATTCCCCTTGCTTCGAGATAGAAGCTAAGCCGGCGTGCCAGGAGGCATGACAATATTTGGTAGATGCAGCTTTTCTTTGCAATGCCTCGCCAAGAGGATGGACAACCGTTTAAATATAATTTCCATAAACCCTCGTGCACATAATAGCTAATTTATTTTTGCACACAAAGAAAGTGTCCATTTTAATCGTATTTAGGCGTTTCTTTGGCGATTCCGGTGCTTAGCTATATATGAGTACAGATCGCTGCTTGGCTCTCTCAGCCCATCTCAGAGTTGACACCGGCGAGCTTAAAAACCACTTTTAAGAAATGTAAGTAGATTTCTTAAACATTGAGTGACGAGAACAAATTGAAGAAATTGACCGCCCACTATCATTTCACTGTTCATTTGCTACTGCCAATCCTTGTTTGTGGATACTTTGGCTACTTGTAGAAGAAAGATGTTCTCGTCGAAGTGTGTAGGTAAATTGCACATACTTGGTAAGCCCGTCTCCCGTGCCCTTTGGCTCTCAGAGCTGGTTGCGAATAAGTTCAGAGTATCATGCCAAGAAGGACTGTGGTTGTCATACATGCGACTACATGGCGGAAATGGCGGAAAGACACATATATATATATATATATATATATATATATATATATATATATATATACGATTCAAAAAGTATCGCGACTTTTGAATTTTCGCGGGTTACGTATATTTGAATTTCGATTTTTTGTAGCGTTATGTTGGTACTCATGTCTCTCACTTATGCCGACAAGCTCGGCCATTTTGAATGTTCACTTAATTGTTGACAGCTGCTTTGCTTGCACGTGTTTTGGATCGTCTTCGATTTTTACCTATTCAAAAAAATGGATTAAAGAACCTGTATCAAATTTTGTGTGAAAAACGAAATTAAGTGCGCGGATGCATTCCGAATGTTGACTGTGGCATACGGAGAAGCTACCTTGGACCGAAGCAACGTTTATCGGTGGTACAAAATGTTCTCAGAAGGCCGAGAAGATGTGAACGACGAAGAGCGTGCCGGACGCCCGAGCACTTCAACAACAGACGAAAAAATTAATGAAGTGGAGAAAATGGTATTGGCCAATCGTCGAATCACCGTTAGAGAAGTTGCTGAGGACCTAAACATATCGATTGGCTCGTGCC
Organism: Dermanyssus gallinae; assembly: GCA_003439945.1. Classification (NCBI taxonomy): domain Eukaryota; kingdom Metazoa; phylum Arthropoda; class Arachnida; order Mesostigmata; family Dermanyssidae; genus Dermanyssus; species Dermanyssus gallinae. Next base: position 2,700,969 of record QVRM01004188.1, on the reverse strand, counting down.
ATTCGATTTTTATCAATGATTTGGGCATGAGACGGGTCGCCGCGAAATTCGTACCAAAATTGCTCAATTGCGACCAAAAACAGCATCGCATGAACATTGCTAATGAGATGTTGGACTCTGTCCGCGATGACCCAAATTTGCTCCAGAGGGTCATAAGTGGTGACGAATCGTGGGTTTATGGTTATGACGTGGAAACCAAAGCTCAATCATCTCAATGGAATCTGCCGCACGAACCAAGACCGAAAAAAGCGCGCCAAGTTCGGTCGAATGTGAAAGTTTTGCTGACAGTTTTCTTCGATTGCAGGGGCGTGGTGCATCATGAGTTCTTGCCACAGTAGAACGGTAGAACGGTCAATAAGGAATATTACCTGCAAGTTATGCGCAATTTGCGCGAAGCAATCCGCCAGAAACGCCCGGATTTGTGGAAGAACAAAAATTGGCTTTTGCACCACGATAACGCCCCTGCTCACACATCGTTGCTTGTGCGCGAGTTTTTGGCCAAAAACAACACACTAATGATGCCGCAGCCACCGTATTCCCCAGATCTGGCCCCCTGTGACTTTTTCTTGTTCCCTAAACTGAAGAGGCCCATGAAAGGACGACGTTACGCTACGCTTGACGAGATAAAGACGGCATCGAAGGAGGAGCTGAACAAGATAAAAAAAAATGTTTTTTGAAGTGCTTCGAAGATTGGAAAAACCGTTGGCACAAGTGTATAATATCTCATGGGGATTACTTTGAAGGGGACAAAATAGATATTCATGAATAAATGAATAATTTTTAAAAAAACACAAACATCGCGATACTTTTTGAACACACCTCGTATATATATATATTAAACAACTCTTAAGGGACACCATAGAGATGGATCTAGATAAAATGCATACAATGATACGGGGTAAATATGATGAATGTTATAAAGTAGTTAAGGGCGTCAGAGGGGGAGAGAGAGGCTGGTGGAATAAGGAGATTGAGGAGGCTATATTGGAAAGAAAAAGTGGAACAGGGAGCGCAGAAAGATAATAAATAGAGACGCGGGTAAGGGCGAGGGAGACTGGCAAAGATATATGCAGGCAAATATTCAGTATTTGGTACAAGAAGGAATAAAGCGGCAAGACGAACAGGAATTTAATAGTATAATAGGGGCTCCAAGGGGGCAACGGGTAAAGCGATTCTGGACATATGTAGTCAATGCAGGGAAAAGCATGACTAACCTTGAGCATGAAAAGTGTTCACAAAAGAAGAGATGATTGCGGCGGTAAAAGCACTATTTTTTATTAGTAATAGAGTTAGTGAAGGAAGGTCAAGAATAAACACAGGTATAATCACAGGGGTAGAAGAAATAGAACAAGTTATTAGAAGAATGAAAGGGAAGACGGCATGCGGGTTAGACGGAATAACAATGGAGCTTGTAAACGTGTTGGGAGAGGACTACATAAGTTATTTATCCAAAGTTTTTAATAACATCTTTGCCGGAGGTAGCATACCGAGAAGTTGGCGTAAGGGAAGAATACCTTTGCTGTCAAAGGATGGCGTCGATAACGATGATTTGAGAAATAGACGACCGATAACTATTACACCGATTACATTACCGTATTTTAATGCAAATGTTTAAGGGCCGGATACAAGAAATTTTAGAAGCGAATTGTAAAATTGGGGAATGGCAATGTGGCTTTAGAAAAGTGTATAGGTTAGACGACCATATTTTTCTACTGAATCAAATAGTTGAAATATCCAGGATGAGGGGACATGGTTGTATTGGGGGCTTTTTGGATCTAAGAAAAGCTTATGATATGGTCAATAGAGATACATTGTACAAATTTATGGCAGAAGAAGGATTTGACGCAAGTTGGATAGGCTTACTGGAGGAAATTTATAGGGAAAACACAGTAATGATTAAAGGAAAGGAGGGGGAATCGAGTGAATATAGTGTTGCTAAAGGATTGAGACAATGATTGCAGATGATATGGTTATTTTAGCAAGGAACGTAGAAGAGGTTCAAGGAATGCTTATTGTCTGTGGGAAGGCAGCAGATGAGCTAGATATGATATTTAACAAAAAGAAGAGCGCTATTTTAGTATTTTCGGGGGTTACAATGGAGCGGAAGCTAAGGTTGCAGGGAAAGGAGTTAGGGTATCGGGATCAATATAAATATTTAGGTGTAACTATAGCGTCCAAGGGAGAATTATTGAAGGAGGAAGAAATATCAAGAATAAAGGAAGCAGACACGGGAAGGAATTCGGTAAGGTGCAAGAGTCTATGGGGGTTCAATAGATATGTGGTTACAAGAGACATTTGGAAGGCAATGTATGTTCGAGGGCTGACTTTTGGAAACGCTGTTCTAGTGCATAGCTCGCGTTTATGGAGAAAGTTAAAAGGGATTCAAAGAGAAGTAATTCGATTTTCATCGGGATGCCGCTTTAATTGTAGCAGAAAGTTTCTCGGAGGGGAAGGCGGTATGTCCAAATTCATTGAAGTGCAAAGTAAGCGGATGCGAGAGCCGGTATGTTATACACGAGGGTGCAGCGAAATTGCTACGAGGAATTAGAAACAACGATATGTCGGATATGCGGTAAAAGAGAAGAAACGATAGATCATCTGGTTAGGGAGTGTGAACAATTGGGAGGGACTAGAGATCTAAAATTAGGGGAAGCGCTAGGAGTAGGCAAGGATGCAGAAAAGGCACAGGTAGAGATTACAAAGCAGAGACTATCCCGATGGAAGGTGCTCAACACATAAGGGCAAAAAACGGGGGACTACAACATAGATAATTAATAGCTGCAGCGTTATGCGCCCCTGATATAAAAGGGTGATATGTGTGCACACACTTATCAAGCGAATAAATCAATCTATACATATATATATATATATATATATATATATATATATATATATATATATATATATATATATATATATATATATATATATACCCATAGCACCATTGTCGCGGCCGCCTAAATAGTCTTTCCCTGTTAAATGTCGCAGCAGCAGCCCCACTTACCGCTGTCGCCATCGTCTTCAATCAGAGAATGGCCGACGCATTCCGTGTTCCTTCTACTGCCACGTTTCACTTATCCACGGCCATCCATTAGGTACGAGTACGTTGATCTATGCAATGATTTTGTTATGCGTGCCATTTTTTCGACTGTTAAATGTGTACTACAGGATAAATTACTTTATTCGTTGCCACCGTGGAAAGTCGACACCTCCCTGACAACATTTTCATCGACGAAGCAGTTGTATTCAGTACTTCGTAGTAGTACAAAAGCATCACGTGTACGCAAGAAGTGTCTTTTTTTACTCACAAAAACACAACTCAATTGAATAAATATACGTTTAATAGGACTTGAGAGTTAAAGAGCAAACCATAATTAAATATTTTTTAAGACGTTGTTTTAGCTAAAACGGCAGACCACAAAATATTTCATGACCTTCCCCAGTTTGCTGAACAAATTAAAGCTTACTACCCGACATGAATGTTCTGATGGATCTAATATATATATATATATATATATATATATATATATATATATATATTACGAGTGTACTACCTTATCTACGATATTGACATTGTTCTAGTGTGTCAAACACGTTTCGCCGACACGATGCGTGATGCCAAATTAAGCTCGTCTACATGTTGTGTGGATCTATATTCTCACCGCAAACGTAGACATTTCTGTTTTTCATTCCGATAAATAAATTGATCCTGCCGCTATTCGTTTTGATATTTTACTAGGCTACAATGTCGTCTGCCTATAGCAGGTCGACGTGGCTACAAATTTATTGGATACTGCTTCCATTGCGGGATATCTTCACGTGGTCAAGTTGCCTGTATTTTTTATAACCTATCTGATTGAAGATTACAGGTACACCACTCCTGTTGACAGCGAATTCGACATAAAACGCCTTAGTGGGCTAAAGCTCCAATGATCTTACGGCTCCTCCAACATGGGATTGCATCGACAGTGACCGAGTCGATTTTTGAGATCAAAAGAAATTGATTAAAAATCTATATCTAAAATTATATTTTATAGTATAATTAATACATTTAATTTCGAACTAAAAAATAATATGCCTATTTAAAATAAAGACTTACCCATACCACTTTGCCTTAAGCAAACATAGGGCTGAAAGGATCTGAATCCCCATACACACTTACAATGGGTCCCATCGTGGCCACCACTAACATTAACGATTGAGTTCCTAGCCAAACATTTCTCGACACCCTTCACTGATTTTACTTTAAGGAATTTACCAACCGGCGTACGTTCACCAGTTCACGTCAAGGCGAACCGAATACTAAACTTTTAGAAATTAACCAGAACTGAGCAATATCTTTACATTCCGTCAGATGCTTTATTGCATCTGCGTTGATAACAGGTTCTGCTTTGACAGAGTGCCTCACTCCCTTTTATTTCGTAATTGAAGACCTAGATACATATAGCCGCTAATAAAGGCATACGCACGTCACGCTCTTTTCGAGTTAAATTTGATGATCAATTCGGTCAGATATATCCCGTTATTTCTAGAGTGCGCAGAGGCTGTCCCTCTTCTGCACACCTCGCAAGTGCCTCCACGCAGTACACCTCCTGGTACAGAACATAATTACTACCAATTAAATTGAACATATTATAGAATATCTAGGACGGCTTCTATCTTAGGTATTTACTTATATACTAATCTAAACTCAACATAAGACAAACTCAGATAATCAGGAATGAAACATTTGAACAGCACAAACACACACGCAATTATTAAAGTCATTTTATTTGGTCTTGTTTTTGGATACTCTTTATTAGGACAATTCTACTTAGTGATCGAATGAATAAGATAGAATATGTCAGTTTTATAAATATGCTTGTACATTATTATTTACACGCACGCATATATATACACATATATATATATATATATATATATATATATATATATATATATATATATATATATATATATATATATATATATTCGCTCAACCTTTGGATATTACTGATCTTTTTTGTATACAAGTGGTTCCTGTTTTCCATCCGTTCGCTTTTTATCACCTTTGCTGGCAAAATCGTGCGACTTGGGGAAGAATGCAAGTACAAAAGCAAGCAGGGTGACTCCGTAAACAGTAAGAATGGGAAGAGACACAGTTGCATCCAATGTTGAAGCGCGTCCCTGCAGTGCCATGTTGATAGCTCCCGTAAGAACGTTGCCAAGCAAAAATATCCATAGTGAACCTTTATTAACAGCCTGGAGTATGTCGTCGATTGTATCCGCCTGTAAATATAAGAAGAGCTTAATCAACCAAGAGCCTATCGGCCACACAGAGATAACCTCAACTTGTATATAGGGTTATTTAGTAAGATGCATAGTTCAGAGACTTTAACTAGATCTGATTCCTATGTTCATAGCAAGACAAATTGGGCAATATGGCGCGCGTACGAACCTCTGGTGAAAGATGCTGTAACGTGACCAAGTTGTAACTTGCACATGAAGAGACCAGATCGATAAACCGAAGCAGCGTAGAGACGACGAGAAATATTAGGAAGAGTGAAAGCACCCAGAGAGCATAAGACAGGTTGAAGAGGCGTCGCGAGACAGGAACTCGATCAAAATGCATTAACAGAGCGGATGCCATACACGACGATGATAGGAGGAGCATTTGGAAGACAAAGTAAAACCACTCTGACTTACAGTTCCTGCAAGGCACACACAAAAACACACACTTAATATACATTAAGTACTGTATGTTCGGCTATGTGAACTACTAAATCATCATCATTTATTTATTGCACCATATGTATGGCATGTATATATATAGATCATTGTAATAAAACACATGTTTATAGATAGGTAATAAAATATCATCGAGCTAACTGCGTAAGAGAAATAGCTTTATACTCAATAACACCAATAGAGCAGCAATCTTGCAACAAAACGTATCTGACCGAGGACACTGTCATGAAATGTATGCGCTCATCTTACATTCATGTTCAGCTTTCATTTCAGAAATTTGTAACATGTATAAACGAATAGAACAAAACAAACTTTCCCCTAACATGTAACACGTGTTTAACTGAAAGGTACGTAACAACCAAATCAATTGAAATTTGAATACGCCGCTTTGGGATAACCATAAGTAAGCCATACAGGGAAGCGAAGGGAGTGTCCGGCATTGTGTGTCCCGCCCAATTGACGTGGCAGTGCGTGTAAGGACATCATGGCGTTTCAATTGCAAAATTCAACGATTGAGAAGCGGCAAAATGTTAACAGATTTCTAAAAGCAGGTGTTCAACTGGCCGATATTCATCACCGGATGGCGGCCGTGTACTGCGGCTTCCATCAGTTGGGTCATCTAAAAACATAAATGGGAGGCGTTTCAACTCGCACGACGAATTGAAGAATACAGTAGACTATTGATTTTTTGTCACAGCCGCAGGAATTCTAGGAACAGGAAATCCTTCTGCTTGTGAAACAGTGGAATAGCTGTGCTTAGACAACTGATGATAACTTTTAGATAAACACTTCAATTATAACCACAGTGTCTTTTATAACCTTTTCGTTCGAACAACTGTCTCATAATAATAACTCAGCCATATTAAAGGCTCTTTTATTAAACTAAAATGACATAACGACTCTTGTTTTATGATAATAATGTACGATGCAGTAACTTTCAAAGAATATGCATGATTGACTGATTATGTAACAGATGTGTTGGTAAGACTATGTAACAGGTTGTTGACTGATACTGACTTGACTTTGTAGACAAATCGCCTACAAACGGCCGTCGTGATGAGAAAGAGACATGAAGATCCGATTATCGATGCGAAGCCCTCCTTGTTTGCAGAAAACAGACCTGAGCGTTCCGGTGAGTGAAGATAAAAGTCCACCGATTGGCTCTGCAACGCCAACTGATAGCAGAGATACAGCTGGTTGATCGGCGAACAATGCGATGTCCGTCGTTTATTCATACCATAACATTCGTCGATGTTGAGGGTGGGATGCGACAAGAAGCCAACGCAAATATAGCATCACCAGTTAGTACGGACCTCTAATAGTCGTTCAAATTAAATAATGTCCCATCGAAGATAGTACTGGCAAATACACTTTATTGATATCACTAATAATCCCTTGCCAGGAAGATGGGTTCATCAGATTGCTTTTACTCTTGGGTATCACTTTCAGTATGCACTCCAGCCATTCGACAGGACCGCCTAGTACTAGTTGAATAAGGCCCTTAGCGGTGACATGAGCGCGGCTGCCTCGATATACTCATTGTGTATGTAATCTGATGCGCGTATTTCGCATTAAACGCTTTATATTTCAAACAAAATAAAACACCTTGGATTTCCTTAAGTGTGAAATTCGATTCTGCTTGCTCGGAAAGCTGAACCTTTTAAGCTTTCGAAGGATTGGCAGGACATCCGGAATACTATCGAATTAGTTACAGACTTCGTCAAAGTGCTCGCGAAAGGAACTTGCCGAAATTAGACATCGTTTTTGACTTCTGCCACACCCGGTTATTATCCTTAATTTCAGCCTGCAGCGTTTTTAGAGTCCAAAGGTCCTTCGCCGAGTTACCATTGCTGTGTATCCCTATTTGGTACAACTATGATTTTGTCCTCTAGCATGTTTAAGGCGAGGATCGGCCAGTAGGGAGACATCCCTGTTGGTCGGTCTCATGTGGCACCTGTTCCATGCTGTCCGGCCGGTGTAAAGGCCTGAATCTACCAATGGTACGGCGTGGAATGCCCAATCATAGATGTTGAAGGCAGTAATAGCTGTAACAGAAGCCCAGGGAAGTCTCGGAACTGCACTCTACCCGCGACGACACAAGCTTACTTTGCGAACGCCGCATAGTTACCAATAAGGCTATAAAGTTTCTGAGCGAAACAAACACGTCCAACAACAGCCGTGATTCATGCTCGCAATATTACGTAGCATGACGTTGCCACTGGGTCGCAAATGCACTTAATAATAATTATAATAATTATTAATTAAATATTATTAAGAATGCAGCAGGGTAATATCAAGGATGTAAACCTGTGTACTTGCGAGGCTCTACGTTTTTAGTAAAAAACGCAAAGACTCCTTTCCTACATATGTTCAATTACGTGTTGATCATAAAACCTATTTTTGTTTCATACCACAACCATTCAACGTCGAAGAATACGCAACAGTTGTAGCAAACGCCCCACTTCGTCACACCTCTGAGATCTAAACTTTTCTACTGGAGATGCGAACATCTAAAAAGTATGAAAACTAAAAAGTTGATTTTGAATAATGAGCAACAGCGGATTTTGCCAAGAGATATTAAAAATGTAAAATATCTCACTGCACATAAGCTTGTCGAAAACAATGTACTATATTTGGCGCTTAACGATATAAGTCTACGTGGGCTGCCTAAGCCGTGACCGCTATTACAAAATTGGTGGTTGAAAATGATTTTATGCTAATTAAGCACAATTATTCATAGGTCGTTGATTCCTCAGAGGCAAACACAGTCTATATATAGCACAGTAATTTGTGAATAAATAGTCATGCGCAGTGACGCAATAACAATTCTTCCTCTCTACTGCAAAGGCTTGATTTGTTTGAATTGGCATAATCTGCAATACCGCCAAGAACTTCTCAGGCATAGACTGCCAACGTAATTCTGTTTAACCAACAACTGGCGGCCAACTCATCCCTATCCATATAAATCACCTGGCAAATATAGCAACAAACGATGGTAAATAATTGCACATTCATCTTATTCAAATACGCCGGGAACACCGGCTTCATGTACGTTTTACCAATACATTTGAGAAATGTTTACAAGATGTAACAGAAATATTTCAGAAGCGATAATAAAGAGTTCGTTAAAGGAAACATTTTTTCAGTGGAACATGGTATCTGAGAAGCCTTGTTTTGGAGTGAGAGTGAAATGACTACAAATTGTGACACTGGTGAATTTGCCCGACATAAGAGCACAACATGTGTAATTGCGAGACAACCAGTCCTCCTATACAGAAACTAAGCGCACCGTTATAGCTAAAGCGAATATTAGCTTTAATAATACCAAATACATCAAAATCATTACTCATTGAGTAGTAATCTCACTCTCACTCCGAAACAAGACTTCTCTGAAATATTTCTGTTACACCGTGTATATATATATATATATATATAGTCAGTGGGTATATAAAATGAGTATTATATCAAAACAGAGTAACTCTAAAGTTCACGAAGTTGTATTATATGCCATGCACTGCTGACTAATAGATGACTAGTCATGGGGATATAATAAATTCATATTAGATTTGTCATTCACATTCTTGAAATGGCTGCAAAGCAAACTTTAGTGACTTCGACGTATGCATGCGTAGTGCAGTGATCTAGTTGGGCCATGTACATCAGTAATCTCAATAAGAATATGGCAAGGAACACGAGCTATGGCGCGCCGATGATGCCTGAAGCGATCAAATAGTACGACGTCCTTGAACCTGCGGCCCGGTTAAATGTATGCAAACAGCCTCCCTATCTTATGTTTGAAGACGACCCATTCTTAAAAGAGAGTTGCGTGTGCTTATTTGCATGCTAGAGTGTAACGTCGTCGACGACCTGTTACCGCATCAACGAAATAGGGCTCGACAAAACAGTAAATTTAACATCAAGCAATGTATTTGATGCGCTTTACCGGAGCACAGAGCTTTCTATAGTGCATAAACGACAGACAGCAACGGGCGGACACAGCCATCCTGAACAACGCCGGTTTGTGCAAACAGCAGATTGCTGAGAGAGTTATCGATCCGAACTCTAAAAGATCTGCTGTACAGGTAAAAACAACGATTCCACTTAGCCGTCAACTAAGAATGCCCAAGTTTGTCATTTTGTGTAAAAATGTCCGGTAGTTGTCTCACTCAAAACCCCCCTTTTGATCATAGAATACTCAATGTACCTTTTTTCGTAGGTTTACATATTATACATGGCCCAATTGTCTGTAATCTTTAACAACTGACCGGCCGACATCATGTTGCGCAGGATCGAGGCGATTGGTGCCTTTTAGGATGTTGTGCGACAAATATTTACGACTTCCAGATAAGCAAGAAAAGTTGGTGGCAAGATAATCTGGTTGGTCTTGGATATTGGTGACCTCGTTAAGGCCATATTCAATGACTTTAGACTCAAGGTTTTCCTACAAAAGTACAGGAAGCGGGATTTAGTCTGCATAACGGCATTAACATCTGTCGCGAGCTCCGCACTACATCGAACCACTGAGGTGTGTCCAAATGCATTTTCCTCTCTATCAAATAGAGCTCCAAGATAAAGTTGCAAATACACACTGGAACAGACTGCAGACTGAAGACACATTTGGCAGCAGCCAAATATATTTCCACTGTAGACCATTAATAAAAAACGGTCTACTGAGAAAAAACCTACCACTGAGCCGACAACCATATCCCAAGTGGCGGGAAAGATAGCGTAGAACACCGCGCAAATTATCTTCGTAGCGGCAAAACAGAAGAAAAAGTTGAGATGCTTCCCATATTCCATTATGGGCGATTGGTAGTCGAGAGAAGTGACCGCAACCAGTCGAATCAAGCCAAGAAGAGCCATTCCATAAGCACTCTTCAGCTCTGATCGAAATCGAAGTTCTGAAAGCAAAATAATGATGCTTATTATCACTGTACCCATCGATGTCCTGCATACGAATTAGCAAAAGGCTGTTTTTGTATGCCTAGCGTGTACCGGGCATCTTTTTGCGCACATGTTTATTTTCTTTCAACTAACTGATTATCCGCATACTTGCAAAGCCCGTCAAATATACAAACCGACCGCCGGCTAGTCATGAACACAAACTAAAGTCATTAATTGAATTAATTGAACTGAGTGACTAAAACCTCCGCTCATAATCCAAATCTATCCTGTAATGGTAAGACTACAGGTAATGTACGATCAAGACGCAACGTAAATTTGGACACAGCAGAGTGTAACTTCCGCTATATATATATACCGTCGCGTAGAGGCAGACCGGCAGAAGCGTCCGCATAAGTTGTTAATTAGTCTCCACATGCACACCTTTTTTGATAGCGCCAAGACCTGCCGCAATGCACACAAACAGTCCAACGCCCGTGTCCAGGAGGGAAAACCCATACGTGTCCGTTTTGGCGAATTTTCGGGGCATAATCGGGAAATCGACAGCCAAGATGCACACCAGTGTAATGACGAGTGTTGTTGCTCGCACATACGACAGCGGGATGAAGTAGGAGTGGTGACGCAGCTTCCCACTACTGCAAGACAAACCAGAACGAAACAACACGCAATGTTAAAGGTGCTTATATGTATGCCGCGTCTAATATCTGTATGATTTTCACCAGCAGCAGTTACTAAGCATACCCGATGAGAAAATTAGCCCCTTAAGCTCAGCTGGAATAGCTCGCCGGCACCGAGCGTCAGTGTACACCTACACCAAATAGTGTAATTCTGTCTACGTTTCGGACAATATTGTGTTTGTGTAATTAGTAGCAGATGATCTCGATTCTAAACTGTTCCTAGCTTTTTTCTTAAAACATTTTTAAGGAAGTTGATTTTAATTGCAAACCATTCCCTTCACTTTTCACTAATTCGGCTTTAAGTCTACCTGATTTCGTCGATTTGAAACTTTACTGAAGCAGACACGATAATGAGCGTCACAGGAAAAACGCTAAACCTATTGCAGTACGAGCATCTTGGATTAGCTTACCATTCAGGTGGTGGGTCGTGTATTACCCGGGCGTCTTTAGCAGGATGGTGGGCAGCAAACGTCAAGATAGTGGCAAACATAATATTAAGCGAAATGAGTATCATACAGATGTTCAGAAACTGATCTGGCAATACCAATGCCATGAAAGAGGGAAAACAGTACAGAATCGCATCGAACGACCACCGGAGACTGAAAATCAACACACACACACAAAATATACAAAATTTTATAGACACTCAGCTGTAAAATGTTCTGGTCATACACAGTCGCTAATAATTGTAAATGACTAACGATAGGCCAAATAGGAATAAAATGAATGTCATGCTCACTCAATTAAGTATGTTCTCCAACTATATTAAACAGTAGGACCTTATTGTAACAACATATCCCAATTGGCCCCTATAAAAAAACAATATATATACTTACATTTTGCACTCGAACGGCAGAAACCGTAGCAGACTTCTTACAATGGCCTGATGCGCCATGCTGAGTATAATTAGACCAAATATAGCCAGGACCTCATAAAACTCACAGCCCGTACCTCCCGACACGAAGCTTTCGTGAATTTCACGGCGCGACTGGTCCTTTAGAGTCCTGGAAACGGGATTCTAGTGTTAGACTTTGACACACATTTCAGCTAGTTAAAGTGGCCTTGAACATTGAAAAGCAAGCGGCCGCAGCAATTGCGGATCGGTTGCTGAAGTAGCTATGCCTCTTTTGGCGGACTTCCGTGGCACGCGGGGAAAATTATGCGTGCTACGGGTGACTCCCCTGTCACTGAAAATTGGTCAGACTGTACACACTCCCAATAGGAACATTCCCTTGGTTCTCGCAATCGGTAACGTGTTAGGACAGGACATGCGCTACCGAATACTTTGGCGTATTATCGGTGGAACATTACGGTAGGTATGTTGAGACTAAGGTAAGTTTGAGCCAGAGCTGTTGTTATAGCTTTGAAGATAGATTTTAAGCGCCATTCTCTTCCGTTTTGTTACCAGTTCGCCGTACAAACCGTTCGGAAGTACTGAAATAAACATAATAATATGCCCCTGTGACTAATTGACCTATATATAGATGATTTCATGGGAATCTCAAAAACAGTGGCCATTACCTTCTCAGCCGACTGAACTGCTTTCGCCTTCTTTGGCGCTGATTATAGTTCTAGTAGTGCGTACAGTATATTATACACCCCACCTACCAAGATGCCTATGATCTAACATATGATAGATATTTTCAAGTTTTTATGACATAGTGAAATCAACTGGACGTTTGAAACGCGCTTCATCTTTTATTGATCTTCAGTCCCGTTCGAGTTCATGGATCCAAAAATAAACGCAATAGATGCAAAAAGAAATGCTATGTTTTGATAATACAAAGACTAACTCACAGAAAATAATGTACTACCTGCCTTTTATTATACATATAAACCTTATCTAATATTCCTAGGTATACTTCTTGGAAAAAAGACATACTTATAGAACTCCCCTAGATACCAGCTGTGTATAGATTCCAAAATAAATTGCCCACTTCTAAATATGTGCGTTCGAGACTACATTGTAGTATTTAATAGGAATAGCTTGCGCATTCAGTGGCTCATTAGAACTAGTTGTACTTGTGAACTAAATAATAGATATAAAAGGTGTATATAATAAAGCAATATATACATATATAGCCACTGAACTGTTGCAGAATACTATCCCCTTGATTCCACTAGAATCCCTCCATCCTGTCCCGTAGGGGCATATACTGACACGTGACTGGTGTTTGCACATCCGGTATGGCGTGAATTCTTCGCTCGAGACAGTATTAATGAATGCACTTGGTGCAATGCCGCAAAATGCGGTGACTTGGTGACCCAGTGACGAATACTGGGCACGCGTAAAAAAGCGTTTTGCGCGTAAAAAAGCGTAAAAATGAATTATTTAGTTCACTAGTAAACGTAGTTCACTAGTTTACTAGTGAACTAAATAATAGATATAAAAGGTGTATATAATAAAGCAATATATACATATATAGCCACTGAACTGTTGCAGAATACTATCCCCTTGATTCCACTAGAATCCCTCCATCCCTGTCAGCATATATTTTTATTGTCTAATCGTAAACTCCAATACGGATTGTATGCATCCGCGCTAGTTGCTCTCAGGCAAAACTACCCTATTTCGGTATCTCGTAGCCAAGATTGAATCATATCATCGTTCTTCTAGCCAGAAATGAATCATATTACCATATAGTGGACTCGTCGGTCGATACTCCAAAGGCTAACTTATCTGGTAAACAAGTAAGGAGATCCGTAAACTTTTTTAAGTTTTTTGCTAGATATTATGTTTTCTTCATTATTGTTTCTCCATTCGTAAGTTGGAGCAGGCTACTAACTAAAATAGAATTGTTAACTCCAACCACTGCACATTTTCAGTTTAGCATAGCAGCTTAAGGTAAAACCGATATGTTTCTCACAAACAAACTAATCAACCATAGCTTACATTTTACTGTGAACATGAACTTCCGAAATGTAACACTCGCCTTTTATAGTTCCCTCCTCGCCTCTATTCAACTGGTGATACAAATATAATAAAATATTGACCGTACTTCACTCATTTGAATCATTTCTACAATTAGGCATCTTTGAGCGAACTGATCGTGAATTGGACGTGAAGTGAGCGATCAGCGAAAGAGCGGCTGGCTAAAGTAGTGATAATGCGCCGGTCCAACGGCTGGATGGCATCGGGTATGGCCGGCCGTACCTGATCAGGTCATCAGAGGAGCAGCACGGCATCGATAAGACGAGCTCAGATTGCGACGACATCGTGCAACATCTCCTGCTGCTGCTGCTACTCCCACCTCCACCACCACCCCGTTCGTTCGCGATGTCTTTCTCGCTAGTCAGGGTGTTCGTTCAGGCTTCAGCCTTCAGCCAACTAGTCAGGCACCTCACTAGCATCACATACGTGCGGCCACCATCAGCATCGGCGGAGTCAGCGTCACGTCAACGATAAACAGCGGTATAGTTGTATCAATCACACTGTCTAGAATAGAGCAGCATCAGATTCACTCCGTTCTATGAATCTACATTATACACATATCTAACACCAACCCGCCTGAATAAGAGCGGACAGTTGGATCTTCCAACGAAACCTGCTCCCAACTACGAAAACAACGACAACTAAGCAGAGCACGTAGTGTTTACTTCATATGTTCGCCGGTCTCCACTCGTCGAAACAACCTCTTTGTCCATATTCTGTGTAGAGATCTTAACAAAGTTGCTTTGGGTGAGTACGGGGTGTGGCTTTGCGACCGTTTGTCAGTTATGCTGGTTACCTTGCTAACCTTCCACTGCCGAGGTATATATGGCCAAGCCATGCCTTTTTAAGCTAATTCGCGCGTTTCTCACTGTCACGTTTGTAAATCGTATATATATATATATATATATATATACTTCTTGAATAAGTTAGGCCCGCCCAAACAAAGTTCTAACATAAGAACGGTGAGGATGCCCTGTCTGCACATATACATAAAAGGGTGACATGTGTGCTTAATTGTGCATGTCAAGCGAATAATATAACATGACAAATGACAAATTGAAACAAAGATGACTAAATTTGATTTGCTTAGTGCCAAAGTGGTTCAACTAAATGCGTAGTAAATGTAAGCTGGAGGTTTGAATCTGCTATAAATGTTTGAAACAGTGTTTTGTGTATAGCCGTGTTTAGACATTTGCTAATGTCACGCGTCAAGTCGACACAGAGCCATTAGGCGGCTGTTCATTGAACCAGATACGTCGAATACGCTCTCATATCGTCGCAATAGTTAGGCCCAGGTGTTGAGGAAGAGCAAGACATGGATTATGATGCCGACGACGACAATGAGGAATGAACTATCGATGCCAAAAATAGGAGTAATACTAATTATATATATATATATATATATATAACAGCTGCACCAATCATGTCTCTGATACCTGTCGTTAGGCACGACACAATGTTTTATTTTATACCAAGCGACTTTACTGACTGACAACAGCAATGTTAGCTTGAAATAAAGCAAACCGATTAAACTACAGCCACAACATAAAAAAGTAGATTAAATCAACTAAATATTCAATAAAAATTGTTTAATCTATTGGCTCACAGGTGGCTCTGTGAATCGAGCCCTTTAAATCGTAAACGAACGCTCTGCCAAATGTGTGCCAGTGCACGGGGACACATATGATTCATGATTCCAAATAGTGACTAGCAAATGACAACAACTGTCAACACGTAATTTGACCCTTGAGAATCATTAGAAATTAGACTGCTTTTCAAGGCTGCTTTGCAAGTCCTTGCCAGGTGTGGCCCAACATCCGTCGCATCCTTCAACAACAACAACAACAACAACTACGACTCACATTGTCGAATTTTCGAATCACCACCGGCTGATGGCTTCGCGAACTTTCACTGTTGTTTACATTCTGACTGACAACTAGACCTATACCACGTGTGCTGAAATATCACTCCGCCACACTTCTGGCTGCGGGGCGGCGCCCGCGGCGGCGCTGGTGGGAGAGGCGGCAGGGAGGGAGGAAAGGACCAAAGAGGAAAGCTTCAATTGTTACGGCGCCCCCGCCGCCACCCGCCGCCACCCGCCGATACTGTGCATCATTGGTGGTGAATCGCTGTTGCTGTTGCTATTCAATGCGCTAAGAAGTACCACATATTGGTCGTGTGTAACGATATGTAATGTCTACATATATATATGTATATATATATATGCTAACACCAGCCAATCGACAGGATATAACTAACGTTATTACGGCAGGTAGTTAGCTGCACTAAAGAGATGTGACAACCGTAGGAGAGATGGGCTTCCGCTGGCTCGCTCAGCTGTGGAGGAAGGAACTTGTTGGCCTCGCGGAGTTCCTTACGCGCCGCTGCTCATCTGGCACGTCTTGTCGCTTCATAACGGTGGCGTTCGATTTGTCGGCGTTGTCTTCATTTTTCCTGTTGTTCTTATTGGGTTGTTGTTGTTGTTGTTGCTAAAGTCATCGTTTTTGTCTCATGAGCAGATGACAGAATAACGGTGAAGCTGCCGTTTAAGCGGTCCTTTCCATTTTCTTCTTTCATCGATTTTTTTCATTTGTTGCATCTCTCTCCTTGTCGTCTTTTTCGTTTTTTTCTGCCACGTATCTATCGTGGCCAAGCGGCGGCGAGAAGCCAAGCGGCGCGTACGTGCATGTTGCTGCGGCAGCAGCAGCAGCAGCAACGCATGCAACATAGCCAACCCCTTCATCGCTCGCTCAATCCATCCAGTCATTTTACCATGAATAAACTGCATTGCTGTACGTGGCAGCAGACATTGATTTATGTATTACTGAACTGCTGCTAATCGAAGAAACGCAGTCGATATTACGAGTAAACTTCTTTTGTTTTGTTCTCGTGGCGGGTTTTAGGCGGCGGCGGGGCCATTAGCAGCAGCCGAACAGACCGCCTGAATAACGTGGTCGCAAACGAGCAAGCAACCAACCAACCAACCAAACAATCGAGGTGTAGCACAGCGCAAAGCGAGTGGTGGTGGTGGTAGCGGTGGATTTTAACATTTTTTTTTCTTAGAGTTTGATTTTGCGTTCGTTGGTTGGTCGGTTGGCGCTACCTTCTGCCCATTTTTCGCCTCACTGCATCGTCTGCCTTCGCCTACCTGCGTCTTCTTTTCTTGGTTCTGCTCGCTTACACTTTCCTATCCTCTCTCAATTTAAAGCACCCCATCCATTCATCTATCCATCCATCTCTCTCTCTCTATCTAACGGGGTCTGTCTTGGCCAATTCTGTGTTCTTTGGTTTCTCATCTCTCTCTCTCCCTTTCTTTACAGCCCTTCCTCTCTTTCTTCCCTCCTTTCTTCGTTTGCTCTTCTTCCCGTGGGGTGTTTCTTTTCCACTACCCGCCCCACACGAGTTTATTATCTCCCTAACTCATGCTTACTCTCTCCCCCCTCTCTCTCTCTGCCCCTGCCTCCCCTCCCCTCCTCTTCCCTCCTCCTCTCCTACCTGCATTAGGCTTTCTCTCTCTTCCCTCACCCTCTCACCCTGTGTTCGGACCCGCTCTAGCCGCTGCTGGCTGAGTGAACGGCGTGCGCCGGCCGACCGGTCCATCGGACAGTCGTCCATCTATCTGTTCGTCTGTTCGTCCGTTCGTCCGTCCAGTTAGCGCGCGTCATCAGATCGGTAGGGCTGGCCGGATTTCTCTCTTGCTCATCATCATCATATTCGCTTCATCGGTTTACTGCTGTTTCGGACCCGCGTCGGGTTGTGGTCGGCAATCGCTCGGTCGCTAGCGTCAATTGGCCCCACAGTCGCCAGCCAGTTCGGGTGTATCTGTCTGTCTGTCTGTCCGTCTATCCATCCGTCCATCCGTTCGTCCATCTAGATCTACTTACTGTCTATTCGGTACTGATCCTCATTCAGCCATTGATTCATCGATCGATCGGCGGCAGCAGCAGCAGCAGCGACAGTCGCCATCACTACTGCGGCGTCCGCACAGCAACTAAACGATCGATCGATCCGCCGCCCATCGACCGACGAAGCCACAAACACCACCGCAACAACAACAACAACGCCGACAATATCGTTGTGCTTCCTTGCTTGCTTCCTACAACGAGACCTTCTACGAAATCTTCATCAACTTTTGTTTAGTTGCCACCACCTTCAAACGCCGCGTCATGGTGCTGGTGGTCAGCTCCGCATGGGTATGTGCTCTATCTACCTTCAGCTTCTGATACTCTTGTTTATGCTCGACGTCATTATTGTTCCTGCCGCTGCCGTTGCTGCAGCTGTTGTTGTTGTTGTTGTTGTTGTCGTTGTTGTTACTTTACAGGTCGTTAACAGCCGTTCGGCTTGATTCATCGGACACCTGTAGATCCGACATAAGGTCGAGATATATGTATATCAATTGGAACTTTGGCGTCTCTGAATTGCAATTTTGTGTTTTATCGCCTCCTGTCCCATATCGATGTGCACTTAAGTCTCGCAAAAGCAATCCGTTTTTGTTCCGTGTTGCAATGTTAGCGATGCAAGGCGGAGTTCATTTAACAGCATTATCGTCATCATCATTGATTTTTGGTGATTTTGTAGGCCCCTCTACTTGTTTGATAAGAAAAAACGTGGCATTGTTTTTTAGCCAATAATTAGTAGTATTTAGTAACTGACTCAATTGAATTACATGGAAGTTTTATTGTGATTATTAGTCTACAGAACACGTTTTGAATGGCAATTGTGTACACCGTATTTTCGTTTGCCGTCACGATGCCTCAGATACAATGATAAACATATATATATGACTTTTATTTATGTGTAGCAAAACATACATTTGTGATGTAAGAACATATGCACAGCCTGCTCGGGACATATATATATATATATATTTATATATCACTGAGCATAGCTTGAATGTTCTACTGCTGATAATTATAAGGTCTGTCATTTCCCAAAAATACTGTAATATGATTTTAAATTACACACACCGCGCATAAGGCTATTTATTACATGTATGCATTTCTTCTGAATATATATATATATATATATATATATATATATATATATGTGTGCATACACGTAAGTGGACGTGTTCGTCACCATGTCTGAGCTGGACATTTCAATAGAAAAATATTTACAGACGCACGGTATAATATCAATTGTCCTGTGAATATCATCCGGTCTGCTCGTGTCTGATTTGGGTCACCAGACCATCAAATAGAGCTGCTGTCGAATATATTGCGTCGTCGTAGCCCTAATTTTAAATAGATGCACCTCGTTTATTGCATGTGAGTGTATATGACAAACTTCTGTAACATAGCGTTCTCAGACTGTGCATTACATGAATTGTGTGCATCGGTAGGCTCAAACTAAGGCACTCTTCGAATTTCCTATTATTATGTTCTAATATATTAAACTATGTGCACGCTATTTTGACTGGTTGATATATGCATTGCTCATCAATAACTTTTATGGGATAAGACGGATACATTGTTTAAGGAATCACTCACTGAGCTACTGATCCACCCGTGAACAATCACAGGGTTGCTGAATAATAGTACTCTAAAGACGGATAAATATAGAGCATGCTGCAATAAAACGCGTCAGAACCGGTGACTTCGTGCCGACGGCATAGGAATTCTCATGAGCGTGGGGCTCAGGATAGACTCATACCACTCACTGTTCCACCATTGAGTTGTCCAGTATAAATACGAGAGGCCATTCGGCGTGTATGCTATGCCGGCTTTAGCGTATCAATTCTCTTTTTGGTTTCCGTGTTTTAAAAATATTTAGAACGAAGAAGAAATTGATTATCAGGGTTATTGCAAAAAATATGTAGTGCATCTTCAGATCTTTCATCACAGCAACCGTACATACTGCATTGACGACGCGTGTAGTAGGGACGTTTTATAGCATACATATATATATATATATATATATATATATATATATATATATATATATTTGTGTGTGTGTGCATGGTAACGATGGCATATAATAGCATTTTGAGGGAGCTGAGGCCAGCTTTGGTGAATATGAGATCAAGTTAACATGGCAAGAGTTGCGACGCTTAGTGCTTTAAAATGCTATTATATAGTGCATATATGTTTTATATTATTTGTATTCGTTTTATATCACTGGTTTTCCTTCGTTCCTGCGAGTTGGATGAGCTCCCGTTTGTCGCGCGTTTCAACTATTTATCGCGCAATGTATTAGATACTGCCCCGCTTCGAGGGCTACGGGGTTGCCGCTCTACGCTACGCCCAGTACGCTTTATTAGCTGAGTTCGTTCTGTATCTACACCATCCATCTATCTGTTCGTTTGGCCTCGTTTGTGTCCGTCTCTTTTGCTGTTTCTGGCACTTTCTGTCATTCTGCTTTTTCAACGTGATATTTCGTGAGCACGCAATTTTGACGCTGTTAGTAACCGACAGCCGTCTACCAATTGGCGCCACTGTTTTGTCCAGTGGGGTAAGGAGTGATCTTCCTGCTTGAAGACTCGTACTGATTGCCGGCTGATGCTAATGTTGGGGACGGCGTTCATTTTTGTGCCGTCGTTGTCGACGTCTCCCTTGTGATAAGACGAAATCTGTGTGTGGTCTCGAAATAAGCCTCGATCTTATTGTCTGCAAAGGTTCAACGCACTGATAGGACGTGATAGAGGGCTAGGATGGGCATGGGCGGGTACCTGTCTGCCTACGAATCTGCCAACGAAGTCAAGTAAAGCCGGGTGCACACAGTGACAGCCGTTGCTGCTGCTGTTGGACGATTGGATTCGAGCAACTTTTGGAGGCTCACCCGTTTCTCAGTCACCCGGCCATCGAGGGACTTCCTCACCGATCTGCCGTAACCCGGCTTGCTTACTTAGGCGGACACTTACAGTATCCTTTACCTTTATCCTTTGTTACATCTCGTGGGATGTCTCTCATCCATCCCCCCGCTCTTCCTCGGGCCCAGTTCTCCACTTCGCAGGCGTGTCGCCGCTTGCCTATCCGTTACGTTCATGCCGTTGCTGCCGGGACAGCGGGCGGAGGTCAGCCGCTCCATCCTTTGATCGTGGACGACTCACATTACAACACAACAACTACAACAGACTGCTGACTGACAGCAGAGTAAAACAACGACCAACTGCCTTCTCGAAATACTTCTTTCACAAATCTCCTCTATCTGATGGATGCTTTTTATACAAACTGAGAGATATTCAACATTTTAGAACATATGTATGTTTTAGTTGCTTATTCATATATAGTCTTGGATTGAGTGATGCTCCTTATCCAAACTGATATTTATATATATATATATATATTCAAATGCCGGTAAATCACATAAAGGGTGAAATAATAGGTCTCAAAGAGAAAAAAAACTACACACATACCTTACCGTATTGCTCACGTATATGGTGCACAACACTCTACTCTAACTAATGTGTTTGTGCCACTTTCTTTCACACCCTCCGAAACACATATTTTAAACGCGTCGTTCGGAATCGAGTTGAGTTGCTCTTGGGAGATGTTCTTTCTCCCTCGTATGGAGCCCGCCCGACGAATAGGGAGGTTGTGGAAATATAAAAGTCAACTTTTCATCAAATAATCCGAAATCAGTATCGATATATGCGCTCTGTCTGATTTTTTATCGACTCTTTCCTTGAAGGCACCATTAGAAGGATCGGGTTTTGATTTCGATGAACTTTTTAACGTTTTCTTCAGTTATTGACGTTGAAGGCCTCGAAAGGGGGTCATCTTAGAACTCTACATGCCCGTCGCGAAATCGATAGTACTACGCATATACAGTGTTTCAGGACACTGCTTGGTCACCATAAGCAGTTCGTAGCACCTCCACTACTTTAGAACAAATTATTTGATTTTTCTTAACGTTGCAAACCAGACTAAAATAATAAAAGCATGACATTTGGCCCGTGTGTAGCTAATGAATAACGCTTTAAGCTAAACAAACTGGAAAACCTTGGTTATTTCGGTTCAGCTTTTATAAATGCAAAGTACTAGACCTTTCGATAACGAACATTCGCATATATATATATATATATATATATATGCAACAGTTTATGTATTTCACTAATCGTCAGTCCAGTCATTTAGATCTATACGGCGGTATACTGTTTGGTTTGTACTGCACATGTATGCCTTGTAGTCATACTTGCACTGGACTGTAGTTACGATTTTGGGCGTTGCACAAGTGGCCCATAAACAGCTTCTAACATTTACCTATTCAGAGAGCTATTCTGATTATGACTTGGATAACGCTATAGCTGGGTGTACGAATCATCAGCACTTAGGAGTTCTGCTAGTACATAAACTGTACTGCTCTGCTAGTACATATACTACACTGTTCAGCCAGTACAGATACTAGACTGATACTGCTTAGTTACTAGTTCCACTAGTAGTACCATCAGTTGCTGTTGTCATTCGACCTCCTGCAGGCCGACCTTACTTATGAGGCTGATGCTCTAACCATCAGCCTCGTACGGGGGGCCTACCTATTCCGCTAGTGTGATTTCGTGCGGTTGTTGCTGTTTTGTGAAGCTCGTGTGGCCACACTGGTCAGTCAATTCGTGTTATCCGAAGAAAATGCGGATCTCCGGTGGACAAAGAGAGACGGGCTACAGGACGCACGCCTTAGTGACTGACCGCAATCGCGGGGTCGCTCTGTGTCTCTCTGCCTGCCGCCGCCGCCGACGTCGTCGTCGCCGTAGCAGCTGCTGTGGCCGGTGTTGCCATCCGTCCGTCGACTTGATGCTTGTGATTCGATACGGCGGCAATCCGACGTCGGCGAGCGTACTAGAGCGATCATAGTTGTACGTGGTAGTAAATCGTACGGTCCGTGATCGATTGATCGATCATCAAGAGGAGGTGGTGTCAGTTAAACGGAGATTGTGATCGTACCGCCGGAAAGCGCGCGTCTTTCGTGTTGTTTTGGATGTGGCCTGCTGCCGACTAAAGAGCAGGCGAGCTTGGATGGTTGACGTTTCGATACGCAGTCGTCGTCGTCGCCGCCGTAATAGTAGTAGTCGTAGTAGTAGTAGTGGTGGTGGTCGTAGTACGGCAGACAACAAACAGCTTTACGTAGGGCAGCGGACATCCCTCTCCCTTCGCTGTTGTATTGGTGACCGGCGGGGACCCTTTGGCCGGCTGCTCGAGTAGCCGCAAGCCACGCCACGCATGCGCGCATGAAATCACCACCCGACGCTCTATAAAAAGCACACATACCACCCTTGCAGCGGCAGTCCAGACCTAGCGTGAGAAGATCAGCACGTGGTTTCTGGCTCGCTGGCTCAGACCTACCGAGCGCTACCTGCCGCACCAGTTCAGCCGTCTTCAGCCTAGTTAGTGCCTTCGTCGTCTTGGTTGACGTCAATCGCTGCTGATCTATCGCTGATTACAAGTAGCCGTTAGTAGCGCTAAAAGGTGCTGCAAGCTTCACACACGCACGCACGCACACCATGAAGCAACAGGTGCAAGCGATGGCCAAGAGACAGGTACGCCACCCTCATCTGGCCCAAGCGTCGGTGCGATTATGCGCAGTTAGTGAGTGAATCCTATTGGGCTTTACCGATTCGTCTCAGCATGTACGATGGTTGGGTTATTCACAAACCACTTGTTGGGTCCTTTACTCTTGCAATTAGCTGTCATCTGGCTCGTCCAATTTTGTGTGCGTTCTCCTGAACAGTTATATTCGGCTTAAACCAGTGATATATTCGACAAACCAGTCGTGTGTTGTTGTACATTGATGCATGCTAGGTGGAAGTTTTCCAACCTATACAGCACCGTAGAACTCAACTTAATGATAAAATAACTTAACATTTGCGTCAAAAAACGGATACCTGTTATAATGCTCCATTCACAACTTCTGTGGTTTGTGTTGTTCGATCTTGTTTTGTGCACAGATCTCTTTGGTGCTGAATGAACCTCATTGTTTTGCTGCGTGTATTTGATAAGTTTTTGCCGATTTCTAATAATAGCCGATAATGTGGTTTTGCATATACTTGTGGTACCCGGCGGGTAAACGCGCAGAAGAGAGAAAGCTTGCTGCCAGCTGATTGTGGCGATAGCAGTCGGATGCAATGTAGAGTCGTCAATGTGCTCAGATGATAACCGCGTTTTGTATATTGACAACAATGTTACTCATTTCGAAATAACGCCAGTTAGTACCGCTACTACGATGCCACGTGCTGTGCACCCTGATTGAATCAGTAATGAAGCAGCTATACGTTTCATAAATAAATCGTAATTTTGCTTGAGTACCGTTTTGCTAAGTTGTACACATTTAATTGCATTCTTTCGAGGTCATTACGTTAAAGTGTCCGGACAGATAGGCCATATTTAGCGGCTGCGCGGATAGAGCCTAATTCAATTACAATATGCTGTCACTACTTCATAGAGCCAGTTCAGTTTTGACATTGCCTTAAGAACCACTGGCATCTAATCCTTCTTATTAGGATATTAATGGCATTTGATTGGTGGAAGCCTAGAAACTGAGACGGAGGAATTTCCACCATATGCTCTGAAATATGCGTTAGATATATGATCGTCGCGGCGCCGATAGTTTGTCTGCGTGCACGCAAGATGTTCTATTTGTGCGCTGTTCGTTTTGTGAGCCGGCGACGACTTGACGAGATGGACAGCCCACTTTTTAGCATCACTGGCGCTTCTCCCTACCTCTAACTATGCTTCGATTCTTCTACTGTGACACTGGCACTGATTGGGTCAGTTTCGGCAGCTTGTCATCAATAGCCAGGGATGACCGCGAGTCGCACATTCATTCATATGAATCATTGTGTCAATTGCCGTCCGTGTAAGGCGAGCTATTATTATTATAGGCGGAGGGCTATGTTCTTCGTGCGTCGAGTCTGTTTTCCGTTTCGCGGCGTCCATCTTGTAATCATTGTCGGTGAAGGCTAATCAGTTTTGCAAAAAGATGCAATCTGCCCGCTGCACCGAACTCTCTATTTTCGACACCTTGGCTTTACGAGACTGTCTGAGGTCATCACGACTAACGTCACGCCACATTGTATGTCTTTTCGTGTTTCCCAATATGTATAGTTTGTCTAGAATGAACGGTGCCACCATACAGACAATCTATGGGTAACATTTATTGAATATAACTAACCCAAATATAAGGAAAGTCGCTCCAAAAGGTGTGTCTGGCCTTGATTGAAAGCTGTGACCTCTCGTGCTAAGGCTGCCGGCTATCTCCTCTTCTTCATTCCCTATGTATAGGGGTGCTGCTGTCAGGCAAATGTCTTCCTTAGGCTTTCTTACTACCTTATTAACAAAATTAGGCGTACGTTTTGTTTTGTACTGTACATTTTATTTGATACATTTACTTCCAAGTTGTTCCTAAAAAACCTTCTAACATGATGTGCCTCTCCGGTCTGTGGTTCCCTGTTCATAGCTTGATGTAGCGGAGGGCGATGTTATTTCGCTCTTAAAGAAACTCAAGGCACTTCAGGAGGAACGCGCCTACACCTATAACATCTTCCATGAGTGAGTAACCCTGCTACATGAACTAGACATTATGGCAAGTAGCCAACTGAATATCATATTTGTATAAGTTAACTGCACGGACTCTCAATTCGCATGTACGCAATCATCATCAATGTTTTATATGCCAATATTACTGATATTGAACCAAACTAATTCTATTGATGACAATACTGAATGGAAATTTGACGCAATACAACGTCGAGTGTAACTAGTAGTATATACAGTATTTTCTTGTTTATGGATTCATTATTAAGTGCCCTCCTGTTTAGTTATATTTGTGCTCGTTTAACTGAATGTACAATCGCGGTATTTTTTCAACATAGTTTTATTCTTGCATTGACCTTAGTCGTTCATACGCGTCTAGTAGAGATGCATTTTCCAGCATTGTGGGCTATAAAGTAGGATTCAAGAAACCTTTTCACGTTTCTCCAATACGAGTCCGTAAGTCTTCCACTTGTTCCCTGTTACCGATATGATGTCATGTCGGTTGCTTCGCTTAGGGGGTTGTTTTGTTTTATATTTATTATATATACGTGTACAAGGGTTGTTTTGCTTGTAATCACAAGTCGAAAAGTACTTGCGCGCACAAAAAATGTGTAAGAAGGTACATCGTAATCAATGCCTAGAGCATAACGAAAATATATACAAATAAAAAAATGGCGCCTTTATTCGGGGTCCTCTTGAAAAGACAGCTAGATGAAAGATTGCTGTTGAGTTTAAGTGTCGTTGGTGCAAACAGCGGTTGTGTAAGACAGCAGTTTCAAATGCTAAGTCAAGCTGTGTTTAAATTCCAGAGGTCACAAACTATACCTGGCATCGGGCCCAAATTACAACTTTACACAGTTTCGTCAGCTCGTGCATGATGTTACTCAGGAATTTAAGCGAATTTCTGAGGGCGTGATTGCTCTAGAGGCAAAAATCCGGCCTCTTAACGCGAAGCTCGCTGGTGTCATTCAACGTTTACAGGTAAGTTTGTAGCCATGCGTAGATGTGTATCTTTTTCGTTGCCAATTTCGATTGCTGCATTATCACCATATTTATACTTATCGTACTAATATATTGTAAAATTCCAAAGTGGCCATCAATGTAATTAGTTTCTTGTTTCGTTAGCATAAGCTCGATTCAGAAGGGCCACTAAGAAGTACAATAGAGCAACATCCTTATCCGCCGAGAAATAAAATACACCTGGCATTATTTAGTAATTTTTATGTTTGAAATTATGAACTACTCCTCTCACCCATGACAGCCCACCCCACTAACTGTTTATATTTTTTGTGTGTACGAAAATTGTTAGGAAGCGGAAAAGGCGAAACTACATTTGACGGTCCGCCAGCAGTTATCGACCCAAAAACTCCGAGAGGAACCTGATAATAAAGAGGAATTGCAACAAGAATTAGCAATGATCCGAAATAGTTTAATCACCGTTGGTGAGACTATTGCCGACTGTTGTGAGGAGGCAAAATATGCTATGGACGACTACATGAACCAGGAAGATTTCGCGAAGGACCCGGTGGCAACCCGCGTTGTCAGTGCCGATTCTCATACGAACACGTTGCATACCTAGCCAGAACCTCTTCTAATGCGCAACATTCCAAGACAACATTTTCAATCTATGCAAACTTTTTTATTTGGTGCAAAAGGATGCACAGGAACCATTGTATAGGGCCCATTGTTAAAACTACCCAAGAGGGAAGCGATTAAAAATAAGGCAACGGCTCACTCGCATATACCAACTTATACAATGAGACTAATTTCTAAAGCTTCCATGCCAACAAGTATGCATTGTACATTACAGGAACATTAAGATCAACGAAAAACCACCGTGACACAGAGAAACTACACGTTTCGCTTGTAAGACGGAAACGCTGGTACTTACCATTTCAAAGGGAAGACTGGAAAAAATAAAAAGCTGGATAAGCTAGGACTGGCAGACAGAAGAGAGACGATCATGACAACAAGGGCTGCTTGACTGAAGGTTTACAACAACTACCAATGTTAAGGCTGATTATTGGTCTCGAAAGAGCGCATATAAGTAAGATAAGTGCATAAGTTCTAACGAGTTAGACGTAAACAAACGCAATCTCATATCAGCAAACTTAGTTATGGTGCAGAAGAAGCAGGCGTTGCAAGGTCGAATTTGGCCAACGGCAAACCCGTATAAATAAACCAATGTTGTGTATACCATCAAAGCAATACGTCTATTAGGGCAAACAGTTATAACTATCACTTTTGACTTCTGTTAACTATTCATCATAGCTTTTGTTTCAGTCTCTGGGACAAGAGCAAGATTTCTCCATGAACTAGAATCAGTTTTCGTAGTTATAGTCGCCTCCCCTAGAACAATGCGGGTACGCTTGGCTCTGTGACTTGCTTTATACTTGCGCTGCCATATCTTGCACGTGGCGTGTTATAGTTGTTATAAAGCCGCGATGTATGTCTAGCCCACAAAGGTTATGCTTTTGGTCTAATCGTACTTAATTCGGTATGGTATTTGTTAATTTTTCAGTATCTTTAATCGTAAAAAGCGCCGATTGTACTCAACCTGGTACCCAAAGATATAGGCATCTTCGGTTATTATATCCGCCACGTTTGCTCTTACATTGTAAGGCAGTACTCGTAGACAAAGCAAATATTGTTTCTGTCAGTTAAGCTCGCGGAGTTCTGAAAGTTTCCTTGGGTAGGCGTAAGGTTCAGGTCCTCCAAACATTCACGAGACAAGTATGAATGAAAAAACAAAAAGGAAAATTAATAAAAAATTCTGTGTAAAATAGAACTGACCCTTGTTTTTCACAACGTGTCGAGTACCATATTCCATTACACATATGTTATGTGCGCATTGCATGTTTTCCTTAATCTACACATTTGTTCACTCCGTGAACGCTAGTCGACGGATTCTAGAGCAAGCGACAGTGTCTTTTTGGCATGTGGCATCCATGTATTTTTTTTGCATTATTTAGTAACTTTTATGTTTGGAATTATGATTTACTCCCCTCTTGTCAAGTATACCGAAACATATGTTACCCTTCTATATCAGGAGCGCTTAGAGCGGCACAATATATATTACCTAAGCATTCATATCATCAATGTATTCTCATCCAATACCTACTGATCAATTGCCTTCAATTGGGATAACTTCTTTTTAATATCGACCTGGTCCTATTCTAACATTTTGCCCTACAGCTAGAACCAAATGTTAGAAAGGATATATATATATATATATATATATATATATATATATATATATATATATATATATATATACAAATATATTATGCTGTGCATCTTGTGAGAACAAGTAAAGTTTATTACTACAATTGAGTGGTATTTTGATATTTCTGTGTCACTCGCCAATAATGTCGCCACATATAGTTAAATTATGTGGCTGTAGAATACGACATGCTTTATATTCTAGCCTCGTTGAAAACGTACCAACATTTTATTTTTCCCTTAGGAATTTTTAGCTGACAATGCATCTTTTTCGTGGTTGCAGCCTCGATCTGCGTTTCCCTGCAAACAAATAGGCATATTCATATATAAATGTTGCTTTCGAACCAAATTGAGTAACATGGAATGTATATACGAGGGGAATCGAAAAGTTCTGGTACATATTTATATATTTAAGCTTCCAAAGTGTTCTGGCTTCCTTTAAAATAGCTCCCGCCAGCTGCAATGCACTTATCCTTATTTCCCACTCCTCGAAACGTTTTTTAAAGCGTATCCTCTAATCTTGAAACGTTGTCCCTTCATTTTTCCGTGGAATAGGGAGTTTGCGGAATTATAAAAATAAAGTTTTTCATCAAACGTTCTAAAATCAGTAACGATATGTGCGCCGGTGCTTTGTCATGATGAAATTTTCAAGTTGTTTGCTCAGAGTTCAGGCCTCTTGCGTAGGACGTCCTCGATGATTTTTAAATTTTGTGGTTAGTATTCCTTATTGACCGTAGAACCAGGTGGCAGTCAAAAATACACATTGGTTCTGGATCTGCTCTGTCTGATGATTCGTCTCCCGTAATGACTCCCTGAAGCAATCTCTGCTACCAATTCGGACATTTCTCGATAAGCGTTCACTTGATTGGAATAGCAATATTTTGGAACGAACTTCGCTGCCAGTCTTCTGACGCGTAAAATATGGGTCAATACTGTTCTGTCGCATAAGATATCTCCATTCCTTAGCCATCCCTGGTAGCTCCCTGGTAGAAATTTGATTGTTGAGTACGATATTGTATGCCGAGCCCGGTGGTGTGTGCATTCGCCTGCACCTCGCGACCGGAGGAGACACATAGGTGCGCGGGCTCCCACCGTAGCACATCTGTATTTATGGGCGTTATCCCGTGAACGTTAAATCTTAGCTGAGGGTAAGCACGAAAGTCTATTTCTGAATGCGATATTACAACTTTTCGAACGTTCTTATCTGTCAATGACGAATCTCTTCACATTCGTCGCGAAATCGACGCTACCAAGTTACGTGTAATATACGTGTAATTACGTGTAATAAGCAGTGTTATTTTCGGCTACTCGTTTTTTAATCATTTTTTTAATCCAAGCAGTAACCTCCGGCGAAATCTGGGCTGTGTGTAGCAGATACATGGCGCTTCTAAGTAAAACAAATAGGAAGCCCTTTGTGGTTTCGGTTCATAAAAACAACAGAAGATTAGAACTTGCCGATCCGCACTCGTATATATATATATATATATCGTATTGTAATGAATCGTCACACTATATATATATATATATATATATATATATATAATGGACAAATCAAAGTTACACTTTCTAACGAGTGTTTGAAAGACATTAACAGCACAATTAATATACACTATCTGATTCACTAGCGATTCACTAGCTATCTAATATTTAGATACGTTCGGTACATAAGTTCTGGTACGTCAAGACCGTAGAAATATATTTCTCAATTTAATTATAGACCTTGATCACTACCGATGTTTGAAAGATTTCTTTAATGCCTGTTGACTATGAAATTAGGAACTTACTTTGGGATCGAGTGAGGGATTTTGGTCTTTTCGCTCGAGAACGAACGCAACGCCTACGTTTATTTGGCTTTTTCGGGAAGGACGAGGCAGGTAACCTCATATCACACGAGAGTGGTGACTCGGTTTCTGTCATGGAAAGCGGTGCATTTTTTCGCCGATTGCATTTATTGTCCACCACTGGTTCACTGCGACGACGCCGCCGCGTACGGTCCTTGGTTTTAGCCGCAGTCTTTTTGGCGTATTTGCTCCTTTGATCTTGCAAACCCTTTTCAGGCAGACGTTGCATTAAGTCTACTTTCAGGCCAACACTCTCGGTGCTGTCGTCTTCTACTACAACAGTAGAAGGCCTAAGACAGTCTGGTGCAGGAGGTTTATTTTTCATAGAAGAACTTTCCTTAGTTTGCGGCTGCTGTATGAAGATTTTAGCTAAATCATTTTGTTGTTTTTGAAAACGATTGTTCCCTTGTCTTCCTGGCGACGTTTTAAGAGACTTAGGAGCATCAGGCGGCATCCTAGCCAATCTTCCTGTCTCATTTGAAAAGGGTTCATGGCCACAGTGGTCATTGACGCTAAGGTTGTCAGCGTTCCGAGGTTTTGTTAGTACTTGTGATGCGTCACCCGCTGACTGAATCTCAAATGTACCGGAAGAAAAACGCTTTTTACCTCGTGCCATTCCTTGCATTTCGTCCCCGTATATCTCTAGCGTGCGCACACCTAAACTACTATTTTTTTGCTGTGGTTTATTGAAACACGTAGATCCATTTCTAGCTTCTCCATGAAACCATTTATTGAGTAACTCTTCCCCTTCGGCACCACTCAAACACCAACTTGCTACGCCAAGCTGACAAGCGTTCCTTTTCCTAAAGAGTGCTTCATTTTCGCCCTGATTATTTTTGCTTTGACCACTGTTTTTAGAATAACCGTCTAAGTCGCACGTAGGTACGTTGCTTCTATTAACTTGTGAAGTCTTGACCATTCCTCCTACCAAGGTACACTTGGCCTCCTTTTGCTCACCTGAACCTGGAAGAGGATTCTCTTTAGAATGTATATAAGCATGTTGAAAGCCAACTTGGCTGCCCCCATATGTACGTACACTTTCATCTATATATAGATATATATATATATATATATATATATATATATAAACAGTTCTTTTGCAAGGCCATATACAAAGAGTCATCTGAGTAAGACAGTAGACTAGCCTAATGGTCACGGAAGACCGTGGTACTTTATAGTGCACTTGACACACGAATTTAACAAACATCCTTGCTTGGACCCTCATAGCAGCAGCGATTCAGGTGCTGACGCGATAGGTTCTTTAGACCTTAGCACACGTCCGAAGGATGTACGTTTTTCGAAATTAACCAAATACCGACTAATTGCAATCCCCAGTGTGCCGGCGCATGTATCATTAAAACGTCAAAACATTAAAACGACCCTTCTAATATCGTTAAGCTTATTGGGCTTCTTAACACAGAGGTATTATAGTTTCTTATACTATTCAGATAGTTAGCCTAACTTAAAGAACATGCGGAGCGGGACAAGGCCAACAGAAAAAGAGATGCAAGCAAGAAATCCCACCGCCTACAACGTGTATTTTGGAGGCCTATATTGATCTGGCTTAGGGTAGCAATCAAATTTAGGTCAACAGAATTGTAATGGCATGCGACACTTACTAACGTCTACAATACAGCCCAATAGAATGAGGTACACTTTACTGCAAAAATGTGCCTCATTATAGGATTACCTATATTAGTTGTAGGGTACACAGCTGAGCGGAGAGACCAAGCGTATGCGAGAGGCAAAGGGCTGAAGATTTTCTTTTTTATGTGGAATACACTGCTAATCACAACACAGACATCCATTCAAAATAAAAATTCCATTTACGGAATTTGTTACGCATGCAGACTAAATTCATACAAAACATTCTAAATGAAGAGTGACCTTGAATATTTTCCAGCGCTACGGGTTGTTGGCATGCAGTGCCCGACTCCAAACAGTTCGGACGCTCACGCTTCGTTGGATCCACTCCGGAAAGCTGTAATCATTTAATATAAGACGTATACGCATATGTATGTTAAGAGGGTTCTCTAGTGAGAGTGTAGAGCACGTGTAAAATTAAGGTCGTAGCTTATAGTAAAACTGAAATATATTGTACCGTTGACTCAAAGAAACAAACTAGGCTTTATATAGCTTAAAACGACTTATCTAATCCAAACACTTAAGCACAATATTTCGTTCCAGCATGGATCGATAGGAACGAGTTTGTAGATAGACTGATGAAAGGCAGGTATATAGATAGATACCTTTTGAGCAATCGTAGGACAGATGGCCAATGTTTGCAGAAATGCCTCTTCAGGGGACAAAGACAGCGCTTCAGTCAGCTTACCCGCGTATCCTTGCCGCGCTCTGCAGTCGGCGTGCAGCCACCTGGCGAGAATAACCCGTACGACAGAGCAGCAACATTTAGCGCGATAGTCACGCATCTTCATTCAAAATAAAAATTTACTACGGTGCCCGATACTAAAGGCTATGTATAACCGGTAGCGAGTTTAAAAATGTGGCATAGCTATTTCGGGTAAATATTATATTTTAAGTATAATCACGTGTCCGTCATGGCTGCAGGAGCGTGCACCATAGATATCCTGTTTGCCCTTGCTGTTAGACAAAGTTCAATATTGTTATTATTACTAGATACACCGGATGCGCCGGTAATTTTGTTACCTCATAGATGCCTTGTAGATAATGTTGGAATCATACTGCTGTCGTAGAGGTGGGTACGTGAGTAGAGTACATAATTGTTTTTCGGTCAGTTGCAGAAATGCCGCGCTGTTTACGACTTTCCGAAATTTTTTTACGATTATGTCCATCAGACGAGCAGTTTCCGTGTTGGACATTTTCTTATTCTTCTCCGATTCGGCGAGCAATAGGAGAGCTCGTTCCGCCTCCGTGAGTCCTCCGAACACGTGCTGCGCCAAGAAGGTTTGAACAATTTGCTCCTTTTATATGTGGGTCGTTCAAAAAATAAAATAATTTTCTCACCTCAAGATTTTCGTTTTTAGAAGGGATCAAAAATTGAAACACCGTTGTAGGCGAAGCTCGACTGAGACTACGTTGGGAAAAATTGCACAAAGTTTTTATTAAGTAATTTACAAACTTAATGGTTATATAGGATGTTTGACATATATTTTTCTGTAACATAAATGCAAGAGTATCTGAGATACTTAATATAACATTTTTTTAAATTTTAATACAGCAACACCTTTTTAGTTTCTACAAGCCTTAAAGCACTTTTGTACATACATTAGGCTCAATTACATTTGTGCACGCCTCAATTTTTGTCTTTAGGACGCTGATTGTCGAGGCAAGATATAAAGGCAAACGGGTTCCTCTCTAATAAACAACATTGCTTTGGGAAGACTCCACCTATTCCTCTTTTTGTTTATACTCAAGCTCAAACCCAGTTATGCTTTTAGATGTCAAGACGAAGTAGGGTTAGCAAGTCCCGGACTATCTTCGCGGCGAAGGAACGCGTATTTTAGTGGTTAGATTGGCAGGCCAACGCCGAGGGTCCCACGATGTTCAGTGTTAGGGCACATCACATAAATCTCCAAAAGGTACACGGCACGGTTTGCTGTATTGACTACTTTTCTTGAGCATGGAAAGATACAATTACAACTGTTGCTCTTTCGCATAATAAAATCAGATTATTCATTCAGAATTAGATTAGTCATATCATTAGATAAATACACAAATATGAACTTAAACAGAAAACGAAGGCTAATAAATTAAACATTATTTACGAAATGCGCAAACGTACATTCCAGCAGTTTTGCTTAAGAGGTCGAATTCCCAGATCGGAGGCGGCGCAGTACACATCGATTACATTCTGAACACTTAGCTCTGGCAGTCGACCTGCAGGATGCACATATTTACAGTTTAGACAACACGAGTAATGCCTGTCAGACGATGAGGTATTCACCACTATCATTTATTTATTGCACTATATGCAAGACACGTATATATATATCCTTATGTAAACAACACATGTTTATAAATAATAAAATATCATCAAGCTAACTGCGTAGGAGAAATAGCTCTGACTAATATTGAGATGGTAGATAGAACACGGGTGGTTGCATAAACGGCACACACAGTTGGTGTCAGGGTCGTGGAAGTCTCTTCCAAGGCAGACTTTATGTTGAAATCCATGAAGCGAATAGCGGGTCACATAATGTTGGTTGATTGATTGAGTGATTGATTTATTATTCGCTTGGCATCTATACCAAAATACACATGTCACCCTTTTTATCAGGGGCGCTTGGGGCGGCAGCATATATGTTACCACATAATCGATGTATCCTCCAATACCTACTGAGCATTTGCTTACCATTGGGACAATCTCTTCTTTGTAATATCGACCAGGTCCTTTCTAACATGTGGCTCTAAAGCTAGGGCCTCCGACAGATGCATATCTCTGCTCCCCTCCTCCAAGCCTGCATATTCTTGAACAATATGTTCGATTGACTCATTCCCTAGCCCACATGCCCGACATTCTGTACTTTGCCCCTCCCTATATTTAGCTCTTTGTATCCATGTATCCGACATCCCTGTTCTGGTGTCTGCCAATGTCCCACTTGCTTTTGAATTATTGTCCCTGTCAGTTCTGCATGACCATTGCTGATGATTTGAAGAACCTTCCCGGGAATTGCTTAAACTTTCTTTTTAAAGTTTTCTCTAAACTGAAGAAGAGCAGGTGTTTCCGGGAGAATCTAGGCACTAGATCTTCCATAAGCGGTTGAGTCGAAATCAGGAGATAAACTAGCCGTTTTTTGCGTGAAAGACTAATTCATTCATATTTTATTCACTCACGTCGAGTAGCAAGTAAACCACCATATACATATATATATATATATATATATATATATATATACAGGGTCATTCGTATCAAAATGTACTTCGTTAGAGGTTTGATAGAACTCGGCAAGAAAATAATTTTTCCTATGGGAGGACGCGGAAACGTTTTGTTTAGGAGTGAGGATGAAATTTATAAAAGTCGTTATTCTGCCTTATTTTCTTCTACATAGTTGTACAAAATCTACGTTTGCGGGAGAACCAGTCAACGCATGAAGCAACCGATCATACTAGTGTGTTCAGCGGTTTAAATTTCTGCATAATCTGAATGACATCTAACGCAAGCTAGCAAAAGACGGATATGTGGAATAAAGAAACTCATAAAAAGTCGATTTGTACGTTGAAGCTTTCACGTGCAAAATCGTAAAACTTTACCATTACGCTCAAGAGACGAACACTTCTAAGCTTTTTCGACAGCCAACATATCGAAAGCAAACCCATGCATACTTTCTAGCATCTTGACCTGCTTTCGCACAGAAACCACTTGCGCACGTTCAGAAACACACCAGCATTTGTTTATTATAAGAAGTGCTCAAAGTTTCGTCCGCCTACCACTAAACACGTTCTGTAGCGATTGTACAGGCTCTCTTACACTCGTGTAATTATGTTAGGCATTGCCCTAACGGCGTCAGCAGCGTTGAACATACGGTCTACCAGATCTTCACGCGATTTCACGGGGGTTTCGTAGACAACACATTCAAGGTAGCCCCACGAAAAATGCCGAGGCTTGTTAAATCGGGGGATCGAGGCGGCGCACCGTCATGCTGGAACCACATTCTCAGATGACCGCTTTCCGGGACGCTTTCCAACAACTGGGGTAACGTATGAATAAAACACGCGCGATAAGCAGCTGCATCTAATCTTGCTGGAGTATGTGAGGACCTATAAGGTAGTCGTCTACCATGCCCGGCATTCACCGAGAAGCGATCCAGGCGGTTATGCCCGCAAGTCATATTCGGGTTTCATCCGTAAACAGAACAAGTGCAGGGAACCTGTCCAGTATTTCCACTTTCTCCAAAAACTGTCGACAGTATTCAGTACGTAGTTGATAGTCACTGGGTCGCAGAGTTTGAATTCGCTGGTAGCAGTCCTTCATCGGCCAGTGTCCTTAGCACAGTTGTGAAACTATTGTGTATATATATATATATAAAATGTAACAATTTGTGAGTATAATTTTATTTAAATTATTTCGCTATGGAGTGGACAATTGTCTCCGCGTGCATGTGTGGTCACGGGTTCTCTAACCAGCTTATAAAAAATATATATATAAAAACAAACATTCCCAGGGATACAATATACAAACTACAAGGCCCCACACTAACGGGCTAATTTATCTAAAGATTGCACAAGATTGCATTCTGCGGCATGATATCTTTGCTAGAATTTACCTTAGCGGCGGCATACAGAAGTCTCACATGGTTCATGAAACTCAGGCCGTTGACATAATATGTGATAAAAGCCGAAGTTACTAGATACCTTTCGATTTTCTCATGAGGTTTTACTGCAATTGGGAGTTCACGAGAAACTATTGGTGGAAGCAAATATACCCTCGAAATGTTCATAAAGCACATTTCCAGGAATTGTACAGCTGCGATTCACCTGCGCTGTCTCAACGACGAGATAGTGTCATCCTGTGCTTCCATCACCAACCGTTGTTCCGGTTTAATAAAGAATTCCTTCTTCTTTGTACGTAATTGATCTAGATTTTTGCGCAAGACTATGTTCCGAGTCGATCCATTTAACCTCGACGCTGATAGACTTAGCAAATGTTGGTGAAGCTTATAAGGTTCCTGATCATACTATGCAGCGGATTTTGTTTTAAATGATGCCATTTGCGGACTGATTCTACCACTATCGTGGAAAGGCTGTCAAAAACAACAGATAACGGCTAATGTTTAATTAATTGAGGATCCCACTTCGGAAGCCGTATCGTCGATATGGGTACGTTTTTCTTTAGACTTGTAACCGTCAAATAATTATACCCTTTGGATACCACATAATTTTTGCAAAATCAACTTGCAAATATGTCAATCGTTGACGTCCTGGAACGAGGTTGCAAGCGGCAAATCCACGAGAATCTACAAATAATGTGGGAGTTCGCGTGTCATTTTATGTCCAGAGTCCATACTGGTGGAGAACATCGATGAGCGCAGATGTTCTTGAAGACGATATATGCAGGCGGTAATTAAGAAGATGAATTGCCCACGTCACAACAGAAGCAAATTTAGTGATGGGCAAGCAACATTCAGTTTAGTTTTGATTGAATTTATGCCTGAATGTTTACTGTAATGCGTAACACTAAGCGCGTAATTATGACAAGTTTCCCTTTTCACCGCTTTACAATTATAATTAATTTTACATGATACACATCCTACAGATGAGCGTTTTACCTTTCCTTTTCAAAGGTGGAAAATCAGGGTAGTTCAACAGGGCTTAGTGTCAATGCTGCCAAATATAAGGGCACAAATGTTGCAACGTAACCGCAAGCATGCTATCTCTTTCCCCCCCCCTCTCTCTCTCTCTCTATATATATATATATATATATATATCTATTATTCCACATAAGGGGAAGTCTTACTAACCTGTGCGAAAGTAATAAACGAGAGTTTCAAACGTAGCTTCAGGCATGCCGCTGAGTTCCAGGTGGGTGACAGTGGCATCTGTTTCCGGAAGATGGGGTCTTAGAGCAGGGCAACATCGGCGCAGCACTGTTGTAGGAATCAGAAACTGGCGCTCCTTCAAACGAACAACGGTAATCGAGCTACGAGCATCCTTCACAAGCGCCCACATACGAATCGAATCAACAAAATTAAAACATAAAACGAGCAATTATTTGCATATACATATTCATAACAAACATGCATCACTAACACGTTAAGCTAAAATATAACGATATATAAAACACACCTTCTCCTTCCGCTTCTGAACTTTAGATACACCCCGGGACCGCACTCACTTGAGAACCAGACCCCCCTCAGAGCTGAGATAGGACGAGACCCCTCAGAGCTGAGTTAAAGCACCGAAACACCTGGTAGGCCCATGAACCTATGGTTAAGTGCAGTTGGCCCTGGTAAGGGCCCCCTCTCACCCAAGGGGTAAGGCCACACAGAGCGGCAGGACGGTAGTAGTAGTGGATGAGGGCCAGGATTACATGGAAGAGGGGATAGAAGCTATTATCGCGGGATCGGCGACGGGCAACAAGAGACTTGCATAAAACTTCCTGAGGATAAACTTAATCAGAAATTGAACGACAAATCAGAACTTTGCAGGAACGCCTGAGCTGAGATAATCGCGTATGGTCATGATCGTCAAGACATGCAGGCAGGCGTCGCTACGGAAAACCGCAACGCTTTGCTGTGAGCCGTGAGATCGTAGAAGCATGGACGGCCAACAATCTGCAAGATGGAAGGGAAGTTTTTGGCAGTTGTTCTCGAGAAGGGCTTTATAGACCCGCACCTTTTTGGGATTGCCATTAAAAACTATACCTACTTCCAACCAAATTTTGCTAAAAACTCGCAAAATTTGTCACGCTGCCGGTTGGTGTTTGTCACGTAGGTCAGACTAGGTTTCACGATGGTCAGTGACGAATTCCAGCATAATTCACTCGATATACGCGAGTTTGTTCAAGAAATTGCCGGAGCTCGATGTGAATGCGACTGTTCAGTTGGACGGGGAGAGAGTGGATTGAGAAGGTCACCGCATGCCAAACACGCGGCAAAGAAGGTAGGGAAGGTTGCGTAGAACCTGGAAAGGATACTCCGAAAGCAGGGGCCTCTGAAGCAAGACGGAAGTTTCTCGCGATAATCGCGGAATGAATGGCGCTATACGCCGCCCCCGTAGTGGTGGTTATGCGTGTCAGCCAAATTTACCGCACCATTTTAACTGATGGTGTTGCTTCTCCTGGCCCGCCATCTGCCCTAGGGCCTACTGGCCAACGTGCGCAGTAAGTGATTCCTCGACCGGAACCCGGATTTCTGAAGAGCCAGGGGGGGGGGGGGGGCAACTATAAAAGCATGGGAGGAGGAAAGCGCCCCCTCCGCACAATGTCAGGGGCAAATGGACGCGGCTATGTTCCAGGAATTCGGGCATGGTACGACTGCTTATGTGGCGAACTGAAGTGTGGCGTCTCGAAGGTATTTGCCGGGCGCGGAGAGTTTCAATCGTACATAATAAGGTTTTGCAAGGCAAATACGGACGTTTGTGTGCTCTGCACCTCAGGAGGACACAGACGATGTGAAACACACGGTGCTGCACTGTAAGACGTTTGTCAACGCTCGCATAGGCCCCGGATTGCCCTTTCTGAGCAAAATGCCAGCTGTCTAAATAACACATATGCACACCTACCGCGAGTCTCTAAGTAATGTCATAAGTAAAAGCCCAGGGGGTAGCAGTGAGAGTCCCTAAGTGCCGATAGCTACCTGTACTGACAGTGCATAAGGCATTGCCCGAAACTTAAAAAACGAACGTTAGGGTAATAGAAGAAACAAGGATGACTTCCTTCATTGCCACGTACACAAAGACGTAGATACAAATAATGGTATGCTGTAACCGTAATAGATAATAATAATAGTAGAGCCACAGTGGCGTAGACATGATAGTACTTGAACGCCGTGGCGGCATATGAAAAACATGTCCGCCAGAACATAGCATATGATACTTTCAAAACGTTTCATAGATATTACATTTATACTTAATACACTTATCCAATGAAGGTAAACATTGCAAGATGCACAAACAATAATTGCCGGGGCCAAACGCTAACTTTAAATAACGGTATCACATACCATCCACAACACAAAGTGGACCGCTCCCAATACCGCTTCGTTCTTTTACAATTTTAAGAACTGAATAAATGTTAGAATCGAGGCTCTTGTGCGTACAGTGAATGGTCATACGCAGTTTGTGATTTTCTCTAGAGGGTGCAGCTCACGTTTTGCCTTCCGTTAACTCTATGCTTGAACAGCAAGACAAATTCGCATTAGATCAGCTTAAAAGTGGGGTCGCTGAAACGATTAGGGTGCTTCAGATCAAACAAAGTTGACCAGCCTATTAGCGTGGCACCGTATATGCCGTTATGTCTGAACGTAGCATGGTTAGACCGAATATTGTTAGACTGTGCCTAATAGGTAGACAAATAATGATAACAATTGTCGTTAAAATGTTTTTGTTTTATTTCTCTTGCTTCTTAATGAATATTATAACGAAAAAAAAACGGTCCGGACCAATGATGTAAATCCAGGACACATATGTCTCTAGAGGGTCGATATATTGATACTCTGACAAACATTAAGCAAAATCTAATTTCAAGGA
Organism: Dermanyssus gallinae; assembly: GCA_003439945.1. Classification (NCBI taxonomy): domain Eukaryota; kingdom Metazoa; phylum Arthropoda; class Arachnida; order Mesostigmata; family Dermanyssidae; genus Dermanyssus; species Dermanyssus gallinae. Next base: position 2,660,036 of record QVRM01004188.1, on the reverse strand, counting down.
CCAAACTGACGCGTTAATTATCGAAGGGAGGTGTTTGCTGGATTTATGCCCGGCAGGATACTATCGGCTATAGAGACGTTCGTGTAGAATCCTCAGAATGTATATGTGCTGCGGCTAACGTGTAGACATTTTGCGTGTACTTGATAACCTTTAGCTCGCTTTCTTTCAGCCTCCTAATAACAATGGTATTTTTAAGTAACAAATATATTTACTCAGTGTAAATTCTGTACAAAATATTGTGTCGAAGCGGTCCATCACCTGGGCAGTACAACAATGGCCCGACCACGCAGTACACTGTATACGCATCGCGGTGCATTTCAAATAATTTCTAACCTAGCACGTCCAACGGCCACAGCGTCCCCATCAAAACCTCAACGCACTCAATGGTCCCAACGATCACCAGCCGATAAAGACATGTCAAAACCCGCCCAGCAGAGGACGGCGCGCCGGAACCCCAACGTCCTTCACCACCCAAATAATCACTGTTCAATGACGACATGTACGAACCAACGGGAGAGAGTCCACTTAAACCGCTCAATCTAAGTCAAACCTTACTTAACCCGTATTCTTATACGAAACAAACATAGGTCGCTGTAAACCGAGCGAAGTCTCACATCACTTGGGGTGTCAGCACAATCCAACCAGTCCTCTTCTCGGCCGTGGTACGCACCAGACCTACGCACGTCTAGTCGAATCCTAGCCTTCTCGCGATGCAGTGAGTTCTACATTTCCGGTTAGTTCAATCAATCAATCAAATCAGATTTTATTGACGTGCCCAACAAGTTGGCAATCTGTCAACTTTCGTTCAAAATATACACAAATGCGAGTGTATGCACAAATCAAAAGTATGTACGCAATAAAGCCAAAACAAAATACTATAATTAACACAGTACAAGTTTAAAACTTTATAATTAACCTAATACAAGTTTAATACCTATATATTAAAATAGGTTTAAAACAAGTAACTATGAGTCACTTGTTTTTTGTTCTTCCGCTGTAAGAGAAGCTATCGTTTAAATACAACGGCCCGGCCTGCATTTCGAAGCGCCAATGGCAGCTCGTCCCAAATCGCGAGCTGCATGTAGGTCAGGGAGTGCCGAAGAAGAGTGAGCCTGAACCCTGGCACCTCGAATTGGTCCCTGTAGCGCTGCGACCGTACTGGGGTAAGGGCAAAATCAAAAGCACAATCTGAAGGGATTTCATTGTTTTGCACCTTATAGGCTAGCACTGCTAACTTTAAACATGTCAGCTGATCAAGCTTGAATAGCCCGAGTCTGGTGTACCATGGAGTCAGACTCGCGCGACGAGGAAGACCTATTATGCTTCTAGCGGCGTCATTCTGAACGACCCTTAGTGTCTAGGGTCGTTAAATACGTGGCGCCCCACAGAGTAACCCTGGAAGTTTAGAACTGGCTCCATAGGCGCTTTGTAAACACGTACTAGAAGGTCCCGCAAAGCCGTGGCTCTCCTCAAACGCACGAGTGAGGCCACCACGGCGTAGCAGACCCTGACACTTGACCACATTTGACTGTCCCATTTCATATGCTCGTGTAGCACAATGCCAAGACATTTTGCCTCTGAGCTCAGAGGAATAGCAGAGCCGCCTATTCATTCATTCATTTATTAATCACCTTTGTTAGGTATATAGTCAAATAGTATACTTAGAAACACGGATTCAACTCTGGGGCACTCCTCCGCATGATATCTCCCACAAGCTCTCCCACACTTGTTACAGATACATTCTTCTGTCGGCTCATGGTACCCTTGAGTTTTACAGAGAACATGGTGGAAGCCGTGCACTGCATAGCGTACTACCACACTTCGGTTAGTGCGATGCAGTCCCTTCCACGCATTGTTTGTTATTGCACCCGTACTAAAGAAGTCGGGGTCCACGTCTGACAATCTCTCCTCCCACTGACAGATAAAATCCCTGTAGACCTGTGTTTCCGGCAACCGGAACTGGCGTTGCAGATCCTCTATGAAGAGTGGGGTACCGGCGAGTAAATAGACCAGACGATTGCGGCACGACGTGTGGAGGCCGAGCACTCGCTTGAGAAAGGCGGGTTTCACTCGATCAAGCCTCGCGAGCTGGGCCACGCTCAAGTTCTCCCAGATAAGCTGTATGCCGTAGGATGCCGTGGGCGCGATCTTAAGGTTGAAAAGTCTTAGCGCCGTGTTGAGAGAGAGAAGCGTGGGTTCTTCAATTCCGACGCCTGCTACGAGGGCTTTTCTGACCCTCTCGGCGATGTGCTCCGTAAACGACGTACCGGAGGTCGGGAGAGAAAGGCCAAGATACGGGAAGTTGTTGACATACTCCAGTGGTGTGGAGTACAACCGTAGCTCATCGCTCACCGCGAGTCGACCAGCTTTACGGAACTTCATGGCCTTGGTCTTGCCGATGTTGATCTCGAGTCTTACATGCGCCACGTACTGCTCGAGTCTCGCTAGGCTCTGCTGCACCTCGAATCGGCTTGTTCCATATATCGCGAGATCGTCTGCGTATAGCAGAATGTCTGGGCAGACGGACTCTCGAGTGCCCACGATGCGTCGCGGAAGATCGTTGAGCAGGATGGAGAACAGCAGCGGACTTAAGTTGTCCCCTGCGCGACTCCCGTCGTTTGCACAAAGCGGTACAACTCAGCCACCCCATCCTGTATGGTGATCGGGTTTTCCTGCAGGATTGCCCCGATGAGCTGGAGGATGTTGGCAGGCACGCCCGCTTCAGCCAACTTAAAGATAATCTTGTCTCTGGAAGCTCCATCAAAGGCCGAGCGGAAATCCACAAAGACGGCGTACAGGAATTGCTTGGCGTGCTTAGACTGCGTCACTCCCCGAACCCTGGCCAGCAGGATCTCACACGCAGTCAGTATGGACCTGCCTGCGCGGAAGCCGTGCTGCTCTTTCGGGATGGTGCCGAGAGCCTCAAGGAAGTGAGACAGGCGGGCGGTGAGGATGGCAGAGAGCAGCTTGTAGCAGCAGCTCTTTTTGGCGATCCCACGCCACGAGCTGGGCTCTCTGGGGTTGCCCTTTCCCTTCGGAATGACTGCTAGATGAGCACTCTGCCAGTCGCTGGGGAGGCGACCTTCGCGCAGACTAGCGTTGAAAAGGGCGGTCCAGCAAGGGGCAAGTACCATGGCCTCCTTGAGGTGCTCATTACGGACTTGGTCGGAACCGGCGGCCTTGTTGAGACGGAGTCGTTGCATGGCGCCGAGCACCTCGGTGAGAGAAAACTCTGCGGAGAGTGAATCCCGTAGCAGCATTGTTGTCTCGTCCCAGGCCGCTTCGTAGTGGAGGATGCCGCGCGGGATGGTGTCGGCCGACGCAAACATGCGGCTGAAGTGGGAGATGAGTGCCGATGAGTTGATGGGGCAGGTGGGAGATCCCTGTCGGCGGAGCCACTTGTACGGTTGTCGCTCTGCCTCATGCAATAGCGCGGACTTCCTATATTCCAGGTACTTGGCGCGTTCAGCTTTGTACGTCCGGCGACACCAAATCTTGAGGATGATAAAGAGTGGCCGCATCCGCGGGTAAAGTGCGGCTAGGAGGCGAGCGCTGAGCTGGGCCTGGTTGGCTGCTTTGCACGCACTGTTGAACCATGGACTTCCCCTTCTTGGCTTACTAAGACCAGCTGCGTATCTCAACAGCTCCGTAAGAGCTTTGGCATATTGGTCAATGCCTGGAGCTCCCGGCACGGGGAAGACCTTGTGAAGGCGTTCCCGTAGGTGGTGCAAGCTAATATGCTTGGCCAGCGGAGGTGGGCGGGGAGCAGGAGTCCTAGCAGCTGGCAGGAAGACTCTCACAGCCGTTGGTAGATAATTCTTGAAATGTCCTCCGCTTCGGAGGGGGTTGTCAACATCGAGGTAGGAGACCTGCTCGGCAAGCTGACCGCAAATACATCTATGACAGATGATCCCATGTGACCCTCGAAGGTTGGGCTTGCGGGATCGGTGACAACCCAGCAGCCCGAGTCGGCCAGGGTGTCCAAGAGAATTCTCGTGCGCAGATCGGCCGGGCGGTCCAGCCTACTGTTGAAATCGCCGGTGACGATGATGGGCGCATCGCTGTCCAGCGCACTGAAGCACCGGGTCAGCTTTTCAACCAGCACCGTCGAGTTCTCCTTGGACGGCGGACGCACGTAGTTTGCGATTAAGTTTGGCCGCAAACCCTGGATCACGACCATGTCTTCCTCAGCAAGAAGTACCTCAACATCGCCCAGCCGCTGGTTATAGCACACGAAGACACCGCCGCTGGGTCGGCCGGGACCTGCAGGCCGGATTGCGGGGGAGTGCGCGCAGTAGAAGCCGGGGATGTTGAAGGAGGTCGTGGCCCAAGTCTCCGTCAGTACAAGAACGTCAGTGCCCTCAAACGCGGAGGGCGCGAGGAGGTCGAGTGTTCGAATTCCCTCGCAGTTCCATTGTGCAACTAGGAGCGGTTCCCATTGCGGCCCCTTCCCTTGTTCCGGGGCCTGCTGCGGCGGGTGCTGTCCCGAAGAGCCGCGGCGAGGTGGTCGTACAGAGTGTCCCTCGGCGGCGCGCGGAATTCCGAGTTGTCCTGCCTGTCATTCTGGTGCTTCGCTTCGTGGCGGAGACGGTGGCGGCGCCGAGTTTGAGCACCTCGGATCTCGCCAGAAGACCGGTTGGAGCTCTGGGAGGAGCTCTCGCGCAGAAGCTGCCGGAGAGCAGTCTTGATGCCGTCCACGGCGCTCTTGTCCACGTTGTATTTGTCCTTCGTGCCCGAGTGCTTGGACTGATGGGTAGTTTGGTCGTTGCTGACCTTGGGAGGATCTCTTAGGGACACCCCTAAAAATCCTTTACCCGTCGGGCGATCGCCAGGGCCGCTTTCTTGGCCGCCTATTTGGAGGGAGATATTACCAGTTTTGAACTTCTGTCTTGATGCCCGTTGTGGGTTATGGTAAGGAACGAGCGTCGTCTTCGTCGGGTTAACGACAAGACCAAATCTTTAAAATAAAGACATGGCCTTCTCAGTACCGGTTTCAACGTGCTGAAGATTATACTTATTATTGGACAATTGGGAGGATGAGACACGGAACAAAAGAGTGGTGTCGTCTGCACAAACGATTGGGCGACAATCTACGTTCACACATAGTTACATTTGGTAGCAAAGTTTTTACAGTATTGTGACAAAGCGCTTCTCTGGGCTCTGGACTCTAACTGCGCTCTACACTGCCTACACAAAGAGAGTACTAAGACTATAAACTGTACTATAAAAGTTGCCTCAAACTCGCGATACTTCAGACTTTTTAGCTGCTCCGCTAAATTGGCAACAGCGCCTGCTGATCTTGAGGCTCGATTCCTGTAAGATGGCGTCAGCGTGTCCCACACGGTTGCGCCCCACACAAGGGCCTTTCCGGAGGACCAGGGAATCAGGGTCATCCCGTCTGGGCGTAGGGCTGAGTCCGTTGCCAGTCCGACTGGCTCTTTTCTGCAGAGCACGCTAGCGGAATGCGGAATTGTGACACCGGTGTGTCGCAAAGGGAGCAAGCATTAGGCGCGCATACGGCCACCCCTAACGGCAGGCCAGCAACAATGCGGAGTGTTGTATTGTCCAGCATCGTCCTCAGCTGCGGGCGAGGGAAATGGGAGTACTGTACTGTCCACCCCCGTGACCGAACGGCGACCGTTATGAATCCACTAGTCTCTCGCTCAAAAAATGTAATCTCCTTGCTTCGCGCCAACGACAACTGATTCATTTACTCCCACGCCTCCTTATATATCCCAGATTGACCGCGCATCCAGTGACTTCCCGTGTCTTCGCTATTAGGGTGGCGGCATCTTCCATTTGGTGTCATGTGTTTACCTTGCTTCGTCATTGACGCAAACCGACGCTGTCCATGCCCGCGCTGCTTAACGGCCGCTTCTACCCAACATTCTCGCCCCCTTTCTCCCCTCCACAGGCTTGTTTTGAATTCAACCCCGTCATCAAACACGAACTCCCGTGATGGCTCGTTGCGCGTTTTACCCGCCGTGGACGTCCTTCGCAACTGTGCGCTGTGCTCTTCACGCTCACGTGGTGCACCGGCGGTCTCCGTATGCTGACACAGCCACGGGCGAGAATTTGGGCTCGACTGCCGTTCTTCTCGCGTCTGCGTATTTCTTTTGTTTGTCCCGTTTCTCGTCCAGTCGCGCTCGCTTATCCTCCTCGTTTTGTTAGGTGTTTCCTCGGCAAGGACTACATCCAATTTCGTTCTCATTAGCCGTCAGAACGTAGACTCAAAAACACTCTAATGCATACATAATCTCTACTGAGTATGTTGCTCAGGGGCTAGATCAGAAATAATGTGCCCATTGCATCGAAAAGAATAAAAGTAGATAATAACCAAAATAATAGCATATGAATAATCGTAAAAATCAACTAAAATAATAACATATGCATCGTAAACATTTAGTTTTATTAAAAGTTTATTGTTATCATTATGTACATGCGTCAAGATGTGCGTATAGGCGCCGTCTGTGCATCTCCCGTTGGTGAATGATGTAACCGTCGTGTTGGAGACAGTGACATCCCCTTCCAGCGGCCGATTATGGTTTTAGTCCCGGCTAGTAGGTCCATCCGGTCGACGCATATCGTTCTCTGCAGTCCACTAGGCTCCATGTGACACGGTAGCCGGCTTGTCTGAAAGCGCGCCCGAGAATGTTATTGATGGCATCGTGGCGGCCCTGGGTAAGCCCCGCCAGCTTAGTGCAGCTAAGCTGGTGCAGGCCATGCTCATCCATATCTGGTGCCACTATATCTGGCGCGGTTGGTTTCCGATTACCTGAACAATAGACGGGTTGAGAACGGGCGCACCGAGGTGAAGATGACTGCCGGAGTGCCCCAGGGTAGAGTTATTGGAGCTATCCTCTGGAATCTGGCGTTCGACGACGTCCTAAACATCCAGCATCTTCCACCGAGAGTGGAATTGGTCGCGTACACGGATAATCTGGCTGTGACAGTCAGGGCCAGGACTAAGATGGAGCTGGAGACATACGCCAATATTGCGTTGGCGGATGTCGATAGGTGGATGAGAGGTGCCGGCCTAACACTCGCACCACAGAAGAGTGAAGCTATCCCACTCATCGGGAAGAAGAAATGTGGTTCTCTAAAACTCACGTTGTCAGGCGTAAATGTTGAGCTAAAGGACACAGCAAGATGCCTAGGCATACACCTAGACCGAGGATTGCGCGGGACACCTCATGTGAGGATCGCGGCTGGGAAGGCGCCAAAAGCGGCTAAAGACATCGCTCGTCTATTGCTCAACACGTCCTGCCCAAAAGATAGCGGCCGCCAGCACGACGGCCTCGCTCGTGCTGGCAGAGACAGTGCCCTGAAACCTAAAGGCAGCCGAACGTCGGCGCCTACGGGTTAACCCAGATAAAGAGTTCGTAGAAGAACGCGAGGTGACACTCGATCGGTGGCAGAAGGAATGGGATAGCATTTCAGACGGGCAACCAGGGGCGCTCGTAAGGAACTCCCCGAACATCCGCCGATGGATGAATCGTCCTGTGGGTCCTCTCACATACCACCTGACCCAGGTCCTCACGAATTACGGCGATTTCCAGATGTATTTAAATCGGATAGGGAAGGTTGAGACAACGCAGTGCTTGTACTGTGACGAGGTGGACTCTCCGGAACATACAGTCTTGCGATGCGCCGCAAGGACAGAAACCAGACGAGGCATGCCCAGAAAGGACACGCTGGGAGAGCTAGTCACGTACATGCTCACGTCGGTCAAAAACTGGGACGCGGCTGCAAAGCCTATTCAGAAAAGCGGAAAGCGTCCAAGAGTTGTTGCCAAGGCGCGACTCGACAAGCAGAACCTAACGATTTGTAACTTCCGAGACTTCCCCGCCGCCTGTGTGTAGTTACTCTTCTGCTTTAAGGATCCCGCAGGTCGGAGGGTGTATCTTAAGAGAATACCTATATGTAGGCACTACCGTATTTATATGTAGGGTTTTAGTAGGTATTGCCTTAATTCTTCGGGTCGACTCTTGTCAGGCGCCAAAACTTGCCGTTTGGTGGCTGAGTCCCACACTGTCTGAACGTTGGCATGTTAGGGGGCTTACCAACTCCTGTCGTGCTTTCTCTCAGTCGTATGTAAATGTATTTTAAACCCTAACCCTCTTAAAAAAAGAACGAAAATCGCTGCTCTCATCCACTATTTCACCGCATGGACATTCCTCTTACTCAAACATGGCAATGCCAAGTCTGAGACGACTGGCGGCACGCGACTGGTCGTCGGCCAGCTTACTGCCTACGAGTTTGGACGGAAACACGTCGAACCACGCTCCGGCGGCGTCGAATGAGACCGTTTTCAGTCAAACATCGTGCACGTCTAACTTGCAGGCCAGCAAAAGAGTTAAGTGGGTAGCCTGAGTTAGCGATTTGGTCCCCCCCATTCTGCCTAGTGACCTGTTCCTCAGAAGGACGAATAGACTGACGCGCGTCCCAGAGCCGAACGGCGTGTTGGCTGGTGGTGGCTGATTAATCAGCCGGCAGTAGTTACGCTGCAGGGGCGCAGCTATGCGACGAGGCAAGGAAAGCGGGAATCGCAAGGTCCTATTCCACCTAGCCGGATCGGTACGCTTGCCTGCGTCCATGCTTTATCTTTGAGCGTGAGGTCAAATATTTTTTCTAGGACTGTCCTCACCTGGTTGCCGAGATTCAAAGTTTTTGACGAAAGAAGAAAGACAGGTGAAATCCGTAGTACGTACAAGACCTTTTGCATTCTCATTGCGTGCCAGAGCAGAATGTAGGCTTTACGAGGTGTGTCAAAAAGTATCGCGACTTTTGTGTTTTTTCAAAAATTATTCATTTATTCATGAATATCTATTTTGTCCCCTTCAAAGTAATCCCCATGAGATATTATACACTTGTGCCAACGGTTTTTCCAATCTTCGAAGCACTTCAAAAAACCATTTTTTTTTATCTTGTTCAGCTCCTCCTTCGATGCCGTCTTTATCTCGTCAAGCGTAGCGTAACGTCGTCCTTTCATGGGCCTCTTCAGTTTAGGGAACAAGAAAAAGTCACAGGGGGCCAGATCTGGGGAATACGGTGGCTGCGGCATCATTAGTGTGTTGTTTTTGGCCAAAAACTCGCGCACAAGCAACGATGTGTGAGCAGGGGCGTTATCGTGGTGCAAAAGCCAATTTTTGTTCTTCCACAAATCCGGGCGTTTCTGGCGGATTGCTTCGCGCAAATTGCGCATAACTTGCAGGTAATATTCCTTATTGACCGTTCTACCCTGTGGCAAGAACTCATGATGCACCACGCCCCTGCAATCGAAGAAAACTGTCAGCAAAACTTTCACATTCGACCGAACTTGGCGCGCTTTTTTCGGTCTTGGTTCGTGCGGCAGCTTCCATTGAGATGATTGAGCTTTGGTTTCCACGTCATAACCATAAACCCACGATTCGTCACCAGTTATGACCCTCTGGAGCAAATTTGGGTCGTCGCGGACAGAGTCCAACATCTCATTAGCAATGTTCATGCGATGCTGTTTTTGGTCGCAATTGAGCAATTTTGGTACGAATTTCGCGGCGACCCGTCTCATGCCCAAATCATTGATAAAAATCGAATGGCACGAGCCAATCGATATGTGTAGGTCCTCAACAACTTCTCTAACGGTGATTCGACGATTGGCCAATACCATTTTGTCCACTTCATTAATTTTTTCGTCTGTTGTTGAAGTGCTCGGGCGTCCGGCACGCTCTTCGTCGTTCACATCTTCTCGGCCTTCTGAGAACATTTTGTACCACCGATAAACGTTGCTTCGGTCCAAGGTAGCTTCTCCGTATGCCACAGTCAACATTCGGAATGCATCCGCGCACTTAATTTCGTTTTTCACACAAAATTTGATACAGGTTCTTTGATCCATTTTTTTGAATAGGTAAAAATCGAAGACGATCCAAAACACGTGCAAGCAAAGCAGCTGTCAACAATTAAGTGAACATTCAAAATGGCCGAGCTTGTCGGCATAAGTGAGAGACATGAGTACCAACATAACGCCACAAAAAATCGAAATTCGAATATACGTAACCCGCGAAAATTCAAAAGTCGCGATACTTTTTGAACACGCCTCGTATATCTCCTGAGATGACATAGCCGCTGATAAAGCCGGGAAAGTTGTTCTCCCTTCTCGGCCAGGATCGGGCCAAGCATGTCGGAGAACCGCCGTGCCCAGCAGGTCCAGTTCACACCGGCCCTTTACACGGATGCCCGGGAGTTTGCTGTTGAAATCTGCGATCACCTGCTGTTACTTCTCGTCTTCAAAACCCTGTAACGGCTCCCATTTAGAGGGATTGACTTACAGCCTTTTTATTGCTCGAATGCTCTAAGATCCTTGATATCACTGAGTAACACCGAAGGATCGTTGTCAAGAAGGGTCCCATCGTCGACGTATGACTGACTGACCCTGGATGTCACCTGTTTGACGTACTGATGCAGAAGCAGGCTGAACGCAGGAGAGGCCGCTTCGTCCCCCTGCTAATGGCCGGCTGATGAAGTGATTTCAGTCCAACCAAACATCAGCGGAGTCGGCCTGCATATGCTACAACAATAATAATATGAAAACGTGTGTAGTAATTTATTTAATCATATAACAATAATTTTTTAATAATGATAATGCAATATCAATAATACAAATATTTTTCAGACGTTTTGTGGTAGTGCAGTAATATGACTAGAGTTATGTTGATTACATTTAAAACTAATATTGTTAGCAAGAGGGGACGCCGATGAAAAAAGGGTGAAAAAAACGACTTTAAACACTAAGACGAATTTAGAGGCTTGAAGCCCATGACGTCGAATATAGGCGATTGTGGCAACTTTAAGTGCAAATTTGTGTTGAAGTATGTTAGCGTGACTGTTTCACGTTGTACGCTTATTGAAGAGTGAGCCCAGGCAGGTGATATTCGGGAAGAGCTCTGGTAGGGTACAATCCATCCAACCAACTAAGCAGCCCCTGGAGAAGGTTATGGGAAAGTGAGACAAAAGAAAAAACACGACCTGGGTTTTTGTCTTCATCTGGAGCTTGCAAAAGCGTTACAAAGGACTGCCAATGCTTCATTTGCCACTCCAAAACCAGCTTGCCGGTTATTTTTAAATAAGATAAACTGATTGCAGTCGTCAGCATACGATACCGCACGTCTACGTAAAAACATTTGTAAGCTCCTTAGAGCAAGATTGATATAAAGTATGAACAAAATATGTCCCATTACAGATTCCTGCTGTTTTCGAAGTTGCAAAGAGAAGTGGCCGGATAAGGATGATTGGTCCGTTACAGTAAAGAGCAAACACTATTATCTAAACTTTGAAAACGAAGGTTCGATTAGAGGAACTAGCACCGCTTGGGGTCAGTCATGTGAAACGACTTACGCGGTTGCTGGCGGTGCTAGGGTCCCTATGGGTAAAGTGATCCTTTCGTTTACCCGACAACCCCCAACATCATTATTTTTGGGATTTCAGTCACACCAGGTCGTGGTTGAACCTGACCGTCCTAGGCTTTGCCACAAGTGTACGACCTGGGCACTTCGCGGAACGGTGTACACAACAGCAAGTTTGCAAAAAGCGCGGCACCTCAGGTCATCTTGCTGCAGACTGTACCAATCAGGCGCGGTGTATCAACCGTCCGGGTCGCCTTCGTGCCCCCGCTTAGCCTATCTTAGAGAAAGGAACAGGCTATTCCTCGAAGCCAGAATTCTGCAACAGGTTCGGATAACGCACCCGGCAGCTGAGATCACCGATGGTCGACCAAACCCCATTCAGACACGTCACAGCAACATTCAAGGGGGCAACCCACGTACGCCAACGTGGTTCGCGGAATTTCTCAGTCTCCCGAGGACCCTGACCCGCAGCTGCTGCTGCCTGCACCAAGGCCACTCCCCGCCAAGAAACTTAAGAAGCGTACAGGGAGACCTTACGCCAACAGGGAGACGTTTGCCACACGGCGACGACTAAACCGCGCCACAGAGCGCCGAGCACCCAAATCCGCGCGGCCTATCCGTGTCATGGCCAACGCCGCGACTCATTTGTCGCAATTCGTGTCAGGAGGCGGATCAGACCTGTTGGGCCAGCTCAGGGCTTTAGTGCAGTCTTTAGAACCCCTCCTGCAGCTTTTACCAACGTTGGAGAGTCTTAAACGTATAATGCAATAATGATGCAGCACGACCCCAACAACATATCCGGCGGCGGATTAACTGGGTCGACAGCACACTCACAGCAAACAGCACTTTTAAGAATGACCGTGTCCGCCAGACAATTCTTAAGCTAACTGAGGGTGACGTTTCAGAGGCAGCTAGGTTAATTGGATCGTCGGACGTACTGGCTCTCGGCACAGATCGCCTGGCAGCCCTTCGCAATAAGCACCCCCCTAATAATAAGACCTAGACTGGCCAGCCCTTCCCGGGATTCCGCTTCCATGTACCACTTCGGGGAAAGAAGTTATTGCTGCAGTCAAGAGTTTTGCCCGAAGTTTCGCCGGGGGTCTTGACTTCATCCGACCACGACTGCTAATAGACCTACTAATCTCCGACATTGGGGGACACAGCCGGCCGGTTGGCAGCCGCATTGGCCAAAATCGTAGATTTGCTTTTGTGGGGCGTCCCTCCACCTCAACTGCGACCTATAATCTTTGGTGCCAGGCTTTTTGCCTTACAGAAGAAAGACGGGTCAGTGAGGCCAATTGCGTGCTCCTCCACCCTGCCGAGGCCGCCGTGCATGCCGCCCGAGCTTTTATCGATTCACTACCTGGGGTTCTAGTAAAGTTCGATTTTAGGAATGCCTTTAACTCTGTAAGAAGGGATCACTTGTTAAAGGTGGTCGGGGCGCACTGCCCCAATTGGCACACCATGTCTATCAAGCGTACCGTTACTCTTCTAACCTGGTTCTCCCGGATGATCTCATATCTTCGGCCACGGGACTGCAACAGGGGGATCCCCTGGCTCCTCCATTGTTTTGCCTGAGCATTAAAGAGCTAGTTGACTCCCTTAGCCATTAACGACGCCGCAAAGGCTCGTCTTCGGGCGGTTGCCGCTAAGGGATCTGGGCCTGGCTGCATGCGTTTCCAAACGCCCCACTGGGCACTCTTTTGGACGACGAAACTACCCGAATCGGGGCAAGACTTCGGTTCGGCTGTGATCTTGTAACTCCTCACCAAAAATAAAAATAGATTTAAATTTAGAATATTTATTTGTATTATCAATGTTAATAATGGTTTTATCCCCAGATTTAATTATAATTTTAAGTGTGGTCAACCTGTTGACAAGTTAGCCCGTCATAGGTTGTCGTGCGTCATGAGTGCAGGACGGCGTGCAATACATGCCAGTATTAACGATGCTTTGAGCCGAGCGCTCCGATCTAGCGGATTTGCCTGTATTCTAGAGCCCCAGGGTCTTTCCGCTGACGACGGCAAACGCCCAGACGGGACGACTCTAACCCCCTTCAGCCGGGGCAGGATGCTTGTCTGGAACACCACAGTTACCGACTCATTAGCACCTTCAATGGTCGGTGGCGGGGCGGCCTCAGCAGGTTACGCTGGTAATCTAGCCGAGACAAGGAAGCTCGCAAAATATACTTCAATAGGGTACCCACATGAATTTCAAGCGCTAGCGTTCGAGACGTTGGACGGCCCAGGCAACCTCACCCGCAAACTCCTCCACAGAGTCGGCGCGCAGCTAAACCTCGCAACCGGAGACAAGATATCTGCGGTTTTCTTGAGACAGCACCTCGACGTCCATTGCGGGAATGCGGCGTTCGTCCGCGGCACGCTGCTGAAGTGGTCCCAACCCACTCTATACGAGAAAGAGTAATATTCCCAGTGCACACGTTCTCAGGAGACAATTGTCGCACCATCTGTATTCTTAATAAATAACAGGTGATATATATATATATATATATATATATATATATATATATAGGCTGGGGTATAGTAGATTGAAAAAAACAACGATTCTTATCAGGACGTTAGTTTTTAAGCTGAACCTAACTCGTCTGTTATATGCTTATAATACTGCCAGACATCGCAGCTGTCTTTAATTATGTACTTGTGCGTCATGAAATCCGCTATGGCTGGTAAGTTTATCCTACATTGCAACTGCGCGTAATGGGAGGTAGTTTAAGAGCTGACAATGTTTTAAAAGAACTGGCTGGGCATAATTCGTGAATTCGATGTTCAGGTAAATTAGTGCCGATACTAGTGGTTGAGGATATAAATAGGCACCCGGATAGTACTGCCGAAGTTGCTTTATTGTAGTCTAACACGCGGGAGGACCCAACCTTGCGGCCTACCTCATCCCGATAGTGCACGCTGAGTACAGAGAGACCAATGATGCGCCTATGGTTCTTGCTGAAGGTGGCCCAATAGCGTCAGCCCTTCACCAAAATTCAGCAGCAAATGCCTAATAAGGCCACCACCACCAACAATGCAACAATGCTTAATAATGCCACCACCACCAACAACAAGGATATGACTCCGACTGTGACCATGTCACTTGGCTGATTTTTGATCTAAGAGGAGGGGAGACGAAGTTACCAGGTGAGACAAAAACGTAATCTCAAGATATATATATATATATAGAGGGAGAGAGGGGGGAAGTAGAGAGAGAGGGCAATCAAGAATCTGAAGGTGGATAATCTGAGTTTAAGCCGGAGCGATTACAACAACTAAGCAGGCGATCCTCAGCTCAATCAGCCTACGTTGTGCGACCTCGTAGGGGGACGAACCACCTGCTCAGCGACGATTAGGTAACGAGTCACCTGACGGGGATCCTCTATTACTGTAAGACGGTCACATTGGAGCAGGATACTATGAATATGTCCTTTACGGTAGAACAAGGAACTCAGGCCGTGCGCTCCCTTCCGAAAGGAAGAAGTGGGGTAAAATGTACTCTCAGCACTTTTGGCAATCTTTCGGGATCTTTGTGATTTCTTCAATAATATCTTGAAAAGGGAACAAATGCCAAGTGACTGGCATATCGCCAGGTTTTCTCTGCCTAGTTAAGGAAAAGCATGGCGATGACAAACGAGACCCAAACCTATACCGCGGTATAACGTCTGAAAGGACGATCTTCTGAAAGTTTGTTATAAAAAGTCAAGTACGTCGGAGCAGTTTAACTTCCGGAGGAGTCGGAGAGCGCGTAATGCAATACATGTGTTTCAGTAAGAGATAGAACACACTGAGGCGAAACCCAGGTCATTTTTATGCAGTCTTTAGAGACGTCGTCAAAGCCTTCGACAAACCACCTCCTAGTAGTCATTCTGAGTCGCAGAGGTTGGTGGCCCTCTTCTGAGCCTAATTTCAAGTTTCTTTTATAATAACACCTTACTGATACAGGGTGAGCAAGAAGTCTTGCGTCCAACATTTTGGTAAGGCAAAATGTGGGAATTCCGCAACGAGGCCCACTGAGCTGCGTTTCATTCACTCTTCTGCTTACCGATTTTGTCGGCTATACTCGACAGGAGTTCCAGCAGGCCATAGTTGGATGTACGCTGCTCCCTCGACATAGTGCTCGCTCATCATAGTCTAGGTGCCTTAAGCGCATCACTTTTTTGGCAGAGGTGTTCCTTGATTCCAGGGGGCTGGAAATAAACGTGATGAACACCAGAGCTGTGGAATTCAGAAGAGGAAGTTGATTAGTTACTAAACACGTTACACGTTGCGGCGGCCAATTCTTAGAATTGGTTTTCTTTTCGGTATTTGGGGCGAATGCTGTGCGCTAGGTTTATGCGATGCGCGCAGTGAAGGTCGTCCCAGTATAATGAGAAGTTGTATTATATAATTTAAGGAAAGGTTCTATTATCATCATATTTATTTCACTCATATTGAGTATGCACATAACATCGACAATTATACAGATTATATAATTCTACTGTCAGCTGCTCGTGGCATGTTATTCGAGAGAAACAGTGCAGTGATCTCTTCGCAAGGGCTAGGCAGGCAGACGCATGAAACTTTGTACACACCTGAGAGCACATTGGACAGATGCACTCGGTGTACTCCTTGTAGAAGCTAGTGTTTAAACAGACCAGGTAATGATAGCCATGAACTATGTATCTGGTATAGACGTGGCGATTGTAACATGTAAGACCAGGCCAGAGGTGAGAGGCACTGAAAATATCCAGGTCTCTAACCTTTCGTCGGACTTGTTCAACTTTATTTTCGCATTCTGAGATAAAGCTCTCGAACGGTATGTACGCGGCAATAAAGCTCTCGAACGGTATGTACGCGGCAATAAAGCTCTCGAACGGTATGTACTCCTTCAACTTCAATCGAGTTATCTCAACAACCGGTGCACAGTATAACATTGGGTCCACAAAGCGGCATCTTGCCCCCATTGACAGGCAAAGTACTCGCTTCATATATATTGTGAAACACCTTTCAAGCAAGCCAAAGTCTGCCCGAGTGAGGTTTTCTCATACTCTGTCAAGACCATATATCAACCAACCGACATTCAGGGTTAGCCGGGTGTATCGAACGGTCTCGACCGAAGCCTCTTGGTCCTGGCTAAGGGAATATTTTTGGGAAGCAGGATCAAGAGCTCTACGGCCGTAAGAGGCCGCCATATCAAAGATACTGTTAGCTACATGATGATCTCGATGGAAGCGTGGAGGGAGCCGTCGGAACTGTTCGACGCAATTTTGACGCTCATTAAAGCTAAAGAAACCGCTAGGCGGGAGAGGTAAACGCGGTGGCTTCGGGATGGTAGTCAAGACGAGGAGCCGAGGAAGGTGAGATGGGAAGTGCAGCCAGACTCTAAAGGGTTGGCGCACCTATTCAGGACGGAGTACCCTTTGCATTAGCCCCGTATCTGGATTCATGCAAACACACAGAAAGATAGGCGGAGAGATAGCTACATCAAGGAAAATGGCAGAGGCTGCCTCTCCTGTGGCTACTAGAAATGCCAAGTATCTAGTCTGAGAGAGTGAAGAACAGTTCGGATTTAGTGGGTTTGTAAGTCCTACGCCCAAGTCACGCATGCTTCTAGTGGTGCATGCGCATCATACATTACCGAAACCTTGCAGGAGAGAATAGAACGTATATGCTTGTTACCTATAAAACTCTAAGAGAAGACATCTAGATACTTAGATAGTCTAGGGCTGACTGCTTCGTTCCGAAATTACCTTATGTAGAATTTTGCTCTTTAAAAACATAATTCGCTCTAGATACAAACATAAAAGTAGAGGGCGATATGACGGCATCAAGTAAAATATATATCCGAACGCTATTAAAAGCGTTCAAAAAATCCAGTTTAATAAACGTCGGCACTACGCGCTTGCCAAAATGTTCAGGCACTGGTGGAGTGATAGCTGTGTACTGCAAGGGGGTAGCAAACTTAGCTGGTGTTGGCCAAAAGTTGTTGCAATAGCATTCGAAATATCGTGACAGTCGATCCTGTCTGTCAATCGGCGCCCGATTGAGGAACAAGAGGTATGTAGGAGTCATTCTTTAGTACAACCATTCCCACTGATTTTAACTCTGCTGAGCCTCATTATGGCAATCGTATCTTGTCACGGATAAGGATAAAATATGGCCGCCAAGAGTGTGGGCATGGAGATATTCTTGACGCCACCAGCATGAGCGATTCGTCACGCTAATTGCACTGCAGTTCTCCTTTCGCTGGCACCTTGTGATGCATCTGCGTCTACAATTCCAGACATTTCAGCACCCGTAATGGGATACGCTTGTGGCCACGCGATTTCGACCCTGGGAATAAGGAGAAATGCGGGTTTAGTTGGTTTGTGAGTCCCACACTAGTTGCTGGCGCCTGTCAGCGACGCATACGCATTATGCATTTCCGAAACCTCGCATAAAAAAGACGTAGCGTCGCAAGCCTTGTTCTCAGTCGGCTCTGAGACACCGGCTTTTGGCATTTGCTCTGTTGAGCCTGGGGATGTTGAAATTAGCAGGCAGCTTACTGTCGCTGGACGCCCGCGGCAACGTTCTAAGGCATCAAAATACCTTAGGACGCAAGTTGAATCAAGACTCGCCAACTGACAGTCGATTACGCAGACCCCTCTGAGAAGTAACCAGAGTGCTCGAGTCCGATGCCATGCGCCGTTAGAGCACTTGCTATACAAACTTTTACCGATTCAACTTACACAACGAAAATCACTACACAAAACACAGCCAATCCTCATTTTTTTTAATTATTTTTACGGGAGCCAATACGATCCACTATCGGACTCCACCGCATCGGTGGTAAAAAAATGTGTAGTTTGGCAATAATTTTACAACCATATGTTCTGTGTTAGTACAGAGGTCACTAGTAGCCATATTATACGCAGACAATCTAAGCAAACATGCTGTGGCAAACAACGCCTAGATGTTTTATGGACCGCGTTAAATCCGAATCAATATTAAAGGTGCCGATTTGGCCTTGGATAATGGCTGTCCATAAAAATTCGAGTTATCTAGCGTTCATTGCCATTAGCTAATTGTTCCCCATCTTAATGTTTGCATCTGCATCTCAGACTTTGCTATTCACGTAATTTTAAAATATAGTCGTATGCGTACTTTCTCGTGAGTCTTATAATTACTGCACGCATGATAGCCCCTAATGCTTACTTTTAAGGTGAAGCAGCATATGAAGAAATCATTACTAGTGTTGGGCTTTCGTTTGATTATCATCATATTTATTTTACTCGTATATTAGAGTATGCATATTACATACAACTATATAGATTATAGAACTATACAGTCAGCTGCGGCGACATGTCATTCGAGAGAGGCAGTGCAGTGATCTCTTCGCAAGGGCCAGGCAGGCAGACGCATGAAACTTCGTACACACCTGACAGCAGAGTCGACAGATGCAGCAAAAGAGAGATACTTACACTCCCGCCGCCAACGTGGGTTACGCGTCGGCCTATGACAGAAGCGCCCGCCGGCCCGAATAGACAGACCAGCAGCTCCCCCACCCTCGCCCTATCGAGGTTCGGCATGGGGGTACCACACTACTCCTACCCAACAATTAGACATACAGTCACTTCGCGAGTTAGTATCGGGAGTTTGTACATTCTGACCAACTTTCCATTGGCGCGTGAAGGTCTCCGTAGCACGCGTAACTCGCGCGCCAGTGGACATCTACGCTGGAAAGGGTCATAGTTACTCCCTAGGTTTTGGGTTGGCTCTTAGCCGGAGAGAGCGCGTCTTACCCAACAAAATCCTCGCCGTCCTCAATGGACGTAAAGCCCGCATCTCCCCTCGTTGCACTCTGTATATTCCTCGTGGAAGCTCGTGTTTGAACAGACTAGGTGATGGTAGCCATGAACTATGTATCTGGTATAGGCATGGCGATTGTCACAAGCAAGACCAGACCAGAGGTAAGAGGCACTGAAAAAATCCAGGTCCCCTTTTCCCATTCCGAGATAAAGCTCTTGAATGGTACTGTACGCGGCGTCGTCAACTCAATCGCATTATCTTAACAACCGGTGCACAGCCTGACAATAGGTACACAAGGCGGTTCCTTGCCCGCATTAACAAGCAAAGTATTCGCTTCATATGCATTGTGAAACACCTTGCAGGAAAACCAAAGTTTGCCCGAGTCAGGTGTTCCCATACCTTGTCAAGATCATACATTGTTGATTATACAGCGTTGGGACAATCTTAAGGTAGAAAACTGTCACTGCCGTCGCGACGGACAGTCGCCGAACGTCAACTACCTCTCCATTAAGAGAGATTGAAGCTGTGCGCACTGTCTCGACGATGTGAGCAGTAAAAGTCCTTTCAGTATAATAAAGCCGAAGCCCCAGATACCGGAAAGGGTTGACAAATTCCAAGGATTGGCCGCCGCAACGCATAACGTCCTTACCTCCGCCAGGGAAGTGATACGCCTGATGGCACCCAGCTCGTGATGAGCGACCACTTTGTCATCTGCGTACATTACAACTGTGGTCTTCTGAACTCCTGTCGAATGTAACCGACAAAATCAGCAAGCAGATGAGTGAAGGAGACGCAGCTCAAGAGGTCGCCTTGCGGAGTTCCCATAATTTGCCTTACCCGCAACACTTCCTGCTCACCTTGTAAGGTGCCCTCATCAAAGACGAAATTGCGCTCAGAAGAGAGCCACCAACCACTGCGTGTCGGAATGACTTCACCAGCGGATCTCAAGATGCTTTGTCAAAGGCTTTGACGCAGTTTATAAAAACTGCATACAAATGGCCTCCGGGTTTTGCCACGGCTTGCACGGTCTCTGACACGTGGATTACATTACGCGTTCTCCGACTACTCCAAAAGCCGAATTGCTCTGGAAGGGTCTGGTCGACTACGTACTATATCTGTTTTATAACCAAATTGTAGATCTTCTTCAGCGTCCTTTCAGGCGCTATACCGCAGTATAAGTTTGGGTCGCGTTTGTCATCACCATGCTTGCCCTTAAATAAAAGAGAAAGCCTGGGGCCTTCCCTCCCCCCATTTGTCCCCTCTTCATGATCTCGTTGAAGAAATCACAAAAGATGGTTTGCCAAAAGTTGCTTAGACTCCATCTAGTTCTCATAGTACACCTGGTGTAGGCCCACACTCTTTTCTCTCGGAAAAGGGCGCAGAACCTGACTTCTTCTACTTTAAAAGGCAGACTCATAGTATCCTGCTTCAGCAGTCTTGATTTCCTCCCGTCTAGCGTGTGAATACGCTTGCGGTCATTGCACAGCTTTATGTAAGCTTTTCGACTGTTGAAGTAATCAAGCCTGCGTCTGGCTAGCAGTTGCGGTGGTGTCTATACCCTCGCTTGGCGCAAGAGCTCGAGCAACCCACGAGATAACAAGCCTAAAGAAAGCCCTTTCGTGATTTTCTTTGCCCCGGGCCTTTTTACCGGACTGCCCTTCTCATGGTTTTCTCTATCAGTTTACAACAAGTATCCACATCATACCCGACCTCGAGGCAATCAACTTCTAAAAGTGAACGGTCAACATGCCTCGTGACGACCAAGTGTGGATCGCCTTGCTATTTAAACCAAATATCTGAAATATTTGCAACTGATGACATCGGTAGGTGCTTCCTTGTAGCCATCTCGAGAACATCGAGGCTTTTAACTTCGCCATTATCAAGGTTGTAAAACAGCAGGTCAATGGTGCTGCTTCCTATAAGACTTATATACGTGTGGTCTTTGCGTGTATTTGCAGATATTAGACAAAAGTATTCTATCCACTGGAGCAGCACCTCTACTTTATCGTTAGTAGCCACACTATCAATACGGCCATTGAAGTCGCCACCGATGATGGTTGGCATAAACAGGTCGAAGCCTGATATACCAGAACTCACCGTGTCAGCGACCTCTGCCGATTCAAGACTTGGAAGGAGGTAGAAGAAGACTATGTTCACCCTCATGGACGAGAGGCCTACACAGAACTCTTTCTTCCTCACACATTGCGCCGGCGCTAAACGTTTGTGTATGTAGATTGATAATCCATCCACTGGCCTACCACGGCCTCTAGCAGGTAGCACTGTGATCTGGTCAAACCATATTATTGATATGCAGGTTCTTCCGCTGATTGGTCTCCGTAAGGAGCGTGTCAGAAAAATGTTGAATAGTGCAAATATCATGAGCCTGTTCGACCTACACTGCTGTAGCGGTGGCTACAACTCGTATTCTCTCAGGAGCTTCAATCATTGACGTCATCCTCTGTGAGGAGAGGGAGGCAGAGATTCAAACCTGCTGTTCCCGCTGCCGGCCGTCTGCTACGAATGTATGATATATGAAATAAACGGACGTATTAGCCGTTGTACCTAACCGACAAGAACGGCTTGTTTACTCCCGTTAATAGCTCGCTCAAAGAAAGGCTCCCCCGAAACTCTACAGAGTGCAATGTCCACCGACGTAAGCATGTCAACTAGCCTTATTTCTATTGCTCCTCTTAGTCCCTCACAGTTCCAAAGAAGCAGCTGCAGAGACCTGGTAGTTTCCACGTTAACATCTCTAGATCTGTTCAGTCACTTGCAAAGAGCCGGACCGCCAGACGTGATAAAGCTTTCCATAATCATTTCTCGTAGGGAGTACTACCAGTCCAGCGACAAAACACAGGATACCTTTAGGCCTGAATGCACTCTTGTGGCACTTTGCGTACTTGCCGTCACCCATCACTGCACAGAACACGACATCATTCCCATGTGTCCGCAGTTTCAATTCTGCCTTCACAGAAATGCTCCTGTTAACGAGCCATGTGTGTAGGTTGACAGCTGACGTTTTAGCCGCCAGCCGTGCTACTCTCAGCGCGCAAAACCTGCCTGGCCCAGCATATACTTCAGGATCTCCTACTCCCATCAACTGCGCTGCCTTTCTGCATACTATGCTTTGTTGTTTGCCGCTCCTCCTTTGATGGATGGCGACAAAACCATCGTTGCCTTCCTCGTCTCCGCGGTTTTCTCTGTTGGCGGCGTTGCGGCCGCTGTCGTTGGCGTGTTGTCATCCATTGGTTCATTCGTTTCGAAGGTAGTGGCTGTGTTGTTGCCGCCGTCGCCGCTACTGCTACCGCTGCGGTTAAGACCAGCTCCTGTAGCACTGCGATTGGCACCGCAGAGACTGCTCTTGTCGTTTTCTCCGATAACGCTGTCATAGATTGGCTTTGTTGATACAAGCAGATCTCCGCCTTTCGTCAACCGCAACTTTTTGTTCTTCCGCGCTTTCCGCGTTCCGTCGGTTTTCTTCACGCGAATATTTTCTTTTAGCGTCGAGTTTAAATACTCCTCAATGGTCTTGGGGTGCGCAAGTTGCTTCTGGGAAGCCGCTTCATTGCCGGCGACCCTTCGTTAAAGTTCCGTATGTGCTGCCCACAGGTTCACTAAGTTCCACTGTAGCACACACAAACGTTCCTTCATCAGGACAAAGTTGGGTTTGTCTGATTCACAGGATCATCACGACACAAACTATGTGTCCTCGGGGTGCATAGGCTCCAGGCACACCCCGTGAAACACAGTCGACCAGCCTTAGTTACAAATAACCAGTTGTTCTCCCGTTTTAAACGGGAGTGAACACTTTGCACACTCGAACGCCACGGTAGCAGACGATACAACTTCGTAAAAAGGGCCTCTGTTTGATGTATCTATCAAAATTACAAAGCATTACTAGTGTTAGGATTCTGTTTAATGCGTTTATGAAAATTACAAATATTTACTAGTGTTGGGCTTCTGTTTGATGTGTTTATCAAAATTACAAATCATTACTAGTGTTGGGCTTCTGATTGATATGTTTATTAACATTGCAGTCATGGCCGTTGTTCTGCTACCTATCGACATCGGTATGTTATTTTGGACTTTAAAGGAAATACAGCGGGAGCAACCTGCGCCATTTCTGAGGCATTCTTTCTTAGACAGAATATTCTTCGGATTTCCGATTTGTTCCTACCAATTACTCTACGTGTTCAATCTCACTAATTATAATGAGTTTATACGCGGAAAACTGCCTATCGTGCACGAACTCGGACCGTACGTATTCAGGTTAGTATTGCCTAGACCCTTTAAAGTTATATTTAGGGTAGTTCGGAGATTGACGTTTCAAATAGAGTGCATAACCCTTAGTTGGGAAAACTTTAAGACGTCCTTAGCCTGAGGCCTCTGAAGAACATCCTCCACAGATGACAGTTTTTCACCTACTTAATTAGCGCGTATTCTTCTCTTATGTGTTATTTGGTAGAAAAACGTCTTAGAAATGAAAAAGAAGCCACCAAAAGTACAAGATGTCCCTGACTTGAATACGTTTGACTCGGTGAGAACGCTCATTAATTATGTTATGATCGGCGCTTAATACGTTTTCACTTACCTTTTGCCCAGGGTTATATACAACGACGAGAAATGCAAGGGCAATTGGATTGTCAAGCATAATGACGAGAAATGCAAGGGCAATTGGATTCAATATCGTGACAGCAAAATGTTATGATCGGCGCTTAATAAGTTTTCACTTACCTTAACTTTGACCAGGGTCATATACACCAGGAATGACGGGAAATTCAAGGGCAATTTGGTTCAATATCGTGACAGCAAATTGTTCGCCTATGAGCCTAGCATGTCAAATGGAAGCCTGGAGGATACTATTACTACTGTGAACTTTGCCGCCATGATTTATTTTTATCCAAACGGCACGCCGATCTGGCAAATAAGAAAGAAGAGCCTTTTTTTAAATGTCACCGTCAACAAATACTTTATAACTGGGTAAGTAGTTTTATTATTTATCTTTGTTGCCATATTTTACCAAAAATATACGCATACTGTGACGCATGAATTTTGCATGAATGATTTGAACAAAACCTATACTATGAGTATTTGTCATGTTTTAGATTAAAAGTGTTTTCAAAGCTGTACCTTGCGTAATGAGGTGTTATGTTATATCACAACTTAAAGGGAATAGACTAGATAGACTCGTCTAGTTAATGAATGTTGTTTCTGACAAGAATAGTGTGATTCAATGACCGTAGGGATTGCGCAGCCTAACCGAAACCTCTAACTGCAAAAGTCCTTAGGCGATAGCTTGCAGTCATTGTTAGATCAGCATTCTCTTTGTACAGTGGAACCTCGACGGTGTCCTTAAGATGAGAAGGAAATAGTCCTGCCGCGAAGGAAATACTAAACGTTTTAAGCTTAAACTGGACGTCTAGTTGCAAGAACAACGATAGTCCCTCAAAAACAAACCGAAATGTAACCGTTAATTAGTAACTTTATAATGAGCTATTCGTTCGTTATTACGTGAGATGGCGGAAGTAAATGAAGCATATGGCTTCATGTGCACCCGAGTGTGCAGATAGTTCTTGTGTTTGAGCATGTCAGGAATCTAAATTTAAAGCATTAGAGATAAAGTAGCACGCAGTGGCGCACTTCGTTTTTGTGCTTGGCCATAAGATGCTGTCATACGAACCTCTTACAAATGTCTTAAAAATAAGACAAAAATAACAAAGCCAGAAAAGGTTCTACAAAGGGAGTATCCGGAAAATATCCTATTTGAAGTACTAACATAAGATGGAGATCCTACATCACATACACACCAGGAAAAGTGCGACCGTTGATTTATAGCTATGGGTGCTATAATGCTATTCTATAGGCATTGTTGCCAACGGAACCGTAGAATGAAGACAGACGAATTTGCGCGGGTTCTTACACTCACTGATTCTTATATTTCACGATACGCAAGAGAGCGATACGGCAGCGCCGCCTCTCTTCGTATTATTATTATTGTTATTGCCTAGCTAGCTCACACTATGTCCCGGCGGTTAGCGCGAAGCTGTTTCGCCGCCAGAAGCTGCCTGCACCTGCTAGCCACGATCACTCACCACCCTAGGGCACTATCACTGCCACGCTCACGCCGTTGTCGCTGCCACGCCGTCGGACGTCCCGGTCGCCGATGGACTGAGGGTTTGCAGAGCACGCGTTACGCCGAACGCTCGGGATAGCAAGAGGTTGATAAAATGGCGCGCACTCCTTTTTATACGGCCGGCGACCGGCAATTAATTGCGGCTCTGTGATAAGTGACTACTGTTAGTTTAATATGTAATTCGCCTTGTGGTGTTGCTCATTTGTGGTGCACATTTTTGAAAGACCAGATTTTTAAAAGCCGTAGTTGTTTTAACCTGCACTGGTCTCGACATGGTCACAATGACTTGCTGCTCATCCTGAAGGAGATCATCCGAGTCGCGACTTTAAATCCTATTCGACAATGTAAGGCTATGCGTGGCGTACGCAAATTGCAGCGTGGATTTTGAGGGATAGCAAATGCAAGTATCATAGCGCCGAATCCAGCGATTCAGCAGATTGCGCGGTGGACAATTGGAGTGGTTTGAATTTGCCCGCGTTGGCCGCAGCAGGAATAGCAGATGTGTGTTGTCGACCAACGGCGCCAACTGCAGCAACAGCTGGAGGGCTACGACTGAACCAGAAAGAGAAGACGTAGCCCTCCAGCTGCCAGGCTGCCGACAACAGCTGACCGGCAGGGCCAGTCACGCTGAGATAGTACGTTCTCAGACCTACCTCTGCACCGCGCCTTAGGGTTCTCCTGAAGATGGGCTTAGCGGTTTCTAAACTGGCCAGCTCCCGCTGTATCTAAAAGGGGAATTCCCTGTTTCCTGCGCTAAGCATTGATAAGGCTATAGCAGGCCAAAGTCGGTAAATTTAGTTTCCCGAGGTCCCCTTAAGAAACTGGTACTAATGCCTGTTCCTGTGCGCTGTTTTTGAAGTTTTTTTTTCGTAAGGCTAATTCCCGAGTACGGTTTCTTGCATGTCATGGCTAATTTTCAATCCACTCTGGCATTTACCTTGTCTAAAGTAGAAACCATGCAAACCAATTTAAAAGTGGCCGGTCTGGGTCTCGCACCCAGGCCTTCCGAATGGAAGTGGTAGAGATGTGTTCAGCAGGGACTCGAATGTAGACGTTGTCGAATCGTTGAGCCTTTGCAACTCAACGGCGTTTTTTTTAACAACCGTTCGTCTTTATTGTCATAAGCAAACAATTATAAGGAATAAAAATACTTTCTGCGAGATCTCCGGAAGCCCTCCGGCTGACGGAAACGACTCCTCCACAGCCGCAACATTGCCGCGCTGAACCTGGTTCGATATGCGCTGTAACAGGTATTGGCTAGCGCGGAGGTCCTGAGTTGTAGCAATGACTTCCCGGTCAAGGCAAAGGAATCCTGAGCTGCAGCGATAACTTTCCGGCCCAGACTCATCGGCTTGATGAGATAGGTCGGCCACTCAAAGAAGATGCACGAGTCTTGAGGACGAAAAAGAAGATCTAAGTAAGAAAACTCCCCGATGAGCTCTCAGAAAAGAAAGACAAGCGGCGGCATTTTTTAGTTTCAATCTACAGCGCTTGGTTGCTGCTGGGGCCTCTCGGAGCAAATTGGCACACCTAGCAACTCCCCATCGTCCTTGACGGTCATCTTGCATACGGGCAGGAGGTCTCGGAGTTACTGTATTTCGGGCCTCTCAAATATAGTGCCAAAGAGGCATATTTCGCATTTGGCCAAATTTAACTCCAGCCTAGAAAGTTAGAAACCCGTCGAACATACTCGGCTACTGTGCAAACGTTTCTTCCTAATAGACCATCGTCAAGGTACCAGAGGTTTAGCGGGCTCCTGACGGAATCCACCAGGATCCTTGATACCCAGAAAAAAACATAAGTGCACCACGGGATTCCGCTGCTGCAATTCGGCGGTGGACGAGATCACATGCCCAGATGGGAATTATGCCGATATGTCAGTTCGATGTGGTTTAATAGATGAGGGGCGTGGGATGCAACGGCCTTCATTAGGTGCTCGCGTCTTATACTGTTAAAAGCGTTTTTAAAATCGAGCTTTACAAGAACCCCTGGAGGTTCGCGCGAGTCGAGAAAGGCACGGGTTTTGTGAATGGCTACCTCGGTCCCAGCCAGCGTTGCGAACCTCAATTGGTGTGCACCAGTTGCGTGAGAAATAACGTCTTTTTTGTGGTTGCATCCGATCTTTGTGGCAAGCCTGCGTGGAATGGAGGAGAAGTGCTCCAAGAAAGTATGTCTACAACCTTTGCCAACGCAGAAAGTAGGCTGGCGGCGGCGCCATCGAGGAACGGGGAAAGAAGGTCGAGGTACAACGACGTCTCTTTAACGAAGCTGCCGACGACACAACCAGAGCCTGCCTAAACGCCGTATCCGCCAAGGATTCAGGCGCCTTGTTCCATGCGCTTCCCAGCGCCCCATAGGTACCCTTCTTGATGATGAGACGATTCGCATAGCAGTAGGCCTACGATTGCAGTAGGCCCTCATCGGCGTCAATGTGGTACCCCCGTCGATAAACTAGAACATCACGGACTATCGTGCATCTTTAGCGCAGGAACACGCCCATGACGTGTTGCTGTCAATGAGACCTTTAGCAGAGCCCTTAGGTCGTCCGTGCATCCTTGAACCCCTAGGCCTCTGCACGAGGGACGGCAGACGTCCAGACGGGATTACAGTTACACCATTCGAGCGAGGCAAAATGCTGGTTTGAGATGCTGCCGTTACCGACTCCTTAGCCCCTTCTATGATCGGTGGCGGGGCATCCGAAGCTGGTTATGCAGCCCACCTTGCGGGAATAGCAAGTTGAGGAAATACTCATCAATCTGGTATCACCACAAATTCGGCCCTCTCGCGTTTGAGATCCTGGGTGCTCCTGGTGTTCGGACCAAGCAGCTGATCCGCAAAGTCGGCATCTTGTTAAACATGTCATCCGGTGATAACAGGTTGACGTCTTTTTTCAAACAGCGCCTGAATGTTGTCATACAACGTGGAAACGCTGCCTCCGTTCGGGGCACACTTCTAAAGTGGTCTCGGCCTGGCCTCATCGAAACGGACACGTGACTAGGCACATTGGCTTAGCTAATCCATCGTGATACGTGTAACATGTACAATGTTTTATACGAAAGATATATATATATATATATATAAAGCATCGTCATGAACACTTTCTTTCGTATCTATACAGCTATCGCGACCCAGATATGGGCGACCAACAAGATGCTACGTTGGATTACCTTGGCGAACACAACTATGCTTACTTCGCTTATCGGAATGAAGAAGCTTTGACCTATTCGGTGCACACCGATGCTAAAAGAGTCAACCAAATTGCTCTTAGCGGCCAGGTTCCGTAAGTAAGATCAGATTATTGTGTATATAGGGTTACATGCATACAATAATATATATTTATATATATGTTTTGTTTATTATAATTATTAGTTTTTAGGTTTGAGTTTCACAATTGTAGCAAAGTACTGAAAAAAAAATATTAAAAATTATATAGGGTGTTTCTGAATGTGTGCCAAAAACATTGATGTCTTGTAGAAATTAATAATACCTGCGTGTTTAGAAGAAAATTGGCTTTTACGCTTAATGACTCATTTTTTACATTATCATTGTATTAGGTAATACGTACATAGAACGAATGCACATCTACCATGTCCATTGATCATCTTGGGAATTATATTCAATATAATATGTTTTGTCTAGTTTTAGCTACGGTTGGATGAAATTCGACAGTTGCAAAACGCGGTATGTTTGGTTTCTCAAAGAGATGACTGGGTTCTGATAATCGCAGATTTGGTGAACATATGTCAGGTTAAAAAGCTTAATACAAAAATTGTTGGTGCTCTCCTATCACTACAAAAGGCATTTGCGCCCCTCCCGTTTTATTGAAAAAAAAAATTTTGTTTTGAATTGCACTTGCCCTCAAATTTTGTTGCACTGGAGCACCCTGTATAGAAAATATTGTCATGATTTATTGATCATTTGCAATATGTTTGCACACTCGGCAGTGCTCGCCTTAATGAAAATAGTGGTAAAAAGGTGTCACGTGAGGTTAAGAATCAGCTGTCCGTGTCCTTGCTTGATGGTAGCCCCCGCTCTTGTGGACCCGGTGCGAGCGGTATATCTTCAAGGTTCCTTGCAACGGTAAGACGGTAAGATCCATAAGGTTCCTCTTCGTAACACCGAGCCCCAAGAGCGTACTCGCAGATTCGGAGTTCCATGACGGAGTCCCAGCGACATGAGCCAACGTCTTAGGCGCATGACACCCGTGCCTACAACGTTTGTTGTAGCCCGGGCGTCCCCTAGCCAATCTGGCACGCGTTGGTAGTGTGTTGAGCTTGAGCTTTAGTAGGTTTAAATACTTTTTACCAGATAGGTAGGGCATACCTTTAATCCAGTAATGCACAAAGGGCGTTTCGTGTGCTTTTTTAAAATGTGCCTCATCGAACGTGTTGTATAGTTGAGACCAGTAATCGGTCTCTTGTGTAGCGCTCTCAATGGAGGTTTCTAAGCGCTCGCAAAGAAGTCTTGTTTTCGCAAGGTCTTATTTAAAGTGCTCGGTGGTTAGCATCCATTGGACCCCAGGGTGCGTGGAGTGTTGTAGTGCTGTCAGACGGGAGAGGCGGAGTCTGAGGATAAATGTTTGGAGGCAGGGGATGTCCAGACCGCTGTGTGCTGTGTGCGTGTTACAGGTAGGCGTTCGGCACAGAGTTTTCGAGCTCAAGCCATTTCGACTTGACAACCTTTCTGATCTCTTTATCTAGGCCGTTAAGGAATGCGTGAGATGGTCTGGGACTGGAGACCAGTTTATATAGGAGGCGGGGGATGAGAAAGTCGTTCAAAAATATGAGTCTTTGGTGGGGTTTTTATTAGCAGCATTTCTATTCGCAATATATATATATATATATATATACGAAGGCAGATTGAAAAGTTCTAATACATACTTATAAAATTATATTTGTTTAAGTTTCCAAATTATTTTTGCTCCCTTCAAAATAGCTCAACTCATGTCTCTTATTTTAGATTAGCGCAATCTTCTTCAAATTTCGGGTTAGTATTTCTTAATAACCGTACAACCAGTTAGCAAAAGTTCGTGGAAAATGATTATTCCGTTGTCAAAAAAACATTTAAAAGGACCTTAATGTTGGATGTGCTTTGTGCAAATTTATTTGATCGACTCTCTCCTTGAAAGCACCACTGGGAGGATGGGCATTGCTCTCGATGTCGTAACCATATACTCATGACTCGTCTCCTACAATATCTTTCTAAAGCAATGCAGGTCTGCTATCGCTTAAAGATTTTATTTGGAGATTTCCCGGCGGGTGTTAATTTGCTGTAAATTCAACATTTTTGGTAGGAACTTCTTCTGAAGTATGAACTCTTATTCAAGAGTGTAACAACTGATCTCCAAATGCTCAGCTATCTTTCTAATAGTAATTAGATTATTGTTGAATAAGTTATCACATATTTTTAACGTTTTGTTTTCTGTTATTGACGTAGAAAACCACTTCAAATTGAGGTCATTTTCGGCCTGTTCACGTCCGTTGCAAAAACAACGGCACCACTGTGTTTCGGGCTTTTGCTTAATCACCATAAGCGGTTCGTTATATTTCCACCACTTATAATGTAGCTTTCAACGCAAACTTGATGCCGGTTTGTTGCTCCTTCATTTTTAGCTTCTTAAATGTCGCCGAACTCAGTGTTCTTTACTTCTTCGATTCAAACTCTTACAAGAAACATCAGTACCGACTGACGCAAAATGTTGCAGCTGATGAATGGCGCTGCTAAAATAAACAGATGACCTTCAAGCACATGTACAAAAGAAAACGCAATGGTCTGCTGCTATGATATAGACCCCGTTTTGCGCGGTAGTCAGCGTGGTCACAATGATCATGCAGTGTTACAATTTTAGAGGTATTTTTTAAAGCTAACCGTATGGCGATGTAAACTATATAGTGCATATCGCCCCACTTTCCGCAAAATGCCTGAAGCAATAGACTTTGCCGTGTTGTATTTGGCGATGTGCTTTTGTAGCTGCTAATAAACACCATATATTTGAAAGACTAAACTGCTTCTTTTAGGCTAAATGAATAAAAGCTAAACAAAACGACACGTGATTTAGGAATTCACGTAACTGTGAACTTAGGCTTAGGAGCCACACCAAATAATTTGTCAGGGCCTCGCCTTAACCGATTAACATTCTTACAGTTGTTTTACGTAAGATGTCTATGTAAGTTATATGTAAGATGCCCTACACATCTGTCTTTATACATTCATTTTTAAATCCAAAATTAATTTATGTTTCCTGGTTTGTAAGTTGTTTTAATTATTAATTAAAGAATTACGTTTCTGGGGAATAGCCGAACTGACATGTGCAAACCCCAATTGCTGCAGTTTCTTCTTGGCAGGCACCATATGTTAGATATCACGACGTTTGCTGACGTATAGCCTATTTTACTACCTATCGAATACCACATTAGTTTTTTGTTCTTGTTTTCACCTATTAAATAACACATTACTCTTTGTACAGCACACTCTTTATGTGACCATAAAGGCCCCGTTACCGTCTAAATTCTAAGAAAATATATGCTTATGGTATTTCATTTACAGTTTTCTGTGGCAGTATGGAAACCAATGCAACATGGTCGAGGGTACAGGTAAATCACCTACAAAAACTACAGTCAAGCACCTAACATTAGCGAAGAGTAGCAATACAGTTGCTATTTAGGGCTAAACATATATGAATACAGGCTCTTGTCACCAAGAGACTTCTGTGACAGTACAATCTGTCACGAACCAAAGTCTGTTATGGGTGCGACACTATTAACGTGGCATGAAATGTAAAGCAAAGCCATAATTTCATATGAAAAACGGTGAGCGCAGATTAGTAATTGCATGCAATACCTATGAAATAATACTTTTTTAAAATTATAAATGATCTCCAAGGGGACAGTCTGGGGTACCCTGTCAAGTAAAATGGCAACGCCCAAAATGCGATAGCACTAGCACCAACATTGCGTTTACTCAATTCTAATAGTTAAAACTCCTGAGTACTAGTAATCGAGTCATATTAGACAGGTGGTACAAAAATAGCCTTTTTATATTGTGCAAATGACAAAAATGGCACACGCCCAGTAAGAAAACTTTGTCTCATCTTGCTCTGGGATCGGTTTGGCCACCATACTATGCGCAATTATTGCGCTACAAAAAAACAAACCAGATAAAATTACGAGTACTTAGAGTTCTTGCCCGCAGGTACTTAGAATACTTGCCTGCGAGGTCTGTAGACGTCGTGCCGGTGGGCTGAGGAAGTCGCAGGTATGAGCGACAATATTCATAGCACCCAGCGAACTTTTTAGCTTATGTGACGGCGTGATTTATGGGGTTAGTGCGCTAATTATAGTTGTCATCTGCAAGGGTATCACCAATTCGACCCCGTATTGACAGAACATGAACTACAAAGACCGCTGGGGAAACCTTCACGGTGGGGTACCGAGGTTAGTCTAGAATTGAAACAACCTCTTTAAGAAAACCTTCCAGCTAAAACGTGGAAAGGATTTTGGTCACCCAGGCGTGCTGGGTGCTATTGACAGAAAGCAGCTGATTGTGTTCGATTTGTAAAATTCATCTGCAAATGCAAGTTAACCGTTTTTATTCATTAAAAAGGGTACGTTCTAATGTTAGCCATAACTTTTTCCCATCTCTGGACCATTGTATATTGACATCAACCCGCGCTGTCTTTGTAGATGATTTAGTTCAACGTTTAGCACTTACCAGTGTTGGTCACGAATTTCTGTGCTCTGCAGTTGTTGACAGTTTTTTGTGAATTTTGACAGTGGTCTTGTGCTCCTTCGTATACTTACCTACAAGCCTTGTTTAAACGTGTTCAAACCGTGCTCAACTGTTCTATCAGCAACGTTGTCAGACTGCACTTTTCTGTTGCACATTTAGATGCGAATCGATCTTTCTTATGTCTTATGTGCCTCCTGCCTCGATTACTGCGCTATTGCTAGCCTGTGCGTACTGCAGACTGATAGGCCCTACTGGCACTCATGCCAGTGCTCTAAGGACCATAGCTGATCACACGAATTTCGTAATAAAGAGTAACTAATCTCGTATTAATCTCGTTCACAAAGCCATGAGTTTTCTTCGGTAAAATCAAAACCGGCTGCATGCAAATCTGGCGATTACCAAAATATTATTGGTAGATCCAAAGCTCTTGTTGGATCAAGCGGAAGAGAAGTCTAAGCAAAGCCTATTTTCGTCGAATCATGAATGTTTTGTCTGTTTGTGAACGAAGAGTTTAAAAAGGTCCTTCGCGACCCTATTACCTTAGAGAGTGCAGTTTAATAGTCTGGCATTTATCGACTCGCTATCACATCACCTTCACCGTTTTCGGCCCCGAGTACCCAAGCTCGCGGGGCTTTGTGCAAGAGTAAACGTTGGAAACTTGAACTGTCTCTATTTGAATTCACCTTTTCAGCAAAACACAAGATCTCCACGTTTGGCACAGCTACACCGCAAAAAAATGATACAGCCACTAGCAACATGTCTTACCGAATGAACTGAGCAGAATAACGATGTTTGGGCACATTTCACGGCTCAAAAAAGTCCTTCTACCACGACTTTTTCTGTGTTAAAATGATGGGCGATTCAAAGGTGACAAAAAGGACCAAATTAAGGCTTATAAGGGCATCGGCCTCTCTTGATCACAAATTTTCCTGCCGATTAGGGCGTTGTCGCCAATTAAACACCTCGTGAATTTAGGTGAAAACTACAGCGCAAAAAGTTCCTGGCGTCCAAATGCTATTGCGGAACGAAACAAGCGTGCAATTCTGAAGGAAATGTCGAAAGCTGCTGATGTCAAAAAAGGATACGATGTCATGGACAACTGAATGGCACTGAGTGCCCTTGTCGGATGAAAAAGAGTTCAACTTTGGTGGACCGGATGGATTTAACTAATAATTCCACGATGTGAGCAAGGAAGAACTTATTTTGTCAAAACAGCATTCAGGTGGCGGTTCGGTGATGATCTGCGCCGCTATCGGGTATCATACATAGTTGCTGATTGTGTGTTTAGATGGTCGTGTTAATTCGGCGCGCTATATAGATCTACTAGAAGAGCATCGGCGCACTTTGAGCTACTGGAAGGGTTCGACGTCGTTTTCAACACGATAACACCCCGATTCACATCGTCAGGCCGATTGGAAGCTGGTTCGAACGTGTGTACACGCCAGCGTAGAACCTCCTGCAGTCCCATCGGACTTTTTTTTTGTAGAGGTGGAAAATGCTTTACGCACACCCTCCGATGTTGATGGAGGGTAGTGTGGGACTAAACGCCGGGGGAGGGTATAATACTCGGTCCAATCCCGCTACGACCCTCTCCTTAGTCTACGAGTATGTCCCGAGCAGGGAATGGGTCCTGTCCGGAAGTGGACACTAGAGGCCTAGTGTTGAATCGCAATCTGCGGCAATCTTCCTGGCGAAATTTTTCACGCCACGATGGTCGTAGTCGGGCTACCTTTGTGGACATAGGAGGAGCCCGTGCGATAGGCCGCGAGGGCCTCGCAGTCCTCTACGGTGTGCGCCGCGTCATCGGTTGCGCCTGTGGTGCAGAGAACGCAAATATCTGTATTCGCCTTGCCTCTGCGGAAGAGGTACGACTGGAATTGTCCATGCCCTGTGAGCACTTGCAGTGGAGTAATATGTAAGTGTTCCCATGAGCTTATACCCGGCTTTGAGGTCAGTGACTAAGTTTCTTGTCTGGGCTCCTCTGGTATCCCCAACTGGTGGGTTGGACCACGTGCGTGCCCATGTGTCCAGGGAGTGCTCCCGTGCCTCGGTCCAGGAAGTGTCGCCGTCCTCCTTGCGCTTGCTTCTTCGGCAAGTATGTCCCAAGGGATCTGGCAGGCGAGCGCCAAAAGGACGTCCGTCGAGACAGTCCGATAGACCCGCGTGACCCGGATGGCCATCGCTTTTTGGGAGCTTTGTATCATGCGCCGTGCCTTTGCGGTCCGCAGAGCCATACCAGCCCATATGGGCGCGGCATACAGAGCGATGGCCTCTGCCACGGCCGCTAGGAGCAGCCGCTTGGCGTGCGTCGGGCCCCCTTCGCGAGGGAGAATGCGCGCAAGGTTGGTGGAGACCTTTGTGACCTTCTGGATGTTGCTCTGGATGTGCAGCAGGCCGGTGAGGCCTGTGTCCAGGGTAACGCCTAGGTACCTTGTCTTCCGTTTGATGGTCAGCCGGTGCCCTGCAAGTTCTAATGATGCTTGCCTAGTACGACGGCGGACAGTTAGATAGATTACCTCGGTCTTCCGAGAGGCCAGCTCCAGGTAGTTGTCGGCCATCCACTTCTCAATTCGGAAAAGCGCCGTGTTCGCTCGCGCCTCAAGCACCGCCTCCGTTCTCGCGGTGACCACCAGCGCCAGATCATCGGCGTAGGCGATTATGTCCACCCTGTCGGGCAGGTCGTCTAACCGCAGGAGTCCGTCGTATGCTATATTCCAGAGGATCGGTTTGAGCTCTGAGCCCTGCAGGACGCCCGCCGTGACAGGGTGGAGGTCGCCGTTGGCCGAAAGCAAACGCGCGTCAAGATACGAGGAAATAATCCGTCGCATGTAGGCGGATATGCCTCTATGTTCAAAAGCCGTATTGGTTTTCCGACAGAGCGGCTTTCTCCTTGATCTCTTTGTTCAGGCGTCTAACCAGCACATTCTCAAAGAGTTTGTGTTAAATAGGCATATGGGGCGGCGGGTCGAAGATGATCCCGCTGCTGCGTTCGGTTTCGGTATAAGAGTCAAGTAAGCGCGCTTCCACTGGGATAGAAAACGACCGTCCTGAAGTAGGCGTGTAGAAAGCAGAGCGAGAGTTTTTGAATGGTTCTGCGCCAACATTTTTATGACTCCTGGGGGAACCCCGTCCGACCCAGGTGCCTTTCCAGTCGCGAGGCGTTCCGCGGCATGTGCCACTTCCTCGGAGTTCACTTCCGGGATCTGGTCAGGGTCTACCTCGATGTTGACGGGGGGGGCGGGCTGGCTGCCGGGGGAAGAGGGCGGTGACTAGGTTTCGTACTTGCTGTGTGGGAAGCGGGGGGCGGCTTACGGAGCTTTCCCATCACCGTGCGCTACGGAATGCCCCAGACGTCTGACTCCACTGACTCAACCAGCGCTTTGCAGGATTCGGCCTTCGCTCTGTTTATCAGCCGTCGCAGACGCAGGCGCTTTGTGCAGTACAGCTGTTGTAGTTGATCAGCCCTGTCGACCGCGTCAGCTAGCTGGCGGTTATCATGTCCTCGTTGACGGCGTTTCGCCAACCACGACCGGGCCCGAGTCATGATGCGGTTTGCGCGCACGCAGTCTGCGCGGGCGGTCCCGATTTCTGGGCTCCACCAGTGTTTAGCGGAGACTCTTCTTGGACCACCTTGTCTGGCCGGACCGCCGGCCGCCTTACATGCCATTGTAATGATCGCCGTTAGATCGTTCTCGTCGAGGGGCGTATCGCCGAGGCGAGTGAGCCGTCTTTTAAAAGTGTCTGCCAATAGTTCATTATTGATCCGGCAGACATAGGTAATGTCTGTTTTGCGACGTTATTTAAAAGGTGATGTAGCGGTGGTCGTTGAGACTCTCCTGCGCTTCCTGTACCACCCAGTCCTGGATGTTGGCTATCGCAGCCGAATCCGCTAGCGTGAGATCAAGGAAAGCTATCTGGCCGCGACGCGCAAACGTCGGCACGTCGCTGTTATTGGCAAGTGCCAAGCCCCGGCCCGACAGCCAGGCCAGTAGGAATTGTCCCCGGTCCGCGTTGCGGTGGCTGCCCCACGCAACGTGCAGTGCGTTGACGCCTTGGACTGTCAATGAGTGGCCAGGGTAGCGATGAGTATCAATCGATGCGCTAATGTCGTCTAAAAACTTGTTAATATCTTCTACCGTCTGGCAGATAGGCCCATGAGAATCCGATTCCCTGGCCGTGGCCCGTGATGGACAGTGCAGCCTCCTGTCCAGTCCACCCGATGGCAGCGTCGCAGGAATTGTCTGTCCATGGATTAGTTTGATTCCTCGAGAGAGCGACATTTGGCTCTGAAATAATGCAGAGGGCGATTTGATGTTGTACAACGTACGACATTCAGCAGGTCATGCGCGGCTCTGCAGCGGTTAAGATTTATTTGCAGAATCTTGATCATTTTTGTCATGAGAAGACACTGAGCCTACATGGTGCCAGTCGGCGCCGCCGTCATCCGCCGGCTGGTCTTACGACGAGAGCGTCGCTGGCTCAGCGGGGCTGGCGCAGGTAGTGTCTCTGTGGATTGTGCGGCCTCTGCCGGTGCTAGTAGTCCGCCGGCTGGAGCTGCGTGTTTTGGTTGGTCTTTATCCGCTCGCCCTCGCAGTTCCAGTAGATTTGTCCTGTATGTTGGGCATGTCATACTGTCCGCTCGATGACCCGAAACCTCGCACACTATGCAGCGGGAGGTCTCGGCCGTGCAGGCCGCGACGGCATGTTCCGGTGATCCGCATCGGCGGCAGAGGCGTGTAGTCACTTTCTGAGCCTTGCAGAAAGCGGCAGTGTGGCCCGGTCTCTGACAGTTAAAGCATGTTGGGAGGCGCGCCCAGACCTCAGGCTTGCACGCGCTGCCCGCAATCATGACGCTTTGCTGCGACTGGAGCCATTTGGCCAGAGGAGTACCAATTCTGACCACCGAGTACCAGCGTGTGCCTGCGCGTCCCTGGCGCGGCTCGCTTGCCATGATCGGGACCCCTTCGGGGACAGCAAGAAGCAGCTGCAGCTCCGTCTCGATTCTCTTTGAGTTACAAAGAGGGTTGATGCCCCAGAGGGCCGCTTCTCGCAAGGACCCACCTGTCCGTCTGTCTGCCTGGTGTGCGGTGGCATTGCTTATGTCTTGAGTCAGCTGTGACCCCACGCCCGCAACAGTCTCTCGAAAACGTATTATCACGTCGCCGTCACTGTCCCATCTGACCTAATATCATCGATAATGTGTGAAGCTGGCTCGCACGAAAAGTTTACACCAACGAAAAACATTTTTCCGACAAACCAGGTAGAACTGAAAGCAGCAATTGTGAAAGCTTGGGGCGAATTCTTGCAAAACGTCATCCGAAACTTGTTCAACACTATATCAAACCGCATTTTTGAAGTTATCCGACTTAACGGGAAGTCCACTGAGTTTTAAGTATACTTGCTGGGTGAGATGAACCCAAACGTCGTTATCCCGCTCATTCACTCGCTAAGACATGCATCTCACTAGTGGCTGTATCATTTTTTCGTTGAGTAGCAGTGCCAAATGTGGAATTCTCGAATTTCAAAGTGATCCGGGACCCCAAATGTCGATGGAAGTCTCCGCTGGTACTCTATGAGCATGTATCTTTGTAGTCTTTCTCAAGTGGTTAAAAAAATGAGTGCAATGTGGCAAAAATTACACTGTATATAGCTCATATCCAGAAGTACCGCTAACGTGCGAATCTTCTCTATAATGATAGAGCATGTAGGAATATGAATTTTAGACTTCTATTAACGCTTACCACTTTCTCATCGACGCTATATTGCAGATGGCGATCTTTTTCCAGCGTTCCAAAAACCACCGAGAAGCGTGAAGATTTTCAACTCGGATCTTGCTAAGCCGTGGCCTTTGTATCTACAGAAACAATTTGTTAGTGACGGTGAACTAATTGCTCGCTTTGGAGGAGGCAGTGACCTTTTCAATGAAACTGGAGACCGCGAGATTGATGAGTACGGTCTTTGAGCATCTGAGAGAAAGTTCCCTAAAAAATAGAGACACTGACCATGAAACTCATGCAAATGCCATTTTAGCATACACATATGCGTAGCCAAAACCATTCGCTTAGCAAGTAAAACATGGTTAGCAAAGGGTATTATTGGTTAGGTCAAATATGATGCATGCATTGCAGCGTGTGTGTTAGCTTATATAATCTCTCTTGTAAACACTTTATTATGGAATGTGTTTATTTTTGTAAGGAATTTCTTCTGTAAGGTTGAAATTGTTATTTGCAACAAAATGTTTTATGCTTTACTTTACTTTACAGCTGTTTTTGCCCAACACCGACGCATATAAAGGGAACGTTTGACGCAAGTCGGTTGACAAGCTACACTAGTCGTAATAACCTTGGGGTAATCTATCGGATGCCAGTTGTGTTTAGCTTACCTCACTTCCTTCACGCGGATTCTTCATTGATAGTCAACGTGAGCGGTCTACATCCCAATGAGAAGAGGCACCGCTTCTACCTTGACGTACACGCTGTAAGCTATGTTATATATATTTTTTTAAAACTATATACCCTATCATTGTCCTCCCCGGAATTCTCCTTTCTTAAATTAAAAACCATGAAAATAAATTTTAGATTGGCTAATCCAGGTCTTGAATCCCATGGCCTCCAAATGCAATGCAATGGCCTTGCCACTAAGGTACTTTTGTGTAAGTGATAAGTATCATGCGCACGGGATTTCCGATAAGCCGCTTGCGAAAGAGGGCTGAAATGATGGCGTAGCATTTGGACTTGATGTAATCTAAATGAGCCCACCAGCTCACGCAGTCGTGCAGTATAAGGTCGAGACACTTTGTCGCCTTTGAGAATACCAATTCTCTACCTGCTAAAAAATTTTTTTTGTCGAGGTGCATTTTCTAGAGAAGCTCGAAATGCAATAATGTTCGTCTTGCTAGCATTAACGACAAGACCAAATGTATTGAATATTGAAATTACTGTTTCCATTTGTGAGAGGAGATGAGGCAGCTTCAAGCAGATCTCGGAGGCAGTGAGCCGAAATAGCAACGCCGTATCATCAGTAAAAGCAATCGGCTTGCCTAAGCTTCCCTCTCGATACTGAAGAAATGAAAGTTAATAAGAATTAAGAATAAGGTCCGAGAACAGAACCCTGGGAGGTACCGATGTCTACGGATCTCCAGTAGGACTCGACCGACCCAGCCCTCACAGCCTGCGTTTTTTGAGGTTAGGTACGAGCGGAACCAACCAACGGCACTCATTTGAACACCCCAACACCTGAAGCATTTGTAGGAGATATAACTGATTGAGACAATTGAAGGCCAAGCCAACGTCTAGGAAGGCTCCGAGACGTATTTTAGTCGATTCTACTGCGTCCACAACAGACTGCCACAAAGTCAACCAGACTTTATGGGACGGTAGCTGGCGGGTAATGTTTTATTGCTGTTTGTTTTGTAAAGCGAAGTCACAAACGAGACCTTGAGACGTGTGGGGAAGGTACCTGAGAAGAAAGAAAAAACATTTGTTGGGGAACTGGCAATAGAGCCGCTAATTTTAAAAGTATTCTGGGTACCCCCATAGCTCCACAGCTCCAGCTAGCGTTTTGTTTGATTAGAAATAAATAAACCTCAGTCTGCCACTGAGCAGAATTTGAACGAGTTGCCTTTGAGCTCATCTGCAATTTCTTGTGGATCA
Source organism: Dermanyssus gallinae (assembly GCA_003439945.1). Lineage (NCBI taxonomy): Eukaryota > Metazoa > Arthropoda > Arachnida > Mesostigmata > Dermanyssidae > Dermanyssus > Dermanyssus gallinae. Next base: position 2,619,370 of record QVRM01004188.1, on the reverse strand, counting down.
GTAACAGACCGATCAGGAGATACAGTCAAAGTGGAAAGCAGTTCTACTGCACGGTTATGTCTACCACATGTTTTATTGATGAAATTACAGAGAGTTCTTGTGTCACTGCACATTGTGTCGAATGGTGTCTCATAAAAGGCAGTTGTGGCGGCACGTGAGCCATGTTGATACCGCCTACGGCTCTAAGATATAACAGTTTACTCTTGACGGATTTAACATTGGTATGCCTCCGATACATTTACTTAGCGTGCCGGCGGAGCCGCCGCAGTCCAAGAGAAAATGAAAATGGTCTGTTTGGCATGCAGTCTCCGCGAGTTTTGGCATGCAACAGAAAATATGATTCATAGAGGTTTCGAAGAGTTGCCCCGAAAAGCCTCGAGAGCCGAACGGACGACGCTTGCACCAAACACGGTTAGCAAAGATGCTTTGCTAACTCGGCTTAGAAAAAAGTCAATGCTAGCCTTATCGTGCACACGGAAAGTCACAGGAGATTCAACCCGAGGCGATTCCCTTTTCTCACCGCCCTCAGGAATAGACAAAAACAGAAAGATTATCTGAAAAAGCAAGCTATCGAGAACCGTTGGTTGGACAAAAGCAAACCGGAGCAGTGGCGAACTGTTACAAGTGCGGGATAGTGGACGTGTAATACGATCAATAAGATGGACCTATTCCTGATAGAAAAAAAATATAATCTGAGGGCGGCGGGCCAGCCAGTAGATTTACATTAACATCACCAAGAGCTAGGCACGGAAGTAAGGAGCTTCTAGGCAAAATGTCGTCCAATATATTGAACAGAGTTTCTTTGTGGATAACACTGCTCGAGTAGAAGCCAATTATATAGCCTTCGAAGTCAATTTATTATCTATCCTTATATTTATTTCACTTATATTGAGTATTGCATATAACATAGACAGTTAAACAGATTATACAATTATACAGTCAGCTGCCCGGGACATGTTATTCGAGAGAGGCAGTGCAGTGATCTTTTCTCAAGGGCCAGGCAAGCAGACGCTTGAAACTTCGTACACACCTGAGAGCACAGTCGATAAATGCACTCGGTGTACTCGTGGAAGCTCGTGTTTGAACAGACCAGGTGATGATAGCCATGAAATATGTATCTGGTATAGACGTGGCGATTGTCACATGCAATACCAGACTAGAAATGAGAGGCACTAAAAATATCTAGGTCTCCAACCTCGAAAATTTTCCCATTTCGAGATAAAGCTCTCGAATGGTACCGCACGCGGAGTTTTCAACCTCAATCGAATTATCTCAATAACCGGTGCACAGCCTGACATTAGGTAGACAAAGCGGCTTCTTGCCCGCATTGACAGACAAAGTACTCGCTTCATGTACCAAGCAAGCCAAAGTTTGCCCAAGTAAGGTGTCCCCATACTCTGTCAAGACCATATTTCGCGTTGGAACAATCTTGAGGTAAAAAAGTGCCATTGCCATCGGGACGAACAGTCGCCGGACGTCGCCTACCTCTCCATAAAGAGAGATTAGAGATCTCGACGATGTGAGCAGTGAAGGTCGTCCCAATATAATAAAGCCGAAGCCCCAGATAACGGAAAGAGTTGACGAATTGCAAGGATTGGCCTATACATTTTTTTAATATGAATACGTACAGCTTGCACGTTGCCATCGGCACTACTCAACGCCTGCAGGTAGAACGAAGGAAAACTCCAACTCCGCCTCCGAGCTTAATCACATTTCGGTCTGACGCGAATAAGCCAAAGCCATCGATTGAATAGAAGCCATCGATAGAAAAGCCGAATTCTGAGTCGAATCTGTCATTGACGAGAAACTAGATAGTTTTCGCTTAGTGAACGTCTTTGGTTTTCAGGACTCTATTGAACGGTTTGTCGTACATACGGTTGCTTTGCTAGGAATACCTCTGACCGCGTTATCTTGTTGAAATGGAAAAGTACACAATCGATAGAAAGTGACGTAGAAGTTGTACCGGTCCTCTTCGCATAAGTTACCTTTTCGACTCAGCCTACGCCGATATGGATTCGCGGTACTTGCTAGGGAAGCAGCGCGGCATCAGTGGTAGACAGTTGTCTAGAGAAACAAGAGTTGAGAAGAACACGACCTTAGAATTATAGGTGAATTATTACTCTGCTTAGTTTTGTTAAGAATCCGTTATTAGAAAATTGGGACTTAACGGTTTTAGCAGCACTGTATGCCCAACTGCACAATCCACGAACACAACAATGATCGCAAGCACTCAGCCTGCAGAAAAAGATTGCTTAAAATTCCAAAGTTCGTTTTTCTCGGTGGAAACGTATAAAATAGCTCTTTCCTGTAGATCGTTACATACACTTGACACTCTTCATAGGAAATGTTGTTTTTATAGCTGATGTAATATATTTTTATTTCATTTTGTGGTTACAGTGGAATATGAATATCTAACTACCCTTGGGCTTGTGAGGGGTGCTACCAATCGAGCTTATCCTCGAGGCAGCGCTTCATTGTGCCCATAATTGCTGCCGCATTGCCGCGCTGAACCGCCAGGGATAGCCGCTGGAGTAGAAAGTCGAAAGCTCTTTTGTCCCGCGTCGTGAGTTCAATTCGTTTGCCAATCTTCTGTAAAAGCGACCATGCCCCAGGGCCAGGTCCCCCTAGTGTCTCCAATACTAGTGGCACAAAAATTAACTCGTTGGTAAGCTGGGCGTATTTGTTGGTCTTTAGACGTTCAGCCTTGCGTGCTGCGGAGCCACCGGCTGATGCGCTAGCCTCCATGTTCGAGGGGGCGAGCGTGTTGGTGACTGTAGCATCCTAAATAGGCGCCTTTCCTCTTTCAAAAGGAATAAGGGTAAGACCGTCAGGCCTCTTTCCGTCGCTTCTTAGAAGGCCGATTGGCTCTCGAATGCATGGCAGTAGAGCTGACCTTAAGGCCCGGGCGGTAATCTCGGTAATCTCGCTGTGAGTGCTTTGACGTCCTTCGCTTCTGTTGCAGGATAGCCCGTGGGTTCCCTAAATGTCCACGCTCCGCACGGAAACCGGTGTTCCTCCATTAGTCTTATTCCCAACCTTAAGCCGATGCACAGACGAAAACTTTCGTGATCAAGTAAAGTGCCAAGGTTTGAGGAAGGGATAGCTTGGAGCCATTTGCTAGGCCCTTTTTGGACAACTGCCTGTAGTCGGACCTTGTCTGCCGTGGACAGTGCATCGGACAGTAAACGCTGATATTTCTTGGAGACTATGAGATCGTCATAGGACCTCTGCAGGTGTTTGTTTGCCTCTGGGAGTAGGCTTGCGAGGTTCTCAAATCTTGTATCAGCAGCTTCTTTGGCATCCTAGAAAGCCTGCAGGGCTATGGCCGGGCTGATGTGCTGGACTGTAACTTCTGAGGCGTGCAATGAAGCAACGTGACAGCTGGCTGCCAGATCTGCTACAGAGCGGATTCCCAAACCTCCGAGTTAAGAGGAAGGGTGGCTTGAGCCCAGTTGTTGTCGGCCAAATTTAGATTGAGGAGGTCGCTAAGGCTGGTCCTATGGCTATTGTCTAACTCCCACAGCAGATCCTGGTTTGCTCCGACGTCCGTGCTGCGGAGGAAGTGGAAAATTCTTGATGAGCCCAAATATGATTTTAATAGGTGATATGCGCTATGGGGATTAAGCAGGTTTAGCCGGTTTAGGCGAAAGCAAAGGCTCTTTATCCTACCTGCGAGTTCTGGGTGAGTGGCGACCGACCCCACAGGGGACCCTAAGAGCGTCATATCTGCTGCTTCGACTTGTTTGCACCCCGGAAGAAGTGCCTCAAAGGCGGATATGTTCGGCTGGCCTTTGTAAATAATTTCGCACTTCTGGGGGTTGAGCTCAAGACCACTCTTCTGACCAAAGTCAAGAACTCTCTTGATATCTGCCTGTACCACAGATGGTTCTCCCCCAATGGTGCCATCGTCTTGGTACCAGAGATTTAAGGGGTACTGAATAAAATTGATCAGTTCTTTGATGGCTAGGCAGAATAAGAGCGGACCAAGGGGGTCGCCCTGCTGCACGCCGCTGCACGAGAAAATTGTTCTTTCACCAAATGAGAGCTCTGAGCTGGACTTGTAGGTTTGGTCAACTAAGGGGGCTGCCTCTGGCCAATTCGTTTGTACAGTTTTTAGTATGTGGTCGCGACGGGCCTGGTTAAAAGCATTCTTAAAATCGAGTTTGGCGGCGACGAAATTGTTGGGTGCGCTAGACATAAAAGCTCTTGTTGTGTGAATCACTGCTTCGATGCCATTAGGCGTATTAAAGCCAAGCTGGTGGGCCCCAAGCTTTTTGCACACGATATTTGTTTCTAGTTTGACAGTGATTTTTGCCGCAATCCTCCGGAAGACTGAGGAATAGACAATTGGACGAAGTGACCCACTCGGCTTTTTAATCGCTAGCCAGTCTGGAGAACCAGGCCCACGTCATAACTTCATAGTTTTACATATCTATTAGTTTATATGACTAAATGTGTGCATGTAAACATATGCACATATTTAGTTTATATGACTAAATGTGTGCATGTAAACATATGCACATATTTTTAACTGTACAATTTTTACACAACACATGTGATAATAAACAAATTGTTTTGTATGCGCGAACACTAGTAGGTTGGCCCAGCTATGCGCGTCATCGTTTTGATGCACAAGTGAAAGTGTGTCGGCCAGCGCTACCGCAACTGCAGGACGGGCACTTTTAGGGATGGTGTCAAGCCGTTTGTATGTCTTTGTGTACTCGGCGAGTTTTTCGCGCAGGTGGGTACTATCAGTGTTGTCGACAGGATTGCTGACAGGGGCAAACATGGGTTTTCAATGTTCGAGTGTGCTGCCGTCATGTGCCGTTTGATTCTTCTTCTTGTAAAGTTTCCTTGGCAATGCGTGCAAGTAACCCTGTTGTAGTGAGGAGCTCGGCTTAGGTTCCCTGTATCCGACCCGAGGCTGGATAAATGGTCCGTCTGCGGGAGGTTGTTCGAGTGGCTCGGACCGGCTTTATTTTCGGAGGCGTCTTGAGGCATAATGTTTCGGCCCGACAGATTTCTTCACTTCGAATGCTGATAACAGCCTGATGACTGGACCGAGAAGGTTTGCAAGGTTACGAAGTGCGCTAGCTGCTTGAGGGTCAAGGCCGTTTAGCATTTTTGCAGCGCTGGTGAGCCCTGCAAGAGGGTCTGCCTTGCGAGTGGAATGCGCCCTCGATGGAGACAAGTCCACCCAGGTAGTGCCGAGAGCTCGACGATATTCCGCCTGGCGCGGGTGCATTCTGCGTCGGCGATGCGTCGGTTTCAAGGCCTTAAGTGGGGCAAGCTTAATAGTCTTATCGGACGTTCCATCCGAACTAGGATTAACGATCTCACGGACCACTGAGGCGTAGGAACGAGAAGCGTTCTCACCTGTCTCGCATAGTGCCGGATTCGTCCGAGTCGCTGGTTTTTCTACAATAGTGGCCGCCGGGTAGTCGGACTGGACCGGACGAAGAGCTCGTGCTCCGGTAATAATCTTGCTCTTTTTCCAAGCAATGGCGTAGATCGGACACGAAGGAGACGCTGATCTGTGTGCACCTCCACAGCTTGTGTATTTTGGAGCTTTTTACAGTCCTTGACTAGATGTCGGTTACTGCCGCAGTTCACACATGGTACTTGACCGCTGCAAGAGGATGCGTGATGACCTAAGCGCTGACATTTGAAGCATCTTGAAGGACGTGGTGGCTCTACTTTCACTGCGTGGGTCTGAAAGCCAAGATACACGGTCCCTTGAACTTGAGCAGCACCTTTTGTGTAGTGATAGCAGCCTGTTGTGGGCCGAGACCTGCTCGTCTGCAAATGCGTTTGACTTCTATGACACCGGCGGAGCTAAGTTCCTGCAGTATCTCTCCTTCCTGAAAGTCTGGGCTAACATGGTTGATGGCACCCCAGATGTTGTCGATATTTTTTGATGCTGCTTTGACTCGCAGCCCAGCTAGTTTAGTGATACACATCAGTTTACGTGCATCCTCAAGCTTATCGACGGTAGCCGAGATTTGTCCATTCTGTGCCGAGATGTTAGCGTCTGCCACTGATAGGTGTAGGTCCTTGCACGTCCCTTATACATTGCCTCCTGGCAATGAGCTGCCGTCTTCAGCTGCGCTGAAGGTTACACGGAAAACCTTGTGTGCACCTGGTTCAACCTTTTGCTTGAGTTTTGCTAACGCTTTTTCCTTTTTTCGAATATTGCGCCGTCTGCTTTTATTCATAACATCCTTAAAACCCTCTTCTTCTGGCAGTTCTTGAGGTGCTGCCTCGGTGTTAATAGCCTGCACTGAGGCTTGGGTTTCGCTACTCGGTCTCGCGCGCTTTACCCCAAGTTGTCAGCTTTCCTTATTGTCAGTAGCTACCGTTTCGTTATCACTTTCGCACATGGGCGATGCGGTCGTCTTTGCAGTAGCACGATCTGCCTCAATGTTGCTTTCTACTGAGGTGGTAACCGCCCTCAATCGTGATAAAAGTCGCGTAATATATGTTGTATTCTATCCATCAATATAACTTACTAGCGAATGCTGCAATGACGGTATAACTAAATAAAAATAATTCAAAGTTAAAGATCTGTCATTTGTCTTTTCAGAGAACCGGTTTGACAATTGACATGCGAAAAAGGATGCAAATTAATATGAGGCTAATACCTTTACCAACCGAGCGGGTGCCGAACCTAATCTTTCCTGTATTTTGGACAGAAATTGTATGTGGTACCCTTACTCTAAAATGTACACTGTATTATGTTTAGAACGAGTGGATTACCATATAATAGGCAACTGATAAACAAATTGCACATTGTACAAATGATTGTATAAAAAAACTTTGTTATTTTGAACTTGAAATGTATCTACACTTTTATTAGAATTATGCTCATATAGAGTGAAGCCACCTGATTTCTACACTTAGCTATTTCCCGACGTAGTTTTCTTGAAGTTATGCACTGCGTCCAGCACTGTTCTAACTTTATATATTTATACGTATTCAGCTGGTCCGATGCAAATTTCAACGTCTGACAAACCTCTAATAAATTTGCCATTTCCAAGTGTTTTTTTTTGTGGAGGAGGGTTAAATGCAGTTACGCACTACTGCTACGAGAAGGAGTTTCCATCTCGAGCTGTGTGGGACTCGACCCCAGCGGATGGATGTTACGCCGCTGAGACCCATACCCACTAAACGCACCTCCCCCCTTAAATTTCACTCTCTGATGGCCCAGATCTCCATAGAACAGTGCTATGGGCCATCAGGAGAAGTGGCGAGTGCCCTATCGGATCAATTGGCCGGGGTCACTCACGGGTTTCCCCACCTGTCAAGCGCACTTTGTCCCAGCCCTTGCGAACCCGTTTGATTCAAAGTTGCGCTTTCTTCAGCCGTGCTGGCCTCAAAAAGATTCTGTCCCTCCTTGCATCTTCTGTGTTTTGTTTTAAGCACTTCCTGTGCAACTTCCGCTCCCAATTCCTATGTTTGGGTCGAACACAGGATGTATTATATTATTTCCAAGTATTGTATATAAACAAAAGGGAGAAAAGGGACCGGTAATTAACGGATATTGACCATTACAGCGATCCTCGTACTGGCCACTTTTCGCCTAAAAAAAAGACAGTAAAAAATTTTTTAAGGCTTCTAGGAGTAGAGACCTCTTACAGACAAACTTGGAGATTTACGAAAGGAGGGAGAAAATTTGACTGCTTCTGCGAACAAAGGGTGCACACGGATACGGGCGATTAGCCTTCTCTTTAAAATGTTACAATTGTTGAAAACAAGTAATTATGGAAATTTTAAACGTAATGTGGATTTACTGAATTTAAATACACTTATTGTCCGGAAAAGATCGCCCCATAAAAACATAATCTCTGGCAATACAGGAATGCGCCTGTCTAATATGTCCGATAGATTCGAACACCGTATAAGCAAGTTAACAAAATCCTAAGTGCCAGCAATTCCGACCCCCGGATTCAACCTAAATTATTTGCGGTTTTTGTTTCGATTGTTTACATTCGAATCGTGCAGACGTGTCTTGACTGAGCTTTGTGTTTTGTGCAAGTTTTAACTTAACCTTCGACTGCCTTGACGGTTGTGCTGTGGTGAGGTGATTCTACAAGAGTCAGTGCATTCGAAGAGTAATGCCGGTTCAACGGAGTCTGCCTTTAAGCCACCAATTCCACCATTGGGAGCGTTAGATCCAACCACAGAATTGCCAGGTGACACCCGTGGCGTGCAAAAGGACACCCGTGTCGGTGCTGCTACAAGAGCGGTCTCCACTGCTGGTACTGACGTCACCACGCAACAACCGCCGGCATGTACCGACAACAAGAACCTACCCAGTGCAGATGGGGAGGAGAAGAACAACAAACAGATGACTAGCAGTCCGCCTTAACAGCAGCAGCTGAGCGAGGCTGATGAGAAGAAAAGAAAGAAATTGATAGTCTCAGCAGCAAAAAGGCAGTCAGCTGGAGAACAGCCAGTGGAGAGTGGCAACGGCGTTGACAGTGCGGCTCCAGTTGGAGCCGACTCTGATATAATTGTAGATTTGCAAAGAAACCAAGTGGTTGTTAGTGGAACGCCGCTTGAGGCTGGGGATGATGCAGGATGGTGTGAGGTAGGCGCTGGGAAAAACCTGTGGTAGCTAAGGACGCAAGTACCAAGGTCCAAGTCAAAGAGAGAACTGATGCTGTAATATTTTTAGTCGAAGATAGTCAGTTGGAAACAAATGCTATACGCGACGACATCGCAAAACATATTACCGGTCCGGTGGAAGAACCAACTTTTACCAGAGGGGCAAATCTTGTTATTGTCGTGAAAAACCCTGAGGATAGAGTAGCTTTATTGAGTCTGCAATCTTTAGCCGGTAGTGAAAGGCAAGATAAGCGGTGTGCACCGTTGCAGCATTGTTAATCGAATCTGCTATTGCCAGTGCTCTTAAACCGCTTGGAGTCACCGAAGCAGTTCGTGTTCGATCCAGCCAGGACGCGTATAGTGATGGCAAGGGATAATGTCTTTCTGACATTTTCAGAAGCTAATCTTCCGGCTGAGGTACGATTGGGTTTTAAGTCACACGGCGTGGTTTTCTACCGGGAGCCTTTCAATTGGTACCGCTGCTATAGACTAGATCATCTTCAATCGAAAGGTCGATGAACGAGTGCCCGATGCCGGCGTTGTTTCCAGTCACACTGAAAAAGATCAGCCCGCTTGCTGTTGCTTATGCAAAAGTAACCACGAGGCGACATTTGAGTCGTGTGTTCAGCGGCTAAATCGTATGGAACTTTTAAAGAAATCCGCAGAGCATGTAACTCAGAAACAATCCGAGGCCTTACCTGTTAAACTTTGCGCACTCGTGGTGGACATAAAGCCCGCCGCAAACTTTAGCAGGCACAGTTTTGCTGCTGTCGTCCAAAATGGAGTCAAAAGTTTCTGTAAATAACGCGCGTGATACTACAGCGAAGGGATCGCTGACAACGTAAGTGCTCTTGCACTCAGCATAGAAAATATCCCGCAGTCGGTTACAGAGAAGCTTATTCCGCGGATACCACTGTGTTACTCTTGCCATCAATGGAGAACTACCAGATTTTATATTGCCAATATTTTACGGAGCTTCTCTTATTGCTCTCCAGAAGGACGGCGGAATAAGGCCAATTGCAGTAGGGCCCACTGTACAAAGATTTGTTGGCAAAGTCCTCGTCAAGAAATCAATCGATGATATTGTTGAGTTAGTTGCCCCACTGCAACTTGGATGTGGTATTAAGAGGGGTACCGAAGCTGCCGTACATGCCGCCTCTGCGCATATTGAATCACACAGAGCAGCAAAACATAATTTTTTAGTAGAGTTGGATTTCCAAAATGCCTTTAGCAATGATGCAAAGTGACCATATTTTAAATTCTGTAAAACAGCGAACCACTGGGCTGTACGCCGCTATCTACCAGGTGCATCGTTTCCCGCCCAGCCTTTATTGGCAAGAGAAGACATAGTGTCAAAGTGTGGGGTGCAACAGGGCAATCCGTTTAGGCCTGTTCTCTTCTGCATAGGAATATATAAGCTTCAGGTACGATTGTAGTCAGAATTGCCACCGCGGTACTTGTCCTCTCTGACATTAAGAAAGTCCAGGACTTTCTGTCTCGGGTCTAAAGCTCAACGACAATAAATGTGAGCTCCTTGTTTTATCGCACGACGACAGAGAGGAAACTGGTGCCGCAGTACGAGCAACACTACCCTATATCAAGTGGCTAACGGAGGAAAACGTCTAACTGTTGGGTGCGCCATTAACTGACGCAGCAGTTGTGCGGAAATTTAAACATCTAATCACTTCCTTCGGCCCGGAAGGTACACCGGAGGTGGTCGAACGGACTTCGCGTACGAGTCTGGACGAATTTAGAGCGCGATGAAAGTCTCTACCATTTTCCAACTCCAACGCGTGGAAACAACTTCGCTCAGGCGCAGACCACGGCTGTAAAGGCTAGTCTACGAGCTTGCTTTGATCCGATGAGTGTCAGATGGCTTCAGGCCCTTCCTTCGCTTCAACTAGGTACGATGCTAGACGATAACACACTCCGCATCGTGTCTCGTCTGCGGCTGGGGGAGACGGTCTGTGCCGCTCGTCTTTGCAACCGGTGTCGGTTCCCCGTAACAACAACAGGAGAACACGTCTACCGCGCCGATCCAGAGCCGCCACTCATGACACTACGCAGTAAACGACGTCGAGTGCCGTGCACTACTTAGTGCACAGGTGCTGGTCGTAAAAAAAAGCACTAGACCTTAGCGTCAATAGTGGGTTACGCCCGGACGGTAAAACACTAACCCCTTGGAAAAGACTCGCCTACTCGTATGGGACGTCACCATGTCGTGTACCGTGTAGTCCGCAGTTTATCGTCCAGCCAATCGCCAAGGAAACTTATAAACCCAATGGCGAAGAAACATTAACATTTTTAAAGCGCTTGGAAAACGACTAAGCGCGGTCACAAACGATCCTCGTTTTGGAGAGTAGCTACTGCAGCGCGTATCGAACGAGCTTCAACAGGGAAACGTGACGTCAGTCGAAGGGTCCCTTTGCTCTGCCGAAGGATTCCCTGAGATCCTGTAGGAATACTGATGTTCTTAATACTATTTTAATTAAATAAAACTCTTGATTACAAAAACAAATTGCGGGCTAGTCGCAAAGAATATTTATATATAATATATAATATTCAAGCCCACAAGATATGTTTGTCCCCAAGTCTGATGGAATGGCTACTAATGAAGAAGGTTGGCCCAGACAGGGTTTGCGACAAACACCTTCAACAGTCGATCGTGTTGGCACCGTCCTTGGCCACGTCGTCTAATGAGTGTCTGAAGGCAGGCCGTATATACGATAAGTGGCGGGACTCTTTGCGTACAGTCATAACCAATGTTAAACGGAGCGACTACAGGTATAATCTGACAGCGTGGCAAGGGATAGCAAAAAAGTACTAGCCCATTAGCTATTGTCAAAGCTCTTTGGTGTTTGAGCTGCGTGCCAAAGCTCATGTATGTTTGAACTAAGTTTTAAAGTTCGTCATCGCTTTTTGTGTGATTTTTGTACAAACGGTTCAGACATGTGAAATAATATTCTCCTCCGACTGGTTGATCCTTTGAAAAGTAGTCAAACAAGATTTGTCTTTTTTTTTTTGTTTTTTTTTTTTTGGGAGGTTTCGGTAATGCATGATGCACATGCGCCACTAGCAGCCTGCGTGACTAGTGTGAGACTCGCAAACCCACTAAACCCGGATTCCTCCCCACCCCCCCAGGCTCGGTATTACTTTGGCATTACATCGAAATCGTGGGAGAGGCGTCTCTGCCGTTCTCCTTCAATCAGCTCTATCCCTGACTATCATCCCGCATGTCTACCTGCGGTTGGATAGGGGGATGCCATTTTGTAATCCGTCCTGTGAGGGTGCGTCGAGACCATGAGGGCCTGGCTGCTCCCCACCCCCTCCCCCCTCCCTCGGCTCCTCGTCTCGACCACTCTCCCGAGAGACCCGCTCAAACCTCTCCCGCCTGGCCGTTTCCTTGGCTGTCTTGAGTGTCAAAACAGCGTCGAACAAGTTCGTCGCCTCCCTCCATGCCTCCGCCGAAGTCATCATATGCGAGACCACCTCCTTGATGGGTCGGCCCCTCACAGCGGTTGGTGCTGCGTCCCGTGCTTCCCTGAGAGCATCACACCGCAGAACAGTATGCTCTACGTTGTCCGTTTCTCCAGAGTCGCACAGTACGCAGATATCGCTGATGGCTTTCTTGATCCTTGACAGGTAGCTCTGGAACTGGCCGTGTCCGGTCAGAACCTGAGTCGTCCAGTAGGAAAGCTCCCCGTGTCGGCGGTCATACCATGCCCTGAGGTCCGGTATCAGACTCTTGGTCCAGCTCCCTGTGGTCACACCGGGTCTTACCTGCGCCCATTCCTCATGCCAGGCCGATATGGTGGCACTCCTGGCCCTGGTGAGATCCAGACCTTCGTCTAGATATATTTTACTTCGTTCAGCCACTAGGAGGTCCCATGGCAGCATTTTGGCTAGGACCAGGAGAGCTTCGGTCGAGACTGTTCGATACGCCCGGCTTACCCTGATTGCCAGCGTTCGTTGGGTCGACCTTAGTGCCCCCCTATTTTTCGCCGTCCGCATTGCCATGTCCCCCCAGACTGGGGCTGCGTATAGCGCCGTTGATTCGGCCACCGAGGCCAGGAGCCTTCTTTTCACCTCAGCCACCCCACCGACCCTAGGCATGATCCGCGCCAGGTTCAGGGAGACCCTTTGGGCCTTTTCGGCCACGTACTTAACGTGTGCCGATCCGGTCAGTCCGGTGTCTAGCATGACCCCAAGGTACTTTACCTTCTTTCTGATTTCTATCGGGTGGCCCGCCATCACGAGGTTAATGCCGGTCAGTCCGGTGTCTAGCATGACCCCAAGGTACTTTCCCTTCTTTCTGATTTCTATCGGGTGGCCCGCCATCACGAGGTTAATGCCGGTCGTCCTCTTTCTGCCTGTTAGGTACATCGCCTCCGTCTTGTCGGGTGCCAGTTTCAAGTGATGGGACTCCATCCACTCGGACACCATTGACAAGGCCTCATTGGCGGCGCTCTCCAGAGCTCTTTCGGTCCTGGCCGTTATCATGAGTGCAAGGTCATCGGCGTACGCCAACGTCTCTACCCCATACGGGAGACCTGGGATCTCGAGCACCCCGTCGTAAGCTATGTTCCAGAGCACGGGTCCTAGAATCGAGCCCTGTGGGACTCCGGCAGTAACCTCGTACTCCTGCCCCCCTGCAACCAAGCCTCTGTCATCCAGGTAGGATGAAATCATTCGACGGAGGTAGAGGGAAAAGCCCTTCCTCTTCATCGCCTCCCAATTACTTTCCAATTCATTGTGTTGAAGGCATTTTTGACATCCAGGAGGATCAGGAGCACGAATCCCCTAGTTTTAGGGGTCTTCATAGTCTCCTCACCCGCCCGTTTCAGAACCTTCTTTAGAGCCCCTAATGCGGATCTGCCCTTCCGGAAGCCGTACTGGGCATCTGATAGGGCGTTATTTTCCTGAATCTCGTCGTTTAGTCTTTTGACTATAACGTTCTCCAGGAGCTTACCCATGGCGTCAATGAGGCATATGGGCCGGTAAGCCGAAGGTCCCGTCTTCCTCCCGGGTTTGGGGATTAGAAGCAGGCTTGCCTTTTTCCACAGCCTCGGGAATCTCCCTTCTCTCAGAAGCTTGTTGGCAAGGTCTTGGAAGAACTTAGGCCACTTTTTGACCAGTAGCATTGCTACCTCTGGGGGAATTCCGTCTAGGCCGGGCGCTTTACCGGTTGCCAACCGATTCCGGGCTTGTTCGACCTCCTCCAGCGTCACCTCCGGAATGTTTTCCGGGGTGACCGAGAACTCCTCGTTTTCTCTCCGCGGCTGTGCCGGAAAAAGACCGGTTACAGTCTCCCGCAGCACATCCGGGGGGAGTTTCGGGGGAGGTCTCCGGAGTTTGGCCATAACTATTCGGTACGGCAGGCCCCATACGTCGCTCTCCACCGCGTCTATCAGCTCTTTCTCCGCTCGGGCTTTACTTTTGGCGATGAGTCTTCGGAGTCTCGATCGAGCAGCCTTGTACTCCGTCAATTGGGATTCAGCTCTTGCGGTCTCTCGCTCCCCGTAAAATCCCACCCGTCGTTTTCTTTGCGTTAACCAGCTGCGTGTTCTCGTGAAAATCCTATTTAACCTAATGCAAGCCCTGCGGGCAGCTGCAATCCCTTTGTTCCACCAGTAATTAGGAGGGTGGCGGCTCCCATGGTGTTGTGAGGGAGCAGCTTTCTCGCATGCTGTAGAGAGTATGCTAATTATTTGATATTCATCCCCCACCGTGTCTCCCAGTTGTTTGCAACCCTCGTCCATTTCAGCCACTAGAATCTTGGCGTCAAGTTTCCGCATCTGCCATCTCTTACTAGGGGGCGGGGCGAGGGCCACCTCGGGGGTACTGATGGTGAAACAGATGTATCTGTGGTCACTCATGGTCTCCTCCGTCTCCTTCACCCTCCACTCTACTACCAGTGGAAAGGCCGCCTCATTGACCATTGTTAGGTCAATGAAGGCCGTCTGGCTCCCTCTGGAAAAGGTGGGGACCCTTCCGTCATTAAGAACCATTAAACTTTTTTCAGCCATCCACTCCTGTAGAGTTTGGGCCCGTCTAGTTGTGGTTCGGCTACCCCATGCTATGCTGGCTGCGTTAAAATCCCCGGTGATCACTACCCTCTTACCTGCATGTGCCCCCGCGCTCTGGGCAAGTTTCTCGAGAAATTCCTCGAATTCCTCCTCCTCCCTGTTGGGAGAGAAGTAGCAGCTATAGATGACCCCTACCCGGTCAATCTCCAGCCAGGAGAACCCCCTCCCCGACCCCCCCGCCCCTAATCGCGAGGTTTCTCTCGGAACCCGTCCACCAGATTGCGGTATCCGCCTCTGCGTCAGATACCCAGTCTGCCTTCCGCTTGGTGATCGCTATGTTTGGCTCGGAAAGCAGGCAGAGGCCTATGGACTCTCTGCGTACTATCTCATCGAGCATGTCATGCGCCGCCCTGCAGCAATTAAGGTTTACCTGAAGTATCTTTAACATTGGTCGGATAAAGGGCCCCTACCTACTAAGTTCCAATCACCCTTTCCGTCCTCTGCTGGGATAACGGTTTTCTTCTTATTTTTAGCCCCCTTGTCTTTATTCCCCTTTTTATTGCTCTTCTTGGTTATTTGGGCTTCTACTTGGGTCTCCTTGCCATCTACCTGTCCCTTGGCGACGCCCCTTCGGGCCTCCCGCCGCTGCTCGACTTGCTCCCTATAGGCCGGGCAAGACATCCTATCCGCTCGGTGCCCTTCTATTCCGCAGACCAGACACTTTGGTGTCGTTGCTTTGCAATTGGCTACCAGGTGGTCAGGTTCACCACATTTGTGGCATACCCGAGGCACCTGGCTCTCTGCTTTGCAGTCTTGGGCCTTATGGCCCGGCCTATGACACTTGTAGCAGTTGGGGAGCCTAATCCACTCCTCAGGTCTGCACCACCTCGAGCCCAGCTTAAGGGTCTTGCGGGAGCATATGGCTCTTGCCGCCGCCGGGGACGCCGTAACCAGTGCGTACCAAACTTCAGCTCTTCCGAGCCTTGGCTCGGTAGCTGTGATCTTGGCGCCGGCCGGAAGCTGCAAGGCCTTTTGCAGTTCGCTTTCGACCTGCTCCCCGTCCAAGAGTGGGTCAATCCCCCACAGGGCGATGGTCTGCCCCTGGTTAAGCTCACGGCAGTCGGCCTGCATCTTTGCAGATTCCCGAATGGCCGCCGCCATTTTCTCTCCTGCGCCCTTTTCACTCTCCTCTATTCTAATTATAAGGTCACCCTCCTTACTTTTAACTACCCCCTAACCTTCTTGCTGTCTGACTTGTTCTCTAACACCCCGGAGAGTGTCGGCGAAGGTTTTTCCCTCTTCGACCTTAACCCTGAGGGTGCTCCTTGCTCCCTGCTCCGCCCGGGTGGTAGTCTCCGGTTTGGCTCCGGTCTTCCTTGTTTGTCTCGAACAAACCTCTAGGAGGCCACTGCCGTCGCCGGTCTTACGGCAGCAGATTTCCAGAGCCTGTAGAAGCGTCTGTGTACGGCGCTCCCTTGTGACGTGCATCAACGGGGGTTTCTCCCCGCCAGCCAGCCCCAGCGCTTTTCCCACGACAGCTTGGAGCACCCCCAGGGTCGTGGTCCCTAGTTCTTCTTCCGGGTTTATCACTCCCACTACCAAGTACCGTTGAGAGGCCGCTTGGTTTCCTGAACCCTCTAAGAATTCGACGGCGTCGCTATTTTTAAGAACAGCAGCCGTGCGCTCATGTCAGCCACCGCTGCTAGCGTGGGAAACTGTGCCGCCAGCCCCTCTATTAAACCCTTATCCGAATCTGATCCTTTAGTGATAACCGCTACCCTAACCTCCCTCTGAGTGGTGAGGGCGTTAGTGGTGACCTTTAAGTGTTTAATCACCCTCTCAGGCCAGTGTACCTTGACGGCTCTCACCAGCTCTTCCGGAATGCTTGCCCTTTCTATACTATTTTCTATCTCCGTGGCCTCTGTTTCTAGTTCCAGCTCCTTGGCCCTATCTTTATCTAGCTCCCCGTGACAGCGTGCGCATAGGAGTTCGAGGCCTTTTACCCGCTCGCTTATCTTGTCTTGTTGGATGTCTTCCCTATTCTCCTGTACCCCGTTTTCTCTTAGACCCTCGAGCTCTACCCTCAGTCTGCACTCGTTTGTTCGTAGAGTTTCGACTTCCCCTCTAAGCTGTTATATCTCTTCCTCATCGGCTGACCTAACTTCTCGGTAGGCCTTCCCTCTGTCCTCCAAGACCTTTTCTAGACGTTCCAGGGTCCTGGGGAGCTTTTGAGACAGCTCCTTGAGCTCGATCTTCGTGTTACTGGCCTTACACAGATTAGGCGTTTGCCCGATTTGTTGCCGCAAGATTTGTCTTTGATGATCCTTTAACAGTGCCTATTACTTTTTTCTTCTCTTTCTGGCTGACGAAGTAGGCTTTTCACCAGACGTCGCCCAGTTTTTTTACTTAAGAGTTGTTTCTAATGTTGTCTACAGTAAATTTTGCATCTTACCTACTGGGGTGGTCCTAGCGCTAATTTCATGTATCCCACTCACGCACCTTCATTCGGCGATTTTCCCTGATAATGCGATGGATGTTTAACAATTTCTGGCATAGTCTTTTCAACTAAACGCGCGGGCGATCTGTCTCATCTGTAGTTGATGTCCGACAATGTTTGAATTTATCAATCTAACAATAAACGATTGTCAACTCTGGTGCACTGTCTCCACGCGTCATAACTTTCGGCTTTAGTTTGCATAGTATTTTTTTTTTAAATAAAAATGCTTACGTACTTTTAAGAAGGTGGGAAGGGAGAAAGCAAGCCCGGGGAATAAGTCGGGGTAAAATCGCAGTTTACTTCAAAGCTACTAACCGTCGGCGGGATGCGCCACACCACTGTTTACTGCCTCGTTGATTATGCGAGGGACTGGGCACATTTCCAAGACCATCCAAGGTTTAAACTTGACATTAGACAACTTATAAGGGCAACAAATAGGTCATTCTGTATGATTTGACGTCATAATTTGCACAACCGTCGATTAAAAAATGCCTATTAATTACAATACGAAATGTTAGCTTATTTATGTCTACAATCTTATATTGTTATGCATCATTAATAGTAATGTAGACGAGATGGAATTGAGAGAGACCGGCGACTCTTGTAAATGAAGTTGCAGGCTCTATTCCGGCGCGACATCAACTTTTCCAAGAAAAATTAATTATTATTTGTAGATTTAAGTTTTAGATTACTATAATTCAATAAAATACAGTACGGAAATTGCATACATATAAGCTGTAATATTTTTATAGATATTTATATTTTTGTGGATACACTCCAGGCAAACTTACCATCGGACGTGGTTAAACTTCTGGCCATGATTAAAGAACGAGACATCGTTTGTTGGACGGCGTTGGCTGCGTGTCTTTGCTCGCTCGCAACGTGTGCACTTATAGGTGGTCTTCTCTGTTAAACGTCTAGATCGTATACACTGGAGAAAAATGCCAGCCACCATTGCTAGAAAAGCCCATAACGGTAAGAGTAATTTTTTTTCTGAAAGAAACGAAATAATTAAGTTATTTTTTTTTACAACGGGCAAGTTTCGGAGTCTGTGAAAAGCGTTATTTATGACGGTTGGCTCATCGCCCTGAAAAGAATACCGGGGGATACCGACCCATAGCCGTCGGCTGCAGTCTGCATAGATTGGCCATAAAGATCCTGCTTCCCAAGGCCAATGTAAAAAACTAACTGCAGCCATGGAAGATGGGGCACGCCGCTGATAATGGGGAGGAAATAAATGTTTACACAACTTGCACCGTTCTCGAAAACAACGAGAAATGATGCATTACAAAATTTTATTTTAATAATGATTTTAGCTTAAACAAGCAGGGATACACTTCTTGACGGAGGTTTCCAAGCACGCCCCGGCCCACTATCCAATGATGCACCAGACGTAGAGCAGGCCGACTCCCCTGATGTTTGGTGAGATTGAAATCACGTCAATATTGATAATAACATAATGATAATAATAAACCCGTGTTAAAAAAAATATATTATTACTATTAATATAAAATCGGAGCTGGCCATTGTCTCCCTGTGAACGTATACTTTGTATCAAATAAATAAAACAGCACCTATCCTACAGAGTCGGGCGTGTCCAGTTTAGCAGTCTTTCACGCACAAAGGGATAACGCCGTCTCTAGTCTAAAGTTACTGAATGTCCAGCGATAGTCTTTGGTACAGGTATTCGATAGGTCGAACGTTTGGACGCCTTACCGACTCGTTGAATAAGTTTGTATGTCTTCGGGCCAGGTCCCCCCAGTCTCTCAAATGCCAGCGAGCGGAAGTCGCAAGGGTAGGACCATACCGGCATCCTTTCTAGTCCGTGACCGAGAAGTCGCACTGGTCATTGTATTTAATATTTAATTTTAGGGTTACAAGGATATGTGATTTTCATAATATAATTATAAGGATATGTTTGGGAAGACGGGGAACCCTCCAGAGATGGTTGATCTCTACATTGGGCCCTTTCGTTCGCAGGGACCCATTTGTCATGTTCCCACGATTGGTGATTGCTTACAATAAATAAATTAAGATATATGTATATATATATATATATATGTATATATATATATATATATATATATATATATATATATACATATATACATATATATATATATATATATATATCTTAATTTATTCATTGTAAGCAATCACCAACGGTGGGAACATGACAATTGGGTTCCTGCAAATATATATAAATATATATATATATATATATATGTCCGATCGAACCTCCGTGCATTTCGCAATGGCCTGCGTTTTGAGTATCGCGTAGGAGGTATTAGAAGAGCCAGAACGGACCCGTGCGACTCGCCTGAGGACTCGGCACGCCGCGTTTCGAGCAAGCTATCTGTGGGAGACGTTTCCGGGGCGGCCCGACTATTATGCTCTACCGACTCATTTGCCTCGTGGGACGGAGTCCTAGCTTCGCTTGCCGCCAAGCACCCACCTACTCCGCCGCACTTGGTTTTTCCTGCCCCTCCTGACTAGATGACGCAGCATCAAGCCTCAGTCGATGACGTCTTGAGAGCTGTAGCCGGCATTCCGGCCAGTTCGTCCGCTGGTCCTGACGGCCTTTGCCCGCGCCATTTGAAGGATCTCCTTTCCCCCGGGATTAGACCAGTGGCCGGGAGACTGGCCGCATCACTTGCCAGAGTGATGAACGTCCTAAGATGGGGCCGACTGCCGGCTGAAGTCAGGGCGATCGTGTCCGGCGCCAACCTGTTCGCACTGCGCAAAAAAAGACGCATCAAATCGCCCCATTGCCTGCTCTCCTACGTTACGGAGGATCGCAGCAAAGATAGCCTGCCGCGAGGCTAAAGAACATATTATGGAACAACTTGGCCCGCACCAGCTGGGATTTGGCATGGCGGGCGGAATGGAGACTGCCGTACATGCAGCAAGAGCCTTTATGCAATCAAGTCCGTCCGGTACGGCACTCCTGAAGTTTGATTTTTGCAACGCATTCAACACCATCTGTAGGGATCACCTCCTTCATGCCGTTCGGGATACAGTCCTTGGAAGTCTTCACCTTAGTGAACACGCGTACAAAGAGCCATCCGTCCTGTTGTTTGGCGCCGTGACGTTGTTTTCGGCATCGGGCATACAGCAGGGGGACCCCTTGGGACCGGCCCTATTCAGCCTGGGGATACGTACGCTGGTTAAATTCGTTCAAGTGCCATTTAACGCTTGGTACCTAGACGATGGCACACTTGGTGGACCAATGGTGGACTTGCTCGATAAGGTGCGCAGAGTCCTTGCTTCCGAGGCAGTCAGTGGTCTGGTGCTGAACACAGCCAAATGCGAGGTGTTCGCTCCGGGGACAGACCTAGACGACCCCTCATTGAGTGCCTTGCTCGAGTTGCTACCGGGGTGTAGAGTCGTGGCTGACCACGAAATAAACCTTCTTGGCGCACCGGTTCTGCCCTCTGCGTTGTCGGGACAACTCGACCCCTTGATGGACAGATTGTGGGCAATGCTGGAACGTCTTCCGCTTGTTGGAGCCCACCAGGGACTCTACCTGCTTCGCTCGTCGTTCTCCGCGTGCCGCATCGTACATATTTTACGGTCCATAGACTGCTGAGGCGATTTGAACCATCTTCTCCAACCATTCGACGACCAGGTGGTGGAGGCCCTACAGACGGTGCTGAGTCTAAACTTCCGACCACGAGAGGTGCGCCAGGCGGCCCTCCCCACTTCCATGGGCGGCCTTGATCTCCCCTCGGCTCGATCCTTGGCGGGCCCGGCCGTGGCTG
This sequence comes from Dermanyssus gallinae, assembly GCA_003439945.1. NCBI lineage: Eukaryota > Metazoa > Arthropoda > Arachnida > Mesostigmata > Dermanyssidae > Dermanyssus > Dermanyssus gallinae. The sequence goes on along the minus strand of QVRM01004188.1, from coordinate 2,598,479 downwards.
CCTCGATGCATGCTACGTCGGAGAATGTCCAGCCCCTGCTCCCGCCGGCGGCTCGGGCAATGTTCGAGGCGGCTTGTGACGATATAGCGACTGGACTTCAAGCTTCATCGCCTGGTCCCGATAAACTTGCCTGTCAGAGGGCTTGGGCCGAGAAGGCCCACGAAGCTTCGCTTAGTTCGCTGCTTGAAGAATGCGGGGATGACCAGGACAAGGCACGCCTTCTAGCTGTCGCTCGCCCAGGAGCAAGCGACTGGTTGCATGCACTACCCGCTGACTCACCAGGTACCCGCCTTGATGACCAATCCACCCGGATATGCGTTGGCCTAAGATTGAGAGCTGATTTGGTTGAGCCACACAGATGCTCTTGTGACGAGCCCGTCGGGCGACTCGCCAGACACGGCCTGTCTTGCGCTCACGCAGCGGGCCGGCGCCCAAGACACACTGCCCTCAATGAAATCCTTACAAGATCGCTGCGGAGGGCGGGGATTCTCTGCGTCCTGGAACCACCTGGGCTTTCAGGAGACAACGGTAAGCGCCCCGACGATATGACTTTGATACCCTTCTATAAGGGTCGTTCCCTGGTGTGGACCCGATGGACCCGGACCTTCGCGGCTGGGGGCGGGCAGGACTTCCTCAGTGGCATGAGCGATAGAGCGGCTACGGCGCGCAGGAGGAGCAACTAGGTCGACGAGCAGCAACGTCGTGAAGCATTACATATATTATTCCTTGAAAACCTCAAACCATATTAGAGGCAGCACAATAACATATTGGCCAAGTTTAACTTGTTTGAAGCGTTTCACGACATCTGTCCTGAACGGCTTGCCTGTACAAAAGAGACGAAGTTATTCCCGAGTTTGCAAAGTTATGAACATAGGTCGAAACCTTTCCTTTCAGTTATAGCTCATCGGCGGAAAAAATCCCAAGTAACGAAATGTTACTACTTGCATTTTGGGGGGTATTGATCCTCAAATCGACGTAAATCACATTTTAATGAGTGACGCCAATTTTTGTAGCATATCAAAACGACTGGTGTTAGAGAGAACACGATCATTAGCAAACAAAATGTTACCGTTCAGGTGACAATTTGTAATACGGTTAATGTGTTGGGTAAACGTAGAGAACCAAAGCGGGTAACGATTTCCCTTGCACAAACCCACCTTTCAGTTCCCTCCTTGAATGTTCAGCTACACCTTCATCTAACGTAATAGACTTCATCTAAAATAAAGTGCGTTGCACAAAATGAGTAACTCATCTTTTTGTGATAATTTCGGCTTGATTTATTTGAGTGGCTTGAAATTTTAAGAGCATGGTGTACATGACGAACCACGAGTATGGTGTTAATTTCGTTCAAACCACGAGTATGGTGTTTATACGATCCCGGAGATCAAATGTCAGGAATATTGTCTAGCTAAATCAATCGTTCTATAACTGCAAAATATTCTACAGCTCGGTCGTTGTTCCAAATTAACGACGAAACTTATGTTTAGACCATGGGTCGTACAAAGGATTTCTCGGATAAAGAAAATACAAGAATTGAGGCATATGCTGAGCTCAGTCATACAGTAACTGCTATAGCAACCAGATTAGGACGGCATAAGAGCACCATCAGCAGGTTCTTACACCTTGGAGTGAACCAAAGGTGCAGATCTAACAGGAGACGGCGGTAAACGCCCCGACGGTATGACTTTGATACCCTTCTATAAAGGTCGTTCCCTGGTGTGAGATGCGACGGTGACCGACTCTCTGACCCCTTTTCTTGTTGGTCCCGGTGCGTCTCGCCCGGGGACTGCCGTGTCGCGAGCTGAGACCTCAAAGATAAGAAAGTATACGGACCTAAGTCGGGCGCATCACTTTTCGCCATTCGCGTTCGAGACGATATGTGGCCCTGGGCCCCTCACGGTAGCATTGATCTCTCGGGTTGGCGGCGCGTTACAGCAGGCGACGATGGACAAGAGGGCGCACGCCTTCTTCTCCCAGCGACTGTCCCTGGAGATCCAAAGAGGTAATGCGACCTCAGTGCTCGGAACTATGAGAGACTGGATGGACCCGGACCTTCGCGCCAGGGGGCGGGCAGGACTTCCTCACGGGCATGAGCGATAGAGCGGCTACGGCACGCGGAAGGAGCAACTAGGTCGACGAGCAGCAACGTCGTGAAGCAATATATATATATATATATATATATATATATATATATATATATATATATGTGTGTGTTATATAAATAAATAAAAAAAAAAAAAAATATATATATATATATATATATGTGGTATATGAATAAATTAAAAATATATATATATATATATATATACTTTTGCGGTCGCTACATCTCCATTAGTAAGAAAATACGAGAATGGCTTCTGGGCGAGAGTGCCATTGGGTAGTGCCTGTGCAAGTGAGCATTGGGTAGTGCCTGTAACTAAGGACCTGCGCCTTTTGCGGAGACCGCTTACAGGGCCGTACAATATTATAAACCCTTTCACCTGGGCCGTCCAGCAACTGTGTGGCCCTTTCCAACGCACGGGTCATAAAGGGACTACGACAGGACCAGCGAACGCTGCAAAGTCAGGCATTTCCAGTCCACCTAAGGATATGGAAGACAGAGCCCGCAAGCTTGCGTCGGCTGAGGGGCATACGTTAAGGAGCACCTCTAGTGTCTTCGAGGTCCGCTCACTGAAGGTTTAGAAAGTCCTCAGTCACGTCAAACTAGCACTAACAAAACAACGACGACAACAACAAAATGGCCCCCTCCCTTAGCAAGTTATTTGGATAGCCGAGAAGCTCGATCTCTACAGGTATATTCCACGGTGTGATGGAAGACGGCTGGCACCTACCTTAAGCTTCCCTCTCCATTCGCATAAAGTCCCAGCTAACCCCTCTGGGCAGACATGAACTTTGAAGAGCTTCATGTTGCTCTCCTGAACAACCTTGTGACCGAGAAGGAGATGGTATAGTTCCAATCTATTCGGCGAGATATCCCATATATCCGGGCCCGTAACGTTGACTTCCCCGGGGTTTAGGGAAAGGCCAATCACCTTCTTAAAGTCCCGGACTGTGCAAATATCACCGTTTATCGTGACTAGGTCAACTCCAAGCACACCGTCGTCTAGGTACCAGGCCTTTAGAGGACACTGTAATTCTCAATTTGTTCATTATTACACACATTTTTTAGAAATAGTACGGTAAAAAATTATGCATATGTTTACACACACATATTTGAACATATAAAATAATAGATTTGTAAAACTATGAAGTTATGATGTGGGCCTGGTTATCTAGACTGGCTAGAGACGTGACTAGGCTATAGGAGGCAGCATGGTATCTACCGCATGGTAGTTTACAACGAAGGCACACACATGTGTCCGAGGGATCATGGAACCCGGAAGTCGCGCACACCACATGGTGAAAACCGTGCACGGCGAACCTAGTCACCATATGGCGGTTAGACCAACTCGGCCCCTTCCATGCCTAGTTTTGCATTTTTTTAATGGGGGGTTGGATGGCAATGCACCATCTTTTTCTATTGAGACATCTGTGCTCCCCGTTTTTTTGATCATGGTCGATTTTTAGTCCGCTCCGGCATTCACCTTGTCTAAATTGGGAACCATGAAAACCAGTTTAAGAGTGGCCAGTCTGGGTCTTGAACCCAGGCCTCGCGAATACATGGCAAAGACTTTTGCCACTAAGCTATCTTGCCCGGTAAAGCTCTCTATTGCTCCCGTACTGAGGAAATCTGCATTGATTTCAGCGAACTTGCGCCTCCACGTTTTAAGGACGTTGACGTAATTGGGAGATGCCGGCAGGTCAAAGCGTCGCCTTAGCTTCTCGACGAATAAAGGGGTGTCGGTTAGGAGATAGACAAGTCGGTTGCGATTCGAGCGATGGAGTCCCAGGACTCGCTGGAGGTACGCTGCCTTCAGGTTATTTAGATGCTCGAGGCAGGCTAAGGTAGGATCATTTCATATAATTTTAATACCGTAGGCGGCCATTGAAGCAATCTTTAGATCGAACAGTCTTAATGCCGTTGGAATGGACAACAGGTGCGGCTTTCTAATTGTGGTCATTGCGACCAGCGTTTTTCTGCACCTTCCCTTTATGTGTTGCAGGAAACAGCTGCTGTTTGGCGTTAGAAGCAGCTTTAAATAAAAAAAAACTTACTAACGTAAGGTAGATGGGAACCGGCTAAACAAAGTCCATCATTAGCAGCTAAGGGCCCACCTCTCCTAAACTTCAGGGCTACTGGTTTCGTCAGGTTTACGGTTAGTCTCAGGCGTAGCCTCGTGAAGTCTGGCTAGGGCCTGTTGAACCTGAAAATGACTCTTCCCGCAGATGACGAGATCATCTGCGCATAATATCACGTCTACCAGATTTCTCAGACTCCGGAGAAAGTAACGGGCTCAGGTTTAAAATCGACGAATACAGCCTACAGGGGTTGGGTCTTTGCTAGAGCCTTCCTGATGGCCTTTAGCAGATTGACGCATGCCGTAATCCTAGAACGATTTTGTCGCAAGCCGTGCTGTTCAGTAGGGATAACGTCAGTCATCTCTAAGAACCGATATAGTCTCCTAGTGAGCAGCGACGGGAGTAACTTGTAGCATATGCTCTTTTTTGCTACACCGCGCCAGGAGGTCAGCTGAGCTGGATCACCTTTGCCTTTAGGGATAACGAGCAGCGTAGCTTCGAGCCACTGAGACGGGATCGTTTCAGCGCGGAGGAATAGGTGCGCTCTTTAGATGCTCCTTACATGATCGGGGCCCGCTGCTTTGTTGTTCTGCAAAACCAATAGAACGAGGATCACGTCTTTCACTTTGAAGGTCGTCTCGAGGCGCTATCTTTCACTGATAGTGACTTTATCCCAGACCGCATAGATCAAGCGGGGTTCTTTAGGTATGGAATCGTTTGTGCTTTCGCCTTTTTGCTAGGAGAAGAGTCGACTCACTCTGTGGTGCACTGCGGTGGCTGAAGATTTTATAATATCCACGAAATATTGAGGCGTACGCCTCAACTTCAATATACCGAGTAAGATGGCTTAGTGGCAAAGCCTTTGACTTGCATTCGGGAGGACTGAGTTCGAGACCCAGACCGGCCACTCTTAAATTGGTTTGCATGGTGTCCAATTTAGACAAGGTAAATGCCGGAGTGGATCAAACATTAGCCATGACATGAAAAAAACCGTACACGGTATTTAGCCTTACAAACAAATCTTATAGAAAAAAAAAAAAAAAAAAATATATATATATATATATATATATATATATATATTATATATATACTAGCACGGGTAAAACTTTGTGGACGCGCCGGCGGAGCGCTTCCCTACTTAGGTTTTGTACCAACGGCTTCTCCCTCTTGTTGAACGACACCAGAGATGTCCCAATGCATTTCACCTCGTTGACATTCACGTTTGTTGCAAAACGTAATTTACAGAGCTTCCGCTGTGATTGTTGAGGGTTGGAACAGTAGGCGGACTGACGATCTAGCATTGTGTGAAAAACGCCTCCAGGGAGAGCGGGGATGGGCCACGGTTCTCCACTTTGCGTTTTGCTGGCCTCTCGTTACGTGGATTTGGCGGAATCTTCCTCGGGCCTGAGCACGATCATGTAGAACAAATCCTGGACGCGTTGAGGGTACGATCTGAGCTGAAGTGACGCTAATTCGAAGATCCACGGGGGTTTGTTGATTCCACGACCGTTTCCTTCGTCAGGCCACGGTTCACCTTTGCTCTAGCCTTCACAATATTCACTTCTAAAAAATATTTACTTCGTCTTGCTAGAATAGCGGTCATCCCAGCGATTTCGTCTTTATAGCTATATCGGCCTCGTAGTACGACTTCGCGCTTTGTGCAAAAGGTCTTGTACGTACTACGGACTTCACCTGTCTTTCTTCTGCCGTTAGAAACTTTGAATCTTGACGACTAGGTGAGGAGAGCCTTGGAAAACATCCTTGACCTGACGCTCGAGGATGAGGCATGGACGCAGGCAAGCCTACCGGTCCGGCTGGGTGGAATGGGCATTCGCTCGGCCACGGATCTTGCTTTGTCGTCCTTCTGAGGGACAGGTCACTAGACAGAAGGGGTGGGACCAAATCGTCACTCAGGCTACCCACTTAACTCTTTTGTCGGCCTGCGAGTTAGATGTAGACAATATTAGACTAAAAGCAGTCTCATCCGACGCCGCTGGAGCGTGGCTCGACGTGTTTCCCTCCGAGCTCGTAGGCAGTAAGCTGGCCGACGACCAGTTCCGTGCCGCTAGTGGTCTTAGACTTGGCATTGCCATGTTTGGGGAATGTCCATGCGGTGGAACAGTGGATGAGCGCGGCTTGCACCGGCTCAGCTACACTAAGCTGGCGGGGCTTACGCAGGGCCGTCACGATGCCATCAATGACGTCCTCGGACGCGCTTTTAGGCAAGCCGGCTACCGCGTCACGCTGGAGCCTGGTGGACTGCAGAGGGATGACAGGCGTCGACCGGATGGCTTTACCAGCCGAGACTGGGACCGTAATCGGCCGCTCGCGTGGGACGTCACTGTCTCTGACACGTACGCCCTCGGATATCGTGCACTACCCAGCGAGGGCGCCGGCCACATCATTCATCAACGGGAGATGCACAAACGGCGTCTATACGCGCTTCTTCTTGAGGATCATGTGGTAATGGCGGTTGGTCTCGACTCATCTGGCGTTTGGGGCAAGGACGCACTCAAACTGACGAAAGAGCTTGGGAAGAAGCTCTTTGAGGCTACAGCGGAGCCAAGATCAACCGCGTTCCTCCGACAGAGGGTGTCATTGGAGCTCCAGAGGGGCAACGCCAAGATGATGTTGAGTGGTCAGCGACATTCAAGCAATAACAACGATATTATATAATTAATATATTAGTGTTGTGATTCATGTACATAATGATAATAATAAAATCCTCTTTACAAAAATATTATTATTATTATTATTGCTTGAGTGTCTGTGACCACTCAACATCATCTTGGCAGTGCCTCCCTGTAGCGCCCAAGTTGATGGCGACCAGCCTGGCGCGCGCCCCAGATCTGAACGGTGCCATCTTGATCGCTGATGAGTCCGCCGGCAGTAGTGGCCACTGTGAAGACGCAGCTATAGCAAGGAAGGCAGGCAAGGCAAGGTCCGTGGCCGAACAAATGCCCATTTTACCCAGCCGGACAGGCTTGCCTGCGTCCTAATCTGCAAGCGTCAGGTCGAAAGTATTTTTTAAGGCTCTCCTCCTCTGGTCGTCGAGGTGCAAAGTTTCTGAAGGTAGAAAAAAGGCAGGTGAAGTCCGTAGTACTTGCGAGATTTTTTGCACTTCCATTGCAAGGAGCAGAAAGTAGGCTGTATCTCAAGGTGGTCGAGCTGCTGGTAAAGCCGGCAGAGTTGTTCTTCCTTCTCGGCCAGTACAGAGTCAATCATGTCAGAGAACACCGCCGTATCTAGCCGGTCTAGTTCACACCGGTCCCTTAAGAGGATACTCGGGAGCTTGCTGTTCATTTTAGGAGGCAACATTTCTCGTTGTTTTCGAAAAAGGTGCGAGCTGTGTGAGCAATTATTTCCTCCCTATTATCAGTGGCGTACTCCATCTGTCATGGCTGCAGGTATTTTTTTCACATTGACCGAGGGAAGCAGGGTCTTTGTGGCCAGTCTACGCAGACTGCAGTTAACGACTGTGGACTGGTGTCCCCCGATTTTCTTTGTCAGGGCGATGAGCCACTTGCCATATATGACGCTTCTCACAGCCTTCGGAACTTGCCCGTTGCGTATGATATCGCATACCTTGGCGAGTGTTTCTACCACATTGTTGTTGTCTTTCTATTGGTCGGAAGAAGGCACTTTTGATGGTCGGGCGTGAGGTCGTCGAGGCCCCCGCCGCATCAGATGGAAAGGTGCGATGTGCCTTTGCGATGTCCTCGCTCGAGCACGACCCGACTGCTGGCAAGCCGATAGGAGAAAATGGCACCACGTCCCGTGCAGAAACAGAAGGGCGCAATCGTGTCATTGGAGAGGACAAGATTCTAATGGCGCTCCTCACATTAAAATCCATGGCGAACTTGTGAGCAGCGATCTGAGCGCCGGCTTTATCCGTCATTACACGTTGGCCTGAACCCTATGCGTGATTGGGTTTCTTCGTCAACGTGGAGAACTTTTGAGGCAAAAGTGAGTAGCGCGGTTCAGCTTGCTTCGTTATTACTTATCACGACATCTTTGAAAAGAAGGTGGAAGAACCTGCGCAGAAAAAATCTCGATTCCTTGCGGAGTCTGCGCAATCCTTGCACGTCATCTTAGCGTTGGTAAAAAGCCGGTGAAAAGAAGAGAGAGAAGAGAGCGGCAGGTGTTGGCTAGGTGACGGCTCTCCGTTCAGTTTAGTTCAGTTTATTATTATCTTCAAACACACGCTCTTTACAAAACATCCGTGTTTCAAACATCGTTTCACTTGTCATTCCAGTTATCCATAGAGTTAATGATAATAACTCTATGGATTTAATTAACATTTTTGTCTTTTTAATATTTAAACACAGTTTGTGTTTAAGTATCAACTTGAGATAAATGTAAGCTGGCTATTTGTGTACTCAACATCGCTAGTCTAATTTTGTAAGGAAATTGGACAAAGAAATGTAATGTCATCGGCAAAAGCGATAGCCTTAAGTTCACTAGCCTTTAGAAGAGAGTTGATAAATATTAGGAATAGTGTCGGTGAGAGGCTGGTCCCTTGTGGTGTACCGAGGTGTGGGGAGCATGGAGATGATAGATGATCAGGATATTTTTATCGACTGAGTCAAATGCTTTTTCAATATTGACGAAGATACCAGCAACTATTTGATTCGACTCCCAGCTTTTAGTTATATATTCCTGCTGTGGAACTGCATCGGACTAATAAAGCGTGTGTTGGCAAGATAGAGGCGTTATGTATTGCTTAATAAACTTGCCGGGTATATGCGCTTGACAGCCTCCCATGTTTGCTTTAACCTTACTTGATTTTAGTATAATTGCCTCAGGGGTAATTTCATTGAATGTATTTTTTTTTGGCGGGAATATCTTTGTCATGCGGATTTAATTGATTAATTTTATAATTGTATTCAGTTATCTTGGCCCCATATTTATTGTAAACTGTTTTAGAACCCATTGTTGCAAAGTTTATGTTGAGTACTTCGGCTATCTCAGCAGAGTCAGTTGTAGATTTGTTGTTGTGGTTAATCAATTTAATTATAGTTCCTGAGCGGCATTTACTGGGCTAGAAAGCCCAGTAAATGCCGCTCAAAAATTGGTCGATGATCGGGTGTGAGAACATCGACTGCTCCATATAATTTGTTTCATATGTGTTCGTCATTGCGGATTAGAATGTTGTCCAGACAGCTGCCGTTGTCAGAAGAACGAGTTATGGTTTTCAGGAGTGGGCGGAGACTATGAGACCCAATGTAGAGAAGGAATTTGGAAGTTGTGTAATTTGATTTCAGTATATCGATATTGTAATCTCCTAGAATAATTGTTAAGATGCCTGTTGGGTAATCTAGAAGTTTTGTGTCTAACGCAAGTTTGAAATGATTCAAGTTGCCGTCGCTATTATAAAGTGTTATCACGACAACACCACGCCCTTGGATTTCAGTTTGGCAAGCTATCGCTTGAATTGTTCCAGTTGCATTGTTATATTTAGTTATTTTATTATGTGACAGTTTTTCTTAATTTATATATAAGATAACTCCTCCTCCTCGAGTATTTTGTTTAGAAGATTGAGCTAAGAGTTTATATCCAGCTATATTGTACATACGTTCTGTACCTTTTGTGCACCAGCTCTCACAAATTGCAACAAAGTCAAGATGGAACGTAAACGATTCAATGTCGTGTTTTAGATCATGGAATCTAGTATTGGCGCTAATATCTCTCAGATTAAAGTGACAAACAGAGATATGTTTAAAGTATTTTGGTAAGACATTTATATTAGTTGTACATCGGTTAGGAAACTGGAATAGTAGTCTGTTGTTTTCCTCTTGGTTTAAGACATCCTTGTCAAATGGATTCATCTGCAGGTATCCTAAGAAATAATAAGAATAGTAATGATAAGTAAAAGCGGTGCTTCACTGTGTCTAGTGCTCCCTTGAAAGTGTTGAAGGTTCGCTGGCTGCTAGCTGGCAGAATGCGGAGAAAGTTCTACTAGTGCTCCACGCGCGGAGAAGGCAGCGATTGTGAGATGCTAGTAGTAGCGGCAGCAGCCTGTTGGAGCGCTGCTGTTCCACTAGACTCGGCTGCGCTCTTCATATGAGCTCTCTCTGCTGCACTCTGCTGCCCCCTTTCTACGTGATTCGGGATACCCCACTTCGTGGGAAGGTACATTAAACACCACGAGCATTAAAACTCGTTCGTCATTGCTGCTGCTGCTTCTTTTTCTGTAAACAGAGAAGTTGCTGGCTTTGTTGCGGTTGTCAACATTTCATGCCTTGCCGCTCCAAGGGAAAACGCCGTTCTTATGGTCGGCGCGATGATTTGTTAACATAACTGCTGGCGCCACACTGCGGCGTGCCGCCTCCGGAACCTCAGGAGTGATTACGTTTTGCTTCACCTTATTATTGTTGGAACTTTACAGCGCCTGGGCTGCTCATCCCTCCACCGCATAGCCACAAACACTACACCAAAATAATCAGTACACGCATCACTCTGGTATGTCACTTCCTGGGTTTATCGTCCTTTAAATCAGTTGGCTCGTTTAATGACATCATAACTTTGTATATTGTATGTGTTTATATTCTATATTTTATACAATCCTTGTAACTGCATTTGTGAGCTCCTGACGCCGAGCCAAATCTTTGTACTTAGGTATTATCGACACTAAATGTGTGAATAAATGGAATTTGTGAACACTGCATGCGGGGCTAACTAAAGCATCAAAGCGTACTGGCGCTTCGTTATCAATGTGCTACTGCAGTGAGGTAACTCGGTAGACACGCGTGAAACGGCTATAGACTTGTTAGCTGAGAAAATTATGGTTCTACTTTCCACACGCGTTATATTAGAAAACTTGCTTTATCAAACCTTTGAAAGACCTACAATATATATATATATATATATATATATATATATATATATATATATATTTATATATTAAGAACTACAAGGACACTTATTGCTTCATGTAAATTCTGTAAAATTAAACAGTCGAAAAACGTGATGGCAATCCTAACGTCACATAACAACGATTTTTATCGGGGCATTATTTTTTAAGCTTGTCTGCTACATGTTATAAGACTATAGACCTCGCAGCTATCCGGTTTTCGTCAGTTACAGTCTCCGCGTCTTTAGTTATACACTTGTGCGTCATGGAGACCGCTATGGCTGGTAAGTTCATCCTACGTCGCAACTGCGAGCGATGAGAGGTATAATTTAAAAAGCGTATAATTCTGCACATAATGAATTTCAGTACGAAATTGACAGCCCTAGCCTAGTTGAGTGACCAAATGAAACCTGCCAATTTTAAGTTGTTCTGGTATCTAATTACCTATTTCTCTATACGCGTGAAGCATATAAAGACTTAACATTTTTTTTTCTTCGTGTAACGAGCATATGCATCCGTCGAAAAATTACTATTGCAAAAAGTTAAATTTTTGTTTGCCGCTTTGCGTCCGAATAGTCTGCATTTGACGGTTATACGAGGTGTGTTCAAAACGTATCGCGACTTTTGTGTTTTTTCAAAAATTATTCATTTATTCATGAATATCTATTTTGTCCCCTTCAAAGTAATCCCCATGAGATATTATACACTTGTGCCAACGGTTTTTCCAATCTTCGAAGCACTTCAAAAAACCATTTTTTTTATCTTGTTCAGCTCCTCCTTCGATGCCGTCTTTATCTCGTCAAGCGTAGCGTAACGTCGTCCTTTCATGGGCCTCTTCAGTTTAGGGAACAAGAAAAAGTCACAGGGGGCCAGATCTGGGGAATACGGTGGCTGCGGCATCATTAGTGTGTTGTTTTTGGCCAAAAACTCGCGCACAAGCAACGATGTGTGAGCAGGGGCGTTATCGTGGTGCAAAAGCCAATTTTTGTTCTTCCACAAATCCGGGCGTTTCTGGCGGATTGCTTCGCGCAAATTGCGCATAACTTGCAGGTAATATTCCTTATTGACCGTTCTACCCTGTGGCAAGAACTCATGATGCACCACGCCCCTGCAATCGAAGAAAACTGTCAGCAAAACTTTCACATTCGACCGAACTTGGCGCGCTTTTTTCGGTCTTGGTTCGTGCGGCAGCTTCCATTGAGATGATTGAGCTTTGGTTTCCACGTCATAACCATAAACCCGATAAATATATTAAAAAAAAAAAAAACATAAACCCACGATTCGTCACCAGTTATGACCCTCTGGAGCAAATTTGGGTCGTCGCGGACAGAGTCCAACATCTCATTAGCAATGTTCATGCGATGCTGTTTTTGGTCGCAATTGAGCAATTTTGGTACGAATTTCGCGGCGACCCGTCTCATGCCCAAATCATTGATAAAAATCGAATGGCACGAGCCAATCGATATGTTTAGGTCCTCAGCAACTTCTCTAACGGTGATTCGACGATTGGCCAATACCATTTTCTCCACTTCATTACTTTTTTCGTCTGTTGTTGAAGTGCTCGGGCGTCCGGCACGCTCTTCGTCGTTCACATCTTCTCGGCCTTCTGAGAACATTTTGTACCACCGATAAACGTTGCTTCGGTCCAAGGTAGCTTCTCCGTATGCCACAGTCAACATTCGGAATGCATCCGCGCACTTAATTTCGTTTTTCACACAAAATTTGATACAGGTTCTTTGATCCATTTTTTTGAATAGGTAAAAATCGAAGACGATCCAAAACACGTGCAAGGAAAGCAGCTGTCAACAATTAAGTGAACATTCAAAATGGCCGAGCTTGTCGGCATAAGTGAGAGACATGAGTACCAACATAACGCCACAAAAAATCGAAATTCGAATATACGTAACCCGCGAAAATTCAAAAGTCGCGATACTTTTTGAACACACCTCGTAGATAAACAGGGCAAGAGTGGACATTGCTTTCGGAATGTTCCTTCATCAGGAACCGAAGGAATACCATCGGTGTAAGAAAAATAAGCACCTGGATGGAATTGCCGACTTTGCTGTTGTTGTAGCCGAATACACGGGAGCAGTTCACCTTACGGCCTACTCCATGTCGACACTGCACACTGAGTGCATCAACGATGTGCCCATAGCTAAATAACGTAATGCGACGACAATAATAATGTAGAAACGACGCAAGGTAACAACAAAACAGCCGCCTACGAGCGCCAGTCAGTCGACTGAGCACACAACATTGAGACCGCCATAAACAACCCAAGGCCCGAGACCGCTTAGCTACATGCTAATGATAATAAGGCACGTGCGCTACCGCCGACCTTTCAAGTTTTCGGACTGGCCCTCCGCTAAGATTTAACGCCTACAAGAATGCTTTTCGCTTTGCTTTATAGACGGACCCCCATAAACACAAATATGCAACTGTGGGGCTCGAGCCCACCTATGGTCTCCTCCGGTCGCGAGACGCTGGCAAATGAATCACGCTACCGGGCTCGACACAACCGACCTGTCGCGCCACAACCATAACATCTTCAGCATTATCATCATCATACCTCCGTATCTGACCTTCGGCGGTGTTACCGCTGAAGACCACGCATGCTATGATAATGCGCAGTTTGAACCAGCCGATCAGCAAAGAGGACAGGTGGGATATTCGAGATGTCGAATGTTTGAGAAGATTCGATTTTATCGTTTAATATTATTACGATATGAACATTACGGCATCCCTTGAGTAAATAAATAGATCGAGATTCTTTTTTATCTAAATGCTCTCTGGGTGGAAGACAAAGTTATCAGAGGAGACAGAAATGCCATCTTAAAGAAGAGAGGGAGAGAGAGAGAGAGACAGCTAAAATCATTCGAGCTATATGCCAACCTGCTGCAGGTTGGTTCTACGGGAAGAACGGAATGCTCAACTATCGAAATTTTTGCAATTTCTGCCCCACCAGACTGTGCGACATATGAAGGACCAGCTATCCATGTTTTACTTACAGAGATTAATAAACATATTCCCGTCGTTTTTAGGCTTCCTATCAAATCGATTAATACTATAAAAGGACGCACCGGCGTAGGAAAGCGCCTTGATAACAACATGGTTATTTCGCTGCTTGCTTGGACTAACCCTGATAGACCACAGCACGGCTTCCTTAATATAGGCAATAGCTGAGATCACCAGCGTCCATATGAACTTAGTTTCAAATATGCGGCTCTCTCCGCGCTGGTACGATACAAATTGGTTTGCGCTGAAGCAAGTTCTACTTAGAACCGTCCAGCAATCGTCCTATGACCCAACTGCAGCGGCTATTTACTCAATGTCGATAATAACGACAGCATTATCGAAAGTTTCAAGGCCTCAAAAAGCGGGTATTTGCCGATCAACAGGAACGCCTTTTTATACTAAAGGCACAACAAGAACCTCACTTTATCACACGACAGCCTTACAACTTTACAAGCTGTTCAATTCCATCGGAAAAACTCCTGGGCCAGTTTTAGCAGCTTTTATCCACGCGGATACAGTACTTTTCGAGTCTCCTATTTCAGATGAGCTTGAAGCGCCTAAGACATTTTTCGCTGGGGCTCTTAAGGAAGATTCCTTCGGACCGTCGTGTGGCGGCCGATATGAAAAAGAAGATTTGTCTACAAACTACACTCAAGCATACTAACAAGACGCCTCACGGGTTTTCTGACAGCACTGGCGTTTCTTCCAATTGAGCAGCACGGATTTAGGACTGGGCATGATCTCAGCCTGCGAAGTACTTCTAGAGCAGATCTCAATCTCATTAAACCAAAAAAACTTTTTTAGTTCGCGTTTTTTTTTTTTATTTCAAATCTCACTTCGACATCGCGCTCTGTGATATTGTCTTGAAGAAGCTTGGGACAGGCTAGACTTGGAACACGAATGCTTACTCCACTTAGCGCACTTCTAAGGGCTAACCAAATTATTCTCAATGGTCGTCTCGAGGTAAAACATTTTTTTACAGTATATAAATGCGCGTTGCAGAAAAGTGGTTATCGCAGCAGCTGGTATCAGAAACCCAACACAGTTGTTCGTTCGGACGACCATGACATTATTCACGCTTGAAGTGGTAGCTCGTAGCCCGTAGCTGCTTACGGTATCCACGTGACATGAAAACATCTTAACACTTTACATCTATGGCAGTTGGATAGGGTGAAGTCAGCTTTCTTAAAGCGAGTACCTGGTTTTCCGTCGAATTCGTGCAACAGATTAGTATAGATGCTCGCGGACTCGTAGACCACTTTAGTTTATAGCAGGAAACGTTTCGGTCCGAGTGTTCTCAAAAAAGATCTCTAATTTTCAGATAATTGTATTTACCCACCCTTGTCGTCACCTTACCACTACATTGTTCACGGATTTCATTATCTAATATGCCAGACTGCTGGGTTTCATGAACCCAAGGAGGACTGCAAATGCCGTCGTTGTGGCGGTCCATGTCCCCTGTATCACCTACTCTACTGTACTGAATCCGTGTCGCTCTCTCAGCTCCAGCGAGAACACTCATAAACCATTTTTACCACATTTGCCATACATATTACGTTTATAGTTACATACCCAAACAGGAAGCACTTTCAATAAATAAAAAAAGTAGTTTAGAAGTAGTAACTAACCATACAATAGGAAGATCATCTAAGCAAATAACGACATTGGAGTCTAAGCCCAAATGTTTTAGAGACTGCGTTGAATCAAAATATATGTTTTAGATTCCAGTTTAGCCTAGTCTAACAGTTGTCCATGAAAATTCAAGTATTCGAGCGCTTTTAATTTTAGCCATGCTCTCATTGCCGGTAGCCAAGTGTTCTATCCGCATCATATTGTATGCCTTTCCATCTTTAGAATATTGTCGTTTTAAAATATTATCATACGCCTATTTTCGTGTGAATCCTATATTTGCTGCACATGTGCTTACCCTTAATGCTCACCTTTTAGTCGAAGCAGCTTTCTAACAAACTACTACTACTGGGCTTTTGTTTGATGTGTTTATCGAAATTGCAGTTATGGCTGTTATTCTGCTACCTATCGACATCAGTTTGTTATTTTGGACTCTAAACGAAATACAGCGGGAGAGACCTGCGCCTTTTCTGAGGCATTCCTTCCTAGACAGGATATACTTCAGTTTTCCGACTTATTCCTACCAATCTCTCTACGTGTTTAATCTTACTAATTATAATGAGTTTATAAAAGGAAAACGACCCGTCGTGCACGAACTCGGACCGTACGTATTCAGGTTAGTTCTGTCTAGGTGTACACCCATTAAATTTTTTGCAAGTTGACGTTTGCATAAGGCTGCATAAGCTTTAGTTGGATAAACTAAAAAATAAATAAACGTTTAGCATTTAGTGGCATACTATTTGTTGCGATTCACTGGGGTGACAGGTATTTTGTGGGTTAATTTGCATGCAGTACTAATACACTTTGACAAAACTAATTATTCTCTTATTTCAGGGGAGATTAGCCTAAGGCCTCTGAAGTATATCCTTCACGGAAGACAGTTTGTCATCCATATAACTAGCGTAAACTCTCAAACTTGAATTCACTAACTCTCACATGGAATTCAGCACGTTGACATAAAATGTGATGAAAGCCGTGTACTACAAATCGTGTTATCGCGTGCCTGTTGGTACGCTCTGGCCCCTTCCACTCCGCATTTCTCATCACTCAACGGCATCATTTGTTTAGTAGTAGAAGTGTCCCAGAAACAAAAAAAAATCCCAGGAAGAACAAGATGTGTCTAATTGGGTAAGCTTGACTCGGAGAGAAAGCATTTAAATATGTTATGTCTTCATCATATGTGCCGCTATGTGACTAATTTCTAAGTGTTCAAGCCCTTAAAGAATAAGAAGGTGGGGAGCCTTGCTACCATCGGATTTTTGATCAAAATAGAGGCCGTTAAACTCTTCATTCGGGAGTTGAAAAGTATGTTAACTCTAAGCCGATAAATGCGGGTAAAATCATGTTGTAAAATGTTACTACTGTTACTGCTTTATTTGTCAGTCAGCTCTTAATATGTCTTCACTTACCTTAACTTTGTCCAGGGTCACATACACCAGAAATGACGGAAAATTCAAAGGCGATTTGGTTCAATATGATGACAGCAAGCTATTCGCCTATGAGCCCAGCATGTCAAATGGCAGCCTGGAGGATACTATTACGACTGTGAACTTTATCGGCATTATTTATTTTTATCCAAACGGCACGCCGCGCTGGAAAATACGAAAGAAGAGCCTTTTTTTAAACATCACCGTCAACAAATACTTTTTAACCGGGTAAGTTAATCTTATTATTTTGCCATATTTTGCAAATTTGATTCTCCAAAATATACGTTTACTGCGATACACGTTGTTACTTTGCATTGATGATTTGAACCACACCTATAATATCAGTATTTTCCATATTTTAGCTTGAAAGGATTTCCAAAGCTATACCTTGCGTTGCTTTCACGGACCTGCGCAGGTGGTATACGGCATAGGTACCAATGAGATACTACATTGCCCAGGCGCTGAACCGACATGGTCAGGCGTACGTAATAAATATCGGGAAAGAAAAGACGGACATATGCGTTCTCTGCGACGCCGGGCTGCCCGATGATACCGCGCATACCGCGTACGGCGTTGTCTGCGTACCGGGATAGCTCACCGTTCAACCTACGGGCATCTACCGCGCTGATGATCGTCGCGCACATGGTCGATTCGACGACTACCTGGGGTGTTGAGCTAAAATACCTCGATGGGCTTATGTGCGAAAATATACGGCTGGAGATTACTCGCCGGGTGCGATTTGTCGCCCGGAGCCCCCCTGATTCAACCCAGCAGGACTTATCTGCTCCGGATGCACCTAAAGACTAAATAGAGGGTTAAAGCCCAAGGCTCCCCCCTCCTGGTTTCAAAGTAATGGTTCACAATTCCGAACCGGGGGTAGTTTTTTGTGGGTAGGACGCCTTACACTAGCCTTACACTACCCGCCATAATATCGGCTGGTGTGCGTAAATGCATTTTCAATCCTAAAAAAAAACTTGCGTTGTCGGAAGTGGCTTTTTTGGCACCTAGGCAGCAGAATCTTCCCACCGTATGCCTCCGGCTCTGCACACATCTCGCTTCGACACACTTTGCAATGGAGTGATATTGAAAACTAACGTGAATGGCATCTAGAGAACATAATGCGTCTACAGAATAAGTGCGAGCCTCTTTGTTTGCTTATTTTAGAGTACTACTATAAAACTATTCTGCAGAGGTGCAAATAGTGTCCCATTGCACTTTCTTACGGCTTAGATTTTTAAGGCTGAGCATTTGCTTTTTATCCTAGTTTTAATGAATAGCAAGAGGTTGAACCTTCTAAATCCACAATTCGATGGATACATGTTTTCAATGTAACTTGGACAAAACAACTGTGTTTATCTGTGTATAACCGTAGGCTATTACCGCGGTTTCGACCGACAGGTGTCAACGGCGGCCCCTTCACATCTAAATTGGTGCTCCCAAGGCTAACGCACTTTTACTTTTAAAATTGCACCGTCGGCGCATAGTACGCAGTGTTTTAATTGCGGCTCTGTGATAAATGCTCAGTGATAGCTCAATGTGTTTTTTTACGCTATTACGTCACGGTGGTCCTAATTTGCACTTGTCTCGACATGGTCACAACAACTTGCTCTTTATCTTAGAGTAGATCATCCGAGTCGCGACTTTAAACGCTATTCGACAATCTGAGGCTATGCGTGCCTTACGCAAATTGCAGCATATCTCTTCTTTTTGATTTGAATTTACCCGCGTAACCCACAGCAGATGCAGATGGTGTTACAAAAATGCATACACCGTTGCGACACCAAAACAATGTGTTGTCTACCAACGGCCCCAACAACAACAGCTGGAGGGCTACCGCTGGACTAGAAGGAGCAGACGTCGGCGGCTACTGCTGACAATAGCTTACCGCCGGCGCCAGGCACGCGGATATAGCGGATCAAAGACCTCGTAATCCACAAGAGAGTAGTGCAGATTTAGAATTGGTTGAAATTACGATGTGTGACAGCCATAGAAACCCGAAAACTTTACTAGCCATGGAAACCAGTGAAGTGCCCCCAAATAGAGGGCTTTAGACGAGCAACGTCGGTAGTTCAGTTGTGTGGTAGGCTTGTCGCCAGATATGGTGGTGTCGCGGCTGTGTGTAAATTATAGCTTACCAGGCCGGACTCGGTGCTCTACTTAGACATGCATGACAATGACCACAGCAAGGTTTTAAAGCCTGTAGAGAGTATGTTTCCGACGTTGGCTGAGAGCCCCACCTGGAAAGGCATTAAAAAGATTACTGAACGGCAGGATTTTGCAGCTTCTTTTCATGCTTTGGAATACTGGGGTGTTAACTGGGGCTATGCCGCTAGATGGCTTGTTCGATAATGTTGGCAAAGTACTCCTCACGGAGAAGTTTCTTTGGCAGAAATTGCATCACGATGAGATACTCGAATTCCATATGTTAGCATGTCTTCCTGAAGGCGGTTGCAGTAGACCAGAATGAGGGATTTCCATCTATTCACAAAGCCTGCCTGACCTGGAGTGCGCATATCGAGAGGAGTGCTGCCTAGAGCGCACCTCAGGTAGTTTCAATCTAGTCTTGTTCTACATACTACCTTACGATGACGATGCTTATGGAACCGATGCGAACATTAGAATTTACAGCCACAATTTTGACCGTTGACTTGAGCTACCGTATTGGCTTCGGCGGTACTGACGAAAATGAAAGTTGAGTAAAAGAGCGTTTGCAACACAGATGCGTGACATCTACTGCGCAAGACCGGGAACAGTTCACATACGTTTGTCATAGCGGAAAAAGCAGCCCGTGCCCGTCCACAAGCGCGCTACACATGATGTTCCTAACAAGCTTGTCTCTCGAAAGCGAAGCTTGTGTTCCCTTAGACACGGGTTCATGCAAATGGGGCAGCCGATTGACATAGACTTCGTAATTCGCTAATTAGTCACCTCCTAGTAT
Source organism: Dermanyssus gallinae (assembly GCA_003439945.1). NCBI lineage: Eukaryota > Metazoa > Arthropoda > Arachnida > Mesostigmata > Dermanyssidae > Dermanyssus > Dermanyssus gallinae. Next base: position 2,578,438 of record QVRM01004188.1, on the reverse strand, counting down.
GAATTAGTCACCTAGCTCCTCCTCGTATAATTTGCCTCCACGTATAAATCAGCAGTTGAGTATCCACTCATCCTGGATCAGCACCTCATGCATTCTTTTGAGGCGCAGGATGTCAGAGAGAGCAAGTTCTGAGTAGTATTCCAAAGCGGAGGAGCAGTGGTGCCATTGTGTCTTTTACGAGCATTGTTTAGTCTTCAGATGGTGGTGAGGAACGTTCGGAGACTATCACTGCGTGATGCCGTACGACTTTTTGAACTGAAGTCAATGCTGAGTTATAGACTCCGTAAAGTATGAACACAACTTTGGACGGCAAACTTTGCTCATCTAGAGGAATGCACGCATCTGTTACCACGTATCTGTAGCGGGCTCTCTGTGCACCTCGGGCAGCAAGGAGATGCTTCGTATCATGCTCACCGGTCGTGGACCGATAGTGGCCAAAGCCTCGGCAGAGACTGACATTGACATTTTTATTTGTTGGTACCTTTGGGAAATAACTCGGATGCTTTATCCGTCGCGCATAGGCAAGATATTCGTTACCTATATTTGCTACCTTGTGTGCCCCACTTTAGTTTTCACCAGCCATTTGGCCAGTGCCGGTGCCGGTTCTGCTCGCAGGTTTGCTTTACACACCACACAATGAACTGTCAGACGTCTTAGCGATATATGCCGTACTTAACGTGGGGTGGACGTTAGCGTCGTATAAAGCGTCATTCGCTTAGTTTATGCGTTAAAAAACGCGACTAAGTTGTAAAATAAATTTTATACGTGAGCCACCTTATTTATGCAGGTTGTGACATGCCCTTAATTTGTTTATTATTGTTAAATATTTCCATTGTCAACGTATTTATTTTGAAAGCATGTGGCTGCGTCGGTGCCATTGCGGTAAGTTTAACTCGCTGGCGCTGTATACGGGGACAGCGTACAAGAGCATTAATATTTATCTTTTTTTCGTTCATATGCATTGCAGCTATCACGACCCAGATGTGGGCGACCTTCAAGATGCTTCATTGAGTTACATTGGCGACCACAAATATGCTTTTTTCGCTTATCGGAATGAAGAGTCTTGGAGCTATTCGGTGCATACCGATGCTAAACGAGTCAACCAGATTGCCCTTATCGACCAGATGCCGTAAGTAGCCCTCAGGCAGATCAGATATATATATATATATATATATATATGTGCAATCAACTTTGGGGCCGAGTGGAAACCAGTCATACCCGCGTGTTTAGAATAAAAGTGGGCATCCGTTGAACTGCATTAAACATTAACTCAAAACAAAACAAAAATTGTGCTGGAGATCATTCTCGAAAAATGAAACTCTGCAATTTTGGCTTTCATGCTTAATTATTTTTTTACAGTATGATCATATTAAGTACTACGTCCAAACGAATGCCTGTCTTATATCCGATCACTTGGTACCAGCTGTTCTTGGTGCTACGTGCTGTGGTTGAGAAATAACACAAGTTCCGTGACATTTTTTTAACAAGATCATTTAGTTATTTATTATATACATTTTGACAACGGTATATTTCATACATTTACAAATAATTGCAAGAAGTCTATAGTAATTTAAACCTACTACAGTTACCATTGCGTTGGTAAAAGTTGCAGCCGGAATGAAATTACTTTTGTTTACCTCTATGCGAGAGTCAATTTAAGAAGACTAGTGTACCCATCATTGACGGAGTAATAGGTGTGACTTTAAATGTTTAAGGATTTCAAACAATGCAAGCTAACCGGAAGAGTGTTCCACTCTCTGACAGCTCGAACGCCAAAAGCTTGGCTGCCGGAGCGGTTTGCATGAAGATGCTCCAATTTTGTTCTTGATGTTTCTTGATGAGTTTGTGATGACAGCAAGTCGACGGATAAGAGTCTTTACATGCGCGTTGCCAGAAAGGTTTGCATCCACTGTTACATCCAGGATTTTGACACATTCGCTGGGTTGTATCAGGTGGCCATTTATAATTACAGGTGGCATTCGAAAGATGGCGTTACCCTTTCCGAAGTCCACTACTCGAGTTTTCCTTGGACATACACATCTAAGTGAATGCATACGCTAGTATTTCGACTTACTTTATCAAATTAATCACGCATGTGCGTTTTATTTATTGAGAAGTACCTTTAGCATATTATTTTGCATTTTGAGCTAAGGTTAGTGCGATTCAACAGATGCAAAGCTCGGCATGATTGTTTTTTTGAAAGGATGGCTGGGGCTCTGGTAATCGCAGATTTGGTCATTCAACTCTCACTTTAAAAATAGATTTTTGCTCCCACATGCTGAAAAAGTGTTGATGCATTTTTATAAAAACAAAAATATGTTTATTTTTATATAAAGTGTTTTTGTTTCCTTCAAAATAGTTCCCGCCAGCTGTAGTGAGCTTGTATCTATATTTTTCTTTGTCTCCTCTATAATCACCATTTTTCGATTTTATTTATTCGTGGAGACAGGAAAAATTTGCACGGGGCCGGGTCCGGCGAATAGGGAAGGTGCGGAAATAAAGATTTCAAATAATCCGACATCAGTAACGATGTGTGTGCCGGTGCGCTGTCGTTATGGAGGATCCAAGACTTATTATCAGCCTCTTGCGTTAGATGTTCTCGCGCATTTTTTTTTAATTTTCGTTGTAGTATTTTGCATTGATCGTAAGACCAGTTGGTAAAAATTCGTGGAAGATGCTTCTTTTGTAGTAAAAAAAAACTGTCAAAGGATGTTGGTGTTGGATCTGTCTTCGATCGATTCTCTCCTTGGAAGCACCACTGGGAAGATGGGCTTTGGCCGCAACGTCGTAACCACATACTCATGACTCATCTCTTGCTACCTCTCCTTGAAGAACCTAGGGGGTTATACTACCGTCCCGAAGGTTCAATTCAGATATTTCCCAAAGGGGATTAATTTGCTAGAAATTCAAAATTTTTAACGAACTTCGCTGCTTGTTTTTTGACGCATTAACTATTGGTCAGTATTGAGACAACTGAAAATATGTTATCTCCCATTCCTTAGCTATCTCTTCGATTATCTGAATTACTCCGCCATAGGCTGTCGCTTGACATTCAGAAATGCAGCATCTGTTCGGGCGACATTATTTAACTGGGCTAATCATGGCTTAGAGAACCCGCTACCACACGTTTGCGGGAAAACCATTGTTCAAAAGAACGTTCCCCCAAGCACCTAAGGTTTTTGGCCCTGCTTCGGGGTTGATATAGCTATATATCTTGTAGCTGCTAGTAAAAACCCTATACATATTTAGATGTCAATATATGATTAAACTGCTGTTCTAAGGTTTAATAGGTAAAAGCTAATTAAATAGACACGCGACTTAGGAACTTACGTAACTGTGAGCTTAGACTTAGCGTCTGCATCAACAAATTAGCCAGAGCCCCACCTTAACTGATTAACATTTTTTGTTGTTGCTGTGTAGTATAAATATACTTTACACACTTGTTTTTATCAAAACAATGGTTAATTTAAAGATGTTTTTTGCTCTCTGGTTTGGGAGTTATAACTCTCTTAATTAATTAACGAATTAGATTCCCGGCGAAGGGGCAGATTGACACGTGCAAACCCCAATTATTGCAGCTTTTTCTTGACAAGCACTATGTGCTAGATATCGGTAGGCGATGTCGTTTGCTCACGCACAGCTCATGCTACTACCTATCGCTTACCACACTCATTTACTCGTTGTCGTTTTCACCTAATAAATCCATATTACCTATTGTGCAGCACACTCTTTATGTAACAATAAATGCTCGATTAATGTCTAAACTCTAAAAATATATATATGTTTATGTTGTTTAATTTGCAGTTATATGTCGCTATATAAAAACCAATGCAACAAAGTTGAGGGTACAGGTAAATATTCTACAGATAAATACACTTAAACGCTCCGCAGTCTGTTTTAAAATGCTATAATTTGGGAGAGTAAAAATACCGTTGATAATCAGGGCTAAACATATACGAATAGAGGGTCTTGTCACTACGAGTTTTGTTAAACTGTTCTGTCTGTTATGAGGCGAGTGCAATATGAATAGCTTGACACAAAATGTAAAGCAACACACGAAGAGGTAGTGACGTGTGACCTCTTTTATGCGAACACCCTATGCATATATATATATATACTTATTTATTTTGTGTATTTAAAAATACAATTGTCTTGTATGAACGCTTCAAATAATTATACAAATATTAAAAGTGGTTAAAGCTAATTTCCTGTGCTTCCGCACCTTCCCTGCGCCAAGTCGCATCTGATAGGCTTTTCAACGACGGTACCGCATCACACGATGCCACGTGGTACCTGGGGCATCTTTCATCACATCTGATACAGATACATGTATCTGCAGGTGCATGAAACCCCCCGTCCCGCATAGAATGTGATGAAAGCAATGAACAGCAAAAGCGCGTGAGAACGTGTCGGTTCGTTCGTCCGGCCTGATTCCGTGTTTCAGAGGTAATCGCACCCGTGCTATTGAAATCAGGATCGATCTCCGCCATTTTCCCCTCCCAAGAGCTGATAAATTGCGTAGGCCGGAGTGGAAGGGAGTTTGAATCTACGCGTTAGGTCCTCTATAAGCAACGGCGTGTCACATAGCAGATAAATGTTCAGCGATGTACGATGCAGACCTAGAGCTCGCTTTAGGAATGCAGGCTTAAACCGCTCGAGCTTTTTGAACTGCGCCGACGAGAGATAATCCCAGATGACTTGTATTCCGTAGGAGGCGACTGGCGCATGACCTCTTTTATATGAACCTTAAGCGTAAGATGGTAATGACCCCTCGCACAGCTACGTAATGAGCCTCCCCACGTAACTGGAAGGGAAAACGCGGCAACAATATTACCAGGACCAACGGCGACAAGACTAAAACGACAATTCTCGCCTTAAGTCGAGCGGCTGTACTATAGCCGTCGCCGTTAGTCGGGTAGAGCCACCGCGTTGTAGCTATCAAAAGATAATATTGAGTAGCCTCTGCTAAAAATGCAGGGGAGGACAGTTAGCCAGACCTTAACAGCACCTTACTAGCAAACGTCCTAGAACACCCAGCCCATCAACATATCGCGTGAGAAATAGCAGCAATTGGTGTAATAGAATGAATGTAGATAAATATAATAAGGAGAACAATGAAGTGTAAGAAAATAGCACACGCCAGCTTTCTAGGAGAATAATGTTTTAGTGCTTCTATTTAGTCATGCTTGCCATGGACGTCTAAGAGTCTTCCTGCATAAGAGGCTTTATCTGGCCATGCATGCTACCTTGAGTCGTTAAGTCTACCGTTTAGTTGCACGGTATGACGATGGAGGGAGCCGTGATCGAAAAATGTCAGAGATCTGACCATGATCAATAAAAAAAAGCTTTTTGTAGAGATTCGCAGAGGTCCTAAAGAAGCCCACCCTAGAGAAGCAAAGCAATCTTCCAAAAAACATAATGACATATATCAATTCAGGTGTGCCAGTTGACTAAGACATGTGAACATAGCAAAACGCCGGATTTTAGTAGCGTAGAAACACAAGTTGCGGTAAGCATTAATCAAAATTGAGACAAGTGTTAGTAGGCAGGTTGTGTAAAGGAAGCATTTAAACATGCATACATATATGCAATTAAACAAAAGAGGGCATTTTGTGTTATTAGGTGTACATGCGAATAAAGCCAATGAATGCTTTTACAATTTTATATAAAAGACACTGAGCGCAAACTAGTAATCCCCAACGTAATAATATGAAATAATACGTTATAAAATCATTTTCAATCTTGATAATGCATTGGTAAAGAAAAAAAACGAATTTAACATCACCATAGAAAAATAAAAGTTAGGTCACTGGACAAGGGAATAGTCGTAAACACCCCGTCAAGTAAAATGGCAACGGCCCTAAATACGACAGCAGTAGCACTTACCTTGCGTTTACTTATTTTGGTGAAAACTCAAGTGCAGTATAGCAAGAAAATTGCAATCGGGCCAAATAAAACGGTTGGTGCAAAGATAACTTATGCCAGTGGCGAAGATGGCACACGCCCAGTAAGAAAGTTTTTCAATAGCGTCACCCTGCACGTTTGGCCACCATAGAATGCGTATTTCGTGCGCTATGAAAAGAGACCAGACACATTTACGAGTACTTAGAATAGTTCCTCTGTGAGTGCCGGTGGGCTGAGGAAGTCGGCGGTTATGAGTGGCATAATCTATAGCACATAGCCACCTATTCAGCATATGTGACGGCATGACTAGGGTGCTAGTGCGCCAGTCATAGTTGTCATCTACCAGGGTATCGCCAGTTCGACCCGCTGTTGACGCAATTTTTTCGGAGCAATGCTCGTTGAGAATAGACAATGAACCATACGGCTGAGGGTCAGAGGCTATGCTGCCGCGAGGACTGCTAGGGAAACCCTCGATATTTCAACACGTCCAGCCATCGGTGCACTAAAGGTATGCCTCACTGCGATTCGAATCCCATAGGGGACCGAGAACAGCCTAGAATTAAGCCAGCCTTCTTAAGAAAGCCCTTCAGCATAAATATATGGAATGTATTTTTATCACTTAGGTGTATTGGTCTAGACAGAAAGCCATTATATTTGTTCACTTATAAAATATATCTAAATACGGGCGAGTTTATGGATTTTATTCATTTAAAAAGTACTTTCTCTTGTTAGCCATAACTCTGCCCCATCTCTGGGCCAGACTCTTTATTCACATGGTAAATAATTCTGGTCTATGCATCTCGAGGAATATTTCCACGTGTTTTACCGTTTGAAATTTATTTCTTTCTCCGTAGATAGTTCCGCAGACATTTTAATAGCACGACGGTCTAATACCCGTTGAATAAGTTGGATGCGACAATATTTTATAATTTAAGCTTGCTATGCTGCAGAGGCTGGATAAACTCGCATGCGGCCCCGCATTTAGCACTTACTGGTGTCGGCCATGAATTTCTGTACTCTGCAGTTATTGATAGTTCCTAAACGTGGTAGTTTTCCTAACTATTTCCTAAACGTGGTAGTTTTCCTAACCGTCTTGTTTTAGAGCACAAACCGTCTTCAACTGCTACTCTATCTGCAATGCCGTAGAGACACTGCACTTTCCTGTTGCTCATTTGGATGTAGATCGATCTCTCATATCTAGCTCCCGCCTCGTGTACTGTCCTATTACTAGCCGGTGCGGACTGCAGACGGAAAGCCCCTATTGGTATTCATGCCGCTCTTTTGAGGGCCATAGCTGACTCCATACATCTCGTACTTTAGCAAAGCCATAAACCTTATTCGGTACAATCGGAACTTGCTGCGTGCAAATCTGATCTGGCAATCACTTAAGGAGAACTCATGGATCCAAACTCAAGGAAAGAAACAACCTCTTAGAATTCAGCGCCGTTCGATAGTTTAGGTTTACACATAAATGACTGGTTTATCTAGTCAGTCCTCACTCGCTCTTCTCGACTTATGCTCGTCGTTCTGTCCGTTCGTGAACAAGGAGGGTGAAAAAGGCCCTACGCAGCCTTAGTTTCTGGTCGGCTTTCGACGTCACCAAAACCATCTTTGGTTGCTTATTATCACCTAAGAGAGTGCAGTTTCATAGTTTTGCAGTTGTCGACTCGCATTCGTATCACCTTTACCGTCTTCGGCTCCGAGTGTCCAAACCCAAAAGTGTGTAACGCAATTAAATACTGCTGCACCACTAACGTCCCCGTGATACTTGTCGGTGACTACAATGTGTCCTCGTTGACTGGTCAACTGCCGGTCCGTCAGCTCCTTTCTAAATAGTTTTCTATTAGTATTTCTTTTTAGTAGTAAATAATTTTTCATGTTACGATGCCGGTACATGATGCTAGATCATTACTTGACCTTGTACTAATTACCGATTTTTACATAAGAACCTTTCTGTAGTACATGGTCTTCTTGCATTTAATCACGGAAGTGTTAGCTTCGCGGTTGTAGTTGATTCTTATGAAAAATCGATTTGTCTGGAGAAGCTTGATTATACACAAATGAGCTTGGAACAAATGACTGTCCATCCTTATCCAATTTCTTTCATACTTCTGAGTCTGTAAATGACATGTACACAAATTTGGGCAGTTGCTGTTTTTACTTAATAACCACGTTTACTGCCCTCTCTTCGACGCGTCTCAAGCCAGACAAAAGACTTTGGATTATATTGCACGCTTAGAATATCGTATTGCCGTTGGTTCCCCGCCGGCCTGCCGGTAAAAATATCCCAATGGTACAGTTCCTTATATGTTCAAGCTAAATATGAACGACATGATTCCGCACAACACGTAAGCACATAAAACTTCAACAAGCTGTGAATAACGTTATGCGGGAAATGAAATGCTGGTATCTACGTATAAATCCTTTGTCTCAAAGCATGCTCATTTATATTATAACGATTTAATTGGTGGTGTCCAACTACCTATATAAATTTTAGCTTACAAGCCTGATGTTCAAGTGTTTGCTGAGCTCGATTTCAGACTTCATGTAACATAATTATTCAAATCTTGGCTATTCCTAAGATAATAATTAACAAATTTCACATGTTTTATTGTAAAGGCATTGAACCTCCAAAAATTGCATTACTACTATCAAGCCAGAATGTGCGATTGTAAATTGAGTAGCAACGAGCGGATTTAGCACACAAGTTATTTGACGTTAAACCGTCTAAAAAGTCGATGCCAACCTTCTTCTTCTTCTATTCGTTTGTCAAATATGTTTAATTTATTCACCTAATATATACAAAACAACTCTTTTGTGCAAATAGAGGCGATTTCTATTATATTTGTATTTATGACGCACCTCACGAGACTAGGGTTATTCCCTTGAAGGGCGGCAAAAACTGGGTCAAGCTGATTCTAGTAGATATCAATGTCCATCGTTTGGCCACTAGGCATTTCAACTCAAGAATTTTAATTACCTCTAAAAATACAGCATCAGTTTGGGGCACATTGTTAAACTGGGCTAATACTGGATTAGAGAACCTATGACTACATTACATGTTCGCTCGGGGACCGTTGCTCACTGCCTAGTAACGTAACGAAGATATATATATATATATATATCCAGAAGCACCACTAACATGCGGACTTTAGCAATAGTTATTGAGCATGTGAGAAGATGAGTTTCAGTCTTATGTTAACACTTAGCACTTTCTCATTGGCGCCATGTTTATTGCAGATGGCGATCTTTTTCCAGCGTTCCAACAACCGCCCAGGAGCGTGAAGATTTTCTCCGGGGATCTTGCTAAACCGTGGCCGTTGTATCTACAGAAGCAACATGTTATTAACGGTGAACTAATCGCTCGTTTTGGCGGAGGCAATGATCTTTTCAATGAAACTGGAGACCGCGTCCTTGATGAGTACGTTTTTAAGCAACTACGAGGACTTTCTCCTGCTAACGAGAGATATACACCATGCAACTCACAAACACGGTTAAAAATGAGTGTTTTTTATTTAGATCATATATAAAACATGTATTGTAGCCCGCGTGTTAGTTCAAATTGTCTTTCTTACAAACAGTCTATTACGCAATATTTATTTTTGTAAGAAATCTCTTCTGCAAGGCGGAATTTGTTAACTGCTACAGAATGTTCTACTCTCTGACTTCTCTAGGTGTCTTTGTCCAAGACCGACGCACATAAAGGGGACGTTCGACGCAACTCTGTTGTACAACTACTTCAGTAATACTGAAGGTGGGAAGTTCTATCCGATGCCAGTTGTGTTTAGCCTACCGCACTTCCTTCACGCGGATTCTTCATTGTTCGTCAACGTTAGCGGTCTGCATCCTAATGAAAAAAAGCACAGCTTCTACCTTGACGTTCATGCTGTAAGATATGCCATATAATTTTATTGAACTATATGTTTTTTTGTATTTATTAATCTGGTGCACATGAATTTGAAGCCAGCACCGGATCGACTCGGCTATAGCAGACAGATGAGTCCTTCGCCCGTAGGCATCGAACCAATGATCGACGCAGCGTTTCCGTGTATAGATTCTGCCTGAGTCTTCTGCTAATAATTAAAATAATTAGCAGAAGCTGCCATGCCCTTTTATCATCCGTTGCCACAGTGACTTTGTCTCCCAGCCCTGCGAGAAAACCCCTCGTGATTTTCTCCATTGTACTCAATATCTCAATATCGGCCGAACGATAAAGTTTGTTCCAGTTTAGTCACTCGTTTTGTAGTAGTGCCATGGGTAAGCACCAGATGGGGCGTAGGCAGCACAGAAGATACATCAGCCTCGGGGTTGACAGACTCGCGCGTAGCAGGCAGAGAGCAGTAATTGGCGCACCTAAAAGCTCAAATTCGTGCCCAGGAAGCTGACAGTTCATAAGATATTGCAAACCACCTAAATCATACAGCCGCGGTGAGGGTTTATTTTCAAAAAAGAAAATCTCACACTTGACTTCAATCAATTTTCCTGAAACAGCCTCCTTTACACAAGCTATATTTCTTTGAACCTCCATGACGTTTCCGGCGAGGGTGTCGTCATGTAGGAATCACGGTCAAGGTTCAGACAAAAAGCCCGATGGAAGGTCGTGTACAGCGACGCAAAATAGAGCGGCCCCAAAAGGGTCACCCTGTTGAACACCGGGGGTGACATGACTCGAGGAACTCTCCCTGCCGAATTAACTAGCTTGAGGACCTACATATCTGGTGTGCTAGCTGCTATACTTGGCCAAGGTGAGAGTCAACGGCCTTAAGCAGGTGATTTCATCTAAATATGCTGAAGGCGTTCTTGAAGTCTAGAAATACGTAGTGAACGATCACCAAATATTTTCCTGAGTGGATAGTGGGGCTAATCTCCTGGGCGGTTTCGATTTTGGTCTCATGTGGTCTAAGCTAAAGCTTAGGCCGACAGCAGGGAATTCGATGCCCGTGAAGGTAAGATTGGCAACATTAGGCATTATGATATCTGCCCTGATGTTTTCGACCGCATCCAAATAATCTCAGATTGCTCGTTCCTGATTAAACAAATTTACCCACGAGTAATATTAAACTTAGCAAAGTAGCCTATCCATGATATCAGCAGCGACAATGCAAATCCACTGCTTCAAGAGGGCTTATCCATTTTGTTGTGCCGGGTTGTATCAATGCACACTTTAGTAATTTTTTCTTACGTAGTTTGTTGTCAGCTGAGCTTAAATTTTGACCATTTTGACCTTGCCACTAAGCTATATTGCTCGATGTAATACATATTTTCTTTAAAATGCCGCCAAGATTACGCTGAACGACCTACAGATGATCTAGAATGTTTATCCCTATGATGAGTTGTATTGAGTGAGTCTTGGCTTTATACTAGACAATTATGCCTACTTTTGACTAAATGTCTTGCATCTAAATCACTACATTTCCCCATAGGGCTAGGTAGCCGTGATATATATGCCTGCATCCTACCTTTAATTTACTCACTGAATATAGCAACGCCTATCCATTGTTTACCACTGAGTACTATCTGTCCTGTCGCAAATTTCCCTATTCCGTCTTATTCTTTTTTCACTCCCATTGTCATTTTACACACTGTATATTTTTAATCCATTGCCCATCAGTGAATGCCCTAATTCTACTACTATACCTCAATTCACTTGGCACTTCCTCATTTTTGTGAATAAGTTTAGGCATTCCAACCTCTTCTTCAAGAAACTCTCGTCTGTTGTACAATTGAAAAGGCACCCTAATAAAAACTTAATTACCTTTTTCTAAATACCTGCTAATTTATTTTATAAACCTGAACTATGTTCTAGTAGAGCGTCTGCAAATTTCAGTTCTGGCACATACATTGATTCCAAATGTCCTTTAGAATCTCATACCTATTAAACTCCCATAGACGTTTGCACCTTAGAGCGTTTGCACCTGTCTTCTCTCTTCTTTATTCTTAACACCTCTTCGGGAGGCCTGGGCCGAAGACCAGTTTGGTTAGCGGCAGGTGAGCGTATTTCATCGGGGCCGTCCTTGATGGGATCCCATCCGATGCGAGTTTCTCTGCGGCATATAAAATCTCGTCAGCTGTGGCGTGTGGTGCCTGCTGAGGAAATAGCGTGGCTATATTTATGATAGACAGCTATTGATGGCAATAAGAGTCGAAACCTTAAAGAAGTAGTATGTAAAGTGTGTGTTTGTGCCCAACTGCATAACGACAGCAATGATTGCAAGCGCTATGCCTGCAAAAGTAATAAACTCTTCGTAGATACAGACGGAAAGTCAGTATCGACCACTAAGCATTTTAAAGTTAGGTGCTAAACCGGAGTCAACATCTAGTCTTATTTATGTCTGGTGTAATATTACAGAAGTAGCGAATAAGATGGTATCGACTCGTCTTAATATCTCCTATATGCAATTGTCTAGTTGCTTACTACGCCAGATAAACATAGTTAATAAAGGTTTCACTGAAGAAGATATCCTGTCAGCGCTTAAAGAAGTCCGTGGTCTTGAACGAGCAGTGTTTTTCCTATAAGCGCTTAATAGCACGGGTTCTGGAACATAAGCCGCGGCAACCTCAGCCAATACAACTGGGACAACAAGCAAGAGCGAAATCAATTAATGTCGATCAAAATTCTCATTTCGACGTGTCGGTTTGGTTGCTTGGCTAATGACAAGTTATTTCTATGGTGGCTGCTTTGGTCTGTCCTTTTTGTGAGGCTTTTTTTTGTTTCAGCCTACACTTCACGATATTCTCGCCGCCTCTAAAAGAAATAAGTTTATATACAAATTCTGTCGTTTAGTGAACTCCACTCAGTTCAACTGATCCTGGTGGTGGCGAGCGTGCATTGTCAACGAAGGTTGCTTGCTAGTATTGTGGTGAATCAACTTCTGCTAAACATCTATAATTTGGATGCAACTGTTTTTTAAAGTGAAAATACAATGTCACCTATGAAGACATATTTGCTTGATATTGTTTTTTTATTATTATGACGGCCTGAATACGACTGCCTCGGCGGCAAAAGACTTTTGCGAACCACAAACGAGCCGTTTTCCGCGGTGAATACGATAAAGTAACCGTTTTTTTTCCTAGACCGTTACAGACATTTTACAGTTCATTCAGCTCGTTATAGAAAACATTTTACACTCGTAATAGAAAAATGTAGTTTGTACAAGTACCGTTGACTTGATATGACGTGACATGTATGTGTGGACAAAAAATGTCTGAATGTTCCTTAGACATCCGAAAAGATGTTCTAAATGACTCAACATATAACGTCGCTTGGGCGTCTTTATAATAAGTTCTTAAAGAACCATCCAACTTCTGGAAACAAATAAAAGTCAACACCAGATACTGATAAAATATTTTATATATAATATTTAATTGTAGGGTTACAGGGAAATGTTAAAAATAATAATTATAGTGAGTAGTTTCTTTCTACCTTAGGTAGACCTTGTTCGTATCCAAAACGAATTGGCACAACCTTTCGTAATAATGCCTATTTTCCAGACATTGCAAAAATTACAATTAAATTGGTAATTTTGGGCAATGCTGTGCATATTTTAGTTCGCCAACTTGGACGCACTATCTCCCTACAAAGAAAGCAGTGTTATTGCTTAATTAATTTAGTATGTAGATCCGTTTTAAATGGCAAACCACTAACTATATTGTATAAGATTCGCTTATTATATATGTGTGTTTATCTTTTCAGAGAACCGGTTTGACAGTTGACCTGCGGAAAAGAATGCAAATTAACATGAGGCTAACCCCTTTACCAACTGAGCCGGTGCCGGACATAATCTTTCCTGTCTTTTGGACAGAAATTGTATGTGCTTCGCTTACTCTAAAATTACACGAAATATGAACGTTAGAGCCCGTACATTAGTGCCTATTAAGTGAGTCTTCGATAAACGAATCTAACTTTTTTTTTTTCTATTTGTATAAACATTATATGTGCAAATGTATTATGCTCATAAGTGTCTTCTCCTGTATTATCAATTGGCAGAAGAACACCCATAATGCTGGCTATATATATATATATATATATATATATATATATATATATATATATATATATATATATATATATATATATATATATATATATATACACAGTAAAATCACTTGGTTCTAGACATCGCTATTTCCCGACGTAGTCTACTTGGAGCTATGCAGTGAGTCAAGCAGTGTTCTAATATTATATATTTATAGATATATAGTTAGTCCAATGCAAAGTTCAACGCCCGACAAATCCCAAGTGTCGTGTCTAGATAGAAAACCTCAGATCAAAATAGACCAGATGTATTTCGGTGCTTCCAATCAACCGAATGTTGACCACTATAGTGTCTTTCTACGACCAGTACAATATTGATTCGACTGAAAAAGTGCAGTAAAGGAAACTCGTGAGATCAGCAATGTTTGAGGTTCCATGGGGAAGACCACATAGGCCAAATCCTGAGACTTGCGAGAGACGCTCACGCGGGGAGCGAGGAAATTGGACTGCTGCTCCGAACAAATGGAGTACCTACCTCAATTCTAGTTTCACGGGAATGCGCCTGTTAGAAAACTACGTTTCATTGATACAAACTCCGTGTAGGCCAGATGACAAGATTATTTTTTCGGAATCGCAAAAACGCTGTCTTCCTTTCTTTTTGGCCGACAGAATAGTCTCTGCCATTACCAGCACGCACTCACCAGAGTCTGCTCTGACTGCTGCGTTTTGTTTTAGCATATTCAAGCATCGACAAACACTGCTGAGAATTGTTCCTTCATATGCGTTTTTAATGGCGCCGCAAAAGCTATCAATCGCAACCTCTGTGCGCTCAGTTTTTAATTTCGATTCTTTCTTGCAGTATAATATACATCTTACCTACGGAGATGGTTTTTGAATTAATCTCAGCTACTTTATTTACACAAAGGTGTTCGTCGATTTTTTTCTGACAATGCGAGCGATTTTTTTTAAACAATTCATGGCGTAAGGATATCTGCTGGACGACTGGGGCGAACCTCATCTGTAGTTGAAGAATAGACGGTTGTCAACACTGCTGCACTATCTCCGCAAAGGTCATAATCTTCGGTTTTAATTTGCACAACCGTCTATTTTAAAATAAAAAATGCTTAATGACAATACGGAATATTAGCTTCTTTATGTTTATCACTTTATATTGTTTTGTAGTACTAATATTCATTGTGGACGAAATTCAATTCAGTATTTATTTCACCATAAAATTGGTAGACAGTTGATTCATGATTCACAACATTGCAGACATAGCTTCTGCTTGTATCTTCTCGATATGTCTGCTGAAAGAGAGTCTAGGGGTTAGTGTGACGCCTAAATACGAGAAATGGCTAACTAATTTGAGTGATTTTCCATAAACTGATAGACCATAATCCCTGGCCTCGTATGACCCTTCTCTGCTAAAACTTTGGCCTGCTGTACCTTCATGTCTAACATACCTTCAGCTCGTTCTGTTCGAAAAAGACCTTTGACTTTTCGGCGTTAATCTTGGTCTTACTCTCTTCGCGCCATTTCGCAGTTTCGTTCAGGTAAAATTGCAGATGGTTACGAGATTTTGCTAACAGACTAGGTCGTCTGCGTTAAGATTACGCAATAAGTCTGCGAGTCCAGTTATATACAAGATAAAAAGAAATGGACTAGCTTAGTCTCCTTGAGCTACCCCGATAGTTTGTGTTACGGGCGTTTGTATATAGTGATTGCCGATCTTGACCTAAATTGTATTGTGCGCTAATATATTACGTACGAGGTTAAAAAGAGGGCCTGTAATGTTACAAATTGTGCGAAGCGTGTCTAATAAACGGTTCCTAGGCAGGCAATCGAAAGCAGTTTGAAAATCAATAAACGTAGCATATGTCATTCCCTTGTTAGAAAGGCGGTTTGATACATGATTTAGAATAAATTTAACTGCATCTGACGTCGATCGCCTCTTTAAAAACCGTATTGTTTTGCTGGGATTTTGTCTTCTACGTAAGAGTACAATCGACCAAAGATGAGCGACGTTAATACTTTGTGAAGGACGTTTGTAACAACTTCGCTTAAAAGGTCCTGATCTGGCAATATGACCCCTCTCGTTAAGATTTGTAAAGTGGGCTAACCACTCTGCGTCATTTATCAGTTGGTTTGAATGACTGGTCTGATTAAAAGAAGTAGCCATGGTTTCTTCACGCTTGCCGAAATTAACCTAACGCGTTGTTGTTCCTCGTAGTGCTGTCTCTTTTCTTTATCCAAATTTCTAAAGATTCGTTTTAATTCAGCCAGCTGTAGGAGTTTAATTGACGTTGTGGGTTTGTACAGACAGATCACTTTCTTTATTTGTCGACATTTTTTTGTCGAACCACTCCTTGTGCCTCTATAGTCTCACGTTCTTTAGTTTTGTGGCTACGTGGATAGACCATTTAAGCGTTTTTCAATATGGTTTAATTCATCTGTGTCCTAGGCCATTTGTAGTGCTTATTCCAGTATATGGACGTCCAATAAGCGAGTGGGTATGCAATGTCGACGAATTGTAGACGAGATTTAACACGGTGCTAAGAAGATGAAAAGAAAAATAAATTATATGTATTGGATGTTCCAGTGCTGCGTACACGGGCTTTCAGCCTTAGGAACTACACGACTATAATGTAGTAATACACATAAGATACTGTAAATAAAACGCTCAAAAAAAAGATGCGACTGGAAGATAACAGACGATTCTCGTAAACTAACTCGGTGGCTTGATCTGAGCGTGACATGATCTTTTCCAAGGAATATATATTATTATTTGCAGATTCAGGTTTAGTTGAATAGAACTAAATAAAATACATTACGGTAAGTGCATAATATATTTATATAGATGTATATTTTTGTGACTACAATCCAGGCGAATTTACCGTCGGACGTGGTTAAACTTTTGGCCGTAATCAAGGAACGAGATATTGTTTGTTGGACAGCGTTGGCTGCGTGTCTTTGCTCGCTCGCGACGTGTGCACTCTTAGGTGGTCTTCTCTGTTGAATGCCTAGGTCGTGTACACTTAGAGGAAATTGCCAGCTTCAGTTGCCAGATGTGTTCAGAACGGAATCCAAGAACGGTAAGAATGAAATATTAAATCGTCTACCGACCTGTATGCATGTGTTCATTCAATTTAATTCAAACAATATTTATTAACGGAACTGTATTTCACAGTTATTAAGCTTTCAATAAAAACGACAATCATATTGCAATTAGACATACTAAAGAGAAATACAATGTTTAGAACACCCACACACGCCCGAAGGTAATGAGACAATGATAAAATTAACATGCCTCATTGTAGGCAAACGCCGATTGCATAACATAACACTAGCACGAAAAGAGCTTTCACGGCAGTCAGGGTCAAAAGCAGCGGCATCAATAGCGGTAGCTGCGACAATCGCAAAGTCACTCTCTTCGAAACAAAAGAACCGATTGGTGACAACACACAAATGGCAACGGCAGCAGCAACGGGTACAACTTCGCCAGCAGAGACTGCCGTAGAGGCGAAGGAAGTCGAGGAAGACAACGCTGGCTTTGTCACAGTCCAATGAAGGAGAAGGGCGAAACAAAGCTTCGAATGCAGAAAGACAGTGTCGGAGTGTATGCTGGGCCAGGCAGGTTTAGCGCACTGAGCGTTGCACGGTAAAAATATCAGGTCAGCCTGCACACCTGGTCTTTCGACAGAAGTAAATGCTGTAAGAACGGTATTTAAATTGCGGAGGCAGGGTGATGTAATGTCGTGCTCTGTGAGATACTGTGTACTCGCAGGTGACTGAATTGATTTAGAGGTGCTGACGCAAAGACTACTAGGTCTCTGCGGCTGCTTTTGTAACTGTAAGAGACTTAGATGAGCAATTGACCTAGTGTCGGTTAACACACTTACGGCGGTGGACATTGCAGTCCTTACGGAAAGGGGGTGTCGGGGCGGCTAGAACCAGTGACGACTTGACAGCAGACGGCAGAAAGTTGAACAAGTCCGATGAGAGGCTGAAGACCTAAATATTTTCAGTGCCTCTCACCTCTGGTCTTGCATGTGATATTCGCCACGTCTTTACGTAGTTAAAGGTTATCATGACCTGGTCTGTTCAAATACGAACTACCACAAGGGATACACAGAGCGCATCCGTCGACTGTGCTCTCAAGCATGCACGAAGCACCAAGTGTCTGCCCCTGAACCTTACGCATGTATATATATATATATATATATATATATATTACGCATATATATGGCGACTAAGGTACCGGTGGAGCTGGTAGTAACATAAACCATGTTAAATGGCTATCATATTTACTGTTAAGTTTTAGGTTTACAGCAAAATGTGTATATATGTCAGGAATAAATTGTTAGTGAGCTCTATTCTCGGCAGCTAATAAATATTTGTAGTGTCTATGTGCCTTAATGACTAGCCGTAAATACGTGAAACGGGACGATATATGGGTGCCACATAAACTTACCGGGAACGATACGATAAGCTCTCTAAACACCTGCACGCTCCTTGTTAATTAATTCAAGGGAAAACGTTTTGTTAAAATGTAATTAAGTAAAAAGTGGACTGTCTACAATAACCTAACTCGCAACATCAAAGCAACATACAAGGTACACAACACCATTATGAAAACAGGCTTTCATACTAACCTAACACAAAGTCAAAGCAACATACAAGGTACACAACACCATTATGAAAACAGGCTTTCATACTTAGAAAACTCTGCTGTGTGTCTCGTGAGGCTTGAAAGTGTGGTGCTCTATGTGCTTCTGCAGTGCTTTTTGCCAAGTATTTCCTCTGAACATACTACGGTGTAAGAGCTATAAGCACCCTAGTGTTTATTTTTCAATCTTTCTGTCTTATGGGTTTTCAAGTGTATAGTAAAAGAGTGAAAATCAATTTGCTGCTTAGTATAGTTTTATCATCTTGTGCAGCCTAGTCGTAAATATTCTGATACGAAGGGTTAACTCTAATAACTTGAATAAAGAACAATTAATCTAAAATTTTACAGTGAAGTGTATCGTTGGTAGTAATTTTAAAAATAAAGTAGATCGAATACTGTAACTGTCGAGAGCTCACTGTTTTAACTTCAGGCTGAGGTTCATAAAATGGGGCACGTTGTTTTGCTAGGATACAATCCATGCAGACAGGCAATCCGTAATCATCAATAAGCGGCTGAAAGCTAGTTAGTTGCCGCTATTTTGTTTGAAGCGGCACGCTTGACTAGCCTTGGCTTCCCCCAAACGGTTTCGTTTTTATGATCTCGGCCGCAATATATGAAATCTCCTATCGATTTGCTCGTGTTGTGCCTTTATGCTCGTGAAACGCTGCATAGCTTTAGATTTTCCGTAAGGCTAATGCGCGTGTACGGTTTTCATGTCATGTCTAATTTTTAATCCACTCCGGCATTTACCTTGTCTAAATTGGAAATCATGCAAACCAATTTAAGAGTGGCCGGTCTGGGTCTCGAACCCAGTCCTCCCGAATGCAAGGCAAAGGCTTTGCCACTAAGCCATCTTGCTCGGTTTCACTACAAACATCACCGTCATCAGTCTGTTTTTGGAATGCTCGGCGTGTTGAGCTATTTAGCCGGTGCTATTACCGACCCTTCAGGCCACAAACCACGTAGAGGTGCTGCCATCTCCCATGACCAATTTAGGGTACTCAGTTTGACGTACAGATGCTTCCTCGCTTGCGTCACATACTCCCTGGAGTCTTAACCCCTTTGTGTGACTCGGCGACATTCGAAGGTCTCGCTATCCTTCCAATTTATCCAACATCAAAGGTATCCCTAACCAAATTCGCCCATTGTTCTGCTAAGACGGCTACCTTGCAACCGACTTGAGCTGCTGCTTTGCTAAAGCTGTATTTTGGCTTGCGGATAACACTTACATACCTATCTAGACCGTCAACGAAAACGTATGTTATCGTTTTTGACTAAGATCATCTGCAATAACATAACCAAACATGCCACCACAAGGAAATGATTGTCGTTCAAGCGCCTCTACATCTGTCTCATTACATACTGCGTCAATAGACGCTAACTAGTAGGAATCCATCGTGCTTACGCTCCATACAGCCGGAGGTATTGCCGCCTTCTTAGTTTAACAGAATAATACAAAATATCTCTCATGTTTTTGTTGTTGACAATTAATTACATTAAGTCTCGTACCGAATGCTCTAACAGCAGACATTGTGTAGATGCGCTTGTTTCCAGTGTCTAATTGCACTAGCAATCTTCGGTAAGCCTGTGCCAAGTGAACAGCTTCAATGTCTTATTGATATTTATTGAACGCGCGCACCTTATTTACTTCCGATTCCTATTGTGTAAACGGAAGACTAGTTGCTACAGTAAGACGTCTGTCTAGTCGCTTGGCACAAAGTCATGTTATAATTTTGTTAACCGCTGCCGCTCCTCTGTTTAAAACCTATGTATTTGCGGCAGCTTCCGTACTCACAGTGGAACTCCAGGGCGTATACAGAGTTGGTTAGCAGAATACGTTCTCCTGCAGAGTATTAAGTTAAGTGTTTCAGCTCGCACTTAAACACTAAATAACTGTTACAACCAAAATAGATCGCGTTTCGACAAGGACTTCACAAGCAATTAACGACTTGATGCTATTTGGTTAGTAATCAGTTCCCTCCGATCTCCAAACACGCTTCGTGGCTATGGCAGTGGGAATTTTGTTTTGTATGTAACACTACTATGATAAAAAATAGTTTGGAAAATAACGCATTAAGGCCAACCAAATGAAGCACAAAGCCTCTCTCGTTATCATGTTAGCGTAAGCCAACAAAAACATCGCTGGAATTGCGATTTAGGTCCTAGCTTGGCGAATTCAATGGGACCCCTAAATAATTAAAACAATTTTTAGATATGTTGAACGAGCGAGGGATTGCAATACAACTGGACCAACTGCAAATTTAGACCCGCTCAATGATTCTAAATCATACTGAGTTAATTTTTAATTAGTGGGTTCTCGTTCTGGAAACCGTTTACTTTAGTGCTAAACGGCAAGACTTGTCGACTCAACTTAACTAAAATCTTGGACAAGACGTCATACAATACACCCGCAATTGTTTCCCAATACTTGACTGTGAAGGTAACTACGATTTAAAAAGCAGTCTTCCCTTAAATGGTGGGTAAGACATATATTGGTTAAATATATTACTCCGGCCCGTAACAGAGACCAAGTTTTTCGGCGGGGATGTTTGATGTCATCAAAGGCATCTGATATTTTTTGAAGTGATCGCTCTATACAAATACTTTTAACCCGGCTAAAGCTCTCCATTTAGTGTATATCTATGGCTTGTCTCGGAATGACCATGGCTATTTTGCTACATCTCGCCAAATAAGGAAGGCTGTAGACATTACTGAATCCGCTTATTCTTAGTGTTGATTGGTAGATGATTACTATGTGCCATCACTTTGAGTCTATTTGGCCGTACCATTGTATGACGGAAGCTATAAACGATCTACGCATATAAATAGACTTTGCTGTTTGAAACAGCTATAACGAACGCCGGTCTACAATTGAAGCAATATTCTTTTTAAGTGATTACTTATGAAGGTTATGCCTGATATAGCCATCCCGATCGCCTTGTTGTGAATTCACATTCCAGACACTAGCATTTCATGTATATTATATAAGACACATACAGTGAATAAACATGGACCGCTTACTCTAGAACAATGATTTGTTGCATACATAACGAGCCATATAGGCAAATGTGCAGAACTGTGTACGTGCAAACTTTGTCACTCTTTATAACAGAGTTAACATCACTTTAATACAATTTTGTCAAATATTTGATAGGCGTTTAACGGGGAAGGTACTTTAATCCTAGGAAAATTAAAACGCGTTGTTTCAGTTTGATTGACTGATTTATTATTCGGTTGGCGTGTAAACCTAAGTATACATATTTATTATTGTTTGTTAACGTTTTATGTTTTAAAGTTTTTAGAGTAACATGCTAAATGCGTTACAGTGTAAGTGTTAAGGCTACAATGGGAATAAACATATGATTACTCTTTTTCACAATAAACTTTGCGGCATCAATAACTACTGATCGCCTTCGAATAGTATGTTAGCGTTCGAAATATTTTTGCATCGAGCAGCAAATTTATTTTTGAAACTGAGTACCTTACCCATTTTTAGTGCGTAAAAATCCCATAGAGACTAAAACCTAATTTGAATTATGTACTGTGCGATTTCCAGATACATGTCAAGGCTTCTTTGGTTCCGCAGAATAAGGCCATTATGCCGAAGACTCTATAAGAAACGGTTTTCTCTCTGATTTGTACTTTGTAGAACAGGTGTTTTTTAGTCGCGATGTTACCTTGGACAGTGAAGCAAAATCCGAAAGACTTCTGTTGCTACAAAAAAACGTTTCACCAGAGCTATTACAGAAAAAGCCAAAGGTTATTGATGTGATATTTATGGAGACCTTTAAGTTGCCCCATTGATTATGTCGTGATTCAACTCAAACTCCAGACCCCAAGGTCACCCAGCCTTAAACCTATCTCAGCACTGCGCATGTGGTACCAGACGGCGCATTATCTACATCCTCTCTTTCAACGGCAAAAGAAGAGCCTTCAGATTAGCCAGGCAGATTGATATGCATTTCTGCGAGCCGTACCGGCAGCGCCACTTGCCCACTACCTGGTAAAACACACCAGGTGGCGATAGCTCTGCATAGTAGTTTACATAATACCATTCCGTTCCATAGGTTTTTTTTTTTTTTTTTCCAATTTTGTATTGGCACCTGTTCAGATGAGTTGGTCTTAAATACGCATTGCCATATCGTCGCAAAATTCGTATTTACCTCTGCAAACCTCGACCAGTCATAGTAAGGCTCTCATGCCTTGCCTTCACAGAGATGGAACGAAGAGACGATATTTCTACAATTTATATTGCTCAATCAACTATAATTAAGCCGCACAAAGTTTAAACTAAACTTGAATTCACCAGAAACAAATTAAGGATGAATATGTATCGTAAATCTAATTGAGTGCATCAGTTATCCAGCGACGCTCACGAATTTCCGTTTCTCTGCAGATGCTGTAGTCTTCTTTACCTTTCGGCGCTTGATTTGACAGTGAGTAAATGTGTTGGATGTTTGCTCCAATTTTGACAAATTTATTTGTAAGGTGGAGAAGTGTAAGTTGCGACAGTGACATAAATAGTTGTGAAGTTCCGATCAGGGTAAATTGTTCATTGAGAGGTGCTTACTTGTCATTCAGATGATTCAGACTTCCTGACGGGTCCTTGAGTTCCCTGATTTTGTTCCGAGCCCGTTCTCTGGTCTGCTTATTTTCCGCCGCCGCTCGTTGCCGGCTGCAAAAGCTCCACCGCGGTAGTATTCGTAGTATTGTTAGAGCCGGTTCTCCCGGACCCCTTCCAGTCTCTCCTTCGTCGCCTCAACCGGCCCCTGCTTGAGCTCGACGTTCTCTCCGCGCAGAGCCCCATTTCTTTCCTAAGATCCTTAAGTGTTCCTTGGCTGGCAAGCCAGATGCTATCCATGAGCGAAAGACGCTTCTGCGAGCGCCCCTCTAGCTCCGCCTTTAAGTTCTGCTGCAGGCCACTACCTGGTACATGTATTATCGTGTTTCGCAAATTGATTTTTAGAGGTTTCTCTCTCTCCTAGTCTGCAGACATTTGACTCCCGTTCGCCCCACTTGTTGTTGCTAGGTTGGAGTCCACCAATGACTTTTCTTTCTTTTGAACCTCCATGTTCTTGTAGGAATCGTCATCATTCTCTGTATTGATCTCTTGTCGGCTTCACCTACCGGTTTCGCTCTCGATTGCGTGTCCGTCTTTCCGCTCTCGTCATTCATACGCAAACGCCGGTCCCGCCCGTGAGAGGGGAGAGAAACATTCGGAGCCGCTTGGCCAGCTATTTAAATAGGCGGCCGTCTGACGCTTTCTAACAGCTTTACGGACGCTTTCGGTATGGTTTAGCTCCATGAAACCGGCCTCCGTATACAACAAACAACGTAAATGTATGAATAAAACGGAAACTATTTTAATATATTGCCCAAGACGGCGTAATGAATTCACGTAGAACACAGAACATTACGATAACAAGCTCATGGAAAGGGCAGATTGGCACACTCCACCAAATCTCTTCAGAACAATTTATATTATACAAAATTGGCGTTATATTACATGCTGTGAGACTCTAGGTATTGAAAGTATAAAAGCTCTTGCACGCAAATATGCGTATTTAATACCATACAAATTGTAAACAAATACGCAATAAAACGAACTACAGTAACGATGAGAATATGAATAGATAACATTTTTATCTAAAATATTGTCTACTGCAAAGAAGGCAAATTTCGAAACTTTAGAGTAAATATGTTGGCTTATATATATTTGCTCACACCAGTTGCACGGACTCAATAGGTGGTGACGCGGGCTTTTAGCGAAGCTGCCGGCTTTGCCCAAGTGTATAATTTCACAAAATCTTCTCATATGAAGCAGGGACTTTTAACACAATTAGAAATATTCTTCAATAAAGATGCACTCTACACACTACTTAATTGTTTTGCAAATATTGTTGAATAGTTGCGGAAAGCTGAGCGCACACCTAATAAAATTGTGCAGTGGGTATCAATATATAATGCTATGAAATTAAATGTGTACTGTTTAATTACTGATGGATTAATTTATTCGCTTGACATGTATACTTAAATACACATATCACTCTCTTATATCAGCGGTGCTTAGAACGGCAGAAAATATATTACATACGCATTCATATCATTAACTTATCCTCGATACCTACTGAGTAATTGTGTTCCATTAAGACAACCTCTGTAATATCGACCTGGTCATTTCTAACATTGGTTCCTAAAGCTAGGGCCTCTGACGCATATATATATATATATATATATCCGCTTTCCCCAAGGCTGTAAATTCTTTTACATTATGTTTAATTGCTCATTCTCTAACCCACAAGCTCGGTATTCTGTACTTTCTCCCTCCCTATATTAAGCTCGTTGTATCCCTGTATCCA
The DNA here is from genome assembly GCA_003439945.1 of Dermanyssus gallinae. Taxonomy (NCBI): domain Eukaryota; kingdom Metazoa; phylum Arthropoda; class Arachnida; order Mesostigmata; family Dermanyssidae; genus Dermanyssus; species Dermanyssus gallinae. Next base: position 2,553,534 of record QVRM01004188.1, on the reverse strand, counting down.
ACACCCGTGTCCTAGCTAAACCATTTTCGCCAATCAGTTATAACTGGCTCGTTACTATTCTTCGTTGCATGTATTTCCGTTCAGCGTTCTTATATGAAGCTGAGGACTTTACTTCTATTTGTCAGACTATTTCATATTTGTTTAATAATACACACATCATATTTATTCACCATAGTTGTTGGTAGTAGGATTGGATTCACACATGGTTTGTTACGAAATTATAACAATATTTCGTTCACACGCGCCTGTAACGAGTAAGAGTCTAATGCCGAACATTTTAGAACATGATATCGACAGATATTGCAGTCACCACGAAACTTACATACACAGTCGTTAATATCATAACATTCATCTTTGAGGCACATATAATGGTGATAACCATGCTATGTTACCCTGCACAATATTGGTCGGTTACTTTGGAAGGCACGTTTCCATTCTCTGAGCGAAAAGCAGGTCCATCTCCGTAATTACACATAACAAAATGTACGTTTCGGTCTTGACTGAATGCTCTGTACATGTCGAGTGTATTTGTACTGGTCGGTAATTTGTGTAGGACTAAGTTTTCTACCAGAGTACGTTCTCCGCATAGTTCTAGTGCTAGGGTAGCTGACGCGTTCTTGGGTAATTCCAGCACACGCTTCACAAAGCACGCCTTTACGCGGTCTAAATTTTCGAGATCGCGTAATGTCAGGTGCAGCGCAATTACTGGGAGACAGTACTGGAGTATCGGGGTAATTTTCATACTAAATATTTTCATTGCTGTGTCAAGATCTACGTCTCGAATGTCCCCGAGTAGCATAGTCGCCGCCGTGGCCTTTGCTCGCACTTCCTCGATGTGTCTGCTAAACGTCAGTCGCGGTGTCAGAGTTACGCCAAGATACGAGAAATGGTTAACCAGCTCAAGGCAAGCACTGTTGATCTTGACGCGATGGTCGGCAGCGGCGTATGAGCCGCCGCGGCTGAAGCGAAGAATTTTTGTCTTAGATATATTAATTATGAGTCGGTTCTCCGCACACCATTTTGAGGTTTCATTTAAGTAGAATTGTACGTGTTCCCGGGATTTGGCTAAGATGACGAGGTCGTTCGCGTAGAAGGCATGCGCTTTCATTGTGCGTAGCAATGTACAGTATAAAGAGAAATGGGCTTGCAGAGTCGCCAAGTGCTACTCCAGTCTTTTGTGTAACAGGCTCGTTAGGTCAAGCTCGATATTTGTTTAATAATGAGTTTGTTCAAAAAACTATTGCTGCTCGAGAAACCGAGCTTAGATCTAAGGGGTTACGCAACCTGACAAGCTAATTAACACGAGCAGCCATCAAGAAGTCGAGTGTAGGGGGGACATTTAGACGCACGTGATGCCATACGTTTTTTCCAATATGCAAATAAACCTTCAGATCTCACAGCTCTTCTTGAAGTTAAGAACGTAAGCTCTGTTAAAACCTCGGATAAAGACAACGTTTTCCTGCAGTACTTTGGGTGCGTTTATAAATTATCCACTTGATGAAGATACTATAAACAAGGACGGTGCTCAAAGATTTGGGAATGTATTTTGATCGGCAATTTAAGCCCCGTCAACACATTACTTAAATCACAATGACAGCGTCTCGAATGCGCAACATTTTAATTGGAGCGTTCATTTTACAGGATCATGAAATGTAGTTATACTATTATTACGTAGTTAGACCAGTCATGTTATGTATAGTTGTTCCAAAATAAACTTACTGCCGCACCTCTAGACATTATTATATAGAAAGAACGTAGATGTACTTTAACGTGTACAAGATACATTTATCATGTGCCTATTATGGCGGCCAAACCTAATTTGTACTTCCAAAAGAAGGCAAGGTGACTTTCGTATTGCAAACAAAATATGAAATAAATCGACTTTATTTCATATTTAGTTATATGTTCGGTGTATTTTTCGGTAAGGTTGAATAGCTTACGGAATTGAGTTGTTCATTCAACCGAAATAGCAAAGGTTGCAAATGTTGACGTTGTCATTAACTTTACTACCATTATTCTACCATTTCAAGCGGTGGTTCGCGGTTTCCTGAGGCGACGCCTCCCTGTCTGCCGTGACGGCCATGGCTAGATTATCCGCGAACGTAATGGTTTCTACAATCAGAGGCAGGTGAGAAGTGCGAAGAACGTCCTTGTATTGGACGTTTGACAGTACTGCGACTGACGCCCGCGCCAGTCTAATCCTCCGGGCCCCTTCCTGTCGCACCTTCTTCCTCATGACAGAGTCGAGACAAAGTCGAGGTATTGGATTTCGTCCATCCAGTTAGCAGCGGATTCAGTCAACGAAACCAGTAGTCTTGGTTACGTTAGGTTCGCAGGACTAAATCGGCGCACACCGGGGCCGCGAACAAAGCCATGGATTCCTCTCTGGCCGCCAACAGACGGCGACGCGCGTATCCGGCCCGTTTCCTTTGGCAGAATCCCTAAAAGATTGCGCAAGTCTTGCAATACCTTATTGGCGACATATTGGATGCGCGCGTATGGCGACTTATTCGACGCGTGATAGTTCACAAAGCGAGGTTTGTCTCTAGCGAGATTTCCCGCTGTGTGGTCACCAGCATGCCAGATCGTCAGCATATGCAATCGTTTAAACCCCTTCCGGCAGGTCAGAAATTCGCAGGACTCTACAGCGGCCATGCTGCCACAAGGACTGTTGGGGAAACCCTAGATATCTTAACATGTCCGGCCCTCGGTGCATTGAAGATATACCTCAGGTTAAGTTCCAAGCCCGTAGGGGACGGAGGATAGTCTAGAATTAAAAACAACCTCCTTAAAAAATGTTTTTAATTCTAGGACTCTGTCGTAGGCGATGTTTTAAAGAACCGTCCCGAGGACGGAGCTCTGCGGCACCCCTGGCGTGATCTTATGGGTGTGCCCCTCCCCATGAGCCAGCGTGGCTCGTTTAAGTAAGACGATGCAAATTGACTAAGGTAAGGGCGATCTTCCAGAGCCCTCATAATTATGCTTTAGCTCACTGTATTAAACGCATTCTTAACGTTCAATAAAATAAGCAAAACATAGCTGCGTGTTCCGCGCGACGCAGCTGCCCCTCGGCCCGCGTGTTGAAAGATGTACTCGGTCGCAACGAGGGTGGAGCAGCCTCGCCGAAAACCATATTAAGTGCCAGAGAGACCCTTCTGCTCCTCTAGAGCCGCATTAAATCTTTCCTGTATCACGTATTCAAATCACTTTGCCGCCGCATTAAGGAACCATATGCATCTGTATGAGGGTGGACTCCCCGGATCCGATGTGGACTTAGGGACGAGTGCAAAGCGGGAGGCCTTCCACCTTCTGGAGGAGCCCCCTTCCCGCAGAAGGCATGTGGCCATTTCCGCAGGACCTTGGGGTGTTTCGTCGCCGTAAGATTTACGACCTCCAGGGGCACTCCGTCGGGCCCGGGGGACTTCTCGGGGGCGAGACGCTCGACTTTTAATATTTCCTCATCGGTCACCGGGGGAAAATGGTCTAGGTCGACGTCATATGCACGGGGGTTTCTGGGGTCGTGTAAGGGAAAAAGCCGAGACACAGGTGCAAATCTCTTGTGCGGGAAGTGAGGGAGGGGGAACTCTAAGGCGGCCCATTTAGTTTTGTATGGAAGCCCTTACGGATCAATCTAAACCGACTCAATGAGGCCCCTCACGGGAGGTGCCTCATTTGTCATGTGCGGCAAGATGATGAAGCGATAGGGGGGCTCCTTGGGGCCATTCAGAAAGTATAGGAGCGGCAGTCGCGAGAGAGCGAGGCGTCATCTGCCGATATAGGAACGATCGCTGGGATCCAGGAAATCCGCACAAAGGCGAGCTCATCGCTGATGTTGGTTAAGGATAGTCTCATTTCGGTCATCCAAGCCCAACAAGAACACCGAGCCTCTTTCATTTGTGTATCGACCTCTCCCTTAGGCGACACTCGAGGCATTGAAGTCCACACGGACGTCGCCGCACGTACTTATGGGGGTGGACCCGTACCGAGGTTAAGGCCAAAACCCCTCCGAACTATGTCAGAGGTTTACTGGGCAAAAAGTAAATAGTGAAAACGACAACTGACCCTGGCAACTCTACCCAGGCGAAGCCTGTGCCACAGGCGTGATCCGTAATTGCGAGAGCAGTGTCGAAACCAGTCCACCAGACCGCGGCATCGGCTGTGTTGTCGATGTACAGATTCGGCGTCCGCCCGGTATGGGCGGTTTTCGACACAAGGAGTCACAGCCCTACGCGAAAAGAAGGGATGAGGAGAACGTCGTCGTATAGGACGTTCCACAGTGCTGATCCCAGAGCAAACCCCTAGGGAACCTTCGCCGTTGCACTGTATGATGTCCAACGGCAACTTCTTGTCCCTCCCGTGAAATGTTCGTTATAGTCTTTGCAAGCATTCGAGGGTGCAGTTTTGCTGTAGTTACCACCGTAGTGCCGCTTTTGCAGTTTCTGCACCACTTTAGGAGGGATCCCGTCCGGTCATGGCCCTACAGCGTCACCGGAGAGACATCCTCTGCCCTCATGCCTTCACAGGTCGCCTGGATTGTCGCGGAAAAGAGCCTGCGACCGTCTGCGCTATTATTTCTGAAGGGAGCGGGATGGTGGCTTTCTTGCCTTGCCCAACACGATCCGATAGGGGAGGCTCACGGGTCGACCTCCACTGCTTCAGTCAGTTCATGCCAAGCTCTTGATTGCGATTCGGGATAATGCTGCTTGAAGAATCGATTCTGCCTCTCCTCATCGATGCTGCCGCGCAATCCCACTGCGGGCTCAGTTAGCCTCTATGCATGCCCTGCGTGCCGCCTTCACTTTCGGTGTTCACCAAGTTTTTAGGGGTCTCCGCCGAGGACTTCTGGGTTAACTTCAAGCCCGCTGCAGGGCAAGCTGTCTCCAACAGTGTTGCCAATGCATCTGGAGTACCCTATTAAGTTATATATATGAAATCCTGGCATCTCTTTCAGCTATCAGTTGCATATTCTGCATCCGTCGGATTTGCCTGGCTCGTTTGCCCGGACTTGTATATAACATATATTTGTGATTGCTTAACATGTTCTCTTTCAGGACTGTTCAGCCGGAGATGAGGGGTAGGCTCTTAAAGTCGCCATCGTCAAGTCAATGCGTAGCTTTGCTGAGGCTGCGTTAAAATCTTCTGCAATGACTAGAGTATCTCCATCTCTCCGTGACCCCGAAAACTTGTCGCCAGTCGATCCAGGGGGCCCTTAAAGGTCGTTATGTCTAGGTTTGGTAATATGAAACAGCTGTAAATGAGTGCCACCTTGTATACGTTTATCCAGGCAAAACTGGACTTCCGCCACGATCTATTTTGGCATTCTGCCTATCTCCACCCAGAAGATCGCAGCGTCCATTGTTTCATCTATCCGTTTGGTGATGGTAACACAATAAGCGGCGCGACACTTTTTTTTTTAAATGCTAAAACCTCTCAGCATTAATATGGGGGATTACGGGAATCGTGATGTACATGCGTCACCACAGCCAGTGACTAGTGTGGGACTCACAAACCCACTAACACCCGCCTCCCCCCCACCCCCAGGGAACGGTAACTGCTAGGCATGCTTCGTATAAGCGGCGCGACACCTATTTAAGTTTATCTGCATTAACTAGTTAATTGTGGTGTCTAATTTGTTTCCACTACCATCCAGTACTTTTGGGCGTCCTCCACTGGAAAGAGCTTCCTGCTCTTGCGCACCTTGACCTTTTTCTAGAGGCGAATTGCCGGTTATGTGGGTGTGTGAGTCCCATCCCTGGGGAGTGTGTATGGATTGCATAAAACATTAGAGCCGGATATTTCAAACTGCACAACGTATTCCGTGAATAACGCCTAAAACCATAACAAAAATAAAGCTCGTGTGAGAACTATAATTGACAAACACCAAAACATGACATATGTGTCTCTGGAATAAACTTTGGGTGGAATGACAAGTTCCTCCATGAGATCCTATATGACCACTTCGGACTCACTAGAAAATCTACTCGGTGGGTACCTCGAGATTTGTCACAGAGCGAAGAGGCGCAGATTTTTCTGGCTTAAGAATTTAAACATATTTTGTCGACGGCGGCCTTCTTTGTTTTCGAGACTTGGGGAAGAATTCCACGGTCCTCAGGAAAGATGTGCTGGGTGCCGTAGGTGTTAGGGCCGTTTCTACGTAGATTCTACGCCGCTGCATGTTCAACAGTTTAGCCAACAGTCGAACCAGCAAGACGATAGAAAATCTTGTAAAAGAAACATTAGTTGTGTCTGATATAGATTTATAATTTAACTAATAATAACAGATTAGGTTCTTACGTTCCGTTTGTTAATAAAACACTTAGGGTATACATTCGCAAAAAAACATGTTGCCATAGACACGTTTTAGAGGGCTCCGTCGCTTTCCTTAAGTTCCGCGAACCTTGAATCATATTTCGTAATAGTAAGTTTGTCATCTAGCAACACTGCATGCTTCGCTAACTAGAGCATCAAGACATACTGGCTCTTCGTTATCAATGGGCTACTGCAATGAGGTCACTCGATAGACAAACGTAGAACGGCTATAGATTTGTATTTGTGGAATATATTGTTTTACTTTCCACACGGTTTACATTCGAAAACACAAGGAAACGATTGCTTCATCAAAGCTCTGTAAAACCGTCTAATATATATTATGGACTACAGGGGCAGTTATTGCTTCACGCATATTCTGTAAAATCAAACAATCGAAAAACGTTATGGCAATGCTCAGTCCCAACGTCACATAACAACGATTCTTATCGGAACACTCGTTTTTAAGCTGTACGTAGATCGTCTGCTACATGCTTATAATACTATTAGACCTCGCAGCTGTGTGGACCGGTTTTCGTCAGCTGTAGTCTCCGCGCCTTAAATTACATACTAGTGCGTCATGAAGACCGCTATGGCTGGTAAGTTGATCCTACGCCGTAACTGCGCGTGATGGAAAGAATAGTTTAATTTTATTTATTATTACTCTCCTCTTGGTATTGCTAATTACATTACACGTGTTTATTAAGTCTCGAAAACGGCATTCGTTTCCGTTCATCTTGGATATACATTGAATATGTTGTATATGCATTTCCGGAAAGTGTCAGCGACCTAACGCCCAGATAGATGGCGCTAACTGACATGTCTCGTTATGAAACTTGGCGCAGATGAGGCCGCAAAATGTGCAACGACATTCATATCGTTATGGAACTCAGTGCAATGGCACAGCTTGTAGTAGAACCCATGGACGGAGAAGCGGGTGACAACGTGACGTTGGTCGGAGAGCAGTTCCATCCATGTATTGCCCAACATTGCCGGTCTTGCTGAGGGTGGCTTAATAACATATAAGCCCTTCACCAGAATTCAGCAGCATATGCTTAATAAGCCCACCACTACCTACGACCAGGATATGACATTGAGTGTGACTATGTTGCTTCTCTAAACGTGGCTACTTATTGGGTTTAAATGTTCCAAGCAAGACTGAAACGGCTACCATGGGAGACAAGAATGCCATTTCAAGAGAGAAAGAGAGAGATCAAATCATTCGAGCCCACAGGTAATCCGCCCAGCCTCCGCCAGATGCGATTCGCTTGTGTATCCTCCTCCTGCCACTCGAAGAGGCAATCAAGAATCTGAAGGTGAGCAATCTCATGGTCTCACAGAGACGCGCCCCAATGAATCGTCGGAGTTCACCGGAGCAACCACAACATCCAAGCAGGCGTTCCTCGGCCCAATCGCTTCACATAAAGGTGTGCCAGTACTACCTGTCGTTCTAGACGTGCATTTGCAAGGCACGATGCCATCCATCTTACTGAAACAGTCTCCACGAACCGTTTCGATATTGAGGACTTTACTCATAATATTGTCCAGCTCTGCTCAGGCTTGCCAAGGCTCTCTTAAGGCCGATCTATGAGGGGTGTCTTCCCACTAGTTTGTTCTCGCCTTAAGCAAGCGAGCGTTACTGTTAGCCAAAGCCAATATCTGCTCTGAGCCCCAGTCCCTTATATTAATAGGGATGTACAGCAGTGATATCGGTGATGTGGCGGATGACTCTGTGAAGTAGCGCGGTAGAGCAGTGTCGGCGGCGCCTTGAGAGGTTCCAGCGCTTCTAACCAGCCGCTTTGTGTACCTAATGTCAGGCTGCGCACCGGTTGTTAAGATAATTCGATTGAAGCTGCGTAAAGTACCATTGACACGTCTATACCAGACACATAGTTCTCTGGGATCTGGTCTATTCAAAAACGAACTTTCAAAATAAGTACACGGAGCGCGGCTGTTGACTGTGCTCTCAGGCGCGTACAAAGTATCGTGTGCATGCCTGCCTGGCCTTTGCAGGCAGGCACACTGCCTCTTTCGAGCAAAATGCCGAGAGCTGCAGTCAACTGTATAAGTGTCAATATTATATACAGACTTAGTATGAGTAAAATAAATGTCTTAATAAATGGTGGCAGGTGACCTTTATTTTCGCTTGGACAGGTGTGTTCCCCCTCTCCTCAAAGTATTCCTCAGGACCTTTGAGGAGTACAATCTCTGGATCTGCACGATGCCTTCTTTTCTTACTTTATACGGTCATGGTCAAGGCCCCATGTGGTGCCACCCATCAAGGCGGGTCATCCACGATTGACATCTTCATATTTTATGGTTTTTGAGATCGCCTAGAGTATTCTGACTATGTACTCGGCTTGAACATGACTGGGTTCAAGAATCATTTTCCAGTAGCCGGCTTCATGAGTATTGTGGATCATAAGCCCCTGACAACCCAGATGTGCGTCGGCTTAGAAAAGCAATGTTCAGACTAACAAATGCCCTTTGCTCTGCGACATATCGAAATATGTCGTCAAACCGCTCGTCCCTAAAATGGTTTGACTCCGACTGCTACCAGAGCATTTGTAAACCAAGCGCTGGTCCTATTTTGAGACTGTTCAGAAATGCGATATTTCTAATGAGCATATTTTCATTTCTATCGCCAATAGTCCGCTCTTGTCAAACTCCCACAGGTTGTTTTGGGAGTTTTTGTTGCAAACACACCGAAAAAGTCGTTAATTCTTTCCCAGCAAGAAGACTTGTATTTTACACTTGATGAAACCTTTGGTGTTATAGTCTGACTGACAAATATAAAAGTGATGACCCCGATATAATATGCAATAAGCACATCAACGCAGCCGTGCTTATGATACCGCTATGGACAACAATTCTTATACAACAAGTGCCTACATACAAGCGATCTTTCGGATGCATGGCACCACCCCTCCCAGCAGACTATGGGTTACCGGCAGAAAGATAACTTGCTTTCGTTGGTCGTTACCGTTTTCTTCAGTGATTTACCAACCTTTATCCGGGACCTGTTTCGGATAAGGGTGATGACCTTGTGATCTACGGCCGTGTATACGCTGACTTAATGCTTGCGGTCACGTGTGACGTAAAGCACACCGAACGGCCTTACGTAAACAAGACGAAAGCCACAAAGTTTTGCTCAGGGCATAACACTCACACCTAGCAAGACCTCCTTTGCAGACGACTAGTAATCGGTAGCACAGCCGCTGTGGCATCGCACGTACTCAGAAGCTTCCTGTCAAGACGGCCCTGAGTATCTTTTTATGAAGGTTGCGCCGATTGCCCCGTATTGCATCACACTCATATGGAATTATCTGTTGGCAGCTGGGCAGTCTATACTACTAACTGGATAAAGTAAAGGCGAATTTCCTCAAACGGGCACTTGGGAGTTCCAGAAATGCCCAGAAGCCTTAGTCGATTAAAACCATTTATGGAGGAACCCATTAATTCGTTTCAAGCTTTCCCAGACACTAGCTCTTAGATATTGTATCGGGCTGGAAAATAAAGCAAATTTCCTGGAACTTCTACAAGATGCCTGCAACGTAACATTTAAGCTTTATGTAACGGATCATTTGATCGTTTACATAATCTCAAATAAAAGAAAATTTGATTACTAGCATCGACACTGTTTTACCTGAACATCGAATCACTCTATCTACTCTGAGAAATAAAAAGGGTGTTTCGATGCTACCTAGACATATTCGCTCAGACCGGAATAGCAACAGAAGGGAACCATGCAAAACACGCAAATTGAGAAGGGCACGACGGTTGTTCATGGCTCTGAGGGCGACCGGACAGTCGTAGGGGAGGGCTCTTAAAACCATCTAAAAATGTTAAAGATTCTTCAGGGCAGCCTCCATCGCTATAGGGCGGCTCATGATATGCTCGAGATAACGGCATGCAAGCGGGACGCATTGTCTGAGCCAAATGTAGCAATCACCAGGCGGAAGAGCGACTGGATATCCGATGCGGAGGCAGACAACGCGATATGGTGGGCTAGCTTCGAACAGATTTTGGCAGTGGGCCAGATCAAGGGTTCATCTGGGCTGAGGTGGATGGAGTGGCAGGTAGGTAGAAGCCATTTTTAGTGCAACCATTCCCACTGAGCTTCTGTCGAGACACTCTGCAATAGGGTCCTCCTTTCGCTTACAACCTGGTGATGCATCTGCGTCTGCAATTCCAGACGTTTCAGCACCCTTAATGGAATCCGCTTGTGACACTCTAGTCAAGGCGTTATCGGAAAAAAAGCGACGCGATTCGCAGCAATCTCTGCAGCCTCGGCCCACTTTTATTTTGCAAATTTATTTTAAATCTTAAAAACGTAATCCGTGATTTGATAACCTATAAGCTTTATGCTGATGATCTAAAATTATACGGACCATCTAACACTGCTGGTGAAAGGCAAGATCTACAGAGTGCAATTGAAGCAGTTTCTAAATGGTGTGTGGATAACGAAAGGTTTATATCAGTGCCTAAATGTGCAGTATTTTGTTTAAGGGGAGCCCATAACTACATGCTGCTAGGTGAGGCTATACCTATTTTAAATAGCATTAGGGACCTCGGGGTTACGGTGACACCGGAACTGGATTTTAGCGCTCACATCACACAAGTCATCCGACAAACTTACAATCTAATACAATATTTCGTTGTTTTATAATTAATGATATTTGGCTCTCTCTTCATATCACCTACAGTCTTCTCACCATCACCAGTCTTCATCTCTACTCTCATTATCGACGCCGCTGTTGTCAATACTCCCCCTCCCCGGATAACAGTATCATTATTATCAATCGAACACGAACTTCAGTCTGCCCGGCGATTGCATGATAAACAAACGGTACTTTGTTTGTAAACAGGCGCGGCGCAGCAATAGCTAGCCATGCCGATGCAGCGAACACCAACAAAAGAGGTGCAACGTGACGTGCCTGCGTACGTGCATGTGGACGGAGAGGCGGATGGACGCATTGCTGGTCCAACTAACGATGCGGGCGGTCCGGCCCACCGTCCAAAGGCGGGATGCGGGAAGCGCGTTGCATCAAGTCCTGTGGAAGACACTCGCAGCAAAGATATGCGTATATCACAGGCAGTGGCTCACTCAGCGACCGTGGGAGTCAGAAGCGAGCCTACCGAGGACGGCGGTGACGATGAAGACGTTCCGGACGAATCGGAGTTTATCACGGTGACCCGGTCTAGGCGAGCTCGTGCGCCAAAGGTGGTAGTAGAAAAGAAAGGGGGAGTAATATTTTCAACGGACGACAACTCCTTGGAGCTACATTTCAACGATGTTTGTGACTTTATCGCTAAGCATGTCAAAGGAAAGATGGAAGAACCGCGTTTTACAAGAAGCAGAGAGCTCCTAATCGTGGTTGAGGCTGAAGAAGATAGAGCCACGCTACTATCGCTTCAGGAGTTAGCCAACGTAAAGGTATCCGCGAGGATCAGTGGAGGCCGATCCACAGTGAAGGGTAAAATCTCCGATGTGCATCCCTCAATATCGGAAGCTACAATCTTGGCTGCTCTACAGCCTTGTGGGGTTTCCGAAGCAATACGGGTGAAATCTAAAGACCCGAAGACGAACATAGTATCGACCTCCGAACAGGTTATTTTGACATTCGCGGGCGGAAATTTTCCAGCTGAGGTTCGGTTAGGGTTGAAACGGCACGGAGTCGTCTTATATCGGGAACCCATGCAATGTTTTAAGTGTTACAGCATGGATCATTTTGCAGCCAACTGTAAACTTCTTAATCCGAGATGTAGAAAGTGTGGCTCTACGGAGCACCTGAGAAAGGATTGCAAAGCCCAGGCTCGGTGCAGCTTGTGTTTTGGAGAACACGAAGCCACCTGGGGCTCATGTCCACATAGACTAAAGCGCATGGAATTATTACAAAAATCGTCTCAAAATGGCATTGGGAAGCGCTTGGATGCCCCGTTAGTACCACTCTGTACCCCTGTGGGCCACATACAGGCATCTGATAACTTCTCAAGGCGCACTTGGTCCTCGGTAGTAAAAAATGGGATCAAAGTCAACGAGGCGACATCCAAACCTCAAAGACCCGAACCACCGAAGGATCCAGCACTAACAAGTGCTCCACCTGCGACCGTCGAAAATAATTTGAGTGAGCAGCACGTGCCGCTGCTGAAAGTAGAGGATATAGTGCAACAGGTGATTTCAAAGATTATGCCTATGTTGCAAGATATCATCGCGCAAACAGTGGCTAGGGCCATTCAGGAAGTTATCCCGAGCATTCTGGGAGGGCTGATGGGCGCCCCGTCAGCCGCCTCGCCTTTACTGCAACCCACGACCAATGACGCTGATAGCGCCAGGCCTACACGACAGGACAGAAGCGCAGATCGTGCAACGACATCTTCCTCATGCTTTAAGTCGACCTGACATATGAAGACAACGGTGAACAGGCCCCTTGCGTACGAGAACCGGCAGAACCAGCAAAATCCAGTAGAGGGTGCGGGTATTCAGATAGTAATGTGGAACTGCGAGGGGAGGGGGGTGTTAGATCTGCTAGGGGACGACGCATACAGACGGATAGACATTCTTATTTTGACGGAGACCTGGGCGCGAGAGCAGTTTGATATACGGGGATTCTATGGGTACCATGCACTGGCGTCTTGTAGGGAGGGTCCGGGTAGGCCAAGCGGGGGAGTATCAGTTTTTGTTAGACCATTGGTAGGAGAAATGAACGTAAAAATAGTAGCAGAAAATCTGATTGCATTAGCTTCACCCAAACTAGAAATAATGGCCACCTATGTGCAACCGACGGGGACGGAGTCAACGGAAACGATGATTGAGCGCCTCTTGCTGGGTATAGAAGCGTTACCGAGAAAGGCTCCAATAATTATAGGAGGGGACTTTAATGCGAGATTAGACAGAATTGATTCGGAAAGAACGGTAGCCTTGCTAGACGTACTGGATGAAATCGGCTGCTGGGTAGTCAACAGCGCGAATGTGTTTACATATGAATGCCACTCTGGTTCGTCGGTCATTGACCTATTTGCAACAGATATGGATAGAAGGGACATAACGTTTGCAGGGGAAAACAATCCATTACAGGAAGGGGCGGTACTTAGAAAGCATATACCGATGGGCATCTGGGTGAAAATTAAGGGGACTGATCAAGAACCGGGAAGGGGGGAAAGCTCAGGAAGAAAGCTTAACGGTAATACTCTATTACAGGGGCTTAACAAAGTATTTCCGGTGCCAGATGAGATACACATAGATTGCTACGAACGCAGCCTGGTAGGGTTATTAAATTCTGCGATACTACCGGTGCAGAAGAGAAGCGAAAGACCTTGGTTTAGTGAGCGGTGTAGGATGGCCAAGCAGGCCAATAGGTTGACGCGGGAATACGTAAAAATCGTTCCGGTTATGCGGCCGTTGGCCTCGTTGGTTAAACGGTTGGTTAAGGCATCTTATAAAGAAGAAAAGCAAAGGTACTGGGAAAAGAAAGAATGGGCAGCAATAAGGGAGGCTGAAGTACGGCCATATACATGGCTGAGGCGAAAGGGGAGGAGGCAATGTTCAGTAGAGACGGGCAGGCTAGTCGAACATTTTGGGAGGATTTTGGCCGGGTCGGATACAACCCCGAAAACGGTGGTAGAATATGAAGGCCCCTGGGATCAAACGACAGAGGAAGCTAGAATTTGGATAGTGAGGGCAATCACTCTTAGGGAAGTAATAGAAACAATCGACAGAGCACCACGGAGGAAAACGCACGGAAATGATTTGATAAGGAATGAACACATGAAAGATACCTTAGTTCTCGCGCCATGCTGGCAAGCTCTATTCAATGAATGCTTAAAAACTGGGGAAATTCCACAGGCCTGGAGGGAAGCGACATTAATTGTCATTCCCAAAGGAAAGGGTATAGAAACGGAACCAGAGGCTTGGAGGGGAATAGCAATAAAGAGCTGCCCATACAAAATATTTTCAGGAATAATAGCTAGGAGATTGGAGACTTTCTTAGAGGAAAGGGGGGTAATACCAGAGGAACAGCATGGATTTAGGAAGGGAAGGTCAACTCACTCAGCAATTGAAGGGCTGCTCGGAGCAATCTGGGATACTCTGTCCAGGCCGAAGAATTGCCTATATGCTGTGTTCGTAGATTTAAAAGCGGCGTTTGACATAGCGCCAAGGGATAAGATAGTTAAAGAGCTAGCTAAAATGGGAGTGTCCGGGAGCAATGCTGAGGTTGCTCATCAGCATCTTAAAACAAAACACGGTGCTGATTGACAACGGGGTTGGCATTGCGGGGGAGGTAATTCAAACCACAGGTGTCGCGCAGGGCGATGGACTGAGTCCACTACTGTTTTCCGTTCTTCTGGGTGGGCTCCCCGAACGGATAAGGACGGGCTGGACTCGAGAGTGGGCCAAGATTTTAATGTACGCAGATGATGTAGTAATCTTTAGTTGTAGCCTGTTCAGAGTGAAGCAAGCAATGAATCGGCTAGTTACATTCATGGATCAAATGGGCTTAAAGGTTAATTGGGAAAAGACAGTAGCCATGAAGTTCCGAAGGGGCGGCCGTCTGGCCAGGGATGACGTACTTCAAATCAGGGGAAAGGAATTACAATTTGTAAATAAATTCACATACCTAGGGCTCACCTTAACAACAAGGGGCAGTAGTTTTCGGTCACACATCCAGGAGAGGGTTAGGAAGGCCACCATCGCTGCCGCGGCAATTAAATGTCCACATAAGCTCTCGGTCGATGCAGCGGTAGCCCTTTTTGGGATACAGATAGCGCCCATCGCCACATATGGCATTTCACTAATATGGGATAAGGTGGGAGTAGACGAATTGCGTTTAATCGATGGGGTAAGGTTTTTCTTTCTAAAGAGGGTTTTTGCGCTTTCAAATACATGCAGAAACAGGGTGGTCCACGTGTTGGAAGGTGGCCCACTGCTGACAGAGGAGCTGCAGAAACGATGGAATCTGAAGAAGACGTGCGCCTTTGACGTTTATATGCGAAATTGGCGAACCAAAATTAGCGAGGTAGACATAGGAATTTATGGGACAGCAGCAATGAGAAGCACTGGGTGGAGGGCTAGCGGGGTGAAAGATCGCCATTTAACAACGGCATTTGCAGCCCACGGATTTCATTACGTTCTATGCAACAAGGAGGGTTTCCATGAACCACAAGACGAATGTCGATGCAAAGAATGCTGGAGTAAATGTGATAAATACCACGCCGCGGTTTGTCCGGCGGTTCGGTCCATAGCAGAACTGGCAAAACGCTAGATCGATTGTTGTGTGGAAAACTGTGATGTAACATAAACACACTTACCCAGCCCGGGTGTTAATAAATAAATAATAATAATTAATGATAGCAATTTTTACATAAGGCTTCATAACAGTTTAGTTGTTCCTAAATGTACGTATTATTGTGAGATTTGGCGGCCTTACTTAGGCAAATACATTGAAGCAATGGAACGTCTACAGAGGAAGTTCATTTGTCGTGTCTCAATAAGCAAATTTTAGCAATAACTTCCTCAGTCATTTTACCTGGGCCCCCTAAGGCCTCAAAAGCAAAAGGTCGAAAATGCATAGTCTCCGATAGATGTATACTTCCGACACTTATTTCTTTCCGCCTGCGAAATAGCATTACCAGCCGTGACTGACCATTAAAGGTGCTAAAGAGTCAGTCACAGTAGCGTCCCAGACAAATGTCTTCCCACCCTCAAAGGCCGTTAGGGTCATCCCATCAGGTCGACGGGAGTCGTCTGTATACAAACCTGCGGGTTCGAGAACACAAGGGTAGCCAGAAGACCTCAGGGCGCGGGCTAGGGTATCATGTAAAGCAGCGTGTCTCGCCCTACGGCCTAAGCTGCGGATGCAGGATAAGCCATGGTGACCTAAGGGTGAGACCTTCTCGCCACAGCGGCACTCATGTTCTTCGACTAGAGGGACCCCGAGACGAAGACCATCGCAGATCCTGACGACAAAATCATCTAAGAGGGTTCCAACGGGAGGACTCGGTAGAGCATTGAGCCATGCACCAGCACCACTAGATGAAACTGCTCGAAGCCGTGCCTTGTTCACCTCGTCTTCTGCCGAATCGAGAAGATTGGCCAGCCGTATATCCTCCAACGGCGCGGTCCAGCTTGATTGGGAAATCGGATCCGCCGGAGGCGGTGCTCCAGTGCGTGCTAAGAGACATTCCTTGGAACTCTTTAGTACAGTACGTACAGCTGGGGAATCTAGTATCCTTGACGCCCTTTGGCAGGCATTAGACATTGAGTTGACCACCACGGGACCTGCGACCAACACAGCGTCTGGAATGCCTAGGCCCCGCTTTTTGCCACGGGCAGAAGGGCTTGTCTGCGAGCTGCCTCTGGTAAACTTAGGTTAAGTAAGGAAGACAGGGACTTTAACGTGTGAGTGTTCAATTGTTCTAAAAGATTTATATCTTGCGTTAAGTTAATCCCACGGAGCAGGTGGTTTACCCGTGCTGTCGAGAAGCAGGATATTAATAGGAACAATCCCTTGTGTGCACCCAATATACCCAAATATTGGAGGACCTAATGGGTCGCTCTGCTGCAAGCCCGACTGCGAGAGTATGACGTGGTCCATCAACAGCAGTTGAGTTGGATTTCTGTAAGCCTGCATAATGTAATGGTATAGATAAGGCGCATGCGAGACAACAGCCCTTACTTAGAAGATAGTCACGTCTAACGCTGCTGAAAGCGTTTTGAAGGTCTAGTTTGACCATGACTATGTCTTCTGACCTGGATTGAAGATATGCTCGTGCGGCATGGATTGCCACTTCTGGTCCACTTCTAGTAGCAAAGCCAAGCTAGCGTTCACCTACTGCTTCTTCAATTTGCGATGCATTTTTCCAGCAGGCAATCTTCGCTGCTATCCTACGTAGTGTAGATGAGCATGCGATAGGGCGAGTTGTGCCATCCTTCTTTTTCAAAGCAAATAACCTGGCTCCAAATATGATTGGCAAGATATCTGTTGATGGCTCTCCTCGCAGTAAAATTTTGATGAGTTTGGCAAGTGCATCGGCTAAAGCCTCCGCCCGTTTGCTTATTGCTCGAAAAAGTAAATCTTGAAGGAGCCTTGGTCGAGTGAAATCGAGGCAAGCAGCGGAGCTTCTAGAAAAGCTCCCCACTGCGCGGTATATATCTTCTCTTGACGCGTGAAAGCTCTCCGCAGAGGAAGCTTCGGCGGGGGGTCAGTCCACTTCAAGTCCGTTAGTGCGCAGGGGTGCTTGTCACGTAGAGCCTCCACATGGTCGGACTCGACACCAAACGTGTCGCACAAACTTATGAGTCTTGTAGCGCACGATACATCACCATCGGTTAACTTGGCAATCACTCTCCTCTTCAAGTCTTCCTCAGAAGTGCCAACTTTCCTGTGTTTCTGGTGACCGACTCGACCGGCCAATCCCTCGAATCTGAGACCGTTCTCAAAGTTTTTAAGGTTAGAGCGTATGTCTGCCAATGAACGCGACTCATTCTTGACGTTTGGAAGGCGAAGCATAACAGGACCAAACGATAGTAGAGACAACCATGCTAAGTTATTATTGTGAGTCACTACGTTCTTTAAGACTTTTACTTGACATTCCAGCACAATCCTTCTTGCTGTTTTGGGTATTATGCGTATCATCTTTAGATGTTTAACGACGAACTGAATGTGAGATGTCATGTCTGTAGGTTGTGTACGCGTGGGTTCGGTTGCAGGCTGTCTGTGGGCCTTCCATCCTGGATGCATAGAATTCATGTGTCTCAGTAAGCCCCTTAAAATAAACGTCTTTCTACATATTGGGCACTCGGATTTACGGTTAGCTGTAGAAGTCGAAGGAACTGCGGGATCTTGGGATGATACGTTACTATTTTTTCGCCAGTGGTAGCAGGGCTAACAGGGGCGGCATAACCTTTGTCACCATCTTGATAGCTTCTGCCAAATTAGGGCTAACAGTCTTCAATGCATCTGCAACCGAGCCTAAATTTACAAGAGTAGCTCTAGCCATGTGAGTAGACGTGCGGCTTGACTTAGGAGCAAGTCCTCGGTAACATCGAACGCGTGGACACATTTATCACATAGTGACTTGACTTCTTAGTAACTCTGCGTGGAGGAAACGCAGGCTTTGGGAGAATTAACTGTGGCGTTCGGTCGTTAGCAAATGTCGTTAGCTGTTGACGAGATACCTCTGACAATTGAGGCGTAACTTGGGCCTGGCGTCACGGTTTCTGTGGCTTCAGCAACCTGAAGAGGTATTTTCGGCATCTTCAGCACGTCCCCAATGATGGCTGTAGGATACCTGTTGAAGGGTTCGAGCTTCTAGTAAAATGCGATTGCGTTCCCTCTGGTAGAAGAGTCTCGGACAATTAGATGATCCTGCTGCGTGAGCCCTTTTGCAGTTCACACACCTAGGGGTATTGGTGCACTCAGCCGCTAAGTGACCTGCTCCTCCGCATTTACGGCATGCCCGTTGCAATGTCCGTGCGTTGGCACTTGAAATATAAAACTGGCGTTCCGCTTACCACATTGTGCACCTTGTACCCTAAAAGTAGCGAAGCGGGTAGCTGCTCAGTTCCGAAAGAATTTCACTTTCTGTGAAAATCGTCACTATGCCGTGGTTGCGTGCGCGGAATCTCGAAATTGATGTACAAGTTGCCGTTACCGGTATATCGCCTATTATTGACACCGCGAGTATTTGCTTGGCCGTGTCACTAGTTGGGACTCACTCTACAATGCCTTCACCACCACCAGAAATTCTGCATGAAGGAAACATCTCATGAACAAGTTTAAACATCTTCAATAGAGATCCAACCGCAAATTCAGTTTTCTCCTGTAAATTTGTTTGTTTCTTCCGTATGATCACCTTGAATGTGCCCACTAAGCCAGTATGAATGCACTCTTTCACGTGCTCCAGCTGCTTTTGTACGAGCGAAGCAATTTGACGAGTTGATTTCTTCTGGACCGTCACGAATCCCTGGTCATCTTTACTGTCACCGTGGCTCGAGTTTTTCCTCCGCTTTGCACCCGGAATATAGTCATTCTTTGCAATGGACGCTGAATCCATTATTATGGTTTCCTCAATACTATTAGCACATCGGTTGTCGTCGGTGTTAATAGAGCTTTGAGGTCTATTTATATCTAGACTAGGGGGATGCTCTCCAGGATGCTATTTCGGTACTATTTAAAATATGTGTGACACAATGTCGCGTTGAACCCGGGATTTCTAGGTGAGAGTCGGCGTCTTCCCGCTTCGTTCACAAAGTCAGTTGGCGTTGCGCCGTTGCTTTTTGCTAGGATAGCGTAACAGCGCAAGACATAAACAACCGCCTTCTACAATGACGTTGTAGATTGAACGCTACCGCCTGTCAGGCCGAACGGAGTACAAACCCCGGCAGCACTACCTGGTGCACTTTTAAGCGTGTTTTGCACTTAACTTAAAACCTCTCAGTTTGCGCTGTCACTGTAGCAAGTTTCCTTGCAATGTCTTACTTTAGCTAGATAAACAGAGCACATCAACCGGAGCAGATATGAACACGTCCGCTCTCCGTCACATTGAACACCCAAAAAAAATGTAACATTGTCCAAAATTCTATCGTGTTAAGCCCTGTTTGGGAACTACAGTCCAGAGCGGACTATCGCATGCACAATCAATTTATAAAATCGTCAACTTTATCTAACTATTTTACCACTCGTGTAAACAATCTTAGAAGCGGCAGCATCATCTCGTCTAAACAAAGTGCAAAGACGGATCGCGTAAATAACATGTTTTAATGGCGAATGGCTAGGGCACTGAGAACTTAAAATGCTCGTGGCGCAGATGTCGGCACACACGTAACTTGACTGTTCTTTGATTCTAGGTAACAGTTTGTAAAATGTAAATATTGTAACATATCCCCTTTGACAAATTAGAGGTGCGTTTGATTGATTGATCAATTCCGATCCTGGGGGGTGTGGAGGAATATTTGTTTAGTGGGTTTGTGAGTCCCACACTAGTTACTGACACCTCTCAGCGACGCAAGCGGATTATAAATTTCCGACACCTTCCATCAAAAAAAGACGATGCGTCGCAAGCTTTGTTCCCAGCCGGCTCTGAGACACCGACTTGGGGCGTTAGTGTCATTTGGCGATTGCTCTATTGAACCTGGAAATCTCGAAATTACCAGGCGGCTTACTGCCGCTGAGCGCCACCGGTAACGTTCTAGGCATCAAAATGCTTTAGGACAGGTTTATGTATAACATGCCTTAAAACTCGTGGAAGTTAAGCCGAGGCTCGTTAACTGACAGTCGATGACGCAGTATACAAACTCTAGACGATGCAATTCACCGAAATCACTCTAAAAATCACAGTCAAACTTCTCGTTTTAATCAATTTGACGGGAGCTAATACGATTCACAATTGCACTCCATCGCATCGGTGGTGAAAAAAATGCATTAGCTGATACTCCGCAGGATTAATCACTGTTTCTGGATTAAGTAGTCAAACATCAAGCAAAGAAGTTGATTTAGTTTGGCAATTATTTTACAACTATATACTCTGCATTAGTACAGAAGTCACTAGTAACCGTATGATATGAAGACAATCAATACCCATTAAGAACTGCGTTAAATCCGAATATATGTTAAATTTGCCAATCTGGCCTAGTCTAGCAGTTGTCTATGAAAAGTCAAGTTCTCTAGCACTCTTAGTTTTAGCATTTGTGCCATGCGCTCATTGACATTAGCCAGCAATTGTTCGATTCCCATCATAATGTCTGCGGTTACGTCTAGGACTTTGCTATTCACGTAATTTAAAAAAAATCAAAGTACGCGTTCTTTCTCGTGAGTCTTATAATGACTGCACGTGTGTTTACCCTTAATGCTTGCTTTTAAGACGAAGCAGCTTTCCAACAAATCATTACTAGTGTTGGGCTTCTGTTTGATGTGCTTATCAAAATTACAGTCATGGCTGTAATTCTTCAACCTATCGACATCGGTATGCTACTTTGGACTCTAAAAGAAATCCAGCAAGAGCGACCTGCGCCTTTTCTGAGACATTCGTTCCTAGACAGGATATACTTTAGTTTTCCAATTTATTCTTACCAATCGCTTTACGTGTTCAATCTCACTAATTATAATGAGTTTACAAGCGGAAAACGACCTATGGTGCACGAACTTGGACCGTACGTATTCAGGTTAGTTTTGTCCAGGTGTTCACCCTTTAAAATTATATTTTAAGTAGTTCGGAGATTGGCGCTTGCATTAGACTGCACGAGTCCTGGTGGGGAACACTTAAAAAACTAAACTTATAGCATTTACTTTTATGCTATTTGTTGCAATTAATTGGAGTAATAGGTCTTTTATGGGTTCATTTTGCATGCTGCAGTTATGTCCCCATCATATATGATGTGCGGCTATGAGTGTCAAAGTGTTGAAGTTCTCAGAGCAAAAGTAAGGAAGCCTTGTCAAAATATTTTTCTTGATAAAAATAGAGGTCATTAAACGCCTCATTCGGACGTTTAAAAGCATGCTGACTACATGCCGATCAATAGGGGTAAAGCCACGTTGTAAAAAGTTACTAGTGTTACTGTTTTATTTGTCGCTCAGCGCCTAATACGTGTTCACTTACTCTAACTTTGTCCAGGGTCACATACACCAGAAATGACGGAAAATTCAAGGGCGACTTGGTTACATATGATGACAATAAGCTGTTCGTCTTCGAGCCCAGCATGTCAAATGGCAGCCTGGAGGATAGTATTACAACTGTGAATTTTGCCGCCATAATTTATTTTTATCCAAATTGCACGCCGCGCTGGCAAATACGAAAGAAGAGCCTTTTTTTAAATGTTACCGTCAACAAATATTTTATTACCGGGTAAGTTAGTATTATTATTTGTACGTTTTGCCAAAGTTTACCAAAAAGATACGTTCACTGCGACGCACGTTGTATTTTGCATGAATGATTTGAACTATACCTATACTATCTGTCTTTGCTTGCCGATCCTTGTACGGATGCGCTTGAGAAATAGGTTTTTCGGCACGTACGCAGCAGACTTTTCCTGCCGTGGGCCTCCGGCTCTGCACTGTTTGCAATGGAGCGATCTTGAAGGCTAACGCGACCAATAGTGCGTCGATAGTTTGCTTATTTTGGAGAATTACTATTAAACTCGCTTGTTTTAGAGAACTACTATAAAACTGTTCTGTAGAAGTGCCAATAGGGTTTGACCACACATACTTTTTAAGGCTTAGATTTTTAAGTCTAAGCATTTGCTTTTTACATTAGTTGTATCTTCCTTAGTAGCTAGCGAGAGGTTAAATCTTACATCCGCTTTTCGATAGATACACGTTTTCAATGTAACTCAGAGAAAAACAACTGTGCCTATCTGTGTGTTGATCAAGTTTGCAATGTTTTTATACTTATAATCATGCCCTCGCTCAATTAACTTAAGAACATATTTCCATTGCGTATAATTTTTACTATAAAATAGGAATGCTTTCTTTTGCTATAACTTCAGCAAAGGCGGCAGGTAAAATCAATTTGTCTGCCCGCCTGTATCGTCAATAGTCCACTTCTATAGAGAATAAGGAATTGATTGATCGAAACGCTTTATTTAAGGTAGAGAGAAAATATACATTTGCATGCATGTAATGCAATCAATGCGTAGTCATAATCTGCATGTAGTACAGAGGGTTGACGGCCCTTAGCACTCATGAATATGCCTAGAGACCCTCCATGGGTAGAGATTGCTAATGTAGCGCTTGCGTGCGATGAACACAGGAACCATGTTGCTAGCTTGACGCGTTGTCGTTAGCTTTTCTACGAACATCTTGTTGAATAGACGCGGGTTCTGTCTCAGCTGGAGCAGCATTCTTTGATCAAACTTCTTAATCACTTCAATTGTGTAGGGAATGTCGATATGGCACTGGTCAACATGGCAGCGAAGTGCAACCCGTTTCGTGAATTTCCGTTCCATTTGTTTTAGGCAAGCTTTATCCTTAATAAGGCCCGGTTAGACATACAGCTCCGGAGAGCGTACAGCAAATGACCGGACGATCCAATTTGCACCTTGAGAAGCCCTCGTAACAATATCAGTTCTGTGTTCGGAGTATTTTAATTTGTTTCTCGTGACGACTCCAAGATCTTTTACAAATTGAAGTTTGCACAACTCCTGAAATCCGATGTTGTTGGTGTGTTTTGCATCTCCATGTCCGAATTGCAGAACGCCACATTTATGCTATGGTTTAGTATGCGTTCTTCGATTCCGAAGTGGTGTAGAGTTTGAAGTAGTTTAGACTGCGTGACTGACTCAAACGCTAACTTGAAATCGAAGTGATCATGTGCTTGTTGCGTCGAAAGGAAATGAAAAACAAATTAATAATAATAATATTAATGTTTTGGGACAAGGGTTTATTTTATCAATATGTACATGTATCACAATTACTAACATATTACTTATATAACATCTACAATATTGCAAATATTATTCTTATTGCTTGAGTGTCGGTGGTCACTCAACATCATCTTGGCGTTGCCTCTCTGTTATTCGAATGACACTCTCTGTCGAAGGAACGCAGTCGATCTTGGCTCCGCTGTGGCCTCGAATAGCTTCTTTCCAAGCTTTTTTGTCAGTTTGAGTGCATCCTTGCTCCAAAGGCCAGATGACTCGAGGCCGAAGTCCATTATAACGTGGTTCTCAAGAAGATGCGCGTATAGGCATTTTGCATGCGCGTATAGTTTGTGCATCTCTCGTTGGCGGATAATGTGGCCGACGGCCGCGTTGGCTAGTGTATGATAGCCGAGGGCGTACGTGTCTGAGACAGTCACGTCCCACGCCAGCGGCCGATTATGGTCCCAGTCTCGGCTGGGATATCAGCTGCTTCACATTAAGAAAATTGATTCTCTGGGTTGCAGACCAAATATAGCACGAACAGCTTTGTTTTGCAGAAACTGAAGTGCTACAATGACACTTTGGTAAGTCCCACCCCAGACCACACTACACTGTGAGGTGAGGCTCTACTAGCGCCCTATACACCAAGACGAGAATAGAAACTTAACGCCCACCAAGCCGAAGATGGGCAAGTGCAGCAACAGCAGGTGCAAATTTATGTTGAAGTATCTAAGCGTAGCTGTTCCACGTTATACGCTCATTGAAAACTAAGCCCAGGCAAGTGGTATTTGAAGACAGCTCTAATAGAGTACTATCCATAATTAAGTTGTCCTTGCAGAAGGTTATGGGAGAGTGGGACGTCCGGAAATGTTCAACCTGGGTTTTTGTGGCGTTGATCTTTATGCGAAGGTTGCAAAAAGCATCACAGAGGACTTCTAATGCTTCGTTTGCCATATCAAACCAGCACGCAGGTTATCCTTAGATAAGGGGATAAGCAGAGTGCAGTCATTAGCATAACATACCGCACGTATACTGGAGGACCTATCTAGGCTCCGTAGAGCTATATTGGTATAAAGTATAAACAGGAAAGGCTTCATTACAGGCGCATAGAGAACTGACCGCATAGAGCTGATTGGCCAATGACGGTAATAACTCGATCCTGAAGATACGACCGAAACCAAGAACAACCACTATTATTAAAGCTTAAAGATCGAAGAGTTAAGACCAAAATTTCAGAATCGACACAGTAGAAAGCCTTGCTAATATCGACAGCAATTACTTTGAACTTTTAAATAAAAGCATTAGCGGTTTCTGTAGATTTTCTCGCACGAAAACCACATTATCTTGGCGAGAGGAAATTAAGACAGTCGACGTGTGCCAAAATCTGCATCAATACACATCGTGCAAATGCCCTAGCGAGAGATGGAGTCAAGCTGATTATTCGATAGCTGTCAGTATACTAGCGAGATCCCTTCCCCTTGTAGAAAGCCATTACACAGGCCCTTTTAAAACTGCGCGGAAAGATTCATATATCGATAGATAAATTAAATATATGAGCAATAACAAAAGCGAGGAAGAAAATACTATTTTTGATTATCTTGGAAGGTACGCTAGTGGCTGCGCCTTTCAGATCGGTTTTGCATTTGTTAATTCCTTGAATTACAGTAGTTAGCGAGTTATGTCGAAGTGCGGTGCTGGATTATGCGGTGCTGCCGTTGGGTGCGATGATAGACTCCGGAACATTTGTCTTTCGAGAACGACTGGTCTCCTTATTGACATACCTTCAAAAACCACCAGAAGCCTTCTCTATTCGTTTGCGATGGTACTCCCTGAATTCAGACTTAAGTAAAGCCCTATGGTTGTTTCGCAATTGCATAATTTGCGCTCCTTTGTCGGGCAAAAACAGTGTCACAAATTGCAGTACATTTACCCTCACTCCGAAACAAGACTTCTCAGAGACCACGTTATATTGGAAAAAAATATTTGCTTTAACGAACTCTACAAGTCCATATATCAACTTTCAGATATTTCTGTTACAATCTATATATAAGGATGTGGATCATTACGTATTTATAACATCTTAGGCCGTCGTATGAAGATATTTTTCTTTCATATTAATACAGCTATCGCGACCCAGATATGGGCGACCTTCAAGATGCTACGTTGGGATATATTGGCGAGCACAATTATGCTTACTTCGTTCATCGGAATGAAAAAGCTTGAACCTATTCGGTGCATAACGATGCTAAAAAAGTCAACCATATTGCTCTTATCTTTGGATTGCCGTAAGTAGCCCTATATATATATATATATATATATATATATACATATATATATATATATATATATATATATATATATATATATATATATATATATATATATATATATTTTAAGGGAAAATTAACAACTTGATGTATGCATATTATTTCCGTATATTACATTATGTATGCGGGACACATATCACGAAATATTAGCTAAGTCAATGTGCCTAGCGGGTGTTTATTGTAACTATCACGTGTCCGCTTTGTTTAGTCTAGGCCGAGACCACTTCAAGAGTGTACCCCGAACGGAGGCCGCGTTTCCACGGTGTATGTCAAGATCCAGACGTTTTACCACCGCCTGACAGAATTAACAAAGCGTCGACTTTGAGGATCAGCTGCTTGTTTGATGCCCCTGTTTTTCGACAAACGACTGTTTGTTTGGAATGGCCACATTGACACCGATGAGGGCTAATTAGGTTTGTTCCTAGTCGTAGGCCTGCTGCTATGCAAATCGTTTCTTCATCAAAAAGGGTACCTATGGGTGCACTGGGAAGCGCGTGTAACCAGACGCCCCATAACAGTTTGAATATCCTCCAAAATTTGCGCCGATTGCAAACGGGTGGGGCCTAGGGGTCGTCGGTATTGAGGAAGAAGCGTCAGTGGCGGTTGGTTGCTTAGCTAATATTTGTCTTGTTAGGCTATGCTGTGTGTATCTACCGTCGCATAGTGGACATTTAATCGTAGATGGAGTAGCGCGTAACGCATGTCCGTCTTGAGCTGTGCGATTATAATCATTCATGGTTGTACGATTCGTCGCAGATTGTCCACTAACGGTAGCAGCTGTAACAGCGGCTCTAAAAGCTCTAATAAGGCCTTGAATTTGGCCGATGTATCTAGGCTCAAGCCCGTAAGAATTTGAGACAGTCCGAGGGAGGCGCTTTTGTGGCCGGGCACAGTCGCTTCGAGTATAATTCGGTTTCTTTCCCAACGGTAAGCCAAACGAGGACAAGCAGATGAACCCGCCTCGTGAGCACCACGACAGTTTACACATCTTGCTAATTTGGGACAGCTTGCAACTAGGTGTGCAGGTGTGCCGCAAATTATGCATACTTGGAGCTTTATGCACCTGTCGGCGAAGTGTGCCGGTCTCAAACACTTGTGACATAACTTGGGTTGGTCGGGCTCGAGAACTGTTTGATAAGCTTGGTATCCAAGAAACACAGATGGCGGAAGTTGGCGCGTAAAGGTAAGAATCACCTTTCTAAGCATAACTCTCGCTCCAAATTGCATGTGAGATAATCTTGTCACGTAATTGACTCCAAGTGATGACAGCTCGCGTAGTTTCTCCTCTTCGGTGATTGAGACTGAAACCGTGTATCCTGGCTTTAAATATCGATAGGGATGAGCCGTTTGTGACCACTGGTAGGTTCCCTAGGATTGAAATCAAAAACACCCGACATGCGTCTTCAATTTGCGAAAGCCACGCGATAATGGACTTTCTGTCACCGGATATTCTGCATATGCAGGGTGGGCGGCGCGGCATCGTAGGTTTTGCAGACAATCGATAAGTTTTAAGTTGATAATTTTAACTGGGTGTAACCTAAAATGTGATCAATTAAATTAAAATGATTTAAAAATTAATTAAAATCCGGCGACACGCGCGTGTTTTGAACCTGGGAACTTTGAGTGCGAGTCGACGTCCTCCCACCTAATTCTCCGCCACAGAGTCACCGGGCTATACGCTCGTTTCTCGCGATAAGAGCAACGCCAAACGTAAACGCCCGTTGTAATGACGTTGTTGTTTTTTACCGTTGTTACTCTTAAACAGGGTAAACGGGCCAAATTCGCGAGAGCAACTGTTGGGCACGTCTACTCTCTGCGAACGCGAGAAGAGCATATATATATATATATATATATATATATATACATGTACACATATATAGGTCGTGAAAGAAACGGAAAAAGCATTCAAGGCGGCAAACGCTATTGCCAGGATACTTCCGAATATATATGAACCGCGGACTCGTACAAGAAAACTACTGGTGGCGGTAGCGGAGTCAATCGCGCTCTTCAGGGCTGTCGTATGAGCCAGAGCGACTCTTAAGTCAAAGAAAGCAAACCTGAGACATTCCCTAGGACTTCAAGGCGTCCGAGAGACAACACCTGTGGGACATTAGCACACCCACAGAGAGCGACAAAGAAAAAAAAGAGAAACGTTACTACAGAAAACTGGCGAGCCAAGTGAGACGCTGTTCTCTCTGGCGCCCCGGAAAGGGCCTAAGCAAACTGCTGCCAAACACACGGGCATGGATATCAAGGCCGGGAAGGGACCCAACCTTCTACCTGAGGCAGATTCTTACGGACATGGCAACTTCCAGTCACAGCTCTACCGAATAGGGAAGGGCCCATCAGAAACAAGCCTTTTCTGCGAAGAAGCCGTGAAAGACACTCCACAACACATACTCCTCAAGTGCCAGGCATGTCAAGGGGCCAGCACCATGGCCATTAGACTCATCCGCGAGAGATGGTCTAGAGCGGCCCACCCATTTCCCTGGGAATTCCCCGTAAAATGGCATAAAATAATTTGTGGAATGCATCCCGGGTCCGACTCAACCATGGGAGGTGGGAGCGCAAGTACCACGGAAGGTGCTAAAGACAAAACACAGAATATCTGACGAGTGGCAAAATCGTTTTGAGGCCGACGCGGCTGAAGAAAGCGCAACTTTGAACTAAACGGGTTCGAAAGAGCTGAGACGAGGTGTGCCTGACAGGTGGCGGAACCCGTGAGCGACCCTGGCCAAATGATCCGATATGGCACTCGCCATTTCTCTTGATGGCCCATGGCACTAATCTACAGAGATCTGAGCCGCCAGGGAGCGAAGTTATAGAGAAAAGGTGGGTTTAGTGGTTTTATAGGTCTCAGCAGAGTGCTCTCTATCCACTGGGGTCAAGTCCCACCCAGCTCGAGCTGGAAAATAATTGTCGTCTGTATATAAACCTGCAGGTTCGATCCTAAGGCGAAGACCAACGCAGATCCTCACGACAAAATCCTCTGAGAGGGGTCCCACGGGAGTACTTAAATTGAGCCACGCACTAGCACCACTAGATAAAACTGCTCGAAACCAAGTTTTGTGCACCTCCACTTCTGCTGAATTAAAAAGATTGGCTGGTTGAATATCCTTCAACGGCGCGATCCAGTTTGTCTGGGAAACTGGGTCCTTAGGAGGGGGTGCTCCAGCGCGTGCTGAGAGACATTCCTTGGAATACTCTAATACGGTACGTAACGGTTTGCAGCTAGGAAATCTAGTATCATTGACGCCCTTTGCCAGGCACTAGATATTAAAGCGACTACCGCGGGCCCTGCGACCAAGACAGCGTCTGGTACCCTCCTTTTGATACTGGCAACAGGGCTTGCCTGCAAGCTGCCTCTGGTAACCTTGGGTTAAGTAGAAAAGACTAGGGACTTCAACGTGTAGGCGTTCCACTATTGCAAAAAATTTATATCGTTCGGCAAGTTAATTCCACGAAGTTGGTCGTTTATCCGTGCTGCCGAGAAGCAGAGAATCTTAATAAGAACGATTTTAACATCTCTAGCCAACCAGATATTCTTCCCGTAATCAAGAAATGCGAGGCCTAGTAAGGTGAGGTTGGTCTCATTTGTCCTGTTATAGTCTGGAAGAAGGTCGGTTATTAGTCTAACCAAGGAGTTGGATAATGATAATCATGACACAGTTTGCATTTTTGTGGGTTTAAGCTTAATCCCATATTCGTTGTAAAATACAGTACCTTCTGAAAATCACGAGCTACTGTTACAAGGTCACCATCTAGCACGCCATTATCCAAGTACCATCCACTAAGCGGGGACACGAGAGAGTCTATTGGCTCCTTGATGGCAAAACAAAACAGTGGAGGATCTTATGGGTCGCCCTGCTGCAGGCCCGACTGTGAAAGTATTTGAGGTGGTCCATCAACAGCAGTTGAGTTGGATTTCTGTATGCCTGCATAATCAGTCCTTCATGGTGCGCAACCATGCTTTGGCACGTAGAGCCTCCACATGCTTGGATTCGACACCGAACATGTCGCACGAGCTTATGAGCCTTGCAGCGCCGGACACATCACCACCGGTTGACTTTGCAGTCACTCTCCTATTCAAGTCTTCCTCAGAAGTGCCTATTTTCCTGAGTTTCTGGTGAGCGAATCGACCAGCCAATCCCTCGAGTGTGAAACCGTTCGCAAAGTACCCTAGGTTTGAGCGTATAATGTCTGCCAGCGAACGCGAGTCTTTTTTGACGTTTCGAAGGCGAAGTATAACCAACGATAGCAAAAACAACCATGGCGAATTTAGGTCACTACGTCATATAAGACTTTAACTAGACATTCCAGCACAGCCTTCTTGCAGTTTCAAGTATTATACGTATCATCTTTACATGTTTAAAAACAAACTAAATTTAAGATGTTATCTAGGTAAGCTGTAGACGTAGAAGCAGTTTCTATTTTTTTCGCCAGTAATAGCAGGGCTAACAAGTCCGTAGAACCTCCGTCACCGTCTATGAGCGCTATCAAGCTTCTGCCAAATCAGGGCTAACAGCCTTCAATGCATCTGCAATCGAGCCTGAATTTCTAAGAGTAGCTCTAGCCGTGTAAGCAGACATGAAGCTCGACTTAGGAGCAAGTACTCGGTAACGTCAAACGCGTGGGCAGCCAATTTCCCACATACTTGACTTCTTAGCAACATTGCAGCGAGGAAACGCAGGCTTCGGGAGAATTAGCTGCGAGTATTTGCTTGGCCGTGTCAACGGTTGGAGCTCACATTACATCCTTTACCATCACTGCAAATTCTACATGAAGAAAACATCTCATGAACAACCTTGAACATCTTCAATAGGGATCTCTCCGCAAATTCAGCCTTCTCCTGTACATTTCATTGTTTCTTCCGTATTATCACCTTGAATGTGACCATGGAGCCAGCTTGAATGCGCCCTTTTAGGTTCTCCGGCTGCTTCTGTTCGCACGTAACAAGCTGACGAGTTGATTTCTTCTGGACCGTCACAAATCCCTGGCCATTTTCACTAAATCGGTCATAGGTTACGCGTCGGCCTATGGCAGGATCGCCCGCCGGCCCGAATAGACAGGTCAGCAGCTCTCGCACCCTCCCCCCTATCGAAGTTCGGAATGGGGCTACCACACTACTCCTACCCGGCAATTAGACATACAGTCAACTCGTGATTCCGCGTTACACCCCGGAATATACTCACCCCCCCCGAAGGGTAGCTCAACCCACTCCAGAGCAGGTGTTTCCCACCGCTGCGAAGGGCAGCAGCGGAGCCAGACAGTCCTCTCGCCGGGAGGTTTGCGTTGATGTGGCTTCCCGCTCTCATTGTGCCTATTAAGCCAAGGCGGCAGGCGTCCCAGTCGGTACCACCGGCTTGCTAAAGCCCGGGGCGTTAACCGACCGGCCAGGGTTCCATATGCAGCACATTTCACCCGAATGTTTAAAGTAGCCTTAACAGCCCTCGAATGGGCCACGACAGAATGACATTATGAATTCGTTGCCACTTAATCGATATCGTATACCTTGCCTCCCGCGCCAACAAAAGTGACCACAGGAAAGTTACTATAGGGAGTCTGTACATCTGATCAACCGCAGCACGCGTAACTAGCGCGCTAGCGGACATCAACGCTAGAAAAAGTCTTAGTTACTCCCTAGGTTTTGGGTTGGCGTTTAGCCTGGGCGAGATAGTTCATCTTAGGTTCGAGGAGAACCCCCGAGACTCCCTGACGACGTATGTACCGACTTACCCCGTTACCAGCGGTCGCCACGAGAAGGCGTCTAACCCTGTAACTCTATCTCTCATCTCCGTTCTCCCGGTGCGTCAATGTTACATTTCATCTGGCGAGGCATGTGGCTACCGTAAGACATTCTGGGAAGGAAAGTGACGTCTAGGGTCTTAGTTTGCCAGCATTCGCAGCCCCCCTACCAGAAGGCCTGGTACCACTGATTCCTTTGTTACCAACGCGCCAATATGTTGATGGTCCTATGACGTGCAAAGCACCCTGACAGCCGTGCCATCCTTCTAACCGTCACTTGGGAGCCCGAAGAAGGGAGCCATAGTTACTCCAGCCACCGTTTGAATTTTATCTTCGCTTTGCACCAAGAATAAAGTCATTCTTCGCAGTTAGCATCTTGGTTGTCGTCGGCGTTAATAGCGCTTCGCAGTCTATTTATCTCTTTCTCCCCAAGGTCCGCTAGTATGTTTCAGTATACCACGACAAGCTGTTTTAATTGCATAGTCACAAATGATTAAATTAAAGTCCGTGTCAAAGCGCGTAGGTAGTGTGGCACTCTCCCATAACATGGGGTTACTCTCTAATCCTCACATTTACCCCCCAGGGTTTGATACTGTTTGCCAGTTCTTTAAGGCCCTGGGGGGAGTTGTCCGCTCTACATGCCTGGTATGGCTTCCGATGCCTGTAAGGATCCCTCGCAATCCCTTCTAGCGACGGAAACACGTCTTTCTTTTCCAGAGGAGCTTTTTCTCTGATAATTTGGCCTAGGTATGACGCTCCTTCTCTCCACGATTGGCTTTACATCAACATCGATGTTACGATTGTTTTAGTGTCAGCTCCAGCTAGTACATATGTGTTAGTCCGCCGGAGATTCCAGTCTTGGCCATACTGCGACCTTGTGGTCCACGTCGTCAGGTACCCCGGTTGTGCACAGGATACAGATATCTCAGTGGAACTTCCTGATCATGTATGTCTGGAACTGGCCGTGTCCCGATACAGCCCGTGTGGCGTAGAACGATAGCTAGCCTTGGCCTGGGCCGCCATACCGTTCAGGTAGATCCTCGACGAGGTGGCGGGTCCAGCCCGCAAGTGAGGATAGTGCGCGTCATTCTTCCGCCCAAGTCCGCATCATCGCCTCCCTAGCCTGGTTATACTGAGTATGTCCGTCCAGTCGCATGGTATTCCTCTGCCCTACCAGGAGGTCCCATAAGAGCATTCCTGTTACGTTTGCGGTCTGTCAGGTAGATTGCCTCAGTTTTTTTCTGAAGCCAACTGAAGGTTGTTTTGTGTCACCCACCGGGCGGAACAGCGCATGGCGTCGGAAAGTTGCCGTCGTTAATTACTGAGAGTTCCGAGTCGGCTAGCCGGTCCAGTACTTGGAGGCCGCGAGAGGTGGGAGCGCGGGTGCCCCATAGGAGACGTGCTGCGTTAAAGTCACCTGTCAGAAGTAGCCGGTGGAGTTTAACGGAATTAGTGAGATCAGTGAAAGATGTGACATAGTTGTTAAAGTCCCTTACTGGGAGGTTTGATAAGAAGTAGCAAGAAATAAGGTGAGTCCATGTGCATCCAGAGCGAGCTCCGTTGCCCGAGGCGCAACCCTTCGGGTCCCGTCCCGTCCACCATATTGCTATGTCACCATTTGGTCGTGTTGACGCAATATTTATATTGGGCTCTGGTTCTTATGCAGGTATACGTTGAGGGCGTCATAAAGGGTTTAGGTTTATTAGTAGTATTTTTATTTTCATAGCTTGATTTTTGATCGTCTCTGGACCGTCACTCCCAGGTACAAGGTGAGGTTGGCTTTTATCTGGGGCTCGCCCAACAGGGGGTTAATGCCCCATAATGCCACCTCTAGGGTGGGGTCAAATGGTTTGCCGGAGACCTCCAGTCCCGCGCCGCGGATCTTAGTGCTCAGCCGTTCTTCTGCTCCTGCTGTGATCTCACCTAGTCGGATTGGTGGTGCACCGTTGCTTCACGCTTAAATAGCGAAGCAGCGCATAACATCAACAAACACCATCTACAATGACGTTGTAGATCAAACGCTACCGCCTGTCAGGCCAAACGATGTAGAAACCCTGAGAGCACACTCTGGTGCACATTTAATTGTGCTTTTCACTTCACTCAAAGCCTCTCAACAAACGGCGGCTACTATCCTACAAAGAAAGGCTCAATAACCGCACCACTCAGTTCGACCTCTCTTATCACAGCCACGCAAGATGCTGCCCCATAGAACGACTAAAAGCTGAATGTTCCACAAAATATTCAGTCAAGGATGTGATTCCAGCACGATAGTGCCCCAGCACACAAAGTCCGTCAGGTACGGAATGATCTAGATGAAGCCTTCGCCAATCGCTGGATTGGCCAAGGCGGTCCACAAGCTTGGCCGCCGCCGCGATCCAGCCTCGACTTTTCCTTTAAGGCTACCTAAAGAATCTAGTCTATGCAACTCCCATTGATTATCCTATTGATCTGGTATCCTTAAACGCATAAAACAAGAGCATTGCTATCGCTACCAATGTATGTCCTTATTGGCTGACGGGCGTCCGTTCGAGCAAGATTTGGACTAAAATATAAGAATTTCCCTCACGAATACGTCGGTACGCTCGGGTGCATTTTGTAAACGTATGTCGGGAGAGACACTCCTACAATCACAACTCAGAAAAATTCAACACAAAATTATTTCACTTCTATACGAAGCATTTCCGCTCAATTAAGTCCAGACTATATATATATATATATATATATATATATATATGCCGAAATGGAACCCCGAAATTGGGATTCCAATACGAATGTTGACATTGATGAGGGACGTGCTACAGTCTAATCAGATCATCTTGGACGACGATATAGCGGAGCATCCAGGCACAGAACAAACGGCAGGCTTTGCCCGGGGCGATAATATCAGTCCTTTGTTTATTTTTTCTCTACTAGTAGCCGAGTTGCCAACACGAATACAGACCCGGCACCCAGCTGTCATTATTATTAAGTATGCGGACAATCTAGTACTCTAGAATAGCAGCAAATACCATCTGCAACAGGCGCTCGCAACTTTATCGGCGTATGTGAACGTAGTAGGCCTTGAAATATGCAGAAAACAGAAGCCATGAAGTTCAGACGCGCGGGCAGGCTGCCCTGACCGATACACTTAGGTTAAATGGACAGGACCTGAACTATGTAAATAAGTTTGCTTATCTCGGTATCACAGTGATCTTCTCAGCCAAGACCTTCGCTGCACACATAGAGAAGAGGCCTCGAAAAGCCTTGATCGCGGCGACAGCTCTTAAGAAATCCCTGATGCTCTCGATTAAGACAAATCGCGCCAATTGCATCATACGGGATCCAGCGTGTGTGGGCAAAGCTAAGCTCGGTTTAACTTGTGCGCTCGATCGGGTGAAACCAGCTTTTTTAAAACAAGTACTAGATTTACATACGTCAGCATACAACTGCCTTACGTATTTGCTGTGCGATGCTTTACTTCCGGAGAAGACGGTTCTATAGAAATAAAAACAATATGACAGATGCAATGGTTAGGTCAGAATGGAAGGGCACAGGCAGGACAAACAGGCACATAATCGCCCGTTTTGCTGTGCACCGTTTTCACCACCTTCTATGCCAGAAAGACGCTTGCCATGAACCCTGTGACACATGTGTTTGTAAATATTGTTATGGTATATGTGCAAGATATCATGGCAGTAAGTACAATGCAGTCTCCCCACTAACAAGGCTGGCACTGAGCGATTTGTAATTATTAATATAATTACGAGGCTGTAGTGATCTTGATCATACTATTGTATATTTTACCTAATCTTGTGTACTAATACGTTTACCTAATGCCGGCAAGAAACATATTTTAGTCTCTGAGTGGCTTATGTGGTCAGTGGGTGTGGTGCCATTAATTTTATAAGTATTAATTTTGTGTATTTTCAAAGCTAAACTATATGTACAAATATACACATGCAAGACACACACGCAAAAATGTCATAGCTGCTAATTAAAACCCTATATTTAGAAGTTTATATATAATGAAACTGTTTTTCTAGTAATGAATAAAAGCTAAATGACCACATCTAAGATTTAGTCAGGACATTGTCCTAATTGATTAACATATATTCTGTTTTATTGCACAAAAAGTTGTTTTATTGCACAAAAATTTAAAGGCATGCCTTACACATCTGCCTTTATTTTATATTTCTGCTGCGGTTTGAGAGTTATAACTGCTTTTATTAATTAACGGATTAGATTCCTGGCGAATGGGCAAACTGAGACGTGCACATTCCAATTGCCACAGCTTCTTCTTGACAAGCACTATATGTTAGACATCAAAGCGATGCCCTTTGCTGACGCACAGCTTATGTTACTGTCGACCCAGTAGCATGGTGCATTTTCCTGCGCCTCGCGAGAGGAAAAGACGCGTAGGTGGACGAGTTCAATCGCTCGTTTGTTTTTAAGGAGTCTGTTTTACGAAGCAATGCAAAAGCAAATCCGTAGACGTTAAACGTTGGCTGGAGAGTCAGCCCAAAAATATATTATTAGTTTATGTAACTACCATTCAAGTACCACATTAATCTACTTGTTGTTGTTTCCACCTATTAATTAACACATAACCCAATGCACAGCACACTTTTTATGTGATAATAAAAACCCCGTCGATGTCTAAATTCTAAGAAAAATGTGTGCTCATGTTATTTCTTTTGCAGTTCGATGTGGCAGTATGGAAACCAATGCAATGAAATCGAGGGTACAGGTAAATCAGCTATAGATAAACATATTTAAGCGCCTAGCGCTCTGTTTCACGTTTGCTACATTTGCGAAGAGTAGCCATACAACTGCTAATTAGGGCTAAACATATTTGGATATATAGGGTATTGTCACCAAGAGTCTTGCTAAAGCGATGTGGCAATGTGTTATGAAGTGGATGCGATAAGAATAGCGTGTAATGTAAAGCAACGCATGTGTGTGAAGACACAAGTGTGGTCATGGCTCTATTCACGTATATAGATGAGACTATAACTCGACGCAAGGTGACTATAACTCTTCGCACCACTACGGCACTATATTCGTAATTATGCTATTCGATGTGGAAGGACTTCCGTGTGCGAGGGAAGTGTGCTGCACACGGAACCCGGGCCGGTCGGTTAACGCACCGGGCTTAAGCAACCCGGTAGTACCGACTGGGACGTCTGCTGCCTTGGTTTAATAGGCACAATGAGAGCGGAAAGCCACACGAAAGCAGATCTCCCGGCGAGAGGACCGTCTGGATCCGCTGCTGTTATTCGCAGCGGTGGGTACCCTCTGCTCTGGACTGGTCGAATTACCATTCGGAGGGGACGGGCTTGTGTAGAATTCGGAGTGTAGCGCGGAATTGGGAGGTGACTGTAAGTCTAATTGTCGGCTAGGATTAGTGTGGAACCCCCTGCCGAACCTTGATAGGGGGGAGGGAAGCTGCTTATTCGGGCCGTCGGGAGCCCCTGCCATTGGCCAACGCTTTGTTGTGTCTATATAAGATTCGTGCAGACAAGAGAGCCAGTGGGGAAAGAATTAGAGAAGGGGGGAGGGGAACCAACCTTATAGGTAGAGCAGGAAGCGTTTAGCGCCGTTCAGCAAACATGTTGCTATGTGTACTCTGGCGTTGGCTCCCGAGGAGATTGGGTGGCGGAGAAGTCGTCACGTGAACGACGTGAGACATCGTAGGTTGCAGCAGTGTAGCCGCTCAAACGGCGGTTAGCCTCAGAGGGCCGACGTAAAAGTTTCTTTATATTGTTTATTAAACCCTGCGTTTTTAAAAGCCATTATGTTGTACTTTGTGGGATACTCTACTAAGTAAGTAGAGGATAACATATTTATTTATTCCAGCAAATAATTCTGGTTCCTGCATCTCGAGAAACGCCTCTACGTGTTTGTATTGCTTCTAAAGGAATTATTTCTCTGTAGATAATTCTGCAGATATTTAAATATTTCGACGGTGCAATGCCCGTTAAATACGGTGGATGCGGCAAAAATTCATAACCAACGTTTGCTATCTTGCGGAGGCTGGGTTAACTTACATGCGGTCTCGCATTGTCATCGTAGAAAATTTAGTCCACCGTATGTTATCGGCTCCGAGTGCCCAAGCTTCGCGCGCCTCATGCCAAACACCTACGGCCCTAAACAAACAAGAAGAAGGATTATTATGTCTGTGGCCGAGTCAGTCGCCCCATACGGGGCTCCGGCCTGGCCTACCAACGCTCTGAGGACCAAGGCAAATAGAGCCCGCTTACGGCGGGCTCAACGGGTCGGAGCCCTTAGGGTCACCATGGCGTACCGCACGGTTAGCACAGCGGCGGCGCTCGTGCTCGCGGGCACTATTCCATGGGACCTGAAGGCAGAAGAGCGCCGCCGCCTGTGGGGCGACCAGAGCCATAAGAAGGAAGAGGCACGGCAACACACATTGCAGCTATAGCAGGGGGAGCAGGACGGCCTGGTGGAGGGGGACTCAGGTGCCAGTCTCCACAAGCTGGTCCCTAACATCAAGGACTGGCTGAACCGGCCCGGCGGGAAACTCCTTTTTCACACCACCCAGATTTTGACGGGGCACGGCGACTTTTAGTCGTACCTAGACAGGATCGGGAAGGCCCCCAGCCCCAGGTGCGTCCACTGCGGCAATGGACTCGAGGACACTCCGGAGCACACAGCTCTGGCGTGTCCAGCGTCACCCCTTGAGGACTCTAATGAATACGCACATTTTTAATCTACGCGACGTCGTTCTGAAGATGGCAGAATCCCTGGAACACTGGAACCTGACAACAGCGGTTTTTAGCAAGATTTTACAAGCTAAGACAACGGCAAACAAGCTGCGACTTTTGCGATTCCCTGCGGCTCCCGGGGACAACTTTGGAGCCCCACACTACCGGCCCACGCTTACAGGGACTTCTTACTGTGGTGTCCGTGTGTGCAACCGCATTTTCCAAAAAAAAGAAAAGTGTCCAAGCTCGCGGGGCTCTGAGCAAGAGGAAAAGTCAGAAACTTGAACTGTTTTTATATGAACTCACGCTCTGTAGCAAAACCGGGTGCTTTGAAAGCCATACCAATGATAGGGCTAACCAGGGCAGTTGAAGAGAGCTGCTAAACTGCTCTGGAGAAAAACGATTAGTAAGGCTTCGAGCCGTTAGTGATCAAGGGACTATAACTTGGTTACACGCCCTATCCTGTTTGCGAACTGAGACCCTTTTGGACGACGAGACGACACGTATAACCACTGCGGCTTAGTGGTGACCTAGTCGTGCCCCGCCGATGTTGTTGTGGCGATCTTGTGGACGCGTTGGCTCATCGTGGCTCGTTAGGCGCCTTGACTGCAGACCGGCAAGCACTTGAATCTGCTTTAAATGACACTTTTCGTCGAGCACTGAGATCTACTGGCTTTCCATGTGTACTGGAAGCTCTGGGTCTATCCAGGGACGGTGGAATAAGACATGACAGCCTCACTCTAACCCCCCTTTGGGTGTGGCCGCATGTTTGTTTAGGACGCAACTGTAACCAATTCATTAGGCCTTTTAATGGTCAGTGCAAATGCGGACCAATTAAGTCATGCTTCCAGATTAGCAGACGCTAACAAACGCAGAAATGACGCTGGCGTTGGTTATCCGTACCAATTTTGTCTATTGATTTTCGAAGCAATGAAAGAACCAGGTTCTCCTTCAAAGCTGAGTCAGCGCAACCCGTCAACAACAGACTTAAGAGCATCCGAATTCTTGCGTCAGAGTTCGGATATCGCTCGACATTCGACGAGGAAATGCACCATCCGTTCGGGGCACATTGTTGAACTGGGCTAATCCTGGGTTCGAGAACTCGTGACTACATGTTTGCGTGGAGACAAATGGCCCACTAACATAACAAAGTTTTATAAATTAAAATCTATATAAAATGTCGTATATATATATATATACGAGGTGTGTTCAAAACGTATCGCGACTTTTGAATTTTCGCGGGTTACGTATATTCGAATTTCGATTTTTTGTGGCGTTATGTTGGTACTCATGTCTCTCACTTATGCCGACAAGCTCGGCCATTTTGAATGTTCACTTAATTGTTGACAGCTGCTTTGCTTGCACGTGTTTTGGATCGTCTTCGATTTTTACCTATTCAAAAAAATGGATCAAAGAACCTGTATCAAATTTTGTGTGAAAAACGAAATTAAGTGCGCGGATGCATTCCGAATGTTGACTGTGGCATACGGAGAAGCTACCTTGGACCGAAGCAACGTTTATCGGTGGTACAAAATGTTCTCAGAAGGCCGAGAAGATGTGAACGACGAAGAGCGTGCCGGACGCCCGAGCACTTCAACAACAGACGAAAAAATTAATGAAGTGGAGAAAATGGTATTGGCCAATCGTCGAATCACCGTTAGAGAAGTTGCTGAGGACCTAAACATATCGATTGGCTCGTGCCATTCGATTTTTATCAATGATTTGGGCATGAGACGGGTCGCCGCGAAATTCGTACCAAAATTGCTCAATTGCGACCAAAAACAGCATCGCATGAACATTGCTAATGAGATGTTGGACTCTGTCCGCGACGACCCAAATTTGCTCCAGAGGGTCATAACTGGTGACGAATCGTGGGTTTATGGTTATGACGTGGAAACCAAAGCTCAATCATCTCAATGGAAGCTGCCGCACGAACCAAGACCGAAAAAAGCGCGCCAAGTTCGGTCGAATGTGAAAGTTTTGCTGACAGTTTTCTTCGATTGCAGGGGCGTGGTGCATCATGAGTTCTTGCCACAGGGTAGAACGGTCAATAAGGAATATTACCTGCAAGTTATGCGCAATTTGCGCGAAGCAATCCGCCAGAAACGCCCGGATTTGTGGAAGAACAAAAATCGGCTTTTGCACCACGATAACGCCCCTGCTCACACATCGTTGCTTGTGCGCGAGTTTTTGGCCAAAAACAACACACTAATGATGCCGCAGCCACCGTATTCCCCAGATCTGGCCCCCTGTGACTTTTTCTTGTTCCCTAAACTGAAGAGGCCCATGAAAGGACGACGTTACGCTACGCTTGACGAGATAAAGACGGCATCGAAGGAGGAGCTGAACAAGATAAAAAAAAATGTTTTTTGAAGTGCTTCGAAGATTGGAAAAACCGTTGGCACAAGTGTATAATATCTCATGGGGATTACTTTGAAGGGGACAAAATAGATATTCATGAATAAATGAATAATTTTTGAAAAAACACAAAAGTCGCGATACGTTTTGAACACACCATGTATATATATATATATATATATATATATATAGAAGTACCGCTCGCATGCGGTCCCTCCCTATAGTAATAGCATGTGAAAAGATTAATGTTAGGCTTATATTAACGGTTAGCACTTTCTCATCGACGCATTATTGCAGATGGCGACCT
The DNA here is from genome assembly GCA_003439945.1 of Dermanyssus gallinae. Taxonomy (NCBI): domain Eukaryota; kingdom Metazoa; phylum Arthropoda; class Arachnida; order Mesostigmata; family Dermanyssidae; genus Dermanyssus; species Dermanyssus gallinae. The sequence continues at coordinate 2,512,431 of QVRM01004188.1, read as the reverse complement.
TTTCCCAGCGTTCCAAAAACCGCCGAGAAGCGTGAAGATTTTAGACTCTGATCTCGCTAAACCGTGGCCTCTGTATCTACAGAAACAATATGTTATCGACGGTGAACTAATAGCTCGCTTTGGTGGAAGCAGTGATCTTTTCAATGAAACTGGAGATCGCGGGATTGATGAGTACGGTCTTTTAACATCTAAGATTACTTTCCCGGCTAAGTGAGTAAGAGATACAGACCAGGGAACTGACGCAGATGCCTTTTTGCATAAACATATCTGCAGTCGAAATCTTTCACTTAGCAAGCAATTCACGGCTATTACGTAGCGTTTTTGTTTAGGTCATATAGAAAACATGCATTGTAACCTGTGTGTTAGTTCAAGTAGATTCCCTTGTACGCTGTCTATTATGCCATATGTTGATCTTTGTAAGGGATTTTTTCGGCACAGTAGAAATTGTTAACTGCTACATAATGATTCACGCTTTGCTTTCGTACAGCTGTTTTTGTCTAGCACCGACGCACATAAAGGGAACGTTTGACGCAAGTCGGTTCAAGAACTACCCCGGTTATTATAATCTTGGCAAGCCCTATCCGATGCCAGTTGTGCTTAGCCCACCTCACTTCCTCCACGCGGATTCTTCATTGCTAGTCAACGTTAGTGGTCTACATCCCAATGAGAAAAAGCACAGCTTCTACCTTGACGTCCATGCTGTAAGCTAGGTCATGTCAGTTTATTAAACTATATGCCTTTTTATCTATATTATTGGGTACACATGAATTTCCAACGCCGGCTCGACTCTGTTACAGTATAAAAACGAGTCTTTTGCTTTTTAAGGGCTTTTCCGTGTTAAGATTCCACCGATTTCCTCTGTAGCGGAAACTGCCATGTCCTCCTATAATCCGTTGCCGCAGAAGCCTTGGTTCCCAGCCCCGTTAGAAAACCTCTTGCGATTTTTACTCATTGAGCCCAATATATCAGCGTTTTTCAGGCTGACGATTTAACCTCCACGGGACTGCTTTTCCCATTGCTTCATAGACAGACCCCCAGAAATTCAAATTTGCAATGTTGGGGCTCGAATCCGCGCACCAATGTATTTCTTCCGGTCACGAGGAGCAGGCGAATGTACCACGTCACCGGGCTTGACTGGGCCCAACATATCAAGCTCGGTTGAACAATTCGTTTTAGTTTAGCCAACCAGTGGTTTTCTGCAAGGCGAGCGGCTGCTCCGACCGCTTAGCTGGCATCACGACCATACGATGCGACCAATGTACAAGACGCGGTGACGTCATACAGAAGCTTTTTGTTAGGCCGTTGGTAGTTCGATGAAAGTCCCATATGCCCTTTAACTGCAGAGATGTTGCCTAATGACAGAGTGCTTTGAGAACCAGGGCTCCTCCTGCAAGCACAAGCTTGACACGGTACAAAACAATTATGTGCGAAGTTGAGTGATCAGTGTATCTGTGCTTTTAAGAAACCTAAGATTGGATCTCTCTATTGCCTAAGTTGAACGTTAAGAGAAACCTGAGTATTTCGCAAGTTTCGTGAAACGAGTTTCGCAGGTCTTGTTTGGCATAGACTTCTGAGCAGCGAAGAAAGTACATTAGTCTCAGAGTTTGCAGGCTCGCGCGTAGCAGGTAGATGGCTGAGTGGGCATCCAAGAGCCACAGTCCGGGATACCAGAGAACTAGGTATAAACCTTTTTTAGTTAGATTGCCAAGAGAATCATCAGTAATTGGCGCCCAAAAAACTCAAATTCATGTTCAGGGACTAACCTGACAGCTGGCAGAATATTGCCTACCACCTAAAGCAAACAGCCGCGATAGGGGTTTCCTTAAAACTGAAAAATCTCGCGCCTGGTTTCAATCACTTTAAGTCCTGAAGCAGCCTTTTCTTCATAAGCGAAATCTCGATGGAAGCTCTGGTATAGCGACGTATAATAGAGTGCGGCCACAAGGGTCGCTCCGTTGAATACTAGGGCATGACTCGAGGAACTCTCTCTGCCAAATTAATTTGCTTAGAGACCTATATATCTGGTGTGTCAGCTGGTGTAGTCGAGGAAGGTGAGAGCGAACAGCTTTAAGTAAATGATCTCGTGTAAGTGTGTTGAAAGCGTTCTTGAAATCTAGGTGGAACTGCCGACCAGGTGTTTTGCTGAGTGCGTAGTAGGGCTAATCTCCTGAGCGAGTTTGATTTCAGTCTCATGTGGTCTAAGCTAAGACGACAGAAAGACTACAGCAGAAAACTCGATACCCGTAATAGTGAGAATGACACGGCATCTGTAGGCATTGTAATATCTGTCCTGACGTTTCTTGACCGCACTGAAATGATCTCAGGCATACCTAGAGACTGCAGCGCATTGGCAATCAAGTCATTACTGAGTTACGGATGTATGCCACATATATGACCATCAACATGTGGATTTTTGGCCGCTCGTTCGCAATTGAAGAGGTTTACCCGCGAGCGATGTTAAAACAATACGAGGCTACTGCTGCGAGCAAAGCAGGGTTCATCATTTTTTTATTTGCTATGCCGGGCTGCATCAATGCACATGTTGGTAAAATTTTTCACACGGTCGGCTTAGATAAATTTTTCTGTCCGCTCTCTATAAAATGTCTATGCACTGGGCTACATTGGAACGTGCTGCAGTGTAGGATAAAACACAGCACTGGATCAAATATATAATCAAATAATAATATATAGGATGCTAGTGCACCGTCTCTTTTGTTGAGACATCAATTCCCCCCGTTTTTTGTCCGATCATAGTCTGATGATAGTCCACTTCGGCATTTATTTTTTTTTAATTGAAAACCATAAATATCAATGTTAGATTGGCCAGTCCAGGTCTTAATCTCACGACCTCCCGCGTTTTATTTTTTGAACATTTTTCGAAAATTCTGCCAACACGATGTTGAACAACTTTTTTTTTATGGAGGAGGGTTAACAACTTTTACGTACAATTGCTGCGAGTAGAAAAGGAGAACGTCCAAATTCCTATCTCGAGCAGTGTGGGACTCGACCCCAGCGGATGGATGTTAGCCCGCTGAGACCCATACCTACGAAACGCACCTCCCCCTTAAGCTTCACTCTCTGATGGCCCAGATCTCCATAGAACAGTACTATCATCATAAGGAGGTCAGGTCATTAGGAGAAGTGGCAAGTGCCACTCAGATCATTTGGCCGGGGTCACTCATGGGTTTCCCCAACGTGCGACGTGTCCTGTAGTAACACCTGCAAAGCCGCATCATTCAGACCCGCGTGATCTTCTAATACAGTAGGCGGAAATCTTGCTCTCCCGAGCCTCCCCAAGGCTCCTTTCTTCTTCAGTACCTCCGTAGCCATAGCTACTCCTGGCATCCACCTAATAGTCGTGCCGCACATGTAGTCTACGAACTCCTTAAGGGTTACTCTGGGGGAGATCTGAAATGTTTGCTCCTCTTCCGTCTCCCTCATTGATCCATCTATTCCTGAGTTTTGCAATTGCTGTAGCTCTAGCCTGTTCCAGTACCTGGCACTTTAGAAGAGTGTGGGTCGAGTTTTCCTCTGTTCCTTTCTAGCTGTAAACAAAGCTCGCTGAGGGAGCTTCTCTAATTCGAAAGAGGTATGTCTGAAGGTCCCTATGTTTCGTGAGGATCTGCGTGAGGTAATGGTTTAGTTCTCCACTTGGTCGCTCAATCAATTTGTTGATGTTTGGGATGAGGGATCTGAGAGTGTGCCCCGGTGCTCCAAAAGGAATGGAGTCCCATTTGGCTTGCCATGTTTCCATTGTTTTCTCTCTCTCTACTTTTTTACTGCTTCTCGAGTTGTTGTCCCAGAGTTCTCGCCTTTCCTCCACCTTCACGTCCCAGGGATGGGCTCCTTCCAGAACGAGAGCAGAAATTGTGCTTACCGTGCGATATGTCTGGATAATCCTGAGAGCCGCCACTCTCTGAGTACTTCCAAGGATCCCTCTAGCTTTCTTTGTTTTCAAAGAAACCTTGAACCAGACTGGGGACCCGAATAGCAATGAAGATTCGGCTACTGACGTCAGCAATCAAGGCCTCCATTATCTTGGCCCGTGAATGTTTGGCAGAATTCTTGCAATTGCATTAGCCGCCTTTGCCAAGGATATCTTCAGGTGGCCGAGGCCCGTAAGACTCTTGTCCAGGCGGATTCCCAAGTGTCGAGCCTCCTTGACCTGCTTTATTTGCTGCCCTGCCAGGTATAGTCTGATGGGACCCACCTTCGTTCGTCCCGTCAGCAGTTTGGCCTCGCTTATCTCCGGAGCGATTGTTAAGCCGGCTTCTTCCATCCATCTCCTCGTAGATTCTAGTGTTTTATTAGCGTTAAGTTCCAATTCTTCTGCAGTCTTTGCCTGAACTGTGATGACCAGATCATCCGCGTATGCAATCATCTCTACCCTTTGTGAAAGGTTATCCTGGCGGAGTACGCCATCGTACGCTAGGTTCCAGTGCAAAGGACCTAAAACCGAGCTCTGCGGAACTCCTGCTGTCATTGATATTTCCACTTCACCGTTGAAAACACTTTGGTCCTCCAGGTGTCCTAAGATGACCTGGACAAGATAATGTGGGACCTTTTTCCTCACTAGCGTGTCCAGTATTGTTCTCCTCGGGAGGCAGTTAAAGGCGTTCCGGACATCTAGAGGGATTGCTCCACGAAGCCCCTGAGCCTTTCTTCAATGATTGCCTCGTATTCTTTCGCCAGGTTGTTCAGTCGACCGATGGGCCTATGTTCCGTTGTCTTTGGGCAGGTATTGTTCCCCTTATGGTCGCTGCAGTGAACACCTCTGCAACCAGATTTAGACACTCCCTAAATAGTTTTTTGACTGCCAGGGACGGGATGCCGTTTGATCCTGGAGACTTTCCCGGTTTAAGTCTAGCCGCAGCCTTGAGTACCTCTGCTACTGATATCACTGGTGGCTCGTCCCCTTCTTCTGTAGATGCCTCTGAAGTGCTATATGGCTCCCTGTCGAAGCGAGCGTGTTTTGGGGAGTGTTTGTTAAGATCCTGGTTGATTCGCTCCTTTGAGAGCACATCCCTAGGTTTTCGTGCGTTACTCCCTTTTACCATCTTGTAGGGCTTTCCCCAAGGACCGTCTTCGATTTCCTTGAGAAGGTTGCGCCAGCTATTTGTCTTGCTCTTAATAACTGCTTGCTTCAATGTGGCTCTACACTTTCGATAGTTAACCAACACTCGAGCTTCATCCTCTAGGGTTTTGTGTGGCTTTTTTAAGTTCACGCCTTGCTCTGTTGCAGTCAGACCTCTTGTGTGCAATAGTCGTGTAGTAGGGTTTGTGTGCAATAGTAGTAAGTAGGGTTCCCAATCCGTCACTAGTGTCGCGTACTGAGTCTCCGAGCTCAGTAAAAAACCTCTCAAATTCCTCCTGTGAGCAGTTCGGGATGTAGCACGAGTATAGTCTCCACTTGTTAGCTACGTCTACCCACAGGTATCCCGCTCTTTTTCCGTGTTTGGTTATTGGTAGGGAGCCGGTGTTAATAGTAGCGCTAAGCGTTAAATCAGTGTACCAACCTGCTCGTGTACTTGCTCTACCTTTATTTGGTTCACTGATAGCAACGAGGCTTGCCTTGCGTCTAGCTGCTATTTCCTCTAGCATGTCATGCTCGTACTACATTTTACTTGAATTACGTTGATCTCCATTTTTATTGGTTAACGAGGGTTTGTCCGCCCGTGTCTTGAAACCGAGCGGCTCATCGAGCACCCTATTCCGTCCATCCCTCTAAACTTGTTCTGCTTTGGCGAGCCTCCTTCTTTAAAACCTTTTTCTGCTCCGCAGTCAGTTGCTCTCCTCTTTCTACTTGTTGCGAGATTTGCTGCTCGGTCTTCGTCTCCTAAGCGGCCGATTCAGTTTTGCTTGTTTGTGCTGCCTGCTTGACCGCATGTATTGCTTGTTTCCTTTCCGTCAGGATTCGGAGGTAGTTAGGGCATGCTGTAGATCTGGCACGGTGACCTACATTTCCACATACATAACACTTGGGGGCTTCGGTTTCGCAGTCTCGGGCGACGCTTCCGGCGTCGCCGCACCTGTAGCATATCTGACTTTCGGCTTTATTGTTCCTGCATTCCCTGGTTGTGTGCCCTATGTCGTGACAGTTATGGCAAATTGGCAGGGTGATCCATTTTTCAGGCCTGCTTTTGAAGCCACCTAACTTGAAGGTTTTCCTCGTCAGGAGCTTGCGTGCCTCCTGTTTTAGCAAGGTCACTAGACAATGCCAGCTGTTCTTCTTGTTAGGTCGCGGAGCCTCTGTGGGCATTTGAGGTGATTCGTGCAGATTCAAGGTCTTCCGGACCTCTGTCTTGATAACCTCCGCGCTCATGAAAGGGTTAACGTCGCGCAGGACAACCGTCATAGTGGGGCCACTAACCACTTTGGTGTCAACCTCTCCCCCGGTACCTTGGCGTAGGGCAGCAGCAAAAGTGGCAGAGCTGCCAGTTCTTTTCTCCGCTATCTTGAGGATAAAATCTCCGGCAGAGTGGTTCTGACGGGGCCAATTCGCACACAATTTCCAGGCTTTCTGAATAGCGAGTGGATCTTATCAAGCATCTTGCTAGCCGAAATTCCTTCTTTCGCTCGGATTCTCACTGACATTATTTCAGTCTGTGCGTTCCATGGGCCAGTGGTACCTACGTCTGGCTGAGACCTTCGCTGTCCCTCGTTTGTGATGTCTGCCGAGCAGCCTAGCTGCCTGCAGCAGGCCTCAGTGGCTCTTCGGAGCGATATCCCAATCAACTCCTATATAGCTGCTCGGTATCTGTGCGACAACTACTGGTTCGCACAGGACACATCAAAGAATCACCTAGCAACTTTTTAATTAATTTCTGCTGGCACGGGCTCCACTTTATGATGACCTTGCCGGAAGTGTGGAAGGAAGCGACGGACTTGTTCGATGCAATTTTGACGCTCAAGGCGGCAAAGGAAACCGCTAGGCGTGAGCGGTTTACGCAGCAGCCTCGGGAGAGTGGTCGAGACGAGGGGCCAAGGGATGTGGGAGGAGAAGTGCAGCCAGGCCCTCAAGCATTTGACGCACCCCTTCAAAACGGTGTATATGTGGCATAAGCACCCTTTCTGGATACATGTAAATATGCAGAAATATAGAAGAAGACATAGCTAAATTAAGGAGAAATGGCAGAGACGCCTCTCTTATGTTTCGAAGAAATGCCAAGTATTACCGAGCCTGAGAGGGCAAGAAAGAATCCGGGGTTAGTGGGTTTGTGAGCCCCGCACTAGTCACGCAGGCTACTAGTGAGGCACGTGCAATCTGCATTCTCAAAACCTTCAAAAAACAAAAACAAAAAAAGCTGCGCCTTTTGAAGTGAGAGTTTATTACTTATTTAATTGAGCATGTAGATCAGACCAAATAGTAAACCTAACTTTATTATATAATATTCGCATATTCTATGTTGTGTTCTACCCATTATTATAACGTACAACCAAACGTTGCAAGAATGGTATCACTAAATAATAATCATATTAAGCTAGACGATTTGTCATTTCTTTTCAGAGAACCGGCTTGACAGTTGACCTACGAAAAAGAATGCAAACTAATATGAGGCTAATATCATTACCAACGGAGCGGGTGCCGAACATAATCTTTCCTATCTTCTGGACAGAAATGGTATGTGTCTTCCTTAATCCAAAATAACACTAAAATGCGTTAGGAGCCAGTACATTGATGTCTAATAAGCAATTGCGTTTTGTATAAACAAATCTAGCATGTTATAGATTATTGTTGTTATAGATTATTGGAAAGCATTCAAAGTTTATGATTGCTTAAAATATATTTCCAATTTTATTGAAAGTATGCTTATTAGTTTCTTGTCCTGTCTTGTTAATTGGCACGAGGAACACCTATATATATATATATATATATATACCATCTGATTTCCCGACGTAGTTTTATGGGAGCTATGCACTGAATCCAGCAGTGCTCTAACTTTCTGTATTTATAGATATATAGTTGTCCGATGTAAAGTTCAACGTCCGACAAATCCCAAGGGTCGTATCTAGAAACAAATCCCAGATAAAAGACGGAGAGGGAGTAAACTGAAATGATGCTCTGAACAAAGGGAGTACAACATCTCTGGTTTCACGGAAATGCGCCTGGTAAAACAGTACGACCGACCGATCCAAACACCGTATTAAGCCAGTTACCGAAATCCTGAGCGTCAATGAATTCGATCCTCAAATTCAACCTAAATTGTTTGCGATTTAGTCCTTAGAATCATTGAGGTGATTAATTCGAGCGCACAAGAAATGTTTTGTCCCAAAGGCTGATGGAACGCCTATCAACGAAGAAAGTTGGCCCAGACGGGGTTTGCGACAAACACCTTCAGCAGTCGATCGTATTGGCACCTTGAGTGCCTGAAGGAGAACATATTTCGATAAGTGGCGGAACTCCTTGCATACACTCATATCCAATGTCAAACGGAGTGATCTTGACAGCGTGGCAAGGGATAGCAAAGAAGCAGTGAGCCTATTAGCTCTTATCAAAGCTCTTGTGTGCATGAGCTGTGCGCCAAAGCTTATGTGTGCATGAGCTGTGCACCAAATTTTCTTGTGTGCTTTAGCTGTGCGCCAAATCTCTTGTGCCTATCTGAAGTACAGAGAAGCAATCCCAGAATAGTTTCCGAGCTAACAGAAGCATACTCACAACTCGCCATACACAGGGAGAGCCTGCTGGCGTGGCATCAGTGGTCATACATCTTTTCGTAGATCGTGTTAAACTCAGGATCAAGACGGTTGGTGCTAAAACGCCTATTATCAATCGGAGTGCCTAGGTGTCTCCTAATGTTTTAACGATGTTTTTCAGATACACTTGATAACGTTGGATAGAGAGGTAGACGAGCATTTAAGGCGGAGACCGATCGCTGGGTTTGAGCAAGGAGATACCTTAATCCCGCTCCGGTTCGCTATCCCCACCAATCACTTTAGCCAATTTGTCACCTGACAATTTGTTTGCTAGCGATCGCGTTCTTTCTAACACCAGTTGTTTCTATCCCCAACAAAAATTGGCGTCGCTGGTAAGGAATGCGATTTGTGGATCAACATTAGTGATATTTCGTTACGGATGACTTCTTCCTCAACCGAGGAGCTCCAACTAGAAGGAAAGGTTTTGACCTACGTTTATAATTTTGAATACTCTGGGTTAACTTCGTTTCACAGGCGAATCGTTCAAAACGTTGCAGCATGGCTCTAGTCGCAACTTAATCAACGACAACTTTTCGTCGATATCAGTAGACATCGCCCCGGTTCTGTTCGATATGAGGATCGCGCATATAGCCTCGTATGGCACTAGAGCAATTTGGCACAAGCCGACGCCGATTAACCTAACCACATTCACGAAAACAACGTTTCTTAAACGCGCACTTGGGCTTCACGTTCCTACACGAATCCTGCTTGTATATCCTTTGGCTAACACTGCTTTGAATGCAGATGATCTAGGAGTGCGGCTCAAACTAGCCAAAACCCCATTAACCCCGCAATTTTTACAGATATATGTGCATTTATAAAAACAGTCGATGTCCTCTGTATATTGATAATATTTATGCGAAGGCTCCATCGCTAGCGGGCCTTGCAACCGTATTTAAGTATGTAAGACCTTAATGCAAACATGACTGCCAATGTTTGAAGTGTGTAAAAATAAATTAATTAATAAGGAGAATGCACAACGTCATAACAAATTAACTGTATTATTCACGGCCTTCATCTACCTGAGGTAGTGCAGCGGTTTGTGGAAAAAGGTCAAAAACGCTTAAAAAAAATATTTAGTATATGCTTGAGGGGATGGTTTCATTCATGCACAATGCAAGCAAATATTTGGTCTAATAAAGTGCCCACCTACTCTGTTAAAACCGAATGTCAGCTCCGATCCACCTCGAAATAAGACTTATCTGCTGTCGAAAATAGAAGGTCGCCGGAAAACGCTCACCTTGCCAAAAGTAGAACCTAGGGCTGTCAACACTGTTGACTAGCGGCAAGCAGCACGGTGCAGGAATGGCAGCTCAGTTAGATCGCCTGTTGATTTCCTACATTTTACCTTATCCCTAACATATTTTGCTTGATTTACACGGGTACGGTGTCTATATAAAAGGAGAGCCACGTTCTTTTCTACGGAATAACCCTAGAATATTTCGAGAAACTTTATCGAAGGACTTGGCCTAGTCTATAAAGGCTGCGCACAAATTACCTACAGGCTCTGCCACAACTTGCTCTATTTGTGACTGCAGTACATGGAGTGTATCCTCTGTCTTCGCAACCCCTCCGACGGCAAAATTTCGCCGGTCGAAGGATTTGGTCAAACACGTACTTCATTCCTCTAATAGCCAGCTTGCAAAAGAGCCTTTTTAGGTGCTACATCGCGGCACGTTCATTTCGCCTGTCCGCGCCATTTTATTTTGCTTTCGTTAATAAAAAGGAAAGCCTAGCGATGTGCCAAACTACGGGCAACTCTTTCTGCCTCTTGATATGGTTAAAGACATTAAAAGAAAATATTGCCAAAAGTAAATCGGAATGCACCCAGTGCTCGTTATAGGTCAGCTTTGGTCCCGGACTCCCCTGGGAAGATACAGCAAAAACCTGATTTATTTTTTATTTCGAGATTTAAAATATTCTGTTTCAACGTAAACAACGTTTAGCGATTGGAGCCGACACCGTTTTGCAGTTATATGAAGTACTAGTGAAGAGACCCTTCACCTGTTTATCGCAAAGCAGATGACTTGCCACCGTAGGAGGCCTCCCCGCGTAAACTCAAGGCTTCTGTTCGTCGATCAGTCGAATTTCCACCCGCCAATCGTATTCTATCTTGCGGTCATAACATAGTTTTACTTATATTATACAGGTTTCACTTCACTTGTAGTTGTTAAGCCTACGTCTAATTAAGTGGAGCCAGCACCCTAGCTTTTTGTAATTGCTTGAGCACTCTACGGTGGGCAAGATAACAAGACCAACCAACTTCACCAATACAACTAGCTACGTTCAGCACCCGACTCGCCGAGGACCGAAAATAGACAAAAACGAAGTGTCGTCGCGATTCAGAGTTCAGCCGAAAACCAAAGAGGCTTTAGGTCCGATTGGACTGCAGTCCATAAAATGTATTAACGAACAGGACCAGGGGGACATCTCTGCAACATGAAACCCCCTTGCCAGCGAATACCTGTTGCAGCGCATATTGAGGTTCAGCGCGGCAACGCTGCAGCTGCGCTGCGGTCTCTTCCGTCGGCCGTAGGGCTTCTGGAGATCGCAGAGAAAGTTACATCAATTCCCAAAATTGTTTTTTTAGTGCAAAAATTGTCTCACTTAAGTGTACAGTGGGATCCAGCTAACATTAATAACAACATGGAGAATAGGGTAAATAAAGCAGCAACTAAGACCCGAATTGTGAAAGCTTGTCGCTGCAACCCTGCATTTAAGGGGTAAAGCGTTGTCATAGTACATGTTTGTAATATAAGTGCGTTTTATTGATAGCATGTGCAATGACCATGACTATCTGTTTTTCCGTAAGGCTAATGTCCGTGTACGGTAGTGAAGGCTGATGTCGATCGTTTCGTTTGTGATCTGTACAAACGGTTTAGACATGTGAAATAATATACTCCGCCGAATGGTTGATCCTTCGATAAGTAGTCAAACAAAATAATTTCTTTGGAATCCCAAAAAGCAGCGCCTCTTACTTTTTTCTAGTATTACTCTCAGCTACTTCATTTACGCACACTTATTCGGCAATCTTGCCTGACAATGCGATGAATGTTTTTAACAATTTCCCGGCGTAAGGATATCAGCTGGACGGGGCGAGCCTCACCTGTAGTTGATGCCCGACGACATTTGAATGCATCAATCTGTTGCGTCTGTGCACGTTCAGTTAGACACACGACTGTCGGGACTAGGCGCCATGTACTGGCAAACGTGGAGGGAGTAGATACGAGTAGGTACGAGAAACGCCCAGAAAAATCGATAGAAGCGTCTACTTGGACTAAGACGAATCTACCGCGTTTGAGAACAATCTGTGAGAGCCAATAAATACAGCTAGCACAGCAGAGTTGCCAACACTGGTGCACTGTCTCTGCAAATGTCATAATCTCTGGATTTAATTTGCACAGCCGTCTATTTTTTAAATTAAAATGCTTAATTGTTGCTTACTGTGTTGTTATATTAATAGTAATTGTAGACGAGATTGAATTGGGAGATAACTGGCGATTCTCGTAAATGAAGTCGCAGGCTCGATTCCGGCGTGACATATTATTTGTTAAGAAATATTAATTCATATTTGCAGATTTAGGTTTAGATTATTATTTAATTAAATAAAATGCATTACGATAAATACACGTGCGATGAATTACGATAAATACATAATAGATTAATTATATTTATTCAGATTTATATTTGATGTGGATACACTCCAGGCGAACTTACCGTCGGATGTGGTTAAACTTTCGGCCATAATTAAGCAAAGAGACATCGTTTTCTGGACAGCGTTGGCTGCGTGTTTTTGCTCGCTCGCGACGTGTGCACTCGTGGGTGGTCTTTTTTGCTAAACGCCTAGATCGTGTACACTTTGAGGAAGATGCCAGCGAGAGCCAGAGTTGCTAGGTATGCCCATAACGATAAGAGTAAAAGATTCTTTTGTGAGAGAGATGAAATTGCTAATTTCTATTTATTATTATTAAAGGAAACCATTGCTAACCACTCTTATAACCTCGGATCAAATAGAAGGTAAATGAAAATTCTCGGACGTGTCCGGTCTAGCATGGTTCCGCGCACAGAAGCGGAGTTACCGCGCTGAATGTCCTGCGATAGTTTCTGCTGCAAGTACTCGACAGCTCTAGTGTCCGTAAGTAGTAAGTTTGTACGCCAACGTAGACGCGTGACCAACATGTTCCGCTCCTGCACTGACCATTAAAGGGGCTCATGAGTCCGTAACGGTTGCATCCCATACCAGCATACACCCCATCAGGAAAGACGTAAGTGTCAGTCCGTTTGGTCTCGTCTTATCATTCCTGCAGAGGCCAGGAAGCTCGGTAGTGTAAGGAAAACCAGCAAATCTTAGAGCTGGGCTAGGTATCCCGTTAAGTGTTGCGTGTCGCGCTCGATGACCTGAGCTCAAGGCACAAGAGAGGCCATGGTGTGCCCGTGGCCTCACTTGATCGCCGAATATACATTGATGAGGACATACGAGAGCTGCTCCTAGGCGTAGCCCCGCACGAATACAAACAGTGTCATCTAGTAGAGTGCCAATCCTAAGGGGGGCTTGCTCAAGAAAATGCGGTGTTAGTGGCTATAACGCCGCACAAAGAGGCTAATCTCTCGGACGAGGCTGCCAAGTGAGATTGTAAATCCTTGCGCCTGTGCCGTCTAGCAACCGTGTGGCCTTTTCCAACGCGTGGGGCATGGATGAGACTATAACAGGACCAGCTAATGCTACAGCGACCGGCATTTCCAGTCTACTAAAATATGGGGAGCAGAGCTCGCAAGCTTGCGTCGGGTGAGAGGCGTACGTTGAGGAGTACCACTTGCCTCAAGCTTCTCTCTTCATGCGCCTAAAGCCCCAGGTAACCCCTCTGGGCAGAGAGGAACCCCGAGAAGCTCAAGGTCACTCTTCTGGGCAACCTTGCAACCGGAAATAAGATGGTATAGCTTCGATATATCCGGCAAAACCCAACTGATAGGACCAATTTCCAATAAAATTGCAGCTGTGTTGGCAGCGCACCCTATTTTTAAGACCATCGAGTGTCGACGAGTATGCGGCCGGGTGAAGTGAGCCATCTTTCTTCATAAGAGCAAACAGTGGTTCTCCGAATATAATAGGTTGGAGAAATACAGGCGGAGACTCCCACCGGGCAATGTGTACAACCTTTAGAATACAACAAACGTTCAAAAGCGTGCCGCGGCCGAGCTTGACATGTAGCTCCTTTTTGTGTCGGATCGTTTTCGTTTGAGTTTTGGCAACGGTTGGAACAACCAGGTTGCACATTTTCTACGACAGTGGCTGCTACACAAGGTTCCTCCGTAATCGATGCAATCGGGTGCGCTACTTTAACTTGGAGAACTCTCGCCTCCGTGATAATCTTGTTACGTTCACGGAGATAGAGGCAGGAAAGCGATCTGACCGCATGGGGCCCCTGCGCCGCACAGTGCACGAAACAATCGAGGTGTGTAAATGGACAGATAGACGCCAGATAATCACAACCTTCAAATTTTCAGCCCTTGCGAAAAGTGCACTTGTTCGCTAGATGCCCCATCCGTCGACAATTGTAGCATATTTTTAATTGATCTGGCTCCACAAAAACGGACTAGGTTCTGTATTCCAGGAAGACAGATACAGGCGATTGGCGGTCAAAAGTCAGTATCACCTTGCTAAGTGGGTTCTTGCCAGCATGACCTGTGCGGAACAAGCGTCGAGCGTGCACCACACCACCTGCTAGCTCTTCGCGTATCTCGTCTCTGTAATGCGACATCGATGTCTTGAATTCTCGTCTTGAATGAGTTAGAGCAGGACAGGTCACCGTGATGGGTATCGACCCTATTTCAGAAAGCCGCGTAAGTCTTCTCGCCGTATCCTCTGAGGTTACCTATACGGATATGGCTTTACTGCTTAATATCTTGCAATCAGGGTAATTGGAATGAATAGTCTCATATAACTGTAGCAATGTGTCGTCAGCGAGATCGTTGGAGGCAGGGTCCTCGTTCGTTTTTCCGGATAACTACTTTGAATGCATTGAATTGGCCACAAAACGTATCTATTGTTAGCTTGGCCAACTGACGTCGCTCGCCTGTTAGTCTTCTGCTTGTGTTAAGACAACACCAGCGTAAACGGTTTGTCAAGTTTCTCGCACTCTGTAACGGGGCCCTTCTTTCGCTTACATTCTGGTGTTGCATCTTCGTCTACGACTTCCGACATTCCGGCACCTCTACTTGGATCGACTTGTAATACTCCAGACGATGTGCTGCAAGCCCTGTTCCAGGCGGGCTCTGATATACAGGCTTGGGCCGCAATTGGTGCCTTTTTATGATTTCCTAGTGTTCCGTACGAAATCAAGATCCAGAGGAGATTATCTAGTTATCGAGCGCAGCAAAGATCGGAGTAAAGCTGGACCGAGAATCCTAACAGATTCCTGTATAAATTCATGTCGAGTATATAAAGGATAGGATACTTCTCAGAAGCATATAGTTATATTTTAATAACGTGCACCAGTCGAATCTATATTTTACTTTCAGACAGCACGAAGATGCAGATTTAGTGTTTCATAAAATACTTTTGCGTGTAAGGTTTTAGTCAGTGGCAGTTCTAGGCATCTTATTTTTGTTATTACTAAGCATCTCGCATTGTAAAACGGCACTTAAAAGTAATTCCGTCCATGTAAATTTTCGTCACACAAGATACCAGTAAAATGTAGACTCCTTTTCTGTATCAATTTTTTTCCGTAAAAATTAGGCCTTAAAATGTAATTGAGAACAATGCCGAACTGCAGTCGAGTCATGTAGGTCGAGCCGATACGTTGCGAAATTTCTACGTTGCTTTCCTATTCAAGCAATTCATCAAAGCAGCTGTGAATGCTGAGCAAACTCAGATGACAGTTGTGCAGTTTATTATAGGCTTATTTGCTACAAGGTATGTTTATATCTAAACTATTATAACATTATATATTATCTATTATAGGGTTCAGCCCTCGGGAAACTTAACGTTGTTCAACGCTCTTCAAAACTAATCAGAACTTTTTGCGCATTTAAATATAGTACCTCCCTAAGCATGTATTGGCGACATAGACACGTTTTACAGGTTTAGAGTGTAATATTGTAGTATTGAAGCGTCCGATGCCCAATCATAATACATGGAGATTACAAACGTAATTTTAGTACGTGTTTTAATTTAAAGTATTATCCACCTCTAATTTGCACCACTGTGTCCCTAAAGACGATAAGTCAATCAACTTGCGTACCACATTCGCATACATAGTTGACGACTGTCACTGGTTTGCACAATATTTGCAGTTATAAGTTAGGCAAGATGCTCGGTTTCGTATTTGACCCTTCAGTCCTGTGAGGGGTAAACAACAGGCTGTCGCTAGATAAAGACAAATATGTAGTCTTGAAAGGCCTAAAAATAAGTCTATTGCAATACTTAATTTTCCGTTTTACCTGCCTCGGAATACCTAGAAAATAACTGTTGATATTTTCGGACGGGAATAAAATTCATTCCAAATTACAGAATTGAGTGCACGTTACGCTTTGGTAACCATGGAAGAATCATGTACCCTACAATCGCATAATGACAGCTTTAAGAGATGCGATAACTAAATACCTTAATAAATATTTGAGTATATATTTCATTATATATTTGAGTTACCCATCGTACTTTTGATCACTGACATAAACGGCAAAACGTGCCCCATTCTTAGAAGCTATGCATATGAGCTGCCACTCAGTTTACTAATTTTATACTATACTGTCTTTATAAATGCGGCATTACGGATGAGCATACTCATTAAAAAAATATTATCACCTTTGAGGCACACGCTCTACAACTTACATAATATTTTGTTCTAAAACGTATGCTTAATTAATTTACGTATTTTTCAATGAATCTACGTCTAGATGACGCGACGGTGGTTCATATTGGTGTTACACTATTTTCCTAATGTCGGTAAGCTGACATCATTTCAAAATACCTACAGTCTTACAATTATCAAAATATCTAGATTCTATGCGCATGACCGGAGCGACCATTTATAGCAAGAATCAAATAACAATTTAATAACAAATGATAACAGCTGTGTTATTTACAAAACCTAGTAATAACCCGTTGCACGTAGGTAGTATATGATATTATGAACACTATATATACGGCGTACCTGCCAATATATATGCTCCCGTCGTCATGCTCCAGAAGAAGTGTTATGGATATAATGCCATTGGAAGGCCGCATAGTAGGCATTCGACAGGTCTCTCCCAGACGTCATTTCTCAAAGCAAAGCTTCCGCAGGTGAGACATTTGCTCATAAGGTCGGCGGTCCGGCAGAGTAGAAGACTATACATGCATCGGCCGGTCTGATGACCGCGTCCACACACAGCTGATGATATCATGCTCACATCTAATTTTACAGGCTCCCCACACAACTCACACGTGTCCCGAGCTCGACGCTCTTCTTTAGTGGAGGGTACTACCTTCAAGAAATGGTATGCTTTTTCTGCTAACTGTGGTTCAGAATCTAATAAAAAATCGGCGAAGTGTACGAGTGACTTCTGTTGAGCATCTGTCATCGCTTCCTGGTTATAATTATTCGCTAACAAAAATTGGTACCGTCTCCGAAGCACCTCATGAGCCAACAGCGTAAGTATTTCGGCATTGCTCTCAGGCAATCCCAACTCCGGTAAACCCCACTGAAGAATCAGTCGGCTTAGGAGAATCTGAGAAGTCGTTAATTTTGCAATGTTACTTTGATCTGAGCATTCGCGAATAAATTCGTTAATATCATCCGGTAGGCGCTGACTAGTCTGAAAATGAAGAAACACTATATCTAGATAGTCCTTGATATGATGTAGCACGGCTTGTTCCTCACGAAACATATGCAAAATTGTGGCAGATGCGCTTTCGAGGGGGACAGTCGAAATGACTTTAAGTTTATTTCCGCCAGTCAAGAGAAGCTTGTCTGACATGACAGACATTTTCTCGATAATATACAGCAAAGCACCATTAGCGCTTTCACCGCTACCATAAACCTGATAACCAGCGGTCACCTCGAGCCCAGCATGTCGCACCTCAACAGAGAGATCGTCGGTAATTTCTGCCAGTAGAGATTTGCCATTTGGATAAACTAAGAACAGCCGCTGCAGGCAATCGTCAGTAACGAACATATTCGTCTGGTGGCAGGCCAAACAGTTCGACTTTCCCGCCGTTTGCACTGGTATTACTTCTCCAAGAAGCTGTAGGGTATCGACATCCAATGATGCTATGCACAACCATACACCTTTAATTATAGTCACTACAATGCGGTTTTCTCTCACAGCAACAAACATGTCCCTCGCTGAGATGTCGTCATCTTCGCCCCACAACGTCACGCACTCACCGAATTCGTATGTGGCATCTCTCTGACAACGAACGGCAAAACACATACCATTCGAGTAGCCAGCTAGCACTAGAAATGTGTCTTCGTTAAGAGCAATACAGCGAAGGCAGACGACACTAGTAAAGGTAGGACCTGGTTCAACATCTAACGGTTTGCAGATAGACGGCGAAAAACTCAATTCCACCTCTTCCTCAGCTACTTGGACAGTGGCAAATCTCAACGACCCATCCTTTAACGCCAATGTCATATGAATTCTCCGCTCAAAAAAAGCTGGACTAGCCCAAGAAAAGTTTACGATAGCCATGCGGTAAACAATCGTGCGCAAGTGAACAAAATACTCCCAAATCCTATGCGTATACGTCATTAGTTGAGAAATTTCATCTCGCAGTTCCGATCGAACGAACTCGGCAAACGATTCAGCTATGTTCAGTACGACCTAAACAAAGACCAAACAAAAAACACCTTCATGTTAGAAAACACAATCTTATAAACGCAAACTAGTGCCCCTATGTAGAGCGCAATACATACTGGATTACCAAAAGCACTGATAAATATTAAATATCACGTATAATTCTAACTGATTACTAAAAAAATGTTTCGGAAAATCAATGTCGGATCTTCTCATAGCCATATGTAACCACTCCGAAAAGCATGCGTATGAAATCAGTAGCGTTCGTCAGTTCTTATAACCTTCCACTCCTGGTTGATGAATCTATGTAGCCGTAGATTGTGGTCGTTTTGGAGTGTGGCCAAAAGGCACTCGGTGGAACCAAGGACTGGAGGCGACCAACGAGCTAATTTGAATGACCGGTGTTGCGCATCGTGATGTTCGTTCTCCGGACACAGACTCGGGTCGAGGTAGAGCGACATAGCTTCGTTGTTGCTTAGAGTCATCTCTAGCAGACTCCGCTGCATCATACCTGATTTGATTCAGGGGCACAGTAAAAACAACCTCCTTAATTTGTTTTTAATTCTCGTCACACAGAAATCCAAATACAGAATTAACATAACACAACCACTGCTCAGGCCGATTTTGTGCCGAGTTCTAAAATGTATTACCGACACCTATGGCATACATTTGAGTTGTAAAACCCAGTTTATGATGGAGATATATAGCCACTGAAATTGTAGCCTCATTAAATTATTAAACAGTTTTCCATAACTAAAGAGAATAACTGGTCACGAGAACAAAATCTTGACTATATATATATATATATATATGTATACAGGGAGGAGAACTGGTTGTCTCGCAATTGCACATTTTGTGCTCCTGTGTCGGGCTAAAACACCAGTATCAATAATTGTAGTAATATCACTCTTACTCCAAAACAAGACTTCTCAGAGGCCATATACCATTGGCAAAAAATGGCTCTTCAAATATTTCTGGATCACCCTGTATATATATATATAATATTTATATAAGTTCGTTATGTTAGCACTTTGGACCTGGGTTAGCCCTATATATATGTATATATATATATATATATATATATATATATATATATATATATATATATATACATTTATATATACATTTAAATAAGTTCGTTATGTTAGCACTTTGGAGTGGACAATTGTCTCCGCGCGAACGTGTGATTACGGGTTCTCTAACCCAGGGTTAGCCCTGTATATATATATATATACCGACATAAATATAATATTTTCGGAGAAACTTTGAACGCAGAAATAACTTAAATAAAATAAGATAATTCACTTGTCAAATGAGTAGACATGCAACCACACACCTGCAGTAAGATCAAGGGGCAGATCCGCGCAAAGAACCAACGCAAGGTTAAGCGGGAAAAGTCGGTCAGTGGGGTAACGTGGAAGCGACCAGGCGTGAAGTTGCCCTCCCGTGACAACTGACACGTCGCCACGCGGCGATACCTTAATATAAACACGAGCAATGTACAAATGTAAGGACGAAAGTCTTCTCAGCAACCTCTAAATACCCAGTGAGTCGCTTTATAGATGTTTCGATGAAAACAATTTCCAGTGTGCGTGTGGAATAAGATAATAATAGCTTAAATGGCAAATAAGGAGACAGTCACCTACTTACTTAAAACCTTAGTGATCTCAAAGCACAGGTATCTAAACCAAAAAAAATCCACCTTTAAAGCCAGGCATATACGTTTTAATATCGTACATTGTAACACTGAGTAGGCAGTCCTACAGCGTCTAGTGAAATATTCTGATAAAACTGCACGATAGGTTTATTCTTATAAATCTGGTACTGGTCATAATAATCGCTTATATAATATAATTATCTCTGTAACTTGATGGCCATGCATGGTACACAATACCTCAAGACACTGTGCTTCCCAAACATCAGCAATGAATGCTTTCACCACGAGTGTCTTTAACATGGTGAGCTTTGGCTTGGCGCGACTGTCGTCCTTGCAGATAACTGTCAAGAGACCTTAAAAGGCAACTTCACGCAGGTTTCACAAGTACAAATGCTGTCCTCGACGTCCCTGTAAGTAAAGTTGTAAACTCTTATAAACATTTCTAAAGATAATACATAAAAAAAAAACTAAGCACTCTGATCGTAAAGAAGGAGTACAAACGAAACTGACAGACTCACCTATCCAACTGTGTTTATTTCAATTCTTAGTTTTCCAATTACTCGACTTAAATAAGGACGAAGATCACCACAAAACACGCGTGGCCACATTAGTTGCGACGAACTGTTTACCTGATTGCAGAATACAACATCACTTTGGGATTATAACAGACAAAGTCTTCGACATTCTTTCGTTTTATACATAGCGAACTGCGCGCCACGAATTGTTTGACCGGTCGCAAAATGTATGCGCTCCAAGTTAAAGATTCTATGTCGATGTATTCGAATTTCGAACTACTTCGATGTAGTCGAATACCAACAAAACACTCGAACAAGTGCGTGTGCCGGGTTGTGCATTCAGCTACGGCAGTCTGCTTCAAATGTTTTGGCGGGAAGGCGTGGGCTTGCTTCCTGACTCTAAAGAGTATACGATGATGTCAGATATTTGCTCCATTATTTAGATTGATTTTATGGTATAGGATCTGATTTGATACATTCCAGGTACAGTTTCGGGAATTTACGTAAGCTAAAATTCGGATGCCGAGGTAAAAGACATATAAAACGAGCTTGTGTAATAGGCAGGGGCGGATGTGCCAAAAAAGTGTGAATGTTGGCTCCAGGCATACTCTATATGCTGGATAAGATCCATACTGGCTATGGGTCTATCGGTATGCGCTACTGGCAACATGCATGAGCATACCACTCAGTCTCACTGTCACTCACTGTACTTTGCGTATATACAAAGAATAGCTTTTTGAGGGGTATTTATTTCGGGACCGTGCAATACCTGACACCTTGTTGTGAAAAGCTTTTCAGCAACAGGAATCGCACGCTTGCATTCTGGATAGATTATGTATTTAGAATAAACCAACGTGTAAAACCGATTGAAAGTAGATAAAAGGGTGGAAAAGAGATAGTATTTTGTTACGGTCGTTAACTTGGTCACATATATCTAACTACACAATTCCGGTTGCCCGGGGGGATGTTTGAGACAGATTGCTCTTCAGATGGCCCTTTATGGTCAAGCACATTGCACTGATGCTTATATCATCCGTCCTTATTTTATAGGCAGGCTGATTTACTGATAGATAGATAATAGCTGATCGATGAATGCAGTTTACTACTCGCTAAATTGCCAAGTTTATCTTTTTAAAGCTGTCGCCGGCTTTGGGTGGTCGACTATATCAGGTCGTCAAGAAGGTATATGATCATCTCCGTACATCCTTAGCCACTGCGATGACGACACATCACTTAATGTTTCACAAATAAATATATGTATGCCAATTGAACATTGTTGAGTACATAAACCTACTGAGTAATGATTTATTTATGAAAAGAAGTAACATAAGATGTAGGCGTGGCATCTGTTTCATGAAAGTCCAAGAAAAACCCAAAGACATTTATAAAAGCGTAACAGCCCGTGTGTCGAACGCTGGTCGAACAATACGAATGAGAGTGCTACTTTTGCACGCCCTCCCCCGCTACAGGGCTGAAGCAGTTTAGACGGCGTTCAATCCATAGTTGTAGGCTGCCCAGTCGGCGGACTTCCCACTTGACTAATGGAAAGCTGCCGTCAAACAATCGATTAATCCTACATATGCGTCATCACAACGCCGTCTCGGCTGTTGTTCCCATGTTCCCGCGTCCAACCTATGTAATATAGTTATTATTTTGATGCATCAAGGAGAGCGCAATGACTTTTCACGCAAACTACCATGGTGTGAAACAGTAATGTTATTTGCCGCCACACTGTTTAGCTGGACAGTGCTAGCGTTATTCTAGAACGAACTCCTTATCATCTGGCTAAATAGGGAGGAATTAACTGCTCCGTTGGCTTATTCCCAAGGAACCGCCTGGGCGTCTCAGGGAGTGTTGTCATTTTGTGCACTATATGTATATACTCTCAAGTTATTTAGCATCAACCTTTAAAAAATTTACTCGGCTCTTGGCCGAACGCTTGAAACTAATATTCAAGGGATCCAATCACGATGGTATAACGTCCGAAATCAACATTGAAACGCCTATCCATTAGAAAAGTCGTAAACACAACGTAGAAAACTAGCGGCTCTCATCGCAATGCTGAATTGAATTGAAATACTGACTGCCTAATGTTTATAGACGCTTAAAAACAAAATACTGCGTAATTTTTTTAGAAGTCTTAAGACGTTTTATTGCATCTACTTTGACCCAAAAAATGCATCGGATAGACTTGATCATTCATATCTAGAGTGCCTGTACTTGTTTCCTACACATATCTAGAATATTTACGCTCGTTCTGGAGTGATCGTGCAAGCAAGCAGGAACTTGCTTTAACGAGATGTA
Organism: Dermanyssus gallinae; assembly: GCA_003439945.1. Classification (NCBI taxonomy): domain Eukaryota; kingdom Metazoa; phylum Arthropoda; class Arachnida; order Mesostigmata; family Dermanyssidae; genus Dermanyssus; species Dermanyssus gallinae. The sequence continues at coordinate 2,489,484 of QVRM01004188.1, read as the reverse complement.
TTTTTCTTTTCTGTATTGCGTGTTACTCTATTTCGCATAATACACACAGCAAGGGACCAGAACACTGACGGAATCTGGCATAAGGCAGCGACTAAAAGCAGTAAGGCTGGATATCTTTTTCACAAATCCCAATTCATTTCGATACCATCTCAGATAAAGGTGATCAATCGACAACCAGCAACTGTCTGGTGCTACTTATTTACCGAACAAGGGCGTATTTCACGGCTCGAACGATCTCATCGTCTGGGACGCTCGGCATGTAAGCCTCCTCCTATCTCACGTTCTCTTTAAAGCAGCCTCTCTAAACGAAAGACTTTCCCGTTGGTTCATCCGCCACCGCCACTTATTCGCCTTTGCATTTATAGGCTGACACGCGAAGAAAAATCGAAATGGTGAATATCCGTTTGCTGTCTGTTGTCTACGAGGGCCGGCGCTCTTGCGCATCCAGCTGTTCACATCTACTACGGCTACCAGCGCTACGTCGTTTGCGCTGCGTCGGGTCTCGGTCATGAATACGACATGACAGACGGGGAATGCCGTCCCAGTTGCGTACGAGAAGAGTCATGGAATACTTAGTGAGCAGTATTTTGTATTCCGTGGAAAACCACAGCAAAGTCGCATTTACCCGTACTGAGCAATGTTTTTTGTCTCACATCTACACGCCTCTTAGAGATCTATGTAACGGCAAATCTTAACTTTGGTTACCAGATCGCCGACTAGTCATGGGTTTATCCTTATACGCAAATAGAACTATGTACTATCTTATCTTGACAAATGCTGATGTGTACAGTGGCCTTTACAAGTAGCTGGTCGTAGACTTATAGAGACTGCCATATTGGCAAACACGGAACAACAGAACATTAGTGGGAGGAGTACAGAATCGATTATTTCGGCGCGCTGCGATGCTCTCTTAACACACCGACCGATATTCTTCCATCTATCGAAACGATGTTTAATGAATGCAATAATTATGCATTGCATCACCTTAACGGGTGTGATGAAATACATCACCACATTTTATTTAAATGAAGAAGCTTATAAATATATATATATATATATAAATATATATACGGGGTCTCCCAGAACTCGTCCAAAAAGCTTTGGAATCTAGCACAACATAGCGAAAATACTATATCTTCTAATGGAACAATGGAGAAAGTGTCTTTTAAAAAATGGTTTCTTGAGCATGAAAGCCGAAATCTAAAAATTGCAAAGAAATGCATTTATTGAGAATTATTTTCAATACAACATTTGTTCTGGTTTGGGCTTAAATTAAAATTGTAAATATATATATATATATAACCAAGAGTGAAAAATAAGGTTTTCGAAGAGATGTTTTAATATACATGAAATCATTATTTTGGGTTACATATATATATATATATATATATATACTGGTGAAATACTTGCTGATGCATTTGGTTAGCGCTGTCTAATGTTTGTTTGAACCTCTAACGTTGCTGTTCGGCAATAACACTCATGACTCATGTCTGAACCATGACTCATACCATGGTCGGGCGTGCAACAGAGAGGGAAGGAATGTAAGAGGGAGAGAACAGCCAGGGAGAGGGGTAACTAAAGAGAAAAACGCACGAAAGCGAGCCGTCATTGACATCAACAGCGAGGCCGGCCGGCGGTGGCGCTGTCAAAACAACCGATGTGACTGGCAGATGGCCTTGTCAAAAAGAACAAGTTATCCATGCATTCATTTTTCTACTATCCAGCGACTCCGTTTAAAAGTTGAGTCGATCGTTGCCTGGTTGACAGAATTTCTGGCTGGCAGAGCATAGCAACCACTTTGTTCGATACCACTCCAATCAGCAGCAGTAGTCCTAAATTCATATGATTATAGTATACTGCTATACATCATCAAAATAGAAAGAGAGCAAAGGGGTGTACGAGGGAGGGAGCGATTGACGATATACTGGCAGACAAACGCAGAAAAGAAGGCACCTATTAAGGCCACACAAAGATAAAGAGACAGAGACTTAAATAAAGTTGATGGCGGTCATACAGTCAGCCACCTAGCCGTCACTGCCTTCTCCCATTGCAACAACAACAACAACAACTACGCCAACATCGTAACCGCTTAAATAATTGTTGTACAAATGTTGTTGCTGCTGCTGCTGCTGTTGCGAGTACTAAGAACTGTGATTAGGACGACGACGACTGCTAAAGTTGTTCTTCTTTATTTAACCCTAATTTTAGCATTACGAACTGCCGAATGAAACCATTACTGCGTTGGTGGTGATCTGGCCGTACAGCTCAACGCACGCATTGCTGCTACCGCAGGCGGACGTCAGACGGCAGCGGCGAGGAGTCAGGACAACAACAACCACAACAACTCTCACTCACTCAGTGACTGACTGACTGACAAAGGCCACAGCTGAAGCGGGCCCAGCCAACAACCGGAGAGAAGAAAGCATCCTCATCCTCTCAGAGAGTGTGTGAGAGAGAGAGAGTGGATGAGCGAACCAGCCAGCCAGTCAGTCAGCCAGCCATTGAGTGAGCAGTCCGACGGAAGCTAAACGCAAATAGGACAAAGGCCTCGACCTACTTGTACTCCGTTTCTCATCCACCCATTAACCAACCCTCTACCCGCCCACCCACTTAGGGCGGTGGCAGTGGCCGCTGCTGCTGCTGCTGCTGCTGATGTTGGTGGCCGTGTCACTCGCTGTTGGTTCGATTGGCACTTGCTGGTAACAACACAACAATTGTTCAATAACTTGTTGTTGTTGTTGTAGTTGTTGACGCTTGCTGGCGGGTCTGTTGTTGTTGTTACTGTCGTCGTCCAGCTCAGCTCTCCCCAACTGAGAGACGACTGCTGCCGACTGCAACAACTACGGCGCGACATTCAGCGGCGACGGCAGCGGCGAAGGCGGCGCGCTCATCATTGCCACCACCACCACCACCACTACCAGAGGCACACGAACACGTTGGCTAACACAGACTCAGTGCTGCATAACCGTTTATCTGTCAGGCCGTTTGTTGTCCCGTTGGCTGATTCGTGACAATAACGACGTCGGAAACGGTCACGTCAGAAACAGCGAAAGCAGTCGTCGACCGATATCTCACAACTTGCCGCCACCACACACAGTTCTTCGCATTGCGTCTGGCCGTGTTCAACGATGGCCGACCGTAAGTTGTATCCGCTCTTGTTCAGATAGATAGATAGATAGATAGACAGATGCATGTTCATCCTCGTTTAAACGTCACACATCCACTTACCATGAGTCCTATTCAATAGCCACGATGCACCTCTTGCGTAGCAAGTTCTCTAAAATGTCCATGGTTTCTCTCTCTCTCTCTCTCCCACGCCCCCTCAAGCCGCGTGTCGTCGTAATCGTTAGTTAGAGAAAAGGCGATGGAACCAGGAAAATCCCATGCTGCCAACAGTCTACGAATCTACTAGATTGCATCAGAGACACCCACACAGCGTCTTGTGTTGCAATATAGTCATATACTGTCGACATTTGCATTATATCGGTCAAACGTGAAAGTAATCGCGTTGCAATGTGATACACTAGCTGGGTGCTTTGTCTTACTTGTGCAGGTAACAACTGTACTAAAAATGAAACTCGCGTTTAGATACATTTTCGCACATGATGCTCTTCAAATAATTCTTGTTAATGTTGACATTGTCATTGTGTTGCTGTTGCTGCAATTGGCAAGTGTATCAAGCATTAATTTCGGAGAGAAATATTATTTATAATAACAACATATGACAGACTGCTGGTGTCTGTCAATCATATACAGAAAGACGTATTTGAGATTTATGCCACTTTGATAAATTTTTTGGTTACGATTCCTCGGTTGTGTCTGTCGTGTGACGCGCGATTTGACTTCTCGTTACCGGCCTATCTGCTTCTTTTTCGGTCTTTATTATTAAGCCATCACTGACCAATATGTTCGTGTGTATATACAGGCTCTGCCAGAATTTATCTAACATACCTTGGGGTCTAGTACAACTCGGCAAAAAAATAACTTTTTTCTATAGAACAAGAAGGCGGAAATGTCTTATTTTAAAGTGAGAGCGAAATTATCAAAAGTGGTTGTATCAAGTTTTTTTTTATCTTGGCATATCTTCGCTAAACTTGCGATTGCCTGAACCCCAGCCATCCTACCGACAAACCAGTCATACCTTTGTGTGATTGGAGGAACATTTGGTGGAACATTTTTGTATTTGTTGAATTGCATTCTAGATTAGCCCAATGCAGAACGAATGTTTTATTAAAGATATGCTTCAGCTCTCGCCGAGGCAGGCAAGGTAAGAAAATACCAGAACATCGGGTACCCGTACGGGTTCTACCCACTTGCCTTCGAGACACTTGGCGGGCCGGGTCCGTCCACTCGCGGTTTGCTACAGAAGGTTGGGAAGCGACTAGGTCTAGCCAGCGGTGATAGGCGAGCGGGCGAATTTCTCAGACAGCGTCTGTCGCTGGATGTGCAACGGGGCAACGCGGCTTCGGTCCGGGGAACCCTCCAGAGATGGTTGGTTCCTACATTGGACCCTTCGTAAACGTGCACACGTTCGCAGGGACCCAATTGTCATGTTCCCACCGTCGGTGATTAATTACAATGAATAAATAATAATAATAATTAAAGATAATTCTCAAGAAATACATTTTTTTGCAATTTTTATATTTCGGCTTACACTCTCTAGGAATAGGAGCTATAAAGCCACTGGTCGGTCGATCGACGCTCCTTAAAACACTTGTGTAGACTCCGGCTCTTTACTTACTCCACGGAGTGGCTCCGGTTCTTAACTTACACGCTACTGCGCGTGAAATTTCAAAAACTTACCCTGGCCCCATAACTCACGTTACACGCTGCTGAATTATGACTCTAATTGCACTAATGGAATAGCTCCATAATCGAATAAGTATGTCCTGCTTTGTTTTCAACGATGTCGGCTTCTCTCAGCGCTGGCTGATTATATCATCAGCTCTGCGACTCCACGACACCGTTTAGCTCGAAAACGTGCGAATGCATAGCTTAGTTGGGGTTGATTAGATAATATAAGAGAACGTGTTGATGCGGGACTCAGTTCTCTCCGTAGAACAATAATCATAATCAGAGAAGCTCGGGAATCGATATCGTTAAGACGCGTATATATATATATATATATATATATATATATATATATATATATATATCAGGCCTGGCAGGAACTATGCCGTATCATCTAGTTGTACGCTGGATTATGCGGCATGATTCCTGACCCGTCTCAATTGACTTATTGGCTCTGGTGATTACACATTACATGCAGATGTTCCGATCCCAATGCTGCGCAGCGTGATTTCATGTGCATTTCTTTACGGCCCTCGTTCATGATTAGAGCGGTTTGACGTTGCTCAGCCGAATAAGCAATAGGCTCTATTATTTTGCAAGGTTGTAGTGCAGAAACGGTGCATGCAAGCGCATGTTTGGGCTGTCGTTTAGTCAACGAATAAGAATCCGGTGACGGTTGGTGCTTCTGACAATGTCATCTCGCAATAATTTTTGCGATTAGTGGTCCGAATCGAGTCAAATATTAGACCGTCTTTACTTGCTATCGGGCAGCTGAAAGATATCACCATGTCTATAGATGAACACACCGTTAGCTGCATATAGACGTGTATGCGTACATTCTGGCTGTTACCACTTGTAAGTTTAGCTACCCGCATGATGGGCTTTGTTTCCACTGTTGGCCAAACAACGCCGTGGATTAAAATTGATTACGGACAATAACACTGCTGGTATCTATTCGTCGGCAATTAGCAGCTTTCTTAGAATTAGAGCCAGCGCGTGTGTCTTGTCTTTCTTCTTACATTTTACCAATATATATATATAGGGGAACAGTTTATTTAAAGTGGAGACTTACATTATATATATATTTATATATATATATATATATACAATGTTAGTCTCCACTTTAAATAAACTGTTGCCCTATACTTGAGATCGAGGTTTAAGGAGCTTTATTAAAATAACATAGGGCATATAAAAGTATTTACACATTACATTTGTATATTAAAATTTGTCAGGCTGACTTTATGAGTGCATTTGTGTGTTTTCTTTCTTTCCTTGGATTTCAGAAGACTTAAAGGTGGCTTCGCCCAACGAGAAACCGGGCGGAAAGTATGCCCTTGGGATGAGCTTTCTACAAAAGTTGTGCCGGGATCCGGGGGAGAACTTTGCTTTCTCACCGCTCAGCCTTGGGATCGCGTTCTCGATGCTAGTGGCCGGAGTCAAAGGTAGAACTATTGTGTCGAAGTTGTAGCTTTCTTGCAATTTTTCAGTTGTATATCTAGTTTATTCAACTGCCTATATTCGGGACTTCATTGGATGGTCTTCGTGGAAGACCTGCTTTTTTAGATTATCAATAGCTATAACCGTCTTCTGCCTTTTTTAGTTTGTTAAGGAGTTGTCTTCGTAGGACTTTATAAAACGAATATTTTCTGCTGTTATGTCTTTCGCTCAAACGGGGTCAAAGTGAGACCGTGAGGTCTTCTTTCCTCCAGCCATGATGGGCCAGCGCGTCCACTGGATAACCACAACGACATTGCTAGAGAACGGCTAGGTCAACACCAAACCGCAGGCCTGTACAAATGAGCGTCGTCTTGTCACTCAAAAGAGTCCCAATTCGTGGGCAGGGTAGGGATGTAACCAAGCTCCAGCCTCTTGACTACTAACGGGTCGAAGCCTGGCTTTATCATCCACGGTAGGGGGCTCTTTCAATCAGGCTTGCTAATCACGTTTCATGCAAGGAACCTGTCTAACTGCCCTATCATCGGGAGGGGAGTTATAAAGACGGCAATCTGTCGGTCAGCCTTTGTAGTTCAAAACGACGCTCTATTGTTATTCCAAATAACAACACATTTTATGTAGACAATCCAACCGGGACGTTTACCATGCCATGGCTAGCCGGGAACGTCAATAGTAATGTAATTACAGCCTTAGTCAGTTTTGACTTATTTGGAATGGCCATGTCGACGCTTGAAAGTGGTTCAGCTAGAAACAATCCCTTTCTTAGAGGTTGTAGCAAAGAATAATAAATATGATTGTGGCAAACAGGTGACACGAAGAAGCAACTTCTCGATCTGCTTGGCTTTGCTAACGAGGCAGATCTTCACGCAATGTACGCCGAGCTCATGAAAGACAAGGAACTGCCCATTAAAATTGCTAATAAATACGTGGTCCAGAACAAACTCAAAATTCAGAAGAATTTTGAAACGCTCGCTAAGGTATGCTATCTCGAGCTTCTGCCTTTTTAGTTTCATGAATAGCTATATTATAAGGCTATTGTGCATAAGGTATAAAATGTATTGAGTACTATTTGTTTGCGGTTGTTTTTTTGGCTGATTATTATGGCGTAACGTCTGACAAGTATAATTATAGTTCTTATCACCTCGCTAGAGCCGAACAGACCTCATTTTTACGTTAACAACTAGCTTCTGTAAAAGAACATTTATTTAGTGAGTAAGAAGCCCTCCCGCGAAGTAACTACGTAAATCTTAAGCGGCAAAGTATTAGATGCCGATAAGTCACATTTCGTTTATTGGCTCATTTGTACTGTCGTGGAAATTATTAGCTTACATTTCAAGGTGTAACATGACGGATCCTGAGCTAGGCAAGTCCAATGCTATAATCCGTGAGCAGAAACATCTCTCGAGAGCAGTTATATAACGTTAGTGTTAAGGACTATTAGTTAAAACAAATGTTGATTCTACTTGGCGTATTTTCTGACGGAACTCAGTTAGCAGTAACTCTTATGAAACCAAGGACGACGAGTATCACACACGTATGTAGCATCATCGCAGAAGGCCAATGACACTTGTTGTTAAAGGAGTTGCTGTGCAGTAATCTGCTCAGAATCTATTTTTTCGGATTATCAAGCAGGGCTCATTTGCCTCTAACATCGACAAATGATCACATCTGAAAATGATCCAAACTGCATCGGTTTCGCCCGTGATTGGTTACCAAAGAGTGAATGAAGAGATATGAATGCATATCCATAGCGTAGACAAGTAGTTATCATCACGTTAAAATATATATATATTTGTCGGTGATTACCTCGTTATCATAAGTTAACTAGTGTATATTTTTAGTATTGACTCAATTTTCGTGCAAGGCAACGAATCTGATCTACGCCAATTACGCAAATGTGAAATGCTAAGACACTTTTTTGATGTACGCTCCAATAACCTAAGGAGTCAGCGATCAATCACTCCTAAAGCCGTGGCCCGCGGGGAATTCGTTAACGGATTGTTTAATTGGCGGATGGCCAAATGGGCGCATGTAAATTCAAATAGCACTTGCCTATTTGGCGTTAGTTACGCTTTTCTTTCAGAAGTACGTATATTGAAAATAATACAAATATGACCATGATAATTGTACCACACCTCTATGTGACAATAAAGGTGATTTTATGTTATGTTATAAATATAGTATATAAAGAGGTGTCGGTAAATTATATAGCGTATCGTTATATTCATGGAATATGCAATATTGTCGTAGTGATTAAAGGTTCAGTTGTGCATTTATAGATTGTTATATACTTAACAATTGCGTTCGTTTATCTTGCACTTTATTAGGAAAAATACCAGTCAGAGGTTGAGTCGGTCGACTTCGTTAAGGATGGTCGAAAACTCGAGGCTTCGGTCAATGCGTGGGTGGCATCAAAAACAAACGACATGATAAAACAGCTTATCCAGCCTGGAACTTTTACAGCGGACACCATTCTTGTGTTACTTAACGCAGTCTACTTTAAAGGTGACTATGGTTGTCTACTTGTTTTTTTTAGCTACTTGATAATTATGATTGGGTGAAAAGTACTTCTTAAGGCAATGTTAAAACACGTGAATCAAAATTGTCAATCGTGTAGGCTCCTATTGTCACTTTGCAGTATATCATTCTGTGAGCCTTATAATTCCGTCCGTAAAATGTCTTACCTTTTGAGTGACAGCCTCTTCCTTTAAGCAGGCGCTTAATGGTCACGTTTATTTTTCCAGTAACCCTCTAAGGGGCTCAGTTAAGCTACCCTCTTGGGCGTCGACTGTCCAGCTGTTCCAGTGAGGAATAGTTCCATAAATAACGCTGTAAAACAATGTTGGATGATCCTCTTAGGCTAAATGTATACGTTCGCTGTATATATAGCAGGCTGATGTTTTGTTTCTCTTGATGTATTTGTAAAAGTATTTCATTCGATTGTTTTCCGCTATTTGTGACGGGAGGAAGTGGAAAAGGTCGTTTTGGTCTTTAGTCGCAGGTTCGTTCCTGGTGTGACAATACTCTTTCAAAATCGTTTTACTAGAATTTGCTGATCTGGGTTAAATTTAAACTAAACTACAAGATGAACAATGCTACATTTAAAAAAATAGGTTTTCGGTTTTAGCGGAACAGAAGCATGTGCCGTAATGATGCTGCAAATTATATCGGTATGTTATAGGTAATTATATCGTCATATAATAGTAGTTGTGTTCCCAGCTTTTTATTTATTTAATTATTATATAAGATTTCGAATATAGGTTTTATATATAAGGCTTCAGTATGAGGCTGGGTGTTGACCAGCTGCGTAGCATGATATATCAGTATAGATTTTGCAAACGTATTTTAAAGTCACCTAACCTTTACCAACCTAAAATGTTTCTATTTTGGGTGCATTAAATACTTCATTTTCGTGGGGCAGTTTGAATATATAAAATTTTAACTAGATAAGAAATCCTGTTTAACCAAGCACGATAGAACTTGTTTTTCAGAGGGCGAGAAAATTGTTTTAGCCTTTCCAAGCTATTCGTTATAGTGCCTATTGGATTCACCTGTGTTTCGTTTTTTGTGGAACTTTGTACAAAAAGTTGTATATTTATGTGAACTTTTTGAAAAAAAATCTTTGTGGCGGCTGGAATGACCAAGTATATTTTAAGAATTGCTTGTTGGTGAGTCCAAAAGTCGTTCTGAACAACAGAGCACGTAAGCAACCTCTTTGTCTGGCGCATGGGCACAAGGATCCATCGAAATTGTGTTCACCGTCACTACTTCATGTATCTGAGAAAGTACGCCAACGTAGTTGCAAAGTTAGTCATACCGGTCTCATCCAACCCCCGTTTTGTGGAGAAAATTAGTAGTTGATCATTATAAGACATAACAGTGGCGTACTTGTGGCATGCATGGCAGGTACGTGGGTGAACGAGTTCGATCCTGTTCCGTATGAGATGGACTTCAAATTACGAAACGGCTCTACTGTAAAGAAGAACTTCATGACTCAAAAGTCATCCGACTTTAAATACTTAGAAACGGACAAACTTAAAATGGTTAAGATTCCGTACAAGGAGGCAGGATGCTACATGGTTGTCGCTCTTCCTAAGGATGATGGTAAACACATTGGTGAGTGCTATAGTTGTTGTTTAATATAGTATATCTGTATTGAATGTTTCGGCGGTATAGTGGGGCTACCAGCTTTACGAATTATCCGACTATAATATTGTTGCAAATGCTGGTACCTATTGGCGCGTTAAATAGACGAGTTGTTTACTCACATAATATGTGGGTTTAATTGAATTTTTCGTGTGGTTTATAATAATTAACTTATTTGTTGTGCCGACAGATGAAGTTCTGGTAACGATGACTGCCGCCGAGATGCACTCCGCTGTGGAGAAGCTAAACGCAACACGTAGCCCGCAGGTGCTGTTGACGATGCCGAAGTTCAAGATTGATTACAAATATGGCAACCTCGTCGAACACATGAAGGCTCTAAGTGTGACCAAGATTTTCGCAGGGGGCGACTTTGGCGACCTCTTTGAGGAGGTGAGTAACCGTTCTCGGGCAATAAGGTTCCGAGGCAAAGCCATAGCCTTTAAATCGAGGACCAACTAGTCTGATTTTGGTTTCCACGGCGTGCAATTCTTTTCATATAGCTCCGAAGTGGGCTTTACTCGTCCACAACTTAAAAACAAATGACGAAACGGGGAACACGGATATCTTTTAATATTCACTCGTTTTGTATGCAGAATAGCACAAGAGTTGCCTGTCCTCACGAACGGTAGAGTTTATCACACTCATCCAAGACTCTGCTTTCGGCTTTTCGGCTTCCCATTGTTCAACAATAAGATCATTCGCAGATGCCAGAGTGTTCCCGGTAAATCGTTTTTGAGGTGTATGTTCAGTCGAAAGAGTTTTGGTTCCCGTATACTGCAAACATTATATATATATATATATATATATATATATATTAGATGACTGCAACCTGTCATATGTGGCACACAGTTGCAGTGATATGACTTAAGTATATTGGAATATTGTTTTTCATTGTTATCTGAAACGATTTATGCGACTCTTTGACAAGTCTAGGAATGCGGGTCGCTGAGAAAAAGGCATATATATTTCAAGTTCATTTCTTAACCGTTTGCTATGATGTTGAGTATTGATTATGGGTTCTCATTTTTCAATTATGTTATTAAATATAGTCCTCAGCCGCGTAGCTTGTGTTTCTGACATACGTGTAGCCTGTTGTCGACGACTTCATCCTAGTTCTCCCTGTGTTATTTGTTCGGAGGGAGCATATTGCAAACTCTTTTGGTACTGCTAGTCGATCATTGCGAATACTGTGCCTTGCGGGTGCAAATTAACGCAAAAAAACCCATGTCGTTATTTTTTGTCTAGTCTTAAATTTTCATTGAAGATTATCTGCTTTGGTCGTGTTTGCCATGAGGTGATGCTTTGGGCTGATAACTTTATTCTGATGCAACGAAAATTTTCCCTTCCGGTGACTGCACTGGCGTTTGTTCACAGCGTGGTCTTCAGCCATCCTCATCATGGTATACAAGGCTTTAGTTAAGCCCCACCTATGTTATTGTAGCGTTGCCTGAGTGGATCGTTTAAGAATATTCATCAGCGCACCTAGCGCTATGGAAAAGTGCTGTCCGCGTCATTTTTGGTTTAAAACTCCGAAAGCTGTTAGCAGTCCCCATACTAATCAGCTTATCTGCTTCAACCCCGCAGTCTTTACATTTAAACGGTTACGTGACTCAACCCAAGGACGTGTTCCTGGTGTACACTATTAGCACTCCGTCATACGTCCTACGACATAAAGTGCCCCCACTATTACTTCTAGTCTATACTAGGTGTTTTTTGCAGAATGTTCTTCGCCACCACGTCCTCACGGTCTAGTATTTTCTTGCATTACTGCACCTCTTAGGCCCGCCTCCTTCAAAGAATCCCTCCGTTCCTTTGTGGCTACTTTGTAGATGTTTTGGCTTTACCCTCGAGGATTATCTCTTGATATTTTGTCGGACATTGGAATTTTCATTTGAAGGTAAACTCTACAAATGATGCATGCGTTCCAGTGTATTTGCATGTAAACTGTGTGTCATTCATCATGTATAAATGCATATGTATGTATACATACATTATGAGGGGATATATATATATACAAAGGAGTGCTAGACTTCATATGCCGTCGTGCATTCCGTTGTGCCGGATGCTACAATGTTGTCGTTTTTATCCCAAAATTGGGATTTAAAAAAATCTTTGAATGATGGTTATGTGGTTACGGGCCACTTTTCAGGCCTCTGTGCGTGCTAATCTATTTTTAATTTCAAATGTTTTATTGCTTGACAAGTTACATTGAGACTCTGATTTGCCGCTTGTCCGCTAGGTTATCGTATAAGAGCGGCGACCCACAGTATTTTTTTCTACATATTCAATTGACTTATGGGAGTACGGGTACATACATATACAAAATATATTTCGGATAATAATCATATTACCACTTATTTGACGGGCATATGACTGTAGCAGACATCAACTGGAGCGACGGCTGTTTCAAGCGTGATCCACCAAACAGTCATTGAGGTCGATCAGAAGGGAACGAAGGTCTCCGCTGCGAGCGCGTGCGCAGTTCGTATGAGAAGTTGCTGCTCGATGTCATCGCCGAGGGAGATTCATGTTGTTGCCGACCGCCCCTTTGGATTTTTGCTGTGTTGCGCAACAAGCACGGACTTTTCCATGGTGTCATTCACGGGCATCTGCTATGAGCCCAAAACAAGCGCGACCCAAGCTTAGCACCGACACAGCGCGTTTTTCGACGATCTCGTATTTTGATTGCTGAGTGCATAAAACAGCAGCAGCAACTACAACAAGAGCAGTGCTTGCAAGTCTAGCAACTTTATCTCTATCTATTTAGGGTCAGTGCAACTACATAGCAGTGACAACAGGTTGTTGTTTATGCGCTCCTCCAGATTTACGTGCCGGTAGTGATGTCGTCGATAGAGCACCTAACTGTGATTGGGATCGATGCGCTTGGGACGAAAGCAGCTTCAGCAACTGCTGTTAGATGTAAACGCTATGTACCGAGGGACCCTTCTCCGGCAATTTGCGTCAAAGTGAATCAGCCATTTGTATCTATGCTTGCAACAACCAAACATACACCGTATTTTATGGCCATTTGCGCTATGTCAGTCGACTAGCCGTGGTTCTCCCAATTTATAGAATAGACTGCACCGAATAACAATGCAACTAACTAGTAACATAATAAAGGAATAGATTAATAGCACCTTGAAATTTCATTATTGCATAGATGGTGTTTATGGCTTGCACAACTGTATGAATACTGTACCCGAACTCATTTTAATTTATTTATTTACCCTAAATGCACTATTATTAGCCTATAACTGGGAGGGTGAGTGGCACAGTAGTGAAAAGTCTCGGTGTCATGTGTATGTTGACAAGTATACGTAACAATGGCAAAATAACATTATTAGCCGTCAAATAATATATCACGATGTGAATTTGCGTGTGCCCATTTGGTCATCCGGTAAGCAAACAAGCCGTTTATGTACTCCAATTAGCCGCGGCTTTAGTAATGCAGCGCTGGTTTTTTATTGGAGCGTGCACCCGAAATAAGTGTTTGGTAGCTGCATTTCGTAACTTGACATGGATCTATTTTGTCACATGGCTGAAGCAGTACATTTTCACTAGCAGAAACCCTCGCCGCAACGCCTTGAGAGCACCAGCTCAGCTGCAGGCACCGTAGGAACGTGTTTTGCACTCCTATGGAAAATGTTCTGTACTGTAGTTAATTTTTGTTTACGCAAAACTTTTGGCCAGGCGCTCTTGGGCACGCTGTAATCACTGACGAAATGTGGAAATGTACCATTTTAATTTATAAATAGTATTATTACAAAATTAAATTATTGCTTTCTTGCTTCGTTTGGCTTTGCGTCAGGTTTACAGTGAACAAATATATTTTGATTCGTTCTCATCTCCGAGCAAACATTTTAATTTTTTGAAAGATATATCGGCATTCCTGAACGATTTTGGTAAACGTACAGAAAATATACGCAAGTGATTTCATATGCATAAACTGGTTTTATAATTTTAGCGGTTAGCAGTTTATATTTATTTACATTGTGATAGTATGCGTAGGCTAACTCGAAATAGTATTCGATTGGAAAACAGGCACGTGCAATTCGCTCCTAAAGCATGGCGAGGCGTGAGCATTTAAGGTAATTTTGCGAGAAAAGGGACAAATAATTTCAGCAACCCCGAAATAAAGCATGGGAGTGCAATTCCCGTCCCTACCGTGATGAAATCTTAAAAGGGGAATTTGTCTGTGTGGGCGTGATAAAGAGCCGAAAAGCGTTGCCAGTGTAATTCGCCTAAGCAACAGGCATTTCTGTTGGGAATAGAGCATTACTGAGAGTTGCTACTTCTGCAATGGCCTTAAATGGTGCTTGATGTATTTGTATATTTGGTATATGTATATATACTATATATAGTATGAGTTCACAAAAAAACTATAGGTTGACGAAAATATAGAAAGAAAAGAACTTTCCCGACAGACATTTTAAATAGAACATCTTGCTGTCTGCTTATATCTGTGGGGGAATACCTCGATGTTACCTCCATTGCATTGTCTGATTGTGTTTCGTTTTTGCGGCATGTTCGGCCTCAGACGAAGGATCGCGTTCTTACAGCCGTTTCATCAGTCATGCACCAGGCCACCGTTGTAGTTGATGAGAAGGGAACTGAGGCTGCAGCCGCAAGCGCCATGCAGATCCGCTGCTACTCGATGATGCTGGACGAGGTTAAGCCCGTTGTGGTCAATGTCGATCGAAGTTTTCAACTGCTATTGGCACATGAGAAGAGCGGCGTACCTCTCTTTGTAGGAGTCTGTTACGCTCCCTAGTTGGTGTCGTGCGGCGTTTCTATGTGGAGCGGCACGTGAGTGGCAGATTGTTGCTTCTGGCACACGCTGTTGTGTGGATCAGCATATGCTGAAGTGATGCTTACAATTGCCAGCCATTTATAAATGCCGCTTTAATAAGTTACTTGGGCTGTGGTAGGCTAACAGTGGGCTTTTCGAAATTTGTACTGTAACTTCTATCGCTCATTATTTGGTCTCACCAATAAACTGAGAGAGAGAGATATATATAGAGAAAGAGCGCACAAGGCGCGGGTAGACGTGAATGTGTTATATGGAATGTCACGAGTATTTCTTAAGTTTATAACGAGCTTGATGCATCCATCATAACACACTTTTAACCAAGTCATTGTGTGGATTTATAACGATTTTTGTTCCTTTCAAATTTGGGTATACCTAAACGACCCGAAATAAAAGCCGCTTTTGTACTTATAGCCAAACTAACAGTTTAATGAGCATATATATCACAATGTCATATGTTTTTGTCTATACGTTCTTTGTATCCGTATATCTAATTTAGCTTGGTTGGCCCCATGTGTGCGCTATTGACAAACTATGCATTTTTTTTACGTTATTAAAATATACACATGTTAATGAGGTTTGGTATAACCGTGAAGAAAAGCTGATAGGCTATTCTGTGAATCTTGCTTTTGGTCTATAGCTTCATCTCTCATATGTTGCCTATATGGAAAGGCTCGGCACGCAAGAGAGCTGATACTAATAAAGTAAACGTTAAGCTCTAATTTTCACGGAATGCTCTAATAAGGAGTTAAACGTTACCATATTTAGTCTGCTACTTTTTATGAGTTTTGCAAATATTCTTACGATAAGTCATGATTCATGACACCGTCAGCCTCTGCTGAGCTGCATATAAGGCATAAGGGGGGGGGGGGGGCGTCAGTTTTACCAATGCCATGTACATTGGGTGTTGTTGACGAGGCGGTGTGTTGTAATCCTAGTAGTCGTGCGCTCCCATAAGGGTGTGGCGTAGAACATAATGCTATCTATTTCTGATACTTAGTACGGACGCTTGGGAGAGCCCCGGCTGTGACTGCACAATCCACGCCTTCGTAGGTAGATGCTCGGTCTTTTATGTAGTACGCTAGGATGCGTCGTAAGTTGGGGGACACGCCCATATATAGAAAATATTGTGACAGTTTTTTAATAATATACAATACGTTTGCACACTCGGCAGTGTTCACCTTTATATATATATATATATATATATATACGCTTTGTGCACGCGCTCCAATTTGTTGGCATTGCGTTTGTTAGGAGCCCGCTTAGAGGGCTTAGGAATTATTTGAATTTGTTTGAGCTCATCGACAATGAATGCTTGGTCCACTGAACAATTTCTTCCGCGAGTTTCCGAGTGGCAAAACTTGGATCTGATTGTATATTTAGGCTTTATTCTTCAGCAGAGAAGGTCGACCGGACCGTTGTTCATTGTTCAGATAAAAATCTCTACGGAATTCGGCAAACTTTTTTTGAAAGGTCCTTCGTTGCTTAAGGTAAATTTTAAAGATGGTGAAGATTTTTAGAATTATTAGATTTTTTTAGAACACGCACAGCAAATCACGTTGGGTTTGCATTTCCCATTTGTCCGCCTTCTCAGAAGCAACTAAGCTCGCCAAAGCAGAGCTTATTGGCTGATGCAGTAATGGCCGCTCTATCATAAACCTATAAAAACACTCATGTTACCTAGGGTTGCAAGTCTCTGTAACAAGTGGATATCGAAATGACAAGGATTTTGTATTTACCTTATTTTAAATATGTATATATGCGTATATATATATATATATATATATGGGCAAGCATATGTATTTATATTTCCATAAGTATAGACATGTTTAAGGCCAAACCATGAAACTAAGAATTAATATAAAGAATAATTGTAAGATCTGCTATTACTTGTAAAAAAAACGTTTGTAGCGCTTCGGCAAATACGTCAAGACTAGTTTGCAATTGCAAAATTTAGCTGCTAACAAAGCTTTGCATGCGCACCCTCGGTGCCATCTTATTGCACTGGTTGTGCTAGGTTTGTATAAAGACTCAGTAATCCATAGTGATATATACAACTGGATGCTTCTTTACAAATATTTTAAGGAATGGCTCTAATTGATCCTGAAAACCCCCTATAAAAGCGCGCTGATGTTTTTTCAATCATAACTTCGGGCAAAGTTCTTATCGGTAGCTCAGAGGAAGCTGAAGATCAATGAAAGGTGTGCTGCTGCTTTCGTAACTGCATAACGTCCTTTTCTGATCTATATGCACAGCCACGCCGTGTACGGACAGGCACTGAGTTCGTGAAGAGGTCAATTGGCATCCGACCGCCAACTGCCAAACGCTATATCTAATAACATCACATATTCAACCCTCGGTTGCAGATGGGCGGTGCCTGGAAAGTCTCCTCTGTGGTTCATAAAACTGTAGTTGAAGTGGATGAAAAAGGCACCAAAGCAGCGGCTGCTACTGCTATCGTGATGATGCGGTGTGGTTCAGGAGGGATCCGGAAACCACTTATTCAGCTGATCATAAATCGAGCTTTCTTCTTTTCCATCTATATTGGCGAAAATCAAATTTCCGCGTTCGAGGGATTGTGTTTCAGTCCCTAACATACTGCTGGTCAAAAAAAATATATATATTTTAACACATTTATATTTTATGTGGTTCCGTGTCCTTATTCTTCCAAGCTACTGGCGTCTCAAATAATTCATAAAGTCCACAAAGGGTTTGTCTTTTAGTATTATGAAATGAAATATAATTGTAGTATATTTTTCAGAGTAAGGGGAAATGCAATTTACGCATCTGCCGATGTTGTTTGCGGATCGTGTGGGACGTATTAGAAAAGAATGCCAAGCATGTAATACCCACTGAAAATCCTCCTTCCAGTCCGTTCAAGTTCGGAATTTTTTGACACTATCTCGAGATTATCAACAGAAAGCCTCGTGTTACAATCTTCTCATGAGTCTGCGTGTAGGACTTGTCCAGAATACAAGAGTGCGTCGGAACATTTCGGAAGGCCTGATGGCGTGGTCTAGGAATTTAGTGCGCTAGTACTTGTTGTCATCTATCGGGATGCCACCGGTTTGATCCCTGTTATTGGTTAATTACAACTCTCATGCAGTCAACTTTCTTGTGGCAGTTGGTCTGTCTTTCATTTGAAACTTTCCGGCATCGTTTGACTTTGCAAATCTAAGGGTAAATATTTTTTGTGAACTTTGATTTTAACTTTGCAGCATGTCTTTGTTGAATATATACACGCCTTAACCACTGTGCTGAGTCGGATTATGCGTATTATTGTCGTTCTTGGGCTTGCTTAAATGTTTTTGAGATTAGTGAAAAACGGTCCCGCAGGCGATTCTCGCCCAGCAGCGAAAGCCCACCGAGGCCGAAAAGCGTGTGGAATGGGTCTTCAGTGCAACTTTAATAAAAACGGTCATACTCACCAGTGCGTATAATCAGTATTTGTGCTTAGCAAACCAGCGGTTATGATCTGTGTAATGCTACTTAATGATGACAAGGCTAATAGTGGTGTTCCTACAGCCCGTCTATATTTTCTCGAAATTATTCAACGAGTCACCTATTTAAGGCTATTGAGTGGCTCTAGAACTCGGACTCGGTGTTAGCTAGATATTTACCATGTGGCTTGTTGCATGTACATAATTATATATATATATATATATATATATATATATATATAACATCATTCTTGCTACAAAGTGCGCAGGTAGCTTGCTCTTTTATTTAATGGAGTAGTATATATATTATGTCAATTACTCACAAGCAGTTGATTAACTAGGATGATGGTGATTCGACTAATGAAATTAATGATCGTAATTTTTACTTAGATTACTTTATTTTTGTTTGTAATATTTTAAACATTATAATTCGATTGTGCGTAGAAAAAGTGGGTATTTAAAAAAACGGGTTTGCACTTGGGCAATATATTTAAAATATCTGCTCGAAAACCTACTATATCGTTAATCAGTACCCGTGAGGTAGACTGGCGGGCTGATAGTTCGTCATAGAGAGCAGTGCAGTTGAATGGTAGCTAACATCAGAATTAGTAGTTTGGTTCTTTCTCTAATTATCGGGTTCGTGGCTCCCCAATTACAGGGCCGCACGATGCAAGTATCAGCAATAGTCCATCAAACAGTGGTTGACGTCTACGAAAAGGGCACCGAAGCTACAGCTGCTACAGCCGTAGTTTTACCGGGTTGTTGTTTATCTACGCCAAAAGATATCGTCGAGCTCAAAATAGATCGAGCGTTTATATTTTCCATTTATGATTGAAAGCACCATATTCCTAAATTTTATGGTGTATGCGCCCGTCCTTATATCTGTACTGAGAAAAATCTACCTCTATAAGTTCCTTTGGCATGTGCTGTTACTCCGCGACTTAAAATTTGAGACAGTTGACCATTTTCGCGTTATTCTGTTTGCACTGTATTGGATCAGGTTCAAAGGAACCTTTGTATTATATATTCGGAAAAAAAAAGATTTTCTCGTGGAATAATGTTGTTGTTAATTTTGTAAGCCTGTTAGCCACAACGTGGTGTGTTGTACGCGTGTGAACGTTAACTCAAGGGTATTTAAATTGGATTTCGATTGGAAAGCTGGTACGTGCAATTCGCTCCTAAAGCATGGCGAAGGGTGAGCGTTTAAGGTAATTTTGCGAGGAAAGGGACTAATAATTTCAGTGTTCCCGAAGTGAAGCGTGGGAATGCAATTCCCATCTTTCCGCACTACCGTGATGAAATCTTCAACGGGGAATTTGAATTGGTCTGCGTGGGCGTGATAAAAAGCCGAAAAGCGTTGCTAGTGTAATGCGCCTAAGCAACAGGCATCTCCCCTGTTGGAAATAGAGCATCACTGAGAGCTGCTACTTGTGCAATGGCCTTAAATTGCATTGCGACTTAGATGTGGCGCTTCAATAAGTCACATGGCTTGTGGTACGCTAACAGAATCTTTACTTGTGGCGACTTCTACCACAAGTTCTCTTATGCGATTGGTCGAGGCTGGATCATTGTTTAATCTCACCATCAATTTTATTTGGGAGATGGCGAGCATGCAAGCCTTAAATCGCGATTAGAAATTAAAGTGTTATCTAGATCATCACAACAGGGCTGCCACACCTTTCTTAATGTTATAGTGTGATTGATATATTTGTATATTTGGTATATGTATATGTACTATATATAATATGAGTTCACAAGAAAAAGAGAAGAGGTTGAAGAAGATATAGAAAGAAGGAGAACGTTTCCCAGCAGTAATTTTAGATAGAACATTTCGCTGTCTGCATATATCTGTAGAGGAATACCCCGTTGTTACCTCTATTGCATTGTCTGATTGTGTTTCGTTTTTGCGGCATGTTCGCCCTCAGACGACGGATCGCGTCCTTACAGTCGTTTCATCAGTCATGCACCAGGTCACCGTTGTAGTTGATGAGAAGGGAACTGAGGCTGCAGCCGCAAGCGCCATGCAGGTCTGCAACTCGATAATGCCGGACGAGGTTAAGCCCGTTGTGGTCAATGTCGATCGAAGTTTTCAACTGCTATTGGCACATGAGAAGAGCGGCGTACCTCTCTTTGTAGGAGTCTGTCACGCTCCTTAGTTGGTGTCGTGCGGCGTTTCTATGTGGAGCGGCACGTGAGTGGCGGATTGTTGCTTCTGGCACACGCTGTTGTGTGGATCAGCATATGCTGAAGTGATCATTACAATTGCCAGACCATTTATAAATGCCGCTTTAATAAGTCACTTGGGCTGTGGTAGGCTAATAGAGGTCTTTTAGAAATTTGCACTGCAGATTCTATCGTGAGATTGTTTGAGGCAGCTCATTATTTAGTCTCACCAATAAATTGGGAGAGAAATAAAGAGAGCATACAAGACGCGGGTAGACGTCAACGTTTTATATGGAATGTCACGAGTATTTCCTAATTTTATATTGAGCTTGATGCATCCATCATAACACACTTTTAACCAAGTCGTTGTGTAAATTTGTAACGATTTTTGCTTTTCATTTATGGGTATGCCAAAACGACCCTAAACAAAAGACTTTTTATACATATAGCCTAACTAACAGTTTAATGAGCATATATATAACAATGTCATATGTTTTTGTCGATACGCTGTTTGTATTTGCTTGCTTTCGAATGATCAATTCTACTTAGTCTTCTAAATACTGCTTTTCTAGATAGTACAAATTACTTTGCAGGCTTGCAGTGAACAACATAAATATTATAATGCCGGTTATGTGGCTGGCATTATGAAGAACATTTTTACTCGCTAAATTTGTAAATGTTACAACCTGTATTTTAAGGCCGAATATTATGCGTTTAGTGCCATGCAGTTGACTGCTGTTAAAAATGTTCATTCAGTAATATCAAGGACGAACCTGCTGATAGCAGTTAAGATGCTTACGTAATAATATTAATCTCGGTTTAATCTAATTTAGCTTGGTTGGCCCCATCGTATTTGGACTGCTACACTTAATGGGTTTTTGCAAATATTCTTACGATAAGTCATGATTCTTGACACTTTAGCAGTGCCTTAAATCGTCAGCCTCGGCTGAGTTGCATATAAGGCATATGGGGGGGGGGGGGGTCAGTTTTACCAATGCCATGAACATTGGGCCTTGTTGACGAGGCGGTGTGTTGTAATCCTAGTAGTCATGTGCTCCCATAAGGGTGCGGCGTATAACATAATGCTATACATTACTGATGCTTTGGAGGGCCCCGGCTGTGACTGCACAATCCACGCCTTCGTAGGTAGATCCTCGGTCTTTCATATAGAATGCTAGGATGCGTCGTAAGTAAGAGAACACCCTTTTTTTGAGAAGTGCTTTGTTTGTGGACCATATATATATATATATATATATATATATATGGACGCTTGGTGCACGCGCTCCAATTTGTTGGCGTAGCGTTTGTTAGGAACCCGCTTACAGAGCTTAGGGGTTATTTGGTTAATTGTTTGAGTTTTTCGACAATGGATGCTTAGTCCACTTCAACCAACAATTTCTTCCCGATTTCACTGTATCTTTATGGACAGATCATTATTTTTCGGCAGAGAGGGTCGACTGGACCTTAGTTCATTGTTCACTGCAACACACTCTGGCTTTGTATTCCCCAGTTATCCGCCTTGTCAGAAAGCAACTAAGCTCATGGCGCCAACGTGGAGCCTATTGGCTGATGCTGTAATGGCCGCCCTATCAAAACACTCATGTTGCCTAGGGGGGGCTGCAAGCCTTTGTAACGAGTGGATACCAAAATAGCAAACAAGTTTGCATTTCCTAATCTTAAGTATATATATATATATATATATATAAACTTTGTCCGAAATTATGATTGAAAAACTTCAACGCGCTTTTAAAGTGAGCAAGAGTTTGCAGGATCAATTATATCCATTCCTTAAAATATTTGCAAAACGTAGGTGCTCACAAGGCTTTGTACGCGCACCCTCGGTGCAATATTGTTGCACTGGTTGTGCTAGTGTTGTATCCAGTAATCCATAGAGATATATAAGACTGGAGGCTTCCTCACAAATATTTTAAGGGATGGATACAATTGATCCTGAAAACTTTTAAAAGCGCGTTGATGTTTTTCCAATTATATATTTGGGCAAAGTTCTTATCGGTAGCTCAGAAGAAGCTGAAGACCAATGAAAGGTTTGCTGCTGCTGCTTTCGTAACTGCGTAACGTCCTTTTCTGATCTACATGCACGGCCATACCGTGTAAGGACACGCACTGAGTTCGTGGAGAGGTCAAGTGGCATCCGACCACCAAGTGGCAAACGCGATATCTAATAACATCACATATTCAACCCTCGATTGCAGATGGGCGACGCCGGGCAAGTCTCCTCTGTGGTTCATAAAACTGTAGTTGAAGTGGATGAAAAAGGCACCAAAGCAGCGGCTGCTACTGCTACCGTGATGTTGCTGGGTTGTTCAAGAGGAGTCGTGGAAGAATCTATTCGGCTGATCATAAATCGAGCTTTTTTCTTTTCCATCTATATTGGCGAATATCATATTTCCGCCTTCAACGGATTGTGTCTCAGTCCTTAACGTATTGCTGGTAAAAATATACACATTTTACTACATGTATACCTGACGTGATTCCGTGTCCTTATTCTTCCAAGCTACTGGCGCCTCAATAATTTCCTTAAAGTCCACGAAGGGTGCGTCTTCGTTTAGTATTATGAAATAAAATATATTTGTAGTATATCCGTTTTGAGTAAGGGGAAATGCAATTTAAGCATCTGCCCATTGTATTTGTGGACAATGTGGTACGTATTATAAGCGAATGCCAATTATATTATATATTATAGAGCTTGCGTTAAATGTTTTTGGGATTAGTGAAAAACGGTCATTCCAGTGCAATTTTGATAACATTGGTTATACATACCAGTGCGTATAATCAGTATTTGTGCTTAGCAAACCAGCTCTTATGGCCTGTATGATGCTGCTTAATGATGACAAATATCGCAAAGCTAATAGTGGTGTTCTTACAGCCCGTCTATTTTCTCAAAATTATTCAACGAGTTACCTTTTTAGGGCTATTGAGTGGCTCTAGCACTCGGACTCGATGTTAGCTAGATACACGGGAAAACTTACCTGGTCATGACACTAGAAGGATTGACAGATTGATAGCTCCTTCTTGATTTGGTGGATGGTGGTGCATGGCCGTTCTTAGTTGGTGGAGTGATATATCAAATATAAATAAAAAAAATCTGGTTAATTCTGATAACGAACAAGACTCTAGCCTATTTAATAACACACATAATCTCGTCTTCTGTGGCGTTCCTCAATGGGATAAAGTGTGTTAAACACTTTGAAACAGAGCAATAACAGGTCTGTGATGCCCTTAGATGTTCGGGGCCGCACGCGCGCTACATTGAGAGACAAAATGAGCTTTCCAGTCTTTAATAAGGCTTGTAATCTTTGAATGTTTTTCTAAACGGGGATAGGGGATTGCAATTGTGCTACTTGAACGAGGAATTCCCACCAAATGCTAGTCATTAGCTAGTACTGATTACGTCCCTGCCCTTTGTACACACCGCCCGTCGCTACTACCGATTGAATGGTTTAGTGAGATCATCTGAGTAGATGTCTATGTACTTTGTACGTGTAATATTTGCAATGAAGATCAAACTTGATCATTTAGAGGAAGTAAAAGTCGTAACAAGAGTTCCGTAACAAGGGGATGGTCCTCTCGACGGGCGGTCTGCGTTCATGTGGCTATCTCGCCTTCATTTTGCCTATTAAGCCAAGGCAGCAGGCGTCCCGGACGGTACTCCCAGGTTGCTAAAGCCCGGGGCATTAACCGTCCGGCCCGGGGTCCATGAGCAGCACATTTCCCCCGTATCTCATAGTAGCCTTAACAGCCCTTGAGTGGGCCACGACAAAATGACAATATGTATTCGTTAACACTTAACCGATATTGTATGCCTTGCCTCCCGCGCCAACAAAAGTGACCTCGGGAATCTTACTATTGGGAGCTTGTACTGTCTAACCAACTTTCAAATGGGCGCGTGAAGGTCCCCGCAGCGCGCGGAAGTCGCGCACCAGCGGACCGACGCCGGAAAGAGAGTCATAGTTACTTGTTGCATGTAAATAATTACATATATGAGAAAAGAATAATCAACAGAACATCATTCTTGCTACGAAGTGCGCTGGTAGCCCGATCTTTTGTTTAGTGGAGTGGTATATGTTTTATGTCAATGATTCACAAGCAGTCGATTTTCTAGGGTGGTGGTGATTCGGCTAATGATCATAATGTTTGCTTATATCACTTACGTTTTATTTTTTGCTTGTAATATTTTAAGCTATTTAATACGATTGTGTGGAGAACAGTGTTTTAAAAAGGAATTTAAAAAACACCGGGTTTGCACTTGTGCATTATATTTGAAATATCTGCTCGAAAATCTACTATATCGTTGTGCTGGTTAATCAGTACCCGTGAGGTAGACTGGCGGGCTGACAGTTCGTCATAGAGAGTAGTGCAGTTGAGTGGTAGTCCACATCAGATTTAATGGTTTGTCTTCTTTCTCTAATTATCGGGTTCGTGGCTCCCCAATTGCAGATGGGCCGCACGATGCAAGTATAAGCAATAGTCCATCAAACAGTGGTTGACGTCTACGAAAAGGGCACCGAAGCTGCAGCTGCTAAAGCCGTAGTCTTAGCGGTTTGTTGTTTATCGACGCCAGAAGATATCGTCGACCTTACAATAGATCGAGCGTTTATGTTTTCCATTCATGATGGAAAGCATCATATTCCTGGATTTTGTGGTGTATGCGCCCGTCCTTGATTCTGTGCTGAGAAAAATCTACCTTTATAAAACATCCTTTGGCATCTGCTGTTGCTCCGCGACTTAAAATTTGAGACAGTTGACCATTTTTGCGTTATTCTGTTTGAACTGTATTAGATCAGGTTCAAAGGAACCTTGGTGTTATATATTCGCAAAATGTATTTTCTTGTGGAATAAAGTTGTTGTTAATTTTGTGAGCTTGTTAGCCACAGCGTGGTGTGTTGTACGCGCGTGAACGTTAACAAAAGGATATTTAAATTGGATTTTAATTGGAAAACTGGCTCGTGCGATTCGCTCATAAAGCACGGCGAGGGGTGAGCGTCTAAGGTCATTTTGCAAGGAAAGGGGCAAACAATTTCAGTGCCCCCAAAGTGAAGCATGGGAGTGCAATTCCCATCTTTACGCACTACCGTGATGAAATCTTCAAAGGGGATATTGAATTGATCTGCGTGGGCGTGATAAAGAGCCGAAAAGCGTTGCTAGTGTAATGCGCCTAAGCAACAGGTATCTCCCCTGTTGGGAATAGAGCATCACTGAGAGCTGCTACTTCTGCAATGGCCTTAAATTGCATTGCGACTTAGATGTGGCGCTTCAATAAGTCACATGGCTTATGTTACGTGTAGTGTCCACCACCCCCATGACTGGCCGGCGACTGTCACGCGTTCGCCATTTTCTCGCTCAAGCAAACACACGTCCTCTGCCTGGCTCGCACTACTGACTCATTTATATTCATGCCTCCTTATATACTCACAGATTGCCCGCGCATTTAGAGTTCTCGCGTCTTCGCTAGTAGGGTGGCGGCATCTTCTATTTGGCGCCATATATCTAGCTTGCTTCGGCATTGTATCCAAGCGACGCTGTCTATGCCCGCGGTGCCTAACGGACACTGCTATCCTACAGTACGCTAACAAAATCTTCACTTGTGGCGACTTCTATCACAGGTTCTCTTATGCGATTGGTCGAGGCTGGACCATTGTTTAATCTCACCATCAATTTTATTTGGGAGATGGTGAGCATGCAAGAGTTAAATCGCGATTAGAAATTAAAGTTTTATCTAGATCATCACAACAGGACTGCACCACCTTTCGTAATATTATAATGTGATTGATGTATTTATATATTTGGTATATGTATATATACTATATATAGTATGAGTTCACAAGAAACTTTAGGTTGAAGAAGATATAGAAACAAGGAGAACGTTTCCCGGCAGACATTTTAAATAGAACATTTCGCTGCCTGCATATATCTGTGGGGGAATACCTCGATGTTACCTCCATTGCATTGCCGGATTGTCTTTCGTTTTTGCGGCATGTTCGGCCTCAGACGACAAATCGCGTTCGTACAGCCGTTTCATCAGTCATGCACCAGGCCACCGTTGTAGTTGATGAGAAGGGAACTGAGGCTGCAGCCGCAAGCGCCATGCAGGTCTGCAACTCGATAATGCCGGACGAGGTTAAGCCCGTTGTGGTCAATGTCGATCGAAGTTTTCAACTGCTATTGGCACATGAGAAGAGCGGCGTACCTCTCTTTGTAGGAGTCTGTTACGCTCCCTAGTTGGTGTCGTGCGGCGTTTCTCTGTGGAGGGGCACGTGAGTGGCAGATTGTTGCTTCTGGCACACGTTGCTGTGTGGATCAGCATATGCTGAAGTGATCATTACAATTGCCAGCCATTTATAAATGCCACTTTAATAAGTCACTTGGGCTGTGGTAGGCTAACAGAGGTATTTTCGAAATTTGCGACTTTTTGAGGCAAGCTCATTATTAAGTCTCACCAATAAATTGAGAGAGAAATAAAGAGAGCATACAAGGCGCGGGTAGACGTTAACGTTTTATATGGAATGTCACGAGTGTTTCTTAATTTTATAATGAGCTTGATGCATCCATTATAACACACTTTTAACCAAGTCATTGTGTGGATTTGTAATGATGTTTGTTCCTTTCAATTATGGGCATACCTAAACGACTCCAAATAAAAGACGTTTTTGTACTTATAGCCTACCTAACAGTTAAATGAACATATATATATAAGAATGTCATATGCGTTTGCCTATACGCTGTTTGTATCCGCTTGCTTTCAAATCACCAATTCTACTTGGTCTTCCAAATACCGCTTCTCTAGATAGTACGAAATATCTTGCAGGCGAAGAACATTTTTACTTGCTACATTTTTAACCGTTGCAACCTGTATATTAAGGCCGAATATTATGCGTTTAGTGTCATGCAGTTGACTGCTGTTAAAAATGTTTATTCAATAATATCAGGGACGAACCTGCGGATAGCAGTTAAGATGCTTATTTAATAATAATTTAGGTTGAATCTAATTTAGCTTGGTTGGCCCCATGTGTGCGCTATTGACACACTATACATGTTTTTCTACGTTATTCAAGAAGACACGTGTTAAAGAGGTTTGGTACAACCGTGAAGAAAAGCTGAGAGGCTATTCTGTGAATCTCGCTTTGCGCTATAGGTTCATTTCGCATATGTTGCCTATATGGAAAGGCTCGGCACGCTATAGAGCTCATACTAAGAAGCTTTGATTTTCTCGGAATGTTCTAATCAAGAGTTAAACGTAACCGTATTTAGCTTGCTACATTTTATGGGTTTTTGCGAATATTCTTACGATAAGTCATGATTCATGACGCCGTCAGCCTCTTCTGAGTTGCATATAAAACATAAGGGGGAGGGGTCATATTTACCAATGCCATGTACATTGGGCCTTGTTGACGAGGCGGTGTGTTATAATCATAGTAGTCATGCGCTCCCATAAGGGTGCGGCATATAACATAATGCTATCTATTACTGATGCTTGGGAGGGCCCTGGCTATGACTGTACAATGCACGCCTTCGTTATGTAGATGCTCGGTCTTTTCTATAGAACGCTTTTGTTGACAAGTGCTTTGATGATATATATATATATATATATAAACGCTTTGTGCACACGCTTCAATTTGTTGGCGTAGCGCTTGTTAGGTATCGCGCTTACAGAGCTTATTTAAAGTTGTTTGAGCTGTTCGACAATGGATACTTGGTCCACTTTAACCAACAATTTTTCCGCTAACTTCCGGGCGGCAAAACTTGGATTTTACTTATCTTTATTGACAAAGCATTATTTTTCAGCAGAGAGAATCGACCGGATTTTAGTTAATTGTTTAGATAAAAATATCTACTACGAAATTCGTCAAACTATTTTTGGAAAGTCCGTTCGTTGATTAAGGTCGATTTCAAAGATAGTGAAGAAGCGACAAGCCACAGCAACGCTAGAAGTTTTTAGAACTCGCACAGCAAAACACTCTGGCTTTGCATTCCCCATTTATCCACCTTGTCAGAAAGCAACTAAGGTCATGGCGCCAACGTGGAGCCTATTGGCTGATGCTGTAATGGCCGCCGTATCAAAACACTCAGGTTGCCTAGAGGGGGCTACAAGCCTCTGTAACGAGTGGGTACCGAAATAGCAAAAAAAATTGCATTAGCCTAATTTTAAATATGTTTATATATATATATATATATATATATATATATATATATATATATATATATATATATATATATATATATAAACTCTACCCGAAATTATGATTGAAAAATATTAACGCGCTTTTAAAGTGAGCAAGAGTTTTCAGGATCAATTTTATCCATCTCTTAGAATATTTGCAAAACGTAGCTGCTCACAAGGCTTTGCATGCGCACCCTCGGTGCAGTATTGTTGCACTGATTGTGCTACGTTTGTATAATGACCCAGTAATCCATAGAGATTTATAAAACTGGATGCTTCCGTACAAGTATTTTAAGGGACGGATATAATTGATTAACTGAAAACTCTTGCTTACTTAAAAACCGCGTTGATGTTTTTCAATCATAATTTTGGACAAAGTTCTTATCGGTAGGTCAGAAGAAACTGAAAACTAATGAAAGGTTTGCTGCTGGTTTCATAAGTGCATAACGTCTCATCTACATGCACGGCCATGCCGTGTAAGGACAGGCACTGAGTTCGTAGAGAGGTCAATTGGCATCCGACCGTCAAGTGGCAAACGCGATATCTAATAACATCACATATTCAACCTTCGATTGCAGATGGGCGATGCCGTGGAAGTCTCCTCCGTGGTTCATAAAACTGTAGTTGAAGTGGATGAAAAAGGCACCAAAGCAGCGGCTGCTACTGCTATGGTGGTGTCGCTTCGTTGTTCAAGAGGAGCCGTGGAAGAACCTATTCAGCTGATTCTAAATCGAGCTTTTTTCTTTTCCATTTATATTGGCGAACATCATATTTCCGCCTTCAAGGGATTGTGTTTCAGTCCTTAACATATTGCTGGTAAAAAATATACATATTTTAATGCATGTATACTTGACAATAAGTTACATAAAGTCCACGAAGGGTTCGTCTTTTAGTATTATAAAATAAAATATATTTTTAGTATATCTGTATATGTGGGACGTATTATAGGCGAATGCCAAGCATATAATACCCGCTGAAAACCCTCCTTCCAGCCCTTTCAAGTTTGAAATTGTTGACACTACCTCGAGAGTATCAGCAGGAAGCCTCGTGCTACAACCTTATCATGAATCTATGTGTAGGACTTGTCCGGAATTACAAACCTTAGGGTAAATTAGTTCTGTGAACTTCGATTTCAACCTTGTAGCGTACCCTTGTTGAAGATATGCACACCTTAACCACTGTGCTGAGTCGGATCATGCGTATTATTGTTCCTCTTGGGCTTGCGTTTAATGTTTTTGAGATAAGTAAAAAAACAGTAATTCCAGTGCAACTTTAATAAATACGGTCATACTTACCAGTGCGTATAATCAGTATTTGAGCTTGGCAAACCAGCTTTTATGGCCAACGAAGCATCTAGGATTCCCACTTAGTGTGAACCTTAAATAAATTTAATTCACTCCACTCCTGTATGGTGTTGCCTAATGATGGCAATTCTCGTAAGGCTACTAACGGTGTTCCTGCAGCCCGTCTATATTATCTCGAAACTATTTAACGAGTCACCTTTTTAGGCCTATTGAAAAGCTCTATAAGTCGGAATCGATGTTAGCTAGATACTTACCTGTGGCTTGTTGCATGTACATACCTATATATATATGAGAAAAAAATCAACAGAACATCATTCTTACTACGAAGTGCGCAGGTAGCCCGATCTTTTATTTAATGGAGTGGTAGATCATCATCATACTTATTTCACTCATATTAAGTGTGCATGTAACATAGACAATTATACAGATTATGCAATTACACAGTCAGCTGCTCGCGACATGTTATTCGAGAGAGGCAGTGCAGTGGTCTCTTCATTTAATGGAGTGGTAGATCATTATCATATTTATTTCACTCATATTGAGTGTGCATATAACATAGACAATTATACAGATTATGCAATTACACAGTCAGCTGCTCGCGACATGTTATTCGAGAGAGGCAGTGCAGTGATCTCTTCGCAAGGGCCAGGCAGGCAACGCATAAAACTTTGTACAAACCTGAGAGCACAGTCGACATATGCACTCTGTGTACTTCTAGTGGAAGCTCGTGTTTGAACAGACCAGGTGATAATAGCCATGAACTATGTATCTGGTAGAGACGTGGCGATTGTCACATGCAAGTTTAGACCAGAGGTGAGGGGCACTGAAAATATCCAGGACTTCAACCTCTCGTCGGACTTGTTCAACTTTATTTTCCCATTCCGAGATGAAGCTCTTGAATAGGTACACAAAGCGGCTTCTTACCCGCATTGACAGGCAAAGTACTCGCTTCATGTACATTGAGAAACATCTTTCAAGCAAACCAACACTTGCCCGAGTGAGGTGTTCCCATACTCTGTCAAGACCATACATCAGCGCTGGGACAATCTTGAGGTAGAAGAGTGTCACTGCCGTCGGGACGGACAGTCGCCGGACGTCGCCTACCTCTCCATAAAGAGAGATTAGGACTGTGCGCATTGTCTTGACGATGTGAGCAGTGAAGGTCGTTCCAGTATAATGAAGCCGAAGCCCCAGATACCCGAAAAAATTGAACAATTTGAATATAATTGACAAAATCAGCAACCAGATGAGTGAAGGAGACGCAACTCATTGGATCGCCTTGCGGGGTTCCTATATGTTGCCTTACCTGCAACACTTTTTGCCCACCTTGTACCAGTAAGGTGTCTTCATCAAAGAAGCTCGAAATTACGCTCAGAAGAGAGCCACCAACTCCTGCGTGCCGGAATGACTTAACAAGGAGATCTCGAGGTGTGGCTTTACGGATTCACCGCCGTCGGTTAACATGGCTACCGATCGATTCTTCCTATTTTTCATAATGACTACTGCTCCGATCACACTCGGAAAACTGAAGTCGACGTTTCACGATACAGCTTTTGCTGGCGTATGTAATAATCCTTGTAGCGATGAGTCAGCGCAATCTGCCAAGTGCCGTATGAGAGATACTAAGTGTGTTATTTTACTAGTTTTGTAGTTTAAACTGTGGTCATTAAGCAGCTCGAGGTAAAGGAGAACTCTGTGAAAGAGCGGTGGTCAATTGTGCAGCGTACTTAATAAAGCTGAGACCGCTACCACATAGGTATATCAAAATGGGCACTACTGAAGTTGCTGCTTCAATGGATCAGATTGACGACGCCATCACGTGAACCTCGCCAGATTGCATAGCCATCTTCTCAAATTCCCACTGCTCTGCTAAGATTCCAGCTGTGGTGTGCTCTTTTGAGCGTAAGCAATAAATTGAAAGGACCTGCCTGAAGATTCTGAAAATATATCGCTTATATACGATAGTGCATATATACGACATAGTGCAACAGATTACGGCAATAGCTTGAGATGTTTTGATTGGCGATTTTATTAAACGTTTGAATAAGATCAAGCAGGAGCATCAGGTGCCTGCGTTTATCGGTTCGGCCACGTCAACCCTTTAAAATAAAGCAGCAAGGTAAGTCACTGCGAGGTAAAACGCAAGGCAATTCCATCCGAAGTTAAAAGTCGAGGCAGCATTTGAGATATACACATTGCATGCGGGTCTTTCTTTTCAGGTGGATTGTTAGTGCACTCGCTGGTAGGCCTTTTTCTATTAGCATTTTTTGCCATTAGATGAAAGCTTCGCATAATGTTCATACGCAGCTCCTTCAAGGAAGAGTTTTCAATCGAGGAACAACCTTCACATTTCCAATCAGATAGTCTGATGGTGAAGTTAAAGCTTCATGGAGATTTTAAAATATCCAGAGCATATTTTCTTGGTTGCAAGTTCTGTCGCATTGCTACTCACAGAAAGAGTTTTTGACCGCAGCGCTATAGCCCGTGTTAGCCACAGTTGCAAAGAAAACGGACTCCAGCTTGCACTTCAAGCTTGCAACTGGCACGCACCGTGCCAGTGAGCGAATCACACAACAGCTGAGCAGATGTTGTTCCGCTGGAGTTCTCTATACGAAAGGTATTTATAGATAGACATGGGTTAGTAAACCTAGTTAAATCATCTCGGTACGCTTCAGCACTCCTTGTTTGTCAGGTTGGACATGCGCCTTGGACGCGTCTACCATCCTTTCGTGCTGAAAGTGGCACAACGTGGCCTTGTTGCGTCTACTGCATGAGGGTGCGGAGCCATTTTGCGTTATGTATTGGCCTTTGCTACTAGCTTCGTCATTGCCAGCCTTAGGCTGTCTCCCTTTTTCCTTTTCATCTTTCTATCTTTACATTATTTTTTTGTTCCTGCAGTTGATTCGCCATGGCCACACATATTGCCCCCGCACATATATATGCGCACTCATCTAATTTGCAAATCCTTTTATACACGGATTTGATTGCCAACGATGTACAATGTTTCATCTACTAAGTTTTAAGACTGATTTATCAAAGCGACTATCAGACACTCTCTCTACTATCAACAGACCACTTAGCACTAGGGGTTGAGGTGATGCAGACCATGTTTTGCTTACGTAAGTTCAGCCGTGGTTGTGTCGTCAAATGTCTTCGTGGTGTGTATTCCCTTTGCGGTTAAAGTGGGGGGTGATTTAATCTCTATGTATGATTTGCTGCGAAGTTACGTGGTCTTATGTTCCACCTTAATAAATATGAAGATAAATCCGTGCCGACGGCCTACCTTTTGCGGGTAAACTAAGTGGTTTCAGTTTTGGCTGCATGTTGTTTCTGAGCTGCAAATAATACGAAAAATTGCTTTTGAAGCGCATTTGCGCGTGTAACTCGATTTGCGTGCTCAAAATGGCGCGGGCGCCTACGTCCCACGCCGTAAAACCACCGGAGCTTGAAGCAATCAAATGACTTCACGCCAAGTATCACCCGCCAGACTATTAAGAGTGACACCATGGGTGACAATGCCTTTTGGCATGGTTGTGTTGAATACGGCAATAATATAATGCAAAAGAGCTTGGTGCGAAGCGGAAAATGACTCTGGCAGCACTTGAAGGCGACAATACGCGAAGTCAACAATGCCGGCTGCAACACGGATGGCAACTACGGATTTACAGCTATTATCGGCCGCACGGAGAAGAAAGCCTTTATGCGTGAACAACAGTTGAACACAGCTCAGCGGTCTCTCCGCACGCAGCAAGCTAGCTGGTGCAAACCCAATATGCTACATCCTCTTCAAGTAGAGCTGGCTTGGCATTCGTTACGACGGCATTCAGCCGGTTGTTCTCTCTGCATATTTAATATATACAGTAACGGTATATATATATATATATATATATATATAATATATATATATATATATATATATATATATATATATATATATATATATATATATATATATATATATATATATATATATATATATATATATATATAACGGCAGATTTAAGATAAGACGTAGTTACAACAAATCTACAAATATAGAGTAAAAAAACTAAAACAAAGACATAATTGTGGATACTTTTAAGATGTTTATACAAAGGTGAGCTTCCGATTTGGACACTTCTATGTCTTTTAACGACTTACTCATCTACAGGTGTTTAAGTGCGTGTCCAACCTGGTCCTACTCGGAAAAATTCTGGTGCTAAGTCAGGAATTCTTGTTTGTATGTCTTGTATGGGGATTACGCGGGACGTAACAAGAGTGCCTTTTATTAGTGACAGCAATATCTGTTTTTTTTAGAGCGATGCTCAATGAGAATTGATGATGTTTTGAGATTGAGGCTTCTTTCTGAGAGGTAGCGACCATGCTGCCACAAAGATTGTTGAAGAAACCCTGAATATCTCAACATGTCTGCTTTGCTGTCGCTCTAGGCGCCTCTGATATAATATGGTGACATGTGTATTTAAGTTTACATGTTAAGCGAGTAAATAGTCTATTCATTTATGGTAACGCGCTCTTCATAATCTTCATTCATGGCCAGAACGCAGGGTGTCAGAGTGAGCAAGCCGGAGCAACCTGCCTTGAATTTTAATTTCTTATGGCCAGGTCGCTATGTGGACAGACGTGACAGACTCCTTAAATGCCTTTCGCAAACATGGCAAGGGTCACCTAGCCGTCTCGTGTCTCAACACACCTCACTGTGTTAACCGCCGCTAGTTCCCCGTTATTTACTTAGCCCGTAGGGTAGTGATGCTAGGCGAAAGTGAAGTGACTGATTCGGCAGGACTCCTGCCGTCGAATAGAGGTTTCGCAGAGGGACGATGCGTCAGAAGTGTTAGAAGCCCTCCGAGACAAACGCCCACTAGCGCAAACCCTCCGAATGCACAATCACCTCAGGATGCAGACTCCACGTTTCTCAAAACACTAACGACTACGAACTCTCACGTGCTCTCAAATTCTTCCCGAGGAGCTCGGTCGCTGGCCCCGTTTTCTTCCGGGCCAGATTATTTTCTGACGGCGTACATTTTGCAATGCGTGGCGCGAGACTTAATGCTCGCGAAACTGCCAGCCATTTGGGTAAAAATGTTCAGGCGATATGCAAATTGTGGAGCAAGGTAAGTTTTATTTTCGGTCAAGTTTAACAGGATTTTCAACCATCAGTTTGCGCCACATATATCACCTGCCAAATGAATAGCCACATTTTCCAATACCCTTCAATGCGAACTTTTTCCATTATATAAAATTATCGAAGCTCGAGAATCGACTCTCAGTTTCAGAGATTCAAAATTGTCCGTTAGATACGTTGACAAACGTGCAGGGTAATGACACACTTGAAGAGCGATTTGACTGTTTGTTTTTCTCAAAAACAAGCCGAAGACAGCACCACCACCATCGCATACGTTGAACTACTTGACCAGATTAAAACACCACTGAGGGTGAAGCACCACATATGTACCAGTATGCAACGTTTGTCAATTTAAGTCGATTTACTCCACACCGAGCAAGGTGGCTTAGTGGCAAAAGCCTTTGCCTTGCATTCGGGAGGACTGGGTTCGAGACCCAGACCGGCCACTCTTAAATTGGTTTGCATGGTTTCCAATTTAGACAAGGTAAATGCCGGAGTGGAGTAAACTTAGCCATGACATGAAAAATCCCTACACGGGCAATTGCCTTACGGGAAATAAAAAAAAAAAAAATACTCCGCACAGGGGCTTGTTGTGAGGTAGACGTGGTGCTACGAATCCTCTGACAACTTCGTCATGCTCCGATCTAAGCCAACAATACTACTAGACAAAGGAATCTCGAAAAATAAGCCCTAACCTAAAACTACAGGAAATTGTCAATGCTCTAATTTAAGCCCGTCGCTATTTTCGGTTTTACTGAGCGACCTACCGGGAATATTTTCCATCTGTTCCTATTACTTGATAGGCTGGTCAGTTGGCAATCACTGGCTGAACGGTTCTGTAGCTCCTTGGGTATAGAAATGCGCATTTGTCTGAATGTATTTTGACCACTTTGATTGGTCGTAGGGTTTTTGGGATACTGAACGTGAAGGCTAAAAATTAACTTCACTGTTTGCGAATTATTTGCTAAATGACCGTGTTCTTCAGAAGAAGCAGAATTTTCTTCACGAATACGACGATGTGCTTAGTTAATCTATAGGAGGACGGAAATTGTTTGGTACATGCATTGCACATGTTATGCTCCTATGTCGGGCAAAAACACCAGGGTCACAAATTGTAGTCATTTCACTCTCGCTTCGAAACAAGACTTTTCAGAGGCCATGTTCCATTGGAAAATATAATTGCCTTAAATCGCTCACGAAAACGTCCTGGGAAATATATATATATATATAATTACCTTTCATGATGGAGTTTAATAGCTCTGCCTGTGTCGTTACTGAATTCCAGCTTTAATTGGAGACGACCGCTGAGAGGGCGAGGTTTCTTTTCAGTCACGTCACGATGGAGCTTGAGGTTGATGTGAGACAGAATGGCTGGCGGGTCGAGGTTTTGTAGTACATCTTCAATGGAGTTTTATTGGTGGAATTAGACCTATGTTTAGCAAAGTATTCCGCTCCATCGAGGCTCATAATGGCACATCGCGAGCCGTCTGCTCCACAATCGGCGCAGTGACCTGCGTTGAAGAGCTCATATGAGGGACAAACAAACGCAACCCACTGTGATCCGGTTGATTCCGAATCCAGGAAATCGATGGTGTAGTCAATGGCACGCATGTGGTTGCATCCGACAATCTGTGCCACATAAATATATTCTTTGTTGTCTTGTCTAACCTCTAAATAAGTAAGCCAAATGTTTTAATATTTAGCTAGATATTTTATCGCTAGAGTATGCTAAATTAGACGTTGCAATGCCTTAGCATTCAATTCATAACGCGCGAGACTCATTCGCCGTTATTCTGTACTCGGCATTTAATTTCTTCCGTCCGAGTGAAAGACTTCGACAAATATTGCGTCGTCGGATGCCACCCGCACGGAAGGCGGCATATCATGGAAATATGGCTCAGCCGGATCAAGGGCTGGACAAAATAGAAACAGTGGCAGCCAGAGCCACAAACACGACGCACGCTGAAATGCTGACACCTGGTGGCGAATGTCGTTCGTGTGCCTCTCCTTGATAGCTAAGCTTCTGACTTTCTCTCTCACGGAAGTTGCGCATGGACAACCCGGTGCTCTAGCAAGGACCTGTCCTGGTCAAGGCGCGGCGCGTACGCTTTATTACGTTAGAGTGTTACCTAACTACATTGCTCAATAGCTTATATTGCCTCGCCATTGAGCTCTAGTTTGTTAGATGGTAGACGTCACCTACCACTACTAGGACTACAAGGTGTTATGTGTGCGTTTAGTGTACTTTGCCATGCGTCTAACGTAACACCTAAAGAGTACGTAGAAAATTTACCTTTGGTGGTTCGTACAAAATAATTAGCGGGGTATTTCCAGGTGGTACGAAAGCAGGATAAACTTACAAGTAATCCGTCCGAGAGTGCTGTTAAGCCATTTGCCGGCATAACCGGCGACGTGACCACCAAGGCTGTGGCCATACACGTGAACGAAAGACGGATAGTGTTAAACGTAGAGTTAATGCTGCTTATTAGGTCGATCATTTAGTATAGTAGTAGTAAAACTATATTTATTAAAATGACATTTAAGTGTTACAGCGAGATGTAATTAACTATCAACACTAGGGCTTGTGGGAAACGCTACCAGTCGAGCTTATCCTCGAGGCAGCCCCTCATTGTGCCCATTATTGCTGCCGCATTGCCGCGTTGAACTGCCAGCAATAGTCGCTGAAGTAGAAACTCAAGTGCTCTTTTTTCCCCTGTCGCCAGTTCAATTTGTTTGCCAATCTTCTGTAAAAGCGACCATGCCTCAGGGCCGGGCCCCCCGAGTGTCTCGAATACGAGCGTCACGAAAATGAACTCGTTGTCGAGCTGGGCATATTTGTTGGTCTTTAGACGCTCAGCCTTGCGTAGTAGTAATGTATATATAATAGTATATTGTGTAGCGGTCGATGAGTACTACTCTCAATAGGCATTTGTTTAAGTTTCATTTTAGTTGCAATAGTTTTGTACCTGTAGTTTTTTCACGACCAACCCAATTTCAGCACCGACTAATCTGGCGCTCTCTCCAGTTTTGTGCTTGCCTTCCTTTTAAAAGCTACAGCTGCGGTGTATTTAGATGATATGGTGATTGCCCAACGTGAACTACTGCATTATGAAGCGTATTGCTTCCTCGGCAGAGGAATGCTTTAAGAAGACCTACAATAAACGACAGAAGGATAAAGACTGTGAAATCCAGAGACGGGAGTCAATTAGTTGCTAAAGACATTATTCGTTACAGCGATCAACTTCTTGAACATTAACGAGAAACTGCTGGCAGTTATACTCTCTCTTTATAGGGAGATGGTCGCTGTCAGTAACTGTGAAGCTCGCAGTGAAGCTCGTCAGGTTTACGCTTATAGAAACAGCTTACACTGTTTATATAAGCGTTGGCCCGCTAATCGTAAATGGTACAGCTTATACAGCTTTGCCACATAGAGTCCCGTAACACCCTGTTAATATAAGTCAAAGAAAGCTAAAACTGGACTCCATCTTATTTCATAATATTTCGGTTGTAAAAAAAAGTTTTAGGGTCGTAAATTGTCCCAACATATCTTGTTCTATAATGTTCAGCGCCCGCGGCACCGTAGATTGCCTTTTAGGTATGTGAAGAGCTTAAGCCGCCTGCATAGTTCTCTTTTCAAGGTTGCCCTCAGCGGCAAAAATCCCGTCTCGCGTAGACAAATTATTGTTAACTAATGGTTTCTGAATGATCGAACCCTCCGTGGTGAACCACAAATCATCCTCTGGGATGTTTTTCTTTCGGGAAGTCTACTTCGGAAACTTTGCTCGCACTGTGAAGAGTTTTAGAGACAACGGTCAGCCCTACCCCACACCTGACTCCAGGCAGGACAAGGCATCCGTTTCAGCCTCTTACGTAATTGTTCCCAGTTTAAATCCTTCCGACAAAGCTGCTGATCAGTGGTTACACGCCATTCCTCCGTTTTTTCTTGGAACGATATTCTACTGCGCACAGCCTCTGAGTCCCGCCTATAAGATTTAGCGCACCGCACCGCTGCGCACGCTATGATTATTTAATGCCAGCCGCGTGCAATGTTTGCGCAACAAGTTTATAATATTTAGAACTTGTTGAAAGGACACTTTTTAATCGTCCCTGAACGACATTAGCGCTCACGCACTTCAGTCGGCTCTCATATCTTGTTGTACAGGATCGCATGATTGAAGCGCTCTCTTATTGATTATAAAAGGGGGTATCATAACATTCACAGCATGTACATAAATTGTTTTGACTGTACAAAGTTGCCCTGGTACAATTTCGATTCTCATTCGTATAATTGCTTTACAAGTCTCCGTTGATACAATTGCGACACCTTGGCATATGTAGTCTGGGTTGGAGGTCTAATTACAAACCCCGTTCGACTCTACGTTGCTTGTGCGTCAAACATTACGTTAAACAGATCCTCGTTCTTAATCAGGAGGCGCAGCTCGGTCACGGAACTGCGCTCGAGGGTGCGCCCTTCCATCCGACACCACTTCTCAACCTTTCTACAAAAACGAAACTCTATTCTTTCTGGTAATCCAAGAGCACACAGTCTTGGACAGTTCCACAACTTGCATCCATACATTCATAATGGCGCAACATACTATTTTTACAGTTTTAAATAGACAGAGGTTATGCTTACAACAAACGTACGCAGTATCCAGATGCACAAGAGTGAACATTTTGCGACAACATGAGTAACCTGCTTAGTAAATGTCAATGATGTCGAGAATCGTACACTAAGGTGTTTCGCATACCCCATCTTTGTCAGACCTAGACCGTCTACTATGTAGGTGTGCTACCGAGATGCGGTGTTCCACACTTATGGAGCGCGTGGAAATGTATTTATGAATTAAATTTGAATCATTATATATATATATATATATATATATATATACAGGTAGTTCAACAAGTTCTTAAAATGAGCTTTTCAGAATTCGAATTTTTCTTTGCGCGCTTTCACTTTTCATTTTCGCGCTATTGGAAACGGCAACTTTTCGAATGCTAGCAGTCAAAATATTATGGTGATTGGCCGTTGCGATTTCGTTTGATCGCTTTTCCCGTGCAACGTATCGGCGTGATTTTGAAAAATGGAGAAAAAAGAGTTTCGAGTGGTTATCAAGCATTTTTATTTCAAAGGTTGGAATGCGACCCAAGTGAAAACTGAGTTAGACGAGGTGTACGGTGACTTTGCGCCATGTTTTGCCACTGTTTCCAACTGGATTAATGAGTTAAAAAGAGGTCGCAGGAGCACCGAGGATGAACTACGTGCAGGACGCCCAAAAACGGCAACTGATGAGGAAAACGTGGAAAAAGTGCGGAAAATCGTTGCCGCAGATAAGCGAGTGAACATTAGGGAGATAGCGGAGGCCTTGGGGATCAGTTTGGGTAGAGTGCATTTCATCCTGCACGAAAACTTGAAGATGATAAAGCTCAGAGCAAAATGGGTGCCGCATTTGCTCAACCAAGGCCAAAAAGACGCGCGTGTTTCCGCTTCACAGCAAAATTTGGCCAAGATGTCGAAAAATCCGTCGGATTTTTGGCGCAGATTCGTGACCGTCGATGAAAGCTGGGTCCATCACTACACTCCCGAGACCCAAGAAGCATCTCGTCAATGGTGTGCACCTGGTGAAGGACCTCCGAAGAGGGTGCGGACAACGGCATCGGCCGGAAAGATGATGGCTACGGTTTTTTGGGACCAACGTGGAATAATTCTGGTCGACTACCTTGAGAGCGGTAAAACGATCACGGGAGAATATTATGCAAGATTGTTGGACTGCCTGAAGCAAGAACTCATCGTGAAACGGCCCGCTTTGCAGAAGAAGGTTGTCCGGTTTCACCAGGACAACGCTCCCGCACACAAGTCGCGGCAAGCAACGGCAAAACTGGCCCAACTGAGGTTCGAACTTATTGAACAACCTTCCTGTTCTCCAGACCTGGCCTCCTCTGATTATTTCCTCTTCGGACATTTGAAGAATAGTCTCGGTGAAAAGCGTTTTTTCAGCAATGATGAGGTTAAGGCTGCTGTCAATGCCTATTTTCAGTCTAAAGACGCGGAATTCTACTCAAGAGATATAAATGCTCTGAAATCTCGGTGGGAAAAGTGTATTGAGCTTCTCGGGGAGTAGATCGAATAAGAAAAAATTAAAAACAAGATTTGGAAAATTCTTGGTTTTCATTTTAAGAACTTGTTGAACTACCTGTATATATATATATATATATATATATATATATATATATATATATAGAAAATATTGTGATGATTTGTTAATCATTTACAATACGTTTGCACACTCGGCAGTGCTCGCCTTAATAAAAATGGTAGTAAAAAGATGTCACGTGAGGTTAAGAATCAGCTGTCCGTGTTCTTGCTTGATGGTAGCCCCCGCTCTTATGGGCCCGGTGCGAGCGGTATATCCTCAAGGTTCCTTGCAACGTTAAAACGGTAAGAT
This sequence comes from Dermanyssus gallinae, assembly GCA_003439945.1. Classification (NCBI taxonomy): domain Eukaryota; kingdom Metazoa; phylum Arthropoda; class Arachnida; order Mesostigmata; family Dermanyssidae; genus Dermanyssus; species Dermanyssus gallinae. The sequence continues at coordinate 2,447,628 of QVRM01004188.1, read as the reverse complement.
CCATAAGATTCCTCTTTGTGACGCCGAGCCCTAAGAGCGTCCTCGCAGATTCGGAATCCCATACACCACTCATAGAGATAGTGATGGATCCGAATCTGCGAGGTTTTTGCGGGTCGGGGAGCGCCGCCCGTAGGAACTTGACGTCATATTTGGTGATCTTGTCCGCGCTTTTGCCAGGTCCCAATTCGGGCCGCAAACCTCGGCATCTAAAACCCAGACCTCGGTAGGTGTTGTTATTACGAGGTCGGGCTCTAGACCCGGTGCGCCCGGCCGACGGAATACTCGCTCACGAACCACCTCATGACCCCTCTCGCGGAGAAGACGTGCCACGCGATCACAGATGTCGTCATGTCTCTTTATAGTTTGTTTGTGTGTTGTATCGCACATCTGAGCGACACGAGCCAACGTCTCAGGCGCAGATGCGTTGGTAGTGCGTTGATCCTAAGCTTTAGTAGGTTTAAATACTCCTTACCAGATAGGTAGGGCATACCCTTAATCCAGTAATGTACAAAGGGCGTTTCGTGTGCTTTTTAAAATGTGCCCCATCGAACGTGTTATGTAGTTGTTGAGACCAGTAATCGGTCTCTTGTGTAGCGGTTTCAATGGAGGTTCCCAAGCGCTCGCAAACAAGTCTTGTTTTCGCAAGGTCTTTTTTGAAGTGCTCGGTGGTTAGCATCTATTGGACCCCAAGGTGCGTGGAGTGTTGTAATGCTGTCAGGCGGGAGAGGCGGAGTCTGGGGATGAATATTTGGAGGCAGGGGATGTCCAGACCGCCGTGTGCTGTGTGCGTGTACAGGTAGGCGTTCGGCACCGAGTTTTCGAGCTTAAGCCATTTCGACTTAACAATATATATATATATATATATCGGAACATGGTTGAAACATTGCCCCCCCCTCCAGTGTCTCGAACTGGGCTGCTCACGAAGAAACTGCTCAACAATGTCGGGAGAAGATTGGCGCTTGCTGCAGGAGACAAGAGGGCGGGCGAATAACTACTGCAATGTTTGTCATTAGATGTTCAGAGAGGTGTCGGTGAAAGGCACCCTGGCTTGGTAGATCAGCCCAAGCCCGGGTCTAACGCCTTGACTTATGCCCCGAGCGGGTTGTGCACATGTTCTTACATCTCAAATGTATATATTGATACACATATATATATATATATATATATATATACGGCACCTGTTGCCAACGGAACCGTAGAATGAAGGCAGACGAAAATGCGCTGGTTCACTGACGCTGACCTTATTTATTATATTTCACGATACGCAAGAGAGCGATACGGCAGCGCCGCCTCTCTTCGTATTATTATTATTATTGTTGCCTAGCTAGCTCACACAATGTCCCGGCGGTTAGCGCGAGGCTGTTTCGCCGCCGGAACTCACACAGATCACACACTTGACAATGCCGCTGCGCTAGCGCTAACAATCACTCAACTAACTATATATATATATAAATCTACCTGCTCCTGCTAGCCACGATCACTCACCACCCTAGGGCACTATCACTGCCACGCTCACGCCGTCGTCGCTGCCACGCCGTCGGACGTCCCGGTCGCCGCCGGACTGAGCGTTTGCAGAGCACGCGTTACGCCGAACGCTTGGGATAGCAAGAGGTTGATAAAATGGCGCGCATCCTCTTTTATTCGGCCGGCGACCGGCAACGTGACAGTGCACGAACGTGCAGTGGCGGGTTGTGGCTAACAGTGCAGAGATCATCATCATCATCATGGCGCGCTAATACAAACTTCTATTCGCGGCCATCCAATATGCTACAGCACCCAAGATAAAAGCAGTCGCATCTTAGGAGAGACCCAAATAGCCTAAATAATAGAAATCCGTGATTTAGACCTATTACGCAACCAAATGGTCGGAACTAGATGAAAACAAGTTTTATCGCGCGTACTGCGTAGTACTTGCATGTGTTTCAGCATTCGTTAGAATATGTTTTTAGTAGTTGGACTGTGACATCCGTGAAGTTTATATATATGTATATATAACTCCTGGCCGTAAGCGTGTATAACTTGAGCACTTAGAATTATATTCTGACGGTACGAATAAAACTTAACTACAGTTCAAAGCGGACTGAATATTTTATTTAATTTCTGCAGTAGGCGATGAAAGTCTGGATCTTAGCGGGCCTTTTAGCACTAAAGGTTGTACTTCGTAGAATGTTTTCATCTTTAATCAGATGTCCAATGATGCCGGGCGCTTCAGTCGGATTTTTCCTCGAATAAAAGAAGTACTTGGCTCCAATAGTTTAATGCGGAGCAACTATGTATCTAGTATAGAAGTGGCGATTGTCACATGCAAGACCAGACTAGAGGTGAGAGGCACTGAACATATCCAAGTCTCCAACCACTCGTCGGACTTGTTCAACTTTATTTTCCCATTTCGAGATAAAGCTCTCGAATGGTACTGTACGCGGCGCCTTCAGCCTCAATCGAATTACCTCAATAACCGGTGCACAGCCTGATATCAGGTACACAAAGCGGCTCCTTGCCCGCACTGTCGGGACGGACAGTCGCCGGACGTCGCCTACCTCTCCATAAAGAGAGATTAGGGCTGTAGGCACTATCTCGACGATGTGAGCAGTGAAGGTCGTCCCAGAATAATGAAGCCGAAGCCCCAGATACCGGAATGAGTCGACGAATTTCAAGGACTGGCCTATACGTTTTTTTTATTATGATTAGGTACAGCTTGCTCGTTGCCATCGGCGCTACTCAGGGCCTGCAGGTAGAACAAACGAAAATTCCAACTCCGCCTCCGAGCTTAATCACATTTCGGTTTGACGCGAGTAAGTCAAAGTCATCAATTGAATAGACCGGGATATCAATATCCTTTAGGCATGTCTCGCTAACAACTGCAGCATAGATATGGGACACCTTGTAACTGAAAAAACTATTCAAATGCTCTAACTGACCCGATTTTTTAAATCTGATAGAGCCTGCATTTAGGTGCATAATCGCAAATTTGCTATTACCCCCGGCTCAACGGAGCTGTGGTGTAAATAGGAAGCTGCGGTTGTGCACGAAACCGTTGCATCCCAAGCTAGGGACTTTCCATGTGACCATAATGCAATGGTCACCCTATCAGGTATTTCTTTGCCAGCGGACACTAAACCTCTCGGTTCAAGTGTAGATGGTATACCGGCTTTCCTAAGGGACCTTATAATCACACTGTTTAGTTCAGCATGTCTGGACGATTTACCGGCGGTCTTCGGGCAACTCAGTAAGTGTAGGTCATTGGAATCTACCATCTCTCAACACAGTTTGCACTGAAACGGCTCGCAGACGCTGGCGCCGATTCTAAGTGCTGACATCATGCGGAAAAAGTTGGGATCCAGCATGGTGCCGAGCTGAGGCGAGGGTAAGGCTTCAAGCCAACCCCCACTGAAGTTATCTTGTGCCGCTAAGAATACGGCGCGGTCTCTCCGGGAAACAAGCTCGTCTAAGATTTCTCTGCTCTTTTTTTGCTTTTGAGCTTATCTTCCAAAGGGCCCGGGTCTAGCATGGTTTTAATAGTGTCCCGTGCTTTACTGGTTTCATATATTATTTGTGGTCGAACTGCCTCTTCCACTAACGAAGCTGCCATCGGACCAAATTGCACCAGTGAAGCAGCGTAGCAGACCGGAGCTAGGTCAGTGGCACTTCTTATTCCCAGACCACCTTCACTTATTGGGAGACTTGCTCTCTGCCAGGTGTTCTCTTCTAAATTCACGTTTGGGACTTCACTAAGTATGTCTCGGCTGACGTCATCATACGCCGTTAATTCTTCGGTGTACGTCAAAGCAGGACATGCACGCAGTATATAGTTAAAGACCCTAGGCTATAAACTTGAAGACCCTAGGCTATATCTCCAAATGCACAGCGCAGCCTGAGGATGCAAGCGTGTCAGTCGTGGACGAATTTTGGTAAGGGCTTCTTTTTCACAGAGAGTCTATGCGAAATTCCGTCTTGCTTTACGGGAGCCCCCAAAACTTCTAAGTTGTTTAGCTCTACACGCGTGGTACCAGGGAGTATTTCTGTGATCTTCTGAATTGCTTCCTCCCTCTCCTGAAGTGAGCCCCCGACAGCAGTAATCTCACATTTTGCAGCATTCAGTGTCAATCCCCCGTCTTCTTCAAACTGCAGCACTCTTCTTAAATCTGTTGCGATGATACTTGTAGGGCCGGCAAGCGTGGCGTCATCTACATACCACACGTTGAAAGGGCTCTGTAGTTGCGATACTAGATCTGATATACCGAGACTAAATAAAGCAGGCCCTAGCGGGTCACCCTGCTGAATGCCCGCTTCCGAACGCAATGTTGAAGTTGTGCCTCAGGTTAAGCGTGAAGAATCTCTGTTACTTTGCCAGACCATAGGCAAAAGCTCTGGACTTTTCTTCATCACTGCGTATAGTATCCTGTCCCTTCTTAGCGTATTAAATGCATTGCAGAAATCAAGTTTCCACTGAACCCTTACTTGGTCCTCAGTTTCTAAAAAGGCACGTGTAGCATGTACTAGTGCTTCTGCGCCGCCTTTAACAGCCACTCCAACCTGATGTGACAGGATTGTTGTCAAAATTGTCTTTTTATTTCTCGTCATTGCTATCTTTGCGGCAATCGTACGCAGAGTCAGTCCACAAGCTATGGGCCTTATAGAGTTGTCTTTTTTCTCAATAGCTGTAAGATTTGCATCATAAAATACTGGTAGACAAAAAGTAGGTAATGTGCCGTTTAACACTCTGCCCAAGAAAATGCTCAGATCATTTAGCAGGCATTCTAGCGAAGGAACAGTTTGATCCAACATATCACGCAGATGACGTGGCCGCAGTCCATCCAGTCTGGCTTCGCTTGCAACAGGGAATGAGCGAACTGCCTCTAAGATCGCCGAATTTTCAACGCTCTCGCAGTATCCAACTTTGGGTTGTTTGAAGGTTTCTAAGTTCGAAGGTTCGAAGGTTTCGGCAGAGTCATTATTACAGTTCTTAGTTTGTTATTATCATTACTGTTCTTAGTTTTGTTAAGAATCCGTTATTAGCAAATTGTGACTAAACGGTTTTAGCAGCACTGTATGCCCAACTGCACAATCAACGACAACAACAATAATCGCAAGCACTCAGCCTGCAAAAGTAATCGACTCTTTGTAGATGCAAACGGAGAGCCTGTATCGACCAGTGAGCATTTCAGAGTTAGGCTGCCAGACCGGAGTCAAGATCTGGTCTTGTTTATGACTGGTGTAATGCATGAAGAAGCGAATGAGGCGGTGTAGATATCGGCTTATTTTAAAATCACCTATATGTAATTATCGGGTTGCTTACTGTGTCAGATAAACGGAGTTTATACAGTTTTAATTAAACGGATATTCTATCATCATTTAAAGAAGTCCGTGATACCCCTGCACAAGCGGAAGACTTAATCGAAGACCCGGCTCCTCTGCGATCTCGTGTCTCAGAGGGCTCACAGGTGATACAGACCGATTATTTGTGATGAACAGTCGGCATACTAATATCCGACGCTGGTTCTCGTCAACCACGCAGACATAACAACTCGCTGATCAACTACAAGCTAGCAGAACAACTCGCTGGTCAACTACAAGCAGACAGAACAACTCGCTGGTCAACTACAAGCAGACACGCCCACTCATCGATAACTTCAAACCGACCCTGGACAACCTTTTCACAAAGCCGACTATTTTCCGAAAGTCGTGGAAATTAAATATAAGGTAAAAATGATATCTTGCATACCCCGCTCTCTTAAAAGCCATGTTGCAGCAGAATTATCTAAAACTATAGATGATCTGTGCTCGTCTCCCTCACCGGAAAATTGGGAACGGCCATTTGCTTTCCCTTCTCTAGTGTTTAGCATCCCCGCAAAGAAAGAAAAAGGACGCACCCTTACATCAGTTATTTGGGAAAACCTAGCACGCTTCCGCCGGAGAGCTAAAATAAGTGAAAACCCTCACCTGTGCGGAACAAAACGCGGGACGCTCTCACCGTGCGACACTGATTTCCGACGGTCAAAAATGGTACAGACGAAACTGGCTCAGGGAGATATTTCGTCGGCCGCCCGCACGCTTTTGTCTACTGATCAGATGGCCCCAGTGGATCCACAAACCCTCGAGAGCCCGTAGACAAGCACCCTGAACACCCCCCAGACACAACCTTCCCAGACGCACCAGCGACCAGACCACCGGGAAATCTCCGTTACCCCAGCGGAGATCCGCAATGCAATTAGAAGTTTCCCTAATTGCTCCAGCGGGGGCCCCGATGGACTTCGCCCCAAAAGGATCTCATTGGCAGACAGGATGAAAACAGCAATCCTTTGCTGCTTTTCTGCGCCGCTTTGTTACTCTGGCCATCAACGAACAACTACCAGAATTTATATTGCCTATATTTTACGGAGTTCCTATGATCGCTCTCCGGAAGAAGGGCGGCGGAATAAGACCTATTGCAGTGGGGCTCACTCTACGAAGACTTGTTGGCAAAGTCCTCGCCAAGAAATCAATCAAGGATATTGGGGCACCTAGACTGCTTTCGTACATATTTTATTTCCGTGTACACCGATGCAATTGCTGCTAGGTAAATGGCCGCGATCTGCTGTAAAAAGGTAGATCCCATATAGTAGACCCTGAAGATCAAAAAATGGAAATGGGATGACAAACTCCAGCGGTTAGCTACTGTTGTCTGGCCAAGTTCAGGTAGACACTCGAGAGCATCTGAATTCATCCGTCAGAAGCTGGCGCTCGACATTCAACGAGGAGACGCAGCATCTGTTCGGGGCTTATGGTTGAACAAGATTAAACCTGAGATAAAAAAACACGAGACCACACGTTTGCGTGGAAAAACTTGTTCACTTCAAGGTGCTAACATAGCTAAAACCATATAAAACAGCCCATATTTACCTTTTTCCGGTTGGTACCTTTACTGGGCTTCCGCAGTTGTTTATGCGCATATCAAACTTGCATATCGCATATCGAACATGCCGAGAACAAGCATGAAGGATTTCATTTATTTCATCTGCGAAACGACCAGCGGGTGGAAAGTTGGGGCTCACACAGCAAAAGAAGTCCTCAAGGAAAGAAGGTGACTCACCCAAATACGCCTGCAAGTGTTCCCCGTGATGGAAGATAACGGCGTAAGAGAACACAGAGACGTAGAACTAAATGGTTTCAATCAAGGGGAACCTTCCCTGCGGGGGAGAGCATGGCTGTTCTAGGAGCCGCGGTGCGAGGTTCGCTGCCCTCAGGCAGTGTACCTAATGTTGTTATACAAGTGTACTGCGTATAATATAAATGAATAATATATGATATAAAAAAAATAAAACCGAATATCTGGGAGGTCTGGAGTGAATCCTAAGAGAGGCTGCGGTTTTCAGAACATCGAAGACCCGAAGTTTTAGTCGGTAACGCCGGTAGTCTTGCGGCGAGTCCGACACTGTTTAGCTCACATCCAAAGGTGGGTGCCGTTCGTGCGTAACGCGCTACGAAAGGTTAACAGCATACGACTCGATATCACATCGTCTACAGAGGCTCGTCGGGAAGCTTCTCTGAGCACCCTCAATCATATTTATGTGTTCATACAAGGGGCACCAGACGAATGAGCAATATAAAGGTCTAAATCACACTACTGCTGTATACATACGAATATTTACTCTTATGCTATTGATGATGAAACAATGGAATAACAGCTTTACAAGTGCACATATGGATTTAACTAGATCTATAAAACGTGCAGAAAACGAAAGGCTCGTTGATATTAATATACCACGCAACCTTTGAGATAGGCAATGTTGCGCGGTGAGAGGCAATGAGTTGATAGTTCATTCGTATATGTTTACTCGTCCATCCGCGGCGTTGATTTTCTGCACATTTTTTACGTTTTCCTTAGCAATAATTGGGTCGCAGTCAAACCGCTGAAAGAAAAATGCTTAAAACCGTTCGTTGAAAAACGGTCAAACGAAATCGTAACGACCAGTCACCACAATAATTTAACTGCTGGCAGAGGAAGAGTTGCCAATAGTTTGAAATCAAATTAGTTTATACTACTCTTCCTATTGAGTGGGCTCTGTAGTAAGGTAGCAACCCCTTTGTTTCCGAAGGGACGCTTTCTGTCGGTGACGCCACTGTGCGACAATTAAGGTCGCCGCATGCCAATAAGAGCATTATGATTATTATTATTATTATTATTATTATTATTATTATTATTATTATTATTATTAATAATAATAATAATAATCATAATGCTCTTATTGGCATGCGGCGACCTTAATAAGAGCATTATGATTATTATTATTATTATTATTATTATTATTATTATTATTATTATTATTATTATTATCATGATTATGAAAATTTCTGATGTTATATTTTTAATATATTAGAAATTTTCATAATCATGATAATAATAATAATAATAATCATAATGCTCTTATTAAGGTCGCCGCATGCCAATAAGAGCATTATGATTATTATTATTATTATTATTATTATTATTATTATTATTATTATTATTATTATTATTATTATTATTATTATTATTATTATTATTATTATTATTATTATTATTATTATTATTATTATTATTATCATGATTATGAAAATTTCTAATATATTAAAAATATAACATCCACAAAATAGGTAGCCTTTTTATTGTAACATAATTGCACAGACAAATGTCTCCGCTTGTTAAGTGACATTTAAGTGTAACAGCGAGATGTAATTAACTATCAACACTAGGGCTTGTGGGGAGCGCTACCAGTCGAGCTTATCCCCGAGGCAGCCCCTCATTGTGCCCATTATTGCTGCCGCATTGCCGCGTTGAACTGCCAGCGATAGTCGCTGAAGTAGAAACTCAAGTGCTCTTTTTTCCCCTGTCGCCAGTTCAATTTGTTTGCCAATCTTCTGTAAAAGCGACCATGCCTCAGGGCCGGGCCCCCCGAGTGTCTCGAATACTAGCGGCACGAAAATGAACTCGTTGGCGAGCTGATCATATTTGTTGGTCTTTCGACGCTCAGCCTTGTGTGCTGCGGAGCCAGCGGAAGATGCACTGGCCTCCAGGTTCGACGGGGCGAGCGTGTCGGTGATAGTCGCATCCCAAACAAGCGCCTTTCCCCTCTCAAAGGGGATAAGGGTGAGACCGTCTGGTCTCTTTCCATCGCTTCTCAGAAGGCCGGCGGGCTCTCGGATGCACGGTATTAGAACGGATCTGAAAGCCCTGGCTGTAATCTCATTAACCTCGCTATGACGGCTTTGGCGTCCTTCGCTTCTACTGCAGGACAACCCGTGAGTTCCCCAGATGTCAACCTGTGTTCCACACGGACACCGGTGTTTCTCGGTTAGCCTTGTCCCCAACCTCAAACCAATGCACAGACGAAAGCTTTCGTGATCTAGTAAAGTGCCTAGGTTTGAGGAGGGGATGGCTTGGAGCCATTTGCTAGCTCCTTTCTGGACGATCGCACGTAGTCGGGCTTTGTCTGCCGTGGTTAGTGCGTCAGAGAGCAAGCGCTGGTACTTCATGGAGACGATGAGGTCGTCATAGGACCTCTGCAGGTGTTTGTTTGTCTCCGGGAGTAGGCCTGCGAGGTTCTTGAACTTCGTATCCGCAACTTCTTTGGTGTCCTGGAAAGCCCGCAGGGCCATGGGTGGGCTGATGTGCCGAACAGTGCTCTCTGAGGCGTGTAATGATGAAGCGTGGCAGCTCGCTGCTAGGTCTGCTGTAGAACGAATCCCCAGGCCTCCGAATCTAAGGGGGAGAGTAGCTTGAGCCCAGTTGTTGTCAGCCAGAGTAAGATTAAGAAGGTCACTAAGGCTGATCCTTAGGCTTTCGTCCAGGTCCCGAAGAAGATCTTGGTTTGGTCCGACGTCCGTGCTGCGGAGGATATGGACGATTCTTGCTGAGCCCAGGGACGACTTCAATAGGTGATACGCGCTGTGGGGACTGAGCAGGTTTAGCGGGGTTAGAGGGGAGCGGAGGCTCTCTATCCTACCTGCGAGTTCCGGACGAATGGCGGCAGACCCCACTGAGGACCCCAGGAGCGTCATGTCTGCTGCCTCGACGAGTTTGCACCCGGGAAGAAGAGCCTCCAAGGCGGATAGGTTAGGGTGACCTTTGTAGATAAGCTCGCACTTCTCGGAATTGAGCTCAAGCCCGCTCTTCAGTCCGAAGTCAGCAACTCTCTTGATGTCTGCTAGTACTACAGGTGCTTCTCCTCCAATGATGCCGTCGTCTAGGTACCAGAGGTTTAAGGGAGAGTGGATAGAGTCGACCAGTCCCTTAATGGCTAAGCAAAACAGTGGCGGACCAAGGGGGTTTCCCTGCTGTACGCCGCTGCATGAGAAAATCGACTTATCATCAAGTGAAAGCTCCGACCTGGATCTGTAGGCTTGGTCAACCAGGGGGGCCGCCTCTGGCCAATCGACTAGAACTGTCTTCAATACGTGGTCACGACGGATCTGGTAAAAGGCGTTCTTGAAATCGAGTTTGGCGACTACGAAATTGTTGGGTGCGCTGGCGACGAAAGCTCTTGTAGTGTGGACTGCGGCTTCGATGCCGTTGGGCGTATTGAAGCCAAGCTGGTGAGCTCCAAGCTTCTCGCGCACCAAATCTGCTCCTAGTTTCACTGTGATCTTTGCCGCAATTCTGCGAAAAACTGAGGAGATGACGATTGGGCGAAGCGACCCACTCGGCTTTTTTATTGCGATGAGGCGTCCCCCAAAAAGAATAGGGCGGATGGCCTCAGGAACTGTGCCACTTCTGATGATGTCCACCACTTTTCCTAGGTCACGCAGTAAACGGCTGGCAATATTTGCGTTAGTTATGGCAAGGAGGTCTCTGAGATGGCGCGGCCGCAAGCCGTCCATACCTGCAGTGGACCCCGCCGGAAAGGTCCACACAGCCTCGCGGAGCAGTTCTGCACTGGTGATAGGTAAATCGGCGTACGGTGGTCTTGGAGGCAGGTCGGGCCGAACCGAGGTCGGCCGGTTCTCTAGGATGTTTCGAAGTCATTTCCGTGTACGCATCGGCTGCGCAGACCGGGCTCCCCACAGAAAGCAAGGCTCTCGCGGCGCCTCCGATGTCACCTTCGCCTAGCAGCTTAGTTGCTCGCCTGGCGGCAGCTTCATCGTCGTTACGTTGCTTGTTCCGATGCGCCCTTGGGACCGATTCGGATGGGGGCTCACGGCGTGATCTGTGGTCCTCGATTCTGTCTCTGATGAATGTAGCCCAAGTGAGATTGTTCCGCTTTCGGGATGGGGTTCTAAGCACTGTATGCGCAAACAACAGTAGGTTGGCCCAGCTGCGTGTGTCGTTGTTAAGGTGCACTAGGGAAAGTGTGTCGGCCAGCGCTGCGGCCACTGCAGGCCGGGCGCTTTTGGGGATTGTGTCTAGTCGTTTGTATGCCTTTGTGTACTCGACGAGTTTGTTGCGCAGGTGGGTGCCATCGACGTCGTCGACGGGGTAGCTGGCGGGGGGTAGGAGTGAGCGATCGGTGTCCGAGTGCGCTGCCGTCATATGCCGTTTGATTCCCCTGCTTGTAAAGCTCTTTTGGCAATGCGTGCAAGTAACCCTGTTATTGAGGGGAGCGGGGGTTAGACTACCCGTACCCGGCCCGAGGCTGGATTGGTAGTCCACCTGCGGGGGGTCGTCCGAGTGGCTCGGACCGGCCTTATTTCCGGAGGCGTCTTGGGGCATGGCGCTTAGGACCAACGGGTTTCTTCACTTCAAAAGCTGATAACAGCCTGATGACTGGACCCAGAAGATTGGCAAGGTTACAAAGTGCGCTGGCTGCCTTAGGGTCGAGCCCGCTTAGCATCTTTGCAGCGCTGGCGAGTCCTGCGAGGGGGTCTGCCTTCCGATTAGAACGCGCCCTCGATGGCGGCAAGTCTATCCAGGTAGTGCCAGAAGCTCGGCGACGTCTCATCTGGCGGGGGCGTTGGCCGTCGGAACTGGGGGCAACGATCTCACGGACCACTGAGGCATAGGAACGAGGAACGTTCTCCCCTGTCTCGCACGGTGTCGGATTTGGCCGGACTACTGGTTTTTCTACGATAGTGGCAGCAGGGTAGTCGGACTGGACCTGGCGAAGAACACGTGCACCGGTAATAATCTTGCTCTTTTCCCAAGCTATTGCGTAAACCGGACACGAAGAGGACGCCGATCTGTGCGCACCTCCACAACTTGCGCATTTTGGAGCATTTTTGCAGTCCTTGACTAGATGTCGGTTACTGCCGCAGTTCACACATGCCACTTGGCCGCTACATGCAGATGCGTGATGACCTAAGCGCTGACATTTGAAGCATCTAGTGGGACGTGGTGGCTCGACTGTCACCGCGTGGGTCTGAAAACCGAGATACACGGTGGCCGGCGGGGCCCCTTTGAATTTGAGTAGCACTTACCTTGTAGGAATAGTAGCTTGTTGTGGGCGGGGACCTGTTCGTCTGCAAATGCGCTTGACTTCTATAACGCCGGCGGGGCTAAGTTCCTGCAGGATCTCTTCTTCCTGAAAGTCTGGGCTAACATGGCTGATGACACCCCAGATATTGTCAATATTCCTTGATGTCGCTTTGACTTGCAACCCAGCTAGTTTAGTGATGCCCATTAGTTTGCGTGCGTCCTCGAGCTTATCGACGGTAGCTGAGATTTGCCCATTCCGTGCCGAAATTTAGCGTCTGCCAATTACAAAACATTTTGCACTAGTGTTGCGTTCCGAAGCAAAAAGTAGGTTTAGTGTGTTACAAGATCAAGCAGCCGCTGGAAAGCCGGAAAAGTTGTTTTACCTTCTCGGCCAGTAGAAGGCCACTCATGTCGGAGAGCACCGCCGTGTCCTGTCGAGTTTACACCAGTCGTTTACAAAAATGGGCCCGAGAGTTTGCTCTTAATTTTAGGAGGCATTTTTCCTTGTCTTTGAGAAAGGTGCGAGCTGTGCGAACAACTATCTCCGCCGCATTATCAATGGCGTGCCCCATCTGCCATGGCTGCAGGTAGTTTTCCACATTGACCTGGGGAGACAGGGTCTCTGCGGCCAGTCTACGCAGACTGCAGCCAACGACTAGCCAACGGCCGGTGTCCCCCGGCTTTTATCCGTGCTTACACATCGGCCCCGATCCTCAGCCTTAACGCGAGTGAGAACAGCACCTTAGGGAAAAGCCGCCTTTTCCCTGACCACGCTAGCCAGGCTATGACCTCTTTGAGCTTCCTTGTCGACGTGGAGGACTTTTGGGGGGCGAGAGTGCGTCGCGCGGTTCAGTTTGCTTCGGTATTACCCTGCTGCCTTGGGTAATAGGCATATTAAGGATTTCTGTTCTTTCGATTAGTGGCAGCGGCCAGTTGGAGCGCTGCTGTTTCACTAGACTTGGCTGTCTTCTTCATATGAGCCCTTCCTGCGTGAATCGGGACACCTCTCTTCGTACGAAAGTGCATTGAACACTACGGGCATTGAAACTCATAAGCCATTGCTGCTGCTTCTTCTGTGAAACAGAGAAGTTGTTGGTTGTTCACGTCTCATGCCTTGCCGTTCCAAGGGAAGGGCGTGCTCCTTCAGAGCTCTGTATGCACATGTCTGCACTCCCGGCGCCAATAACAATCATAGACCAGGTCCCTACGTATATATACCACATATTATGGCTCCTGAACGAGCAGATGAACTTATTTTCCCACTCGCTAACTATGGGGGTACGTATATCCTGTAGCAATGGAACACGCAGATTTTAGGCAGTCAGACACGGGAAGTGTGCAGCCGACCAACGGGTCTTTCTCGAGTAAAATTGGATTTTTATTGCTAGGAAATGTTTTCTCGAGCGTTTGTCTTGTATTCCTTCTACTTTTTAGTTCCTATAATCGCATAGAAACATGTCGTCACAGATATGTTTTAGAGGACTTTGTTGCTTTACTTAAATTTTTCGAACAATGAAATATAGTTTGTAACACTATATGTTTGTCACCCAGCAACACTGCAAGAGCATCAAAGCGTACTGGCTCTTCGTTATCAATGTGCTACTGCAATGAGGTCACTTGGTAGACACGTGTGAAACGGCTATGGATTTGTCGGCTAAGAAAAATATGATTGTACTTTCTACAAGCTTTAGATTCGAAAAATAAGGATACTTATTGCTTCGTCAAAGCTCTGTAAAACCTACAATATATTAGGGACCAAATTGGCAGTTATTGCTTCATGTTAATTCAGTAAAATCAAACAATTAAAAAACGTATTGGCAATTTTCAATCCCAACGTCGCATAATAACGATTCTTATCGGGACATTATTCTTAAGCTATACGTAGGTTGTCTGCTACATACTTATAATACTACCAAACTTCGCAGCTATCCTCAATTCGTGTGGATCGGTTTTCATCAGCTGCAGTCTCTGCGTTTTTAATTATACACTTGTGCATTATGAGGACCGCCATGGCTGGTAAGTTCATCCTACGTCGCAATTGCGTGTGATGGGAGGTATAAGTTGAGAGCGCATGATGTATGCACATAGTGTATTTCAGAACGAAATTGACAGCCCAAGCCTGGTTGAGTATATAAATTTAATCTGTCATTATTAAGTAGTTCCAGTATCCAATTACATATTATTCTATGCACGTTAAGCATATTAAGACTTGACAAATATGTTATTAATGTAACGAACATATGCGTCCGTCGAATAACCCTATTTATTGCTGGGCATAAAAGTTAAATTGTTTTTTGCCGCTTTGCGTCCGAATAGTCTTCATTTGACGATTAGGACTAACAGGGCAAGAGTGAACATTGCGGTTGGAATGTCCTTTCATCAAAAACAGAAAGACGATCATCAGTTTAAAAAAATAAGCACTTGGATGAAATCACCGGCTTAGCTGTTTCTATAATCTAACATACGGGAGTGTAGGGGTGTACAGCAGTAATTATGGTGACGTGGCGGATGTTTTTTGGGGTAGCTTGGCAGAGCGGTGTCGGCGGCGCCTTGAGGGGGTTCCAACATTTCTGGTCGGCCGTTTTGTATACCTTATGTCAGGCTATGCACCGGTTTTCGAGATACTTCGATTGAGGTTGATGCCACGTCCAGTACCATTCGAAAGCGATACCTTGCAATGGAAAAATAACCTTGAAAAAGCCCGACGATGGGTTGTATATCTTGATGTCGTGCGCCTCAAGTGCCTCCCACCTATGGTCTGGTTTTGCATGTGACATCGCCACTTCTATACCAGATATATAGTTCGTGGCTATCATTACTTGGTCTGTTCGAATACGAACTTTCACGAAAAGTAAACGGAGTGCGTCTGTCGACTGGGGTCTCAGATATGTACGAAGTATCATGCGTTTGCCGGTCTGGCCTTTGCGAAAAAATCACGACACAGCCTCTTTCGAGCAACATGCCGAGAGTAGCTAACAAATGTGTGTCAATCGTATATGCATCCTCAGTATAAGTGAAAAGCTGTAATTATAGAACGAGTTTTCCACCTTAATCGGTGCTAAAACCGCGGCTGGGGTTTCCTCACGAAAGGCGGCCGATGACGCCATTGCAGACATGTAGAGCTCAAAGCCCAATGCATTTTTCTTTAGTGCTATCACAGTTTAGGAACTACATTGCGTTGCAAAGAGCGTCAAGTCGGATCTATTTGAAGCCCGGAAAAACGCGTCTGGTCGATTAATTTATTCGACGCGTTGTCAGATCATATAGCAGCAAGCTTCAGCATGTCTATCAGGATCGGGGTGTCCCCAGAATGCCTAAGGTATCAGCGGTAATCCCGCTATACAAAGGCATATGCGATAAGAACCAACCTGGAAACTGTCGTACGCTATCGCTAGTTTTATTAATATCGGGACTTCGTGGAATGCCTAAACATTACATTTTTTTTTATTTCTAAAAAACAATTTGGTTTCAGGGAGTCGCGATCAGCGGAGTGGACTCAAAACTATATCTGATTAGAAATAGTCAAAACTGCTGAGGGTGGGAAAAATCTCGGCGCTTTCCCTGACGCAGCTAATGCCTTTAACTCTCTAGGCCACTCTATATTTTTCAAGATGCTGCGAAAAATGGGTTGCCCACTAGGTGTAACCGCTCAGCTTAAATCGTACCTAGGCAGAAGTAAGCAGTTGGTATCGGTGGGATGTCTGTCCATCCCTGGGATGTCTTGATCAGGACTGAATCTCGGCTCCTTCATCTTCATAATCTATATAAATTCCTGCGTCTTGCGTGGCAATGAGAACACGTGTCACCAAATGGTATATGCGGATGATACAACTCTGCCGTTTTCTCACCTGCTCAGCTCTCAAGCAATCAGGTTGATCTGAACATGAAATGGGGTAGTCATATTCGGTCGAGCGTCAGGGTCTGCTATGCTGTTGTGGCATGGCTGGCCCATCTGAGGAAGGCGAAAGTCTCCCGCGTCGTTCTGGTCCTTGTGTGCAGACCGCTACTGGATCGATTATATCATTATATGGGGCGCAACCTACTCGGGGGTCTTGCGCTCGTTACCGGTAATCTAGAACAATGCTGTGCGAGCCATTACTGGTCTGTCTCGTCGAGATAACGTGTCGCCATATACGCCAGACTCGGACTGCTCGATTAGCTAGCATGTTTAAATCTACGTGCTTGTACATAAAATACTTAAACACAAACTACCTCCAGATTGTGAATTCGAATCCTAATTGACCCCCTTCAGGTGTCAGCTCTATGAGGCCGCAGATGAGGGTTTGTAGAGTCAGGTTGACCTTAACGCAGGACTCTCTAGTCAGCATGTTGCCAAAAGTATAGAACGAGCTATTGCAGGATCTCCGAAATACGGGCTGGCATCTTTATAGTACGTTTGATCATGGAACTAAACGCAGAAAACAATGTTATTAAATATATATAAATATATATATATATATATATATATATATATATATATATATATATATATATATATATATATATAATGTAAAAGAGCATGTGAATAAAACGACTGAAGTGTGTGTGGAACAGTTATTGCAATTGACCTTAAATTTGCTTGTACGCGGTGTATTCCTCACCTCTCCCCACTGTATTTCTCGAGACCTCAGAGGAGTATGATTTCTGGATTTGCACGATGCCTTTACCTTTTACTTTCGACATTGACGGTGAAGGCTTCACTGGTACAACCCACCCAGACGGATCATCCATGATTGACATCTTCGTTCGTCACCCTCCCAGGAGTAGTAGACTCGCCTCCCCTCCTCACTGTTTGATGTGATGCGCAAGCAGGGAGCTTCCCCGAAGTGACCATCACTTTGAGGATCGTGTGTTCAACCGCATTTTTCAGTTAGGCCTCTAAAAAACATAATTTTACTAAAGTAATATCACAAATATCCCGGTCATGTAGGTTAGGGGATTGCGAGGTTTTTAGTGGGTTTAAGAGTCCCAGGCCAAAGGGTATGCATTTTGCATTTTTCTTCCTGGCTTTCTGTAAAAAAAAGGTACATAGTTTGTAGTTTGGTAGAACTCGCCGAAAAAATGTTTTCCAAATGAAAGGACGGGGCGGAAACGTCTTGGACAAATTATACGGTTCTGAACGTGAAAGCTTGAACGCATAATAACTATGGCTGTCAAAAAACTAAGTTGGTCGGTCACTACGTGACGCAGCGCCATACACAATACGAAAATGAGGAACACTGAATTGTTTTAAAATAACAACAACTTATTATTTATTTAGAAGAATATATATATAATGCTTTACAACGTTGCTGCTCGTCGACATTGTCCCGACATTAAATAGTATTTTAAGCGTAAATGTTTGGTCGTAATTGCAACATTTTACAGTTCCGCACGTGCAAGCTTCAACGTAAGACCTAACAACATATCGATTTTTATGACTTTCCTTGATCTGGCCGTTTGCCTTTCGCTAGCCTGGGTCGGACGTCATTCGAATTGTGCAGAATTTTCCGCCGAACACGCTGGTATGATCGGATCCTTTATAGTTAACTTGTTTTTCCGCAAACGTAGATTTGGACAACTATGTTAGACAAAAAGGCAGAACAACTGCCTTTATAAATGCTATCCTCGTAGACGCAGGAATTGTACTACCTGGACACCATTTAAGAGAATAGATTTGCCTAGAAGATCTGCGGTCTCGAACCGTCGCGCGGTCGGAACAGTCGAGACGAGGGTACTATGCAGCCCTCAGATGAAGGATCTCGACGCACCTCCTAGGTTCAGGAACCATGAGTCAGTAGAGCACGAGGCTTCCCTCTCAAGGTGATTGACAGGCTATGATGGGCCAACGGAAGGCTTGACATGAAGGCTATAACGACATCACTGCGGTACGGCTAGGTCAACACGAAGACGCTTATTAAGGTCGCTGACGTTATAGGCGTCTCATGCACCGTTTTACACTGACGCCCCAACATGTTCGCAGCCTGGGCAAATGAGGACACGAATGTAGGTATTGTCGTCATGACTGCGCCCGGCATACTTAAACCGCCTAATTAGCGTCTAATCAGCGTGAACAACTGAGACAAGCAAAAAATGGTAGTCATTTTTAGTGCAGCCATTCGCTGAGCTTTTGCCTAGCCTCTTCATGACAATCGTATCTCGTCACATGAATATATGGAGGCTATGTGACCGCCGGGGGTGCGGTAATGGAGATATCTTCACGCTCTAGGTACGACCAGTGTAAACGATTTGTCACGTTAACTGCACTCTGCAACGGGGTCATCCTTTCGCTTACACCTCGTGATGCTTCTATGTTTGCATTTCCAGACGTTTCAGCACCCATAATATGACCTGTTTGTGGCATTCAAGACGATGCGCTTCTAAAAAATACACGCAATTTGGACCCTGGAGGTGAGGAGGAATACGAGTTTAGTGGGTTTGTCAGTCCCACACTAACTGCTGACACCTGTTAGCGGCGCGCACGCTTTATACACTCCCCAAACTTCCTATAAAATGAAAGCCGGTGCGTCGCAAGCCTTGTTTCCAGCAGCCGGCTTTGAGACACTGGTTTAGGCCGTCAGTGTTAGTTACTTTGTTGAGCCTGGAGGTGTCCAAATCACCAGACGGCTTTCTGCCGCTGCACTCCATTGGTAACGTTCTAGGTATCAAAAGGACTGATGCTTTAGGACAAGCAGATGTAAAATACATTTAAGCATGCTTGGGAGTTAAACAGGAGGCCCGTAATGACCCAAGGTAAATGCCATGCACCGTTAGAACACTCACAAAAAACTAAGCAATGTAATTCACAATACAAACACCACAGCCAAACTTCCTGCTTTTATAAATTTGATGGAACCCAATATCATTCATGATTGCATTCTACTGCATCAGCGGTGAAAAGAATGCATCACTTAACATATCGCAGGACTATCTACTGTTCCTGTGGCCAAAAGTCAAGAAAGGCGTTGATTTAGTATGATGATCACTTTACAACTTTGTACTCTGCGTTAGTATAAAAGTACAACATAATGAGAACAGAGGACTAAGAACAGCTGATAGTAACTGCCGCGCGGCTGTGCTTTGCGTGTGCTCCGTTGATCTGTGGTCAATCATGTGTTTAAGTGGCGCTTCTAAAGCAAAGTTGTACCACGAAAACTAAACAGTTCCTAGAATATTCTGGATAAAATCTATAGCCCTCACTGTTCTGGAAAGAGCTAACGATGTTTTAACAGAGCAGCTGTGAAAGCTGTTTATTCAGATACTCAGTGGGGGACACATACCCCAGGCTTGGCACGAGGCCAGGCTTGCTCTGCTATTCACGGGCAAAAACGGTGACAACGTGGACGCTCCAAATCTCGAAGTTGAACGGGCGTTAGCTGTGCCCTGGGGTACGCTTCGACAAAGCTCCCCGTCACTTACTAGTAAATTTTTTTTCGGCATGCTGAGGTGGGTGGTTCTTTCCTACGAGTGCTCTCCAGCTTCTTTGCTGAAGACCGCCTTAAAGTAAACGTAAGGTGCGAGGACACCTTGCAGCTGAGTCAAACATAGGAACCCCTCTCATTTGCGTGGCATTCTCCTTGCTCATCGCAGACCTAGCCCGCCATGTTTAGAAACGCGGAGTTTAGAAACGCCGTCGTCGTCATGTTTGCGGATGACATAGTAGTGGCCCACGGGGACTGCGGTGCCATTCGTCGAATTGTCGGCGACATAGGAAGTTACCTTCACTGTTTTGGCTGCAGCAGACGTAATACCCTGTTGTGGCCAACCGCTGAAGTTTGTCAACTCATTCCCGAATTTGGGTTTGAGACTACACTATACGGAAACGACCTTTACCCAGCACATCGGCGACAGGCGTCGGGCGGCAATGGCCTCTATTTACAGAGGTGAGAGACCTTCGATAACTGGCTGAGTGCGGCCATGCGTCTTTTGAGCTTAAGATTGTACCAATGTTGAGCTACAACCTTGACAGAGAGATGCTTCACAATATATATATGAAACGGGTTCTTTGCTTACCGCGGACGGTAAGAAGCCGCTTTATGTACCTGCTAGCGTTGCAAGCCGGCAGTGGGCACAATTAGAGTCAAGATTAGGTTACCTATTACAGGACCACGTCAGCAATTTTTGTTGAAGTGGCAGGGAAAAATGACCGAGGCCTCGGCGTGATATGTTAGTAATTGTGATACATGTACATATTGATAAAATAAACCCTAGTTGATGTTGTTGCAACAATCTTTATAGCTATATTCGAATGTAATTAGGTCTGACTCACTTTTTTTCATTTTTTTTTATTTTTATTATGCCAACCTGCAGCAGGTGAGGACATATTCGTTTTTTATTAAAATGACATTTAAGTGTTACAGCGAGATGTAATTAACTATCAACACTAGGGCTTGTGGGAAGCGCTACCAGTCGAGCTTATCCTCGAGGCAGCCCCTCATTGTGCCTATTATTGCTGCCGCATTGTCGCGTTGAACTGCCAGCGATAGTCGCTGAAGTAGAAACTCGAGTGCTCTTTTTTCCCCTGTCGCCAGTTCAATTTGTTTGCCAATCTTCTGTAAAAGCGACCATGCCTCAGGGCCGGGCTCCCCGAGTGTCTCGAATACTAGCGGCACGAAAATGAACTCGTTGGCGAGCTGGGCATATTTGTTGGTCTTTAGACGCTCAGCCTTGCGTGCTGCGGAGCCAGCGGAAGATGCACTGGCCTCCAGGTTCGACGGGGCGAGCGTGTCGGTGATAGTCGCATCCCAAACAAGCGCCTTTCCCCTTTCAAAGGGGATAAGGGTGAGACCGTCTGGTCTCTTTCCATCGCTTCTCAGGAGGCCGGCGGGCTTTTTCTGCCGTGGTTAGTGCGTCAGAGAGCAAGCGCTGGTACTTCATGGAGACGATGAGGTCGTCATAGGACCTCTGCAGGTGTTTGTTTGTCTCCTGGAGTAGGCCTGCGAGGTTCTTGAACTTCGTATCCGCAACTTCTTTGGTGTCCTGGAAAGCCTGCAGGGCCATAGGTGGGCTGATGTGCCGAACAGTGCTCTCTGAGGCGTGTCATGATGAAGCGTGGCAGCTCGCTGCTAGGTCTGCTGTAGAACGAATCCCCAGGCCTCCGAATCTAAGGGGGAGAGTAGCTTGAGCCCAGTTGTTGTCGGCCAGAGTAAGATTAAGAAGGTCACTAAGGCTGATCCTTAGGCTTTCGTCCAGGTCCCGAAGAAGATCTTGGTTTGGTCCGACGTCCGTGCTGCGGAGGATATGGACGATTCTTGCTGAGCTCAGGGACGAAGCCCAGGGACGCAGCAGGTTGGTTCTACGGGAAAAACGGGATGCTCAGCAATCGACATTTTTGCAACTTCAGCCCCACCAGACTGTGTGACATATGAAGGGCCGGCTTTCCGTGTATTACTTACGGGAATTAAGAAACATATCCCCGTCGTTCTTAGGCTCTCTATTAAATCGATTAGTACTACTGAACGACGCACCGGCGTTGAGCGACATTATTATTTCGCTGCTTGCTCGGATTAAACCTGACAGACTACAACACGGCTCCCTTGATGAGGTAATAGCTGAGGTTACCAGCGTTCTTATCAACTCAGCTTGTAAATCACGATCAACTATGCGACGTTCTCCGCGCTAGTACGACAAAGGTTGCTTTGCGTTAGGGCAAATTCTACATAGTCTTCCGTTAATCGTCCTATGACCCAGCTGCGGCGTCTTATACTAAAAGCACAACAAGGACCTCATCTCATCACACCACAGCCTTAACACTTTACAAGTTGTCCACTCTCATCTGAAAAACTCCTAGGCTACTTTCAAGCAGCATTTACCCACGCTGATGCGGTACCTGTCGAGACTTCTATTTCATACGAACTGGAGGCTCCCAAACGATATTTCGCTGAGGCTCTTGATGAACCGTTTCGTTTAGACGAAGTCAATGTTGCCCTCGCGCATGTACGAAACAACAAAGCATTCGGGTCAGATCCTGTGAGGAATGAACACCTTCGGCAGGAACACATCCTCGTGCCTATATGGCAGTCTCTTTCAAACAGATGTCTCTCTGAGCGCATTCTGTCAGCCAAGTCGTGTGAATGCCGTCTTAAAGTAATTTCAAAGGGAAATATTTCAAAAAGATACCAATATCAAAAAAATTCCGCGTGGCGGCCGATACAAACTACTCTCAAGCATATAATATAAGACGTTTCACGGATTTTCTCACAGAACTGGGGTTTCTTCCAGATGAGCAGCATGGCTGCAGAACTGGCTTCCACTATCTCAGCCTGCGAAATAATTCTTGAGCAGATCACAAACTCATTAAACCGGAAAAGACTTCCTTTATTCGCGGTTTTTATTGATTTAAAATCTGACTCGGCATCGCACCCCGTGATATTGTCTTGAAGAAGTTGGGACAGACTGGAGTTGGACCACGAATGCCTACTCTACTCAGCGCACTTCTGGGGGCTAACCAACTGTCTATGACTACCTATGACTAACCTGGCCTGGAAGAAGTCGGTCCGCCCGTGCCGTCACCTTACCACCCGCTACAGTATCCACGGATTTCATCATCTAATATGCCAGCCGCTGGGTTTAATGAACCCAATAAGGACTGCCAAATACCGTCGTTGTAGCGGTCTATGTTCCCTGTATTAGCTACCCGACTATACTGAATCCGTGTCGCTTAATATCTGAATGTGGCCTAGTCTAACAGTTATCCATTAAAATGCAAGTATTGAAGCGCTTATGCCGCACGATGTCATAATGTCGCAGACTGGGGTACAGCAGGGCGACCCGCTGGGCCCGCCGCTGTTCTGCCTGGCTGTCAAAGAGTTAGTTGACTCTCTCGAGTGCCCGCTAAACGTATGGTACTTGGACAACGGTGTACTGGGTGGCGCCCCCGCTGCAGTTCTAAGGGACATCCACAGAATCATCAAGTTCGCTGAACGGAGCGGCCTGGCTCTAAACCCTGCGAAGTGTGAGGTCCATGCTGTAGGAGGTGCTGCGGACTCTAAAGTGCTGGAGGCTCTCCCAGGGTGCAAGACTGTCGGCACGGATTTAGAGTTGCTGGGCGTACCCCTTTTCCCGCAAGGAGTTCCGGCTGCCCTCGAGAGGTGGCTGGCCAAGCTAGAAGATGCGATGTCGCGCATTCACTTGGTGGGTTCTCATCGAGGCCTCTTTCGTCTGAGGCCTCCTTCTCGGCCCTACGTCTCAACCACTTGTTTCGAGGTGCAGATTGTTCACTGGCTTCCGGACTTCTTGAACGACTCAACGACAGCATGCTGGCTACAGTAGAGGCGTTGCTAAACCTCAGTCTATCCACGGGTGCACGCCAACAAGCTCTTCTCCCCGTTCTTTGGGGTGGCCTAGCGTTACCTGATGCGACTGTCCTATCTGAGATAGCTCTGGCAGCTTCTCTACACAGATCTATGCAACAGGCTAGAACCCTCCTCGATTCGGCTACTCTCACAGACTTAGAAGCCCGATTGGAAACAAGCCGCCGTAGAGCAGTTGCCCTGTGTGGCCACGAGCCCGCCGAAGCTGACCACCAGAAAGAATGGTCAACAGCTCTATATGAGCAAAGGATCGTAGACCTCATTGCGGGATGCACGACGGACGTCGACAAGGCCAGGCTGCGCGCCGTCTCCTTCAGGGGGGCGGGCGCATGGCTACACGCCATTTCCTGTGCCCGGATCGGGACCCTGCTAGATGATGAGTCGGTGAGGATTGCCGTCGGACTTCGATTGGGAACAGACATTGTATACACTCATACCTGCGTCTGCGGAGACGTCGTCGGGCCAGACGGACGCCATGGGCTGTCCTGTATCGTTAGCGCAGGTAGGCGAGCAAGACACCAAGCCCTGAATGAAACCTTCAGTCGAGCTTTACGATCCAGTGGTCTGCCGTGCGTCCTTGAACCCGTCGGACTAGACAGGGAGGGCGGCAAGAGACCTGACGGGCTGACCTTAACTCCGTTCGAGAGCGGATGCATGCTGGATTGGGACGCGACAGTTACTGACTCATTAGCCTCTTCAATGGTCAGTGCTGGCGCGGCCAGGGCTAGTCATGCTTCGGCTCTCGCTGAGGCAGGCAAGGTTAGAAAGTACCAGAACATTGGGTACCCGTACAGGTTTTACCCCCTTGCCTTCGAGATCCTTGGCGGGCCCGGTCCATCCACTCGAAGTTTGCTACAAAAGGTCGGGAAACGCCTGATTCTAGCCAGCGGAGACAAACGAGCGGGTGATTTTCTCAGACAGCGCCTGTCGCTGGATGTGCAACGGGGCAATGCGGCCTCGGTTCGGGGCACTCTCCAGAAATGGCTGGTCCCTACACTGGACCCCCAGTAACGGTTCACACGTTCGCAGAGACCCAAATGTCATGTTCCCACCCTGAATGATTGATTACATTGAATATATATATATATATATATATTTAAGCGCTTAAAGTTTTAGCGATGCTCTCATTGCCGTAAGCCACGTTTTCTATCCGCATCATGACTGCCTCTCCATCTTTAGAATTTTTTCGTTTTAAAATGTTATCGTAGACCTACTTTCGTGTGAATCTTATATTTGCTGCACATGTGCTTGCCCTTAATGCTCACCTTTAAGTCGAAGCAGCTTTCTAACAAACCACTACGGGCTTCTGTTTGATGTGTTTATCAAAATTGCAGTCATGGCTGTTATTCTGCTACCTATCGACATCAGTTTGTTACTTTGGACTGTAAACGAAATACAGCGGGAAAGACCTGCGCCTTTTCTGAGGCATTCTTTCCTAGACAGGGTATACTTCAGTTTTCCAATTTATTCCTACCAATCTCTCTACGTGTTCAATCTTACTAATTATAATGAGTTCATAAAAGGAAAACGACCAGTCGTGAACGAACTCGGACCGTACGTATTCAGGTTAGTTCTGTCTAGGTGTACACCCCTAAAATTTTTGGAGGTTGACGTTTGCATAAGGCTGCATAAGCCTTAGTTGAATAAAATAAAAAAAAGTAAACGCTTAGCTTTTAGTTGCATACTATTTGTTGCGATTCACTGGGGTGACAGGTATTTGTCGGTTAATTTGCATGCCGTACTAATACACCTCGACTAAACTAATTATTCTCTTATTTCAGGGGAGGTTAGCCTAAGGCCTTTGAAGTATATCCTTCACGGGAGACAGTTTTTCATCCATATAACTAGCGTAGACTCTCAAACTTGAATTCACTAACTCTCACATGGAATTCAGCGCAAGTTCGAGAATTCCGGACCGAGTTCGAAAACATTTTACCTCCCATTTTCCAATGCAGTCGTTAAAGGTCTTCTGTAAAAAGTGGACAGTCTCCTAATATGAAGTCGAGGCGGTTGCGCGTTGACGTATGGAGTCCCAGAGTCCGTTTCAGGAAAGCTGCTTTTATCTAATTCAGCTGGTCGAGGCTTCTGGAAGTCAGGTGCGCCCATATTAACTTCATTCCATATGAAGCCACGGGGCGATTTTTAAGTCGAAGAGGCGAATGGCTGTTGCGAGGGACAGGCGCTGCGGGCTCCCGGTAGAAGATGCCACTATAAAGGCTTTCCTGCATCTCTCATGCACCCTGCCTCATTCGACGGCATAATAAAAACCAGATAAGGGAACTTATGACGTAGGCGAGAGATAAGCTACCGATATAAAGAGAGTCGTATTCGTTCTGGCAGCTCCTTCAAGAGGGCACAAAAGAGAAGTGGACTTAGATTTTCCCCCTGGGCAAACCCGGTTGTTTGCGAAAACGTCTGCAGTTCCGATACTCCATCTAGATTTACATTAAGGAATATTAATTTAAGAAAAACACACAGCAAATGTCTACGACATTGTTAATGTTATGATTGAAGTGAACGCTATGTGAAACAATGCTTCTAAATTGGAGAAGCGAATAGGAGTTAGTAGCGTATAGTTGAAATCGACTGCACCGTGCTTTAGCACAACACATTTGTTTAGTAGTAGAAGTTAGTATGTTATGTCTTCATCATATGTGCGGCTATGTGGCTAATATCTAAGTGTTCAAGCCCTGAAAACATAAATAAGAAAGTGGGGAGCCTTGCCATCATTGGATTTTTGATCAAAATAGAGGCCGGTTAACTCCTTATTCGAAAGTTGAAAAGTATGTTAACTCTAAGCCGATAAATGGGGGTATAATCATGTTGTAAGCTATTACTACTGTTAAGTAATAAGAAAGTGGGGAGCCTTGCCATCATTGGATTTTTGATTAAAATAGAGGCCGTTAAACTCCTTATTCGAAAGTTGAAAAGTATGTTAACTCTAAGCCGATAAATGGGGGTATAATCATGTTGTAAGCTATTACTACTGTTAAGTAATAAGAAAGTGGGGAGCCTTTCCATCATTGGATTTTTGATTAAAATAGAGGCCGTTAAACTCCTTATTCGAAAGTTGAAAAGTATGTTAACTCTAAGCCGATAAATGGGGGTATAATCATGTTGTAAGCTATTACTACTGTTACTGCTTTATTTGTCAGTCAGCTCTTAATACTTCTTCACTTAATTTAACTTTGTACAGGGTCAAATACACCAGAAATGACGGAAAATTCAAGGGCAATTTGGTTCGATATGATGACAGCAAGTTATTCGTCTATGAACCCAGCATGTCAAATGGCAGCCTGGAGGATACTATTACGACTGTGAACTTTATCGGCATTATTTATTTTTATCCAAACGGCACGCCACGCTGGAAAATACAAAAGAAGAGCCTTTTTTTAAATATCACCGTCAACGAATACTTTATAACCGGGTAAGTTAATCTTATTATTTTGCCATCATTTGCAAATTTCATTCTCCAAAATATACGTTTACTGCGATACACGTTGTTACCTGGCATGAATGATTTGAACCACACTTAACTATCAGTATTTGCCATAGTCTAGCTTGAAAGAATTTCCAAAGCTATACCTTGCATTGCTTTCACGGATCTGCGCAGATCGTATACGGCATAGGTACCAATGACGTACTACACTGCCCAGGCGCTGAACTGACATGGCCAGTTCCAAGCGTACGTGATAAATATCGGGAAAGAAAAGACGGACATATGTGTTCTCTGCGACGCTGGGGTGCCCCATGATACCGGGCATACCATTGAGCGTGTACGGCGTTGTCTGCGTACCCGTATAGCTCACAGTTCACCCTACGGGCATCTACCGCGGTAATGATCGTCGCGCACATGGCCGATTCGACGACTACATAGGGTGCTGATCTAAAATACCTCGATGGGCTCATGTGCGAAAATATACGGCTGGAGAATACTCGCCGAGTGCGATTTGTCGCCCGGAGCCCCCCTGATTCAACTTATCTGCTCCGGATGCACCTACAGACTAAGGAGAGGGTTGAAACGTGAGGCTTTCCCCTCCTGGTTTTGAAGTAATGGTTCACAATTCCGAAAGGGGGTTGTTTTTTTGTGGGTAGGACGCTCGGATTAGAGTGAGTCATGTACTCTCCCCCCCCCCCCCCCCCCCTGCGTTCGCCATAATATCGGCTTGCGTGCGTAAATGCATTTTTAATTCTAGAAAAAAGTTGCGTTGTTGGAAGTGAGTTTTTTGCACCTAGGCTAGGAACTTCCCGCCGTATGCCTTCGGCTCTGCACGCATCAAAATACTTTGCAATGGAGTGCTGTTGAAAGCTAACGTGAATAGCATCTAGAGAACATAATGCGTCTACAGAATAAGTGCGAGCCTCCTTGTTTGCTTATTTTACAATACTACTATAAAACTATTCTGCAGAGGTGCAAATAGTGTCCCATTGCACTTTCTTACGGCTTAGATTTTCAAGTCTGAGCATTTGTTTTTTATCCTAGTTTTATCCTCCTTAATGGATAGCAGGAGGTTGAGCCTCCTAAATCCACAATTCGATGGATACATGTTCTCAGTGTAACTCGGACAAAACAACTTTGTTTAACTGTGTGTAACCGTAGGCTATGACCACGGTTTCGACTAACAGGTGTCGATGGCGGCCCCTTCACATTGGTGCCCCTAAGGCTAACGCACTTTTACTTTAAAAATTGCACCGTCGGCGCATAGCACGCAGTGTTTTAATTGCGGCTCTGTGATAAATGCTCAGTGATAGTTCAACGTTACGGTAGTCCTACTTTGCACTTGTCTCGACATGCGTTTGGCGCTGACCGCGTGAGAAACGAGCACCTAAAGGTGGCCACCTCGCTGATCCCCCTCTGGACAACCCTCCTCAACAAATGCCTAATCCAAGGACGCATTCCGGAAACATGGAGGGAGTGCATTTTGAAGGTGATCCCCAAGGATAAAGGCGACCTTCTTCTTGAGTCATTATGGAGAGCGATAGCAAAGAAAAGCTGTGTGTACAAGCTGTTGTCGTCTCTGCTGTACAGGCGACTGTCCTCGTATCTGGAAGTCAGAGGGGTGCTCCCACAAGAACAACACGGCTTCAGGCGGCACAGGTCAACATCGTCAGCACGCGGCGAACTTCTGGACGAGATAACTTCATCACAGAAAAAGCGGCGACCACTGCACGCCGTCTTCGTGGACCTAAAGTCCGCGTTTGACGTGGCATCTAGGGACATCGTGTTTTAGAAACTCGCCCGCTTCGGCATCGGCCGACCATCCTGGCATCCATTCTACAACCCAACTCTATCGCCCTGGATGATGGAGTCTGTGAGCATCCGCCATTCCTCCAGACCACAAGGTACCCCCAGGGGGACAACCTGAGTCCTCTGCTCTTTGCTGTTCTCCTAAGCGACCTGCCCGCCCTTGTCAAGGAGCTGCGTCCCACGGTGGGCATTCTTCTATATGCGGACGATATCGTCATGTTTAGTCGCATCAGGCTTCCATCAAGGTACTTGAGAAGTACTGTGACAACAACGGCATGTGTGTGAACACGTCGAAGACCAAGGCTGTCAAGTTCAGGGCAGGATCCCCCAGGATCCCACGATCGTCTTCGACTACGCAACTCGCCCATTGAGTATGTGAGCAACTTCTGCTATCTGGGGGTGGTCTTCTCCAGCAGGGGTGTGTGCTTTAGCAAGCACATCACCGAGCGCGTGTCTAAGAGCGTCGTGGCCATGGCGTCGATCAACGAGCCCCAGAAGCTCTCCCTGTCGACCGCCCTTCAACTTTTCCACCTTAAGGCATCTTCGGTTGCCTCCTACGGAATCGATGTCATCTGGGAGCACCTGTCGGCACATCAGCTGGACCAGCTGGACAAGGTCAAAGCAACGTTCCTGAAGAGAGTTTTGGGCTTACCGCGGAACGCCCAGAACCGACTGGTGTACGCGTTGGCCGGGACAGGACCATATCTAGAGGACCCCGTGCCACGCTTCCAGCTCCGGCCCACACCTGCTCTTCAATCGTTCAGGACTACCTTCGCAGAGAAGATGCGTGACATCCCCACGGATTTCTACCGAACTCGAGCCATGACATCCTCTGCTTGGAAGGAACCCCTGCAGGACCTCCGACATGTCATCATACGCTGTGCATGGCCTCCATCACCAGCTTTGTTCCCGAAAAGACTTTCATGAGCCGCAATCAACCTGTATATGTAGACACTGCCTTCAGCATTGCCCCCGATATCATTTCGAGGAGTGTCAGAGCTTCGATAGCCTACGACGGTTGGCAAGGGAAAGTAACTAATTAACCATTGTTTTTAAATCATATGACGTGTAATATACCTTGTTGGGCAATAAATGAGATGATTGACTTGTCTCGACATGGTCACAACAACTTGCTCTTTAACCTAGAGTAGATCATACGAGCCGCGACTTTAAACGCTATTCGACAATCTGAGGCTATAAGTGCCGTACGCAAATTGCACCATCTCTCTTCTGAGGAATAGCAAGTGCAAATATCACAGCTTCGGAGCCGGCAATTCAGCAAATTGCGCGGTGTGATTTGAATTTGCCCGTGTTGCCCACAGCAGATGCAGATGGTGTTACACAGATGCCTAATTACTGAAGACAGCCGGCCCAAGAGGCGCGACGGGGAAAGAGGTGATTATTTACTGCTCAACAACGGGTGAAGAAGAATCACCAGCCAGGAAACAGCTGGGAGGGTGTCAGTCCGGGAGATACATATATATGTGTGTATGTGTATATACATATATATATATATATATATATATATATATATATATATATATATATACGCATATCTGTGTATGCATTTATGTGTGTGTATTAGGATACATTAATATATATTGTATGGTATGCTATAGTCTAGTATATTATATGGTAAGAATATTGTATATATGATATATTACGGTATGTTATATGTATGATATATTATATAGAGATATACTAATTATTTAGATTAAACAGTAAGGGGATGGACGAGGAGGACAGAACGGAGACGCAGGCCGTCGAAGGGAATAGGAAGAGGGTGGCTATTGAATCTCCAAAAAGGGGAGAAGCCGCCAAGTGTGCCAGGGATGGGGAGGCTGTGAGAGAAAAGCAGCTCCAAGAGGTCCTTCAAGTGATGCGGCAACAAATCGGGCAAACGCCTAATCTGTGTAAGGCCAGTAACACAAAGATCGAGCTCAAGGAGCTGTTTCAAAAGCTCCCCAGGCCCCTGAAACGTCTAGAAAAGGTCTTGGAGGACAGAGGGAAGGCCTACCGAGAAGTTAGGTCAGCTGATGAGGAAGAGATAGAACAGCTTAGAGGGGAAGTCGAAACTCTACGAACAAACGAGTGCAGACTGAGGGTAGAGCTCAAGGGTCTAAGAGAAAACGGGGTACAGGAGAATAGGGAAGACATCCAACGAGACAAGATTAGCGAGCGGGTAAAAGGCCTCGAACTCCTATGCGCACGCTGTCACGGGGAGCTAGATAAAGATAGGGCCAAGGAACTGGAACTAGAAACAGAGGCCACGGAGATAGAAAATAGTATAGAAAGGGCAAGCACTCCGGAAGAGCTGGTGAGAGCCGTCAAGGGACACTGGCCTGAGAGGGTGATTAAACACTTAAAGGTCACCACTGACGCCCTCACCACTCAGAGGGAGGTTAGGGTAGCGATTTTCACTAAGGGGTCAGATTCGGATAAGGGTTTAATAGAGGGGCTGGCGGCACAGTTTCCCACGCTAGCAGCGGTGGCTGACATGAGCGCAGGGACGGCTGCTGTTCTTAAAAATAGCGACGCCGTCGAATTCTTAGAGGCTTCAGGAAACCAAGCGGCCTCTCAACGGTACTTGGTAGTGGGAGTGATAAACCCGGAAGAAGAACTAGGGACCACGACCCTGGGGGTGCTCCAAGCTGTCGTGGGAAAAGCGCTGGGGCTGGCTGGCGGGGAGAAACCCCCGTTGATGCACGTCACAAGGGAGCGCCGTACACAGACGCTTCTACAGGCTCTGGAAATCTGCTGCCGTAAGACCGGCGACGGCAGTGGCCTCCTAGAGGTTTGTTCGAGACAAACAAGGAAGACCGGAGCCAAACCGGAGACTACCACCCGGCCGGAGCAGGGAGCAAGGAGCACCCTCAGGGTTAAGGTCGAAGAGGGAAAAACCTTCGCCGACACTCTCCGGGGTGTTAGAGAACAAGTCAGGCAGCAAGAAGGCGTCGGGATAACGGTTAGGGGGGTAGTTAAAAGTAAGGAGGGTGACCTTATAATTAGAATAGAGGAGAGTGAAAAGGGCGCAGGAGAGAAAATGGCGGCGGCCATTCGGGAATCTGCAAAGATGCAGGCCGACTGCCGAGAGCTTAACCAGGCGCAGACCATCGCCCTGTGGGGGATTGACCCACTCTTGGACGGGGAGCAGGTCGAAAGCGAACTGCAAAAGGCCTTGCAGCTTCCGGCCGGCGCCAAGATCACAGCTACCGAGCCAAGGCTCGGAAGAGCTGAAGTTTGGTACGCACTGGTTACGGCGTCCCCGGCGGCGGCAAGAGCCATATGCTCCCGCAAGACCCTTAAGCTGGGCTCGAGGTGGTGCAAACCTGAGGAGTGGATTAGGCTCCCCAACTGCTACAAGTGTCATAGGCCGGGCCATAAGGCCCAAGACTGCAAAGCAGAGAGCCAGGTGCCTCGGGTATGCCACAAATGTGGGAAACCTGACCACCTGGTAGCCAATTGCAAAGCAACGACACCAAAGTGTCTGGTCTGCGGAATAGAGGGGCACCGAGCGGATAGGATGTCTTGCCCGGCCTATAGGGAGCAAGTCGAGCAGCGGCGGGAGGCCCGAAGTGGCGTCGCCAAGGGACAGGTAGATGGCAAGGAGACCCAAGTAGAAGCCCAAATAACCAAGAAGAGCAATAAAAAGGGGAATAAAGACAAGGGGGCTAAAAATAAGAAGAAAACCGTTATCCCAGCAGAGGACGGAAAGGGTGATTGGAACTTAGTAGGTAGGGGCCCTTTATCCGACCAATGTTAAAGATATTTCAGGTAAACCTTAACCGCTGCAGGGCGGCGCATGACATGCTCGATGAGATAGTACGCAGAGAGTCTATAGGCCTCTGCCTGCTTTCCGAGCCAAACATAGCGATCACCAAGCGGAAGGCAGACTGGGTATCTGACGCAGAGGCGGATACCGCAATCTGGTGGACGGGTTCCGAGAGAAACCTCGCGATTAGGGGCGGGGGGTCGGGGAGGGGGTTCTCCTGGCTGGAGCTTGACCGGGTAGGGGTCATCTATAGCTGCTACTTCTCTCCCAACAGGGAGGAGGAGGAATTCGAGGAATTTCTCGAGGAACTTGCCCAGAGCGCGGGGGCACATGCAGGTAAGAGGGTAGTGATCACCGGGGATTTTAACGCAGCCAGCATAGCATGGGGTAGCCGAACCACAACTAGACGGGCCCAAACTCTACAGGAGTGGATGGCTGAAAAAAGTCTAATGGTTCTTAATGACGGAAGGGTCCCCACCTTTTCCAGAGGGAGCCAGACGGCCTTCATTGACCTAACAATGGTCAATGAGGCGGCCTTTCCACTGGTGGTAGAGTGGAGGGTGAGGGAGACGGAGGAGACCATGAGTGACCACAGATACATCTGTTTCACCATCAGTACCCCCGAGGTGGCCCTCGCCCCGCCCCCTAGTAAGAGATGGCAGATGCGGAAACTTGACGCCAAGATTCTAGTGGCTGAAATAGACGAGGGTTGCAAACAACTGGGAGACACGGTGGGGGATGAATATCAAATAATTAGCATACTCTCTACAGCATGCGAGAAAGCTGCTCCCTCACAACACTATGGGAGCCGCCACCCTCCTAATTACTGGTGGAACAAAGGGATCGCAGCTGCCCGCAGGGCTTGCATTAGGCTAAATAGGATTTTCACGAGAACACGCAGCTGGTTAACGCAAAGAAAACGACGGGTGGGATTTTACGGGGAGCGAGAGACCGCAAGAGCTGAATCCCAATTGACGGAGTACAAGGCTGCTCGATCGAGACTCCGAGGACTCATCGCCAAAAGTAAAGCCCGAGCGGAGAAAGAGCTGATAGACGCGGTGGAGAGCGACGTATGGGGCCTGCCGTACCGAATACTTATGGCCAAACTCCGGAGACCTTCCCCGAAACTCCCCCCGGATGTGCTGCGGGAGACTGTAACCGGTCTTTTTCCGGCACAGCCGCGGAGAGAAAACGAGGAGTTCTCGGTCACCCCGGAAAACATTCCGGAGGTGACGCTGGAGGAGGTCGAACAAGCCCGGAATCGGTTGGCAACCGGTAAAGCGCCCGGCCTAGACGGAATTCCCCCAGAGGTAGCGAGGCTACTGGTCAAAAGGTGGCCTAAGGTCTTCCAAGACCTTGCCAACAAGCTTCTGAGAGAGGGGAGATTCCCGAGGCAGTGGAAAAGGGCAAGCCTGGTTCTAATCCTCAAACCCGGGAGGAAGACTGGGCCTTCGGCTTACCGGCCCATATGCCTCATTGACGCCATGGGTAAGCTCCTGGAGAACGTTATAGTCAAGAGACTAAACGACGAGATTCAGGAAAAGAACGCCCTATCAGATGCCCAGTACGGCTTCCGGAAGGGCAGATCCGCATTAGGGGCTCTAAAGAAGGTTCTGAAGCGGGCGGGTGAGGAGACTATGAAGACCCCTAAAACAAGGGGATTCGTGCTCCTGATCCTCCTGGATGTCAAAAATGCCTTCAACACAATGAATTGGAACGTAATTGTGGAGGCGATGAAGAGGAAGGGCTTTTCCCTCTACCTCCGTCGAATGATTTCATCCTACCTGGATGACAGAGGCTTGGTTGCAGGGGGGCAGGAGTACGAGGTTACTGCCGGAGTCCCACAGGGCTCGATTCTAGGACCCGTGCTCTGGAACATAGCTTACGACGGGGTGCTCGAGATCCGAGGTCTCCCGTATGGGGTGGAGACGTTGGCGTACGCCGATGACCTTGCACTCATGATAACGGCCAGGACCGAAAGAGCCCTGGAGAGCGCCGCCAATGAGGCCTTGTCAATGGTGTCCGAGTGGATGGAGTCCCATCACTTGAAACTGGCACCCGACAAGACGGAGGCGATGTACCTAACAGGCAGAAAGAGGACGACCGGCATTAACCTCGTGATGGCGGGCCACCCGATAGAAATCAGAAAGAAGGTAAAGTACCTTGGGGTCATGCTAGACACCGGACTGACCGAATCGGCACACGTTAAGTACGTGGCCGAAAAGGCCCAAAGGGTCTCCCTGAACCTGGCGCGGAATATGCCTAGGGTCGGTGGGGTGGCTGAGGTGAAAAGAAGGCTCCTGGCCTCGGTGGCCGAATCAACGGCGCTATACGCAGCCCCAGTCTGGGGGGACATGGCAATGCGGACGGCGAAAAATAGGGGGGCACTAAGGTCGACCCAACGAACGCTGGCAATCAGGGTAAGCCGGGCGTATCGAACAGTCTCGACCGAAGCTCTCCTGGTCCTAGTCAAAATGCTGCCATGGGACCTCCTAGTGGCTGAACGAAGTAAAATGTATCTAGACGAAGGTCTGGATCTCACCAGGGCCAGGAGTGCCACCATATCGGCCTGGCATGAGGAATGGGCGCAGGTAAGACCCGGTGTGACCACAGGGAGCTGGACCAAGAGTCTGATACCGGACCTCAGGGCATGGTATGACCGCCGACACGGGGAGCTTTCCTACTGGACGACTCAGGTTCTGACCGGACACGGCCAGTTCCAGAGCTACCTGTCAAGGATCAAGAAGGCCATCAGCGATATCTGCGTACTGTGCGACTCTGGAGAAACGGACAACGTAGAGCATACTGTTCTGCGGTGTGATGCTCTCAGGGAAGCACGGGACGCAGCACCAACCGCTGTGAGAGGCCGACCCATCAAGGAGGTGGTCTCCCATATGATGACTTCGGCGGAGGCATGGAGGGAGGCGACGAACTTGTTCGACGCTGTTTTGACACTCAAGACAGCCAAGGAAACGGCCAGGCGGGAGAGGTTTGAGCGGGTCTCTCGGGAGAGTGGTCGAGACGAGGAGCCGAGGGAGGGGGGAGGGGGTGGGGAGCAGCCAGGCCCTCATGGTCTCGACGCACCCTCACAGGACGGATTACAAAATGGCATCCCCCTATCCAACCGCAGGTAGACATGCGGGATGATAGTCAGGGATAGAGCTGATTGAAGGAAAACGGCAGAGACGCCTCTCCCACGGTTTCGATGTAATGCCAAAGTAATACCGAGCCTGGGGGGGTGGGGAGGAATCCGGGTTTAGTGGGTTTACCGAGTCTCACACTAGTCACGCAGGCTGCTAGTGGCGCATGTGCATCATGCATTACCGAAACCTCCCAAAAAAAAACAAAAAAAAGATGCCTAATTACTACCTTACGATAACGATGCTTATGGAACCAATGCAGTCTCTACAAACGTGGAATTTACAGCTGGCCACAATTTTGACCGTTGACTCTAGCTACCGTATTGGCTTCGGCGGTACTGGCGAAAATGAAAGTTGCTTAAAAAAGCGTTTGCAACACAGATGCGTAACATCTACTGCGCAAGACCGGGAACAGTTCACATACGTTTGTCATAGCGGATAAAACAGTATCTGCGCGTACCCGGCCATAAGCGCGCTACACATGATGTTCCAAACAAGCTTGTCTCTCGAAAGCGGAACTTGTGTTCCCTTAGACACGGGTTCATGCAGATGGGGCAGCCGATTGACATAGACTTCTTAAGCTAATTAGTAGTATGAATTAGTCACCTAGCTTCTCCTCGTATGAATTGCCTCCACGTATGAATCAGCAGTTGCGTATCCACTCATCCTAGATCAGCACCTCATGCATCCTTTTGAGGAGCAGGATGTCAGAGAGAGAAAGTTCTGAGTGGTCTTCCAAAGCGGAGGAGCAGTGGTGCCATTGGATCTTCTACGAGCATTGGATAGTCTTCAGATGGTGGTGATGGACGTTTGGAGACTATCACTGCGTGGTGCTGTACGACTTTTTGAACTGAAGTCAATGCTGAGTTATAGACTCCGTAGAGTATGAACACAACTTTGGACGGCAAACATTGCTCATCTAGAGGAATCTGTTACCACGTATCTGTGGCGGGCATCTGTTACCACGTATCTGTGGCGGGCTCTCTGTGCACCTCGGGCTGCAAAGATATGTTTCATATCATGCTCACCGGTTGTGGACCGATAGTGGCCAAAGCCTCGGCAGAGACTGACATTGACATTTATATTTGTCGGTACCTTTGGGAAATAACTCAGTCGGATGCTTTATACGTCGCGCATACGCAAGATATTCGTTACCTATATTTGCTACCTTGTGTGCTCAACTTCAGTTTTCACCGGCCATTTGGCCAGTGCCTATGCCGGTTCTGCTCGCAGGCTTGCTTTACATACCACACAATGAACTGTCAGACGCCTCAGCGATATATGCAGTACCTAACGTGGGGTGGACGTTAGTGTCGCATAAAGCGTCATTTGCTTTGTATATGCGTTAAAAAACGCGACCAAGTTGTAAAATATATTTTATACGTAAGCAACCTTATTTATGCAAGTTGTGACATGCTCTTAATTTGTTTGTTATTGTTAAATATTCCCATTGTCAACGTATTCATTTTGAAAGCATGTGGCTACGTGTGCGCCATTGCGGTAAGTTTTACTCGCTGGCGCTGTATACGGGGCCAGCGTACGAGAGCATTAATCTTTATCTTTTTTCGTTCATATGCATTGCAGCTATCACGACCCAGATGTGGGCGACCTTCAGGATGCTTCGTTGAGTTACATTGGCGACCACAAATATGCTTTTTTCGCTTATCGGAATGAAGAGTTTTGGAGCTATTCGGTGCATACCGATGCTAAACGAGTCAACCAGATTGCCCTTATCGGAAACTTGCCGTAAGTAGCCCTCAGGCAGATCAGACAAATATATATATATATATATATATATATATATATATATATATATATATATATATATATATATATATAGATATTTCCAGAATATGTGCAATCAACCTTGGGGCCGAGTGGAAACCAATCATACCCGCGTGTTTAGAATAAAAGTGGGCATCCGTTAAACTGCATTAAACGTTAACTCAAAACAGAACAAACATTTTATTGGAGATCATTCTCCAAAAATGAAACTCTGCAATTTTGGCTCTCATGCTTAATTATTTTTTTACAGTATGATCATATTAAGTACTACGTCCAAGCGAATGCTTGTCTTATATCCGATCACTCAGTACCAGGTTCTTGGTGCTACGTGCTGTGGTTGAGAAATAACACAAAATCCGTGACATTTTTCTTAACAAGGTCATTTACGTATTTATTATATACATATTGACAACGGTATGTTTTATACATTTACAAATAATTGCAAGGAGTCTATAGCACTTTAAACCTACTACAATTACCATTGTGTTGGTAAAAAGTTGCAGCCGGATTGAAATTGCTTTTGTTTACCTCTATGCGAGAGTCAATTTAAGAAGACTAGTGTACCCATCATTGACTGGGTATTAGGTGTGACTTTAAATGTTTTTTGTTTAAGGATTTCAAACAACGCAAGCTAACCGGAAAAGTGTTTCACTCTCTGACAGCTTGGACGCCAAAAGCTTGGCTGCCGGGGCGGCTTGCATGAAGATGCTCCAATTTTGTTCTTGATGAATCTTGATGAGTTTGTGATGACAGCAAGTCGACGGATAAGGGTCTTTACATGCGCGTTGTCAGAAAGTTTTGCGTCCACTGTTACATCCAGGACCTTAACACAGTCTCTGGGTTGTATCAGGTGGCCATTTATGATCACAGGTTGTTGCTTTGTAGTATAAACATACTTTACACATTTGTCTTTATCAAAACAATGGTTAATTTAAAGTTGTTTTTTGCTCTCTGGTTTGGGAGTTATATCTCTCTTAATTACTTAACGAATTATTGGGTCTACAAAAGTCTTTTCGGATTGGCGCTTGCGCGGCTTTCACAGCGCCCGCCCCGGCGCCTAGGCACATATCACTGGCTCACTCTTTGTTGTTTTCATGTGAAAAAGAGCGGGGAATCTGCTGGTCTTAACCATTTTGAAATCTGTTTAGTCGTTTGTTCGTAAAAGTGCTGCGAAATGGAGGTAGAAAAATGCCAAATTCGGGCGATTCTACTTCATGAGTTTAAAAATGGACTGAGTGCAACGCAAGCTCACAAAAAGTTGTTAAAATCGTTTGGAGATGCCTGCTGTACAGACAGAATGTGCCAACAGTGCTTTGAAAAGTTCCGAAAGGGAAATTTTAACCTCGAAGATAAGCCTAACCCAGAAAGGCCAAGTGTTGTCAGTGAGGAGGTTTTTCGAATGAAAATCCAGGAAAATCCCACTATAACTACTGTGAAACTTGCCGAAGAGCTTCATATTACCCAACAAGCTGTTAGCACAGCTTTAAAACGCCTCGGAATAACTTCCAGGCTGAGTAAATGGATACCTCACGAGCTCAGCGATTTCAACAAGATGACGCGCATGCGCGCCTGCACTTCTTTGCTCAGCAAACATCAAAATTTGCCTTTTTTTAATCGTTTTGTGACCTGCGATGAAAAATGGGTCTTCTACGACTCTCCTGTCAGGAAAAGGCTCTGGTCAAGTAAGCCTGGCACCTCCGTCACCCAAAAAGGACATAAACGCAAACAAAATTTTATTTCGTATTTGGTGCAATGTGGGCGGAATAGTGCACTATGAACTTTTACCGTGTAACCAGACGATAAATACGGCCGTGTACTGTCAACAACTCAAAAAGGTTCATGAAAAATTAAAGCAGTCGTACCCTGCACTAATTTCAAGGAAGGGTGTCCTGTTCCACCAAGACAACGCAAGGCCCCACCTGAGTAGGGAGACTCTTTCGAAAATGTCCCAGCTAAAATGAGAACTTTTGGAACATCCACCGTATTCCCCCGACTTAGCATCATCTGATTACCACCTATTCGGATCGATGCAAATTTTTGTAAGTGGTAAAAAATTCACTTCTATCAAACACGTGCGTTCTATACTGGAAGAATATTTTGCCACTCAAAATCCAGACTTTTACAGACAAGGAATCGAAAACCTTGCAAATGGTTGGACCGAGGTTGTATCTTCCGGCGGAGCATATATGTCTCTTATATATGTGTTTTCTTTATAGCGCCAAAACCGAAAAGACTTGCTTTTGTAGCCCTAATAGATTCCCGGCGAAAGCGCAGATTGACACGTGCAGACCCCAATTACTGCAGCTTTCTCTTGACAAGCACTTTATGCTTAGATATCTATAGGCGATGTCGTTTGCTCACGCACAACTCATGCTACTACCTATCGCTTACCACACTCATTTACTCGTTGTCGTTTTCACTTAATAATTACCACATTGCCTATTGTGCAGCACACTCTTTATGTAACAATACCTATTGTGCAGCACACTCTTTATGTAACAATAAATGCTCAATTAATGTCTAAACTCTAAAAAATATATGTGTTTATGTTATTTCATTTGCAGTTATATGTGGCGATATGAAAACGAATGCAACAAAATTGAGGGTACAGGTAAATTATCTATAGATATTTACATACAAACG
Organism: Dermanyssus gallinae; assembly: GCA_003439945.1. Lineage (NCBI taxonomy): Eukaryota > Metazoa > Arthropoda > Arachnida > Mesostigmata > Dermanyssidae > Dermanyssus > Dermanyssus gallinae. The sequence goes on along the minus strand of QVRM01004188.1, from coordinate 2,407,382 downwards.
CTCCGCAGTCTGTTTTAAAATGCTATATTTTGAGAGAGTATGAATACAGTTGATAATCAGGGTTAAACATATACGAATAGAGGGTTTTGTCACTACGAGCCTTGTTAAACTGTTCTGTCTGTTATGAGGCGAGTGCGATATGAATAGCGTGACACAAAATGTAAAGCAACACACGAAGAGGTAGTGAAAGTCCTTTCGGATTGGCGCTTGCGCGGCTTTCACAGCACCCGCCCCGGCGCCTAGGCATAGATCATTGGCTCACTCTTTGTTGTTTTCATGTGAAAAAGAGCGGGGAATCTGCTGGTCTCAACCATTTTGAAATCTGTTTAGCCGTTTGTTTGTAAACGTGCTGCAAATTGGAGGTAGAAAAATGCCAAATTCGAACGATTCTACTCCATGAGTTTAAAAATTGACTGAGTGCAACGCAGGCTCACAAAAAGTTGTTAAAATCGTTTGGAGATGCCTGTTGTACAGACAGAATGTGCCAACAGGGGTTTGAGAAGTTCCAAAAGGGAAATTTTAACCTCGAAGATAAGCCTAGATCAGGAAGGCCAAGTGTTGTCAGTGAGGAGGTTCAAATGAAAATCCAGGAAAATCCCACTATAACTACTGTGAAACTTGCCGAGGAACTTCATATTACCCAACAAGCTGTTAGCACAGCTTTAAAACGCCTCGGAATAACTTCCAGGCTGTGCAAATGGGTACCCCACGAGCTCAGCGACTTCAACAAGATGACGCGCATGCGCGTCTGCACCTTTTGCTCAGCAGGCATCAAAATTTGCCTTTTTTCGATGGTTTTGTGACCTGCGATTAAAAATGGGTTTTCTACGACTCTCCTGTCAGGAAAAGGTTCTGGTCAAGTGAACCTGGCATCTCCGTCACCCAGCCCAAAAAGGACATACACGCAAACAAGGTTTTATTGTGTATTTGGTGGAATGTGGGCGGAATAGTGCACTACGAACTTTTGCCGCGTAACCAGACGATAAATACGGCCGTGTACTGTCAACAACTCGAAAAGGTTCACGAAATGCACTAATTTCAAGGAAGGGTGTCCTGTTCCACCAACACAACGCAAGGCCCCACGTGAGTAGGGAGACCCTTTCGAAAATTGCCCAGCTAAAATGGAACTTTTGGAACATCCACCGTATTCTCTCGATTTAGCACCATCTGATTACCACCTATTCAGGTCGATGCAATTTTTTTTAAGTGGTAAAAAATTCATTTCTATCGAACACGTGCGTTCTGGGCTGGAAGAATATTTTGTCACTAGAAACTCAGATCCTACAGAAAAGGAATCAAAAACTTTGTAAATCGTTGGGCAGAGGTTGTACATTCCCTTGTAAATAAGACCTCCCGAGTCTCCTATATATGTAAAATATAAAACCCCCGTCCCGCCTAAAATATGATGAAAGCCATGAACAGCAAAACGCGTGAGAACGTGTCGGTTCATTCGTCCGGCCCGATTCTATGTTTTAAAGGTAATCGCACCCGTGCTATAGAAATCAGGATCGATTTCCGCCATTTTCCCCTCCCAAGAGCTGATAAATTGCGTAGGCCGGAGTGGAAGGGAGTTTGAATCTACACTTAAGGTCCTCTATAAGCAACGGTGTGTCACATAGCAGATAAACGTATCTGTTCAGCGATGTACGATGCAGACCTAAGGCTAGCTTCAGGAAGGCAGGCTTACTCCGCTCGAGCTTTTCGAGTTGCGCCGACGAGAAATAATCCCAGATGACTTGTATTCCGCAGAAGGCGACTGGCGTATGTCCTCTTTTATATGAACCCTAGGCGTAAGATGACAATGACACCTCGCACAGCTACGTAAGGAGCCTCGCTACGTAACTGGAAGGGGAAACGCGGTAGTAATACCAGGACCAACGGCGACAAGACTGAAACGACAGTTCTTGCCAGGTCGAGCGGCTGTACTATAGCCGTCGCCATTAGTCGGGTAGAGCCACCGCGTTGTAGCTATCAAATGATAATACTGAGTAGCCCCGGCTAAAACTGCAGGGGAGGACAGTTAGCCAGACCTTAACAGCACCTTAATAGCAAACGTCCCAGAACACCCAGTCCATCAACATATCGCGTGAGAAATAACAGCAATTGATGTAATAGAATGAATGTAAATGAATATAATAAGGAGAACAATGAAGTGTAAGAAAATAGCACACGCCAGCTTTCTCCTGTAGGAGAATAATGTCTTAGTGCTTCTATTTAGTAATGCTTGCCATGGACGTCTAAGTCTTCATGCATAAGAGCATAAGAGCATCTGGCCATGCATGCTACCTTGAGTCGTTAAGTCTACCGTTTAGTTGCGCGGTATGACGATGGAGGGAGCCGTGATCGAAAAATGTCAGAGATCTGACCATGATAAAAAAAAAGAAGCTTTTTGTAGAAATTAGCAGAGGTCATAAAGAAGCCCACCCTAGAGAAGCAAAGCAATCTTACAAAAAGCATAACGACATAAATCAATTCAGGTGTGCCAGTTTACTAAGACATGTGAACATAGCAAAACGCCGGATTTTAGTAGCGTAGAAACACAAGTTGCGGTAAGCATTAATCAAAATCGAGACAAGTGTTAGTAGGCAGGTTGTGTGAAAAAAGCGTTTAAACATGCATACTATATGCCATTAAACAAAAGAGGGCATTTTGTGTTATTAGGTGTACATGCGAACAAAGCCAAAGAATACTTCTACAATTTTATATCAAAGACACTGAGCGCAAATTAGCAATAGCGTATAATACCCCTACGTAATAATATGAAATACGTTATAAAATCATTATTATTAATGCAATGGTAAACAAAAAAACGAAGTTAACATCACCGTAGAAAAATAAAAGTTAGGTCACTGGACAAATGAAGTCGTGAACACCCCGTCAAGCTAAATGGCAACGGCCCTAAATAAAATTATGTGGCGAAGATGGCACATGCCCAGTAAGAAAGTTTTTCATTAGCGTCACTCTGTAGGTTTGGCCACCATAATATGCGTATTTCTTGCGCTATGAAAAGAGACCAGATACATTTACGAGTACTTAGAATAGTTCCTCTGTGGGTGCCGGTGGGCTGAGGAAGTCGGCGGTTATGAGTGGCAGGATCTATAGCACATAGCCACCTATTCAGCATATGTGACGGCGTGATCTAGGGTGCTAGTGCGCCAGTCATAGTTGTCATCTACCAGGGTATCACCAGTTCGACCCACTGTTAACGCAATTTCTTCGGAGCAATGCTCGTTGAGAATAGATAATGAACCATACGGTCAGAGGCTATGCTGCCGCAAGGACTGCTAGGGAAACCCTTGGTAATCAACACGTCCAGCCATCGGTGCATTGAAGGTATGCCTCACTGCGATTCGAATCCCATAACAGCCTAGAATTAAACCAACCTTCTTAAGAAAACCCTTCAGCATAATTATGTAGAATGTATTTTATCACTTAGGTGTATTGGTCTAGACAGAAAGCAATTATATTTGTTCACTTATAAAATATATCTAAATATGGGAGTTTATGGATTTTATTGATTCAAAAAGTACTTTCTCTTGTTAGCCATAACTCTGCCCCATCTCTGGGCCAGACTCTTTATTCACATAGTAAATCATTCTGGTCTCTGCATCTCGAGGAATATTTCCACGTGTTTTACTATTTGGAATTTATTTCTTTCTCCGTAGATAGTTCCGCAGACATTTAAATAGCATGATAGTCCAATGCCCGTTGAATAAGGTGGTGGATGCGACAATATTTTATAATCTAAGCTTGCTATGTTGCAGAGGCTGGATAAACTCACATGCGGCCCCGCATTTAGCACTTACTGGTGTCGGCGATGAATTTATGTACTCTGCAATTATTGATAGTTCCTAAACGTGGTAGTTTTCCTGACCGTCTTGTCTTGGAGCACAAACAGTCTTCAACTGCTACTCTATCTGCAACGTCGGTAGAGACACTGCACTTTCCGGTTGCTCATTTGGATGCAGATCGATTGCTCATATCTAGCTCCCGCCTCGTAACTAGCCGGTGCGGACTGCAGACGGAAAGCCCCTATTGGTATTCATGCCGCTCTTTTGAGGGCCATAACTGACCAATAAATCTCGTACTTTAGCAAAGCCATAATCCTTATTCGGTACAATAGGAACTTGCTGCGCGCAAATCTGATCTGGCAATCACTTGAGGAGAACTCATAGAACTAAACTCAAGGAAGGAAACGACTGGTTTATCTAGTCAGTCCTCTCGTTCGATCAAGCGGAAGAGAAATCCAAACGGAGCAGAGTCCAGTTCTCATCTCATCGGATCAGCAGCATCGAACAACGACTTTGTTCCTTGGGTTGCGAGGTTGATCAACAACCATGTTTTCAATTATATATATATATATATATATATATATAATTGAAACGCAATATATATATATATATATATATATATATATATATATATATATATATATATTGCGTCCAATTAGACTGCCTCCCATCTATATATATATACATGTATATATACTCGTATATATATATTTTTTTCGTCGTCTGCTACGGCGACGAACGGTTGTGTCCTGCGTGAGCTCTGTGAATATTCCTCTCGTTTTGGTGGTTTTGACGAGTTTTTCCGGACAAACTTTGTGCGAGCGCTTCTCTTCGTGTTCAAGTGCCCGGTGCGGTGTGCTCTGTGTTTTTTTTCCGGGTTCCTTCCTGGTTTTTGAACGCTTTGGTACTCTCAAACGGGCCCGTACTGCCTCAGATACGGAGGATTCTCGTAACGGTGCTGGACCTTCTCAGGGAGTCTGTGATACGATTGGTGACGACGGCTTCGTGACAGCCGTGAACAATAAATCAGTTCGGCGAGTGATTAGAGCTAAAGCGGAACTTTCACGCTTCCGTGAATCGGTTAAGAATGGCTCCGGTCCAGTCTACACAGTGCGGTTTACGTCACAGGATTCCACGCTTCCGGCACCTGAAGGTTCCAACAAGCAGCAGCAGGTCCGGCGCCCGGACTTTTCGAGCGAACAACTGGTGAAAGTATTCAAGGCCCTCCATGACCTGGTGCCGACGGCAACGTTGGGAGGCGGTCCCAAGGGGATAACGGCCACTGTGCCCACGATTTCTGCCGCAAGCGACTTAATGTCCGTCAGGGCGTTGGGAGGCGTGCCGGTGCAAGGATTGTGTTCCACAATGGATCAGTTTTGGGGCGTCAACAAAGACGTAAATCCGGCCTTTCCGACGAGTGTTTGCTGTCCGAGCTCGCCTCGTACGGTGCGATGAAGATAAGGAGAGACACGAGGCCCGGGTTCAAGAACGAAAAGAGCGTCCGAGTGCCGTCAACGAGGATACACGTTCTCTTCAAGAGGACGCCCCCTAATAAGGTCTTTATTGTGTGGAGGGACCATGATGTGTCAGTTGAAGCTTCATCACCGATAGTCTGCTGAATTGCCAACGCACTGGCCACAAGACAACTCGCTGTACTCGCGCTCGTGCATGTAGAAGATGTGGTGCGCACGACCACCTAGCCGCGTCATATCGAAACCGAGCTCGGTGCGTAGACTGCAGTGGCCCCCACCCTAGAAAGGACTCGGGCTGCCCCGTGTTTGCATTAGCCTGCGAGAAAAGCAAGGTTTTGCTCGGCTCACGCATGTTTCAACATGCGCAGTTGTCGACGCCGGCGGCCACCCTGGTCGTTGTCCCGGATCCTGCACCTACTCGGCCAGGCACATCTGCACCAAGCACCTACGCGGCGGCCGTACGTCGTCTGGTGATACCAGCCTCCCCGGATGCGGCTCCGGAGCCTTCGGCAGCGCGTGCTGAGGTCGTGCTTCCCCCTCTTCGGCCGATCCCCGCTCCGCGAAAATCTACACTCCGTGCGAAGACTCCGCCACCTCCTGAAACAGGACCTTCTAAACAAGTCAAGGTCGCTTTTCGCCGCCCTTCCAAGCGTCATCGCCGATTGGCTCCGAGTGAACCGGTTCCGCGCGGCCGTGCCGTCAGCCGTGTGCGGGCGCGCCCACCTAAGTCGACCGACGACCTTGATTTCAGTTCTTTGTCCAAGGCCGTGTCCATGCTCGCTCGCATCAACCCGAAACTAGGCGACACTCTTCGAGGCATTGTGAAGTCACTGCGTCCCCTGCTCGCCCTAGCCCCGTTGCTGCAAGGCTTGGTGTCTCCCGCACCAGCTCCCTAATGATGAACCCTGATCCCACTCAGTCCCCCGGCGCAGCCCCCCATCTCCCTCGTCTGTCCGTTCCAGTAGCAGGTAACCCTCCCGTAAGGGTCTCTTGCCCCAGATGCGGCCGGGACTTCACTCGCCGCGGTCTCCCCATTCACCAAGCTAGATGTCGTCCCACGTCTACAACTCCCGATTCGTCTTCAACTGCTTCCTCCACGCCAGTACTCCCGTCACAGCCTAGACAGTCGCTGGTCGGCAGGCTCTTACTTGCGTCGCAACAATCTAGGGTAATTCGTGTAATCCCCCTGGCTGTGAGGCCTTTGGTTGCCGAGTCCCTATGCGACGTCCTCGACCTTGTAGCGGCCAACAACGACGTCCCCTCGTGGGAGTCGCTCTTGTCACTCGCTTATGTGGTCCTTCAACTGCCACCTCGCACCTCGTCGTCCACCTCTTTGGCAGCGACTGTTCGGTCAAACCTCCGTGCGTTCCGCGTCGGCTGGCGATTCGAATTTCGCGTAGTTGGTGTTAGAAGAGCCACATCAGATGCGCGCGACTCCCCTGAGGACTCGGCACGCCGCGTTTCGTCTAAACTGTCCAAGGGAGACGTTTCCGGGGCGGCCCGCTTACTATGCTCTACGGGCTCGTTTGTCCCGGGAGACGAAGTCCTGGCCTCGCTTGCCGCCAAGCACCCACCTGCTCTATCGGACTCGGTTTTACCGGACCCTCCTGACGCAGCGCCGCTCTTCAGTCGATGATGTCTTGGGAGCTGTTGCCAGTTTTCCGGCCAGTTCGTCCGCCGGCCCTGACGCTTTGCGTCCGCGTCATCTGAAGGACCTTCTTGCACCCGTGCTTGGACCGGTGGCAAGGAGACTGGCCGCAGCACTTGCCAGAGTGGTAGACGTCTTGAGATGGGGTACACTGCCGACTGAGGTCAGGGAGATTATATTCGGCGCCAAGCTATTCCCACTCCGCAAAAAAGACTCATCGATTCGCCCGATTGCCTGTTCTCTGACGATACGGAGGATTGCTGCAAAAATAGCCTATCGTGAGGCCAAAGATCTTATCATTGAGCAGCTTGGCCCGCACCAGTTGGGTTTTGGCTTAGCAGGCGGGGCGGAGGCAGCTGTACATGCAGCAACATCGTCCAATCAACTTCGTCCAATCAAGCCCGCCCCGAACGGCACTCTTGGAAGTTGGATTTTCGTAAAGCATTCAACGCTATTCGAAGGGACCATATACTTCGTGCAGTTTGTGATGCAGTACCGGAAATCTTCAACTTAGTGAATCACGCATACAGAGAGCCATCCGTCCTGTTGTTTGGGGCCCACACGTTTTCCTCGGCATCGGGTATACAGCAGGGAGACCCCTTGGGGCCGGCTCTATACAGCCTGGGTATACGTGAGCTGGTCAACTTAATACAAGTGCCTTTCAACGCATGGTACCTCGACGATGGCACACTCGGTGGACCGGTGGAGGGCTTACTCGAAGAAGTGCGCAGAATTCTTGCCGTTGAGGCAGTCAGTGGCCTGGTGTTAAACATGGCCAAATGCGAGGGGTTCGCACCGGGGACAGACCCGGACGACCCCACATTGAGTGCCTTACTCGCGTTACTACCGGGGTGTAGAGTCGTGTTTGAACACGAAGTTACGCTCCTTGGCGCACCGCTCCTACCATCTGCACTGTCGAGTCTACTCGACCCCATGATGGACAGATTGTGGGCGATGCAAGAACGTCTGCCTCTGGTCGGAGCCCACCAAGGGCTTTACCTACTCCGCTCGTCGTTCTCCGCCTGTCGCATCGTACATATTATACGATCCACGGACTGTTCGGGTACACTCAACCAGCTTCTCCAACCATTCGACGACCAGGTGGTGGAGGCCCTTGAGACGGTTTTGGGTCTAAACTTACGACCACGAGAGGTGCGCCAGGCGGCTCTTCCCACTTCCATGGGCGGTCTTGGTCTTCCCTCGGCCCGCTTCTTGGCAGGCCCTGCCGTGGCCGCCTCGATGCATGCTACGTCGGCTCATGTCCAACGCCTGCTCCCGCCGGGGGCTGGGGCATTGTTTGAGGCAACTCGCGAGGCTATAGCGGCTGGACTCTAAGCTTCACCGCCCGATATGAATAGAGTTGCCTGCCAGAGGGCCTGGGCCGAGAAGGTACACGAATCTTCGCTTACTGAGTTGCTTGAAGAATGCGGTGACGACCAGGATAGGGCGCGCCTCCTTGCTGTCGCTCGCCCAGGAGCGAGCGACTGGCTACACGCACTCCCCGCTGACTCATTGGGTACCCGCCTTGACGACCAATCCACCCGGATCTGCGTTGCCCTGAGACTGGGAGCTGATTTGATAGAGCCACACAGATGCACTTGTGGCGAGCCTGGCCAGACACGGCCTGTCTTGCGCTCACTCGGCGGGCCGGCGCCCACGTCACACCGCTCTGAGTGAAATTCTTGCAAGGTCGTTGCGAAAGGCCGAAATCCCTTGCGTCCTGGAACCGCCTGGTCTTTCTAGAGACGATGGCAAGCGGCCCGACGGCTTGACTTTGATACCTTTCTACAAGGGTCGTTCCCTGGTGTGGGATGCGACGGTGTATGACTCTCTGACCCCTCTTTTGTCGGTACCGGCGCTTCTCGCCCAGGAACTGCCGCTTCTCGCGCCGAGACCTCAAAGATAAGAAAGTATGCGAACTTAGGCGGGGCGTACCACTTTTCACCCTTCGCATTCGAGACGCTGGGTGGCCCTGGACCCCTCACAACAACGCTAATTTTCCAGGTTGGCGACGCTTTACAGCAGGCTACGATGGACAAGAGGGCGGGCACTTTCTTCTGCCAACGGCTTTCCCTAGAGATTCAGAGAGGTAACGCGATTTCGGTGCTCGGAACTATGAAAGACTGGATGGACCCGCGTTTTCGCGTCAGGGGTCGGTTCTCTTGTTGAGTTCTACCAAACCTCAAAATATGTACCTAACTTTCTCATACGCCCTATGGAAATATGCATGCCTTCGCTTTCGATATGGCTATCGAAAAAGCTTAGTGATTTGACAACTACGTAACGCAGCACCATCACCTTGATACGAAAATGATGGGCATTAAATTTGCTATTGCGTGAGAGTGGTCTTTCGAACGTACATTTTTGGTCGCAATGGAAAATTTTTACGATTTTTCATGAAAAGGCGTTAACGTAAAATATCGACTTTTCATGACTTTCCTTAATCTGGGTATTAGCTTTTTGCTACGCAAACTAGTGAAGTATCTTCCGTTGTGCAGAATTTTCCTCCGAACACGCCGGTGTAATCGGTTCCTTCATGCGTTGACTGGTTCTCCCGCAAACAGAGATTTCGCACAACTATGTAGGAAAAAAAGGCAGAAAAACTACTTTTATAAACTTCACTCTCTCTCCTAAACAAGACGTTTCCACGTCTTCCCTCCATAGGGAAAACTTATTTTCTTGCCGAGTTCTATCAAACCTTGAAATGCGTGCACAACAATATGAATGACCCTGTATATACAGTCACTGAAAAAAATATAGGGCCACCCATGTTTGCCACATTTCACGCATTTATTATAACCGATTGTGTAAAGATCATAATGATACATGCTCACACAGTAACAGCGGATACTTTTATCGACATTTGGAGTATCGGGTTACCTTAGAACACGAGATTTCGACATTTGGCACAGCTACGCTGCGAAAAAATTATAAAGTCACCACCAAGATGCATGTCTTAGCGAGTGAATTTAGTGGAATAACAACGTTTGGGCTCATTTCACGGCTCGACGGAAACGAAAGCAGACCTCCTACCAGACATTTTTCTTTGCTGAAACGATGGGTTTGGGTCGGCGTCTCACGAGTGACGAAAAGACCCAAATCAAGGCTTATAAAGATGTCGGCCTCTCTAATCGGGAAATTTCCCGTCGATTGGGGCGTTCTCGCCAAGTAGTGAACAACTTCGTGAATTTGGGTGAAAAATACGGCGTAAAAAAGAGTCCGGGGCGTCCAAATGCCATTTCGGAACGAAACAAGCGCGCAATTTTGAAGATAGCCTCGAACTCTGCGCTCTCGGCAAAGACAATTGCGGCGGCGGCCGGTGTGCAAACGAACGTGCGAAATGTGCAAAACCTCCTCAGGAAGACACTTTGGCTCACGAGAAAAAAAACCACGATTGACCGCTGAGCATCAGAAAGCTCGTCTCGACTTTGCCCAGGTTACGATGTCATGGACCACTGAATGGCACCGAGTGCTCTTTTCGGATGAAAAAAAGTTCAATTGTGATGGACCGGATGAATTTAACTATTATTTCCACGATGTGCGCAAGGAAGAACGATTTTTGTCAAAACGGCACTCAGGTGGCATTTCGGTGATGATCTGTGCCGCTGTCGGGTATTATACAAGGTCGCCGATTGTGTTTTTAGACGGTTGTGTTAATTCGACGCGCTATAGGGATCTACTAGAAAAGCAATCCGCACATTTTGAGCTGATGGGAGGACCCGACTTTGTTTTTCAACACGATAATTCCCCGATTCACACTGCTAAGTTGATCGAAAGCTGGTTCGAACAACGCCACATTGAGGTCCTACGCTGGCCTGCAGTCTCACCTGATCTTAATATTATCGAGAATGTATGGGGCTGGCTCGCCCGAAAGGTTTACACCGACGAAAAACAATTTTCGAACCAGGTAGAACTAAAAAAAGCAATTGTGAAGGCTCTCGCAGGACGTCATCTAAAATTTGTTCAACACCAAACCGCATTTTTGAAGTTATCCGACGTAATGGGAAGTTCACTAAATATTAAGTATAGTTGTTAGGTGCCGTGAAATGAGCCCAAACGTTGTTATTCCACTCAATTCACTCGCTAAGACATGCATCTTGGTGGTGACTTTATAATTTTTTCGCAGCGTAGCTGTGCCAAATGTCGAAATCTTGTGTTTTAAGGTAACCCGATACCCCAAATGTCGATAAAAGTATCCGCTGTTACTCTGTGAGCATGTATCATTATGATCTTTACACAATCGGTTATAATAAATGCGTGAAATGTGGCAAACATGGGTGGCCCTATCTTTTTTCAGTGACTGTATATATATATATATATATATATATATATATATCGATTGTAGTTTTTAAATAACTGTACTGCTTTCCAGGCACTGAACCTCCAAAAATCGCATTACTACTATCAAGCCAGAATGTGCGATTGTAAATTGAGTAGCAACGAGCGGATTTAGCACACAATTTTTTTGACGGTAAACTGTCTAAAAAGTCGATGCCAACATGTTCTTTTGTCAAATATTTTTAAGTTATTTACGTAATATATACAAAACAACCCTCTTGTGCAAATAGAGGCGTTTTCTATTATATTTGTATTTATAACGCTCCTCACGAGACTAGGGTTATTCCTTTGAAGAGCGGCAACAACTGGGTCAAGCTGATCCTAGTAGATGCCAATGTCCATCGTTTGGCCAATAAGCATTTCACCCTCAAGAATTTTAATTACCTCTAAAAATACAGCATCAGTTCGGTGCACATTGGTTAACTGGGCTGATACTGGATTAGAGAACCCATGACTACATGACACATTCGCTCGGAGACCGTTGCTCACTCCCAACTAATGTAACGAAGTTATATATATATATATATATATATTTATCCAGAAGCACCACTAACATGCGGACCTTGGCAATAGTTATTGAGCATGTGACAAGATGAGTTTCAGTCTTATGTTAACACTTAGCTCGTAACAAGCTGACTGCATCGAAAGAAGAATCAGCTGGTGGAAATGAAACAGAGTCAGCTGGTGGAAATGAAACGGAGTCATCTGCATTGAAATCAATAGTCGTGGATGAAGTTTCTGTGAATGTGCCGTCCGCAGAAAACGATGTTGTAACAAACTGCAACGCTGAAACCGGCTGTGCTAATGAGGCCGATGATACAGATTCGGTGAACGATGATTGGAAGGTGGTGGTCTCCAAGGACACTACCAAACGTCTACAAAAGCTAAAAGACCAAATCGGCGCTATCCGCTCTAAGTCATTCAGTCAACCTAAAGGCCTCTTTCGTGTAGTTATTGCGCGAAGAGGTGTGAAATCTGTTGACGGGGTGAGTGTTTCTACAAGCGAGCCGTTCATTGATAGGCTACTTCTGTTGTGTAGTGAGGTGCACAGACTCTACCCAAACGCAAAACCAGAGTCGAAAGCTGGCATTTATGTCTGGTTCAACAACATTGATGAAGCACACGCGGCAACACAGATAACGACGCTCCTCGACATCCCGGTGGTGGCTAAATGCGGCGATTTGAATGCATACCGCGCCAGAATAAACGGAGTTGATAGAGGATTTACTGACGAAGATATTCTGTCTGCCCTTAAGGATGTTGGTGTCGTCTCAGCGAAACGGGAGAGCATTATTAGGAGATCAGGATCCACTGTCACGTCAATCCCTACTGACAGGGTCATGCTTCAGTTTAATAGGGTTCCACCGACTGACGTGTTCCTTGCTTTCAGGTCTCATAAAGTCACTATGCACGCTGGAACGCCAGTCTCATGTTACAAGTGCTTGAGGCTAGGACACCAGGCAAAATGTGTAAACTGTAGAGGCCCCCATGTGTCGTCTTCTCTGTCCTGCCCTATCCGACTATGCGAAATAGAGAAACGCAAAGCTTTGATGGAGTGTCGCTTGTTGCAACAGGTCGGATCAGAACATCCTGAGGCAACACAAATCAAAGTAGTTGACTCGCCGCAGCCGGCTATCGCACCCGATTTCTCATCCGCTCCGAATTTTGCGCCTGGATCATCCACGTCTGCGCCACCCACCTATGCTGCCGTAGTGAGGTCACTGATCGTGGAGACCTCGACTGGCCCTGACGTTCGCGTAAATCTACCGGGATCAACATCCTTCCCCAAGAAGCAGATTCCCACCGTGAAGAAGTTTGCTGCGAATACTCTTCGCAAGCCTTTCTCATTGAAGTCATCGCGCACCTCTGCTACTCACAAATCGAAGGGACGTGACTCCGGCATAATCACATCTTTGAAGCACATTACGAAGGTTCTAAAAGTTGTATCCCCAAAGGCGGCAACGCGTCTAAAAAAATTGATTGATGTTCTCACCCCGTAGTTGTCAACCCTATCGATGCTAACCTAGCATCTTTTTTACTGAGTTCTTGTTATCTTGGTGTTTGTACATTCATATATTCCTGTAAATGCATTGTGTAAACCATATTAGCCAAAACAGCACGCCTAATATTAAGGCATGCGAACTTTCGAACAACGTTAGACTAAATCACACTGGCTTGGCACTAATCCATTTAAATGCCGGCACTGAAGGGCTAAAAAAATCAGGTCAACTGGAGTTGTTAAGCCATTTTTTAGATGAAGAAGGGGTCATGTTTGATGCGGCAGTCGTTAGTGAATCTTGGCTAAAGCATTGTGATCAGGCATCTCATTCTATAGGTGGTTTCGAACTAGTCACGTCAAACAGAGGGCAGGGAAGACTAGGCGGCGGTGTCGGCATCTACGTGCGTTCCACCTGCAGTATCTTATCTTCTCGCTCAGTTTCTAGTCATGATGGTAATGTCCAGGTGGTACGCGTACATTTAAAAAAAACGGGCAGGCCTTGAATGTTTTATTGTAGGGTTTTATTCCAATCATGTTTCGTGCAAAGACACCCTACTAAATACACTAGACGAGCTGTTACCAAATTGTACCTCCACCCCTGTCATTGTTATGGGCCACGCAAATCTACTTTCGGTTCCGCAACGTAGCGATTATTCATCATTCTTTTCCGTTAGAGACTTCACCCTTGTAGTGGATCGCATAACGAGACCCGCGTCGGGTACATGTATAGACCACATAGCTGTTTCAAATTACTCGAAGTTTACTACCATCCAGCCTACGGTTCTTGAAACTTTGCTCTTTTCTGATCATTACCCGGTTTTCCTAAGTCTTTCCGACAACTCCGCGACTACTAAGCCTTTGGAAAAGTCTGCTCTAAACCCACGTAGACGTCATACAAAGGCTAACATTGACACGCTCCTACGCCGCTTACAAGATGTCTCGTGGTTAACGGTGTATGATGCAGTCACTGTAAATTATGCATTTGACGCTTTTAGTACCATCCTGCTTCTTACATACGAAAAATAATTTGACCTTGTAGACCTTCCTGACCCTGACAGTTCGGGTAAGGAGTGTCAGTTTTCCTTCTCTCCAGGTTTACGGCGGCTGCGTCGCAAGGTTAATAAGTTGTACCGCAGACATCGTAAGATAAATTCGGTAGACACGAAGACCGCCTATTTAAACAGCCGTTGCCGCTACCTCAATGCTATCCGCGCTGCGAGGACAGCATTCTATCGGAATCGTTTTGAATTCTTGCGTGACGATTCCGCTAAACTCTGGAAATTCATCAACGGCCTCTGTGGCAGGCGACGTGACGCAGTGGACCTACCGTCCGCATTAATAGTTGGCGATGATAAAACTTTGGAAGATCCAGTAGAAATAGCAGATGAGCTAAACCGTCACTTTGCCACGTTAGGTAATAATACGGTCGCTCACCTCAAGAAAAACAGGAATCTGCAAACCTTACTTGATGAGGTCTGGAAAAGAAACAATAATGTATTTTCACTCTCTCCCGTCTCTATTTCCGAGGTTCTTGGTGTCCTCTCCAGTCTCAAGGCAAACTGGAGCCGAGGCGTCACGGGTGTGCCTGCAAAATTGTTGAAGCTATCAGCTTTTTCGATTGCAGGGCCTCTGACTTGTATTATAAATCGCTCGTTTGAGACCGGAAACTTCCCAGCACGGTTGAAGGATACGGCGGTATTTCCTCTATTCAAGAAAAAGGGTGAACGAAATCGCGCAGCAAATTACAGACCGATATCTGTTGTTGCCTATATCTCAAATTTCATTGAGAAGTTGGTGTTGTTCAGGCTAAATCTACACTTAGAGTCGATTAATTTCCTATCACCTAACCAGTTCGGCTTTCGCAGGGGTAGGTCGACTGACCTAGCGCTGGCCCACTTAAGGCAGCGGGTGTCTGATTCGGTGGAGACAAACAAGTTTTGTCCTGCGGTCTTTCTTGATGTGTCGGCTGCTTTTAGTTGTCTTGATCATTCCTTACTGTTCCAAATGCTCGCTCAGCTCGGCTGCTCCGTGCCGGCTGTTGCTTGGTTTAGGTCATATCTCTCAGGACGGAGGCAAGTGGTTCGAGCTGGGCAAATAGAATCTTCGTGGAAACAGGTTGATATTGGTACCCCTCAAGGTTCGGTTCTCGGGCCTTTTATGTTTCTTATCCTTCTGAATTTTATCCTATTAAGAATTCAGGGGCTAAATCATGGTTCTACTATAGCTTTTGCTGATGACACGACGCTAATCTACGGAGTTAATAATCGTAATTTTGATGCAGATTTGCACCAGTCTCTCCAAAATGTTGACAATACAATTAGCATTTTTAATACTTTTGGTTTAGTTGTCAATGCCGATAAAACACATTTTGTAGTTTTTCGCTCATCACCGAGGCATCAGGCATTGCCTAACAACCAACTACTCGAGCTACGAAACATTAAGCTCTCGCAGACAGCCAAGTGCCTGGGGCTCGTTCTCCAGGAAAATCTGAAGTGGCATCCCCACATAGAATATATTGCACTCAAGTGCTATGCTGTTATATCGGCGCTGCGCAGAATGAAATTGATTAGGGTCCCCACAGAGGGCTTGCTTCTGGTGTACAAGGCCGTGTTCTTACCGGTACTATGCTATGGTATCCTTCTCTGGGGTGGTGGATATGACGGAATTCTCCGGAGAGTCAGAGTAATTCAGAATGATGCACTTAGAGCAATTTTTTCTAGGAGACGGAGAGATTCGGTCCATGATTTATTTACTCTATATAGCCTACTCAAGGTGGAAAACATTTACACGCTGCGGGCTTCTATGCTAGCATATCAAATTTCGCGAGGTATTGTACCAGCGGAGATTGCGTTTCCACTAATTCCTACCTCAAATCGGACATCAGCTAGGCGTGCAACATATTTTGCAGTGCCCTCAGTGTCCTTGAAGACTAGTCAACACTCACTTGCATGCCGCCTGCCCAAAACTTGGACTAGAATTCCAAAAAATATTAGATGCCTCACATCGAAGCACCTCTTTGCTCGCGAAGTAAAAAAATGGCTTTTCATTTCACAGTCTGAATCGGGCTGATGATCTAGTTATATCCTAAATCGGGGTTATTAGTGCTTTTTATAAGGGATCATCTTTCCAAATTAAATTTGTTTTTATTTTTTCAGTGTGTTTTTACCTGATGTCGTGGTGAATTATATAGATGCTGTATGAGTGTATCAATTCACTTGCGCGTATATGTGAGCGCGTGTTGCCTCACCTAATGCTGTACATTGTAACAAACGCTGTATAGACATCCTGGTGATGATGCTTATTGTGACTATGTATTGTGTAATTGTGCTTATTCAAAGCATTCTTTGAAATATTGTTGAGTGTGACTTTTGTCTCGGTGATTGATTTATTTTGTTACCATTTTTATTTACCGAGAACTTAAGCATTGCAAAATGCAGTTCCGTTGAATAAACCACGTTTGAAACTTGAAAAACTTGAAACTTGAGCTCATTGGCGCCATGTTTATTGCAGATGGCGATCTTTTTCCAGCGTTCCAACAACCGCCCAGGACCGTGAAGATTTTATCCGCGGATCTTGCTAAACCGTGGCCGTTGTATCTACAGAAGCAACATGTTATTAACGGTGAACTAATCGCTCGTTTTGGCGGAGGCAGTGATCTTTTCAATGAAACTGGAGACCGCGTGCTTGATAAGTACGTTTTTAAGCAACTACGAAGACTTTCTCCTGCTAAGGAGAGATATACACCATGCAACTCACAAACACGGTTAAAAATTAGTTTTTTGTTTAGATCATATATAAAGCATGTATTGTAGCCCGCGTGTTAGTTCAAATTGTCTTTCTTACAAACAGTGTATTAAGCAATATTTATTTTTGTAAGAAATCTCTTCTGCAAGGTAGAGTTTGTTAACTGCTACAGAATGTTCTACTCTCTGACTTCTCCAGGTGTTTTTGTCCAAGACCGACGCACATAAAGGGGACGTTCGACGCAACTCTGTTGTACAACTACTTCAGTAATACTAAGGGTGGGAAGTTCTATCCGATGCCAGTTGTGTTTAGCCTACCGCACTTCCTTCACGCGGATTCTTCATTGTTAGTCAACGTTAGCGGTCTGCATCCCAATGAAAAAAAACACAGCTTCTACCTTGACGTTCATGCTGTAAGATTTGTCATATAATTTTATTGAATTATATACCTTTTTTATTTATTAATCAGGTGGACAGGAATTTGAAGCCAGCACCGGATTGACTCGGTTATAGCAGACAGGTGAGTCCTTAGCCCGTATGCATTGAACCAATGATCGACGCAGCGTTTCCGTGTTTAGATTCTGCCGGTATCCTCTGTAGCAGAAGCTGCCATGCCCTCCTATCATCTGTTGCCACAGTGACTTTGGTTCCCAGCCCTGCGAGAAAACCCCTCGTACTTTTCTCCATTGTACTACATATCGGTCGAACGATAAAGTTTGTTCCAGTTTAGTCACTCGTTTCGTGGTAGTGACATGGGTAAGCACCAGGTGGGGCAGTCCCTGATATCAATCTGTCTCGGCGCTTTAAAGAAACGTACGACTAGATCTCCCAATTGCCTAAGCTGAACGTTTTGGAAAATCTGGAGGGTATTTTGCAAGTTTCATGGAATGAGTTGAGCAAGTCCTTTTTTGGCATAGGCAGCATAGAAGGTACATCAGCCTCGGGGTTGACAGACTCGCGCGTAGCATGCGAGAAAGCTGCTCCCTCACAACACCACGGGAGCCGCCACCCTCCCAACTACTGGTGGAACAAAGGGATCGCAGCTGCCCGCAGGACTTGCATTAGACTAAATAGGGTTTTCACGAGCGCACGCAGCTGGTTAACGCAAAGAAACCGACGGGTGGGATTTTACGGGGAGCGAGAGACCGCAAAAACTGAATCCCAATTCACGGAGTACAAGGCTGCTCGATCGAGACTCCGAGGACTCATCGCCAAAAGTAAAGCCCGAGCGGAGAAAGAGCTGATAGACGCGGTGGAGAGCGACGTATGGGGCCTGCCGTACCGAGTAGTTATAGCCAAACTCCGGAGACCTCCCCCGAAACTCCCCCCGGATGTGCTGCGGGAGACTGTAACCGGTCTTTTTCCGGCACAGCCGCGGAGAGAAAACGAGGAGTTCTCGGTCACCCCGGAAGACATTCCGGAGATGACGCTGGAGGAGGTCGAACAAGCCCGGAATCGGTTGGCGCCGGTAAAGCGCCCGGCCTAGACGGAATTCCCCCAGAGGTAGCGAGGTTACTGGTCAAAAGGTGGCCTAAGGTCTTCCAAGACCTTGCCAACAAGCTTCTGAGAGAGGGGAAATTCCCGAGGCTGTGGAAAAGGGCAAGCCTGGTTCTGATCCCCAAACCCGGGAGGAAGACGGGGCCTTCGGCTTACCGGCCCGGAAAAGAACGCCCTATCAGATGCTCAGTACGGTTTCCTGAAAGGCAGATCCGCATTAGGGGTTCTAAGGAAGGTTCTGAAACGGGCGGGTGAGGAGACTATGAAGACCCCTAAAACAAGGGGATTCGTGCTCCTGATCCTACTGGATCTCAAAAATGCCATGACCGGTCAAAGCCAGAGCTGTGCAGTACGCCAACTACCCATGCCAACAGTCGCACCAAGTGTTAAAGTTATTTTGTTTGTTTAAATAAGTGTGTGTACGCATATCACTTTTTGATAACAGGGGAGCATGGTAACTTATATTGCACTCCCCCGTTTTTCTTGGTTATGGGTTGAGCTTCCCCTACTTTTACATCCCTAGTCCCTCCTAATCGTTCTCGCTCCATTACCAGATAATCTGCCGATTATCATTTTTTCCCGTGTATCCGACAAACCGTTGTTTCAAATTCTTCGAAGTAAGCGTGCTGCTTGTGTCTGACACACCTGTTCTCGCATCCGCTAACAGCCTGCTGCCTTTTGTATCTTCATGTAACCAATCTACCCTACCCATTTCCAACTTCATATTCCCGAATACCTCTACCTCCGTCGAATGATTTCATCCTACCTGGATGACAGAGGCTTGGTTGCAGGGGGGCAGGAGTACGAGGTTACTGCCGGAGTCCTACAGGGTTCGATTCTAGGACCCGTGCTCTGGAACATAGCTTACGACGGGGTGCTCGAGATCCGAGGTCTCCCGTATGGGGTGGAGACGTTGGCGTACGCCGATGACCTTGCACTCATGATAACGGCCAGGACCGAAAGAGCCCTGGAGAGCGCCGCCAATGAGGCCTTGTCAATGGTGTCCGAGTGGATGGAGTAAAGTACCTTGGAGTCATGCTAGACACTGAACTGACCGGATCGCCACACGTTAAGTACGTGGCCGAAAAGGCCCAGAGGGTCTCCCTGAACCTGGCGCGGATCATGCCTAGGGTCGGTGGGGTGGCTGAGGTGAAAAGAAGGCTCCTGGCCTCGGTGGCCGAATCAACGACGCTATACGCAGCCCCAGTCTGGGGGGACATGGCAATGCGAACGGCGAAAAATAGGGGGGCGCTAAGGTCAACCCAACGAACGCTGGCAATCAGGGTAAGCCGGGCGTATCGAACAGTCTCGACCGAAGCTCTCCTGGTCCTAGCCAAAATGCTGCCATGGGACCTCCTAGTGACTGAACGAAGTAAAATGTTTCTAGACGAAGGTCTGGATCTCACCAGGGCCAGGAGTGCCACCATATCGGCCTGGCATGAGGAATGGGCGCAGGTAAGACCCGGTGTGACCACAAGGAGCTGGACCAAGAGTCTGATACCGGACCTCAGGGTATGGCATGACCTCCGACACGGGGAGCTTTTTTACTGGACGACTCAGGTTCTGACCGGACACGGCCAGTTCCAGAGCTACCTGTCAAGGATCAAGAAGGCCATCAGCGATATTTTTGCATACTGTGCGACTCTGGAGAGACGGACAACGTAGAGCATACTGTTCTGCGGGGTGGGGCTCTCAGGGAAGCACGGGACGCAGCACCAACCGCTGTGAGAGGCCGACCCATCAAGGAGGTGGTCGCCCATATGATGACTTCGGCGGAGGCATGGAGGGGGCGACGAACTTGTTCGATGCCGTTTTGACACTCAAGACAGCCAAGGAAACGGCCAGGCGGGAGAGGTTTGAGCGGGTCTCTCAGGAGAGTGGTCGAGACGAGGAGCCGAGGGAGGGGGGAGGGGGTGGGGAGCAGCCAGGCCCTCAGGGTCTCGACGCACCCTCACAGGACGGATTACAAAATAGCATCCCCCTATACAACCGCAGGTAGACATGCGGGATGATAGTCAGGGATAGAGCTGATTGAAGGATAACGGCAGAGACGCCTCTCCCACGGCTTCGATGTAATGCCAAAGTAATACCGAGCCTGGGGGGGTGGGGAGGAATCCGGGTTTAGTGGGTTTGCGAGTTTCACACTAGTCACGCAGGCAGCTAGTGGCGCATGTGCATCATGCATTCCAGAAACCTCCCAGAACAAAAAAAAAAGCCTTAAGCAGGTGATCTCATTTAAATGTGCTGAAGGCGTTCTTGAAGTCTAGATGAACGATCACCAAATATTTTTCTGAGTAGATAGTGAAGCTAATCTCCCGAACGGTTTCGATTTTGGTCTCATGTGGTCTAAGCTAAAGCTTACGCCGACAGCGGAAAATTCGATACCCGTGAAGGTAAGATTGGCAACATTGGGCATTATGATATCTGTCCTGATGTTTTCGACTGCATCTAAATAATCTCAGGTCACTCGTTCCTGATTAAACAAGTTTACCCACGAGCAATTTTAAACTTAGCAATGTAGCATATCCATGATATCAGCAGCGACATGCAAATCCACTACTCCGAGTAAAGGAGGGCTTATCCATTTTGTTGTGCCGGGCTGTATCAATGCACACTTTAGTAATTTTTTATTACGTAGTTTGTTGTCAGCTGAGCTTAGATTTTCTGTCTGTTCTCTATAAGAGGTCTATGCATGGGGCTACATTATAACACGCTGCAGTGCAGAACAAGACTCATCGCAGGGTCAGATACACGATCAAATAATATTAACTAATAGATGGTGATGCACAATCTCTTTTAATGAGACATTTGTCATTCCTGTTTTCTTTCGATTAAGGCCGATCATAGTGCACTTCGGCATTAGTCTTGTTTTAATTTTAAATCATGAACATCAGTTTGATTGGCCGGACCAGGCCTTGATTCCACAACGCCCCGAATGCAAGGCAATGATCTTGCCACTAAGCTACATTGCTCGATGTAATACATATTTTCTTTAAAATGCCGCCAAGATTACGCTGAACGACCTACAGATGATCTAGAATGTTTATCCCTATGATGAGTTGTATTAAGTTAGTATTGGCTTATACTAAACAATTATGCCTACTTTTGACTAAATATCTTACATCTAAATCACTACATTTCCCCAGAGGGCTAGGTAGCCGTGATATATATATATATATATATATAGGGAGAGAGAGATAGGGGAGTTGGAATCGCGAGCGAGAGAGAAAACTGTTTCGTTTAGTAGTGCGCTCTGAGCCTTCGTTGAGAGCGAGTAGTTTGCTCTGTCGTTTGAAATGTTGCTAGACTAAGCATTGTCTTAGGCGAGTTTTGTTGTTGTTTTTATTGTTGTTGTTGTCGTTGTCGTAGTTGTTGTTGTAGAGTCTTCAGAGTTAAATCTTTAGTTTTGCAGTTTATTGGGTCATCCGGAATAATGCTGAGAATTTGTTGTATTATTGTCACAATCAAGTGATTGTGGTAGTTTTCAGAGTCGATCACTGTTTTTAATTTTTAGTGGGTTATCTAGGATCTCTATGCTGAGGGTTTGCTGTAGCCATGTCACCACATGAGGTATATGTTGGACCTCTACGCATGTTTGCAGAGGCGTTTTTGGGCGTATCACGTACATAAAATTAAAAGGCAAATGTCCGGTTTGAAGTCGCTCTCTCCGCAAACGTAGACGGTGACGTCACAGGCTCTATACGTTTCTAAAATGTCTTCATTAAAGGACACGCTGTCTATTGCTAAGGTTTTTTGCTACATAGTTCCAGTGCAAGTGTATCGGATGAATTTTAAAGCAGACCTAGTAAACGCTTCGATCGATGCTTTGGAAATCTGCCAGGATTGCATACGGCATGATTATCGGTGGATATTACTTTAGCAGTTGGGTTTTTTTCTGGAAGATTTCGGGAATGCACAATGCATATGCGTCACCAGCAGCCCACGTGACTAGTAGGATTCACAAACCCACTAAACCCAGATTCACCCCCATCCTCCCTGGCTCGGTAGTACTCGGTATTTCGTCAAAGTCATGGGAGAGGCATTCCTGCCATCTCTTCTTGACTTAGCTATGTTTTTGCCTGCCTTCCTGCATATTCCCATGCATGCCAAGATATACACCGTCCTGAAGGAGTGCGTCAATAGCTTGAAGGTCTAGCTGCACTTCTACCCCTTATCTCCCTCTGCTTCTTGTATCGACAATACTCCCGAGGCTGCCGCGTGAACTTCTTCCGCCTAGCGGTTTTTTGTTGGTTTGAGCGTTCATTAGCGTCGAACAGGTCCGTTGCCTTCGTTCACGCTTCCGTCAATGTCATCATATAGCTCTACTTCTCTGATGGGGTGGCTCCTCACTGCCGGGAAGCCCATGCATCTTACTTCCCAAAGAGACAATGTAGGACAGTGTGTTCGCCGACGACGCCGACGCCGCCCATCTCTCCAGATTCACATAGCAAACGTATGTCCATAGTGGCTTTCCTTATCTTAACTATGTAACTCTGGAACTGGCCATGACCGGTCAAAGCCAGAGCTGTGCAATACGCCAACTACCCATGCCAACAGTCGCACCAAGTGTTAAAAGTTATTTTGTTTGTTTAAATATGTGTGTGTACGCATATCACTTTTTGATAACAGGGGAGCATGATAACTTATATTGCACTCCCACGTTTTTCTTGGTTATGGGTTGAGCTTCCCCTACTTTTACATCCCTAGTCCCTCCTAATCGTTCTCGCTCCATTACCAGATAATCTGCCGATTATCATTTTTTCCCGTGTATCCGACAAACCGTTGTTTCAAATTCTTCGAAGTAAGCGTGCTGCTTGTGTCTGACACACCTGTTCTCGCATCCGCTAACAGCCTGCTGCCTTTTGTATCTTCATGTAACCAATCTACCCTACCCATTTCCAAGTTCATATTCCCGAATAGTTCCGTTAAACTAGTTGTCTTTAAATTGACGCCCGCCGTTTCTAAAGTGTGCTGCCTTCATCCTATTTTTAATTTACCCACGGAATACAGCAAAGCCTATCCATTGTTTCCAACTGAGTACTATCTGCCCTGTCGCAAATTTCTCTATTCCGTCTTATTTTGTTTTCACTCCCATTATCATTTTACACACTGTATATTATTAATTCATTGCCCATTGATGAATGCCCCCTAAATCTACTACTATACCTCAATTTACTTGGCACTTCCTCTTATAAATTTAGGCATTCCACCCTCTTCTTCAAGAAACTCTCGTCTATTGTACAATTGAAAAGGCACCCTAATAAAAACCTGATTAACTTTTTCTAAATACCTTCTAAGTTATTTCATAAATTTACTATGTTCTAGAAGAGCGTCTGCAAATTTCAGCCCTGCTACATACATTGGATTCCAAATATCCTTTATAATCTCAAATTTATTGGACTCCCATAGACTTTTGCACCTTACCGAGTTTGCACCTGTCTGCTTGCTTAATTCTTAACACCTCTTCGGTAGGCCTGGGCCGGAGCCCAGTTTGGTCAGCGGCAGGTAAGCGTATCTTCACCGGGCCGAGAACTGGCCTTAAAGAGCAGTCTAGTCATAAATTCAGTAATATTGGCGTGCATGTCATGCATCGAGGCCGTCCTTGGTGGGATGCCATCCGATGTGAGTTTCTCTGCTGCATATAAAATCTCGTCAGCCGTGGCGTGTGATGCCTGCTGGGAAAACAGCGTATCCATATTAATGGTAGACAGTTATCGAGAGCACTAAGAGTCAAAACCTTAAAGTAGTAGTAAGTAAAGTGTGTGTTTGTGCCCAAATGCATAATTAACGACAACGACAGCAATGATTGCATGCGCTATGCCTGCAGAAATAATGCATTCTTCGTAGATACAGACGGACAGTCAGTATCGACCAGTAATCATATTGAAAGTTAGGTGCTAAGCCGGAGTCAACATCTAGTCTTATTTATGCCTGGTGTAATATTACAGAAGTAGCGAATAAGATGGTATCGACTCGTCTTAAAATCTCCTATATGCAATTATCTAGTTGCTTACTACGCCAGATAAACACAGTTGATAAAGGTTTTACTGAAGAGGATATTCTGTCAGCGCTTAAAGAAGTCCGTGGTCTTGAACGAGCAGTGTTTTTCCTGTAAGCGCTTAATAGAACGGGTTCTGGAGCATGAGCCGCGACAATCTCAGCCAATACAACCGGGGCAACAAACAAGAGCGAAGTCATGTCAATGTCGATTAAAATTCTCACTTCGACGTGTCGTTTTGGTTGCTCGGCTAATGACAAGTACTGAACTTTGTTGTTTTTATAGTGGCTGCTTTGGTCTATCCTTTTTTGTGAGACTTTTATGTTTCAGCCTAGACTTCACGGTATTCTCGCCGTCTCTAAAAGAAATAAGTGTGTGCAAAAATTCTGTCGTTTAGTGAACTCCACTCAGTTCATCTGATCCTGGTTGTGGCGAGCGTGCATTGTCAACGAAGGTTGCGTGCTATTATTGTGGTGAACCAAATCCTGCTAAACATCTATAATCTTGATGCAACTGTTTTTTAAAGTGAAAATACAATGTCACCTACGAAGACAATTTGCTTGATATTGTTTTTTTATTATCATGACGGCCTGAATACGACTGCCTCGGCTGCAAAGACTTTTACGAATCACAAACGAGCCGTTTTCCGCGGTGAATACAATAAAGTAACCGTTTTTCCGTAGATCATTACAGACATTTCACACTCGTTATAGAAAAACGTAGTCTGTGCATGTACCGTTGACTAAAGTGACATGATGTGTAAACAAAAAATGTCTGAATGTTCCTTGGAGATCCAAAAATATGTTCTTAATGACTCAACATATAACGTCGCTTGGGCGTCTTTATAATAAGTTCTTGAAGAACCATTCATTTTCTGGAAACTAATAAAAGTGGTTGCGATTGGACGGGCTTCTACACCTAAATGTTCTTTGTCCCAACGAAAGCTTTTGTCGGTTAGAATGTCGTCTGTATTTTGCGCTGTTTTCATTGATACACTAAATGTAGCTAAATTAAGTAAGCTCATGCGTTAGGTGCCTGGTGCTGTGTCCTCTATGCTATAGAAAAACTAACTAAATGTCCTATGTGTGGTGCCTACATCATGTTTTAAAAGAAAAATGTATGTTGTCCTTGCTAAATCTTTGGGGGGGGGGGAAGGTTGTTAACACCAGATTCTAATAAAATATTTTTTAATTTAATATTTAATTGTAGGGTTACAGGAAAATGTGAAAAATAATAATTATAGTGAGTAGTTGCCTTCTGCCACAGGTGAGACCTGGTCCGTATGCACAACGAATTGGCCGGACCTTTCGTAATAATGCTTATTTCACAGACATTGCATTCATGTAATAATTACTATTGAATTGGCTTTGGGGTAATGCTGTGCATATAAATTAGTTCGCCAACTTGGACGCATTATCTCCCTACAAAGAAAGCTATTAGAGATTTAGTGTTATTGCTTAATTAATTTAGTATGTAGATCAGTCTTAAATAGCAAACCACTAACTATATTGTATAAGACTCGCGTATTATATATGTGTGTTTATCCTTTCAGAGAACCGGTTTGACAGTTGACCTGCGGAAAAGAATGCAAATTAACATGAGGCTAACCCCTTTACCAACCGAGCCGGTGCCAGACATAATCTTTCCTGTCTTTTGGACAGAAATTGTATGTGCTTCATTTACTTTAAAATTACACTAAATACGAAAATTAAAGCCCGTGCATTAGTGCCTAATAAGTAACCATGTCTTCGATAAATGAATCTAACTTTTTTTTTCTATTTGTGTTATAATTATATATGCAAATTTATTATGCTCATAAGTGTCTTATCCTGTAGTGTCAATTGGCAGAAGGAGACTCGTGAGATCAGCAATGTTTGAGGTTCCATGGGGAAGACCACATAAGACAAATCCTGAGACTTGCGAGAGACGCTCACGCGGAGAACGAAATTGGACTGCTGCTCCGAACAATATATATATATATATATATATATATATATATATATATATATATATATATATAGTTGCACATATGGATTATAATTTAGAAGAATATATATAATGCTTCACGACGTTGCTGCTTGTCAACCTAGTTGCTCCTTCTGCGCGCCGTAGCCGCTCTATCGCTCATGCCCGTGAGGAAGTACTGCCCGCCCCCTGGCGGGAAGGTCCGGGTCCATCCAGTCTCTTATAGTTCCGAGCACTGAGGTCGCGTTACCTCTTCGGATCTCCAGGGCGTTTACCGTCGTCTCCTGAAAGCCCAGTGGTTCCAGGACGCAGGGAATCCCTGTACTCCGCAGCGATCTTGCAAGTATTTCATTGAGGGCAGTGTGTCTTGGACGCCGGCCCGCTGCGTGAGCGCAAGACAGGCCGTGTCTGGCGATAAGGAATTCAAGGAATAGGCATTCACGGCGAAAATGACCTCTCTATCAAACGAAAATTGTTTTCGGCAAAGTTCGAATTTGGGGCCTGCAAACAAGGAGAATAAAGATAAGTTCCGTGTAGCCAAAGCAACAGTCGTGTCAGCGCTAGACGCCACGTACGGTCTCTTCCGTCAGCCGTAAAGCCTCCGGAGATCCCATAGAAAATTGCATTAATTCCCATAATTGTTTGTTTTGTGCAAAAAATGTCTCCCTTAAGTGTTAGGTGGGATCCAGCTTACATGAATAACAACACAGAAAATAGGGTAAATAGAGTAACAATTGAGATCCTTATTTATGAATGCTTGTCACTGCGACCCTGCAGGCGAGAGGCGGAGCGTTGCCATAAAGTGAAGGATGACTTTTGAGCGCTAATGTCGATCGTTTTATTTGTAACTTTTGTACAAACGGTTCAGACATGTGAAATAGTATGTTTATCCAATTGGTTGATAAGTAGCCCTTCGATGGGTAGTCAAACAAAATTATTCGCTTTGAATCCAAAAAACAGTGCCTCCAACTTTCTTCTTATCTTTCTGGCTGACGAAGTAATCTTCTCCTCAGGCGCCGCCGCTTGTTTTAACTGCTGTTTCGACTTTCTGCGCATCGACAAACACAGTTGCGAATTGTTCCTTTATGTGTGTCTTTGATGAGGTCACAATGGCCAGCAATCGCATCTTCTGTGCTCTCAGGTTTTCTTTGCTTGCTTTTCTGCAGTATATTATGCATCTCACCTACTGAGGTGCTCCTAGTATTAATCGCAGGTACTTCACACGGTTACCAACTCTGGTGCAATGCCTATTACCTCATTGATTGTGCCAGGCGTTAAACATATTTACAACTGCTGACATCAATGCCAGTTTCCTTGCAGTCATTTAAGAACGTCCAAAGATTTGAACTCCGCCACAGGCAACAAATATGCCACTGTGCTCCTTCATTATGGCTAGAGGTCTCGAGGTGTTAAAAATTGACGAATTTGATAGGCATCCGCAACAATAATAACGTCTGCATCAGACGGAATTTTTCCCCAAGTCTGGATTTGAGATTTAGTAATAAATGAAACTTTTTTTGATGGCGCCGCAAAAGCTATCAATCGCAACCTCTGTGCGCTCAGTTTTTATTTTTGATTCTTTCATGCAGTATAATGCACATCTCACGTACGGAGATGGTTCTTGAATTAATCTCAGCCACTTTATTCACACAAGGGTCAGGTGTTCGATCTAAACGGTGCGGACGTGTTTGTGTGTGGCTCTTGGAAAGTACTGCTAAATCTAGAATTTGCCGAAGAAATCCTTAAGCATACACGAGCTTAGCAACCTCTGAGACTAGTAGCATCGACTAGCGAAAGCTCTGCTGCTTACTTTGATGCAAATTAACTATACGTGCAGTGTCTATTTAAACAATTATCATCGTCATCAGCACCACTCAGCTTCATCATCACTTGCCAGCATCTTTGATCTCATCAGCACCCCACAGCCATCGCCATCATCAACTTTATCATCGTAAGCTTCATCTTCACTATCATCACCATCAGTGTAATCGGTGTCTTCACCACTATCCTAATCGTCATCATCATCCGTGTGCTCTACTTTTTTATCTGCTACCACTTTCAGCGACATCATCATTAGTACACTTTCACCATTTTCGTCATCATCATCATCTATGTGTTTTACCTTCTCCATCAGTCAACACCTTCAGCGTCATCATCATTAGTACACCTCCATCATCAGTATCACCCTTCACCTCAATTAACCATCACCCACAGTCATCATCATCGCTGCCACCGTCACCACCACCAGCCATCATCACTAAAATTATCATTGACATCGCTGCAGCTTCTATCCTCGTTACGTCATCATTATCGAACGCTATACTCAGCGTTATAATATCGAACACCATACTCAGCGCGGCCTGCGACCGCCTGTAGTCAAACAACACATCAAAGGCAAAGTTGAAAAACCTCGATTTACTAGAAATGGAGAACTCGTTATTGCAGTGGAAGACGAGGTTGACAGAGGTACTTTGTTATCGCTGCAAGAGTTGGCGGGAGTTAAGATATCTGCGAAAATAAGCGGAGCTCGCTCCTCCGTAAAAGGCAAGATTTCGGGTGTGCATCCTTCTATATCCGAAGCAGCCATATTAGCCTCTCTCACATCGTATGGAGTATCCGAAGCAGTCCGAGTGAAAACAAAGAATCCAAGCGCCAATGTTGAAACGGCAACGAAGCATGTTATTCTGACCTTTGCGGGCAACAACTTTCCAGCAGAGGTCCGCCTGGGACTTAAACAACACGGGGTCATGTTGTACCGCGAGCCAATGCAATGCTTCAGATGCTTTAGCATGGATCATTTAGTCACAAGCTGTAAGATGACAAAGCCGAGATGCCGAAGGTGCGGGTCACAAGAGCATTTAAGGAAAGACTGTAAGGCAGAAGCCCGCTGCTGCCTGTGCAATGGTTGCCACCTGGGGGTCCTGCCCACATAGGTTGCGCCGCATGGAAATGCTAACTAAAACGTCGCGAAACATAAAACAAGGGCAGACGGAAGTCCCAAGTATTCCACTCTGCGCTCCAGTAGCCTACGTACACGAGTCGGCGATTTTTT
The DNA here is from genome assembly GCA_003439945.1 of Dermanyssus gallinae. Classification (NCBI taxonomy): domain Eukaryota; kingdom Metazoa; phylum Arthropoda; class Arachnida; order Mesostigmata; family Dermanyssidae; genus Dermanyssus; species Dermanyssus gallinae. Next base: position 2,377,879 of record QVRM01004188.1, on the reverse strand, counting down.
CTTGCAATGCGAGCGATTTAAAAAAAAAATCTGGCGTAAGGATATCATCTGGACGACCGGGGCGAGCCTCATCTGTAGTTGATGTCCGACGACATCTGAATTTATTAATTTAAGAATAGACGGTTGTCAACACTACTGTATCATCTCCGCAATGGTCATATTCTTCGGTTTTAATTTGCACAACCGTCTATTTTAAAATAAATAATGCTTAATGACAATACGAAATGTTAGCTTCCTTATGTTTACCACTTTATATTGTTATGTAGTACTAATATTTATTGTGAACGAAATTCAATTCAATTCAGTATTTCACCACAAAATGGGTACACAGTTGATTCATGATTCACAATGTGTCATAATGTGACACTTGGGTCTCACAATATCCAGTTAACTTTATATGATAAAGACGTGCAGCAATTTTTTGTACATAAAAGTATATGAGAGCGTCCAATACCGTATTCTCCATAAGTGTTACAAACACAGTCTTCAATATTAAAACAGTTGGGCTTCATGCACATGTGATGGCGATACCCGTGCCTAGTTGTTCGGCAGATTAGCGAACGGTGCATAGCTTTTTTCCACCTCTGTGAACAAAAGGCCGGGCCAGCGGTATCGCTCTCTGCCACAAAATTTAACTTTCTGTTTTCTCTATAGGCTTGATATAAATCTATAATGTGCGCTGTAAATGGTGTGTTTTTAAGTGCCAGGTCTTTAATGAGTGTTATCTTTCCGCACATCTCTATGGCAAGTGTTGTCGATGCGCATTTTGGAAGCCGTAATATACGCTTAATTTGGCAGGCCTTCAGTCTTTCCAGACTTTTTCAATAGCTTAGGGTCAGGTATAGTGCAATTGTAGAAAGACAGTATGTTGCTACAGGGAGTACTTTGATTTAAAATAAATTTATAGCTGTTTTTACGTCATGCATTTTTCTAACAAAAACATTGCAGACGTAGCTTTTGCTTGTATCTCCTCGATATGTCTGCTAAAAGAGAGTCTAGTGTGACGCTTAAATACGAGAAATGGCTAATTCATTTGAGTGGAAAGCATTATTCCTAACACGCATCGCACTCTCACATTCGAGCGAAGAACTACAGCAATATGTCACCCGTATCGTAAACCCCGACGGTGAAGTAAAAGTGACAGAACTGACTGGGTTGAACCAGGCATATTACAATAGTTTTCATATTCAAGTCAGAGAGGAGAAATTGCAAGAGATACTTGATCTTGCGGTTTGGCCAGAAGGCAGTCGCTTCCGCCCCTATCGTGGCCAACTAAAACCATATAAGAGTATACAGCGTAAGAGAAGGGGGTCGGGCATAGGCGAAAAACGAAGCAGGCTAGACGAGTCCTTGCAGCTCACCCCGATTTGACTAGACTCCCGATTAAGTAACTCGCCAAGACTAAGAGGTCAGTCGAGGTGCCTCTTATGGAACGTAGAGTCGTTGGCATCACTGTATGAGACGTCAGGAGAGAACGAATTTAGTGAGCCAGAATTTATGCTTTTAACAGAGACTTTTTAACCGTCATGACACGCATTACATTTCCAAATCACAAGGCGTTCCACGGGCTAGCACTGAAATCACAGGACGACCAAAATGGGATGTTACAATAGCAGTTCGGACATCAGAGTGGGCTTGCCAAATTAAATGTACCGCCCGTCAGGTCATTGTAGAACTTTGTGACTATTATTTAGTGTGTATAATAGCCCACCCAACAAGAAGACTGCAGATATAATACAAGCTATTGGTGATTGTCTAAGTTATTGTAAACTCGCGTAAAAACGTTACAATAGCAGGAGACCTAAACGTCAACCTATTAAAAGATGACGCGCGCCAGGCGGGCTTTATGGTGGGTATTACTGAAATTGGATTGAACATCGAGAACACCCTTATTGATCCAACCTCCATTTGTTGGAACGGCAACAGTGTAGTAGATGTTGTACTATCTACAGCCGCCAGCCAGGAACGCAATTTCAGGTCTATTGCCTCAGCACATCGCAAGCACTGCAAAGTGACATTCGACCTATTACGCCCCGAACCTCACAAGACAATTGAAGATCAACAACAGCTTAGTCGAATACTGATCACAAACGCGCTAGAACAGGCCCTTAAGTCACTACAATATACGTGTGATATCAGCAACGCAGAGTATATTCTTAGATGGACAATTTTCCAAGCAGCCAAGCCTAGAAAGAAAATGAAACCGCGGCTACACAAACCCTGGTTTGATCAAGAATGCAAGTGCATGAAACATATTATATGTACATATAATGACATGAGTCAATTAGGTTTACAAGAATTAGCTCTCCTAAAAAGAATATTTAAGGCCATTAAGAAAGAAAAGAGGCTCCGATACAAAGAAAAAACAGAGAATGCGTCTTATACAAGACAGCGTATCCAGGCCGTGGCTTCTCCTCCCGACACATCCGGCCACAGGTAATCCACTAGTTAATGACATAGAATGGACGACACATTTCACAAATCTTCTCAGCGGTGAGACGACTCTCCCAATGAGAGACCGCGGATCTGAGTTTATCCCTTTTACAGAAGCCGAAGTAAGACTAGCAGTTACATCAAAGCAAAAAAAACAGGTCAGCGGGGCCAGACCAAATCGTGTACGAGCACTTAAAGCGCAACATAAGTATGTTATGCTCCCCATTAACGAAACTTTACAATATGTGTTTACGCGAGGGTAAAATACCAGATGAGTGGAGAAAAAACTACTTACCTATATATAAGGGCAAAGGAGATGCTACAGACCCAAGATCATACCGAGGCATCTCCTTAACAAGCATGATGTATAAAGAGCTCACTTTGCTCATCGCCTCGAGGCTCTACGAGCGCACAATCGGTGAACTTCCAACTGAACAACACAGATTTCTTCAAAAACGCTCGACTGCAGACGCTTTGAAGTTTGTACTGAACCATGTAGAAGAACGGAAGGCTCAAGGGGAAATGATTTACGCAGCATTTGTTGACTTTAAAATCTTTGACTGCGTACCCAGGGATCGCCTTTTGCAAGTCATTCACAGCAGATACACAATTACGGGTCCGATGTATAAACCTTTTGCATGACATATTAGTTTATAACCACATCTTTATTAAAAACGGCGACCATTACGTCAGGGACCCAATCATACAGAGAACCGGTGTCCCCAGGGAGACTCTGTAAGTCCGTTTCTGTTCATCCTATTCGTGGCAGGTCTGACGTAAATTCTACGAAAAGTAAAAGCACCACTATAAACAAGACAAAAGTCCTACGTTTCAGTCGCGGAGGAGCATATGCCGCCGCAGATCGCCGTATAAAGATAAACGGCGCCGCTGTAGAGCTAGTAAGTTACTTCTCATACTTGGGAGTTACGCTAACTTTAAGACTCTCGTTTGGAAGGCACATAGAAGAAAAGCGGCCCATAGCAACGGCAGCTAAAATGCTTCTTGGAGAACTTCGTGACACTGACCTAAAATTTGCCGTCAACCTTTTTAAAATAAAAATTGCACCATTAGTTCAATATAGCTTACAAGTGATTGCGCCTCACCTTAAGCTGACAGACCTTAAAACATCGATCGAGTTAAGATCTGCTTTATGAAACGTGCACTTGGACTACCTAGGAACGCATCGACACTAGCGTTAGCACTATGTCGAGTGAGAACCTTTACGGAGGACAGCATATCTGACAGAATACCATTTAGTGCAGATGCCTTGGATCGATACCTAGTCTTTAGAGAAGAAAGAAATATTAATTTTGTAATGCAGAACTATACTATATACTATATAAATAAATAAAAAAAATTTACTATATAAACTAGAATGCAGCGTTCTCCACAGATAAGTGGAAAAGGCTCTACAAACAAGTCAGACCCTGTTGTGTAGGATAACCTGGCATGGTTATCACCATTATATATGTCTGAAAGGAGCGTGTTATAAAATTGACGAATGTGTGTGCAAATTTTATGGAGAATGTAACGTCAACCGCTATCACTTGACACGATGCGCGTCAATCGCAAGTGAATTATAAGACATGCATATTACTTGTAATTACTAATGATATCGTGAATAAACTGAATGAAAAAAAATTGGAGTGGTTTTCCATAAACTGATAGACCATGAGCCCTGGCCGCGTATGACCCTCCTCTGGTAAAACGTAAGACCTTAGACTTTCTGGCGTTAATCTTGGGCTTGTTCTTTTCGCACAATTTCGCAGTTTCGTTGAGGTAAAATTGCAGAAGGTTACGAGATTTTGCTAAAAGACTAGGTCGTCGGCATAAAATGCAAAATGGGCGTTAAGATTACGCAGTAAGTCTGCGAGTCTAATTATATACAAGATAAAAAGATGTGTACTAGCTCCTAGTCTCCTCATAGTTTTTTTAAGGGGTGATAAATGCATTTACGCACTCCCGCCGACATAATGGCGGGTAGTGTGGGGCTAAACGCACGGGCAGAGAGTATATGACTTACTCAAATCCGAGCGCACTACCCACTAAAAACCACCCCCCCAGAACTCCTTCTTGGTTCGTAATTGTGAACCTTTACCTCGAGACCAGGAGGGGGGAGCCTCATGCTTCAACCCACTCCTTAGTAGGTGTGTCCCGAGCAGGTAAGACCTGCTGGGTTAAATCAGGGGGGCTCCGTGCGACGAATCGCGCCCGGCGATTATTCTCCAGCCGGATCTTTTCTCGCATGAGCCCATCGAGGTATTTTAGGCTAGCATTCCGGTTAATCGTTAAATCGAACATGTGCGTGATCGTCACGTCAAAAAGAAACCCGATAGTTTGTGTTACGGGCGTTTGTACATCGTGGTCGCCGATTTCGACACAAAATGTATTGTGCGCTAATATATTATGAACGAGGTTAAAAAGGGGGCCTGTTTTTTTAAATTTGTGCGAAGCGTGTCTAATAAACGGTCCCTAGGCAGGCAATTCGAAAGCAGTTTGAAAATCAATAAACGCAGCATATGTCATTTCCTTGTTAGAATTGTTAGAAATTCAACTGCATCTGACGTCGATCGCCTCTTTAAAAAACCGTATCGTTCTGCCGGGATTTTATCTTTTATGTAAGAATACAATCGACCAAAATAAGCAACGTTATTATTTTGTAAAGGACGCTTGCAACAATTTCGTTTAAAAGGTCCTTATCGGCAATATGACGTCTCTCGTTAAAAGATTTGTAAAGTGGGCTAACCACTCTGCGTCATTTATCAGTTGGTTTGAAGGACTGGTCTGATTGGAAGAAGTAGCCATGGTTTATTCACGCTTGCCGAAATTAACCTAACGCGATGTTGTTCTTCGTAGTACTGTCTCTTTTCTTTATTCATATTTTTAAAGAATCGTTTTAATTCAGCCAGCTGTAGGAGTTCAATTGACTTTGTGCGTTTGTACAGACAGATCACTTGCTATATTTGTCGACATTCCTTGTCGAACCACTTTTTGTGCCTCTATAGTCTCACGTTTTTTAGTTTTGTGACCATGTGAATAGACCATTTAAGCGTTTTTCAATATGGTTTATGTTATCCGTGTCGTAGGCCGTTTGTAGTGCTTGTTCCAGTATATGGACGTCCAATAAGCGAGCGGGTATGCAATGTAGACGAATTGTAAACGGGATGGGATTTGAAGATAACAGACGATTCTCGTAAATTACCTCGCTGGCTCGATCTCAGCGTGACATGATCTTTTCCAAGGAATATATATTATTATTTGCAGATTTAGGATTAGATTACTAGAACTAAATAACATACATTACAGTAAGTGCATAATATATTTATATAGATGTATATTTTTGTGACTACAATCCAGGCGAATTTACCGTCGGACGTGGTTAAACTTTTGGCCGTAATCAAGGATCGAGATATTGTTTGTTGGACAGCATTGGCTGCGTGTCTTTGCTCGCTCGCGACGTGTGCACTTTTAGGTGGTCTTCTCTGTTGAATGCCTAGATCGTGTACACTTAGAGGAAATTGCCAGCTTCAGTTGCCAGATGTGTTCAGAACGGAGTCCAGAAACGGTAAGAATAAAATATTAATTCGTCTACCGACCTGTATGCATGTGTTTATTCAATTAATTTCAAACAATATTTATTTACGGAGCAGTACTTTACAATTATTAAGCTCTCAATAAAAGCGACAATTATATTGCAATAAGACATACTAAGGAGAAATAAAATGCTTAGAACACCCACACACGCCCGACGGTAATGAGACAATGATAAAATCAACATTGTAGGCAAACGCCGATTGCATAACATAACACTAGCACGAAAAAAGCCTTTACGGTGTTATGCTGAGCTCCATAGCAGTCAGGCTCAAGAGCAGCGGAATCAAAAGCGGTAGCCGTGACAACCGCAAAGTCACTTTCTTCGAAACTAAAGAGCCGATTGGTGACAACACACAAATGGCAACGGAAGCAGCAGCGGGCACAACTTCGCCAGCAGAATTTGCCGTAGAGGCGAAGGAAGTCGAGGAAGACAACACTGGCTTTGTCACAGTCTAATGAAGGAGAAGGGCGAAACAAAGCTTCGAATGCAGAAAGACAGTGTCGAAGTGTATGCTGGGCCAGGCAGGTTTAGCGCACTGAGCGTTGCACGATCAAAATATCTGGTCAGCCTACTCACCTGGTTTTCCGACAGAAGTATATGCTGTAAAAACAGTATTTAAAATGCAGAAGCTAAAATCCCAGATCATCGAACGCAATGGGACCCTAAATAATTGAAACCTCGGCCAGCTGCATATTTAGACCCGCCCAATGCTTCCAAATCATACTGAGTTATTTTTTAATTAGTGGGCTCTCGTTCTGGAAACCGTTTACACTAGTACTAAACGGCACGACTTGTTGACTCAACTTGCCTAAAACGTTGAACAAGACGTCGTACAATACACCCGAAATTGTTCCCCAATACTTGACTTTGAAGGTTACCACGATTTAAAAAGCAGTCTTCTCTTAAATGGTGAGTAAAACATACATTGGTGAAATATTTTACTCCGGCCCATGTAGCAGAGACCAAGTTTTTTGGCGGGGATGCTACGATGTGCGTAGGGGTTAGGTAGAAGAGTCCCTTGCGTGAACACAACACCGAGTGCATCTCTCTCCAACGCAATATTTGTTTTGATGTCATCAAAGGCATCTGATATTTTTTGAAGTGATCGCTCTACACAAATACTTTTAACCCGGCTAAAGCTCTCCATTTAGTGTATATCTATGGTTTGTCTCGGAATGACCATGGCTATTTTGCTACAGCTCGCCAAATAAGGGAGGTTGTAGATATTACTGAAACCGCTTATTCTTAATATTGACTGGTAGAGGATTACTATGTGCCATCACTTTGACTCTATTTAGCCATACCATTGTATGACGGAAGCTATTAACAATCTACGCATATAAATAGACTTCGCTGTTTGAAACAGCAATAACGAACGCCGGTCTACAATTGAAGTAATATTTTTGTAAAGTGATTTTTTATGAAGGTTATGCCTGATATAGCCATCCCGATCGACATGTTGTTCACATTCCAGACACTAACATTTTACATATATTATATAAAACACATACAGTGAATAAACACGGACAGCTTACTCTAGAACAATGATTAGTTGCATACATAACGAGCCATAAAGGCAAATCTGCAGAACTGTGTACGTGCAAACTTTGTCACACTTTATAACAGAGTTAACATCACTTTAATACCATTTTGTCAAATATTTTATAGGCGTTTAACGGGGAAGGTACTTTAATCCTGAGAAAATTAAAACGCGTTAATTCAAATTGATTGACTGATTATTATTCGGCTAGCGTGTAAACCTAAATATAAATATTTATTATTGTTTGCCAACGTTTTATGCTTCAAAGTTTTTACAGTAACATGCTCATGCGTTACAGTGTAAGTGTTACGGCTACATTGGGAATAAATATATGATTACTCCTTTTCAAAATAAACTTTGCGGCATTAGTAACCACTGATTGCCTTCAAATAGTATGCTAGCGTTCAAAATATTTTCGCATCCAGCAGCAAATTTATTTTTGAAACTGAGTACCCAATCCATTGTTAATGCGTAGAAATCCCATAGAGACTAAAACCTAATCTGAATTATGTACTGTGCGACTTCCAAATACATCTCAAAGCTTCTTTGGTTTAGCAGAATAATGCCATTATGCCGAAGACTCTATGAGAAACGGTTTTTTCTCTGATTTGGACTTTGTAGAACAGGTGTTTTATAGTCGCGGTATTACCTTGGACAGTGAAGCAAGATCCGAAAGACTTCTGTTGCTACAAAAAAAACTTTTAGCAGAGCTATTACAGAAAGAGCCAAAGGTTATTGATGTGATTCTACAATTTCAATTGTTCAATCAACTATAATTGAGCCGCACAAAATTTAAACCAAACTTGAATTCACCAGAAACAAATTAAGTATGCACATGTTCCGTAATTCTAAGTGCATTAGTTATCCAGCGACGGTCACGATTTTCTGTTTCTCTGCAGATGCTGTAGTCTTCTTTACCTTTCGGCGCTCGATTTGACAGTGAGTAAATGTGTTGGATGTTTGCTCCAATTTTGACAATTTTTTGTAAGGTGGAGAAGTTTAAGTTGCGACAATGACATAAATTTGTGCTCATTGCCACATGCAGCAATTAATTTACTTGCTTTTGTGCAAAATAAAATATCTTGTGTGTTTTTTAATGACATAAATCATTGTGGAGTTTCGTTCAGGGTGATTTGTTCATTGAGAGGTGCCTACTTGTCATTCAGATGAATCAGACTTCCTGACGGGACTTTGAATTCCTTGATTTTCTTCAGAGTCCGTTTTCCGTTGTGCTCATTTTCCGCCGCCGCTCGGTGCCGGCTGCAAAAGCTCTACCACTGTAGTATTCGTGGTATTGTTAGTGGCGGTTCTCCCGGACCCCTTCCAGTCTCTCCTTCGTCGCCTCCACCGGCATCTGCTTGTGCTCGTCATTCTCTCCGCGCAGATCCCTATCTCTTTCCTAAGGCCCTTAAGTATTCCTTCTGCGCTGGCAACCCAGATGCTATCCACAGGCGAAAGACTCTTTCCTAGCTCCGCCTTAAAGTTCTGCTGCAGGTCACTACCTGGTTCATGTATTATCGTGTTTCGCAAATTGATTTTAGGCGGTTTCTTCCCCTTCTCGTCTGCAGACATTTGACTCCCGTTCGCCCCATTTGTTGTTGCTCAGTTGGAGTTCACCAATGACTTTTCTTTCTTTTGAACCTTCATGCCCTTGTAGGAATCGTCACCATTCTCCGTCTTGATCTCTTGTCGACTTCGGCTACCGGTTTCTCTCCCGGATTGCGTGTCGTCTTTCCGCTCTCGTCATTCATACGCAAACGCCGGTCCCGTTCGTGACAGGGGAGACAAACATTCGGAGCCGCTTGGCCAGCCATTTAGATGGGCGGCCGTTTGGCGCTTTCTAACAGCTTTACGGACGCTTTCAGTATGGTTTGGCTCCATGAAACCGGCCTCCGTATACAACGAACAATGTAACGGTCTAAATAAAACGGAAACTATTTTAATATTTTGCCCAAGACGGCGTAATGAATTTACGTAAAACACAGAACAATACGAGAACAAGCTTTCGGAAAGTGCAGACTGGCACACTACATCAACTCTCTTCAGAACAATTTATATTATACAAAATTGGCTTTATATTACATACTGTGAGACTCTAGGTATTGAACGTTTAAAAGCTCTTGCACGCAAAGATGCGTATTTAATACCATACAAATTGTAAACAAATACGCATTAAAACGAACTATAGTAACGATGAGAATATGAATAGATACATTTTTTATTTAAAATATAACTTTAGAGCAAATGTGTTGGCTTTAATATATTTGCTTACACCAGTTGCACGGACTCAACAAGCGGTGACGCGGGCTCTTAGCGAAGTTGCCGGCTTTGCCCAAGTGTATAATTTTTAACACAATTAAAAATATTATTCAATAAAGATGCACTCTACACAGTACTTAATTAGCTTTGCAAATATTGTTGAATAGTTGCGGAAAGCTGAGCGCACACCTAATAAAACTGGGTATCAATATATAATGCTATGAAATTAAATGTGTACTGTTTAATTACTGATGGATTAATTTATTCGCTTGGTATGTATACCTAAATACACATATCACTCTCTTATATCAGCGGCGCTTAGAACGGCAGAAAATATAATGCATGCGCACTCATATCATTAATCTATCCTCGATACCTACTGAGTAATTGTCTTCCATTGGGACAACCTCTTTGTAATATCGACCTGGTCATTTTTAACATTGGTTCCTAAAGCTAGGGCCTCTGACGCATATATATATATATATATATATATATATATATATTTCATTTCAATTTGAGGTTTATTCACGGAACCGCAATTTCACAATGCTTAAGTTCTCGTATATAAAAAATATTTAAAATGTGCATTACAAAAATGTGTGTAAAAAGTGTGCATGCAAAATGTGTAACATTACTATTATCTATTTCATACTATAATATGTCTCACTCCATACGAAACTAGCAATTGAAGTTGCTAAACACTTCTCCCGTTCACACAATTTCAACCTATTGACGGGAAACTAGTTTTGACTAGAGTTTTTGCTTGTTACCCATTTTTTCACCTCGCGTTTAAATGCTCCGACTGAGGTAAGTACACGAATTTATTTGGGAAGTTCGGTCCAGATAGTCGGAAGGGTGTATGCAAAAGCATGACGGGTGGTCTGCTTTAGAGCTATTGGCCTCACAAATTCCGTTGCACGTCGAGTTGTGCGTCTAACAGCAGCTCTTATAGGAAAACCAGCATCATCTGGAATAACTCCCCTATACATCTTAAATGCAAGCGTGGCAATTTTTACCCTGTACATATCCCTAAGTGTTAAAAGCTTAAAGTCTTGAAAACACTTGCGAACCGAATCGATGCGGCGCAAGTTAAATACCGCCCTGAGGGCATCATTCTGAATGACTTCGGCCCTGTGAGTTATACCTTTATTATAAAATCCCCAAATTGAAATACCATAACAAAGAATTGGCACTAATAGCATTTTATACACCATAAGAAGACCCTCGACAGGCACTCCTAGTTCTCGTAGACGACGAATAGATGAAATTACCGCATAGCATTTAGGCGTAATAACGTCTAAGTGATCATGCCATCTAAGCGTCTCATGTAAAGTTAAGCCCAGACATTTGATAGTAGAGGAAAGTGTCACTTCCGTTCCATTGAGCTCTAGCGTTTGAACCTGCGTGACCCTTTTGGCAGGGCGAAACAACGTGAGTCCTGTTTTGGTTGCATTTATCACCAGACCGAATTTTTCAAACACACGAACAGCATACTCTACTACTTGCATAGCCTTCTGTACATCAGCCTGTATCGCAGATGGTTGAATACGAAAAAGTAAGGTCGTATCATCAGCATAGACGATGGGCGTACAGGACCCTTCTGACGCAATCTCTTCAATAATGAAATTAATCAAAATGATAAACATAAACGGTCCTAAGATTGACCCTTGCGGCGTCCCGATGTTTACTTCTTCTAAGGTCGATTCAAAACAACCTACCTTTACCGCTTGCTGCCTCTCCGCTAGGTATGACCTAAACCAAGACAAAACAGTGCTATCACAACCAAGTTTTTCGAGCATAAGTAAGAACAACGAATGATTTACACAGTTGAAGGCGGCAGAAACATCCAAAAAGACAAAGTTGGTTGTCTTGGAAAGAATTGGCGACCTCCTGATAAAGATGAGCGAGGGCAAGCTCCGTTGAGCGTGCCTTACGAAATCCAAACTGATTCCTCGAAAAGAACCCAATCGAACTAAGGTGCCCTTCGCATCTGGATTTAACTACCTTTTCAAATATCTTTGAGAGGTAATCCACTAAAGAAATTGGTCGGTAATTATTCGGATTTTTACGATCGCCCTTATTTTTAAATAAAGGAATAATTGTGGACACCTTTAGTCTAGCGGGGAAAACGCCAGTAGTCAGGGAACGGTTTTTAATATGCGCCAATGGATGAGAAAGAGTGACGGAGGACAGCTTCAGCAATCGGTCTGGGATTCCTGCAGCCCCAACTCTCCAGGAAGCCTTTGTGGATTCTAAACTTCTCTGTACTTCCGGCGTACTTACTGGCAAAAAAGAGAATGACAAATCTCTCTTAAACCAGGTGGCCTCCAGAGCTGGTTGAACGTTTTCCTTGACTTGGAGAGCTTTTACTGTATTGGATCCCACCGTAGCAAAATGGTGATTTAGCTCCGTCACTATATCCGTTGGGTCAGTCACAAGCCCAGAACTGGCTTCCAGAGTAGTGGGAAGTTCCACTGACTTTCTGGCTCTGCCACACGAACTATTAATAAAGTTCCAAAGTTTGGAAGTGTCACCCTGGAGTTGCCTAAAGCACGTCTTATAAAAATTTGTCTTGGCGTTACGAAGTTCACGCTTGTAGCGCAGGAAGCTACGATAATACGAAGACTTTGATTCTTCCGACTGCGCTTTTATATGCCAACGATAAAGCTTGTTAACGCTTTGCCGCAAGCGCCTTAACTTTGCAGAAAAATTGAACTTTGGATGCTGTTTCAAATTACTCTGGCAGAAATTGTTAAAGCATCTATTATATTCATTGACTAACAAATTACTGAAAGCTTCAAAAGCTTCTTCCGTGCCGTCAGTGTCATACACTTTTAACCAGCTTAAACGGGCAATTCGGTCAAGAAACAAAGTGACACTCTTCCGATCGTGTATCCTTAATAAGGCTGTCGGAGCAGGTACGGCTTCTGTAACCGGAGAATACTTTCCAGATAAGAACACTACCACAGGGTAGTGATCCGAAAATAGCCTGGTGCACCAAACGACCGGGCAGATTTCCAGGAAATCCTCACAATTTCTAACAGCAACATGGTCAATACATGTACCGGAAGCGGGGCGAGTCACCTGCTTGACGACATGAAAAAAGCTTCTTTCCGAGAAAAATGATATATAGCTTTCCCTGTCTGTATTAGCCAGCAAATTAATATTCGAGTCACCCATTATTATACATGGGAGAGCTGAACCCATTGGAAGTACCTCTTCCAACAAATCCAGTAGGACTTCCTTATGCGTGACCCTACTGGAATACATACCGATAACAACTCCTTCAAAACCGCACTTCTTTAGAATATATATATATATATATTTATCCGCTTTCCCCAAGGCTGTAAATTCTTTTACATTATGTTTAATTGCTCATTCTCTAACCCACAAGCTCGGTATTCTGTACTTTCTCCCTCCCTATATTAAGCTCGTTGTATCCCTGTATCCAACACCCGTGTCCTAGCTAAACCATTTTCGCCAATCAGTTATAACTGGCTCGTTACTATTCTTCGTTGCATGTATTTCCGTTCAGCGTTCTTATATGAAGCTGAGGACTTTACTTCTATTTGTCAGACTTACAATAACAAATAACAGTTTAATAATACACACATCATATTTATTCACCATAGTTGTTGGTAGTAGGATTGGATTCACACATGGTTTGTTACGAAATTATAACAATATTTCGTTCACACGCGCCTGTAACGAGTAAGAGTCTAATGCCGAACATTTTAGAACATGATATCGACAGATATTGCAGTCACCACAAAACTTACATACACAGTCGTTAATATCATAACATTTACCTTTGAGGCACATATAATGGTGATAACCATGCCATGTTACCCTGCACAATATTGGTCGGTTACTTTGGAAGGCACGTTTCCATTCTCTGAGCGAAAAGCAGGTCCATCTCTGTAGTTACACATAACAAAATGTACGTTTCGGTCTTGACTGAATGCTCTGTACATGTCGAGTGTATTTGTACTGGTCGGTAATTTGTGTAGGACTAAGTTTTCTACCAGAGTACGTTCTCCGCATAGTTCTAGTGCTAGGGTAGCTGACGCGTTCTTGGGTAATTCCAGCACACGCTTCACAAAGCACGCCTTTACGCGGTCTAAATTTTTGAGATCGCGTAATGTCAGGTGCGGCGCAATTACTGGGAGACAGTACTGGAGTATCGGGGTAATTTTCATACTAAATATTTTCATTGCTGTGTCAAGATCTACGTCTCGAATGTCCCCGAGTAGCATAGTCGCCGCCGTGGCCTTTGCTCGCACTTCCTCGATGTGTCTGCTAAACGTCAGTCGCGGTGTCAGAGTTACGCCAAGATACGAGAAATGGTTAACCAGCTTGCAAGCACTGTTGATCTTGACGCGATGGTCGGCAGCGGCGTATGAGCCGCCGCGGCTGAAGCGAAGAATTTTTGTCTTAGATATATTAATTATGAGTCGGTTCTCCGCACACCATTTTGAGGTTTCATTTAAGTAGAATTGTACGTGTTCCCGGGATTTGGCTAAGATGACGAGGTCGTCCGCGTAGAAGGCATGCGCTGCTTTCATTGTGCGTAGCAATGTACAGTATAAAGAGAAATGGGCTTGCAGAGTCGCCAAGTGCTACTCCAGTCTTTTGTGTAACAGGCTCGTTAGGTCAAGCTCGATATTTGTTTAATAATGAGTTTGTTCAAAAAACTATTGCTGCTCGAGAAACCGAGCTTAGATCTAAGGGGTTACGCAACCTGACAAGCTAATTAACACGAGCAGCCATCAAGAAGTCGAGTGTAGGGGGGACATTTAGACGTACGTGATGCCATACGTTTTTTCCAATATGCAAATAAACCTTCAGATCTCACAGCTCTTCTCGAAGTTAAGAACGTAAGCTCTGTTAAAACCTCGGATAAAGACAACGTTTTCCTGCAGTACTTTGGGTGCGTTTATAAATTATCCACTTGATGAAGATACTATAAACAAGGACGGTGCTCAAAGATTTGGGAATGTATTTTGATCGGCACTTTAAGCCCCGTCAACACATTACTTAAATCACAATGACAGCGTCTCGATTGCGCAACATTTTAATTGGAGCGTTCATTTTACAGGATCATGAAATGTAGTTATACTATTATTACGTAGTTAGACCAGTCATGTTATGTATAGTTGTTCCAAAATAAACTTACTGCCGCACCTCTAGACATTATTATATAGAAAGAACGTAGATGTACTTTAACGTGTACAAGATACATTTATCATGTGCCTATTATGGCGGCCAAACCTAATTTGTACTTCCAAAAGAAGGCAAGGTGACTTTCGTATGGCAAACAAAATATGAAATAAATCGACTTTATTTCATATTTTGTTATATGTTCGGTGTATTTTTCAATAAGGTTGAATAGCTTACGGAATTGAGTTGTTCATTCAACCGAATTAGCAAAGGTTGCAAATGTTGACGTTGTCATTAACTTTACTACCATTATTCTACCATTTCAAGCGGTGGTTCGCGGTTTCCTGAGGCGACGCCTCCCTGTCTGCCGTGACGGCCATGGCTAGATTATCCGCGTACGTAATGGTTTCTATAATCAGAGGCAGGTGAGAAGTGCGAAGAACGTCCTTGTATTAGACGTTTGACAGTACTGCGACTGACCCCCGCGCCAGTCTAATCCTCCGGGCCCCTTCCTGTCGCACCTTCTTCCTCATGACAGAGTCGAGGTATTGGATTTCGTTCATCCAGTTAGCAGCGGATTTAGTCAGCGAAACCAGTAGCTCTGGGTTCGCAGGGCTAAGTCGGCACACGCCGAAGCCGCGGACAAAGCCATGGATACCTCTCTAGCCGCCAACAGATGGCGACGCGCGTTTCCGGCCCCTTTCCTTTGGCAGATTCCTTGAAAGTTCGTGCGAGACTTGCAATACCTTATTGGCGACATATTCGATGCGTGATAGTTCACAAAGCGAGGTTTTGCCCTTGTCTCTAGCGAAGTTTCCCGCTGTGTGGTCACCAGCATGGAGTACGCAAAAGACCTTGGTGTGCGGTTCTCGACGTCCTTAACATTCACTGAGCAGGTTACACATGTTGCCTTAAAATGCTCACTTTTGTGCAACTGGATTATCCGGGCGTTTGTTGTAAGAAGTGCCTCTGTATATTTAAAACTGTACAAATCACATGTTGTGCCACTATTGATATATGAACTAAAATTATTGTGAAGCGAATTTGTGCAATCGAAATAATTTGTGTACATGGTGCGAATCAAATGTGTACAAGTGAAATAATTTGTGTACATGTTGTGAATGGTATTATATCCCCTTTTATGATAAATAAAATAGCGTTTCAATCACAACCGTTCCGAGTCCGGAGCCCTGCGGGACCCCCGGCGTGACCTTATGGGTTGTGCCCTTTCCCGTGAGCCAGCATGGCTCGTTTAAGTAAGATGACGCAGATTAAATAAGGTAGGTATTAAAGCCTTCATACCCATGCTTTAGCTCACTGTATTAAACGCATTCTTAACGTACAATAAAATAGCGACGCAGCTGCCCCTTGGCCAGCGTGCTGAAAGATTTACTCGGTCGCAATGAGGGTGGAGCAGCCTCGCCGAAAACCATATTAAGTGTCAGAAAGACAACTCTGCTCCTCTAGAGCCGCATTGAGTCTTACCTGTATCACATATTTAATTAACTTTACCGCCGCATTAAGAAGGCATATGCATCTGTATGAGGGTGATCTCCTCGGGCCCGATGTGGTCTTAGGGACGAGTGCGAAGCGGAAGGCCTTTCACCTCCTGGAGGAGCCCCCTTTTCGCAGAAGGCATGTGGCCATATCCACAAGACCATGGGGTGTTTCGCCGCCATACATTTTACGACTTCCAGGGGCACTTGGGCCCGGGGGCAAGACGCTCGACTCTTAATATTTCCTCATCGGTCACCGGGGGAATCTGGTCCAGGTCGACGTCGTATGCGCGGGGGCTCCCGGGGTTGTGTAAGGGGAAAAGCCGAGACACAAATGCAAACCTCCTGTACGGGAAGTGAGGGAGGGAGAACTCTGAGGCGGCCCATTTTGTTTTGTATGGGAGCCCTCACGGATCAATCTAAACAGACTCAATGAGGCCTTTGATTTGGAGATGAGCCTTCCAAGCTTACTCAAGCAGTTTTTAATCCTGCACCGAACGTGGCAATGAGGGCCTCCTCACGGAGGTGCCTCATTTGTCATGTGCGGCAAGATGATGAAGTGATAGGGGGGCTCCTTGGGCCCAATAAGAAAGTATATGAACGGCAGCTCATCGACTCTTCTTTGACCTGTACCGCCCAACCCTGAATGGCGGAGAGCGAGGCGTCATCCGCCAAGATAAGATATAGGAACGACCGCTGGGATCCAGGAACTCCGCACAAAGGCGGGCTCATTGCTGGTGTTGGCCAAGGATAGTCCTATTTCGGTCATTCAAGCCCAACAACAACACCGACCCTCTTTCATTTGTGTATCGACCCCTCCCCCAGGTGACACTCGAGACATTGAAGTCCACACGGAAGTCGCCGCACGTACTTATGGGGGTGGGCCCGTACCGACGCTAAGGTCAAAACCCCTCCGAACTATGTCAGAGGTTTACTCGGCAAAAAGTAAATAGTGAAAACGACAACTGACCCTGGCAACTCTACCTAGGCGAAGCCTGTGCCTCAGCCGTGATTCGTAATTGCGAGAGCAGTGTCGAAACCAGTCCACCAGACCGCGGCATCGGCTGTGTTGTCGATGTACAGATTCGGCGTCCGCCCGGCAAGGGCTTCGACACAGAGACACAGCCCTACGCGAAAAGGAGACACAGCCCTGCGCGCTGGGTACGAGAATAAATATCGAGGAGGTCGTGGGCCGCTCGACATCTATTCAGGTTTACCTGTAAACTGGTGATTGCTTATCTAAGCTCTCCTCACCCACCTGCAAGTCAGGTCATCGCTAAATCATCCGCTCACGGGATAGTCTCTACACCCGGAGGTAGGTAAGGGATGAGGAGAACGTCGTTGTATATATAGGACGTTCCACAGTGCTGGTCCCAGAGCAAGCCCCCAGGGAACCCTCGCCGTTACACTGTGTGATGTCCAACGACAATGTTTTGTCCCTCCCGTGGAATGTTCGTTATAGTCTTTGCGAGCATTCGAGAATGCCGCTTTGCTGGAGTTGCCACCGTAGTGCCGCTTTTGCAGTTTCTGCACCACCTTAGGAGGGATCTCGTCCTACAGAGTCGCCGGAGGGACATCCTCTGTCCTTATGCCTCCAGAGGTCGCCTGGATTGTCGCGGAAAGGAGCCTGCGACCGTCTGCGCTATATTATTTCTGAAGGGAGGGGCATGGTGACTTCCTTGTCTTGCTCAACACGATCCGATATGGGAGGCTCACGGGTCGACCTCCACTGTTTCAATCAGTTCATGCCAAGCTCTTGATCACGATTCGGGGTTACGCTGCTTGACGAATCGATTATGCCTCTCCTCATCGATGCTGCCGCGCAATCCAACTGCGGGCTCGCATGTAGCCTTAGCCTTTATGCATGCCCTACGTGCCGCCTTCAGTTCCGGTGTTCACCAACTTTTTAGGGGTCTTTGCCGAGGACTTCTGGGTAACGTCAAGGGCAAGCTGTCTCTAACAGTGTTGCCAATGCATCTGGAGTAACTTCATTAGGTTCTATATGTGAAATCCTGGCATCTCTTTCAGCTACCAGTTGCATCTTGTCCATGCGTCGGATTGGCCTGTCTCGCCGGGGTGTTGCGACCTTCGGTTGCCTGGACTTGTATAAAACATATATATTTGTGATTTTGTCGACCAGACCCTTCCACCAGAGCAATTCGGCTTTCGAAGAGGTCGAGGAACGCGTGATGCAATCCATGTGCTTCAGTCAGAGATAGAGCGAGCTGTGGCAAAGCCCGGAGGCAATTTGTATGCAGTCTTTATAGACTGCGTCAAGGCTTTCGACAAAGCACCTCGAGATCTCCTGGTGAAGTCATTCCGATACGCAGGGGTTGGTGGCTCTCTTCTGAGCGTAATTTCCAGTTTCTTTGATGAGGCCACCTTAGGTGAGCAGGAAGTGTTGCAGGTAAGGCAAAATGTGGGAACCCCGCAAGGCAACGCATTGAGCTGCGTCTTCTTCATTCTTCTGCTTGCCGATTTTGTTGATTATATTCGACAAGAGTTCCAGAAGCCACAGTTGTGATGTACGCAGATGACATTGTGGTCGCTCATCACGACCTGGGTGCCATCAAGCGCATCACTTCTCTGGCGGAGGTGTTCCTTGTCTCAAGAGGGCTGGAAATAAACGCCATAAAGACCAAAGCTATGAAATTCAGAAGAGGAGGTCGATTGACTGCTAAAGACGTTATACGTTGCGGCGGCCAATCCTTGGAATTTGTTAACTCTTTTCGGTATCTGGGGCTTCGGCTTCATTATACTGGGAGGACCTTCACTGCTCACATCGTCGAGACAGCGCGCACAGCTCTAATTTCTTTTTATGGGGAGGTAGGTGATGTCCGACGGCAGTGGCGCTTTTCTACCTCAAGGTTGTTCCGGCGCTGATGTATGGCCTTGACAGAGTATGGGAGCACCTCACTCGGGCAAACTTTGGTTTGCTTGAAAGGTGTTTTACAATGTACATGAAGCGAGTACTTTGCCTGTCAATGCGGGCAAGGAGCTGCTTTGTGTACTTAATGTCAGGCTGTGCACCAGTTGTTGAGATAATTCGATTGAGGTTAAAGACGCCGCGTTCAGTACCATTCGAAAGCTTTATCTCGGAATGGGAAAATAAAGTTGAACAAGACCGACGAGAGGTCGGAGACCTGGATGTTTTCAGGGCCTCTCACCTCTGGTCTGGTCTTGCATGTGACAATCGCCACGTCTTTACCAGATACATAGTTCATGGCTATCATCACCTGGTTTGTTCGAATACGAGCTTCCACGAAGAGTACACCGAGTGCGTCTGTCGACTGTGCTCTCAGGCGTGTACAAAGTTTCATGCATCTGCCTGCCTGGCCCTTGCGAAGAGATCACTGCACCGCCTCTCTCGAATAACATGTCGCGAGCAGTGAGTGTAAAATTGTATATTCTGTGTAATTGTTCATGTTATATGCATACTCAATATGAGTGAAATAAATACGATGAATATATATTTGTGATTGCTTAACATTTTCTCCTCCAGGACTGTTCAGCCGGAGATGAGGTGGCAGGCTTTCAAAGTAGCTATCGTCAAGTCAATGCATAACTTTGCTGGGGCTGCGTCAAAGACTTCTGCAATGACTACAGTATCTCCAGCGTGACCCCAAACACTTGTCGCCAGTCGATCCAGGGGGTCCTCAAAGGTCGTTATGTCTAGGTTTGGAAACAGCTCTAAATGAGTGCCACCTTGTATACGTCTATCCAGGCGAAACCCAGACTGTCGCCACGACCTACTGTTGGCATTCTGCCGATCCCCATCCACAAGATCGCAGCGCCCATTGTTTCATCTATCCGTTTGGTGATAGTAACACATTAAGCGGTGCGACACCTATTTAAGTTTCTCTGCGTTAAATAGTTAATTTGGTGTGTCTAATTTGTCTCCACTACAATTTAGTACTTTTGGGCGACCTCCGCTGGAAAGATATTCCTGCTCTTGCGCACCTTGACTTTTTTCTAGAGGAGAATTACCGGTTTAGTGGGTGTGTGAGTCCCATCCCTAGGGAGTGTGTATGGATTGCATAAGAAAATTAGAGCCGGATATTTCAATCTGCACAATGTATTCCGTGAATAACGCCTAAAACAGTAACGAAAATATAGCTCGTGTGAGAACTATAATTGACAGACACTAAAACGTAACATATGTGTCTCTGGAATAAGACTTAATGTGGAATGACAAGTTCCTCCATAATATCTTATATGACCACTTCGGACTCACTAGAAAATCTGCTCGGTGGGTACCTTGAGATGTGTCACAGAGCGAAGAGAAGGCGCAGGTCTTTCTGACTTGAGAATTTAAAACATAATTTGACGAGGGCGACCTTCTTTGTTTTCGAGACTTATCACAGTGCATGAGACTTGGGTATATTTTGGACGCCTCCACCTACAAAAGTAGAGCGACGATGGTCGGCTAGCAAGATGATGGTCGCCATTTTCCTTGTCAGGAGTGAAATTATGGCTATAGTCGAGCCGAAAGAAGGTAATACAGTGACAAGCAATTGGTACGCTGCGGAACGCCCACTTCACTGCGCTCATTAATGTGTTAATCATGCGCTATCATGTTAGTCTCCACTTTAAATAAACTGTTGCCCTATACTTGAGATCGAGGTTTTAAAAGCTTCATAAAAATAACATAGGGTATATAAAAGTATTTACACATTACATTTGTATAAAAAAATGTCAGTCTGATTTTATGAGCGCATTTGTGTGTTTTCTTTCTTTCCATGGGTTTCAGAAGACTTAAAGGTGGCTTCGCCCAACGAGAAACCGGGCGGAAAGTATACCCTTGGGATGAGCTTTCTACAACAGTTGTGCCGGGATCCGGGGGAGAACTTTGCCTTCTCACCGCTCAGCCTTGGAATCGCGTTCTCGATGCTAGTGGCCGGAGTCAAAGATAGAATTACTGTGTCGAAGTTGTAGCTTCCTTGCAATTTTTCATTTGTATATCTAGTTTATTCAACTGCTTATATTCGGGACTTCATTGGATGGACTTCGTGGAAGACTTGCTTTTTTTTTTTTTTTTAGATTATCAATAGCTATAAATGTCTTCTGCCCTTTTTTAGTTTGTTAATGAGTTGTCTTCGTATGACTTTATAAAACGAATGTTTTTTGGTGTTATGTCTTAATAGAGCGTGTTTTTGAAATTTCAAAGATTTTATTGGCGAAAAGCGCGGAATGTCGATCGACAGCTTCTGACGCAAAAATTCCGATGCTCTCGAGTCTTTTATCGAAAGGCTACCCACGCGCTGAATCAGTTTGAATATGAGAGGGGATGGTCCTTCCATTGTCTCGAAAGCCAACAGACAAAATTTATGCGTATAACCAACCCCTAGAGTATTTTGTGGTTGTGTTAGCTTCCGCTAACCTGTAGGCATGACCTGCTTGATTTGCATCTGCACCATCAAAGTTGCGTCTCAAACAAGGATGCGGCCACGCTTAAACGGGGTCAAAGTGAAACCGTGAGGTTTTCTTTTCTGGCAAGCCAAGATGGGCCAGCGCGTTTACTGGATAACCAGCACGACATCGCTGGGGAACGGCTAGGTCAACACCAAACCGCAGGCCTGTATGATGATACAAATGAGCGTCGTCTTGTCACTCAAAATATTCCCAATTCCTGGGCAGGATAGGGATGTAACCAAGCTCTAGCCTCTTGACTACTAACGGGTCGAAGCCTGGTTTTATCATCCACGGTAGGGGGCTCTATTAATCAGGCTTGCTAACCACGTTTCATGCAAGATGCCTGGGGTCTCTGTCTGGCAGTCGAACTGTGCGGACGTGTCTAGCCGAGCTCTGTGGTACATACCGGAGAAACTCGCGTTACTCCGGGGTGCCCGGTGCCGGACCTGTAGCGTTGGTGCGTGGAGGCCTGCAACAGAGTTTTGTTGTGTTCTGGTGGTTTTTCGAGTTTTATTGCTCACTTTTCGAGAATAATTGGTTCACACTCAGTATCGGCGATCCCAACGACGACGAAAAGAGAACCACCTGGTCGGCGAAACGGTACACTCTCGCCTCCAAAGGTACTGTACTTAGTAGCCCTCTCTTCCAGATACTAGTTGGGGCCGCGTTTGTTGAGGACAGACGGACCAAGTTGGAATTTTTCATATTTCTACTTCTCGATCACTAGGCTGATACACGTGGGGCCGCCAGTCTCGGTTTCCGGCCACTGGGGGCCGCCATATTGGTTTCTCGGTGAGAGTTGGTCAGTAAGGAGTGGAAAGAGTAGGAGGGGTGGAGAGAAATCGGCGTAGAGGGAAGAAAGCCGGCCCAAGAGGCGCGACGGGGAAAGAGGTGATTATTTACTGCTCAACAACGGGTGAAGAAGAATCACCAGCCAGGAAACAGCTGGGAGGGTATCAGTCCGGGAGACACATATATATGTGTGTATGTGTATGCACATATATATATATGCGCATATCTGTGTATGCATTTATGGGTGTGTGTGTGTAATAGGATACATTAATATATATTGTATGGTATGCTATAGTATAGTATATTATATGGTAAGAATATTGTATATATGATATATTACGGTATGTTATATGTATGATATATTATATAGAGATATACTAATTATTTAGATTAAACAGTAAGGGGATGGACGAGGAGGACAGAACGGAGACGCAGGGCGTCGAAGGGAATAGGAAGAGGGTGGCTATTGAATCTCCAAAAAGGGGAGAAGCCGCCAAGTGTGCCAGGGATGGGGAGGCTGTGAGAGAAAAGCAGCTCCAAGAGGTCCTTCAAGTGATGCGGCAACAAATCGGGCAAACGCCTAATCTGTGTAAGGCCAGTAACACGAAGATCGAGCTCAAGGAGCTGTCTCAAAAGCTCCCCAGGACCCTGGAACGTCTAGAAAAGGTCTTGGAGGACAGAGGGAAGGCCTACCGAGAAGTTAGGTCAGCTGATGAGGAAGAGATAGAACAGCTTAGAGGGGAAGTCGAAACTCTACGAACAAACGAGTGCAGGCTGAGGGTAGAGCTCGAGGGTCTAAGAGAAAACGGGGTACAGGAGAATAGGGAAGACATCCAACGAGACAAGATAAGCGAGCGGGTAAAAGGCCTCGAACTCCTATGCGCACGTTGTCACGGGGAGCTAGATAAAGATAGGGCCAAGGAGCTGGAACTAGAAACAGAGGCCACGGAGATAGAAAATAGTATAGAAAGGGCAAGCACTCCGGAAGAGCTGGTGAGAGCCGTCAAGGGACACTGGCCTGAGAGGGTGATTAAACACTTAAAGGTCACCACTGACGCCCTCACCACTCAGAGGGAGGTTAGGGTAGCGGTTATCACTAAAGGGTCAGATTCGGATAAGGGTTTAATAGAGGGGCTGGCGGCACAGTTTCCCACGCTAGCAGCGGTGGCTGACATGAGCGCAGGGACGGCTGCTGTTCTTAAAAATAGCGACGCCGTCGAATTCTTAGAGGGTTCAGGAAACCAAGCGGCCTCTCAACGGTACTTGGTAGTGGGAGTGATAAACCCGGAAGAAGAACTAGGGACCACGACCCTGGGGGTGCTCCAAGCTGTCGTGGGAAAAGCGCTGGGGCTGGCTGGCGGGGAGAAACCCCCGTTGATGCACGTCACAAGGGAGCGCCGTACACAGACGCTTCTACAGGCTCTGGAAATCTGCTGCCGTAAGACCGGCGACGGCAGTGGCCTCCTAGAGGTTTGTTCGAGACAAACAAGGAAGACCGGAGCCAAACCGGAGACTACCACCCGGGCGGAGCAGGGAGCAAGGAGCACCCTCAGGGTTAAGGTCGAAGAGGGAAAAACCTTCGCCGACACTCTCCGGGGTGTTAGAGAACAAGTCAGGCAGCAGAAGGCGCCGGGATAACGGTTAGGGGGGTAGTTAAAAGTAAGGAGGGTGACCTTATAATTAGAATAGAGGAGAGTGAAAAGGGCGCAGGAGAAAAAATGGCGGCGGCCATTCGGGAATCTGCGAAGATGCAGGCCGACTGCCGAGAGCTTAACCAGGGGCAGACCATCGCCCTGTGGGGGATTGACCCACTCTTGGACGGGGAGCAGGTCAAAAGCGAACTGCAAAAGGCCTTGCAGCTTCCGGCCGGCGCCAAGATCACAGCTACCGAGCCAAGGCTCGGAAGAGCTGAAGTTTGGTACGCACTGGTCACGGCGTCCCCGGCGGCGGCAAGAGCCATATGCTCCCGCAAGACCCTTAAGCTGGGCTCGAGGTGGTGCAGACCTGAGGAGTGGATTAGGCTCCCCAACTGCTACAAGTGTCATAGGCCGGGCCATAAGGCCCAAGACTGCAAAGCAGAGAGCCAGGTGCCTCGGGTATGCCACAAATGTGGTGAACCTGACCACCTGGTAGCCAATTGCAAAGCAACGACACCAAAGTGTCTGGTCTGCGGAATAGAGGGGCACCGAGCGGATAGGATGTCTTGCCCGGCCTATAGGGAGCAAGTCGAGCAGCGGCGGGAGGCCCGAAGGGGCGTCGCCAAGGGACAGGTAGATGGCAAGGAGACCCAAGTAGAAGCCCAAATAACCAAAAAGAGCAATAAAAAGGGGAATAAAGACAAGGGGGCTAAAAATAAGAAGAAAACCGTTATCCCAGCAGAGGACGGAAAGGGTGATTGGAACTTAGTAGGTAGGGGCCCTTTATCCGACCAATGTTAAAGATACTTCAGGTAAACCTTAACCGCTGCAGGGCGGCGCATGACATGCTCGATGAGATAGTACGCAGAGAGTCTATAGGTCTCTGCCTGCTTTCCGAGCCAAACATAGCGATCACCAAGCGGAAGGCAGACTGGGTATCTGACGCAGAGGCGGATACCGCAATCTGGTGGACGGGTTCCGAGAGAAACCTCGCGATTAGGGGCGGGGGGTCGGGGAGGGGGTTCTCCTGGCTGGAGATTGACCGGGTAGGGGTCATCTATAGCTGCTACTTCTCTCCCAACAGGGAGGAGGAGGAATTCGAGGAATTCCTCGAGGAACTTGCCCAGAGCGCGGGGGCACATGCAGGTAAGAGGGTAGTGATCACCGGGGATTTTAACGCAGCCAGCATAGCATGGGGTAGCCGAACCACAACTAGACGGGCCCAAACTTTACAGGAGTGGATGGCTGAAAAAAGTCTAATGGTTCTTAATGACGGAAGGGTCCCCACCTTTTCCAGAGGGAGCCAGACGGCCTTCATTGACCTAACAATGGTCAATGAGGCGGCCTTTCCACTGGTGGTAGAGTGGAGGGTGAGGGAGACGGAGGAGACCATGAGTGACCACAGATACATCTGTTTCACCATCAGTACCCCCGAGGTGGCCCTCGCCCCGCCCCCTAGTAAGAGATGGCAGATGCGGAAACTTGACGCCAAGATTCTAGTGGCTGAAATAGACGAGGGTTGCAAACAACTGGGAGACACGGTGGGGGATGAATATCAAATAATTAGCATACTCTCTACAGCATGCGAGAAAGCTGCTCCCTCACAACACCATGGGAGCCGCCACCCTCCTAATTACTGGTGGAACAAAGGGATCGCAGCTGCCCGCAGGGCTTGCATTAGGCTAAATAGGATTTTCACGAGAACACGCAGCTGGTTAACGCAAAGAAAACGACGGGTGGGATTTTACGGGGAGCGAGAGACCGCAAGAGCTGAATCCCAATTGACGGAGTACAAGGCTGCTCGATTGAGACTCCGAGGACTCATCGCCAAAAGTAAAGCCCGAGCGGAGAAAGAGCTGATAGACGCGGTGGAGAGCGACGTATGGGGCCTGCCGTACCGAATAGTTATGGCCAAACTCCGGAGACCTCCCCCGAAACTCCCCCCGGATGTGCTGCGGGAGACTGTAACCGGTCTTTTTCCGGCACAGCCGCGGAGAGAAAACGAGGAGTTCTCGGTCACCCCGGAAAACATTCCGGAGGTGACGCTGGAGGAGGTCGAACAAGCCCGGAATCGGTTGGCAACTGGTAAAGCGCCCGGCCTAGACGGAATTCCCCCAGAGGTAGCGAGGCTACTGGTCAAAAGGTGGCCTAAGGTCTTCCAAGACCTTGCCAACAAGCTTTTGAGAGAGGGGAGATTCCCGAGGCTGTGGAAAAGGGCAAGCCTGGTTCTAATCCCCAAACCCGGGAGGAAGACGGGGCCTTCGGCTTACCGGCCCATATGCCTCATTGACGCCATGGGTAAGCTCCTGGAGAACGTTATAGTCAAGAGACTAAACGACGAGATTCAGGAAAAGAACGCCCTATCAGATGCCCAGTACGGCTTCCGGAAGGGCAGATCCGCATTAGGGGCTCTAAAGAAGGTTCTGAAACGGGCGGGTGAGGAGACTATGAAGACCCCTAAAACAAGGGGATTCGTGCTCCTGATCCTCCTGGATGTCAAAAATGCCTTCAACACAATGAATTGGAAAGTAATTGTGGAGGCGATGAAGAGGAAGGGCTTTTCCCTCTACCTCCGTCGAATGATTTCATCCTACCTGGATGACAGAGGCTTGGTTGCAGGGGGGCAGGAGTACGAGGTTACTGCCGGAGTCCCACAGGGCTCGATTCTAGGACCCGTGCTCTGGAACATGGCTTACGACGGGGTGCTTGAGATCCCAGGTCTCCAGTATGGGGTGGAGACGTTGGCGTACGCCGATGACCTTGCACTCATGATAACGGCCAGGACCGAAAGAGCCCTGGAGAGCGCCGCCAATGAGGCCTTGTCAATGGTGTCCGAGTGGATGGAGTCCCATCACTTGAAACTGGCACCCGACAAGACGGAGGCGATGTACCTAACAGGCAGAAAGAGGACGACCGGCATTAACCTCGTGATGGCGGGCCACCCGATAGAAATCAGAAAGAAGGTAAAGTACCTTGGGGTCATGCTAGACACCGGACTGACCGGATCGGCACACGTTAAGTACGTGGCCGAAAAGGCCCAAAGGGTCTCCCTGAACCTGGCGCGGATCATGCCTAGGGTCGGTGGGGTGGCTGAGGTGAAAAGAAGGCTCCTGGCCTCGGTGGCCGAATCAACGGCGCTATACGCAGCCCCAGTCTGGGGGGACATGGCAATGCGGACGGCGAAAAATAGGGGGGCACTAAGGTCGACCCAACGAACGCTGGCAATCAGGGTAAGCCGGGCGTATCGAACAGTCTCGACCGAAGCTCTCCTGGTCCTAGCCAAAATGCTGCCATGGGACCTCCTAGTGGCTGAACGAAGTAAAATGTATCTAGACGAAGGTCTGGATCTCACCAGGGCCAGGAGTGCCACCATATCGGCCTGGCATGAGGAATGGGCGCAGGTAAGACCCGGTGTGACCACAGGGAGCTGGACCAAGAGTCTGATACCGGACCTCAGGGTATGGTATGACCGCCGACACGGAGAGCTTTCCTACTGGACGACTCAGGTTCTGACCGGACACGGCCAGTTCCAGAGCTACCTGTCAAGGATCAAGAAGGCCATCAGCGATATCTGCGTACTGTGCGACTCTGGAGAAACGGACAACGTAGAGCATACTTTCTGCGGTGTGATGCTCTCAGGGAAGCACGGGACGCAGCACCAACCGCTGTGAGGGGCCGACCCATCAAGGAGGTGGTCTCCCATATGATGACTTCGGCGGAGGCATGGAGGGAGGCGACGAACTTGTTCGACGCTGTTTTGACACTCAAGACAGCCAAGGAAACGGCCAGGCGGGAGAGGTTTGAGCGGGTCTCTCGGGAGAGTGGTCGAGACGAGGAGCCGAGGGAGGGGGGAGGGGGTGGGGAGCAGCCAGGCCCTCATGGTCTCGACGCACCCTCACAGGACGGATTACAAAATGGCATCCCCCTATCCAACCGCAGGTAGACATGCGGGATGATAGTCAGGGATAGAGCTGATTGAAGGAGAACGGCAGGGACGCCTCTCCCACGGTTTCGATGTAATGCCAAAGTAATACCGAGCCTGGGGGGGTGGGGAGGAATCCGGGTTTAGTGGGTTTGCGAGTCTCACACTAGTCACGCAGGCTGCTAGTGGCGCATGTGCATCATGCATTACCGAAACCTCCCAGAACAAAAAAAAAAAAAAAAAAAAAAAAATGCAAGATGCCTGTCTAACTGCTCTGGGCAGCCCTATCATCGGGAAGGTAATGTAATTAGGGGTGTTTGTAGGGAAAACGTGGGTTTTAATTTGTAATTATGAGTGTTTGTAGGGAAAATTTGGATTTTAATTTGTAATTATGAGTGTTTGTAGGGAAAACGTGGGTTTTAATTTGTAATTATGAGTGTTTGTGGGGAAAACGTTGGCTTTAATTTCTAATTATGAGTGTTTGTAGGGAAAAAGTGGGTTTTAATTTGTAATTATGAGTGTTAGGGTAATAAAGACGACCATTTGTCGGTCAGCCTTTGTAGTTCAAAACGACGCTCTATTGTTATTCCAAATAACAACACATTTTATGTAGACAATCCAACCGGGACGTTTACCATTTTATGGCTAGCCGGGAACGTCAATACTAATGTAATTACAGCTTTTGTCAGTTTTGACCTATTTGGAATGGCAATGTCGGCACTTGAAAGTGGTTCAGCTAGAAACAATCCCTTTTGTAGAGGTTGTAGCAAAGAATAATAAATATGATTGTGGAAAACAGGTGACACGAAGAAGCAACTTCTCGATTTGCTTGGCTATGCTAACGAGGCAGACCTTCATGCAATGTACGCCGAGCTCATGAAAGACAAGGAACTGCCCATTAAAATTGCTAATAGATACGTGGTCCAGAACAAACTCAAAATTCAGAAGAATTTTGAAACGCTCGCTTAGGTATGCTATCTCGAGCTTCTGCATTTTTAGTTTCATGAATAGCTATATTATAAGGCTATTGTGCATAAGGTATATAATGTATTGAGTACTATTTGTTTGCAGTTGATTTTTTTGGCTGATTATTATGGTGTAACGTCTGACAAGTATAATTATAGTTCTTATCACCTCGCTAGAGCCAAAGAGAACAAACCGCTATCTCGGGGTAATTTTTTCGTCTCGAGGTACAACTTTTTCACAGCATGTAACTGAGCGTTGTAGAAAAGCGCTTATCGCGGCAGCGGGTATCAGAAACCCAACACAGTTGTCTGTCCGGACGGCCATAACATTATTTACGCTCAAAGTGGCATCCGTAGCTGCTTACGGAATTCAAGTGACATGGAAACCTCTTAGCACTTTGCAGTTATGGCAGTTGGATAAGGTGAAGCCAGCCTTCTTGAAGCGAGGACTTGGCCTTCCGTCAAATTCGCGCAACAGATTAGTGTACATGCTCGCGGGTTCTGTATCATTTATTGATGAACTCGTAGACCGCTTTAATTTGCCGCAGACAGTCGCTCTGGAAACGTTTCGGCATGAGTATTCTCAAAAAGTGTCTCTAATTCCCAGAGAGTTTTATCTATCACCAGCTATGACTAACCAGGCCTGGAAGGACTCTCTCCGGCCATGTCGTCACCTCACTACTCGCTACAGTGTTCACGGATTTCATCATCTGCTATGCCGGTCTGCTGGGTTTCATAAACCCAAGGAGGACTGCAGATGCCGTCGTTGTGGCGGCCCATGTCCCCTCTACCACCTACCTGATTGTACGGAATCCGTGTCGCTTTCTCAGCTTCAGCAAGAATGCTCATAATTCATTTTACCATGTTTGTTATATATATCATGTTCGTATTTACATACCCAAATAGGGTGCATTTTAAATAAATAAATAAAAGAGAACAAATTTTTACGTTAACAACTAGCTTCTGTAAAAGAACATTTATTTAATGAGTAAAAAGCCCTCCCGCGAAGTAACTACGTAAATCTAAAGCGGCAAAGTAGCAGATGCCGATAAGTCACATTTCGTTCTTATTATTAGTTTATTTGTACTGTCGTGGAAATTATTAGCACACATTTCGAGGTATAACATGACGGAACCTAAGCTAGTCAAGTCCAATGCTCTAATCCGTGAGCAGAAACATCTCCGTTTGTTAAAATATGTAAAAAAAGTGTTGGTTCTACTTGGCGTATTTTCTGACGGAACCCAGTTAGCAGTAACTCTTATGAAACCAAGGACGACGAGTATCACAGACGTATGTGGCATCATCGCAGAAGGCCAATGACACTTGTTGTTAAAGGAGTTGCTGTGCAGTAATCTGCTCAGAATCTGTTTTTTCGGATTATCAAGCAGGGCTCATTTGCCTCTAACATCGACAAATGATCACATCTGAAAATGATCCAAACTGCATCGGTTTTGCCCGTGATTGGTTACCAAAGAGTGAATGAAGAGATATGATGCATATCTATAGCGTAGACAAGTAGTTATCATCACGTTAAAAATATATATTGTGACGATTTTAATAATATACATTACGTTTGCACACTCGGCAGTGCTCGCCTTCTTTTTACATATATATATATATATATACGCTTTGTGCACGCGCTCCAATTTGTTGGCATTGCGTTTGTTTGGAGCCCGCTTAGAGAGCTTAGGGATTATTTGAATTTGCTTGAGCTTATTGACAATGAATGCTTGGTCCACTGAACAATTTCTTCCGCGAGTTTGCGAGTGGCCAAACTTGGATCTTATTGTATCTTTAAGCTTTATTCTTCCGCAGAGAAGGTCGACCGGACCGTTGTTCTATGTTCAGATAAAAATCTCTACGGAATTCGGCAAACTGTTTTCGGAAGGTCCGTTTGTTGATTAAGCTCGATCTTAAAGATGGTGAAGATTTTTCTTAGAATTTAAGAATTATTGGTTTTTTTAGAATTCGCACAGCAAATCACTTTGGATTTGCATTTCTTATTTGTCCGCCTTCTCAGAAGCAACTAAGCTCATGGCGAGCCACTGTAACAAGTGGATACCGAAATGGCAAGAATTTTGTATTTACCTAACTTTAAATATGTATATATGCATATACATTTATATGTATATATGTATATGTATATATATACAGGTAGTTCTAAAAGTTCTTAAAATGAGCTTTTCAGAATTTTTTCGCGCTTCACCGCTATTGGAAACGGCAACTTTTCGATTGCTAGCAGTCAAAATATTATGGTGATTGGCCGTTGCGATTTCGTTTGATCGCTTTTCCCGTGCAACGTATCGGCGTGATTTTGCAAAATTGAGAAAAAAGAGTTTCGAGTGGTTATCAAGCGTTTTTATTTCAAAAGTTGGAATGCGACCCAAGTGAAAACTGAGTTAGACGAGGTGTACGGTGACTCTGCGCCATATTTTGCCACTGTTTCCAACTGGATTAATGAGTTAAAAAGAGGTCGCAGGAGCACCGAGGATGAACTACGTTCAGGACGCCCAAAAACGGCAACTGATGAGGAAAACGTGGAAAAAGTGCGGAAAATCGTTGCCGCAGATAGGCGAGTGAACATTAAGGAGATATCGGAGGCCTTGGGGATCAGTTTGGGTAGTGTGCATTTCATCCTGCACGAGAACTTGAAGATGAAAAAACTCAGAGCAAAATGAGTGCCGCATTTGCTCAACCAAGGTCAAACAGACGCGCGTGTTTCCGCTTCACAGCGAAATTTAGCCAAGATGTCGAAAAATCCGTCGGATTTTTGGCGCAGATTCGTGACCGTCGATGAAAGCTGGGTCCATCACTACACTCCCGAGACCCAAGAAGCATCTCGCCAATGGTGTGCACCTGGTGAAGAACCTCCGAAGAGGGTGCGGACAACGGCATCGGCCGGAAAGATGATGGCTACGGTTTTTTGGGACCAACGTGGAATAAGTCTGGTCGACTACCTTGAGAGCGGTAAAACGATCTCAGGAAAATATTATGCAAGACTGTTGGACTGCCTGAAGCAAGAACTCATCGTGAAACGGTCCGCTTTGCAGAATAAGGTTGTCCTGTTTCACCAAGGCAATGCTCATGCACACAAGTCGCGGCAAGCATCGGCAAAACTGGCCCAACTGAGGTTCGAACTTATTGAACAACCTTCCTATTCTCCAGACCTGGCCCCCTCTGATTATTTCTTCTTCAGACATTTGAAGAATCGTCTCGGTGGAAAGCGTTTTTCCAGCAATGAAGAGGTTACAACTGCTGTCAATGCCTATTTTCAGTCTAAAGACGCAGAATTTTACTCAAGAGGTATAAATGCTCTGAAATATCGGTGGGAAACGTGTATTGAGCTTCTCGGGGAGTATATCGAATAAGAAAAAATTAAAAACAAGATTTGGAAAATTCTTGGTTTTCATTTTAAGAACTTGTTGAACTACCTATATATATATATATATATATATATATATATATATATATATATATATATATATAAATATATGTATTTTTATTTCCATAAGTGTAGACATTTTTAAGGCCAAACCATGAAACTAAGAATTAATATAAAGAATAATTGTAAGATCTGCTATTACTTGTAAAAAAAAAACGTTTGTAGCGCTTCGGCAAATGCGTCAAGACTAGTTAGCAATTGCAAAATGTAGCTGCTAACAAGACTTTGCATGCGCACCCTCGGTGCCATCTTATTGCACTGGTTGTGCTAGGTTTGTATAAAGACTCAGTAATCCATAGTGATATATACAACTGGATGCTTCTTTACAAATATTTTAAGGAATGGCTCTAATTGATCCTGAAAACTTAAAAGCGCGTTGATGTTTTTTCAATTATATTTTTTGGCAAAGTTCTTATAGGTAGCTCAGAAGAAGCTAAAGACCAATGAAAGGTTTGCTGCTGCTTTCGTAAACGCATAACGTCCTTTTCTGATCTACATGCTCGGCCATGCCATGTAAGGACACGCACTGAGTTCGTGGAGAGGTCAATTGGCATCCGACCACCAAGTGGCAAACGCGATATCTAATAACATCACATATTCAACCCTCGGTTGCAGATGGGCGGTGCCTGGAAAGTCTCCTCTGTGGTTCATAAAACTGTAGTTGAAGTGGATGAAAAAGGCACCAAAGCAGCGGCTGCTACTGCTATCGTGATGATGCGGTGTGGTTCAGGAGGAATCCGGAAACCACTTATTCAGCTGATCATATATCGAGTTTTCTTCTTTTTCATCTATATTGGCGAATATCAAATGTCCAAGGAATTTCATATGCTCGTTTCAGTCCCTAACATACTGCTGGTCAAAAATATATATATATATATTTTAAACATTTGTACTTTATGTGGTTCCGTGTCCTTATT
Source organism: Dermanyssus gallinae (assembly GCA_003439945.1). Taxonomy (NCBI): domain Eukaryota; kingdom Metazoa; phylum Arthropoda; class Arachnida; order Mesostigmata; family Dermanyssidae; genus Dermanyssus; species Dermanyssus gallinae. Next base: position 2,344,309 of record QVRM01004188.1, on the reverse strand, counting down.
CTTCCAAGCTACTGGCATCTCAAATAATGCATAAAGTCCACAAAGGGTTTGTCTTTTAGTATTATGAAATTAAATATATTTGTAGTATATTTTTTAGAGTAAGGGGACATGCAATTTACGCATCTGCCGATGTTGTTTGCGGATCGTGTGGGACGTCTTATAGGAGAATTCCAAGCATGTAATACCCACTGAAAATCCTCCTTCCAGTCCGTTCAATTTCGGAATTGTTTGACAAAATCTCGAGATTACCAACAGAAAGCCTCGTATTACAATCTTCCTATGAGTCTGCGTGTAGGACTTGTCCAGAATACAAGAGTGCGTCGGAACATTTCGGAAGGCCTGATGGCGTGGTCTAGGAATTTAGTGCGCTAGTACTTGTTGTCATCTATCGGGATGCCACCGGTTTGATCCCTGTTATAGGTTACTTACAACTCTTTGAGATTAGTGAAAAACCGTCATTTCAGTGCAACTTTAATAAAAACGGTCATACTTACCAGTGCGTATAATCAGTATTTGTGCTTAGCAAACCAGCTTTTATGGCCTGTGTAATGCTGCTAACTGATGACAAGGCTATTAGTGGTGTTCCTACAGTCCGTCTATATTTTCTCGAAATTATTCAACGAGTCACCTTTTTAAGGTTATTAAGTGGCTCTAGAACTCGGACTCGATGTGGCTTGTTGCAAATTTATATATATATATATATATATATATATAACATCGTTCTTGCTACAAAGTGCGCAGGTAGCTTGCTCTTTTATTTAGTGGGGTAGTATATGCAATATGCCCATTACTCACAATTGAGTTGGCAATATGTCACCTTTCATTCAAAATATACATAATATACGAGTTTTTGTACCGATCAAAAGTGTGTACGCGATAAAGCAATAAAATTGAGTATAAGTAGCACAACAGAAGTTTACGAGTGTATGCACAAATCAGAAGTGTATACGCGATAAAGCAACAAAATTGAGTATAATTAACACAATACAAGTTTAAAACTTTAGAACCAACCTAATACAAATTTAATACCTATATAGTAAAATAATTTTAAAACAATTCACTCGGAATCACTTGTTTCTCCGTTCTTCAGCAGTAAGAGAAGATGTCGTTTAAAAACAGCGGCCCGGCTTGCATTTCGAACCGCCAATGGCAGCTCGTTCCAGACCGTGGGCAGCATGTAGGCCAGTGAGTGCCGAAGTAGAGTGAGTCTGAACCCTGACACTCTGAGTTGGTTCCCGTAGCGCTGCGACCGTACTGGGGTAAGGACGAAGTCAAAAACACAATCTGAAGGGATTCCATTGTTTTGCACCTTATAGGCTAGCACGGCTAACTTTAAACGGAGTCACACTCGCGCGACGAGGATGACCTATTATGGCTCTAACTGCGTCATTCTGAACGACTCTTAGCTTGTCTAGGGTCGTGGAATACGTGGCGCCCACAGAGTAATTCCGTATGTTAGAATTGGTTCCATAAGCGCTTTGTAGACACGTACCAGAAGATCCCGCGAAGCCTTGGCTCTCCTCAAATGCACGAGTGAGGCCACCACGGCGTAGCAGACCCTGACACTGGATCTCAACTGACTGTCCCATTTCATATGCTCGTGTAGCACAATGCCAAAACATTTTGCCTCTGAGCTAAGTGGGATAGCAGAGCTGCCTATTTGGAGGGAGATATTACCAGTTTTGAACTACTGTCTTGATGCCCGTTGGGGGGTGTGGTAAAGAACGAGTGTCGTCTTCGTCGGGTTAACCACAAGACCAAATCTTTGAAATAAAGACATGGCCTTCTCAATACCGGTTTCAATGTGCCGAAGATTAAACCTATTATTGGACAATTGGGAGGGTGAGACACGGAACAAAAGAGTGGTGTAGTCTGCATAAACGATTGGGCGGCAATCTTCGTATCTCTCGATGCCCCGCAGGACAAAATTCATGTAGGTTATAAAGATAAAAGGTCCAAGAACCGACCCCTGGGGCGCACCAGTGGATACAATTCCCGTCGCAGACCTTAGAGCTCCCACCGCCACAAATTGCCTCCGTCCACTAAGATGCGATTTAAACCAACATGTTACTGCTGGTGCGCAGCCTAGTTACAGAAGCATCTTAAGAAACGTAGAGTGGTTGAGGCAATCGAACGCTTTGGCTACGTCAAGAAATTCACCAAGGCACATTTTTCCATCCTCCGCAGCTTTAATGATCTCCCACCATATATGTCCCAATGCCAGCTCAGTTGATCGTGCCTCCCTAAAACCAAATTTATTTTTAGAGAAGAAATTTAAGTCGTTTAAATGGCTTTCCAGCTGTTGTTTAGCAAGCTGTTCAAATACTTTTGAGACGAAAGACACTAAGGATATCGGGCGATAGTTATCAGGTTGGTCCCTCCCGCCTTTACCCTTATACAGCGGAGTTACCGAAGATGTCTTGAGGCGTTCCGGAAACACGCCCGTTTTAATTGAAAAATTGAATACGGCAGCTAGAGGGGCCGCTAAGGTCTCAATGAATTTAGAGTGAAATTTACCCGGCACGTTTCCATCGCTATCGAGTGAGTCTGTCTTTACGTCTTAAGCAGCGATTCGCAGTCCCTGAGCTGTAATAGCACTAAAGGAAAATGCGTTGGGCTCGGGGTTCCTTAGGTTTGAGAGAAAACTGTCAATCGGCTCTTGAGGAGGGAGCAAGGATGTAGTTTTTTACCGATAGATGAGAAGAAATCATTCAGTGCGTCCACTATCTCCTGGACTTCCTCCAGTTCCCTCTCTTCGACTAGTAGTCGACTCGGCACCGCTCCAGACTTTTTGCTACGGCCGCAGATTTCATTAAGGAAACTCCAGAGCTTGGCAGGCGGTTACGTACCGCGGCAAACTGTTGTTCGTAGTAGGTATCCCTAGCCACTTTCAGTTCTATCTTGTACAACACCTGCAATCTCTGAAACGCTTCTCTGTCATCTGCGGACCGTGTGCTAACCCACTGGCGGCGAGCGCGATCGACAGCATGTCTCAAATTAACCAAATTATTAGTGAACCAAGGCGAGCGGTTTACCTTTTTCGAAGCCCTTCGCTGTCGCAACGGGAAGCAATCGCTATACAGGAGCCGGAGCTTACCATTGTATGACTCGAAGGCCCCGTTGGGATCAGTTGAGTCGAGAACAGAAGACCAATCCACCCTGGTGATACCGTCTTGAAACCTTCGTTGGCTGTTTGCATCGAATCTCCTACAAAGACTCGCAGCGATCGAACTTGGTTTTATCGTCAACGACGCTAAAGATGCCTTGTTACCCGTCAGTGTGATCCCTACTGGGCGATGGTCGGAAAAGACCGTGTCAACGACAAACGGAAGAATACGGACATATCGTTCACAATTGGCAATAGCGACATGGTCTATGCACGAACCAAGTGACACTGCATCGGATATAAGATTGGAACGAGTGATGATATTTATAGCCTGTTCTACGCCCTTGCTAGCACGTCCAGAGCAGTATTCAGCACTCACAGCTTCGTTACTCAAAATATCGATGTTTGTGTCACCCAGAAGTATACAGGGCAGATCCCCAGTCGTTGTCACAAGGCCGTCTAAGATATCCATCAGAGTGCCGGCTGACCGGACCTCATTGGAGTACACCCCGACGACATAGCCATAAAAACCAGGGCGGCGAATTTTCAGCCTAATAGCCTGCACACTCCCGTCATCACTCGATCGTGTTCCATCGCGACCAGATCAAGTGCAGGGTGCGCATAGATTGAGAGACCATCTCCATTTCCACCCGGCCGGCACACAGACACACTAGTGTAGCCTTGTATGTTAAACAAGGCGGCGTCAGGGTCATCAAACCAGGGCTCACTCACCACCACGACATCCCAGTCCACACGTGAGCTATCCATAAGAAGCGTGAGATCTTCGATCTTTATTTTTGTTTGTAATATTTTAAGCATTTGTAAGGCTGTAGATTGTTATTGTAAGCGGAGATGTAGGTATAGAGAGATATGGCTTAGCGACGTCTGCTAGTACCGGCGCACATAGATTCAATAAGCGTTAGGGGAGGGGAAGCAGCAGCGGCGGTAGCACCGACGTGCAGTTGTTACTGTAACCTAAGCTGTTGCCGTTAGGAGAGCTGACGACACTGCAGCGAGTGAAGAGACGTTGTAGAGACGTTGTCGAGACGCGGTCGTGGGGGGATTGCTGTGTGGTGAGACAGGCCGGAGTGGCGGTGCTGTACCGACGTCGTAGAGAAGTCGGACAATAATAAAAATCACACCAGTGTCGGTCAATATTCGTGTTTTTCTCCTAGTTACCCGTTCAGGCCCTTACACATTATAATACGATTGTGCGTAGAAAAAGTAGGTATTTTAAAAAAACGGGGGTGCACTTGGGCAATATATTTAAAATATCTGCTCGAAAACCTACTATATCGTTAATCAGTCCCCGTGAGATAGACTGGCGAGCTGATAGTAGTGCAGTTGAATGGTAGTCCACATCAGATCTAATAGTTTGTCTTCTTTTCTAATTATCGGGTTCGTGGCTCCCCAATTGCAGATGGGCCGCACGATGCAAGTATCAGCAACAGTCCATCAAACAGTGGTTGACGTCTACGAAAAGGGCACCGAAGCTGCAGCTGCTACAGCCGCAGTCTTAGCGGCTTGTTGTTTATCGACGCCAGAAAATATCGTCGACCTTACAATAGATCGAGCGTTTATGTTTTCTATTCATGATGGGAAGCACCATATTCCTGGATTTTATGGTGTATGCGCCCGTCCTTGATTCTGTGCTGAGAAAAATCTACCTCTATAAAAAATCCTTTGGCATCTGCTGTTACTCCGCGACTTAAAATTTGAGAGAGTTGACCATTTTCGCGTTATTCTGTTTGCACTGTATTAGATCAGGTTCAAAGGCAAATTTGTGTTATATATTCGAATCTTATTTGAATAAAGTTGTTGTTAATTTTGTAAGCCTGTTAGCCACAACGTGGTGTGTTGTACGCGTGTGAACGTTAACGAAGGGGTATTTAAATTGAATTTCGATTGGAAAACTGGTACGTGCAATTCGCTCATAAAGCATGGCAAAGGGTGAGCGTTTAAGGTAATTTTGCGAGGACAGGGACTCATAATTTCAGTGTTCCCGAAGTGAAGCATGGGAATGCAATTCCCATCTTTACGCACTACCGTGATGAAATCTTCAAAGGGGAATTTGAATTGATCTGCGTGGGCGTGATAAAGAGCCGAAAGCCTTAAATTGCATTGCGTGTTAGATGTGGCGCTTCAATAAGTCACATGGCTTGTGGTACGCTAACAAAATCTTTACTTGTGGCGACTTCTATCATGGGTTCTCTTATGCAATTTGTCGAGGCTAGACCATTGTTTAATCTCACCATCAATTTTATTTGAGAGTTGGTGAGCAAGCTTTAAATTGCGATTAGAAGATAAAGTCGTATCTAGGTCATCACAACAGGACTGTCACACCTTTCTTAATGTTATAGTGTGATTGATGAATTTGTATATTTGGTATATGTATATATACTATATATAATATAAGTTCACAAAAAAAGGAGAAGAGGTTGAAGAAGATATAGAAAGAAGGAGAACGTTTCTCAGAAGAAATTTTAAATAGAACATTTCGCTGTCTGCATATATCTGTAGAGGAATACCCCGTTGTTACCTCTATTGCATTGTTTGATTGTTTCGTTTTTGCGGCATGTTCGTCCTCAGACGACAGATCGCGCTCTTACAGCCGTTTCATCAGTCATGCACCAGGTCACCGTTGTAGTTGATGAGAAGGGAACTGAGGCTGCAGCCGCAAGCGCCATGCAGGTCTGCAACTCGATAATGCCGGACGAGGTTAAGCCCGTTGTGGTCAATGTCGATCGAAGCTTTCAACTGCTATTGGCACATGAAAAGAGCGGCGTACCTCTCTTTGAAGAAGTCTGTCACGCTCCCTAGTTGGTGTTTGAGGCAAGCTCATTATTAAGTATTACCAATAAACTGAGAGAGAAATAAAGAACGCATACAAGGCGCGGGCAGACGTTAACGTTTTATATGGAATCCATTATAACACACTTTTAACCAAGTCATTGTGTGGATTTGTAATGATTTTTGGTCATTTTAATTATGGGCATACCTAAACGACTCTAAATACAAGACGTTTTTGAACTTATAGCCTAACTAACAGCTAAATGAACATATACATAATAATGTCATATGCGTTTGTCTATACGCTGTTTGTTTTCGCTTGCTTTCGAATGTCCAATTCTACTTGGTCTTCCAAATACTGCTTCTCTAGATAATACGAAATATCTTGCAGGCAAAGAACATTTTTACTTGCAACATTTTTAAGCGTTACAACCTTTATATTAAGACCGAATATTATGCGTTTAGTGCCATGCAGTTGACTGCTGTTAAAAATGTTTATTCAATAATATCAAGGACAAGCCTGCGGATAGCAGTTAAGATGCTTACTTAATAATAATCTAGGTTTAATTTAATTTAGCTTGGTTGGCCCCATGTGTGCGCTATTGACACACTATACATGTTTTACTACGTTATTCAAGAAGACACTTGTTTAAAAGGTTTGGTACAACCGTGAAGAAAAGCTGAGGGGCTATTCTGTGAATCTTGCTTTGCGCTATAGCTTCATTTCGCATATGTTGCCTATATGGAAAGGCTCGGCACGGTATAGAGCTGATACTGATAAGTTTTGATTTTCTCGGAATGTTCTAATCAGGAGTTAAACGTAACCGTATTTAGTCTGCTACCCTTCATGGGTTTTTGCGAATATTCGTATGAATGATGACACCGTCAGCCTCTTCTGAGTTGCATATAAAACATATGGGGGAGGGGTCAGTTTTACCAATGCCATGTTCATTGGGTGCTGTTGACGAGACGGCGTGTTGTAATCCTAGTAGTCATGCGCTCCCATAAGGGTGCGGCGTTTAAAATAATGTTATCCATTACTGATACTTGGGAGGGCCCCGGCTATGACTGCACAATCCACGCCTTCGTTATGTAGATGCTCGGTCTTTTCTATAGAATGCTTTTGTTGACAAGTGCTTTGATTATGGAGCATATTGATATATATATAAACGCTTTGTGCACGCGCTCCAATTTGTTGGCGTAGTGTTTGTTAGGTATCCCGCTTACAGAGCTTATATAAAGTTGTTTGAGCTGTTTGACAATGGATACTTGGTCCACTTTAACCAACAATTTTTCCGCTAACTTCCGGGCGGCAAAACTTGGATTTTACTTATCTTTATGGAGCATTCTTTTTCAGCAGAGAGAATCGACCGGATTTTAGTTAATTGTTCAGATGAAAATCTCTACTACGAAATTCGTCAAACTATTTTTGGAAAGTCCGTTCGTTGATTAAGGTCGATTTCAAAGATAGTGAAGATGGTTCGACAAGCCACAGCAACGTTAGAAGTGTTTAGAACTCGCACAGCAAAACATTCTGGCTTTGCATTCCCCATTTATCCACCTTGCCAGAAAGCAACTAAGCTCATGGCGCCAACGTGGAGCCTATTGGCTGATGCTGTAATGGCCGCCCTATCAAAATACTCAGGTTGCCTAGAGGGGGCTACAAGCCTCTGTAACGAGTAGGTACCGAAATAGCAAAAAAAATTGCATTAGCCTAATTTTAAATATGTTTATATATATATATATATATATATATATATATATATATATATATATATAAACTCTACCCGAAATTATGATTGAAAAATATTAACGCGCTTTTAAAGTGAGCAAGAGTTTTCAGGATCAATTTTATCCATCTCTTAGAATATTTGCAAAACGTAGCTGCTCACAAGGCTTTGCATGCGCACCCTCGGTGCAGTATTGTTGCACTGATTGTGCTACGTTTGTATAATGACCCAGTAATCCATAGAGATTTATAAAACTGGATGCTTCCGTACAAGTATTTTAAGGGACGGATATAATTGATTAACTGAAAACTCTTGCTTACTTAAAAACCGCGTTGATGTTTTTCAATCATAATTTTGGACAAAGTTCTTATCGGTAGGTCAGAAGAAACTGAAAACTAATGAAAGGTTTGCTGCTGGTTTCATAAGTGCATAACGTCTCATCTACATGCACGGCCATGCCGTGTAAGGACAGGCACTGAGTTCGTAGAGAGGTCAATTGGCATCCGACCGTCAAGTGGCAAACGCGATATCTAATAACATCACATATTCAACCTTCGATTGCAGATGGGCGATGCCGTGGAAGTCTCCTCCGTGGTTCATAAAACTGTAGTTGAAGTGGATGAAAAAGGCACCAAAGCAGCGGCTGCTACTGCTATGGTGGTGTCGCTTCGTTGTTCAAGAGGAGCCGTGGAAGAACCTATTCAGCTGATTCTAAATCGAGCTTTTTTCTTTTCCATTTATATTGGCGAACATCATATTTCCGCCTTCAAGGGATTGTGTTTCAGTCCTTAACATATTGCTGGTAAAAAATATACATATTTTAATGCATGTATACTTGACAATAAGTTACATAAAGTCCACGAAGGGTTCGTCTTTTAGTATTATAAAATAAAATATATTTTTAGTATATCTGTATATGTGGGACGTATTATAGGCGAATGCCAAGCATATAATACCCGCTGAAAACCCTCCTTCCAGCCCTTTCAAGTTTGAAATTGTTGACACTACCTCGAGAGTATCAGCAGGAAGCCTCGTGCTACAACCTTATCATGAAGTATGTGTAGGACTTGTCCTGAATTACAAACCTCAGGGTAAAGTAGTTCTGTGAACTTTGATTTTAACCTTGTAGCGTACCCTTGTTAAAGATATGCACAACTTAACCACTGTGCTGAGTCGAATCATGCGTGTTATTGTTCTTCTTGAGCTTGCGTTTAATGTTTTTGAGATTAGTAAAAAAACAGTCATTCCAGTGCAACTTTAATAAATACGGTCATGCTTACCAGTGCGTATAATCAGTATTTGAGCTTGGCAAACCAGCTTTTATGGCCAACCAAGCATCTAGGATTCCCACTTAGTGTGAACCTTAAATAACTTCAATTCACTCCACTCCTGTATGGTGTTGCTTAATGATGGCAAATCTCGTAAGGCTAATAACTGCGGAAAATAATCAAGTAGCTGTAACGATTAAAGTGTGCTTTGCAAGCTTGCTGCAATTTCAAGATTAAGCCTAACGTTAATATAGTGTTCCTGCAGCCCGTCTATATTATCTCGAAACTATTTAACAAGTCACCTTTTTAGGCCTATTGAAAAGCTCTATAACTCGGAATCGATGTTAGCTAGATATTTACCATGTGGCTTGTTGCATGTACATAATTATATATATGAGAAAAAAATCAACAGAACATCATTCTTGCCACGAAGTGCGCAGGTAGCCCGATCTTTTATTTAATGGAGTGGTAGATCATCATCATATTTATTTCACTCATATTGAGTGTGCATATAACATAGACAATTATACAGATTATGCAATTACACAGTCAGCTGCTCACACTCGACAGATGCACTCTGTGTACTCCTAGCTCGTATTTGAACAGATCAGGTGATAATAGCCATGAACTATGTATCTAGTATAGAAGTGGCGATTGTCACATGCAAGACCAGACCAGAGGTGAGAGGCACTGAAAATATCCAGGTCTCCAACCACTCGTTGGACTTGTTCAACTTTATTTTTCCATTTCGAGATAAAGCTCTGGAATGGTACTGTACGCGGCGACTTCAATCTCAATCGAATTATCTCAAAAACCGGTGCACAGCCTGGCATTAGGTACACAAGGCGGCTCCTTGCCCGCATTGACAGGCAAAGTACTCGCTTCATGTACCTTGAGAAACATCTTTCAAGCAAAGCAAAATTTGCCCGAATGAGGTGTTCCTATACTCTGTCAAGACCATACATCAGCGCTGGGACAATCTTGAGGTAGACGAGTGCCACTGCCGTCGGGACGGACAGTCGCCTACCTCTCCATAAAGAGAGATTAGGACTGTGCGCATTGTCTTGACGATGTGAGCAGTGAAGGTCGTTTCAGTATAATGAAGCCGAAGCCCTAGATACCCGAAAAAGTTAAACAATTCGAAAGATTGGCCGCCGCAACGTATAACGTCTTTACCAGCCAATCGACCTCCTCTTCTGAATTTCATAGCCTTACTTTTCATGGCGTTTATTTCCAGCTCCCTTGAGACAAGGAACACCCTCGCCAAGGAAGTGGTGCGCTTGATGGCACCCAGGTCGTGATGAGCAACCACTATGTTATCTACGTACCTCACAACTAAGGCCTTCTGGAACTCCTGTCGAATATAACCGACAAAATCGGCAAGCAAATGAGTGAAGGAGACGCAACTCAAGTCGCAGTTTATAAAGACTGCATACAAATGACCTCCGGGTTTTACCACAGCTCGCTCTATCTCCGACTGAAACACATGGATTGCATTACACGTTCCCCGACCTCTCCAAAATCCGAATTGCTCTGGCGGAAGGGTCTGATCGACCATGGGCTCGATCCGTTTATTAACCAATTTGCAGAAGATCTTTTTCAGTGTCCTTTCAGACGCTATACCGCGGTACAAGTTTGGGCCTCGTCTGTCATCACCATGCTTGCGCTTAAATAAAAGAGAAAACTTAGCGATATGCCAGGCTCTTGGTATTTATCACCTCTTCATGATCTCCTTGAAGAAATCACAAAGATGGCGTGCCAAAAGCGACTCAGACTACACCCAGTGCTCATAGTACCCCTGGTCTGGCCCCGCACTCTTTCCTCTTAGAAGAGAGTGCAAAACCTGACTTACCTCTTCTACCTATAGTATTCTGCTCCAATGCGAGCGTGCGCTCAATCATTGGAGCCAGGCGTACCGCCTCGCAGTTATATAGAAGACCGTTCAGGTGACTTGTTACCTGTTCGTCGCTGAGCAGGTGGTTTGTCCCCCTACGAGGTCGCACAACGAAGGTTGAGGGCTTACGTTCTGCTCTTTCGAGCAGTCAGATTTTCTCCCGCTTAACGTATTCACGCTTGTGGTCATAGCGTAGTTTTATGTAAGCTTTTCTACTGTTGAAGTAGTCAAGCCTGAGTCTGGCTAGCAGCTGCGGTGGTGCCTTTACCCTCGCTTAGCGCAAGAGCTTTAGCATCCCACGGTGGGCGAGATAGCAAGCCTGAGAACACCACTTTCGTGATCTCCTCTGCCTCAGTCTCTTCCACCTGACTGCACTTCTCATGGTTTTCTCTAGCCGTTCACAACAAGTATCGACATTGTAGCCTGTCTCGAGGCTATCAACCTCTAAACGGTTAAGGTCAACATGCCTCGTGGCGACAAAGTGTGGATCGCCTCGCTGTTTAAACCAACTAACTGAAATATTTGCAACTGCTGACACCGGTAGGTGCTTCATTGCAGCCACCTCGATAGCATCGAAACTTCGCCATCGACAAGGTTGTGAAACAATGGTGCTGCTCTTGTGATGACTTATATGTGTGTGGTCTTCGCGTGCATTTGCACATCTCAGACCAAAGTATTCCATCAACTGGAGCAGCACTTCTCCTTCGTCGTTAGTAGCCCCACTATCAATACGGGCATTGAAGTCGCCACCGACTATGGTTGGCGTAGATTTGGGGGGAGGTAGAAGACGACTATATCACCCTCATAAATGAGAGGCCCACACAGGAATCGTTCTTCCTCACACATTGCGACGGTGGTAAACGTTAATATAGGTAGATTGATAATCCATCCACTGGTATGCCACGGCCTCCGGCAGGTATAACCCTCGCATATTATTGATATGCAATTCCTTCCGCTGGTCAATCTCCGTAAGGAACCACCGACGTAAGCATGTTAACTGGCGATAGGTCTATTGCTATTCTTAGTCCCTCACAGTTCCAAAGAAGCAGCCGCAGAGGCCTAGTAGTTTTCATGTTAGCATCTCTAGTGATCTGCTCAGTCACTTGCGAAGGGCCGGACCGCCAGGCGCGATAAAGCTTTCCATAACCTTGTAGGAAGCACCACCAGCCCAACGGCGACACAGGGTACATTTACGCCAGAATCCACTCTTGCTGCACTTTGCGTACTCGCCGTCACCCAGCACTACACGGAACACGGCATCATTCCTTTGTGTCTGCGTTTTGAATACTGCCTTCACAGGAATGCTTCTGTTAACGAGCCATGTGTGTGGGTTGACAGCTGACGTTTTGGCCGCCAGTCGTGCTACACTCAGCGCGCTAAACCTGCCTGGCCCAGCATACACTTCAAGATCTCCTACTCCATCAGCTGCGCTGCTTTTCTGCATACGATGTTTGACATTGCCTTGTTTTGCCGCTCCTCTTTCGCTGGACGGTGACAAAACCATCGTTGTGGCCGCTGCCGCTTCCATTGCCGTTGACGTGTTGTCTTCCATCGGCTCATTTGTTTCGAAGGTAGTGGCGGTGTTGTTGTTGCCGCCGCCGCTACTGCTACCGCTGCCAATAAGACCAGCTGCTGTAGCGCTACGCTTGGCAATGCAGAGACTGCTATTGAGTGGAGTGGTATCTGTATTACGTACATCAGACACAAGAAGTTGATTTGCTAGGATGATGGTGATTCGAATAATATTTGCTCAGCTAACATACTTTTTGTTTTTGCTTGTAGTATTTTAAGCGATATAATACGGTTGTGCGGAGAAAAGTGGGTATTTTAAACTTGTCAAAACCCCGGATTCGCACTTAAGCATTATATTTAAAAATCTGCTCAAAAACCTACTATATCGTGCTGGTTAATCAGTATCCGTAAGGTAGACTCTGGCTCGGAAGTCATAGAGGGTAGTGCAGTTGAGTGATAGTCTATCAGGTTCAATAGTTTGTCTTCCTTCTCTAGTTATCGGGTTCGTGGCTCCCCAATTGCAGATGGGCCGCACGATGCAAGTATCAGCAATGGCCCATCAAACAATGGTTGACGTCTACGAAAAGGGCACTGAAGCTGCAGCTGTTACAGCCGAGATCGAAGTGGCCTGTTGTTCAACTACGCCAGAAGACGTCGTCGAGTTTGAAATAGATCGACCGTTTATGTTTTCTATTCATGCTGGGAAGCGCCATATTGCTGGATTTTATGGTGTATGCGCCCGTCCTTGATCGTGTGCTAAGAAAAATCTACCTTTATAAAAATTCATTTGGCATCTGCTCTTGCTCCAAGACATAAAAATTTGAGACAGTTAATCATTTTCGCGTTATTCTGTTTGCACTGTATTAGATCAAGTTCAGCTAGAAGCTCATCGATAACGTAATTTCCGTTCGATCATTTTCGTAATCGTCACTTCTCGGCCAAGACGTAGGCAGATGTTTCATTTGACAGATTGTGCTAACGTAGACAGAAATCCTGTTACGACCTACCAGGAAGACAGAGAAATTATTAGTGCGGCAGAGTAATCGTATTTGACCAACGTGTTGGTAATAAACATTGCTTACAATCATATTTATACAAATCTCCCAATCACACATTTTTATAACACAGCCTGAGATTGTATCGTAACTACGGCTCCCAGTTAACTATGGCTCCTAGTTAGCTATGGCTCCTAGTTAACTATGGCTCTTAGTTAACTATTCCTTAAAATACCTACTGGCACGTGCAGTACGTTAGTGTCGAAGCCTAAGTGCGGCTTACTATATTTTATGAGAGTATCTAGGGAAACGGTATGGTGGATATCCCGGCTGTAGTGAATCGGACCTCTGTGTACGATGAAGGCAGAAGTTGCTACCGCGAGGGCCGTTCCCCTGGGCGAGATCTGGCCCTATGTAAATAATCTCACTAGAGGTTAGCATGACTGCAGTTGTTATGACTGCTGTGCTAATGTTTTTCATTTTTGATAACGTTAACGCTCTGCAAAAACAAGGATAGGGTTCCACTGTCTGGCTTTCGGAGCTTGTGCAATAATCCAGTCAGCGATATGGCGGCCATAATGGTACTTTGATCCATGCTGACGAAATAACCAACGTGCACATATTATTTATAAAACTCTTGAATGTACAATTGCATTTTCAAGCCTCGTATATACCCTAGATAAGAAGAAGTATCAAGATTAAATGACAACTGCATCTATTTGGCCATTCGCAGTCGGAGGATCTCCCGGGGGCACATTCAGTGCGTAAGGGTCTATCATTACGGCTCAGCAATATATCGCATTTTCAGCGGCAAAGGTTATCGCTTGCTGTGCTTCTATCTCTTTGAAACCCCTGGGGGCCCAGAACTGCAACTCTATCGAAGAAGTCTGCAATCGTTCGATTTGAACGACAGGTGAGCCGAAATGCGGAATAATCTTTAAGCTGTCACAACACTAGCCGAGTAACGCGATGTCACCAATAGCGCTGCGCGATAGACGCAATTTGTTCTTATGACAGCACGTCAAACTTTAATCAACCATCCGACCCTATTTCATTGTTCAACAAATTGCTAATGTACGGCATTTGTTTCTACCGTTCTCACTGCCGCGCCGTTTCTACTTAACGGGTATCGAGAGGCGTGCGAACGTCTGTGTGAACCCGTTGCCCATGTGAAGCCGGGTGACGACGTGTGAAGACACCGTGCATGTTCGTTTGCTCCCATATGGATGTGTATGTACGTGCACGCAATGCCCGCTGCCTTCAGAGGCCGTAGTCACGACCTCCTGCCTTTACGGTACCCGACAGCATTCTTCAACGACCGACTTTAACATAACATAACATCACTTTTATTTCACATAAAAGGGTTGGTATCAATATACACACTTCTGTAAGACAATCGTGACTAATCACCAAATAGGCGAGCTATTTTATGCTTATGCTTAGGCTTAGGCTTAGACTTATGCTTAGGCGTATAATGAAGCTGTAAACACAGACGTTTATAAACTCAACAGAAAATATATTCATTTTGCACACATATTCATTTTGCATACAGTGAAACCAATAATGACGCTGTCATCTCACGTCTTCAAAAAATATAGGGCAAGGCGCTAGTGTCGGACGTTGTGCATTGCGCGCGCACATGAATGTTGCCGAAAAGGGCACTGAAGCTGCAGCTGTTTCAATGGACCATATCCACATAGCCACGTGTGGCTTTACGGATTCACCGCCGTCGGTTAACATGGCTGCCGATCGATTCTTCCTATTTTTCATAATGACTACTGCTCCGATCACACTCGGAAAACGACGTTTCACGATACAGCTTTCGCTGGCGTATGTAATAATCCTTGTAGCGATGAGTCAGCGCAATCTGCCAAGTGCCGTATGAGAGATACTTAGTGTGTTATAGTAATCGCATTTTACTAGTTTTGTAGTTTAAACTGTGGTCATTAAGCAGCTCGAGGTAAAGGAGAACTCTGTGAAAGAGCGGTGGTCAATTGTGCAGCGTACTTAATAAAGCTGAGACCGCTACCACATAGGTATATCAAAATGGGCACTACTGAAGTTGCTGCTTCAATGGATCAGATTGACGACGCCATCACGTGAATCTCGCCAGATTGCATAGCCATCTTCTCAAATTCCCACTGCTCTGCTAAGATTCCAGCTGTGGTGTGTGTATATACGGATTTGATTGATTTGGACTAAGTTTTAAGACTGATTTATCAAATCGACTATCAGACACTCTCTCTACTATCAACAGACCACTTAGCACTAGGGGTTGAGGTGATGCAGACCATGTTTTGCTTACGTACGTTCAGCCGTGTTTGTGTCGTCAAATGTCTTCGTTGTGTGTATTCCCTTTGCAGTTAAAGTAGGGGGTGATTTAATCTCTATGTATGATTTGCTGCGAAGTTACGTGGTCTTATGTTCCACCTTAATAAATATGAAGATAAATCCGTGCCGACGGCCTACCTTTTTGCGGGTAAACTAAGTGGTTTCAGTTTCGGCTGCATGTCGTTTCTGAGCTGCAAATAATACGAAAAATTGCTTTTGAAGCGCATTTGCGCGTGTGACTCGATTTGCGTGCTCAAAATGGCGCGGGCGCCTACGTCCCGCGCCGTAAAACCACCGGAGCTTCAAATGACTTCACGCCAAGTATCACCCGCCAGACTATTAAGAGTGACACCATGGGTGACAATGCCTTTTGGCATGGTTGCGTTGAATACGCCAATAATATAATGCAAAAGAGCTTGGTGCGAAGCGGAAAATGACTCTGGCAGCACTTGAAGGCGACAATACGCGAAGTCAACAATGCCGGCTGCAACACGGATGGCAACTACGGATTTACAGCTATTATCGGCCGCACGGAGAAGAAAGCCTTTATGCGTGAACAACAGTTGAACACAGCTCAGCGGTCTCTCCGCACGCAGCAAGCTAGCTGGTGCAAACCCAATATGCTACATCCCCTCAAGTAGAGCTGGCTTGGCATTCGTTATGACGGCATTCAGCCGGTTGTTCTCTCTGCATATTTAATATATACAGTAACGGTATATATATATATATATATATATATAACGGCAGATTTAAGATAAGACGTAGTTACAACAAATCTACAAATATAGAGTAAAAAAACTAAAACAAAGACATAATTGTGGATACTTTTAAGATGTTTATACAAAGGTGAGCTTCCGATTTGGACACTTCTATGTCTTTTAACGACTTACTCATCTACAGGTGTTTAAGTGCGTGTCCAACCTGGTCCTACTCGGAAAAATTCTGGTGCTAAGTCAGGAATTCTTGTTTGTATGTCTTGTATGGGGATTACGCGGGACGTAACAAGAGTGTCTTTTATTAGTGACAGCAATATCTGTTTTTTTTCTGAGCGATGCTCAATGAGAATTGATGATGTTTTGAGATTGATAACTCATTGAGATTGAGGCTTCTTTCTGAGAGGTAGCGACCATGCTGCCACAAGGATTGTTGGGGAAACCCTGAATATCTCAACATGTCTGCTTTGCTGTCGCTCTAGGCGCCTCTGATATAATATGGTGACATGTGTATTTAAGTTTACATGTTAAGCGAGTAATTAGTCTATTCATTTAGGGTAACGCGCTCTTCATAAGCTTCATTCATGGCCAGAACGCAGGGTGTCAGAGTGAGCAAGCCGGAGCAACCTGCCTTGAATTTCAGTTTCTTATGGCCAGGTCGCTATGTGGACAGACGTGACAGACTCCTTAAATGCCTTTCGCAAACATGGCAAGGGTCACCTAGCCGTCTCGTGTCTCAACACACCTCACTGTGTTAACCGCCGCTAGTTCCCCGTTATTCACTTAGCCCGTAGGGTAGTGATGCTAGGCGAAAGTGAAGTGACTGATTCGGCGGGACTCCTGCCGTCGAATAAAGGTTTCGCAGAGGGACGATGCGTCAGAAGTGTTAGAAGCCCTCCGAGACAAACGCCCACTAGCGCAAACCCTCCGAATGCACAATCACCTCAGGATGCAGACTCCACGTTTCTCAAGACATTAACGACCACGAACTCTCACGTGCTCTCAAATTCTCCCCGAGGAGCTCGGTCGCTGGCCCCGTTTTCTTCCGAGCCAGATTATTTTCTGACGGGGTACATTTTGCAATGCGTGGCGCGAGACTTAATGCTCGCGAAACTGCCAGCCATTTGGGTAAAAATGTTCAGGCGATATGCAAATTGTGGAGCAAGGTAAGTTTTATTTTCGGTCAAGTTTAACAGGATTTTCAACCATCAGTTTGCGCCACATATATCACCTGCCAAATGAATAGCCACATTTTCCAATACCCTTCAATGCGACCTTTTCCATTATATAAAATTATCGAAGCTCGAGTATCGACTCTCAGTTTCAGAGATTCAAAATTGTCCGTTAGAGACGTTGACAAACGTGCAGGGTAATGACACACTTGAAGAGCGATTTGACTGTTTGTTTTTCTCAAAAACAAGCCGAAGACAGCACCACCACCACCGCATACGTTAAACTACTTGACCAGATTAAAACACCACTGAGGGTGAAGCACCACATATGTACCAGTATGCAACGTTTGTCAATTTAAGTCGATTTACTCCGCTCAGGGGCCTGTTGTGAGGTAGACGTGGTGTTACGAATCCTCTGACAACTTCGTCATGCTCCGATATAAGCCAACAATACTACTAGACAAAGGAATCTCGAAAAATAAGCCCTAACCTAAAACTACAGGAAATTGTCAATGCTCTAATTTAAGCCCGTCGCTATTTTCGGTTTTACTGAGCGACCTACCAGAAATATTTTCCATCTGTTACTATCACTTGATATGCTGGTCAGTTGGCAGTCACTGGCTGAACGGTTCTGTAGCTCCTTTGGTATATCGTATTAGCCAAACAGGTTGAAAATTGAATATGCCGTTCGTAACGTATTGGGACATCTAGGGACGCGAACGAAGTGCCCGCCGTGGTGGTCGTATACCAGAAACATTGTGTGTCAGCCAAATAGAAAGTAGAGTGTCCGTTTTCGTAAAGATCAGGCGTATTTAAATTAGACCAGGCCGGGCAAACACAGTAATTTAAGCCGAACTCATTAACAAGGTGAATGACCTGATGAGAGTGATCCGTTTTTCACAATAGGAGTGTTGGCAGTGGGGATGATAGCAACCAGCGTTGGAACAGTGTGGCCAATTGTGCACGACAGGTTGGGTTACCGGAAGCTGTGAGCGCAATGAGTTTCAACGAAGCTCAGAGAACTGCAAAAGAGACTGCGTATGAACACTGCAACATCAACGTATCATATCAACAGGTATTATCAAGACCCCGCATTTTTGTAGCGGATCGTTACCGGTGACGAGAGGTGCGCCATCACTAGCGCTCATCGTCTATTTCGACGTCCAAGGTCCGACACTCATCAAATTCCGCGAACGCGGAAAACCAATTAGCAGTGACGTGTATTGTGAAATACTATGTAGCCTATGCAACTTCAAAAGCAAACGGCCTGGGTTGCTCACGGAATAACCTTGAGCGTTGGCCCTACAACACGCAGCCCCGTCACTTACACCAGTTTCGTCCGCTGAAGAACGTCTCAAAGGGACGCATTTCAGCTCGTACTACAAACGAATATAGAGAATACGGCTCGTGAAACAGTTGTGCCCTGATGACTGCATTTAAATAAAGGCTTCATGAATACCAAAGTGTTATTTCGTAGCTATTGATTTAAACATCTTTCATAATATATTTATAAATAATATATTTAATGTGTGACATTACTGTTCATAGTACATAATATGCATGTCCACCAAAATGTTTTATTGGATAACGTTTGCTCAAGCAGGTACATCGTGTTGACGACAAAGCACCATGAAGGTTTTACCTTTTGGCCATCGAACACCTCATTTAACTGGAACTCCGTAGATGTTAACCCGGGGAAAGATCTTGTCAGCGAACTCGAGCAGGTACTTTCGCAAAAGCCGTCAATTGAACATATCTTAGAGTAGTTATTTCACTTAATGGTAATGTGACTTCTAGAAAAATGTGTAGCCATGGGCCATCGTGTCATAAAGCCATTATTTGTGCTTAATTGGGACAGGGTGTTTACAGAAACAGCTTTTGACTCGCAGCTCCTTTCGGTCAAAGATAACTCATATTGACGCTAGTTGTCTGAGATAGCGAATGTATGATAACACCGGCGTCATTGTTGGTTACTTGCGGATCAAATAAAACGTCAAATCAGGTTTGATATTCAAGAATTCAATCTAGATATAGCATGCCAGCGGCCTTGGGCACACTTGACACCCGTAAAGCAGTTATGATTGGATTGGGATGTGTTAGTCGCTTGTCACGTACACCTAAACACACATGTCAGCCTTTTACATAAAGGGAGCTTAGGGTGGCAGGAAAAGCGGACACGTCGGCGGACATATCTAAGATTTCTCCAGCGGACATATCTAAGGTTTCTCCAGGGATCGAATCGGCGGCACTCCGGTAGATGACAACCATGGCTAGCGCACTCGTCCCCTAGACGACTCCGCCAAGTGGCATGTGGTATATGATAATATGAAATGTATACAGTTTGATATGTATAGGCCTTTTAGTGATTGGGTAAACCTCGGAGCATGTCAGCACACATGTTAAGCTTTTCAGTATAAATCCCAGGCGCACGCACCCCAACTTGCGGCGTTTGTTCTTCTCCTCCTAATTGATTGCCAATAGTGAATTTAGTTGATGTTCTAAATGTTCATTGTCTGCTACTGGTGAACAACTGTTCTTTTTACAGGCCCTTCGCTCCAAGAGTTTTGGCGTCTACCATTCACTGTTTGAATGGTTTAACCGGCAGTGGATCAGCGATGGCTTTTCTACCAAGGTGTATGCTGTGCAAAAGGCCATTCCAGAGCTGTACGACCTTGTCAACCGCTATAAACCCGACACAGTTTGGTAGGTGTAGTAATATTAAGTAACCATCCTCTATAATGCATATTTACTATCGTGTACGTGCATGACTCACAGAATCGAGCCAACGGCTATTGGCACCAAAGTGGCATCGTTCCGCTGAAACGTAACATCTGACATAGATGGCGGCTTTGACATCAGACCTCGTTGCGACTGCTATCAGTTGTATTCTGTTCTGCCACGAAACAAAAAGCAAACGCAGTCTTAAATTGTGCACGCTTGAGATTAACTTAGCTAAAGATGCCAGCGTTGACGGAATGTATTTACAGATTCGAAGGAATGAATTTACAGATTTGAAGAAATGAATTTACAGATTCGAAGGAATGAATTTACAGATTCGAGGAAATGAATTTACAGATTCGAAGGAATGAATTTACAGATTTGAAGGGATAAATTTACAAATATAAACGCACTGCCTCATTTCTAGTCAGATTAAACGGTTAGAGGTGAAAAGGAAGTGATGTACTACATGATCCTCGATTACAGACTGAATCAAGTGCAATTGTTGCAGGTCTGATGGAGATGCTGAGGCACCCGACACGTACTGGAATTCAACTGGCCTTCTCGCTTGGTTGTCTAACGATAGTCCCGTGAAGACTACTGTCGCTGTCAATGATCGCTGGGGTATCGGCACCAGCTGTAAACATGGAGACTTCTATAACTGCGCAGACAGGTATAAACGATATATATGTAAGCGTATACATGGGATGTAAACAATTGACACCTAATGAGCGTGACAAAAAAAATACAACAGCCCTACGTCCAAATCTGGTTTGACCACCTACGCAAGGTTTTAAGCACCGTCCTGGCGTTACTGCGTGCTTATCCATTCAGCAAATTTACTCGTCAATCTTACCATGAATACGATTTTAGGGCACACCAAGTAACGGAAAACACCGAATTACTTGGTGCGCCCTAAAATCGTAACCATGATGATTTCTAATCCGGTAGGATTAGAAAAATAGGAGGGTATTCCAATATTCTATTTGAGAAACGATTCAAAGGCCGCTATGGGGTATGTGTTGTACGTCCGTACGTAGCGATGTTTTTCCACTTGCCTCTATGCTTCTCTCCGACACTGGGATCCTATACAGAAACTCATATCCTTAGGTACAGCTGGGATACATTTATTTGTATAGTTATGTTGGGTGCATGCTTACTTAAGCATAGCACGTTGTTACACTAATTTCGTGCTGTATAGTTTGGTAGGTTTGCGGACACTTCTATATATTAGGGCGGCCGCCTATAAACAACAACGTTACAACATTCGAAGCAATGTGAATTTGTACTGATATTGGCGCAGTAAAAATAAAAGGATGTGTACACTCCAACTTTTCATGCCGATGGCACCGTCGTCACACCATTCCATTTTCCACAATAACAGCCTACTTTAAACGGCGTTGGAACGATATGAGTTGCGATTTTCCTCGACTCCGCGTATGTTGACTGGATCTCTAGCTCTATAAAATCTGTGTCGAATCGTACCCTAGCACCACTTTGTGTCTCTCTTCATGGAGGTCGAGCATAGACTTCCGTTTTTACTCCTTTGCCATAGAGTGATGGTACTAGTCATTTTCCGGTCTTGGCCACAGCATTATGGTTTACCTTATTTTATTAATGGGCATGCTGTGGCTTGGTCACGTTCGCTCAGCTACCTAACTCATCTGCATCTTGCGTTAGTCTGATGAAAGCCGTCTCTGGTTTCTCCTGATTCGACCATTCTCGCTGGCTTGCTGTCTCCAGGTTTTGTAACCGTGACTATGATTCTATTTAGCGTTCGGTTGAATTCTCTACTAGTTATATTCCCTAGAGTGCCAACTTGTTATTGCATTGTGAGAAACTCGAGATTCCTTCAAGAACACCTTTGTCTCGAGGCTGATAAACTGTGACCTAAAGTCGCGCACTACACCTTTTAGGGCTTCCTCCTGGTGCATTTTCGATGAATGGTAACTTTAGTTTGTAATCGGGAGAGCGATTCCGTAGTCGCTATGACAGATATAACTGTGTTACCGGACCCAGCATATTATAACTGGCATCTGAGAATAGCTTCTTTGATGAACGTGACCACACCGAGACATCTGAACGTAGTGCGTAACGATCTCATTATAGCTATTGAAAGCAGTAGTATCTCATTTTACATTATTAGTCTAGTTTTGTTCATGGCGATTGGAGGTGGTGCTAAACTGGTCACTGCTCAGTAGTATAGACGACATCTCGCGTGCCCACTCTGTGTTCCAATTCGAAGGCGCAGTTTTCAGTTGGTCGTATGTACCTAGATACACTCATGATTTCTGTCCGGGCAAATCTGCCAACGCCTGAAGGTGAGCTTCAGTTAAATTTTTTCCTTAAAAGAATTCCCTTGCTTCCTGAAGCGAAAATATTTTTATGCACTGCACATTTTGGTACAGTATAACGTCGCGTAAAATAAGTGATGGCTGTACTTTTGGCTTAATAAATATATTTTGTGCACGTGCCAAGTGCTGTGACACCTGCCTAACGGAGAGCATTTACTCTTGTAAGGATTAAAGGTATAATCCTCACCACATTATCCAACATAAGTGGGAAAATGCGTTTACCTTGGACAAGCTATCATGGGGCTACCGCAGAACGATGACTGCTGAAGATGTCATGACAATTCAGGTAACCCAGATGCTTATGTTTTCTATGACCTACCTATATCAAAACAAAATAAGTGCAGCATCATCAACATTAGAGCGGTATATATCATAGAAAAAATACGGAAAAAACATTTAGTTGAAATAACATCGTCACACGTAATTTATTTATTTATTTGGCAAACACGTAGATCATTTGTTTGCTTCATTAAAGCGACGGCCTTGTAAGTTCCTAATTAGCGAGTTCTCAAATTATTCGATTGTCGTTAAAAAAGTGTTGCACCATGAGGTTACGTTACATATAAGAAACTATTGCAACATCTTAACGTACTTAAAATAAGATAAAATCGGAAATTGGTTTTAGCTGTACGTAATTGGAAAAAAATACATTTTTAAGGGTTTCTGAACTTTCCAGTAAGTTGAGATGCATCTTGCAGTAGTGTTTAAACATAAATGACAGTAAAGCAACATGCTAACTAATGCTGCGTTATACAGTTTAATATGTATTCGCTTATATGTATGTCTATACATATATGCAAATATACATATATTTGCATGGAATATATATATATATATATATATAGCTGTGAGCGCCACAATCTCATTTACACCTAAAAACGTATCAAACTTAGCATATTTGTGTTGATTTGAGCATAGGGATGCCAGCGCTGCCAAATGGAGCAATTACATAGTTAGGAACCTCATCTCTAAAGAACTGGAGGCTCTAGCTGGATGTAAAACTGTCGGGGCTAATCTGAAGTTCCCAGGCTTTTCCCAAAGAGAGGCCAAGTTGGAATATGTAATGTCACACAGTCACTTAGTTGGGTCTCACCGAGACCTTTTCTTTAGAGATCTTCATTTTCGGAATTACGTCTTAACAGCAACGTATCGACACCTCTAACGATAACTTGCGAATTTTTTCGTTCGTCTGCTACGGCGACAAACGGTCGTGTTCCGCAAGAGCTCTGTGAATATTTGCCTCGTTTTGGTGATTCTACCTCGTTTTCCCGGACAAGTTTTGTGTGAGTGCTCCTCCTCGCTTCCAAGTGCCTGGTGCGGTGTGCGTTTCCCATTTTTTTTCCAAGTTTCTTCGTGGTTTTCAGCCGTTTTGGTGTTTCCGAACGCGCTTGATGGACGGCGATGCGGATGCGGACGGCGAGAGCAGCGGTTCGTGCGGGTATCCACTCGAACTAGCGTCTGCCACGCCGTCCTCGTCTGCTGCGCTGGCGGCGTTGTCTGCCATGGCGCCGGAGGGTTGCCGCACGATGCGGTCACGTTTAGAGTTGTTGTCCGCTGCACCTAAGCCCGACGTGCGCCCGTTTATGATGCAGGCGATGCTGCTGTTCGACCGATAGAACAGCTTCGCCCAGCTGTCAACGACACAACGATGGCGGAGACAATGGCTGCTGAGGCCACACCAGGTGTCTCAGTTGCGCCAAAACCGGCTGTCAAACGGGCTCGAGCTGCCTCAGACACGGAGGACTCTTCTATCTGTGCGGGGGTTTCACGGAGTGCCGGTGACACGGCGAATGATGACGGCTTTGTGACAATTGTGAACAAGAAGTCGGCTAGACGGGTGCTTAAAGCTAAAGCGGAACTCTCGCGTTTCCGTGAATCGGTTGACAGTGGCGCCGGTCCAATTTATACAGTGCGATTTCTGCCACAGGATTTAACGGCTTTGTCGTCCGAAGCCCCCAGCAAGCCGCAGCAGAGCCAGCGTCCGGAATTTTCGGCTGAACAACTGTTGAAAGTGTTCAAGGCGCTCCATGACCTTGTGCCGGCGGCAACGTTGGGAGGGGGTCCCAAAGGGATAACGGCCACGGTGTCCACGATCTCGGCCGCAAGTGATTTGGTGTCACTCAAGGTATTAGGAGGCGTGACGGTCGTGGGTCTATGTTCCTCAATGGATCAGTGTTGGGGCGTTATCAAAGACGTCAACCCGGCCTTCTCTGACGAGTGCCTTCTATCCGAGCTTGCCTCGTACGGCGCGGTAAAAATAAGGAGGGACACGAGGCCTGGGTGGAAAGATAAGCAGAGCATCCGAGTGCAGTCTAGCAGGATACACGTTCTGTTCAAAAGGACACCACCTACTAAGGTCTTTACTGTGTGTAGGGATCACGGTGTAACCGTCGAAGCATCGTCGCCGATTGTTTGCTTCAATTGCCAACGTACTGGCCACACGGCAACTCGTTGCACTCGCGCCCGTGCGTGTAGAAGATGTGTTGCGCACGACCATCTTGCCGCATCATGTCGAAATCGCGCTTGCTGCGTTGATTGCAGGGGCCCTCACCCTAGAGGGGACTCGTCTTACCCCGTTTCCGCGTTAGCTCGCGAAAAAAGCAAGGCCCAGCTTGGGTCGCGTATGCTCCAACATGCGCAGTTGTCGGCGCCGGCAGCCACCCTGGTCACCGCCCCGGACCCCGTACCGCCTAGACCACGCGAATCGGCACCTGGGACCTACGCGGCGGCGGTACGCCGTTTGGTGATTCCAGTCTCTTCGGGCGTGGCCCCGGAACCTTCGGCAGCGCCCGTCGAGGTCATGCTCCCCCCCCCTTCCGGCCGATCCCTGCCCCCCGGAAGTCTTTGCTTCGTTCGAAGACGCCGCCATCTATTGAAATGGAGCCCCCTAAACAAGTGGAACGAGTAATGGACGCTGCTCGCCGCCCTCCCAAGCGCCGTCGCCAATTGGTTATGAGTAGATCCGCCCCGCGCGGTCGCGTCGTCCCCCAGGGTCGCGCCGTCCCCCGCGTTCGGTCGCGCTTGACTAAGTCGACAGACGACTTTGACCTTGGTTCTTTGTCCAAGGCCGCATCACTGCTCGCACGTACTAACCCGAAGCTAGTCGACACGCTTCGAGGCATCGCTAACGCACTGCGTCCGCTGCTAGCTCTGGCACCGTTGCTACAAGGTCTGCTGTCCCCCGCATCGACTTCCCAATGACGGACCCTGGCTCAGCTTCCTATCCCCCTCCCCAGGGCGCTTCAGTAGCAGGTAACCCCTCTATAAGGGTTACTTGTCCCAGATGCGGCCGGGACTTCACCCGCCGCGGTCTCCCTATTCATCAAGCTAGATGCCGTTCCACGTCTGCAACTGCCGTCTCCGACTGTATCCTCCACGCCAACACTCCCGTCGCAGCCGAGACAGCCGCTGGTCGACAGGCTCAGCATTGCGACCCAACAATCAAGGGTGATGCTCGTGGTTCCCCGGGCGGTGAGGCCTTTGGTTGCCGAGCTCCTTTGCGACGTCCTCGACCTTGTGGCGGCCAACAACGACCTCCCCTCGTGGGAGTCGCTCCTGTCATTCGCCTATGTGGTCCTTCAACTGCCACTTCGCATCTTGTCGTCAATCTCTTTGGCAGCGACTGTCCGATCGAACCTCCGTGCATTTCGCGATGGCTGGCGTTTTGAGTATCGCGTAGGAGGTATTGGAAGAGCCAGAACGGACCCGTGCGACTCGCCTGAGAACTCGGCACGCCGCGTTTCGAGCAAGCTATCTGAGGGAGACGTTTCCGGGGCGGCCCGACTATTATGCTCTACTGACTCATTTGCCTCGGGGGACGGAGTTTTAGCTTCGCTTGCCACCAAGCACCCACCTGCTCCGCCGCACTTGGCTTTTCCTGCCCCTCCTGACTCGATGTCGCACCATTAAACCTCAGTCGATGACGTCTTGGGAGCTGTAGCCGGCTTTCCGGCCAATTCGTCCGCTGGTCCTGACGGTCTCCGCCCGTGCCATCTAAAGGATCTCCTTTCCCCCGGGATCGGACCGGTAGCCGGGAGACTGGCCGCATTACTTGCCAGAGTGATGAACGTCCTGAGATGGGGCCGACTGCCGGCTGAGGTCAGGGCGATTGTGTTCGGCGCCAACCTATTCGCATTGCGCAAAAAAGACGCATAAAATCGCCCCATTGCCTGCTCTCTTACGTTACGGAGGATCGCAGCAAAGATAGCCGGCCGCGAGGCCAAAGAACTTATTGTGGAACAACTTGGCCCGCACCAGCTGGGATTTGGCATGGCGGGCGGAACGGAGACTGCCGTACATGCAGCAAGAGCCTTTATGCAATCAAGTCCCCCCGGTACGGCACTCCTGAAGTTGGATTTTCTCAATGCATTCAACACCATCCGTAGGGATCACCTCCTTCGTGCGGTTCGGGATACAGTCCCGGAACTCTTTACCTTAGTAGAACACGCGTACAAAGAGCCATCCGTCCTGTTGTTTGGCGCCGAAACGTTATTTTCGGCATCGGGAATACAGCAGGGGGACCCCTTGGGACCGGCCCTATTCAGCCTGGGGATACGTGAGCTGGTTAACTCCGTTCAAGTGCCATTCAACGCTTGGTACCTAGACGATGGCTCGCTTAGTTCGCTGCTTGAAGAATGCGGGGATGACCAGGACAAGGCACTCCTTCTAGCTGTCGCTCGCCCAGGAGCAAGCGACTGGTTGCATGCACTACCCGCTGACTCACTGGGTACTCTCCTTGATGACCAATCTACCCGGATATGCGTTGGCCTGAGATTGAGGTCTGATTTGGTTGAGCCACACAGATGCTCTTGTGGCGAGCCCGTCGGGCGACTCGCCAGGCACGGCCTGTCTTGCGCTCACGCAGCGGGCCGGCGCCCAAGACACACTGCCCTCAATGAAATGCTTGCAAGATCGCTGCGGAGGGCGGGGATTCCCTGCGTTCTGGAACCACCTGGGCTTTCAAGAGACGACGGTAAGCGCCCCGACGGAATGACTTTGATACCCTTCTATAAGGGTCGTTCCCTGGTGTGGGATGCGACGGTGACCGACTCTCTGACCCCTTCCCTTGTCGGTCCCGTTGGACTGCCGTTTTGCGAGCTGAGACCTCAAAGATAAGAAAGTATGTGGACCTAAGTCGGGCGCACCACTTTTCGCCATTCGCGTTCGAGACGATGGGTGGCCCTGGGCCCCTCACGGTAACATTGATCTCTCGGGTTGGCGACGCGTTACGGCAGGCGACGATGGACAAGAGGGCGCACGCCTTTTTATCCCAGCGACTGTCCCTGGAGATCCAAAGAGGTAACGCGACCTCAGTGCTTGGAACTATGAGAGACTGGATGGACCCGGACCTTCGCGCCAGGGGGCGGGCAGGACTTCCTCACGGGCATGAGCGCTAGAGCGGCTACGGCGCGCAGAAGGAGCAACTAGGTCGACGAGCAGCAACGCCGTGAAGCATTATATATATTCTTCTAAATTATAATAAAACTTACTTGCGAATTATGTGCCAAACTTATTAATGACGCTAAAGAAGTTAGCGCCCGCGTTCACCAGGATCCGGTTACTTAAGCGAGCCGCCTTACTGCTATGGAGAGTAATGGCACCACAACATTTGTGTAACGGTCGCCGTCGGACGTCGGGCAGTGGAAGGGCATTTTTTTAACGCTCTGACAACCACATTTTAGACGCTCGTATATAAGCTAAGTTGCTTGTGGCACGGTATCGTCTAAACGCGTCTATCGTCATTGCGTTCTCGTACTGGAATTACATAGGCTTTCTCCAGCAAACTCGCAACTGCATGTACATTTCACACATAGAAATGAAAAAAACGAGATATGAAACACTGGTAGGGACTTTTATCAGACCAAGCTTATAAGTAACATTCGTAAATATATTTAACACCGTTTATATATTTTAATAATAACATAGTCGCATTCCAATCTTTTGGAGTAGGATCAGAGTCAAGCCAGCTGGAAGTCTGCGTTTAATAACGAAATAAGCTGCAAATGATTTCGTTAGTGCGTGGCTACCCGGCCGCTCGCCATGCAAACCATGCAGATGATGCCCTCCCTAGTGCCATGCAGATGATGCCCTCTCTAGTGCTTTTCAAAGACAGAACTACGGCCAAGACCATGGAGAACAACCGGCGCACCCTGCGCCTTCTGCAAGCTATAAGTAGACTTTATGAAGCAACCTATGAGTCGACTCTCGTCTCTCTGATTATTTGAAGTATTAGCAGGTAGTGCGTAGTCGGACGCGCGATAAGGAGGTGACTGGGGTTTACCTACTATCGGCCCGTATTTGCAGCTACGGTGGTGCCCGTGTGTACAAACCACATTTTCCTGTTTCGTCTATATAAACACAGAGAAGTTGGTCTAATGTTTAGTCTTTACTGAGAATCGTGAGCACGCACTGACCTAATGTAGCTTCTGCACTCCATTCTAAACTTATCAGAAAGCCTGGTTGCGACCGGTCCCGTTTTCTTCCTAGCCAGATTATTTTACTTAATGCTCACGAAACTGCCAGTCATTTGGGTAAAATTGTTCAAGCGATATGCAAATTGTGAAGCAAGGTAACTTTTATTTTCGATCAAGTTTAATAGGATTTTCAGCCATCAGTTCTACGACGGATACAGGCTGTTTGTTATGCCTTTAATATATTACGTAACATTACTATTTCCGTTGTCATGCTAGACGATTTGAATTTTTATATTATAGGCTAGTCTAAAATAGCATTGCTAGGGTTTAATACATTGAAGGCTATGTAAGTAAAATATTGAGTCTGTATTCCATTATATAAAATTATCGAAGCTCGAGAATCGACTCTCAGTTTCAGAGATTCAAAATTGTCCGTTAGATACGCTGACAAACGTGTAGGGTAATGACTCACTTGAAAAGAGATTTGACCGTTTGTTTTTCGTATGTATATACACATTTTAAATCCCAAATTAGATATGACGATACTCAAATAGAACCAACTGTCTGTTGTTGTCATGTTGTTGTACATAATACGCTCAAGTATTTATTATTGGCAAAACTATTAATTAAGGAACCGCACAGTTTTACAAAAGGAATGCCTACAGCTGCATAAGACTAGATTAAAAATAATTATAACAAGAGATCTTTCGATAATGTGTAATTTGATTTTCCGATGCATTTTATAAAAGTACCTACTCGACGCCCTGAGCCAACTTTGTTATTCAAACGTTAATTACTATCTGTTGTATTGATGTACCCAATACAACCCTTTCCGGCCAATTCATATTTATTTCTTAGACATAAAATCCACCATTCCCGACAGTATCAAGGGTTGCATCAAGCTGTATTGCGATGATCTCAAACTATATAGCTACCCCGGTGCTGCAAAAGAACGGCGAGATCTAAAGTTAGCACGGCACACCGCTTTTAGCGACATTTTTGCTATGGACTTACGCTTTGCAGGCCACCCGACTACCTTTGAGCCTAGCAAACGTCCTGTAATGATGGTAGACGCTCGAACGGTCTAAGCCTTATCCCCTTTGACATGGAGAAGTCACTCGTGTGGGACACTATTGCGTCGGACTCATTTACCTGTCAAGACCACGTCGCGCTTGAGATCTTCTACGTCAATGAATCTGAATCTGTTTATTTTCGCTAGCACCAGTATTACTACTAAATGAAGTATTTAAAGTTGTATTTGGATTATACAAGCAAATACATGTGTTTTCTCTAGATTAATATATGGCGTCTCAATATTTTGTCCACCTATTAGTACCCGCAAATCTCAGGCACTGGGCCAAATGTCAGTCGACCCAGGTGCGTGTGAAATCATACGATTGATCTCTTCTTTAACCTTGAGATTTCCGACATATACACCGTGGTTGAACAAATTTGTTATATTTGTTAATTAGAAAAGTCTGCATTATTTTGCACATATAACTTGCCTGAGTTTCTTATCACTTCTTTTGCCAGGCCCGGCAGATCTTAAATATTTCTCATTCAACGTTTAGACAGCATTCCTGCTCGGATCCGAATATATAGAAGACTAGCTAAGACTATGATCCGCCTCTGTTGCAAGTTACGTTTTTAAACATGCCCTTTGCGATATTTTGCCTCATATTGTTTATGATTTTATTTTCAATTTAATTTTTGAACAGATTAAGTTTTTATATGCGTACCACGTTGCATTCCCGTTGTCCTGTATGTCGATGGAATTAAATATTCTCATATCATTATGACTACAAATATTTACTCAATATCTGACTCGGTCAGATGGAATAGGTACTATGTCCCAACATTGCTGATTGCCACATTGAGCACTGCGATGGTCTCTTCGTGTATCCCTAAAAATGTTGAATCTACTAATTATTGCAAGTCCGGCACACGGATATCTACAGGACTGCGTGTCATTGGGTCTCAATTAAAAAAAGCGCACATCAAAAACAGCCCTCCAAAGGGCTATAAGAGTAGCTCTCTGCCAGGTTCAAATACTTTGTTGTCCCGTTACTTTGTCACATTCCTTTTCTTAAAAATACAGGTTGTTTAGGCTGTTACACTATCACACAATCATATTAGCGCAATATCTTCTTATTCGTAGTATCTTCTCGTGAACAGCGGTTTCTCGAACTATTTAGTTTTGAACGACCAGCCAAAAAAATGGCACGTAAATATTCCATAGATAAATCAATGAGTGTTTCATAAACCTCCCTACCGCATTCTGGTGTTCTCTTTCCTTCGATGAATAGTTTTGTTGCTGCATACATAATTTGTTCAGAGTAGCTGATTCTTGAGCGATGCTGGTTCCATGAAGCACTCTGACGTCTTCTCGGGTATAAGAAGTCAATTAAATACGAACATCTTGGGGATAGTCAAGTACCCGGTTTTATGAACGCCATGTCTTCTTGTGCTAATGGACTACGCGTCTTGGACACGTCTGGCTAAAAGCACAAAAAAGTCCCGCCATTGCAGCTAGGGCGCCATAAAGTATTGCCACAGCTGGATCCTCGGGGGCTGGATATAAGACTTCTTTGGATGCGCCGTAGCATAGCGGCGGGTTTTAATGACCTTAGCGGCGATAAGCTCTAGTCGCTTAGAGACTCTTGACCTGCGCAGTGCTTACAGCCAACTTTAACACACTTTTATTCGACCAGACCACTAGTGCTAGTGTAAACTAATTCAATCTAAACACATTTTTAATTTTGTTATTTTATTATGTGGTGTCGGATGCTGGTCACTTAAATAGGCATTACTCTATTCCTCTAGAAAAAAAGCATATTGATAATTGATATTCTTAACAGGTATTTTCTGAGGCTTTTTGCTTTTATGTCTTCATTGCAACCCACTATCGAACGTATTAAGGACATTTTACTCCTTCTATAAGGACAGCATAGTATACTTTTCATTTTTCTAAAAAGATAATATCCTATACGTTTATTTTTTTCTATATAGACAATATCTTATACTTTTCCCTCTCTCTATAAGGACGATGTTTGTGGTGGGTCAACACATGCTCGAGTTCTAGAAACGTTTTGTCTTTGACGTACTTGCGATAACGCGCGTTCTGGAGCCAATGCTTCGCTATTCTATGCGTTATGCGTTCCGTTTTATCTTAGTCGCGCCATTATCTCTCTCGTACGACGCTGGGCTGCTCGTTATGCCGTTCGTTCTGGGTCATCGCTTTTCGATTCCAGCTGGACGATGCTCTTATAAGAAGCTCAACTCGTAAGAGAAAAATATTGTGATTCAGCCATTGGTGCATTATCCTGCCCTTACATATGACCGCCATCCGCATAAGCGTTTATCTCAATAAACAGTAGTTCATCTGAGAGTGGTTCACTTAGAAATATCAGTACCAGATTATCGAGCAAATAATTTAATAGTATTCTAACTGACTATTCTCAGTCCCTTAGGGCGTTGGCATGACTTTCTCATGCTTTCAAAGGTCTACTTATTGATTTTGTAGGGCCTTTTTATCTTGTACTTATGTTTGTAGATAATTAAAAATAGATTACATCGCCACTAGCAACATAAAATGCAATAGCTATTGGTATTGTATTTGACATTAACAAGTAATACAATAATCGATTACGCTATAAGTTAGATATGGTTTTTACAACTTGAACGTAGTTAAACAGAAGCAATACGCCGTCGATAGTCGAACGTTCGAGTATTATAAAAATGCAGCATAGAAGTGGCCTTTACATTAACGACGCAAGAAAGGTGGTCGAATTTCAAGCGGGTCGTTCTCTTCGGAAAGCTAGTAAACTGTTTGTCTCTGGTACACTTATCGAGTTTGTGCCGTGGTTTTCATATTTAGGTTCAGCTCTTTGCTGAGTTTATTTTCGGTTATATCTCCAACAGAATCTTGCATAATACTCCTGTTTACAATGTCCTATAATTTCCACACCCCGCCCCAGCAAGCTTTTAGTCGAAACAGCTTTATCACTGTTTCAAGTTAAAATATCACCCGTGGCGACGTGCGGACTAACCGCAGTGTGGCAAGATTTAACGGTTGGCTAGTTTAAGGCACTGGATAAAGATAAATCTACATTCTTGAAACGTATTTGAAGCAATTGTGCTCACCTCTGATGTAACTAACCTTGTATGCGATATACTATGACAATGCTAAACTGGTTTATAAAATAAATGATGATGCTGATAATAAAAATGTAGCTTTTAGAAGAGATTATCGGACGTAACGGGGGCCGGCCAACATTATTAAAATTAGAAACCCGTTCAAGTAACAGCGTTCACTGCATTTCAGAGGTCACTATTTCAGACAAGATAAGCCATATATGCGAATCACAGGCAACCGCAGTTGAGAAACGAGTGTTTCTCCAAAGTTTTGCTGGCTCGAATAGTACAGCTCTGGTGGCTACTAACGTATCGTGCATATATGTATATACAAATACAATTTGCCTGCTCAAGAGGGCGGCGACAGCATATTTATAAATCACTATGTAAAACTAAACCTAAGTACAATAGTTCGAAAGAAAATGCAATAAAAATATACAGGAATAATTTTTGACCGTGGTTTTTACGAGAAACGTTGATTCCCATGCCTTCAGTTAATTCGCGGGCATTTTTGTCGCCAGCAAATTGTTGTTTTAGCTGCTTCCTGTGTAGGTTAGCCGTCTACTAAAAGGCACTTCCAAATAAAAAGTTCAAATATACGCGAATGTAGTGTCGACACATTGCCACCCTTATTTGAGAGCAGCATGCATAAAGCAGTTGGGTTAAAGTAGTAAAACACGTCTGAATCATGATTTAATTATTACCCGTGTTTTGATTTCGTATTTTTATAAAATGTTCTTCTAAGAATTTTCGCTATAAAAGATGGTACGCCAATTCGCTAAGGTGTCATCACTTGCTATCAACAAATGTTGTTGCATGAAGCGAACTTCTAAAGTTTATAATTTGCCATTTTTTGACGTTTCTAACCTCCGTCCTCGTGAAAGTTGTGTCGACGAGTTCCTAAAATTGTTTTCTCGTTTCGTTTAGTCGCAGTAGAACGGAAAATCGTGCACATCGAGAGAGTAACGGGGAACGGGTAAAAGCCGGACGGCTTGCCACCCGGAAGTCCGAACGTTGGCGACGAGATTAGTCGACGGACAAATATAAAAACATACGCAACGGGCTCTAACGATCAATCGAACGACCTATCTGACTCGCGTTGACGGTTCCCGGCAAAAGCAATCCCTACTAGTTAAAATGGCGCCAGTTTGAGCAGCAAAGACGTATCTCTAACTAGACGAGGCCCACGATCCCCGAACACGTGTCGCGCGCAAACACGGTGCATGCTGTGAATGCTGTCATCGTCATTGTCTGGCTCGACCTCAGTCGATCAAGCTCAGATCAATCACTGAGTTCGCTCTTACCTGTGATCTGGGAGCAGCGTTTTGCATTAGTCCCATAATCAATTTTGCCACTCGAAACGCTTAGTACGTCGTTCCGCGTTGGCCACAAAGGAAGCAATTGAGCCGTTTCTCATCATGGCCACTGTTGCTGCTGCTGCGCTAAGTGGCTCGCTAAGTGGCTGACCGCTATCATCATGATAGTGTGGTGGCCTCGCAATAATACGACGCTTCTTTTTGCTTGTCCATTCTAACTGATTTCAACAAAACCGACTTTGTGCACTCCGCGTACAGATTACCAACATCTCTGTAAGTATGTAGGTATCCATATATGCAGGCATGCATGCATGCGTGTTTATAAGCCCTTTCTATTCGCTGATAGACGAGTGTGTTTCAATCGCTTGTTTAGCCAGTCTCAGACCGAACGGAAAATTCCGTTTATAGAAACAACTTACTTTCGCTGTGTTAGCTAGCAGTATAATTCAATTGGTTAAC
The DNA here is from genome assembly GCA_003439945.1 of Dermanyssus gallinae. Taxonomy (NCBI): domain Eukaryota; kingdom Metazoa; phylum Arthropoda; class Arachnida; order Mesostigmata; family Dermanyssidae; genus Dermanyssus; species Dermanyssus gallinae. The sequence continues at coordinate 2,309,404 of QVRM01004188.1, read as the reverse complement.
AAAAAGCTTCATCCAATGAATATGATTTGATCTGATTGATTAATTAAATTACCTGCCTTTAGTCTGTAATCTCCAGTTCCGTATATATATATATATATATGTATATATATATATATATATATATATATATATATATATATATATATATACATAATAATTTATTTGAGAAATCAAAAATATACCTGAATCTCAAAGATATGTAAATTAAATTCCCATATTAATAAAGTAATCGAAAACGCTACATAATTACAACAGTGTAAATGTTTTACTCTAAAGATTTGCACACGTTCAAACTACCACTAGATACGGTTCATTTTTTAAATGCGATGCATTTTCACATAATGTTAAAACTCAAATGTACCTTCGTGACAAAATTGAATTCCTGTCTCTTGTCTAAATAACTTCGTTCGCGATGAGACTCGCTTAAATTAGTTTTGATTATTATATTTTACTCATTATTATCTATCGCACAATCAGTAAGTGGTAAGGATTGTTACTGTTGTGTTTATATATATATATATACATATATATATATATATATATATATATATATATATATATATATATATATATATACACATATATATACTTTCGGGTATAAACAAAAACGTTAGACTTCAGATATTTGATGGTACGTTTACCCTGCCAGTTAATATACAAGTATAAAAATCAATTTAGGTTCTTCATTGTACTTTAAAATGTTGAACTATTAGCAGCAGTAAAGCAGCGTATACGTATTGGCTAAACAAACTTTTGCAGTCAGAATTCTGCTGAGTTAGGCTCAGTGTATGGTCACATTGTTCGAATACCAGAATCACAGGTTGCAGCAAACGCTTGAGCTGTAATAGGATAATAAAAATTTAATAACTTTAATATGGGAGGTAGACATTTTAAAGGTTTTCCAAAAAATATTAGAACAAACCCTTATTGTTCAGGTGTCCTAATTAGAGAAACACATCTGCTTTGTCAGCAATAACCTGCATGGTACGTATCGCCCATAGAGAAATAACATATTCCCATAAATTATCCGTTTGCGTTATTTACCGCTACGTCACCAGTATTGCGCAGGTACACCTTGAGGGCATTGGCCGTTCCAGAGGCTACAAAGGCACTACAAACGGTGCTAGAAAATCTCACAATGAGGCAGTATAGTGCTCTGCTCTATAGTGTGACAGTCGCGGCTGTGCTACTCAAGTCTACCGGACCGCACAATGTCTACGCCGTGTCGCCAATACAGCAACGCTTCACGCCAGACTGGAAGTCTCTTGACAGCCGCATCTCGCCGCCGTGGTACGCTGTTTCGAATCATTCGGTATACATACGTTTTTCCGCCTGGCCAGAGCTGTAAAATTGGCAAAAATCTGCGTAAATTTTTGTAATTTATCTATGTTTCTATTTTGTTTTCACGTTATAGGTACGACGAAGCTAAAGTTGGCATCTTTATTCATTGGGGAGTCTTCTCAGTGCCATCATATATAAGCGAATGGTTCTGGTGGTATTGGCAGGTAAGTTTCTGTGATTTATGCTGTCTATATTTATATATTTTGTATATGTTACTTTAAATTATGAAGTATATTACGAACGTTATTTGGCTTCGAAAAATTACCTGCACAGAAAAAGGCTAGTGTGAATAGAGCGGTTAGCTTTAGCTGTTTGCTCGCCAACCGATACAACTTCAATACAAATAAAAGTGGAGAACCATTATACGAAGTACTTTATGAGTAGTGAAAATTTACAGTATATAGTGTAGAAGTAGGTGTAATCTTGCAATCGAGCAAGATTACACCTATTCGATTTTACACGACGGAATTGGTATAGTTTAGTCGGCAGCAAATACGTAGCTGTGAGACTGAAAACGTATCAAACGCATGCCGATACGAAATTTGTAGGGTTCTAAGTTTAAGAAACAACACGACCACCGTGAATGTTGCTCATTGTTAGGCAATGTTGATACCGAGTGTAGGTGCAATACGTTACAAAAGATATAAATAAAAAATTCATTTAAATTAGATTAGAAAATTCATAAAATTCATTTAAAGTAGATCACGAGGCTAGCTTTAGTAGTACTGACGCTTTTCTCACGAATTTGCGAATAACACATTATTGCTAAATTAGGCATGCTCTGTTTTTAAAAACCTTCTTGCTTGCAATATCAAAAAGTTTGTTTCCTGAGACACTGCCAAACGTTGGTTTAAGATCGCCATCAGCAGAATAAAGATGGCCTGTAATAGCTTAAGCAACACGTTTTATTTCAGGCCAACATTTGTACTTTATCCGCGGAATATATTCAACTATATTTCCATGCTGAATTAGCACTTTGAATCAGGCAAACATAAAATAAAATCACTTGTTATTTATCACAATTATTGCAGTTGCACAGAAACAGTTCTCAGTTAGCTTTTGACAGCAACAGAGGACAATACTATCTACCACGCCGACTACAGTTTTGCGTAACAACGCCTCATTTACCCGCCGTCATATTATGTTCGGCTACTTTACATAGTTATGGAATATGTTTCCATTAGTGGAATGTACGTAAATATATGAGTACATAGATGTTATTTTGACAATCTGTTGCTTATATATGCACTATTTCTGCTGGTATGAACTGATCAGGGTGCGAAGCAACCGGACGCTGTAGCATTTATGAAGGCCAATTATCCGCCCGATTGGACGTATGCTAATTTTGGCAAAGACTTCACTGCCGAGTTCTTCAATGCTACTCAGTGGACGGACCTATTCGTTGCATCGGGAGCCAGGTCAAGTAACTCTTCACAATTCCTAATATCTCATATATAAAAATATATCCTTTATCTCATAGAGGTATATATTTATATATATATATATATATATATATATATATATATATATATATATATATATATATGTATATGGGGGTTCACTATACAACTCAAATTCAGAATAAATGCAATACTTCAAAAATAGGTTGTCGCCAACAAATACAATCCTGAAAGAAGATGGCAAGGTATTGCCAATGCTTTCATGGGAACTGATTGTCTTGGTCTTCTCGCCTTTAGGCACGCTTCGTCTGCTAGCTGCCATTCTATAGAAAAATCATGTTAAACATGATGAAGGGGTAACGAAACATCCTAGTGTCGCTCAAACTACGTTTCTCTGTCATCGTCTATGATCTCCCTGCAACGCTTTAAGAGAAGCTTATATATAATGGTTAAGGTGATTCAACATGCAGACGACGTAGTGATTTGCTTTGCGAGCCGGTTTTATATGCAGCAAGCGATTGCGACACTGGCGAACTACGCACAGAAACATTTCCTTTATATCAATACCACTAATACCGCATTGGAGCTCTAGACAGCGTATATTAATAAAAAAAATTGAATTCTGTAATCACTATTCGTATCTGGGTCTAGAGCTAACACCGAGTAGAATGCCATTGAGTCAAAATATTTATGAACGGATCCAAAAAGCTTTGCTTCTCCGCGGAGAGCGCGCCTACGACACTCCGTGAGCACTGACTGGTCTAAAGGGATCACTGCTCAGGATTTGAAATTACTGGAAGTGCCATTACTCCTCCAGAGTATTCCTGATGTCCTGAAAAAAAATCTCTCTAAGCTCACACGTGCATGCTATTTTCTAAATTACTTGGTTTGTCAACTGTGCCGCTAAACTGTGCAAATTCAGGCGTAGCCTTGACAGCGATGTAGTAGTTGGTCAACCTAAAGCCCAAGCATGACTCTCACACAGACACTCGTATTGGGTAACAAAAGGAGAATTAGGTCTTTCCGACCGTGTCACCTCGAGTCATTTTGCACCAGTGGCATCGTCAGTGTCGCGGGTGAACATCAAGGGGCTACTTTTAGACGAGGCTAATTTAGATTACTTCAAATATTATCTCACGAAGGAAAAGAACCTCTCATCCGCGACAGGTATAACACCAGATAACACTTGTTCTAAGCATGAATGAATAACTCCCGTAAGAAGCAACTAAGCGGTTTAATCTACTCGGTTCATAATCACTGCAAAAGCTTGCCTGAGAGCAGTGTTAACTAGAAGCGCGGGGGCCTAGCTGTAAGCTCACTTCTGGGAAAATTGCTTCACGAGATTACTACTGTGAGGATTAGTGTCGGCCTTCGGCTGAGCGCAACGTTGGTAGAGCCTCATCAGTGCAAATGCCGACAACCTGAAGGCATATCATTCGTTATCATGTATCTATAACAGTGTCCGTGGGGCAAGATATGCTGGCATCAACGACGCTATTGGCAAAGCCCTTCGGTCGGCTGAACTCCCATCAATGCTTGGGCCACGGAGCTTGTCCCGAGAAGGCTGAACATGCCCTGATGGTATGATGGTGATCTTTGTCGACTCAGGGAAGCATTATGGCATGAGATGTAACTGTGTCGAACTCAGTCCGGTGCAGCGCATTTCAAAAGGGGGTATGTGGCAGAGAAGGCTGACAAAATAATAGTGTCTCAAAAACATATTGTCTAAAATGTTCAAAATGTATAGAATACATACTGTTTGTTACGCAATAACTTTGCAGAATGCATTTCAGAATGGTAAAAATGTATATAGGGAATTGTAGGACGGGTCAAGAAAACTATTGTTTTATGGGGTGGGAGTGTTTTAGTCAAGTGAGACTTAAATGTGTTGGATGGATGTTAGAGACCCGATATAGCTTTGCAAAATGTGCAAATGCAAGATAACTAGTTATCTTCGACAAGAGCATTCAACGTTCGCTATAGTCTACTGAATAATGCCCAGTATCAGTCGTATCTCTTCAGGATTAATAGGTGTGATTAGCGATTGGCCACTACATGGAGCAGATCTCTTTAGTTAGTAAAAGAAGAGAATTCGCAAAAAAGACTATGTTTCATTTTTCTCTCAGAGCTTTCACGTACAATATCTTAGCATGGTTACCTTACGACCATTTACACGGATTTAAAACAAATAGCTTCGACGCGAGTGCGCACTTTATGATCATGTTGGAAGTCTATCTGTGATTCTACGAGCTGTGCTTGCAAAGTAAATAAAGACACATATAGAAGCGTCGAATATTCCGGCGACCAGATCGTCACGCGTTGCGACGACGAGGGTCAATCAATTGGCCGATTGGCAAACGCCTTGTCTGGGTAGTTGCGTACCGCGGTAGCGCTATGTGCTGGCGTTTTTTCGAAATCGAATTTTCTCATAAACACGACGATATGCTTGCTTTCTTTATAGGATAGCTGTTCCCTTACACCCGCGCATTTTGCAAAGCTATGTCGGATCTACAACATCGATTTAACACACGTAAACAATTTTACTCTTACTCCTAAACAAGACATATCTTCATTTGATATTCGGGAAAACCATTTTCTTCACGAGTTCTACTATTTCTTATAACATTTTAAAAACATTGTGGGACACCTATATTTGGTTTTTTTAAATATTATTATGTTTCTTCAAATACGACCGCCAAAATAACATTTGACCAATCGCACTAAAGCGGAAGGGGAACCCTTTAAATCTGGCTTCATTGCATAGGATAACCAAAACAAGTTGCACATACGAAGTCATTTTGAGGCTTATCCTCGAGATTTATTACATATCTTCGTGATAAGCCTAGAGTCAAGTGTTTGCATTAAAGCTCTCAAAAACGAGCCAAAGACAGCACCACCACCACCGCATACGTACAACTACTTGACCAAATTAAAACACCACTGAGGGTGAAGCACCACATATGTACCAGTATGCAACGTTTGTCAATTTAAGTCGATTCTTAATTTCGCACAGGGGCCTGTTGTGAGGTAGGCGTGGTGCTACGAATTATCTGACAGCTTCGTCATGCTCCGATCTAAGCCAACAATACTAGACAACGGAATCTCGAAAAATAAGCCCTTCCCTAAAACTACAGGGAATTTTCAATGCTCTAATTTGAGCCCGTCGCTATTTTCGGTTTTACTGAGCGACCTACCAGGAATATTTTCCCTCTGTTACTATCGCTTGATATGCTGATACCACGGCAATCTATAGCTCCTTTAGCATATCGTATTAACCAAACAGGTTGAAAATTGAATATGCCGTTCGGGATAACGTATGGAGACATCTAGCAACGTGAACGAAGTGCCCGCCGTGGTGGTCTTATATATATATACGAAACACTGTGTGTCAGACAAATAGAAAGTGGAGTGTCCGTTTTCGCAAAGATCAGGCGTATTTAAATTAGACCAGGCCGGGCAAACACAGTAATTAAAGCCGAACTCGTAAACAAGGTGAATTACCTGGTGAAAGTGATACGCTTTTCATAATACGAATGTTGGCAGTGGGGATGATAGCAACCAGCGTTGGAACAGTGTGGTCAATTGTGCACGACAGGTTGGGTTACCGGAAGATGTGAACGCAATGAGTCCCAACGAAGCTCAGCGAACTGCAAAAGAGACTGCGTATGAAGCTAGCACTGCAACATCAACGTATCATATCAACAGGTATTATCAAGACCCCGCATTTTTGTAGCGGATCGTTACCGGTGACGAGAGGTGCGCCATCACTAGCGCTCATCGTCTATTTCGACGTCCAAGGTCCGACACTCATCAAATTCCGCGAACGCGGAAAACCAATTAGCAGTGACGTGTACTGTGAAATACTCTGTAGCTTACGCAACTTCAAAAGCAAACGGTCTGGGTTGCTCACGGAATAACATTGAGCATTGGCCCTACATCATGTAGCCCTATCATGTAGAACGTCTCAAAGGGATGCATTTCAGCTCGTACTACAAACGAATACAAAGAATTCGGCTCGTGAAACAGTTGTGCCCTGATGACAAAGGCTTCATGAATACCAACAGTGTTATTTTGTACCTATTGATTTAAACATCTTTCATAATTTATTTATAAATAATATATTTAATGTGTGATATTACTGTTATAGTACATATTATGTCCACCAAAATGTTTTATTGGATAACATTTGCTCAAACAGGTACATCGTGTTGACGACAAAGCACCATGAAGGTTTTACCCTTTGGCCATCGAACACATCATTTAACTGGAACTCCGTAGATGTTGGCCCGGGCAAAGATCTTGTCAGCGAACTCGAGCAGGTACTTTCGCAAAAGCCGTCAGTCGAAAATATCTTACAGTAGTTATTTCACTTAATGGTAGCGTTACTCCTAGAAAAAAAAGTGTCTGAGATTACGCAGGAAACCTTGAAGGCGAAACAAATTCTCATCATAAATGTTCTTTTTTCATGACACGAAGTATCATTAGGACGTTTCGTGCCATCTGACTGGATCTCGTCTATGTTTCTAAAACGCTGCCATATCAGATTACATGCGTAGTCATAGGCCACCGTGTCATGAAACTATTACTTGTGCTTAATTGGGACAAACAGAGTGTTTGCAGAAACAGTTTTTGACTCACAGCACCTTACAGGTAAAGATAACCTACCTTGACGCTAGTTGACTGAGATAGCGAATGTACAATAAAACCGACGTCACCGCTGGTGCCGTACTTGCAGATCAAATAAAACGTCAAATCAGGTTTAAGATGTAAGGATTGATATACCATGACAGCGGCTTTGGGCACACTTCCGTAAAGCAGTTATGGTTGGATTGGGCTGTATAATTCGTTTGTCATGTGTAACCTAAATACACATGTTAGCCTTTTATATAAAGGGAGCTTAGGGCGGCAGGATATGCGGACACGTCGAGATATCTAAGGTTTCTCCAACAGTCTTTATGGGAGCACGGTAGCTGATTCTCGGCGGTATGATTTATAATCTATTCTCAATGAGCATGGCAAAAAAAAGTTGATCACCAACAGCCGAACAGAACCAGCGGCACTCAGATAGATGACAACCATGACTAGTGCACTCGTCCCCTAAACGACGCCGCCCAGTGGCATGTGGTATATGATAATATGAAATGTATACAGTTTGATATGTACAGGCCTTTTAGTGATTGGGTAAACCTCAGCATGTCAGCATACATGTTAAGTTTTTGAGTATAAATCCCCTCTGTTCTTCTCCTTTAAATTGATTGCCAATAGTGAATTTAGTTGGTGTTCTAAATGTTCATTGTCTGCTACTGGTGAACAACTGTTCTTTTTACAGGCCCTTCGCTCCAAGAGCTCGCTTCGTTTTGGCGTCTACCATTCACTGTTTGAATGGTTCAACCGGCAGTGGATCAGCGATAAAGAAAATGGCTTTTCGACCAAGATGTATGCTGTGCAAAAGGCCATTCCAGAGCTGTACGACCTCGTCAACCGCTATAGACCCGACATAATTTGGTAGGCATAATATTAATAAATAAGCATTCTCTATACTGCATATTTACTTATTTATTCTACTTGTTCATGACTCATAGAATCGAGCTAACAGCGCTTAGCACCAAAGTCGCACCGTCCCGCTGAAACATAACATCTGACATAGATTGCGGCTTTGACATCAAACCTCGTTACCACTGCTATCAGTTGTATTCTGTACTGCCACGAAACAAAAAGCAAACGCAGTCTTAAATTGTGCAATTGAGTCTAACTTAGCTAAAGATGCCAGCGTTGAATATATGTATTTACAGATTCGAATAAATTACTTTACGGATTCAAAGGAATGAATTTACCGATTCGAAGGAATGAATTCACAGATTCGAAGGAATGAATTCACAGATTCGAAGGAATTAATTTACAAATATAAACGCACTGCCTCCTTTCTGATCAGATTGAAGGGTTAGAGGTGATAAGGACGTGATCTACAACATGATCCTTGATTACAGACTAAATCAAGTGCAATTATTGCAGGTCTGATGGAGATGCTGAGGCACCCGACACGTACTGGAATTCAACTGGCTTTCTCGCTTGGTTGTATAACGACAGTCCCGTGAAGACTACTGTCGTTGTCAATGATCGCTGGGGTATCGGCACCAGCTGTAAACATGGCGACTTCTATAACTGCGCAGACAGGTATAGACGCCTTATATATATATATATATATATATATATATATATATATATATATATATATATATATATATACAGAACGTAAGCGTGTACATGAGATGTAAACAATTGACCCCCTAGTGAACGTGACAAAAAAATACATCAGCCCTACGTCCAAATCTAGTGTCGACCACCTACGCAAGGTGTTAAGCACCGTCATGGCGTAACTGCGCTGCATATCCATTTAGTAAATTTACTCGTCTATCTTACCATGGATACGATTTTAGGGCACTCCAAGTAACGGAAAACTAAAATCGTAGACATGATGAAGATTTCAAATCCGGTAGGATTAGAAAAATAGGAGGTTAATCTTATATGCTATTTGAGAAACGATTTAAAGGCCGCCATGGGGTATGTGTTGTACGTCCGTACAAAGCGATGTTTTTCCTCTTGCCTCTATGCTTCTCTCCGACACTGGGATCCTATACAGATACTCGTATCCTTAGGTACAGCTGGGATACATTTATTTGTATAGTTATGTTAGGTGCATGCTTACTTAAGCATAGCACTTTGTTACACTAATTGCGTGCTGTATAGTTTAGTAGGTTTGTAGACACTTCTATATATTAGGGCGGCCGCCTATAAACAACAACGATACAACATTCGAAGCAGTGTGAATTTGTACTGATATTGGCGCAGTATCTGGCTCTATAGAATCTGTGTTGAATCGTACCCAAGTATCACTTTTTGTTGCTCTTCATGGAGGTCGAGCATAGAACTCCGTGTTTACTCCTTTGCCATAGAGTAATGGTACTAGTCACTTTCCGGTCTTGGCCACAGCACTATGGTATGCCTTATTTTATTAATGGGCATGCTTTGGCTTGCCATCTGTCACATTCGCTCAGCCACCTAATTCATCTGCATCCTTCGTTAGTCTGATGAAAGCCGTCTCTGGTTTCTCCTGATTCGACCATTCTCGCTGGCTTGCTGTCTCCAGGTTTTGTAACCGTGACTATGATTCTATTCAGTGTTCGGTTGAATTCTCTACTAGTTCTATTCCTTAGAGTGCCAACTTGTTATAGCATTGTGAGAAACTCGAGATTCCTTAAAGAACACCTTGATCTCAGGGCTGATAAACTGTGACCTAAAGTCGCGCACTACACCTTCTAGGGCTTCCTCCTGGTGCATTTTCGATGAATGGTAACTTTAGTTCTTAATCGGGTGAGCGATACCGTAGTGGCCATGACAGATATAATAACTGTGTTACCGGACTCAGCATATTATAACTGGCATCTGAGATTAGCGTCTTTGATGAACGTGACCACACCGAGACATCTGAACGTAGTGCGTAACGGTTGCATTGTTCCTTTTATAGCTATTGAAAGCAGTAGTATTTCATTTTACATTATTAGCCTAGTTTTGTTCATGGTGATTGGAGGTGGTGGTAAACTGGTCACTGCTCAGTAGTATAGACGAAACCTCGCGTGCCCACTCTGTGTTCTATTTCGAAGGAGCAGTTTTCAGTTGGTCTTATGTACCTAGATAATCTCATTATTTTCGTCCGGGCAAATCTGTCAATGCCTGAAGGTGAGCTTCAGTTAAATATGTTCCTTACGGAATTCCCTTGCTTTTTGAGGCGAACATATTTTTATGCACTGCACATTTTTAGTACAATATAACGTCGCGTAAAATGAGTAATGCCTGTATTTTTGTCTTAACAAATATATTTTGTGCACGTGCCAAGTGCTGGGACACCTGCCTAACGGAGAGCATTTACTCTTGGAACGATTAAAGGTATAATCCTCACCACATTATCCCACATAAGTGGGAAAATGCGTTTACCTTGGACAAGCTATCATGGGGCTACCGCAGAACGATGACTGCTGAAGATGTCATGACAATTCAGGTAACCCAGCTGCTTTTGTTTTCTATGACCTACCTACTTTAATAACACATAAGTAATAAACATAAGTCTTACATACAAACGTTTTTAGGAAGATAACCGCAAACATTTAACAATATAATAGAAGTAATGTGCCTCTATTTAAATAGAAATCGAGAGCATAGGTACAAAAGCATTGATACAATTAATCAAAACAAAATAAGTGCAGTATCGTCAAAAATAGAGCGGTATATAGCATATAAAAATTACGGAAAGGAGCATTTAGTTGAATTAACATTGTGACACGTAAATCGTTTGTTTGGCAAACACGTAGATCATTTGTTTGCTTTATTAAAGCGACGCCCTTGGAAGTTCCTATATAGCGAGTTCTTAAATTATTCGATTGCCGTATATATGCAAATATATGCAAATATGCATACATTTGCATAGCTATATATATATATATATATATATATATATATATATATATATATATATATATATATATATATATATATATATACATATATAGCTTTGAGCGGCAACATCTCATTTGCGCCTAAAAACGTATCAAACTTAGCATATTTGTATTGAGTTGAGCATAGGGATGCCAGCGCTGCCAAAGGGAACATTTACATATTTAGAAACTCTCCCGAAGGGAGGCCAAGCTGGAATATGCAGTGTAACCCAGTCACTTAGTTGGGTCTCACCGAGAGCTTTTCTTCGGAGATCTTCATTTTCGGATCTACGTCTTAACAGCAACATATCGACACCTCTAACGATAACTTGCGAAGTATGTGCCAAACTTATTAATGACGCTAAAGCAGTTAGACCCCGGCTTCACCAGGATCCGGTTACTTAAGCGAGCTGCCTTACTGCTATGGAGAGTAATGGCACCACAACATTTGTATAACGGTCGCCGCCGGACGTCGGGCAGCGGAAGGGCATTGATGGCGGTGAACCAAAGCTTCGTGTATCGTTTCTCGGTGATTCTACCTTTAAACACCTCCCCAAGAAGAACACTTTTCGCGCGTGAATGACCTCCAGTCGAAGTGCTACCCAAAAAGAAAAGCTTATCTAGAGCTAACATCGAGTGGAAGAGGCTTCAGAAAGCATAGTTTGCTGTTTACATAGTCAAGTTCTCTTGAGGGTTGTCACTCTCGAATTACCCCCTATACGATCACATTTATCGAGCAAGATGGCTCAGCGTAAAGTCTTTGCCTTGCATTTGGGGGGCCTGAGTTTGAAATCCGGACGGGCTACTCTTAAGTTGAAAAAAAAATAGCAATTATTTGGGAATATCTAAGTGGCGCGTGCTCGCAACAGCTGGGCTGCTAAAAGTACGTATCTCAAAACAGTTTAAAGGAGTGTGCCGAACTAGCCGGCGCCGCTTGTTTTCTATAGATGCATGTATATAGCATATAGCAATTCACTAATAATCTACAAAAGCGCTTTTAGTCGTTGCAACTGCATGTACATTTCACACCTGGGAATGAAAAAACGAAATGTGTGGCACTGATATGGAATTTTATCAGACCAAGCTTATAAGTAACACCCGTTAATATATTTAACACCGTTTATATATTTTAACAATAACTTAGTCGCATTCCATTTTTTTGGAGTAGGATTAGAGTCAAGCCAGCTGGAATCGTACATTCTCACATTAATAGTGTCAGATGACAAATATTTGGAAGTCTGCATTTAAAAACGAAATAAGCTGCAACTGATTTCGTTAGTGCATGGCCACCCGGCCGCTCGCCGTGCAAACAGATGGTGCCCTCCCTAGTGCTTTTCAAAGACAGAACTACGGCCAAGACCATGGAGAACAACCGCCGCACCCTGCGCCTTTTGCAAGCTATAAGTAGACTCTATGAAGTAAGCTATGAGTCGACTCTCATCTCTCTGATTATTTGAAGTATTGGCAGGTAGTGCGTAGTCGGACGCGCGATAAGGAGGTGACTGGGGTTTACCTACTATCGGCTCGTATTTGCAGCTACGGTGGTACCAACCACATTTTCCTGTTTCGTCTATTAAAAAAAAAACAGAGAAGTTGGTTTAATGTTTAGTCTTTACTGAGAATCGTGGGCACGCACTGGCCTAAAGTAGCTTCTGCACTCCATTCTAAATTTATTAGAAATCCTGGTTGCGACCGAATCTATCGACGCTGAGAAAGACCGTCTCACTGACTGATTATAACTTGTTTTGTATCACTTCTTAGGAGCTTTTAGGAACTATCGTTTCGACCGTCGCAACTAATGGAAATGCATTAATTAACATCGGACCTCGCAAAGATGGCATAATCCCCGCCATATTCCAAGAGAGGCTCCTTCAGATGGGGAGTTGGCTTAAAGTGAATGGTGAAGCCATATACGGCACAAGGTAATACATACAGAAAATTGCATATATTGCATATTATCATACTACATATGCGTTTAAATTAGATATGTAATAATACGCAGATTGGCAAAAAGTAGTTATTTGCAAGCGTGTTCTGTGTTTTACATAATACTTTATAATCATATTGAATGGCTTATATGGTCAGTATTTTTACGTTTCAAATCTTGCAATGTTGGCAATGATCAACATGCTTTTTTATATTGAAACATAGGCAGACGGATGATTAATGTTCTGTTTGTGTCATCCGTAGTGTGCAAAGCAGTAGGATAGTTATGTTCGAATACACGATGTAACAATTTTGTGTTACCCTCCATGTCATACTCAGCCTTATCTTAATCAAGAGGGTTTAGACATTCTATAATAACTAGTGGTATTTCCATTATAGACTTAGTGTGTCTATGTCGTAAAAAGATTTGTTAGATGAAATGAATTGGTGAAGTAAATTTTTACTTCTACGTTCTAAATCATTGGGCGTTCTTCATTGAGTTACAGGCCATGGTCTTCCGTTAATGACACTCTGACACCCTCCGTTTGGTACACTAAGAATGACAAGAAGCATGCTCTTTACATGCATATTATGGAGTGGCCCGAAAACGACACGCTTATCGTCTCCGATGTGAACGCTACCGTGCCCATTGATAAGGTGAGCAGAACGTAATTAACCATTGTTGTTTAGTCTTTCGCGCGTGGATATAGAAAGTATATAGTAGAAAGTATAGAAAGTTAATGGCAACCCGTTTATCGACAATTAAATGCAATACGTAAATGAATTAGACACATGAATGTGAGCGTGCACCCATATTAGCGTCTAATTTGAATTTGAAATCTATACAGAAGTGCAGAACTTTTTGAGGAAATCTTTACAACGACAGATTGTAAGATCTGAACTTACTGTTCAGTACAAGCCGCTTAGTGGATCTTGCTAATGTGCACTCGCCCGTCTTTATTGCGTGTGTACTGTTCGACTAGATCGAGATGTTGGGCAGTCGGAAAGGACCGATCGGTTTCGCCATCAACGCAACCTGTACGGTCATTCGGCTCTCGTCGCCTTCTTCGGAAGATCTCGCAAAATGGCTCTGGGTTCTTAAGTTATACCTCGGGTCACGCTAACTGTCGCCCACGAAGAACCAGAGCACGATTGGATTGAGCATTCGCAACAGTGTACCGAATTGAATAACCTCAAATTATTTATTTCATAATGATTTGTAGTCTACGGTGTTTTCCTCATTATTTACGCTCATACACCTTTCTTAGCTTTTATTTCGCCTTCCAACAACACGATTTTAATTTTGACTCACTTAATATTAGAACCTGACAAAAAAGGTCGTGTTACAACCGGTAATAGCTTTTCATCAAGTTTTAATTTAGCTCAGTAAAGCAACACGAATCGTAAATAACTGTGTGGTGTACTTATGTTTGAACAATTCGTATCAGTTTTTAATTGTTTATTCAAAACAGCTCATGAAAATATCCCGGCATGCAAATAAAAAACGATTTTAACTACCTCAAAGGCTTTCTATTGCGTGTTATTTTTCTTCAGCTTGGTTGGAAGAACTATTTTCAGCTTTGAAGAATTCTACCTCAGGCAGAATAAAATGGCGCTCTTTGATTATATTCTTCACTGTACAATATTTGTTTGGCCATTTAGAGTTTCTTTGTTTCTCATGCGGCAAATGTGAACAACTACTGAGGCCTACACTAATACCCGGCGGCCCATCGAATTGTACACATACATATAAAGAAAGGCTGCATATGCTAAACCGACAGAAATGTGTCATCCTTACGCTTTCCACGATGGGCGTCATTGTTACGAGCGTATTTCGAGTTGATAACAGGGAGGCCCGTTTCGGGAAGCAGGATGGTCCTGGCTAGTCGCCGCCTGACTGATTCATGTCAATGGTATTCGCTATAACGAGTCCCGGCACTGTGCCAAGTTGAAGGCAAGTCGATTAGCCAAAGCCGTTCTCGTAGAGTAAGGAAAAAGAAGAATGTCTCTCCGGTATCTCCATATGACTAAGCTTTCTGGGGACGACTGAGCATCGTCGATAAATGCCTACCCACTGGTAAGCCTTCGACTGTACTATTGTCCGCACGAATTTTTAGATACACGTATACAACCTACAAGCTGTATATTGTAGAATATAACTTTTGAAGCCCTATTTACGCTTATGAGCTGATAATATGATAACACTTTGACAGTACTATTCTACTGCATTATCTGTTGTTGTCCGGTTTTTGTCCATGTTGGTGTCCGAAAAACGCTCTTAGGTGTTATATAGAACAATCGTGACGAAACGAGATGCCTGAAAAACCTCATAGCATATCCAGAACGATCCCAGAACGCACAAATTCATTTTGAGGCCACATGGATTTGTGTTAAAATTAGTATAATCTCAGTGAAACCTATATGGCCCCTTAAGGTCGTCCGCTATTGTACGTGTTGTGGCCGATAGGAGATTATATTTGGCCAGAACACTACGAAAAAAAGACTTGGTTTGGGAATTCATTGAAAGAAATCGAGCGGATGTTTCCCCTCATTCCTGAAGAACAATACAACTTTTTATATAGTTGTTTAGAATTATGCGATGATTACGCTATTTGTACATTTATCTTAGAGTATTGCGACTTGCGTCTTTACTCTTTTTTTTGGAATGGAAAATTGTGTAACCACCAGAATAGTATCAATTATAACTCAAGTATCTAGTTTATATAATAAAATGTTTACTAACGTAAGTGATAACAATATTTGAATTAGCTATTGCAAATATGTAAATCTTAACTTTATAAAAGCATTTTTCTTTTTAGGTAAATATGAGTACAATATGTTGTTAAAAACGGTATTTTCATCAACATTTTCCATTGTTTTGAAAGCCCCAGTATTACCTCAGTCTTCGAAGGTAGTCATTGCGCTCCCTCTGTGGATAGCTGCAGAGTTTGTGCAAAAAAGTCACAGATTTTGTTTTTGTTCTATAGTTTGGCACAAAAGCTCTCGCTTAGTAGAGTTTCAGAGCCGCTCGAGATCGCTTTTTGCTTAGCACAAAACGTCTGTGCGAGCTTTACCATATTTCTGTAACAGTCAGAAAACGTATGAGTAAAATTAAATTGAGGCATACGATGAAAGCCATTTCTAGCAGACAGCTTGTCATCTAGCATAATTGCAGTCTCTTCGTCACCAGTCATTTGCGGACACCTAACCAATAGTTAGGTATGAGCATTAATTAAACTTTTCTGGCTGACCCTCGGCCAAGATTTAACGTCCACGGGACTGCTCTTCGCAATGAAAATAAGTTTTTCAACGGACCATACTGAAGCCACAGCTAAGTATAAAGAGCAGTTACTAACGTCCTGATATCGGCGACCGTCATAGGAGTGATGCGAACGTAGTCGAGGTAAAATTTGGGCGCACGAAACAGTTGTCCACTGCGATAGCTGAACCTCATCGAGTTGATGCGTGACAACGGTGTTGGCGAAGTAATGAGATAACGATAGACACTGCCTGGGATGAACGTATTTTTGCTCCTAAAGTTGACAAAGCAGACCGTTAACAAAAATGATTTATAAACCAACTAGTTTTGCTTTTAAAAAATTTTAGGTTGATGACGACATCATCGCAAAAATGAAGTTATTTTATTAGCTTTTGCACTATATATCTCAAAATCTTCCGGCAAACGCACATTTTATGACGATCATTTTGGTACCAAACGTATGGCAATGCGAGCCGCTTGCGGAGTAATTAAGATTTTTCGGCGAGATGTCGAGATTAAGTGCATGCATAAATGACCTAAAGTGCTTTATCTGATTGAGTAGGTCATTTATGCATGCACTCAATCTCGATTACTCCGTAATCACGACATTGCCATGTATTTGGCACCAAAATTATCGGCATGAAATGCGCATTTGTCTAAATGTATTTTGAGAACTTTGATTGTCGTAGGGTTTTTTTTGGGATACTGAACGTGAAGGCTAAAAGAATAACTTAATTTGTTGCGATTTTTATTCTAAATAATCGTGCCGCATCTTCTGGGCGATATTATATGTTCTTCATATGAAGCAAAATTTCCTCACGAATACGACGATGTGCTTAGTTTATCTATAGGAGGACCGTAATTGTCTCGTAATTGCACATGTTATGCTCCTATGTCGGGCAAAAACACCGGGGTCACAAATTGTAGTCATTTCACTCTCGCTTCGAAACAAGACTTTTTAGTGACCATGTTTCCTTGGAAAATATAATTGCCTTAAATTGCTCACGAAAACGTCCTGAGAAATATATATATATATATATATATATATATATATAGAAAATATTGTGATGATTAATTAATCATTTACAATAAGGGTTGGGCGGAGCGACTGAGTGTGGGCGCTTTCTTCGTATGTTTCGGGGATCGCCCAGTCGAGAGAGACAACAACACAATATATTAGATATAGAAAATACCATGCGCTATTTAACCTTGAGAGTGATTTTTAAGAATATCCATGGGATTGGGCCGAAGATACTAGAACTTGATCGCCTTGGAGGGGCGAGAGAGACCAGAGCATCTAACACGGTCACACTGAAGATCCGCATGCATCAAAGCAGCAAGGGCAGCCAAGCTTTTGGCGTTCGAGCTGTCAGAGAGTGGAACACTCTTCCGGTTAGCTTGCGTTGTTTGAAATCCTTAAATAACTTCAAGGAGAATTTAAAGTCACATCTATTACCCCGTCAATAATGGATACAATAGTCTTCCTAAAGTGACCCTCGCATAGAGGTAAACGCAAGTAATTTTATTCCGGCTGCAACTTTTTACCAACACAATGGTAACTGTAGTAGGTTTAAATTACTATATTCTTCTTGCAAACATTTGTTAATGTATGAAACAAGATACCATTGTAATTGTGTATATAATAAATAAATGACCTTGTTCAAAAAAAAATACGTTTGCACACTCGGCAGTGCTCGCCCTATATATATATATATATATATATATATATATATATATATATAGATATAATTACCTTTCATGATGGAGATTAATAACTGTGCCTGTGTCGTTACTGAAATCCAGTTTTAATTGGAGACGACCGCTGACAGGGCGAGGTTTCTTTTCAGTCACGTCACGATGGAGCTTGAGGTTGATGCTATAGTGGTAGAGACAGAATGGCTGGCGGGTTGAGGTCTTGTAGTACATCTTCAATGGAGTTTTATTGGTGGAATTAGACCTATGTTTAGCAAAGTATTCCGCTCCATCGAGGCTCATAATAGCACATCGCGAGCCGTCTGCTCCACAATCGGCGCAGTGACCTCCGTTGAAGAGCTCATATGAGGGACAAGCAAACGCAACCGGGTGACACTGTGATCCGGTTGATTCCGAATCCAGGAAATCGATGGTGTAGTCAATGGCACGCATGTGGTTGCATCCGACAATCTGTGCCACATAAATATATTCTTAGCTGTCTTGTCCAACCTCTAGATAAGTAAGCCAAAAGTTTTAAAATTTAACTAGATAGTTTATCGCTAGGGTATGCTAAATTAGAGGCTGCAGTGCATTCAATTCATACCGCGCGAGACTCATTCGCCGTTATTCTGTACTCGGCATTTATTTTTTTAACTATTAACTTTGTTCCAAATGTTTGCTCTAGCTAGCAGCGAGAAAGCAGGCTGAGAGGTCAAAAAGTAATTGCGAATAAGCATGAGTTCGCGTCGGAATCGCGCTATAAGTTCGTTCCGTCAATATTAAAATTACGTGCAATATCTGTAAAATAATCTGTATACTCTTCCCGAACTTTATTGATTATAAACAAAAATCTTATCTGATATTGCTTAAACAGCGTGCTTGCGCATGAAATGTTGAAACAGCTACTCACCTTTCGCATGCTTTCGACGACACCGAGCTCCTTCTCACGTACCTCAATGATTCGGTCAGTGAGACTGCATCCCGGCATGAATTCACCTCCGTTTGGATAAAAATCCACTTGACCGACAGCTTGGCTCATTCCCAGACCAAAACGGGTAACAAATGATCTTCCGTCCGAGTGGACGACTTCGACAAATAGTGCGTCGTCGGATGCCACCCGCACGGAAGGCGGCATATCTTGGAAATATGGCTCAGCCGGATCAAGGGCTGGACAAAATAGAAACAGTAGCAGCCAGAGCCGCACGCTGAACACGACGAATGCTGAAATTCTGACACCTAGGCGAATGTCGCCTCTCCTTGGTAGCTAAGCTTCTGACTTTCTCTCTCACGGAAGTTGCGCATGGGCAACCCGGTGCTCTAGCAAGGACCTGTCCTGGCCAAGGCGCGGCGCTTACGCTTTACTACGTTGGAGTGTTACCTAACTACACTGCTCAATAGCTTATATTGCCCCGCTATTGAGCTATAGTTTGTTTTTCCATGCGCCTGACTTAACATTTAAAAAGCATATAGAAGGTTTACTTAGCACTTGCCATAAGCTCCATCTGTCTTACAGTTTATAGGACCTGAAACGGTCAGATTACTGAGTACGCGCTTGATAGACATGCAGTCTCAAGCACTTTGCAGGCGTGCATCCTCAAGCGTTTAGTAAAGAAGTCATGACAAAACCAACTACGGACTACAAGGTGTTACGTGTACGTTTAGTGTACTTTGCCATGCGTCTAACGTAACATCTAAAAAGTACATATAAAGTTTACCTTTGGTGGTTTGTACAAAATAATTAGCGGAGTATTTCCAGCTGGTACAAAAGCAGGATAAACTTACAAGTAATCCGTCCGAGAGTGCCGTTAAGCCATTTGCCAGCATAACCGGCGACGTGACCACCAAGGCTGTGGCCATACACGTGAACGGAAGACGGAGGGATGCCAAACACTGCCTGTTCCGTTGCGTAGTCATGTGGCGTGAATCGTTATAAGCAAGCACACCAATTGGGATAATCGGATAGTGTTAAACGTAGAGTTAATGCTGCTTATTAGGTCGATTGTTTAATATAGTAGTAGTAGTAGTAATTTATATATAATAGTATATTGTGTAGCGGTCGATGGGTACTATTATCAATAGGCATTCGTTTAAGTTTCATTTTAGTTGCAATAGTTTTGTACCTGTAGTTTTTTCACGAGCAACCCAATCTCAGCACCGACTAATCTGGCATTCACAGCCGCTCTTGTATACGGAAGCCCGTTTCCTCCAGTCCAATCGACGAGGATTACATTGTAGTCTCCGTGCCTCAATAGAGCGTCCTTCAGCTTAGCCATCCAATTTGCTATTAGTATATTGTCCAGCCATCCGTGCACCACCATCTACAACTTAGCAAGAAGCGAATTATATATATATATATATATATAAATGTACATTTCCTTAATGACGCAGGCGCAAATGTCCTCGAAATAAATCAGATTTGTTGCGAACGAGCTTATGTGGCAGCGCTCTCTCCAGTTTTGTGCTTGCCTTCCTTTAAAACGCTACAGTTGCGGTGTATGTAGATGATATGGTGATTGCCCAACGTGAACTATCGCGCTATGAAGCGTATTGCTTCCTCGGCAGAGGGATGCCTCTAGAAGGCCTACAATAAACGACAGAAGTATAAGACTGTGAAATCCAGAGATGGGAGTCAATTGGTTGCTAAAGACATTATTCGTTACAGCGACCAACTTCTGGAACATAAACGAGAAACTGCCGGCAGTTATACTCTCTCTTTATAGGAAGATGGTCGCTGTCAGTGACTGTAAAGATCGCAGTGAAGCTCGTCAGGTTTTGCGTGTGACTGCATATATCGCCATGCCTTTACAGGGCACTGATGATTCATTATTCATGACTATGAGCACTTGCTCTGCTTGAAGTGAATCTGTTCAATGTACTCTCAAGCATGTACCAAGTATCACGCGACTGTCTGCCCGGCCCTTGCGAGAGGAGTTTAAGTAATAATGTTTACTTAAATATACAGAACCCGCCACCTATTGAATCATACTCAAAACGGAAAACGTTGTATCGATCGCCACCTAAACTGCCTATTGGATATTCACTCAACAAGTCACGGCGAACATTTTCAGACACCTAATACAACGTGAGACTAAATATGCAGAGCTGCAGATATTAATAAATAGGGACAACAGCTTACACTGTTTGTATAAGCGTTGGCCCGCTAATCGTAAATGGTGCAGCTTATACAGCTTTGCTACATAGGGTCCCGCAACACCTAGTTAATATAAGTCAAAGAAAGCTGAATCTGGACTCCATGTTCTTTCAGAAAATTTCGGTTGTAATAAAAAGGGGTCGTAAATTGTCCCAACGTAATTTGTTCTATAAAGTTCAGCGCCCGCGGCACCGTAGAATGCCTACTAGATATGTGAAGAGCTTAAGCCGGCTACGTAGTTCTCTATTCAAGGTTGCCCTCAGCGGCAAAAATCCCATCTCGCGTAGACAAATAATTGTTAACTAATGGCTTCTGAATGATCGAACCCTCCGTGATGAACCACAAATCATTCTCTGGGATGTTTTTTATTTTGTTTCGGAAAGTCTACTTTGGAAACTTTGCCCGCACTGTGAAGAGTTTTGGAGACGACGGTCAGCCCTACCCCCACACCCGACTTCAGGCTGGACAAGTCATTCGTTTCAGCCTCTCACGCAATTTTTCCCAGTTAGATGGAATTTAACCCAGTGGTTGCACGCCATTCCTCCGTTTTTTTTTTCTGGGAACGATATTCTACTGCGCACAGCCTCTGAGTTCGGCCTATAAGATTTAGCGCGCCACACCGCTGCGCACGCTATGATTATTTAATACCAGCCACGTGCAATGTTTGTGCAACGAGTTTATAATATTTAGAACTTGTTGAAAGGACACTTTTAAATCGTCCCTGAACGACATTAGCGCTCACGCATTTCAGTCGGCTCTCATATCTTGTTTTACAGGATCGCATGATTGAAGCGCTCTCTTATTGATCATAGAAGGGGGTATTATAAAATTCACAACATGTACAAATATTGTTTTGACTGTACAAAGTTGCTCTGACACAATTTCGAGTCTTATTCGTTTAATTGCTTTACAAGTCTCCATTGGTACAAGTGCGACACCTTGGTATATGTAGTCTGGGTTGGAGGTCTAATTACAAACCCCGTTTGACTCTACGCTGCTTGTACCTCAAACATTACGTTAAACAATTCCTCGTTCTTAATCAGGAGGCGCACCTGTCTGTTCAGCTGGTTTAAACAGCTCGGTCACGGAACTGGGCTCGAGGGTGCGCCCTTCCACCCGACACCACTTCTCAACCTTTCTTAAAAAGCGAGGCTGTATTCTCTCTGGTAATCCAAGATCACCCCGTCCTGAAGAGTTCCACACCTTGCACCCACACATTCATAATGGCACAACATACTATTTTTACAGTTTTAAATAGACAGAAATACTTCTTACAACAAACGCACGGAGTATCCATATGCACAAGAGTGAACATTTTGCGACAACATGAGTAACCTGCTTAGAAAATGTCAATGATGTCGAGAATCATACATTACGGTGTTCCGCATACCCCATCTTTGTCAGACCTTGACCGTCTACTATGTAGGTATGCTACTGAGATGCGGTGTTCCACACTTATGGAGCGCGTGGAAATGTATTTATGAATTAAATTTGAATCATTTTAAATATATATATATATATATATATATATATATATATATATATATATATATATATATATATATATATATATATATATATATGGGAACATTGTCGAGGCATTGCCCCCCCCGTCCTCAAACTGGGCTGATCACGAAGAAGCTGCTCAACAATGACGGGAGAAGATTGGTGCTTGCTGCAGGAGACAAGAGGGCAGGCGAATATCTACTGCAACGTTTGTCATTAGATGTTCAGAGAGGAATCCCTCGGTGTCGGTGAAAGGCACCCTGGCTTGGTAGATCAGCCCAATCCCGGATCTAACGCCTTGAGTTATGGCCCGAGCGGGTTGTGCACATGTTCATACATCTCAAATGTATATCTTGATACACACACATATATATATATATATATATATATATATATGCGGCATCCAAAATAAAAGCAGTCACATCTCAGCAGAAGACCAAAATAGCCAAAATAATATAAATCCGTGATTTAGACCTATTACGGAACCAAATGGTCGAAACAAGATGAAAAAAGTTTTATCGCGCGTACTGCGTAGTACTTGTATGTGTTTCAGCATTCGTTAGAATATGTTTTTAGTAGTTGGGCTGTGACATCCGTGAAGCTTATATATACTCGTATATAGCTCGTATATGTATTATATATAGCTTATATATAGCTCGTATATGTATATATAACTTCTGGCCGTAAGCGTGTATAACTTGAGCACTTAGAATTTTATTCTGACGGTACGGATAAAACCATACTATTATTCCAAGCGGACTGAATATTTGGTTTAATTTCTGCAGTAGGCGATGGAAGTCTGGACGTCTTACCTTAGTGGGCCTTTTAGCACTAAAGGTTGTAGTTCGTAGAATGTTTCCATCTTTAATCAGGTGTCCAATGATGCCGGGCGCTTCAGTCGGATTTTCCCTCGAATAAAAGAAGTACTTGGTTCCAATAGCTTCACGCGGAGCAATTTGAAGGTTTATGGGGCGTTGAAGGAATTCGGCTGTCACAGGAAAACAACCTAACTCGTCGAAACATTGAGCTGTAAAAGCAAATAGAGTTCATAGTGCGCGAAATCTCTAACAACAACGCATTACACACCTTATAGTATTGTAACACGATTTGGGATTGGTAAGCACGATGCAGGAAAAGATGCGCGCAAAGTTATCCAACTCACGGGTCTTAAGAATGTATATGTATATGCAAGTGATCTGTGCAAGGACATTATGTCAAAAGGGAGTGCATGATCAATTCGACGCAAAAGGACAACTTTGTGTGACTATGTTCTAATAGAGACACCTCACGCATCTAATGGATACAATATTACACCTGATTTTGGAACGCTTGACATGACCTAATTCAATTGTTCCCGTGTGCGCAAGATATTACAGTAAGCGGACATGGAATTGCAGGCCACTGCACTCGTAACAGGTACGATACGATTTTAAGATGGATGGAGATATATATAGCATAGGTGTATATATACAGAGTGTTTTAGAAATCGCTTAACAAACTTTAAGATCTAGTAAAACTCGGCTGAAAATCTTCCAATAAAACGAAAAACGGAATTGTTTTCTAAAATATGAGTTATTGAGCGTGAACGCCAAATATAAGATATGCAAGGTGTTTAATATATTTAAAATTAAATCTTTAATACAACGTTTGTTCTGCTTTGAGCTAACGCAGATTGCAATTTAAAGGATGCAAACTGTTCTTCCAAGGACTCTCGCAATCGCAGATTTAGTGAAACTATGTCAGGATAAAAAGCTCGATACAACCATTTTTGATAGTTTAGCTTTCACTTCAATAGAAGACATTTCTGCCCTTCGTTCCATTAAAAAAAAGATCTTTTGCCGAGTTGTACTAGACCTGAAATTTTTATTGGGCGAATTCTGAAACACCCTGTTTTTATATATACTGTTACATCATTGTATATTTGTGCGTACTTAGACGTGTTTTGGGGTTTGGGGACGTGCATATATATTTCACAAGTAAAAATATATGTATATACATTCGTTTTTGCTTTAAATGCTAATGCACAAGCTGAAAGTTTCTACCATCTAGAAATTGCCATTGGGTATATTGTACATGACTGTCTTAAAAAAAAGATGGTTTACCGACGCACTGTGGCAATCACATATTTTGCCTTTCTTCGCATAGAACGTACTTACATTTACGCCCCAGAGCAAGCGTCGTGAGACAAAGGCTAAGTACGACTGCCACCAAACACGACATACTTTCCACAGTGGGATGCGGCGCTCTATGCAAGATCATTTCTGGCAATGGTATACTTTCTGCAGCTTTGCACGCTATATGAAGGCGACTAATTGTATTAGCCAGGTTGCACCCACCATGCTGGTCAATTTCGGTGTTATTGGTAGGCTAATCCTGTAATCCATATAATCAATCAAAACATCTCGCACACTTTCCTTCCATCGAGCATATGCCGTCCACTTTATCCACGAATTGCCAGATTATGTGTCTAAAATTTTCATTAATACGCGGTTCGGTCCACAGGGTAAGGCGAATTCACTTCTGGATGTGTGTATTCTTCATTTTAAATAATAATTTTAAATTTCTAATTAGATTAATTGAAAATTGACAACAAAAAAAACTTGATTAATTAAAAAAAAAATTAATGATGAATTTATCCAGAACCCTTATTCTTACGTCTAGCTCTTATCCATTGGGTTGATGACAGGTGAAAGAAACAAGCCGACGTGTAAAAATTTACAATTTTATCGTAATCTGTAGATCCTGCAAGTTATCTTATTTAGAAAGTTATCAATTTGCATAAGCAGTTGCCTGGCTTATTTTTGAAGAAACTTAACGGCGGTTATTTGGGATGCTGCCAGAATAGGATTTCGTAAAAACATTCGTCTGTAGCAAGTTCTGTTATCCGCCCTCAAAAGTACAATATATATGCTGCGTCGGAATGGTTAATGTTTGAGAACGTGTTATAGCACTGTTGAAAGAACGACGTCGACGGCATGTGTGATTTCAGCTGTTACTAAAATTCATTACAAAAAGCAGTTACTAAAAGAAGACGATATTAACCTAACAAGGAAACACTTAAATTGCAGCACAACAAACGTGTAGTACGGCGCTTGACAGCTTAGCAAATTAGGAAATATGCTAGAAGTCGAATGCTTGGAGCACACTATGTGAGGCTTAACTTGAATGTTTGCAATACCTTTTAAGACGATGGCTTTGGTCACGCGATTACACGTTCGAGTGATGCACGGTACTTGTGCTATTAAGTACGTAGCTTATAAATTGCTATTCTGAAAAATGGTTAAACATTACACCGTTAATCTATAGAATGGTCGAGGTCGCCGCAAGGCAGAGAATAGGCTCAGTGTGAATGTTCGCCGTCAATTTTAAGACGCCAAATTTAGGTGTAACGATTAGGATAGGTGTAACCAAAGCCATCGCCAAAAGACGATGGCTTTGGTTAACGCCCGTTACACCTTCGAGTGATGCACGGTTCTTAAGGTGTTAAGTACGCAGCTTAAGAGTTGCTATTGTAAAAAATGGTTGAAAAATACTCGCCAGTAACTCGCCTGGGTGTCATCACCTCGCACAAGCGGGGCCAGGCGGCAGGGCATATGGTATTCTCGTGATAGCGGATCTCTACTATTTGGAACACAATTGTTACCCCTATCGAACGGTCGCCGCATGGCAGAGAAAAAAAAGAGCAATACAATCGACAAGCCAAGAACAAACACTGTAGAGTAGGGCTGTTAGTCAGTTAGTTAGCTATCTACCTGACACGCTCAATCTCTAGCATTATTTTTCTCTTCTTACCTTTGTGTTGTGGAGGCGACCTTCGATCGGCACATTGGTTTAGATGTCTGACCGTTATTTCTTTCGGTATGTTATTTTGTATGGGTAGTATTTTGGACCACTGAGCCTTTTATGTTGCATTAGTTGCCGCCAGAGTTAGCAAAACGTACTCCTTGAATGAAACTAGTATAACTGGTATCTGCCGATAGTATGGACGCAAAGCGCTTGCGGCAAAATGTATGTAGACCTTTTTTGAAAAAAGTGTGTTTCGTCTGATTCAAGCAGATAAAATTAGGAATAGACGTATTTACTAGGTAACAGCAAGCTCGATTCCGGCAGGATGCCAGCGCTTACTTTAGCTTGGTCGTCCGGGCGGAAAGTTACCAGACATCGAGCGTTATCGTGTTTATTGGTTCAAGGCGATGGGTACTGGTCGTCATACGATATATACATTGTATTGTCATATTGCCGTGGTCCATAAGACAACTGTCAAGGCTAAGTAATTATGGATACAGCTGGTTAACGTCCTGGACCTAACCGATTGGGATACTAGTGGGCATGCCTGCTGCCTTGGCTTAATAGGCATAATATGATTTCAACTGAATATATATATATATATATATACGGTGCGTGGAAATGTTTCCAAACGCGATATAAGGAATTGTAGATCTCATAGCCTTGGCAGAGATTTCGTTGCACGTCTTGAAATATGCCAGTCGGCGGCTATATTAATTGCGTTTTCTAAAAAGACGCTTAACTTGTACTGACACCTTTGTGAACATACATCGTCCCGTGCGTGAAAATTGGCTCGAATCGTTGGTGCGACTCGCAGTACAGTCCACACGCTAGGAACAGCACGACTACAACCGTACCGACGGAAGCAGGTTCAAGCTCAACTGGATCCAGGACTGTTTTCTGCGGTCTAATAAACACAATGCCCATTGCTGCACAAGTCGAGTTCCGTAAAGACCTCGCGGCCAGGATAAACTTTGCTGCTGAGGCCCTTCGTGCGATGCCTAGCATATTTCAAAACGTGCGACGAAATTTCTGCAGGCGCTACCAATTGTGTATAATGGTTGGCGGAGACACCTTCGAGCACCTACTGTAGTAACATAATAAAAAGTTGTGTGTGCTTCTAGAGCAATGACGAGTGATTTATCTGATAAAGTACGTCACCCGGGTAAGTGTAAGTAGGTCATTTATGCATGCACTCAATCTCGACATGCCCTCCGGAAAGCCTTAATAGCTACGCAAATCGCACGAATCGGGTCGTCATAGATTATATATATACATAAAGTGTGTTGCAAAAAATTAGCAACTCATGTTTTTTTGTGATAATTTCGGCTTGGTTTATTTGAATGGCTTGCAATTTTAAGCGCATGATGTACATGACGAAACATGAGTATAGTGTTGATTTCATTGCAATCTCAACATCGGTTCATACAAAAAATAAAAAAGTGTGAAAAAACAGTGTTGCAAAATATTAGCAACAATAGCAGGGCTGTATGACTCATTTGAAACTACATATTTTATTCTAGAAACGGGTTTTTCGTCCCTTCTTCTAAATCAAATCGTAAACTCGGTCTTTCATGGAGTTAATGAGCTGTTGTAAGTACGAAAGTGGAATATTAGTCCATGCTTGCTGAACAGCTTCTTTGAGGTCCGACAAATGATTATATTGTCGACCATTTGCGTAAATCTGCTTTACCAAATGTCCCCAAAGATTTTCAATAGGATTCAGGTCTGGACTTAATGCCGGCCAGTCAAAAAGTGGCACTCCTTGTTCTTGAAAAAAGGCTATAGTGCTAGCCGAGGTATGAAACGTGGCGTTGTCTTGTTGAAAAACTGCGTCAGGTCCCCCAATTCTTCTGAAGTGGGCTTCTAACTGGGAACCGACAATGCGCTGGTACATGTCAGAATTGTTTCGGCCCACAATCTCGACTAGATCAGACTTCCCATTATATCCAAACGCGCCCCAATATTTCACAGAGCCACCACCGGCCACACGTTTCGAGAACCATTTAGGTTCCTTCCGTAAGTCGTGCCAATAGTACTGACAGCCGTCAGGGCCATCGAGATTAAATTTCTTTTCATCCGAGAAGACGATGTTTTTCCACTCGTTATCCCAAGTTTGGTATCCATGCGAAAATTCACGCCGTGCGACAATGTGCTTCGGTTGCAGTCGCGGCATAAGCTTCCTTTTCGCGTATCGCACGTTTTTGTCAGAACTTAACACTCGGTACACTGTGGATCGGTGCACTGGCACTCCCAAAGTAGTCCTGATCCTGGAAGAAGACATTTGGTCATGAGTAGCCAACTGTATGATCCTTCGCCGATCTCGAATAGTCAAAACTGGCTTACGCCCACTGTTAGATCTGCAGCTTTGGTTCACTCCAGGGTGTAAGAACCTGCTGATGGTGCTCTTATGCCGTCCTAATCTGGTTGCTATAGCAGTTACTGTATGACCGAGCTCAGCATATGCCTCAATTCTTGTCTTTTCGTTATCCGAAAGATCCTTTGTACGACCCATGGTTTAAACATAAGATTCGTCGTTAGTTCGGAACAACGACTAAGCTGTAGAATATTTTGCAGCTATATAACGATTGATTTAGCTAGACAATATTCCTGACATTTGATCCCTGGGATCGAATATCAGCTGTAGTATCGACTATCCTTCACAAACAAGAGCTGTGTTGTTAGCATGTTATTGTTGCTAATATTTTGCAACACTGTTTTTTCACACTTTTTTATTTTTTGTATGAACCGATTTTGAGATTGCAATGAAATCAACAGTATACTCGTGTTTCGTCATGTACATCACGCGCTTAAAATTTCAAGCCATTCAAATAAACCAAGCCGAAATTATCGCAAAAAAACATGAGTTGCTAATTTTTTGCAACACACTTTATATGATTGATTTATTATTCGCGTGGAATGCATACCTAAATACACATGTCACCCTTTTATATCAGGGGCGCTTAGAACGGCAGCATATGTATTACCTACGCATTTATATCATCAATGTATCCTACGATACCTACTGAGTATTTGCTCTCCACTGGAACAACCTCTCCTTTGTAATATCGACATGGTCCTTTCTAGCATTTGGTCCTAAAGCTAGGCCCTTCGACAGGTCTATTTCTGCTTCTCCCTAAGGCTGTACATTCTTTTACAATTCGTTTAATTGATTGACCAAAAGGCCGCAAGCTCGGCATTATGTACTTTCCCCCTCAATATATTTAGCTTGTTGTATCCAAGATCCCTTGTACCCAAGATCTCTGCCGTGGCATCTGTCAATAGCCCACTCGCTCTTGAATTATCGTATACACATTCAACCCGCCCTTTTCCCGCCTTTTAATAAGTACTTGTCATAATTACTTGCCAAGTTCGATCGGGAAGCCACCGCCAATTTAAATTTGCCCGTATGACTCTTCAACATTGATTCCACTACTTTCTTCGATACCCTCCATCTTGCCTATTGCTAACTATAGTACCCAATCTCCCTAGCTGCGAACTCTACTCTGCGATCCCACTTCGTTTTGATTCTGAGTGCCGTTTTCAACAGCTGCATCTGTTTAACCCATCTTTTATTTGTGACATTCTAAATCCTAATACTAAATCTAAACTTACTTTGTACTTCCCTATGTATAAATATTGACATCCCCCTTCCCCCCAAGAAAGTTCCTGGTGCAATTAGAGCGGTACATACGTGGCTTTTCATTTATGTTTTGTTACTATATATTTATTAAACTCCCAGAGGCCGTTACACGTTACTGCATTTCTTCCTCTTTCAGCCTTCTTCCGTAATATCTCCTCTTCCTCTGAATAATCATCTGCTTTGCCATTTCAAGATAATTGTTCTCATTTAGACATATATATAGAGCGAGGGTATCAGAGAAAATGGTGAAATTGAAGGTAAACAAGTCATATACAGACAAATGGAATTTGGCGATAGGCTCCAAATCAAGTTTGGCAACTATGTATGGAAGGGAAAAGCGGGAAAGGGGCGGGGTAGAATGGGTATACGATAATTCAAGAGCGAGTGGGCTATTGGCAGATGCCAGGGCAGGGATGTTGGATACAAGGATACATAGAGCTAAATATAAGGAGGGGCAAAGTACAGAATGTCGAGCATGTGGGCTAGAAAATGAGTCAATCGAACATATTATTAAAGAATGTATAGCATTAGGGGGGAGCAGAGATATAGAGCTGGCGAAGGCCCTAGCTCTAGGACCAAATGTTAGAAATGACCTGGTCGATATTACAATGAAGAGGTTGTCACAATGGAAAGCAAATACTCAGTAGGTATTGAAGTAGACATGGATTATATGGATGCGTAGGTAATATATATGCTGCCGCTCTAAGCGCCCTTGATATGAAAGAGTGACATGTGTATTTAGGTATACATGCCAAGCGAACAATCTCTATTTTTAGTTTGCCGATATTTCAATACTACTTTCCGTCACACGAAAGATGACTTGTTGTTCCGTTTAATATACCTGCGCCCCAACGCTGTCTTTTTTAGGGAAGAAGTCTGTCTGTCCTTTCTCCCAAAAATAAAAAAACGTCAATTATCTATTATAGTGTCGCGGCACATAGTTTATTGACTTGGGCACTGCCGACACTTAGTTTTATTCAAAGCTTTCTCGAAACAAAATGCACAGCTGCAGAAAGAGGACGTCTCCAGGTAGGAAAGTTTCACTATTGAAACTAAGGGTGTGTTTTGAGCATTCTTGTTATCGGTGCCTGTAAAGACAAGAGAGAGGCAACATGTTGTGGATGATATCACAAAGCCAGCCTTAAACATAATTCGCTCTACTGGGTTTTGTTTTGGCTCGCTTGGACATCGCAGAGTACTTAATAACTCTGTGCGAGCTGCAATAATAGGCACATACCTACGGGTAACCCTATTACAGAACGGTTCACTTCAACAGATTTACATACTCAGTTAGACTGGAATGCGCTAGAAAGCCTATGTGACCTATATAGGCGCATACGAAAGCCGGGGTTCTTAATCAAAAACAACTGGACGTAGTGTTAATAAAAATAAATAGGGGCTTAGCTAACTAGGTATTAGACAGCTAATCCAGCCTTGCGATGATGTGTATTTCCAGATAACGCATCCGAGTTGCTTTTAGTAGCTTGGTCTTAGCATTCATATAGTCATATTCAAGAAGTCCAAACTGTAGCAAAAAACACTGGGAAATAGACATGTCTTTTTTGCACACCTGCAGGCGATACCGTCACCGCAAACTGTAGTACTGTAAGATAGTCTGATGAATACAAAGAAGGACCGCAAAAACTTAGATGATTGAAGATATCAGATCTCAGGTAGCAAGTGTCCAGCTGATGTCCAAGCCAACTGGAGACATGCGTTCAGCGTGGCACCCTTTCTGAAGTAAATCCCAGACAATGCGGAAGCTTTCCTTTAAATACAGTGGGAATCTCTGAGTTCGAGCAACATAATATTTTTATAAAATTCACCCATTATGCGTCAAATTTGAATCGAATTCGAATCAAAAGATAATATCAAATCACTGAATGCTCCAAATACCATAAGTGGGGTTACCAACCGGTGGTTGGCCAATTACACTTCGCAAAATGAAGATAACTTTATTTACGTCCTCATCGTTAGCATTTTTATGATTGCATTTTAAGAACTTTTTGGAAAAGGCGTAAAGATTTTAAAGAAAACTGGGGGCATGTTTTCTACAATATAGTGTAACTTTGGTAATTAATATAAAAATATCCGAATTAAACAATTTTGCAAGGATTTGCCTATTATAGAAGTGCTCAGATGACTTGTGTTCCAACGGAGTAAATATGTTAAGAAGAAAATGAGAGTAATGTACATGATTTGATGCCTTCAATTACCACCAGTGTTGAATGAAAATGAGCAAATCCGTTACATCGAGCATGACCACCATAAAGAGGCAAGGCATGCGCAAATAATGCGTAAAGCGTACATGTCTGCTAAGCACCTCAACATGCGTCAGACAGGTCGCTTAGATCTTAAATGAACCTTTGTTGTCGTCAACCTAAACTATAATGTCAGAACGGAAAAGTGCGCAAAATGCTCAAAAAGATAATCTACAACCGATCAGGATGGCTTAGTGGCAAAAGCCTTTACTTTGCATTCGGAAGGCCTGGGTTCGAAACCCAGATCGGCCACTCTTAAATTGGTTTGCATGGTTTCCAATGGACAAGGTAAATGCCGGAGTGGATTAAAGATCAGCCATGACATGAAAGACACCGTACACGGGCATTAGCCTTACGGAAAAAAAAATAACGTTATCAATCTTTCTATTGAACCTAAGTATAAATCTTGGCTCAAGTGAGTTGTATATATATATATTTATATATATATATATATATATATATATATATATATAGGGAATACCATAATTTTATTTAACTCATAACAGGGTGTAAACAATTGTCCCCCAGCGAACGGAATCTTGGTTCAATAAAGTAAAGCACTAAATAAAAAATATTTTATAGTATTACTTTCGCATTAATAATTAAAAGGTTCTTAGTAAAACATAATTATAATACATGTTCTATTATTGTTTTGCCAAACTCTAACTAATTAAAGAAACAACGCGCCATACGAGCCCAGTCGGTTTTCAGGATGTCACCTCTCAGTTATCACCGTTCTTACTACACAATCACAACTTTTCAACTGCTTAGTTTTGTACTACCATCATAGGTTTAACGCAACTAGTACTTTTCAACGAAGTACTACCACGCATGAATGAGGCGTGCATAAGTAAAAAGCATTTACTTTTAATCCGAGAGTTCCAAAAAACTGCTAGGGGCTAAAACTGCTCTTTCCGTTGTGTTTTTAATAGGGTAAAATTGTCTTACGCGCACCACGATTGTCCCTCGCCGCCGCCTCTGTATGCCCTTTGTCGGTGAGAGACGTTGATGCTATATCCTATTATTGCTACTTCACTCTGTTCACTTCACTATTTATTCTCTTCGATCAAGGCGACCACAACCCATAATAGGGCCTTCACCGAATCCTTTAGACCAATAATTTATCCTGTAAAATTTTGAAGCAGAATCTCTGAGGTGTACCTGCACTATCCGGAGGCATGTTACGGGAGAGGCGCACCAACCACCTCGACATCAAACATCGTGTTCTCCTCAAAGTAATAGGCTGCATTTTGCCCACCGTTCAAGATATCCAGCAAATAAGAAAAGTGCTCGCCCGACGACATGTAGAAAACTAGGTCTGTGAAAAAATAGTATTTTATTTGTTTTGCACCACGTGCATACAAATATTTTCAGTTATATTCGAGACTATTCTGGGATATTCAGTGTCCAGATGAGTGTGAACGTCAATTTATTGTCGAGGCTAGGTGTCATCGGCACGTAGCCATTCAGGGTCGGGTTGGTCGTCCGCCTAATACAGTTGTACGTCATCTCGACTGCTGCTGGGTCGCCTGTCTGACTTGAGTCACTCGAACCTTTCCCTCTCCTGTGTCGCGTGTCTCGCATTGCGAGCCTAAGCTCTGATTCGCTTTCCTGTTGTGTGAGTGTCTTAAATAGACCTGTCTTAAACAGATGTGTCAGAGCCTCCAGCAACGCGACAAAAAGCAGTGCGAGACGACGATCTGCAGCCTGTGTAAACCAACACTTTGACTGGATGCTTTCTGAAAGCCACTGCAGTTTGCCTTGTAAAATGTTTGAAAACTCGTGGAAAAGCAGCGATGTCAGATCGTGGTTTGACAAACACATCCAGCGCATGGAGGAGGATTTGCGGTCTCGTGACTTTCGACACCTCGTTAGAGTGGACCCTCAGAAAAAGAGGAGGATCTTTGAAGAGATTTTCCTGAACTCTAGTCCGCGCTCTTCGTCGCCTCAGGATGAGAATACGACTATCTGTGAAATAAGTACAAGCGCAGAAAAGTTTTGCCCAGAGGATATTGAAGTTACGCTTAAAGGTCGAGAGCTAACTGTGCATGCCCGCAAGACCGTTAAACTTCAAAACGGGTTTTCTTTGCGAGAGATTCAGAAATCGGTCACCGTCGCGGAAGACTTTGACATCGCAAAGCTCACAGCTCATCTGGCAGAATCCAAGATAATCATAAAAGCTCCTCAAATGCAAGCCGTCCCGGAGAAGCGTAATGGAAACGTTGAAATCAAGATTAAACGTATTGCTGACGAGAAATCCGACATGGCCACAAATGGACCAAGCAAGCAGGAAGAAAAAAGGAGCATAACTACAGATGAACATAGCAGCAAAACCGACCACGCGTTGGAGTCTGCCGAAGCCTCCGGAAGCCATAACGAGAGAGAGTCCCAAAGTGCTCAGCGACACAGTGACTTCGAAACGAAGTGCGTCGAGATAACAAGGCACATCAAAGTACACGACAACTACGAAACAAAAAACTTTGATGTATCAAAGAATGATGATAACCAGTATATAGTAGAAGAACACATTAACATGAAAACGTGAAGCTAAAGCAAATTTACTTTAATCTTGATATAATTTTTATATATATATATATATATATATATATATATATATGAACTTGCGGTTGCACCTATACATGTATATAACATTTATTACGATATATAATATAATGAATAAAATGTAATATGCATTGTTTTCTATATACAAGTTAAAGGGTATCATTTATCATTTGCCATATTTATTTCTATATATATATATATATATATATATATATATAAATATATATATATATATATATATATATATATTTATATATATATATATATATATATATATATATATATTTATATATATATATATATATATATATATATATATATATATATATATATAAATACAGTCACGCTTACGTTTGCTGGCTGCTCCTTGCCTTGCACTTTTATTAAACGTAGAAATGAGCTACATTTATAGTAGATTTACATGTAGACCTCAGCCAATATTTACCAGGTGCATGCAAGCTTAATCTTTATGAGTAGTAAGATTCCTTGATTCCCGGGTTAGATAACCCGTAACCACACGTTAACGCGGAGGCAATTGTTCACTCCAAAGTGCTAACATAAAAAGTCATTTAATAAATAATAAAAAAATTACATTATATATATATATATATATATATAAAGATTCCTTGATAATGGGCGACTCTGTCTCT
This sequence comes from Dermanyssus gallinae, assembly GCA_003439945.1. Lineage (NCBI taxonomy): Eukaryota > Metazoa > Arthropoda > Arachnida > Mesostigmata > Dermanyssidae > Dermanyssus > Dermanyssus gallinae. Next base: position 2,273,738 of record QVRM01004188.1, on the reverse strand, counting down.
AGTTGGATGTTCAGATTTGCTTTAGCAGCGTGTAGTTATCATATTAGTTCTCGATAAAAAAAAGCCACTAAAATAGAAGTAATGTGTAAAAAGCACAGATTCTGTAAATTTCCTGGGCGGTCAAAGAACATAGTCAATTAAAAATCAGTAATTCATCATCGTGTCTATATATATAGCCTGCAGAGGTGTGCCAACTGCCATGCAGTGGAATGCACAGCGCTGGAAAAATCGTTGCACTACTTATCTCGCCGCAAGCACGAAGAATATTGTCTTATTAAAATGTATATAATAAAAGTGTGTATATTTATATATATATATATATATATATATATATATAGATCTGCTGGATCCTTGCATTCTCGAGCCTCCTGGCCTCTGCAGGAATGATGGAAAACGACCGGACGGACTGACACTAACGTCCTTTTAGATAGGCCGCATGCTGGTATGGGATACAACCGTTACTGACTCATTAGCCCCTTCAATGGTCAGTGCGGGAGCGGAACATGCTGGTCACGCACATATGTTGGCGGAGGCAAACAAGTGCAGAAAGTATGCCAGTAGTACAGCGCACTATCAGGACGCACAAGATCTCTCTCTGTGAATATTTTTTGTGCAGGAATTAAAAAAGTATCTTGCTTCCGGCTCTGGTAAAACAGACCGATGAGGGTATTGGCAAGCGTTGCGAAGTTACGAGCTGTAGAGATGTTAATTGATTCATGGGCTAATTCGCATGCAGAGAAAGTGGGCGCAGCCCTTTATTGTTAAAGTAATAAATAAATATGATGAAGAAAGATACATTCAATGGGTACTACGGAAGCCGATGATGCAGTCGATAAAATTCGTCTGAAGCCGGCCCAACTCCCCCAAGCGATAGAGTCTTTAGTTCTCATTTGAGTTATTGTTTCTTCCCTTCCTCCGAGCGAACCCGTTCGGCTCGCAACGGGAGATGGCATGTCGTCATGTAGCCGATCTCATCCAAGCTAAACGCAGAAACATGAAATTCTAAGCTTTCGCAGTAGCCCAACTGCCAAGCTAGAGTTTCTGAATTTCAGAAGATCTTTGATCATGCTAGGCTGCCCAGGGGCCACGCACTGGTACACGCACGCTTCTAGGTGGTATAGCTCGCACGTGGTGGTTAGCTACTTGCAAATTACAGCGGTGCACAAAAGAAGTTCATCGTCACTCCTCAGTTGACCTAAGAGGAAACATATGGGGTAGTAGACCTAGTGTTAACTATAAATAAAAACAAGTTTGTTTTACTTTATTATTGATATGGGAGGTTTGGAAAATGCATAATGCACGTTCGGTGTTGGCAATCAACAACACCTAGTGTGAAACTCTTATTCACTAAAAACCCAGTCGTCCCCATCTCCCACGGTTTGGAATTGTGTTGAACAATACTTCGAGACCATGAGAGGGGAGCCTCGTGCTCTACCGCCTCATGGTTCCCGAACCCGGGGAGGTGTCTCAAGATTCCTCCACCTGTGGGCTAGATTGCATTGGTTCCTTGCAGGACATTCTCGTCTTAACTCATTGCCGACCGTGCGGTCCACAAGTTTGTTTTACTTAAACAAATGCAACTCTCGCAGTAGCCAAACAACCACTTAAATGATAAAACTACAACGCATTTATCGAGCACTTAAGGCTGCAGTGAGTGAAAAACTTGTAACTCTTATGTATGGTAATTCACTAACTCTTGACTACGGTCATATCTTTCGCACATATATTCGAGCCTTCACCTGGCCCTCGCATTACAACAATCCCATTTAATGTTTTATCCAGACATATGCCCTGAAGGCAGAATTAAAATAAATGGCTATAACCGCCGTTTTTTGTAGAGAATAAATAAACGAATGCCAAGTACTAGAAACCTATAAGCTTATTACTATAAAACCCCCAAGAAGACGTCCCAAAAATTACGATAAGTTAGAGACGGTAACAAAATGCTATCAAGCATACCGACTTTGCTATCGAGCACAAAAACTGAAATCCTATTTCTGACCTACGAAAATAAGGCAAAGTTACGACCAATGACCAGATTAGGCTATGACAAATAAAAGAAACAAATAAAGAAGAAATATACGAGAAATACTCGTTCTCATGTCATACAGATGTCGTCTTGAAAATGCACATTCTTAATCTTTAGAAGATGGACATTGATTAATCAACATGCATGTGATATGCAATAAACTGATCGGTATTCAGTATACGCATAAGCAGGCTATAATACTATTACTTGAAAAGTTAATTTAGACGGGAAAGGCAAATATACTCAAGTTGAGTGCGCATGCAATATCCAACACATGGGCATGAACCTCTCCAAAGAGCTATGTATACGCTGTAAACGAATACGTGAAAATGAAGTAAAATCAACTTACAGAGCCAAAAACCTATGGCTGCTTTGTTACGAGCTTGCCCGTATAATACGCGTTCCTGTAGTACACGTGCACCACATTACAATTTAACGACAACACGCATATACGATATTGAATACAGATTTATTGATTTTTATTTATCTAAATAAATATTTCACATCAGAACGCGGTGACCGGCATATTCAAATCCTCGAAGCACTCACCCTCATTTAAGCTCAATTTACTCGCATCGATTGGATATAATTTTTATTTATGCTGGCCTATATTCCCGGTTCGGATGTGTCTCCGTTACTGTGCTGAACATACAGTTGCCATTAATTGTTTGCAATAAATAGATGTTAAGTTATCGTCGTTGTTTCTCCTCAATGTTGTATTAATGTACAAATAAATAGTTCACTCCGCCAGCATTATCAGCTTCGTACATTCGTCACTCGTACCAGTACGCTGAGTAAATGCGTCTAGCTGTCACTTGCGTTTTGATATCGATATTCATTCAGTTGAATATGATTCCTTCCAGGCGAGCGAGTCTTGCCGTATTGTCTGCTGCGACATGACCGCGTACGTGCGGAATGCAAGCGTGCTTCGGCTGGGTGTTTACTGCAAGGCAGGGGGAATGTCGTAATTCGGAAGACTTTCCGTCTCTATCTAGCCCCACATTGCTGATCGATGTGTCTGTCCACTCGGCTTAAGTTGGCTCTCTCTTGAGGCACTTGGTGCGCCGTGACGACGATACTTTGAACACTTCGACGACACGTACGTCAGGGACCATAGAGTGGAAGAAGCCTTCTCCGCTACATTCATTTTTCCCGTCCTTTTCTTCTTCGTCGGTCTTAGTTTGCTTCGTATGTTTGCTTGGGGAGGGATTGCATTTCGTGAAGGGGTCTACTATGGGACACCGCAAAAGCACATATGGCAAAAGTGGTTTATCGGGTCGTTGCATCGTTCGTCACCTCCGTGCTCGAAAGGTCATCTCGCATAGAAAGCCAGCTGGCGGTAGCTTTAGTTTAAAGGAGATCATAGTCGAAAGTGTAAAGAGTGCTGCGACTGGCACTGTATGATTAGGTATCGCGAACGAAGACCGGGCCGATGGCATCAGCTACCCCTCACTCAGACGGGCCTGCTACCGCGACTGGTCGCACCATTGCGACCAAACGGCTATATCGTCGAACCCTATCATCCTCGCAATAGGATAATAGTACAATGTACACGCATTAGCAGAGAGCAGTAAGGACAATACATACAAACATACACACGTACATACACACATGTACAGATTGAATAAATAACATGAATGTTTTTTTTTTTAATTTCAAGCTAATCATATTGATGTTGTTACTATAATTATTATTATCATTACTATGAATATTAATCGCAATATCATTTAGTATAAACGACATCACCGTGGAAACGGTGGTCTGAGACCTCGACCGTCTGGTTCGAAGACCTCGTTGCTGCCAAGAAGACTTATCATCATACTCTCGGACCATTCACCTTTTCTCCCAACCTATCTTCTCCCATTCTCTTCCCTCGCATTAGAGTATTCAACAAGGTATGACTGATATTTGATTTGATATCTAATAAAGTTTAGAAAAAAACTCAACATTGCAGCAGAATGAGCAGGAAAGCTCTGCATAAAGGCACAGCGCAATGGATTGCTATCGAGCGTTTTACTAAGCCACTTTTATACTAATTGAACCAATAAGCAATCTCCCTTGGTCGACTTTTTGCATAAAGTACTATCCCTATGTTCTAAGTAGCTGTGTATCAGCTACATTTGTACTTTTGGACGATACATTGAGTATAGTTGCCATTGTTGTTCCACATGGTATCATGCAGCTAGCATGGATCAGCCAGCCAATAAATCAGTCACCAATGGTCCGACGGACAGATAGATAGGTGGGTAGGTATGGGCATTGAGCACGGTAACTACAGAAGCTGAATAAAAAGCGATGAAGAAAATAGAGGCAAGTGATGAGTTAGCACGGCTCAGACCACGTATTAAGCTCGCGTACTCGCGACTGAAAAGCCTAGAGAAAAGTTGCCACTACACGACCGGTCTAACTGTCCTGAGCCTGCGCGATGTGATGAAAAGTCGGTCGACACTCCCTTCTCGTCTCATCTGTAATATAAATAGGCGTTTGTTTTTCTTCTTCTTCTTCTTCTCCTTCTCCTTCGTTACTGTATTGGCATACATTGCGGTATTTCGTGTCGTCGAAAGTCCCGCACGCAATCCTAGTTGGCAGAGTCTTCTAACTCCAGTGGATGTTGAATGGCTGACGGCTGTACAATCGCGATGCCGTCGAAGACACCGAAGGTGTTCGCTCGACGAGCTCATCCATCTTCTTTCCGCGCCGGCTGTTGACGACGAACGCGCAGACAAACAGCAGCGTCACCTGCGCTATAAGGAACGAGCCGCACACGACGGCGATACTGACGAGGTTGGCACATCCGGACACCGGAGACAGGTTCGCCTGTGAGCCCGGCGTGCTGGCCAATGTGAAGTCCTTGTTCTCGTCGGGGTTAAAGGTGAACTTGTCAGAAATGTGTATTTGCTGCACAACGACCAACTCCTCCTCTCCACCGGTCGTCGAGTTACGGAACGGCCGGATCGATCTCCTACGCCTGCGTCCATATGAGTCGCTCTCTGTGCGACCTTCGAATGGCACATTAATCGTATCCTCACATTTCGCCTGCAACACAAAATGAGGGATGTATAAGACGCATCTCTATCATAGCGTCCTCGCTGATGGCATATATTGCATAAATATGAATATAGAAAATTGTATTACCGTCTCATGATATGCAATGACATGAAAGCTCCATTATGCATTGGAGGATTTGCAGATAACAATGCGCCTACATACCGGTTCGCAGTAAGGGATGCATGGAGTCACGAGAGCCTTGAACTGGACGATTTCCGATGTAGGGAACTTGAAAGCGTCGAAAGGAGCATGTAAAACTTGGCCTGAACTGTTCACCTTGTACAGAGGCCCCATGATGGTGCGATCTGTCGGGCAGCCATTCGAGTCAATCAGAAGGATCTCGGAATTGTCAACGCCATCCATAGCAACCAATTCTCGTACAAAGATCTCGTACGGCGAGTCCTCGTCTGTGATCTGGAACCGTAGAGCAAGAGGGTCTCCGACCTGGGCCGCGGTCACATCCAGTCCGTTGCGATCGGTAATGTGCATCGTGACGTTCGGAGATCCCACTGTAGCAAGTTGACTCTCGGAGTGCTCAATTTCTCTCCTGCATTAATACAATTAACATTATTAGTATTATTATAATGTCATATTTACACATAAAATATTTCAATATAATCATTGAGTTCAGCAACAATAACTCATCCTTCTGCCATAGAAGCAGAATGTCCTCTATACACCGCGAGGTGATGATAATGATTATAATTATTGTTCTCTCAATTCTGGGTCTTGTTGTGCAGACATGTGCTACTATGCCCAAAACTCAACGGCTACACTTCAAGTGTTCTGTTAATGAGGTGTAACCTGTGTAAATTAGAACCTACCCGTCTACTTCAAGCTGGACTCCGTTGGAAACGCTTCGGTTGGACAAATCATAATGGCAGTTGATGGACAGTCCGAGATCCTGGTTGGTGACAATCATATCGTGATGCTGGATCACAATATCCGAAAAGAAATGTCCATCCTGAAATAGTGCGCACAATCCGAAGAAGCGAAGATCACATTAAACCATCTAGCATCTTTATTAATGGAAAAAAAAATAATTTCCGTGAAATAATGTCGAGTTAAATAGAATAGAAGTAGTGCAGTAGAATACAACTGGGTTGAATCACTGAAATATGTTATCTTGTCTTACTCAATATGCAGAGTAGCACTGTCTAATGCTTTCGAGAATAAAGTGCATTCAGTCCCTTCCTGTGGATTTTATAATTGTTGGGGGCAATATCCGGTAAATAGTTGTCATTCTAGCTAAAATGATCTCTAATGATTGACTGGAACTCAAACAATAGATTCTGTACCCCGTCAATTCATATATATATATATATATATATATATATATTCGACGCGTTGTAATGGTCCGCTTCCTTAACGCGTGACCAACTTTCAAACGTTGGTTACGGGCTCCGATACACAAGTTACATAAGGACACAACGGATGCTTGACTAAAGCTGCGATTTGTGACTGTAGTGCCAAAAAAATGCCTCCTGCTGCTACTGCTGGTCGCCGCTGTTCCGCCACTGCTACTCGGACTCGGCTGAGCATTTCGAGGCGACCGGGGGGGGAAACGAGCAAGGCGGGCAAGACGCAAGAGCAGCCGCAAGGCTGGTGTGTTGATGAATCATGGTGTGTGAGCAGCAGCAGAGAGGCATTAGCGACAGCAGCTGTGTCAGGACGCTGCCGTCGTGGGCCATTGCCAGCCGAGCGAGTCCGCTGCAACTCGACACTCGACAGGCATATGCATGTCGGCCCGTCTGCCAAGCAGAAAGACAGGAGGCAGGTGAAAGCAAATGTCGTGGTTAATTCGGCAGAATAACGACTGCCGTGAGGCGAAGCTCAGCTCAACTCCTCTGACGTCGCACTGTGGCGGGAGATCCGTTGTATCTACGCCTAGATTCGGTGGTCAATGCATTCCTCTGTGACCAGGATTACGGCAAGGTCTAATGGGCTAGCGCGCTGGTCATTGTTGTCATCCTAACCATTTTAGAGCTTACATACTATTGGCCAACATTTAACGTCCACGGAATTGCTTTCGCATTACTTCGTAAGACGGACCCCATAAATATAAATGTGTAACGGCGGAGATTGTACCCATGCATCCATTCGTCTCCTCCGGTCGCAAGGCCCACGCGAATGCACCACGCCACCGGGCTAGACATGGTTGTCATCTACAGGGGTATCGCCGGTTTGATCGAATTTTTACCCTAGTTGTGGATCGAATTTTCTTTGAGCGTTGTTCATTAAAGAGAGATGATATACCATACCACTGAGAGTCAGGACCATGCTGTCACAAGGATAGGTATTAGGACACATATGCTTTACGCCGATTCCAAAGCTCAGCAACGATTCAGTTCGTCTCCTTACTAGCGTCCTACCGCCTACAGTTCGTTCGTTGAATAGTATCAACTTTGAGACTTAACACGCGCTTAACAACTGACCGTTATGTACTTACTAGACGTAAACATATTGGTAAGCCGTTTTTGTCATTGCGGCCTTCAAAAACTGCACAAAAACTGGGTAACAGGCACATCGGGACAATCCGCTGCTAGTAAGTTGTCGTGCTCGACGTCAGCTACAGTCAAATCTACTCGCAGTCCTGGTGATTCCAAAGGATATCAACCGCAACCTGTACTGATTGTGGTCAATGTAGAGGCCACGACTGGGTTAATTAAGTGTGGCACTCGATTGCGCCAGCACGTCACCTGTGAGATGAGACTGACTAAATCACGCCTCGCAAAGTTGTCGTGACAAACGCTCAACAAGCACTGGTTTCCAGTGATGTATCACACGTTTCCACACGGCTGACAATGTATATATATATATACCATCGGAGGCGGCGGTGGCAGCAACAGCAACAGTGACATCAGCAGCAGCAGCAGCAATCTGTATTCTTTTCTTCGCTAACACTTCCACGCGCACACGCAGGCCTACACATATAACAAACGCATAGCAGCAGCAGAAGCATTATGTTTTGGAAAGTTTTGAACTGCTGTTCGTTGCAACATGTTCTGTTCGGCCGGCTGAGCACGCATACGCAATGGTTCTATCTCGGACTTTGCCGTGCGCTGCGGACGGACGGCTGTAGTTGCACGGTCGTAATCGACGTCCTCAATCAAGCAAGGCAAAGTGCGGGTTGCCGCACCGATGACAACAGCAGCCAAAACGAACGAGGCGATCTTGCAGCAGCAGCAACGACATCAACAACAACACCAGCAGAGCAAAGAGCTCAGTAACGGCGAATCGAGTCGGTGACAGGGCGAATTTTGCGTCGTCGTCGTCGTCGTCGCCGGCGCCGCCGCCGCTGCCGAGCCGTCAGCATAGAAACTTCGAAACTTCATCGTTGGACAGGTAGATGCACGATGAAGAAGGAAGACAGCAAGCAGTACGGTCGTCCTGTTGTTGCTTGATGCTCCTTCTCTCCCTCTCTCTCTCCTTCTGTCTCTCTTTTTCTCTCTCTCTGTTCCTGATGCTCTGCTCGCTCTGTCAGCCGCCTATCTCAAAGGCAACACCCCAAAATGATATGACGTGCTGGTCATGCCGGGAAACTGAACAGAAGCCATAATTACGGAGTTCGTCCAACAGGTGGGCCAGCTCCGCTCGCCGAACACATCACACTGATGCGACTGACAACTGACTAGTGCAAAATACCGTACGCACTACGCTAGTAGCTGCGGTAGTAGTAGTAGCAGCTGTAGTAGTCAAGTAGTCAAGTAGCAACGCAATGATACAACTTGATACAGTATCAACGCTGACTCGACTCGACGAAGATATTGATATTCCACAACTCTTGGCAACTAGAGTTCGCTGACGTGCTGCCGCAACGAGAGTACGAGACTAACATGTAACAACCTGCTGTTAGCCTCGAACGCCGCTAAAAAGTGCATACAACCGAAGTCATCTGTATCATCATCATCATCATCATCAACGGAAAGACAATTTTACAATGGGCGTAACATGAAATTACACATTAATCAGGAAACGTTTGCATCAATGTGCTTCAAATGTTACGAGCCGCCATCCTAGAGCGGTTGAACACTTACCGGTCCCACACATGCTATACGTGTATTGTCGTACGACAACTTAACTAAGGCTTCCGATTAGAATGTTCGATCTTACTTACCTCTTGTTTGACGTCGCACTCAAGTTCGTGATAGTTCATCTTAATCTCGAACTCCATTGAGTTGGACACATCCGTCACGCACGAGTTGGGCTTCGTCTTTGAGTAGAGTTTTCCGTTGAACATTTTAGTCGATTTCACTTTGGCCACCATTTCCCGTGAGAGGCATTCGATAGTCACTGAAGTGAAGTATAATTTAAACTTTAGGTTATTTGCCTTAAAGGACATAATCTTTTCCTTGCTACAGGAGTTCGTGAGTTCTACTCTAGACTCGATATAGGAAATACTGCGTATATATATATATATATATATATATATTTATGCACGCAGCATTTTCTACTGATGATAAATTAGATTTTTGTTCTGTATGCACGTCAAAATGATCAGTATCACAAAGGTGATCAACTCGAGCAGATTTCGACAATTGTCGCGAACGCCTTAATTCATTCTGTTCTCCTACAGTCATCGACCAGCGCAAATGTCAATTAATGTCAAGCAGTCGAGTCGTTTTCATCGGTCAACGGGGAGGACGGAGGGAGGGGGGAGGGGTGACATCCCCCTATACGTTCCGTACTTCTCGCGAATACCATGTCGGAGTTGATCTAGCCGAGTGTGATTTCGCTCATCGACGGATTCTACGACTTGCACAGGGAGGGAGCATTGAGCATTATTGAGTATAGTAGAGCTACTACTACTACTACTACTACTACTATATGCCACCGTGTACCACCACCACCACCACCACCAACAACACACGTCATAATCACAGTAATCACGACCACGTAGCAGTCTATCCAGCTCACGACGATGAAACAATTTGGCATCATGGAAGACATTCCTATCAGGACACTGCAGATGAATGATTTTCATGACGCTCAGCTGACAGAGTGGAATCACCGTCGATCACGATCACAATCATCACAAACAGGCCGGCCGGCCGGCAGTGACAGCAGCCGCAGCAGCAGCAGTGAGCCAGCCGATCAACATTCCAGTCAGTCAGTCAGTCAGTCAGCTGCTCTCCAATGAAACGATGAAAATCAGCAATGCCAACAGCAGCAGTTCGAATGGCGCCGCCGCCGCCGACGACAACGACGCCGAATACGAGTGCATGGTACAACAACAGTTCGGAACTGGGAAACATAGTTGACTTGTCAGGAAAAATGTTTTCTATACAAACATCGGCAATGAGTTTGTTGGCGGCGGGCGCCAGTCAACACCGACGACGACAATGACGCCAATGACGCCAATGACAACAACAACAACAGGCGGCACAACAACTACGTGTTTGTTAAGAGGTTCTACAAGCAGTAGAAGCATCATCGAGCGTGCTAGTTCTGTCTTCGTCCGATAGAATAGCGCAGCAAACAGAAACAACAAGGCGGGGGGGGGGCGGTGGGGCGGTGGGGGGAGTGACAAGATACCGAAGAACGACAACGAACCAACGAGGGAGCCCCAGCCGTCAGTCAGTCAGTCAGTAGTACCCTGGCAAACTCCGGCGAGCGCACGAACCGAACAAGTGACGACTGAGTGAGTGACTTGTTCACTAGGATCGTTGCAACTAACGGACACTTATGCATGACAAGTAAACCCACAGACACACAGACACACACTCCGCCAAGCGTTCGAAAGCAGACTCGAGCTGGTGCTGCACGTGATTACGATGATGATGGCTCGCTCGCCCGTGTCGACGAAACAGGACGACCTGACATGCCCGAAGTTTGCAAGTAGTTCCCGCCTGTCGAGTAGTACTCATTTCTGCCCATGTGTGAATGTCCTCTTTAGAACAGACACTACACCACTATTTGTATCATACCAAAGCAGTGCCAATTTACGACCGTAAGATTGTTTAATGTATGTACGCTTATATATATATGTCTATATATATATATATATATATATATATATATATATACATATAACGGGCTACCCAAGCACCCTTGAGACAATGCAGGTGCTCTCGAATGCGGCCGACACATTGTCTAGTTCGACACATTAGACATTCGAGGCCCTTTAACTGAGCGGCTGTTGACGCAGCTAGGAACAAGGGTGAAGAGCACAGCACTTCTTTAATTCAATTTCAGTGAGGCATGCGCTAGCAAACTGGACTCGGCATGGCTTAGTTTAGGCAAAATGGAAATATGTTGACCGGGGCGAACAAGTTTATATCCGAAGGCCCCGCAATAAATATAAAGAAGAATATATATATATATATATATATATATATTGGTTGCGGGCACATAAACGTAGGTTAGCGAGTGCTACTTGGAAGACGTAACGGTAACCGGAGCAAGATGTGTAATATCAATCATACCAAAAGGGAAGAAGTGCTAGAAGAGCACTGGTTTCTGCAGAGCGATCAACTTGCCGTCGATGCCGAATTGCAGTGATCGCTCATCTACCTGTTTATGAGCGGCTATTTTCTGTCTTTTCTCTCTCTCTCTTGCTCTCTGGCCAATATGTTTTTTCTCTTTTTTTCTCAGCCGCAGCGGCAGCATTATCATTATCGGTAGCAGGAACGACTGAAGCAGCAGGAGGAGAGGCAGACCAGCAACGACGATCAGCAGCGAAATCGAAATCGTCTTGTTTGCTGTCATCGTCGTCTGCTTTTCGGCCAGTGGTGATCTTTTCTGCCATTTCGCTCGACGATCGGGCCGTCGTCATCTTGCCAGCCTCGACCTCGACAATCTGCTGATCAATCCGACTATGATTGGTCGTTTGTAACGAAATCTTGTTTCCGCTTCAAAACGGAACCTCGTAAACGTGAATGAGATGACATAATCGATGATGATCATAGCAATCACGGTAATAATAATAATAATAATAATAATAATCATCATCATAATAATAATGGTGGTGGTGGTAGGGGTCGAAGTGGTATGATTGCACATAGCCGCATAGATGCTGCTGCTCCAAATTGTAGTGGCGATGGCAGAACAACAAGCCCGTCTTGTGGGACCAGCCCCGTTACCCTCAACGTTACCCCGAACCAAATATCAGGGCGTTGTAGTAATGAATAGTAATCATTCGCGTATCAAATCATAGCGGTACTACTTGGAGTAGTATCGCTACAAGAGTAGTGATACTATCATCATCCAACTAGCCTAACGTAACAAGATCATTTTGCCTATACGAAATATGCGCGTAGCGCAGATCGGCTCAATCTAAGCTTTCAGTCAAACACCAGCCGTGTTCCCGTAGTCGTTGTCGTCTTGTTCGCTCAACATCAGTGAGAAGATATTAAGCAGAAGCTGCTGCTGCTGCGCAAGCTGCTACGTCGTGCTAACTAGGTACAAGGCGTAAAGCATTAGAGAACAACAAAATAAATATTTGGAATATATATATATATATATACATATATATATATATATACATATATATATATATATATACACACCCAAGACTTACCGTTAAAGCAAGATGCGAGCTCGTAGGTAACGGCGTCGGCAATTCGAAGGTATGGATCCTGGATATGGGTAAGTGACGCACGAGCGTAGTGGCTAACGCGACACACCGGGTTCATGGGGTCACCCATGTCATACGAGTGGCAGCGGAAGTTGGCAGCCAGACAAAGCTTCTTACACTCCTCTTCGCTCTTAACGTCCTGGTGAACCGCGTCAACAGTCTTCAGGATCTTGTTCTTAACGTTTTTGAACTCGCATAGGCGGGCATCCTCTGAAAAATCGAGTTCATTAGTACGTGGTAGCAGAATACAGGCAGAGTCTCTGACAAAACCGTTCTCACACAAAGCAAAGCTCACCACACTTCAGTTCAGTCATATCACGGTAATCGGCTGTATTTTTTCTTTGTATGCCAACGTGTCCCACATGACGGCGACAAGCTAAGCTTACGCAAAATATCTGTAAATACCGTCTTACTGTAATAAATTAACACGCTTCATAGATAAGGGTAAAGCCTGCTTTATAGATAAGGGTAGCATATAAGCAAACCTTCGACGACAACTTCACGACTATGAATATTCTCATAGGTTCTTACCGATGACGCAGTTACTCTCCAGGTAGTCAATGGTTCCGTTGGCATCCTCCTGGAAGAGTTTTCGGTCAAGTACGGTGTGACGGTCCATGTCAGAGAGGCTGCACTGACCAGTCGCTTCCTCGAAGTTTGCCGAGCGACATAGGAAATCTGGCTCCGCAAAGCATAGCTCGATACACTCCTGCCGAGTCGACACTGTTTGGATCTTCTTTATTTCGGCCATCAGAACGTGGCCCTTAACGCGCTCGTAATGCCAATCACGCACGCAACCAGCATCTGGAAAAAAATGAAACATCACCATGTGTAAGTATGATCCATTCTACTAGCAGAAACTTATCTTGAAGCATAGCAATATTTACGTTATGCGCGTTACAACATGCTCTGGGGCATATCGTAGCACATGGAAGTACAAGACATGCAAGGTTTCAAATACCTAGTGTGAACTGATATAATTATAACAGCAAAGCTAGGTGTCATATAATATAAACACATGTAGCTGCGTAAAAATTCAACAAAGCCCTGATTAGGATGGAGTGTGCCATACCGTCTCGACTTATTTCGAAGGCAACGAAGGCACACATCTATAATTAAAAAATGTGCACTCTCCCATGACAGAGCTAGTAGAGACAGACATATGAAATAGTAAACTTAAAAGGAAACAATCCTTTGTTAGACGAAGATAGAATGGCACACATTTCATATACAGGGTTCATGTGGTGTAGCAGGTCTTTTGCAGTCGCTACATTCAACCCTGGTATAACTAAACTGAATTTGCATCAATAATCATTTGCTCTTCAGCGAAGCGCGACCTGTCATCAAAACGGTGGGCCTGCTTAGCCATTATACAGGGTGGCACTACCCAGAACATAGTAACGTAGAAGCAACGATACAGCACATCAGCAAGATAGCGATGACACGAGCGGCCGGCAACAACGCATTGACTGCGGCCAGAATAACAAACAACAGCAACGACATGACAAGACACTTACAGCCAAAGCTTGGCTGTCTGCGAAGCTTAAACGCTGAAGCCACGACTGCACTGCCTCATACAGCAGGCAGCGAAATACAACGTCAAATTATATCGCACGATCTCTTATGAGATCTTCCGTTTCCGACAGTTACACCGAAAGGCGTAATTTGAGCATTACGCGGCGAATACCATTTGGTAGCTGGCTTGGCGAAAGTCGACTGCCGGTCGGCTCTATGTTTTCGTGCGCGAAAGAAGAAATTCGGTCAGTGAAGGGCTGCAAGCCAACGACTAGCTTCACTATGGGACCAGAAAACATAGATCAGTCAGTATATTCAATTTCACGGCATTTTGTAGCCACACGTTTGTAGCCACCGCCAGAAAAACAATAAGAATGGCACGGTAGCAGGCGTAGAAGTAACAGCCACTGCCGCTGTTCGACGGCTTCTGTTACATCGTAACTATTTCTTCTTGGGCAAGAAGACAACGCAGGAGGTTCATTGCTGAAAGGCATCTCGGGAGACGGCTTCTTCGGGAACAAACGAAATAAGCAACGGTGGTTAGTGTCAGCAAAAACACGCCAGGACCCCTTTGTCGCAACCAATGAGCACGAAAAGCGTCTTGTATTAAGCCTGTCGTTTAATGATTTGCAATGTGAGCGCATGAGACTTGGACGAGTCGTTCACCTCTCGGCTGACAAATTGGCTAATGGGCCGCCGGGGACGGGGATACCTTCCAGCATCAGAGGGAACCTTCGTTGTGCAAAAATTCTTCTTTCTTCACTAACGCCTTGTATGCCTAATTACGAAACAGAATATTTACATGCTGAGAGGCAGCTGCACCATTCATTTTGACGAATCCGTTAGAATTATGTTAAGATATGAATCCTAACGTTCGTTTAGTTCCTGGACAATCCATCCATAGCGGCAAGATGCCGGTTGCATATCAGCACTTCAGCTCCTCTATATAGACCCTCCTGCCCCACAGCTTCTGAAAATATTACACGATAGTTAAATAGACAACTGTCGTACAGGACAAACACCTGTATGCGATAATCGGCTATTTAGTGCCTAGATTTGGTCACGCTAGACAGCGGTCATAGATGTCTACCCGCAGTGTAGTCTTTGCATATAAGAGTTCAGTTTGTATATGGACACGTGTAAGTAAAAAATACAATAAAAAAGAGTTTAGCTTAGAAGATGAAGGCCCTCGATGCCCAAGAGTTCACAGGGATAAAAAAAATGCAACTGACAGCTTCTCGGCACGAATCAGAAGTCACGAATATCGACAACAAACACCTCGGGCAAACAGGTCGGCACCGGAGTCGGTAGCGAGCCCGGCCAAGCATGTGAGGCACAAAGTGCCTTTTGTCTCTGCGCGTTTTGTGTGTAAATAATGTCATCATTGTCATATTTCTGTCGTGTGGGCTCAAGAAACAAGCGAGAACCGCCTCATCATAGTCAGACATCTCCAAAATTCAACGCCAGCTTTTAGCGGGCCGGTGGAACAAGCGATGAAGATCGTCATCGAAGGCAAAACGCGTGCCGGTTGTAAACGAAAAAGTTGTTTGTTTTTCCCCAAAGAGGGCATTACAATAAAGTCGAACGCAAGATAAGATTCGATATAAAGGACCCAGTGAATCGTTTCTCTTGTAGGGCACACGGTGATTATTCAAGATTTCAAAACTGCGATGAAGAATTGGGTGGGGTTCCGTTGCGGTTAGGTGTGTATTTATTATTCGTGTATATATATATATATATATATATATATATATATATATATATCTGCAATGAGTATCCGCAAGGTTTACCATTGCGAGACACATGTTAATACCAACACGCGGGGAGACATTTGGCGAGTGTTAGAAACATCCAAGCAGCGCCCCATTCCTTCCAACACTGGCCCGTTGCGGTGCTGTGATGAATCACTTGGGAAAGGTGAGACTGACGACGTTTCCGCTCCCGACCGAAGACGTCGATGATAAGAACACGACGACGACGACTCAGAAACAATCGTTAGGAAGCAGGCAGCATGAAAATATCTATGCCAACGGAACAGAACAGTATTAGTGATGTTTGCGGGCGGATCAGACGGCTTGTTGGCGGCAGGGAGGGCCTGCGGCGATACCGGATTCACGTGGCCACACAGTACAGTTGGAGTGATGCTACCAGAAACAATCGTCTGGCCGCGGACTGACATCGAAAAGAGTCGACATACATTCATATGATGATATGTAGTGAAAATCTGTCTGCTGTTAAGTTTGTTAGGCTCGTAACAAATGCATGTGACTGATTATAGGAAAAAGGAATAGGTAGATCTCACAACATATAGCTTACAGGACTCACATTCAACTGTAGAATGTGCAGTGGGGCATGGAGCAACCAAAGGTTCAAACGGGCCTGCACAAGCAACTCTCTGAAGGAAGCAGCCGTCGGGACAAGCTGCAAGCATGAGGGCTTTTTTTCATTATTAGACACGCACCGACTTTGATACGACAACAGTTTAACAGGAGGCCATGCTGAAGCGATAGACGATGAGTACTTCGATACGAATCCGATACGATCGAATAACATCGATACGGTGCATGCATTGCTTACTCCCTCTCGTGAAGTAGACGCAAGTAATTGACTCTATGCTACCCCCGACTGTTATATATATATATATATATATATATATATATATATATATATATATATATATATATATATATATATATATATATATATATATAAGAAACAGTATATATATATATATACTAGATATATAATATATATATATATATATATATATATATAAGAAACAGTATATATATATATATAAACTAACACAATACAGAATTTACAGAACATTAGATCTTAAATTAAATATTTAGCGCAGTCAAAGATCAGGTCAGCGGTACAAAAAAGTAATTGCTACGGTACAAAAAAGCCATATATATATATATATATATGCTGACGCTTAAACGATTTACTTAGGGTAGTTATAGTTAAATTAGGAATTGCCGCTCTTCCCGTTTTTAATAGGGTTTTTGCGTTCGTTCAATTTTTTCCTATATATTGTCTGTTTTGTTGCTTGCACCGGTTGGTCTAATCCATTAAAAACACGCCCACAATTTCATAAATTGGCTATAAAAGTTTGATAGGCTACTTAATTCTGCGCTTAATCAGTACCGCATGTAATTACAGGGCTAAAGGTCGACGCCTACAAATAGGCGGAAAGTAATACAAGGCAACTTTAAAATTCAATTGCCTATTATCTTGTATGCGCGGAAAACAAAGCGTACTCACGTTTATCAGTTAAATTACTTCCACGTATATATATATATATATATATATATATATATATATATATACGGCAATAACACGTGGTATGCGGCACACATATGCAGATATTGAACAAATAGTTATTTAGCTAATCCGCCATTGTCTTTTCCACAACCCTCCAACAAAATCTGCGTACAATTGGGTAGGGACATTATGTCAGATGTATAATACGATACGTCCAGAGGCGTTCCTGAATGATTAGAGTTGAAAATAATGAAAAGGCATTAATTCGGTGGTGTTGTAAATCGAGAAATTTAATTTAAACACTCGTTGACCTTAACGAGTGACTGCTATATTTCTATCTTGATGGACAGAACTGTATTCCCATGATAATAGAATATATTGACCCTTTATCATGGCAATTATCATAGCTATCGGACTACCACTTTGCTATTCTCTGGTCACTATTTTCTTCTCTTGTCGTTGTTGTTGGTGTTGCTTTACTCATCGTTGTGTCAGTTTTGTTCGATATCTTCTATTGTTGTTGTTGTTTTTGCTATTGTCGCGAACACTATTTTCGTCGTCAAATGTCACATCTGTTCTGTTGTTTCCGTCAATGTTGCTTTTTCTATGTTATTATTCGAGCTGTTATGACCGCTGCTGCTCCTGTTATGTGGTGCTGTTGACGTCCATTACAAAGATGATGGCGTAATTCTGACAGGCGTGTAGGTAGCCGGCTTTTACTGGAGCGATACAGCATGCGAGCATGAGAAGCACTGACCGTGGCCGAATGGCTGGCGCGGTTATTGCTAGCGATCGTGATGGTTATGGCACTACAAGTCGACGTTCGACCGAATGTCGACTGCTCATTCGCGTGTTTTGCCGGTAACCTTGTGTTGAACGCATCAACCGACCACCAAGTAGAAGCTTCTCTCAGACGCGGAAGAGAGAGGGGCGGAGAAAGAGCACCAGAATGAAAGGTCCTCAAGCTGGCAAGATCCCGGTTGCAGTTAGCAACGCCGGGTGGATGGCTGGATGGATGGGTGCGTTTCGATAAATTGACGTCAAGTGGCGGTTATTGAATAAGATGAAGGTTCGCGACAACGCAGCCGCTAGAATCAATAAAAGCATGGACATTATTCGATGCTCAGCGTGTATCGCTCTATTTCTCTCATATCACTAATAGCATCCGCAGGTTGGCATTTCTACGACTGGTAGCTACATCAACAACAACAACAACAACAACAACAACAGCAATAACAACAACCACGCCAATATAATCGAACTGCAACTGCGATGAACAGATGTAGATGTTCAAGCAATTATGGTTACAAGTACATTTCGTCCGTTATGACAGGTACGGTAACAACAACGACAGCCAAGCCATGATTACCACCACCACAGCCAAGCCACCAACAGACTTCAACAACATGACTGCAATGTTGTTCTCAGGAGCTCGCACCGAACGCGCGCACACACACAGTTCGGCGCGCCGTAAGCTCACGTTGCAGATAATCACTCGAGTGGCGGTATCCTTCCGTGGTGTTCTCCGCCTCGCTCGCGTTCTCCCTCTTGTTCCGGCAAGCAGAGGCATGGCAAAGGCCGACAAACAAGGTCTGTAGGTAGATGTCGACGACGTTGACCCATCGCTTTTCTCGAGCTTCGTTTATCTCTCACATCAGAATCACCACTATCCTCGTAATAATATATATACATATATATATATATATATATATATTATATATATATATATATATATATATATATATATATATATATATATATATATGTATACACGGTTCTTCTGCCGTCTCTTTTTTCTGCAGCAATGTATCGCGCATCGCGGCCGTTCGCCTTCTCGCGCACAACGCGGCGGCATCGTAACTGCCCGTGTCAAAAACCGCCGACACCGGCGCACAAAATTCTGCCGTTGCAAACGGTCGTCCAGCAGTCAGCCAGTGAAATAGGCAAAACATCGATACCAAAAGTGACCAAAAGTGCCGAAGTGCCGCGGCAACAAAGGTGGTTGTTGTGTTGTGTGAAAATGAGGCGCAGGTTCGCCTTGTTTCAGGTCGCCCAAGAAGACACCATAGGCGCCGAAACAGCGCGAGCGTTAGTGACGCTTCATTGTTGTAGTCTTAACTTAATAGTCACAATCCAAATGTCAATCAATAATGTACATCCATAATGAAGTAAGCAAAATTGAGCTCACTGCAAAAGTAAAAACGCCAATGTTGTCCCGCCCACTTTTGTTGGCTAAACATGCGCTGGATGGAGGAGACGGCGGCTGTTGTGGCTGTCGAGCCGGTTTATGAGTGGGTTAACGGATTGCAGCTGACTGGCCGAGCGGTGACAAAATGTGCGTTCACACTTTCCCTTTCTACGCTTCTCTTGGCAATTATATTCTAGCAATTTGCTCATACGGACATTTATTTCGCTGATTCAATAACACACTGATTTCAGACTACCGCTATGAGTGGTGACACCAGTCTGATGAAAAAAAATACAATACGCCAGTTGCAGAATAGTGGGGACGCTAGCTCAAGTGCACATCAATGCTATGAAGCGGTATGAAATCCAGTCAGATCCGTTGCGCACGAAATAAGCTGTGATGACAAAGGCAACCATCAGAGAGAGAGAGAGGAAACTGCGGCGACTTTAAAAAGCCAAGGGCGCAGTCGTCATCTAGCTCTCAAATTTTGTTAGATGTTTTGTGGTGGCAATGAATTATTATTTGGCAGCCGCATCAATTGTAACTATATATATATATATATATATATATATATATATATATATATATATATATATATATATATATATATATATATATATATATATATATATAGTTACAATTGATGCGGTTACCGAATAATATATATATATATATATGACCATCTAGCTAGCTAATCGCCACTAATCGCATCCATAAACCGATGTAATCTTGAGGCGAAGCTCAATTACCCTCGTAAAGGAAGCCGCTCAGATATGGAAACCATGTTGCTATACTATTTCGTGTGCTCCATACTGTGTTGGAGTAGGTACAAGTGAACGAACAAGCACAAGTTGTTTGTTACGAACGAAAACTTCAATCACGAAATGTTGTAAAGGACTTATTAACAACACGTACATTTCGCAGGTACAAATGCACACTGTGTTGCTTCCCTGCGCTCTAGTTCTGACACTATATGTACTTTGTATATATATGCATATACTGATAATAGTATTGCATATTTTCACGAGAATACGTCGTTGCTGTTTTGCTTGTCAACCTTCGTCGGCCATCATGCAGTGGTAGAATTCTTTAATCGCTGTCACGATCGGGGTTCTTTGCTTGCGTCGTCTCGAAACGTTGGCTCCATTAATCTGGGCAACCAGCGGCCAATAGCAAAAGATACAAGCACGCTTGAGAACAAGAATATCAGCATCACGTATACGTATCCCAAGCGAACAATGAATATATAATACATGTTCAGGCGCGGAGCCGACTTTAGCTTACTAGTAGAGTATAGTAGTATATCGGCACACAATCAAGGCACACGATAAACAAACGATACTTGAGATTGGAATACTGATATATTAGTAACAAACTACGTCCTTGAGTTCCCTAGGGTTCTCTTGAACGCAAACAAGTTCATGGCGATACATTTGACAGACGGTATCGATGACTTGCGCATCTGTTGTATTGGCTATATGACAGTTAGAACTAGTAGAGTATCTTCAGAGTTACAGCAGAGTACGCTGTCTGTTTGTATATCTATAATAATGACTTGTTTCTGTTAGTTCTAGTCGCCGAATGAAGCGGTGAACAAATCTCGCTGGCAACGCAACGGGATAACGGTTTGGTATAATGTGATGCACCTGTCATGTTTTCGATAAGGTAAGCAACCAATAATATAAATAAATATAACGGTCTTTTTTCCTGCAAGCGACCGGCAACTGTAAAGTGTTCTATATGGTAAGCAATCAATAATATAAATAAATATAACGGTCTTCTTTTCCTGTAAGCACCGGCAACCCGGCCTCTAAAGCTACAGAAATTCGAAGCACCGGTCATTGGCCGTTTCTTCATTGAGGCTGTAGGCTGCGTGGCCAAGTTCTCGCCGAACTTTATTCAACTTCGCCTTATATATCGAGCCGTATCGAGGGCGGACCGCCACTTTAGATGATATCTACAGTTCGTGGGTTGCATGGGTTGCATTTTCCAGACGAAGCCCGAATGTATTTTACATTTCGGCATTGCGTCTCGCGTTGAATACGCGTACTCATCGTGTGTGCCCAAAGTCTTGATAGTTTGTTGTTAGTGTTATGAAGTCTAGTTGCATCGCGCTCGCTGCATTGAGGACGCGGTGGTCGCTTGCAAGCGTCGTGTGTGGCGGATCGGCGCCGTCATTCGTCGACAGGCGTAACAATACTAATAACAATAACAGAAACAATACGAATACTTATAATAATCATAACCATCACCATCATACGGGAAGATAACGGCCATCCGATCATGCCATGGCCAGTTACATCAGCTAGTCACGAGCATCGCAGGCAAGCTCTCCTGATCGCGGCGCACTTGCTTCGCTTATGACCTTTATTGCCCAAATCGGCCTTGTTGTGTTATTGGTTCCAACCATAATCTTCTCGTTGACACCGGATAGAACATGCTCATGTTCTGTCGGGTGTGGTGACCGCACGTGTCGTTACTGTTGCCGCTGTACTAATTTTACAGTGAAAGCTACAAGATGCATACCAATACATGTTACAGACTACACATAGATGTACAACAATGTGGGTGCCCTGCAGGTTAGCTTCATGAGAAACCACGGATGACACCGCCGGATGGCAATTGCTGCCATAAACATAACCATCAGGCGCTCAATCTACCAACAGGCTAACCTACTTTGCACTAAACCTTGATTAGCTTAAAAATATCCTTTCGGGGCTGACTCTCAGCCAAGATTTAACATCCATGGGACTGCTTCTCGTATTGCTTTATAGACGGACCCCCATAAATACAAATGTGCAACGGTGGGGCTCGAACCCGCGCACCCATGTGTCTCCTCCGGTCACGAGACGCAGACGCATGCCACCACGCCACCGGACTCGACAAACCTTGATTAGCTTAACTTTAACATTCAGAAATCTCCCTCGAAGATACAAAAAGCTTGCTTTGTATTCACGTAACGCGTTCTAACGCAACTCTACGTGTGGAAGCATGAATACACACCGACAAGCGTGCATATGTAACCATACGCACACACACATATGCAAGCGTGTACAAATACACACACATACAAGAGTGTATAACATTCAAAAGCCTGGCGCTGTTAAAATTGGCCTGTTACAGCAGGCTGTAGATGTTTTACACTTCTGTGTCAGGTATTAAATTTAAATTGTAAATTATAATGAGTAAACTATTTGCGCGCGCATACTCTATAGGCAACCTACTTTCAATACAATTGACACGACTATCACGAACCATTATAGAGAATAAAACGTAGGTTGCATAGAACAGTCTGTGGCTGTTCGTACGGAATAAGGTCATTAAGCGGCTGTATATACCAGCTACATTATTTTACTGCCTGCTTTCTTTGGCTGAAGACTGCTCTCTGATTTTTCGATGCCGTCTCACACCACGCTTTCTTAACTACTGCTTTACTTCCGTCCAAAACATCCAGGAATCATTCAGAAAATAAAACAGGGTGCAAGTAAGTGCAAGTGACGAAGACAAAAGGCTGTGTTGGCATTATTGACATTATTGTTGTAGGTTGTAATCATTGGTTAGGCCATCGTTCTTGTTATTGACTTAAATCTGGAAATAGCTAGAACTTGCTACTTTTGACAATAAGACTACCCAGGAAGCGTCTTTTACCTGTCAGAAGATGAAATGACAGGTGGTATTTGAGTACCAGAAATACGGAAGGTATCCTTCTATGTTATAAGGGGCTCAGCTGAGTTTTTCACAAATACCTAGGATAAGAACAACTGACGAAGTGTATTTGAGCCAATACCACGCGTAACGTGAACGAACCACGAAAGTGGAAGAAAATAAAGATGAAAAACCGCAACAGCAACATCAACAACGACCTCAAGAAAACAACAATGGGGAACGGAAACAAAAGTGAGTTTTTGCGTCTCATGCGCAGTATCTATCTGGGCGTTAGTCGGTACTTTGGTCTCGACGTTTCTCGTCTGGATCTGCGGAAGACGAAATGTGACGTCAATTGCCGAAAACAACAGAAAGATAAAAATTGAAAGAGTTGCTTGAAGCAGTGGTCGATATATATATATATATATATATATATATAGTCGAACATATAGTAGAATATAACGGTCAACGCCGGCAGAAGGGACGTGCCGGAATGCGTGCCGACGCGGCGAAATAACCTGGTGACCGATTGAAGCAACCCTGATCTGGCCTAGCGGCGGTCCGTCCGGCGTGCTCTGATAGATCTCTCTCTCTCTCCTTCTCTTCCTCCCTCCCTCAGCGGCAGAGTGCCAAGCAGCTTCAGTGGCAGTGTTTCAGCCCAGCCAAAACGTGACATTCAATGTCTCAGTGTACGTCAATCGAAAGTCGCAATCGGAACATAACGCAACGAGTGCTAGCTACACAAAGACCAAGAGAGAGATAGAGAGAGAGGGGGGAGATAGAGATAGAGCAAAACAAAACGAAACAAAAATAAAATAAGGACAATCATGGAAGCCGCAGCATCAACTGACTCATGAACAACACGCCTGCCAACAATGGTAACGTCTTACATGCAACCGCAAATGTATGGATTTGACTTTGAAGACACTGCAACATGGTCATAGAGGCATAGGGCCCCTCATCGCTGCGTTCGCGTATCGCATCTGTGGTTGGCAGTATTCTTGTTGTTGTTGTTGTCGTTGGTGTTCTTACTACTGCAGATTTACTGTCCTTGGCAGTCTTGATATTATGCTATTGTTTGCTAGTTGCATTATGTCTATGTTGTCTTTGCTTTATTTTGATCGTTATTTAAATCTCTATTTGAGGTATTCGGAGCAAGCATTTGAGGTATTCTCATTTAAGATCGAAGCAAAGCTGATAAACTTTTTAAACACAACCATTGCACATCCACGATGGCTAACATAAAATGTTATTGAATGTTATCTGTAGTAGTTTTATGTATTTTAATTGTTTATCATTTTTTTTCATCTTCATAGTGAGGCAAATCTGAAAACGTTTACTACGCTTTAGCATTTCATACATAATTTTGTTTACATACATGTTTGCCACATTGTCGGTACGTAGATGGCTGCTAAAAATGTATACTAATATGTTCAGCAATGCTCAGCTTCCTCTAGAATTAGTCAGTAATGTGTGTGACCACAATCTATTAGCGACTATTCATTCGAAAATATGATATATTGCTTGAAGCAATAATGATTTGCAAAAACCATCAAAGTAGACGATATAATAAAATTATATCGTTCGATTATATCGACGATACTACAAGCAAATGTATGAGCATTCTCCTCGCCAAAACAAGACGGTTTCAACAAAAAGCGGCAGCCGGTGGCTACAGCAAGTAGACAAGTTAAGGGAAACGTAGATCGCCTTGTAGACAAGGAGCAAGTGTCTGAGTGGTCGCGAGTAGATCAGCTCTAGGGTGGTCGTTGCCAGAACCAGTCGATTAATCGTCGTAATGACTGTCCCACGAGAATGAAAAGAGTCCCCCAATGACCAGATTGATCCAGACCAAACTGACGCTTAAAATGCGGCAGTAAGAGCGAAAGGCAGACAAATGAGGCAAAGTTTCACTGAACGAGTGCGAATAGCAACGTGTAGAGTTAGACCCAACGAATATATAGAGTCAAGCAGATGGAAGGAGGGACGGAAAGAGAAAAGACAAAGAGAAGCAAACCCCCTCGGACAGAACAAACGAGCCAGAGCATGAAAAAGAGACAATGACTGAAGGGACAAATCCCTTCCGACGTCATCTCAATCAGGATCGACGTTTACCCGTCTTTGCTATCATTGTTCTTCCTTTGTCTGCTGTACTATTATACAACGTGGATAAAACTGCTGCATTAGACTGATCTCGTATTTAAATGGTATCGACATTAACAAGCACGAAATAGCACATAGTAGCTTGTGATGATTATTGATGTCAATTATTGTAATAACGAACGAGTAATCCCAACACGGCGCAAAAAGCACTGAAGAAAAAAACAAATTATCTCTGAGTATAAATTTGTGCGCGTGCGTGAATCTGTGAAGTTGATTTAGGAGCACACCTTGGTACCATAAGGCCAACTCATTTGCCAATAGCACTCGAATTCCAATGAAGAATATTTTCGTTAGAAATAAAAGTCATATGCAACGCCGCAATGCAATATTGCTTGAGATTGCTTAAATCTTTTCGTATATATATATATATATATATATATATATATATATATATATACATTTTATAGAGTATGTATCTGCAAACCTTGTGCAGGGATAGTCAAGTCAGTCTTTGTACAGAGTTGAACCTTCTCCGACAAAAAAACCAACACGTTCATTAGAAGGGGTATTCAGCTTGCGGCAAACGTGGCGGAGAGGCGCACGTGCTTCATCAATCATCGACCTCATTTATTACGCCGGACATTGAGCGCTACCGGCGCTGCTGCAACGTCTTTGGAATCTGCACTTCTTCGGCACTTGCCCGTGCTTTCTTTCATCTCAAAAGAAAGTCCCGATCCGAATGCATCTTTATTGACATCAATTGCTCTATGTAGACTTTGTATGACTGTTCCGTACGTTTGTAAAATGAATTATTATCCTTATTAAGCTCTTATCAAACATTTATTGCCAATGCTCAAAATACTTGAATCTAAAAACGCTTAAACTAGTTGAATCTAGAAACGCTCAAACTACTTGAATCGAATAAAAGCCCAAGAAGTTAAACGCCATCAAATTGCGTCTGTCGGTTTTTGAAACAGGGTAATCAGCATAGAAATTAATTGTGCGGGTATTGTTCTTAAAACAGAAGCTGCTATATTAACTGAATTGATTAGAAAAGTAATAGTATGATGCTTTGCTTTGACGTTTACTATGCAAATTTACCACAATTAGGCAGCTTTGTCTACTCGGATCTTTCCGCTGACTTGGTGGCTGACTGTATGCGTTACATCAACGGAGCTTACTACAAATTTCAAACTATTGTTCTTTCCATATATATATATATATATCCCATAGTAGCATCGCAAATTAGGACAGCTGATATCATGATAGTCATGCACGAATGTGGCGTAATGACATACGCTGTATTACGTGATGCATCTACGCAATAATATCTCACGCAAATAATAATGATCACAATCATTATTATTTGCTTATTGTTCTGATAGTTAGCTAATGATAATCAAAAGCAGCTTCGAACGTCGTCAACCGGGACAGCACCGGCGGCCAAGACGGCCAAAGAGTGCCAAACAACAATAGAGCCAAACAAACACAGCATGCCTCCAGCACCTTGATTCCCCACCTGGGTTAGCGAAGATACTGATCGCGTTGCCCATCATCACGCATCAAGTGATTCTGATGAGCATGGTACTATAATTACCAGAATCATCATCCTCATCATTATCATAATGACCGCACGAAACAAATAATCGAGATCGACCGGAGAAAGGAGGCGGCACCATGATTCGGCACGGTGGCCCGAAAACGTTGCACTACGAACCGATGCACGCCGGCTACTGCCAACGGGTCAAGCAGTCAAACACCCAATTGTAATACTACGGCATAGAGCACTTCGACTTCTTAAACTTTTTTCCGGGCTGACCCTTAGCCAACATTTAACGTCCACGGGACTACTTTTCACATTGTTTCGTGAGACGGACCCCATAAATACAAACGTGCAACGGTGGGGCTCGAACCCGTGCAACACCTATGTGTTTCCTCCGGCCGCGAGACGCACGCGAAGCTTGACGTCCTGCGACTACTATTAAACTCGTACTACTCGTGCAGCAGGAAGCATTCATCTAAGGTAAAACAATATATATATATATATATATATATATATATGAATTGAAAGAAAAAAAAGGAGTTAAACAAATGTTAGATCCGTTTAAAAAAATAATTTTTTAACGGCACACATCATTTTTTGCTGCAATTGTCAATTTCACGCCGTGGTTGTATGCTGCTATCGGTTGGGGGCTACCCGTGCGAACGAAGACTACGTCGGCACTTGAAACAATAGAGTAGAGGAAACGTCCCATTAGAGCTGCTATTGTTGTTGCCGTTGTTGCTGTTGCTGCCGCCGCTTATCGCCGCCTCCCTCTACTCGTCCCAGACAGTTGACGAAGCACGACTTTCCAGCGCTCATGTTTGTTCAATTGTTTGTTTATTTGTCTTCGCGTACGTACAGAGCGAACGAGCGAGCGAGCGCGCGAAACAGCCATTGGCTGTATGTGCGTCTACATGAGACAAGACGATGGGTCCCGGTTTATCAGCTCCGAGCTGAACCATTCCGAACCGAGACATTCTTCTTTTTTTTCGTTTCTGGTCGAGACGACAAACGTCGATGCGGTCCAATCAAAGCTTAGCGTGTGCGTTTGTGTGCTTCATGCAAGCAAACCGTACAGATAGCTAGATAGGAATGCTAGCCGTTTCACGACATTCATCCTATAGTCCGTGGTTGTTGTCGCCGCCGCTCCTATTACAGCGGTATGCAGCCGCTGCTAGTTGCCGCCAGTTGTTAACTGTATCTGTTATGCAATTCACAGTTGTGTGAGTTTAAGTGTCTGTGGAGAGTGTCTAGTGTATATGAGATGTATGTTTGCCTGGCAAGACGTCCACAAAGCGCCCGACTACTTTCGTCACACGTTTCTTTACGCACTTGGCGAGCAAAATGCTTCTAGAAGCCATCACACACACACACAAGAATAATAATTCCCAACTGAGAAATAAACAGAAGAAAACTCTGGAAGAAGAGACAACAGAAAAGTGACGACGAGGACGACAGCTTTGCTCATTTGCACGTGATACGTAATAAGGCGTTGTCGACACGTGTTACGTGTTACCGACCGACCGACCAAACCAACCGCGGGCGTTACGCAATGTTCCGCGGCTAATGAGCGTTGCGCGAGCGAGAAAGACGCCACATTCGGACTCGAGCCCAGAGGTGCGTAATCGTCTAAGACCACGACACTACGAGCGAAGGGGAGACGCACAGAGAGAGATAGGAACAAGATGATCTAGACTGCCCGAGCCACGGGCCATTCGCCGGCATGAAATGTGCGCGAGCGCATTCACATGCGTGATACAATTTTCGTCCTTCCCTCCCTCCCTCCATCCCCCATCCCCTCCCCCCCCCTACAATTGTTCAACGGTTTAAGTGGTAGGAATATGCAAATTCCTACAAGTCTCGATTTGTGTGCTATTTGTGCCTGGCGTGCTGGGTCACATTTGCGTCGTTTTGCCAACCACGGGGTTGCTGGCTGGCAACACGGTCGTTCGTGCCTTACATTCACAGAGTCATTAACTGTCTTTGCCATTGCCATCTGGAGCTCGGTAAGCATGGAAGCATTCTAACAGTTCCAGTAGGATTAACTGTGCTAGTAGTCGTTCTCTTCGTCGTCGTCGTCGTTATAGTAGTTAGCATATAGCAATAGTCACTGTTTAGGTTTGCCAGCTTGAAATCAAACTGCGGTAAGGCACTTTGTCGGTCAGTCGGTGTGCCTGCCTACCTGCCAGCCGCTACAGTTTTATCGGCGCTTCTAGTGACTGCCTCTAAACAAAGCCCCTCTTCATCTGTGCCTCTCTCTATATAGCTATCCATCGTGGTCCAATTGCCAGCCGTGACGAGTGGTTAGCGCCCAACCCGTCAGTCAAACTCCATCGACGACCTGCCGTCACGACAAACAAGCTGAATCGGCCAAACTTCCATGAAGCTTCGGGATGCAGTCGATTGATGCAGTCGATCATGTGAACGGGAAATGCGTGGGGGGAAGGTGCGTTTCGTGGGTATGGGTCTCAGCGGGCTAACATCCATTCGCTAGGTTCGAGTCTCACACTACTCGAGATAGGACGTGGGACCTTCCCTTTTTTCTACTCGCAGCAATAGTACGTAAGAGTATTTACCTTTCCTCCATAAAAGAACAAAAAAAAACGTATAATCAAAGGCGATTCTCGGCACGTTATAATATCAATCTGATTCATTCTGCATATTTGCAGATGTTAAAATGATCTTTATTTTTGTTTCTAATCAAAAGGTTAAAGTACTAAAAAGTATAACAGAAAAGCAAGCACTTGTAATAAAAGCGCATCTCATATTTGTACGCATAAGCCGTCAGCAGTAGAAACAGCAGCAATAGAAAAAGTATTATGTAGAGAGGTTCAGTGCAAGAACTAATGGGAGGATGACGTTCAACAGCGATCGGAACGAGCAACGAGAGTGACAAGCACAAATTAATGTGACCCATCTTCCAAGCCAATCTGCGTAATTACCTCCTTTGAATTGATATGAGGTTGTTCCAATTTGTGGCAGCGTCTCATCTTTGCTACCGACAAGTAGCATATCGAGCGCGTATGGAGAACATCACATGACAGCCGAGGTAGAACAGAGCGACGGATGAATGACCATTATGATGACTACCACCACCATCATCATCATTACTTTTATCATGCATGATGGTGCGGGCGCGTCTCATTAGAATAAAAGCCCCATGTATCCAACTGTTCGTTGCTGCTGCGCGGCGATACTTCCACCGTTTGTTACTACTTAATTAGCGCCATGCGTACAACTTCTGTCAAGTTATGTTACACACACGCAGCGCTGTCTCGGGCTGTATGACAATTTTACCGAATAGCCACTAGCCACAACACTCAACGACATGACCGTTGATACGGCGTTGCAAATCGGCACACGAGGCATACGACCAGAGAGAGCAGTGTCTTTCTTTGCACGATGTCTTTGCCCCCTTTCAAGCCGAACAATACGTTGAGTCAATGGGCTCCATACAGGCTTTATATAGAAGAGAATAAATGTACGCTCTCTCTCTCTCTCTCTCTCTCTATATATATATATATATATATATATATATATATATAAACATGGGTCTATGAACTTAAAATATATGTATGTAAATAGACAAAAACAAACCAAACACGCTAAACAGCACGATATAGAGAGGATGGTATGTCGGCTCGCAGCTTTTCATTTTGTTAAGGGGTATTCGAAGGTTGACTGTAAAATCATGGTCATCACAGAGGAAATATAGTGATATTAATTTATTACAGAGACGGGAGCTGATTTCAAACAGCGAAATCAACACTACCGCTAGTAAACGTTTGTGGTATTAACCTGTGAACAAACGAACAGTGCAGCCCTTATCAATTGATTCTTGTCTCAGCAAGCTAGAAGCCATCTAGTCGTCATGGAATACCCAGAAATCTTGAAATAAATTAATCAAGACAAACAAAGGTAAACGACAGGTTTGGTTAACCATGTATGTATGTATTTATGTATATATATATATATATATACGTCTGTACGATACAGGGACTGGTCAGCAACTTCAGCTAGATATTCATACAAATAGCGCCATAATATGTGTCTGGAGATATAAACGGCGAGACACTTCGCTTTCCCAAAAAATGAGTGAACAATGATGCGTTGGATCAAATCTGAAACAAATGGCTTTTGAAGAATATAGCCGTAAATAATAATCGCAGTAATATTTGCGCATATCTGTGCTGCTCTTGTGTGTGTGCTGATAGATAAGCATACCGGTTCTCGTGAAGACAGACGCCTGTGTGTGTGTGTGTGTATGACATAACCGTCATAATCGGCTGCCGCCAAAGCTGTTTTGCGACACTCACGGCCGCGTGCGCAGCTATTTGTGCTCTTCGGCAAAGCGATTATCGACACGAACAGCACGCGATAAGATAAACATATATATATATATATATATATATATATATATATATATATAATATATATATATATATAATATATATATATAGATATATATATCGATATAGGTGGCATTTGACGAACGGTTGGGAGGCGGTCTTCTGTTAGACTGGATCTCTGCTAAAAGCTCCGTTGGCGGGTGGGTATTATTAGTTCGCCCGGCTTACATTTGATGGCTCGTCGCCTGATTTGTCGCGTCGGCGTTGCTCACCGCTGCTGGATTTGTCAGGAGCTAGAGCCTTCTCTCTCTTTCTCTTTATTTTCCATTTATCTATCTGTCTCGCTCGCTTGCTTGCTCACTTTCCTAGCGCCAAAAATGCCTTAATAGTCTTTTGCATCTCGACTGTCTCAACTGCATCAACTGCAGCACCGCTGTTTAGACCGTCGTCAAGTCGTTGTATTTCACGCCAGGCAGGCAGGCGTTCGTTGATCAGTCGGTTGGAAGTAGAAGGCGACGAAAAATCAGGGGAAGGAGAAGAAGCGACAAGAGCTGTAAAAGAAAATGAGAGAAATGTTTACGCTGTTTTTTCGTACGTCCCTCCGTCCGTCCGTCCGTTCGATTGCCCCATCTGAGATTAGCAGCAGCAGCAGCAGCAGACGCTGCCGCCGCCACCACAAGGCGTAGGGGTTGGGGAATGAACGAATGTGACGGGATGATATAACGATGGACATGGTGGTGACCGTCATCCACTGTTGGCGGTGCTAAAAACACCGAAGATGCTCAAGAAAATCTCGCGATAAACTGGCGAGGACGGGAGATGTAGCGGAGGGAAAATGGGGACACGTTACCAAAAAAATGTGAAAACGAGCAAAATATTTGATTGGATCGAGTACTCAGAAATGCATGCACGTGATTATTGCTGCCATTTCGATTGGCGGCACGAGTAGCAGGACTACTGCGGGTAGCGTTATTTCTCAGCAAAAACAACGCCTGTTGTTGATTAATGACGGCACTCCTGATGACGATGATGAGAGAGACGAGAGGGATTCACGAGATGCGCACGGTGGTCTGTAGGAGCGCTTTCGGCAGTAGGAGCTAAACTGAACCGCAAAAAAAGTCCTGCACCGACTTATCATCTGTTAGGGCTGTTATATATATATATATATATATATATATATATATATATATATAACGAGAAAGAAATGACTGGTTGCATGTCATTTCTCTGCATGAATCTCCGGCTCTCTTCCGGACACATCGATTGTAAGTTGTAGACTCCCCTGGCATCATGAATGCTCGGAGATTGCGGGCCGTTTGAAACGTTGTTGTCGTTATCGTTATTGCTCGTAGTTGCAACAGTAACAGTCCGCAGGCGCTCAAGTCCCAAAACTTAAATCCGCAAAACGTGCACTGCAGTCAGTTCAGAAGAAAGCAGTCTTTTTTGGCGAGCATTGACGAAATTGAATCAAATCAGGTAAGTGGGCAACATGGCGTTCAAATGGTCCAACCTGACCGCTCATTTGTAAATCCTTGTTTTAATGTTCTTGATTAACCGATTTAATAAGAAGTCTCAAACTAGGAAAAAGACATAATTTGCTGGACGACTGCCTTGCGCTTCACACACAGTAAATGTGTCCCAGAGCCCAAAAATAGACGAAACGAACGTGAAGTGGTATGCATTAGTCAAGGAATGTATTATTACTGGAACACCTGACTTTGGCTCCAGAGGTATCAGGCCAGCTACATCAGTTGTATGGTGGCCCACAGTCAGTCCGAACCAGTCCATCCTCAACGGTGTGTCCATCTGCAGTGTTGAGCGTTCAACACAACGACGACATACGTGTTGTTTGCAATCTTCAATAAACAATTCGTGTTTGCATACAGAATAAATTATACCGACGAAGAGAAAGAGAAAAGCCTGCCAACCAAGTGTGTAGGGCAGGGCGGCAGTCAGTGCACGCTACTCGTCACGTAATGCCGGTTACGCCTTCGTTTCCAGCGTTGTTTGTGGTTCCACGTCGAATCTAGTGCGGTGCGAACCGTTGTACTACCACCACTAGAGTGCCGGCAGGAGACGATTTTGATCGTCAAACACCGGGGCGCTTGATCCAGCCCCTTGATTAGAAAACACGCAATGGCAAAACACGAGGCCGCTCGATGAGCGAACCTACGAACGAACGGACGGGCGGACGGGCGGACAGACGAACGGGCGGATAAACAGACAGACAGACAGGCCGACTGATAGTGAACCGACGACGACTCCCTTCCGGACACATCAATATTTGGCCCTATTTGAATTGATCGTTAACGGCTGGTCGTCGTATCAACAAGCCTGTCGATAAACAGAAGACTCTGTCTTTGTCCAGAAGAACGCTCCCTCTATTTATTCTCCTCTTCCTGTTCTTATTATGATTACTACTACTACTACTACCAATCGCAATTATAGACGTCGTTCTGTCTGTTGCGGCGAGCATGTTGTCTCGAGTGCAATTTTAACGGTTGTCCATCACCACTAGCATGAAGTTTGCGCTCCCGACCACAGACTCTCTGACAACGCGCACTCACGAACGCACTCAGTTAGTCAGCCAGAAGACATCATTTAGCCAACTGGCCTGTCGATCGAGCAGAAACAGCAGAAGAGAAAGGAAAAAGCAGCAGCTGCTAGAATTGCGAGAGCACTGTTTAAACATACATTCTGGGCTGATTCTTAACCAAGATTTAACGTCCATGGTACTGCTTTTCGCATTGCTTCATAGACGGATCCCCATAAATACAAATGTGCAACGGTGGGACTCGAACCCGCGCACCTGCTATGTGTCTTCTCCGGTCGCGAGGCGCAGACGAATGCACCCTCCACGTCACCGGGCTCGCAAAAGAGCACTGCCTGCTCGCTTACTTGACCGACCAACCAAGAGGCAGATGCCACAGCTTAAACAGCAGTTAACTGACCAGACTAAACTCTCGACAGCGCCTAGCGGCGGCGGTGGAGGCGGTGACGGCGAAAGGATTATTGAAGCGACGCACATAAAACACAAAACGACCGAGCATGACACGCAAGCATGCGACCGACGGCTCCTTGACGTAAAACGCCTCCTGGCTATCCGTTCGAACATAAAGAACGCCAGCCAGAATTTAGGCGGTCTACGCGTTAGGCTGTGGGGCACAAGAAGCGGCGGGACGAAAATCGCATATATATATATATATATATATAAGCAGCTCGTCGCCAGACTGATGATTTTGATTGCATGAGCATTTTTATATAGCCGGTAGTATTTTTTCGTATGGGGGTCTCAATTGTAACTCAAGGTAAGAAGCATCTGTTGTGATGGTGGCGGAGGGCCACTGGCCCGAGTAATAGGACAAGACTAGCCTAGTTCTAGTTCTAGTGTTACATCGGCGGCGGCGGCGACGACCACTACAGATGGCCAGCAGGGAACCATGCTGGCCGCGTGGTACTTGACGCGAAACGCAGCAGAAATGCATATCTCATTTTTATCTTCATACACCAATTGATTCGGAAGAAAACCGCATTTAGAGCAGTAGTATCTGTTCGGAATATCGGATTTTAGATTAACAAAGCTTGGCACGGCATTAAATCATCGTTGTAAAACAGAAAACCACACGCTGCATAAAACGCGTAGATGTTCCTGTTGTTGTTATTGTTACTGCCGGCAATTATTATTATTATTATGATTATTATTATTATTATTATTATTATTATTATTATTATTATTATTATTATTTCATCATTTAGCGTATACAATTAACAAGCTTTATGACACTTGTTAGCGTTTTTGGCTACGTTAACGCAATCGCAAAAGTTCCCTACAAGACAAAAATAATGTGTACGGGGTGGATAATAGCACAGCCACACGCGGTAGGGTTAAATAACAGATAATTATCTAATTGCTATCACGATTTTATCGTTAGATCTTGATGATACTTCGGTTGTAACAAACGTCTCTTGATACATCAGCCTCACAAGTGGCCATTATCTAGCCTCGAGAATCCTCATCTAGATATCTAGGTAGAAAAACGCACATGCCGACCGGTGTGAGTATTGATGTTCTCAAGATGGACTGTTCTCAAGCCGACATGAATTTACCACGTACGGTCTTTAATCAAATACGGATTACGCCATAAATGCAACACTTGACAGTTTGTTCGACCGATTAGCCGAAATATTACCGCCACCGGAGCACAATATTTTGTTACTGGAAAAATGGGAAATTTATGTATCTGTAGTATGTTGCGCATTATCAAAAAATATTTAAGAAATTATTTGAGGTTACTGGTTTATTTCTGAGATGGCTACAATGATTCTATAATGTTGATGGCTTTGGTCGTCATGTCAACAACAACAATAACCCCAAAATAGTTAGGGCACACTTGCATTGTGTGGATGGGTTGTGAGAGATGAAGGCAAAATGAGGTTACACAACCCATCAGAATGTTAACTGGACAGCAGCAGCAACAGCAGCGTGCTTGGCTAAGCAAGGCGGGCGTAGATACTCAATGGAGTTTTCTTCGAAGGTGAATATTGTGCGTGCAGGCGGAGGCCGGTGGGCAGAAAGCGGGTGTGCCGAATCGGACGGGATTGTGGAGCAGACATTGTTCAAAAGCAACCATGGAGTCACTTATGCTCGAGCGGTTTGAAGTGGTGCAAAATGTCATATCGTATTGGCATTAGACTCGATGGCTTGCTGACATCAGTGAGTTTTACAAATGTGACGAATGTGGGCATTTGCATCACCTCCTAACTAAAAACAGACAACGCAACAGGAAGTCGAATGAGGAAGCTAGGTAGATAGTTAGGTGACCCACGCAATTTAGGTGACACTCGTTGACTCGTGCAGTGCAAATCTAATCGCTTTCTTTATCTTCATCACCATCGTCGTCGTCGTCATCGTCATCATCGTCATCACACCACCACCACCGCCATCATCTTCATCATCACGGTCCACATTAATAGGCTACCCCATTATATGCACGCGTCGCGCGCCTGCGGTCGCGAAACAGGGAGAGCGATAGAATATGATCTTTGTCGCGAGTACCGTTGCCATTGAAGATGCAATTTGTGTTGTTACTGCTGCTGCTGAGCTTCTTTCGAAATAACGATGATGATGATGATGTGGGTCTTCCTTCAAAAAAAGCGGGCTGCTTCGATCGGCTGATGTAGCTAATGAACAATGGGTGGGCGGGTGGTTGGCTGTATGGTTGGTTGGGTGAATGAATGAATGAATGAGTGACTGAATAGGTACTTCTTCTTGAACAACGCCGGCTAATGGCCATTGTCGGATAGAGCCCTGCTGCTGGAGTGTTCTCGATCCCTCGCGCCGCTGTCGAAGCCGCCGCGGCCGCCGTTACCGCCAGCCACACATTGCTAGATTGAGTAGACTCCGTAGTAGTCTGCTGGTAACGGCACGGTAACGAAAACACGCCGAAGACAACGATAACAACAATAACAACAGCTGTATAAGCAATGTTGCAGAACAGTACGCTAAGAAAGGCCACACATACACACCCAGCCAGCCAGCGAGACAGACAGAAAAATATACACTGAGCATGTGGTGTGGCGACAGTCTATCTATCCTATTGCTCGCTCCTTGAACGAACAGTGCGAAAAAGTAGACCAAACCACCAGCACGGCGGCAGCGGCAGCGGCAATAGCAACAGCGGTAACATCAACTGGACTACCTCAAGAAGACGAAGGCGAAGCCCAGTGGCCAGTTGTCAGCGGTCAGTGGGAGCAAAAGATCATCTTAAGAGAGACTCGCTTCTTCTTCGTCTGTGCATTGCTCCCCTCGCTCCCCCCCCCCCTCCTGCCCCCATTACTGCTCCTCTTCCAGCTGTTCCTTCCGCTGCTGCTGCTGCTGTTGCTGCTGATGACCGCAGTGGTGGTGGTGGTGGTGATGCTCATCGTGATGAAGATAGTAGTGAAGATGAGGTGGCGGCGGCGGCCGTAGGAAGGGTCGGCCAGAGCCGCTGTTGTTGTTGTTGTTTTCGTTGTCATCGTCGTTATTGTTGTTAATGATGATCGTGGTAACGCTTTTTCGCTTTCTTCCTCGTTGCCGTTGGCATGATTGTCGCCGCCACCGCCGCCGCCGTCGTCGTCTGTCCACCTCGAGCGACTTCTGGCCTGATCTTTCCGCCTCTTCCTTCTCTTTCTTTGCTCTCTCTCTCTGTCTAAGGGACGACTGAGCAACCGAC
This sequence comes from Dermanyssus gallinae, assembly GCA_003439945.1. Lineage (NCBI taxonomy): Eukaryota > Metazoa > Arthropoda > Arachnida > Mesostigmata > Dermanyssidae > Dermanyssus > Dermanyssus gallinae. The sequence goes on along the minus strand of QVRM01004188.1, from coordinate 2,236,263 downwards.
CAAGCAACCAGCCGGTTGGTTGGTTGGTTGGCTGACCGACCGACTAACAACGGCCGATGAACAACAAACTAACGAAGCAACAGCCCCAACAACAGACCCAGCAGCAGAAACTCCACCCCACCCCCCCCCCACTAGGCTGACAAGAAAGAAGCCAGGCGGAAGGGGGTGGTAGGTCAGCAGCATTAGGTATCAGGACGACGACGATGGTGATGATGATAATGATGTTAGCACAGCCCCCATGGCTACTGCAGTTTGGACGGCGGTTCAGAACGTCGTTTTCAGCTAGCAGCCTCTGGCTTGGTGTAGCTGTGTTTATCTGGTTCAGTAAATGATTGTTATTGTTGTTGTTACTGTTGTCGCTGCCGCTACTGCTTTTTCTTTGTTTTGTTCTTCTCTTACGACGAAGGACTGCTACTACTACTACTACTACTACTACTACTGCTACTACTACTACTACTGCTACTATTGCGCATACTGTTACTACTGCGGGCGCTGCCGTAGGCGGTAGCAACCACCAACCAGGCAACGTCTAACTTAATGCGCAGCAGTAGCAGAAGCCGTGGCAGCGTTTTCTGCTCATTCACTCAGCTAGCTTAACTCTGCTCAGCGAGCAGCTTAGCTGGTTCGGTTCATCGCTGGCGTCAGCGTGGTCACAGTTCGTCTTTGGTCGCTTGCAGCGCATAGTAGTAGAGTGGTGCTGGTGGTGGTGATGGTGGTCACGTGCGCAAGAGCGGCTCCCACTTCTCCGCCTCTCCCCCCCCCCCACCCCCTCGCTCCCCACTACTTTACACTACACGCACTCACCCATATACGCACTCAGTGGACACTGCACTATCCAAACAAACAAATAGATAAACCCCTCTGGCCACTCTCCGCGACGACGACGACAACAACGACAACGACGACGATGTCAGCTACAACAACTAAGCCCTTCCGTAACCGTTTATTCCATTTCTCCTTCTTTTTCTCATCATCATCATCATCATCATCATCTTCCTCTTCTTCTTTAGCGGCGGCGGTGGCTACTTCTGCAGCTGCTGCTGTTGATGCTGTTGATGTTGTCTGGTTGATCTTCCACCAAATGCGTTTGCCTGCCTACTAGTGTTGTTCGTTGTGTTTGATACTCCTTGTTGTTGTTGTTGTTGTTGTTGTTGTTGTTGTTTTTGTCCTGATACCCATTCGCCGGGGACCGAACCGGGGACCACGAGCAAAAGCAGCACACGCAGCAGCAGCAGCAGCAGCAACAGCGGCAGCTAAAGTCAACAAGCAGACAGGCTTGGCTATCGCCGACGCATGACGACCAGCTTGGCTTGCCGTTGACTCCCAGTCACGTTGTCACTCTCTAAACAGTAGCTGTCTGTTGCTGGCTGCCAACAACAACAACAACAAAAAAGAACAGTGAAAAAGACGAAGCAGAAAACGAACGGCAAAACGAGGAAGAAGACGAAGAAGAAACAAGAAACAAATTCAAAGACAACCACATTGGTGCGGTCAAGCGCCAACCGCAGCTGCTATGGTGGTCGGTCGCTCATCACCGTAGCAGCAACAGCAAAGCAACAGCGACAACCCTACTGGCAGCCGAATGAGAAACAGAAACTGCGGTAGCAGTAAGCAGCAAATGTATCAACAGTAGTAAATGAAGTGTATTCGTACCGTGGGTATTGCTGATATTGGCGTCATTACCATGCCGGTCAGCATTCTAACCACAGCGATGTCACGTTACCTCCCCCCCCCCCCGTCCCCAGATTAACCATTAATACTAACATTACAATTTAAGTTCAATTTTGCAAATCGTAAAATACAAAACATGTCACACTACAGTTATACCAGCGACTGCTGATTTCAGAATTGTCGGCTATGCCCCCCAACGTTGTCTCTCTGATAATTAAAGAAGTAATTATCTTGACTCTTGGTCTGTTTTTCACTTAATTGTATATTCTTGCAGATTTAGCGAGCCAACAGTGCTCATGACTTTTTGACATGCTATCAGGCGATCTAAGGAGTCACATTTGGTGACTTCCAAAGTCGCAGTACGCACACAAATAGCCTTTTTGCCTAGCGCATGGCCAAATGAATACATCGTAGTGGTGCACCGTCACTACAACATGCATATATATATATATATATATATATATATATATATATATATATATAGTCTTTGCTTGTATTCAATTATTTGTTTATTATAGCAATGTATAAACGTGTTTTTGAATAAATACATTCAAAAAAGCTGGTACAATCTACAGGAGCTCTTCGCCTACGTGTAGCTATTTTTACGCAGCGTCTTAGTCTTAGTTTAATAAAGAAAACAGGAATGCAGAAACGCTATTATATACAAGAGCGGAACATTACGTTTTATTGAAAAGTTAAGTCTTAGAAAACGAGAACATGACACTAGTTGGAAAAAATTAACAGTTACGACTAACAAGCCCACATGGTGCATTTCGAAGAAGACCACATTTCGCAACGAGAGCCAGAGTGCCGGAGTGGAGGTGTGAAGTTGTCCATAACAAAATCGCTCCGGACATCACTTCCAAGGTCTGTCGTGCTATGCCAGGCCCCATACCCCATCGCAATGCTGCTAGCGGTGAACAACAATAGCCAATCGCCAGCAGAAACTGCAAATCAGCGCCGCCGCAGGCGTTGCTTGAAGGAGGGAGAGCGAGAGGGAAAGCTAGGAGAACCAGTCTGATTATAACGCTCCTCAACAGCGAGACGGGGATGAAGGCGACTCTCTCTGCATAAGGTAGTGCCTGCGTTAAAGGAAGCACATGCGACGGAGCGTTATCTAGCCTGTTGGTATGATCTGGTTTTACGTGGTGGTGGTGGTCCGTTTCTTGACAAGAGATTAGAGTGATCACACACCTCACGCAGATGATTGTTATACTGATCCTGCCTCCACGAAAACCCTCCTTGCAATGTTGCACGAATACCATCTCTTTATCCGTTTATGCGGCCTCTATTGCCAAGGCTGTGATCGAATTTGGTCATTCATTGGAACGCCAAAGAAAATATCTCCCTGCATGGCGGGCCGTTGGCGGGTAGGCCCAAGTATCATGCATAATATCATCAACGCTCAGAGACAGAACTAACAGAAAAATATCTCAATGCTCATCGGGATCGTATGATCCTCCAGGTGTGATAGACAGTGACTTACCTTGTACGCAGACCTTCTCCGCATAGATGGTGAACACTGGGAACTGCGATGGCGATAGCGACTGCGGCCTCTCGGAAGCTGACGAGGAGAATAGAACGCACAGTCCGGTTTCAAAATTAACACTACGACAATCGGTGTGGTCACGACACATCTGAAGGCACTGCTGCAGCTGAAGAACACCCGCCTTCAGTTCGATCGTCTCCGTAGGGGCCGTGTACACGAAACCTGTGACAAGCTCAAAGCTGTCGTCTCCCGATGGACACACTGCAAACCAAACACGAGTACAATTATATTAGTGTGATTTGTGAGATACTCTCATGAATATATATCAATAGCAGTTGACACGACTCGCTTATCACTAGAGCGAAACAAGAAAATCGAACGTACATGGTTTTGCTTTTCTATGTTATATATATATATATATATCATTTAGTCCTAAGTTTCTGATGGCATGCATGCTATATACAGCATGTATGGTTAGCTTGCATGCAGATCCAAAAGAGCGAACTGAATTTGCAGAAGGTTCATCATCATAGGGATCATTGGCCAGTGTATCTACTTGTCATAAGGAGCAACTGTGATTAGTGTTTTATTGAAGTCGTATGCACGTATACGTGTGTGAGTAAGAAGAATACCAGAAATATGATGGATTTGACAACTATACAAGCATGTGTGTTGCTATTCACCAACACCTGGGCAGATTTAATTTGGCTTCTGCGTCTATCCTTCGCGCTCAGACACCTCAAAGACTTGTTGATGTTACTCAGCGGCAGACTTGCCCGTATGAGGTGTGAACGGGAGACATGCTGAGCACAGCCCAAGTAGCTATGACTTGGCTCAACAGTGCTCAATTCTGCTTCATCAGAAAATGCAACGAGAGAAAGTGCTAGATAGAACAGAATAATCTACATATGAAAAAGCTTCTTCGAACCATGTGCGACAGGTAGCCATAATGGTACGTGGGGCAAAAGTGAGGTGGCGGACGGAAATGCCGACTTCATATAGTCGACTGAGCTCCATCTCTCTCTTTCTCTCTCTCATGGCATCGCGCTGAAGAACGCGCAGGTGTGGCTTCGCGTTCCTTCACTTAGTTTGCCGCTACTCCCACTGCCGCCGCATGAGGGGTGCTGCCTAAATAAAAAGAAGCTAAGCGAACTTCAGGCTGCGATAGGTGCCAGCAGACGCGACTCATAGTTGTACAGAAGAGATGCGATCTATTCGTAAGATCGGCTAAATGAAAACAGCATATCTTTAGACGCATTTCTTTTCGGTGGAATCTGTGTTCATCTTAAGTCGATTCTAAAGCAGGGATTACCTTGCTTGTTAGCACAGCGCCTATACCTTGGCATGAGATCACCAATTATAGGCACATGAATTAGTGTGTGTTACAGTACTGATTAACGAACTAGTGTTCAGTCATGGGAAGACTGCTAACAGAGGAAATGTACAGTTCGAAACAAGAATGGGAAACCCACAAATCAGATTACCTTAAAGTCAGGTCATCAAGCACTACTTGAGAAGTATCAAATTATATGGTGATTGATGTTTTGAGATCAACTAATTCTGCTCACTGTGTTCCTCGTTGTTCATGGCATTCCATGCTTAGATTAAATTATCAACAAAGTAGGATGTAGAAGCTTACACATTGACATGTGGGATAGATGCGAGTATATTTCGATTTTAATTAGATTTGCGGTAGAAATATGTACAACCAAATCAATAAACAACATTAATAAGTATTTTTCGTCGGGCTCTTATCTATTGACGAACAAACATTATAAGTCTCTTATACTACTTCGAGCGTTAAATATATATATATATATATATATATATATATATATATAATTTTTTTTCAAGGCGACTTCAGATATAGGGATGATCGTTAATGTGCGGCCGGAGCTGCCAGGGGAGGCACTTCCTTGTCATGACATGACTGTGTTATATATAGTCGTAATTGAAATTAAGCCGTCCGTTACAAGAAACTTCTAAATAATGCAGGTAAACATTCCATAGTGCCAAAGCCGGTTCAGAATATGCAGTCGGGAATTCTCTAATTAATGGTATCAGCGTGGTAAATCGTGGGTCGGTAAGCATACCCTGGTCATTGGCCCGACGACTAGTGGGTATGATCACGTTGTGTCGACATACTTTCACTTACGACGTGACCGCTGATTAGAAACGCGGAAAGTCTACCGAAGAGCGAGTCTTTGCTGCGCCTTTAACGCCAGCATAGATAGAGTGCGTCTGTCGACTGTCCAACGAAGAGACTGCACTGCCTCTCTCGAATGGCATGCCGAGAGCTGCTGACAAGCATATACGTGTCAATGTCATATGCATACTCATTATGAGTAAAATGTGACGATAATGTCTACGTAGAAACCGTAGACGTATATATATATATATATATATATATATATATATATATATACACAAAACATGTAAGTTTGAGAAACGCATATTGGTTAAAAGCTACTTTGTTTCGCTTACAAAATTTGGCTTTACAATTTATTTGATTATTTTAACTATTTAATATAATTTATAAGCTTAATTAATAAACCTTTAAAAAAAAGATGATAATAATACACAAATATGTGTTTCGTTCTGCGGGGAAGACTCGACGCCAGCTTCTTAGTCTCAAGGTATTAGAGTAGAGCCGGACAATTTTCAGCACTAGTGGTTGAGATAGTTGCAGTAGAAAACGGATGTTTGGTATATGAATCTTATCAAGGCAGAAGCGGAAGTGACAAGGCAGAAGTCCAGAGTGACGGTCGAACGCTGCCGGGTTAGATGGAGAATGCTTGACTACAATAGCACGAAAGCGCCACACGCAAGATCATATCCTGATGTTGTACTATGCGCGTAGAAGTCAGAGGGACAAGCGCGGCCATTTGTATTACTCGTTTGGTGATCACTAGATAGTAGCTCCGGAGTTAAACCGCAAACACCGACATTGGCTCTATGAATAATCGTATGTCCTCGTTCGATTCTAGATCGAATGAATTCTCGCTGAGAGAAGTAACATCGACTAGCGCTATCGAGGGGACACTACTATTATTATTATTATGAAATCCGAATTGATGGTTTGACCGGGTGAGGGTTCGTATAATCTTCTGACAGGGTCGTTGCAACGACAACAGAAACAGCAACAGCAGCGCTTATTTATCGACTGCAACGAAGCTTCGCTTCACCACGAAGACGATGGTGGGGTGCAACAGAACCAGAGCCACCAGTAGATGAGAGTAGCATCTCTCATCTTTAAATAACAACAACAACAAAGCAAACAAGTGGACGAACGAACCATCGTTCAAACGTGACAAATTATCGGCAGTGGCTATTATTGCCTCAGGACATTCTGCCGCTTTGAATAGCAGCAGCATGGTTCGAATGATTTGAATACGATGTAACGACATCAAATTCGAAATCCAAACTTTACCTACCGTGATGTCGCTAATTAAGGTCAATACTGGGAACATTGGAGGTTGTCCAGCAGTAATGTTTACCATGAATATATGCTGATGTCAGTATATCTCACTTATAATGACCATGGTCAGATGCCCCGTAATAAAGCGTGTATATATATGTATATATATATATATAGGCGTAGCCCAGACGTCCACTGACGTTTCGTGGGTCATTGAGAGAATGAGAGTGGTATTAATTGAGGCTTTTCGTTATAACGCTTTGGAATTTCACTCCGGGCGCTGTTGTCTTTGTGTGCTCATCGTTGCCACTGACAAACAGCACTTGTATTATCTCGTCATCATTTCGTTGGGTCGCTGGTTCGGCCAGTGGCCCAGAATAGCTATTTGGCTATCTGAATGACTGTCTGACTGTTTCTGCTGCTGCTGCTGCCTCTGCAGCTGCTACAATTGGCATCGCCATTACAGCGCGACGACGACTACAATTGTTGCTGTCGCTATGCTGTTATTGCTGCCCGTTGTTGCTGTTCTCGTGGTTGTTGTTGTTGTTGTTGCTGCTTGATCGCATGGTAAGCGTGAACAGTCAGGCAGGCAGTCAGGCACTAAACAAGCTGCGGGTGCCTCACGAGAATGCAACACAACCGAGTTCGAATGCTGTTCGGCAGAATCGCGTACCGCTATCTGAACGCATCTTCTTAGATGTTTACTTAACATCTAAGCAGTAGCCAGCCTACCTTGTTAGACTGTGGTGGCTGCCGCCGCTGGCGCCCTCAGTGCATTGCTACTGCGACTTACATCCGTAGTAGCCGTGGTTTCGATGGTTCTCGTCTCGACTTGTTGTGTTTCGCGCAGCATTGTGTTGCTGCATTCATTGCATTAACGTACACGCACGCACGCACGGACGGACGCACGCACACCGTGTATGTGATTCTTCCCTCCATCCCGCTCTTCCTACAACCCTCCACCCATCCACCAATCCATCCATCCATCCGTTTACCACTGTGACTCGTGCTCTAAATAATGATCATTTGTGATTGATGACTGGATGGAGCTGGCTGCTAACAACGGCAACAGCGGCACGTGCGGCCCCCAGCGAAGCAACATTTGAACAAGAACAAGAAGAAGAAACACAGCCATTTTGTGCTGCGGCGACTAGCAGCCAATAGCCAGCACCAACATTATCACCGTCGCATCACAATCGTACCAACAGTTAGTTCAAATCTTTATTATTATGATATAATAGTAATACCGTTGTCTTTGCTGCCACTGCTGCTGCTGCTGCTGCTGTTGTTGATGTCCCTTATCTGTATGTGTTCATCTGTCTGTCTGTCTGCTGTGTTTGGGCATGATGTAGCGTGACCGTGGTCAGCACGGATCCCCAGAGGCAGCCAGAAGAGGATGTCGATCAACAGAAAACTCCATTCGTTGTTCGAGTATCTTCAGGGAGGGGGGGGGGGGGCGGGCGCAGCTAATTTCTATCGTGCTTATTTGTTTTCTTCTGATTACTCTACTCGTGATGTCCCATTTACATCCAAACGAAAAAGAAAGAGAGATACCATTTTTACAGCAGCAGCAGCAACAGTCGACGAAAAACATAGGAAGATGGAAGATTATAAGACCGATGGGCATTTCGGTCAAGCACAGACATATGTAAGCGCTGCTGATCAAAAAAATCGCGCGTATGATATCGTTAGGACCAAAAGCAATTAACAACCGAATCAGAAGACCTCTAAATAAGCATCACATGTAATTATTTGTATACGATTTTCTTGTTAAAGGTGAAACAAATACCAGATGATTGTGCTGCATTTTGAACCAGAGAGAATGAATAATTCTTAAAAACACATTTCTTGTTTCTTGTACAATAAACTGACTTTTTGAAAAATATGGCAAGCATTTACTGATTACGTCATTCGTAGCTGGTGAATGTTGTTTGTTGCTCAAAGTTTTATATTGTAGTCCGTGAGTTTCTTAAGTTTATCTGGCAACTTTTGCTTACTGTATGATTGGCGGGTAGTTATAAAAAAAACTAGCAGACCTTGGATGTGTATTGTAATGGCCGCGCGGTTCTTGGCACAAGATTGATTCACTGTTTTGCTTATATTTATATATATATATATATATATATATAGTGTCTGCGTAACGCTGAAGAATGATCATGTTTCATTTTTACTTGTAACCACAGAGCGGACAACGACCTTTTGATAAAAATAAAACGTACAAAAACCTGCTCCGTTTATTAGCAAGAAACAGTCTGCGTATGCACGCATATATATATATATATGTCGGGCAGATAGATCATGACGGCAGTGGGTGGTCAGCAGGAGTAGTTTTTAAGTTCAACTCTCGAGTATTTGAACGACTTTGAACGGTTGTCAGGGGCTTGTCGAACACCGTCAAACTCTCGTCTCGTAGGGCTGCGTCTCCAGTCCAGTCTCTAGTCTGGCCAGACAGACAGTCAGTTTGGTCAACCAGCAGGTCGGTTGGTAGTCAGTAGTCGCCGTAGTGGATGTCGGCTGTCAGTGGCGAACTTCAACCTTGTTATCAGACAGCTGACAGAAAAGCTGTCCGGCATTCAGGCACTCATTCACTTCATTTAGTAGAGTAACAAGACCACCAGTCTGCCTCGACACTACTGGATCGATATCTTTCTTTAGTTCTTCTTCCAGACGGACCCCCATAAATACAAATGTGCAACAGTGGGGTTCGATTCCGCGCATCTATGTGTCTCCTCCGATCGCGAGGCGCAGGCCAATGCACCCACCACGCTACCGGGCTCGACAAATAGTCACAGTAGTCAAGGTCCTGATTATGTGATCTCTAGCAGGAGCAGCAGCAACAGCAGCAGCAATGAGATAAAATGAATAAGAAGCTAAGAAAGCGAAAGCTAAATGAGGGGGCAAAATTAAGTGACATTACTCAACATCACGCCTACCATGTGCGCTACACGTTTGCCCCGCTGCCAGTCATCACTGCCCTCGTTATGATGATAACGTTAATGCTCTGTATCTTGACGCCTGCCGCCCATGATTATTTTTAACGTTCCTCCTGTCTGTATTAGTCTTGCGATGGGTCGTTGTAAATATAAAGTGGTCAAAACATATTGAGTCAGATAGAGGATATTGGAATAATATATATATATACATATATATATGATGTTTATATCATAAATATATATATATGATGTTCATATCAAGTCGTGGGGCATGCGAGTATATATATATGTGCGCAGAAGATGTTGGCTGTGGAGGATGCGTGTGTTTGTGGTGCGAACAGGTGGCGGAACGGCAAAGAGGAACACTGGGCTGTAGAGAGCGGCCACCAGCATAGAGATTGTTCTTGTCAGCAGAGAGACAGAGAGAGAGAGAGATAGATTGACTGTAGTCGTCCTCTCTGTAGCAAACGGGCTCGTGCGTTGTGACATTGACATTTGTCATGTGGCCATCATCGACAGACACGACGACTTACGTGTCACCACTGCCATTCTGTAGTCGACCACCATTCGAGCTGCTCTGCTCTGCTCAGCAGCTCGATGCGATGCAGCTGCAGAGTGTTGCGTCGCTCGGTGCCATCGCGGTAGATGCAGGGAGCCAGTCAGTCAGCCAGCTAGAACTAGACAAGCGGAATCAGAAGTCGTCGTCGTCGTCGTGGTATAGCAGCAGCAAGCAGCATTGGTAACGCACCGGTAGGTAGGAGGGGAAGCCAGCAGAGCAGCGGGGGCAGCGGGGGGGGGGGGGGTACCAACCAGGGATCTGAATGATTTGTACTTTCGCGCACACGGTCTGTAGGAGCACAACGCCGTGCGAAGCATTTTCCATGTTTGTTTGTCTGTCGGTCTGGTCGTGTTGTCCCTTCCAGAAGAAACATCGCATACAGAGAGTGTGTGTGTGTGTTCGCGCACGCTGCTGTCCAATGCGGAGCCGTACACAGGTTGTGAAGGAGTTGTCGTAACGTCGTCGACAGCGGCATGATTCTCTTATCGTCCGCAGTTGCGCAGTTTTAAAACTGACTCGTCCGACCGACTGAGTGACTGACAGATCGCGAAGAGAACAGCAGACAGAGAGAGAGAGAGAGCAAACGGGAAGAGGAAAAGGAGAGTGCGATTTGGATCGACAACGATGCTCGTTTGGCACAAGACGACGACGCCACACTCCGGAACGGAACAAGCAAACATAATTGTCAAATTTTCGTCAAAATCGGTCATCGTATTGTGTCGGTTGTTGTTGTTGTTGTTGTAGGGTTACTGCTGATAGCTGTGATACCAGCTATCGTAGTAGTAGCAGCAGCAGCAACAGGGGTGGTGCTAGCAGGGAGCCAGGCAGGCAGGATGTGAAACGACAAGGTAGATACAAAACGGGCTTCGCTTTTCCACGGTGTTGATCTTTTCTTCGTTCCTTTCTCGGTGCCTGAGCGGCTGTCCGAGCCATAACAAAGATGGGAGGAATAAAGCGGGCGGGAGAGAGAGAGAGGAATAGAGATAAAGAGAACTAGAAAGAAGTCAGTTCACTCGTGTCGATCCTCTCTAGCTCAAGTCTTCCTTCCGTCTGTCCGTAAACCATCCTTCGCCGTTTGGCTGTGTTTTTGGATATGGCCACAACAACAACAACAACAACAATATCAACAGTATCAACATCAACAATACCCACAGTAAACAGATAGGCAGAGAGGCAGGCAGGCGAACAGATCGTAGGGGGTGATACATCCAGACGAGCACCCGAATAACGGCCCGCCACTCCTGCTTTTGTAGCTGTTGAACAACAACAACGACGACGACGTCGACGTCGAACACAACAAAAACAACGCAGCCACGATCAAAAAGAGGAAGAAGAAGAACAAGAAGAATAAGAAGCAGAAGACGACGACGATGACGACGACGACGGCAGCGAACGACATGTAGGGATGGCCTGCGGGCAGGCGCCGGGGCGGGGGGGTGTTGGGTGAGAAAGACGGCGCTTTGTTGTTTGATACTGACCGCGGTTCACATTAGCACTCGCTACTACCCCACTACTACGACTACTACTACTACTACTACTGCTTTTGTTGCTACTGCGGTTGCTGCTGCTGCTGCCACGGAAAGATATTTGGCTGGTTCTGTCCAGTTATCATGTTGCGCACCGTTTTTCCGGCCTCCCCCTTCTTTGTCTTAGCTGCTCTTTCCTTTTCTACTCCTCCTCATCCTCGCCACCCCTACCCTCCCTTGGTTGGGTTGTTTCTTTTCTTCTTCTTCTTCGTCGTCGTCATTAACATCATCATCATCATCATCGTCATCAGCATTATCAGCGTCAGCGGTAGCATCATGATCACAACTGCGATTACGGCACGTCGACTTCATTCTTGTGGGTCTCATGTTTTCTGCCGCCGCACTCGGAGCAAGGAAGAAGGGCTCTTCTCTTTTCCTCTTCATCTTCTAACTACTCATCGTCATCACCGCCACCATCACCATCATCATCAACATCATCATCATCACGACCACCACCATCATCACGACCACCACCATCATCATAAAGACGACCACCAGCAGCACCATTTATTGTTTAACCGCTCTAACCGGTTGCCCGTTGGACAGCCTAGACCGCTGACGTCAGCGCCATCAGCGCTGTCGTCAACAACAACAACAAACAATAACAACAATACGCCATTTGCGATCACATGATCGTAGTCGTGATAACAACAACACCAACAACAACATGGTTAACTACAACAATGATAATGATGAAGATGATGACGACGACGACCACCTCCATCATCATCATCATCATTATGCAATTAATAAACACGATTGTTATTGCTATCGTAACATTACCAATAATCATCCTACGAATAATAACTACATTCGCCGCGGATGTTAAAACGATTTACTAACGAAGCTAGGGAGAAAATAAAGAAGAGGCAGAAAAGAAACACGGAGAAGCCGATGGTAAGGGGTTGTGGGGAGAAGAGCGCACCGACGTGGCTGGCGGACAAACGGAGTGTGGACGATTAAGTCACCACCCTCATCGACTTGCAAAACGACGAACACCAGCAATAAAGGCCAGCAAAACCAACGACTATCCAGACGACAAAGCCGACCAGAACGGACTGGCAAAGTGGCACCACAGTGGAAAACACGGCGGCGGCGGCGGAGGCAAAAACCAGCGGGGAGGAAACTAGCCGGCAGGCAGCAGGCACAGAAGAACAGGCCGAGGCCAGTACAGCAGAGAGAGAGAGAGAGAGACAAATAGATAAATAAATAGATAGACAAGTAGACAAATATATATACATATAGGCAAACAGGCGGATAGATAGATCGATCGTCTTGTTTTCTCTGCACTACTGCAGAGAGACTTCGGCGGCCACGGCGGACGTTCATCAACGACGTTGCGCGTCGGCCGCCATCGCCGCCTACGAAGCGACGGCGGCCGAATGAATGAATGTCTCAGTGGGCGAAGGCGGCGGGAAAAGTTCAGCGGCGAGTTTATCGACGGAGCCGATTTCGATATACTGACTGGACCTGGACATGCCGCCGGCGGCGGCGGTGGCAGGGAAAATCAGGCAGACAGGGAACTATAGGAACGAGAAGAGAGAGAGAGAGACAGCCGCCATCGCCGCAGCTACCAGCGAGCGAGTCTGCCGAGTCCGTCAAATGACGACGCCAAAACCGGCAGATCGACCGGCCAGCCAACCGTCGACTTATCGACTCATGAACCAACACAAACCACCTACCTACCTACCGGCCGATCGACCGACCGACAGACAGATAGACAGACGAATGGACACACAGACGGACAGACAGACCGATAGAACGTCGATCGGTGATGACAACGACAACGATAACAACAACAACAGCAGACGCATACTGTCGTCGTTGTATCGACGTAAATCGCGAACAACAGCCACGACCGCAAACAAATGTCAGCAACGACCGCAAACAAACGCTGCTGATAACGAGCGATTGCCGCAGCAGCAGCAGCAACAACAATAACACCAGCAACAAAAATTACAACAACAACAACAACAGACGGCAATGACAACAATAACGATAGTCGTAACAGCTAGTTCGCTCATCAAACTGTAAGAATCAGGATCAAATGTTGAAAACATCTTGTCGAAGTTGCTCGCGAAGCTGATGCGTGCTTTGGTTGTTGTTGTAGCGGTGACGGTGGAGCTGATATTATTTGTAATCACTATTAGCAGCAGCAACAGCAACAACGTTAATAAAAGAAACAGGATTGCTACAAGCAATCAGATCAGGCCATACAACTTGTTTAATATGGTAAGCATTCACACAAATGGTGGCGGGATGAGATACGATTCCGACAGGCGTTTCGACAAAATGCCATAACATTTTAGTCAGATGCAGGCATCCACCGACAGCACAATACTAACAGAAAATCAAAGAAACAACAGCACATATCGCATTTTTAAGAGTAACAGCAACGCGATCGTAAGCATCACCCTGTTTTTTTTTTTTTTTTTTTGCATGATGCACATGCGCCACTAGCAGCCTGCGTGACTAGTGTGAGACTCGCAAACCCACTAAACCCGGATTCCTCCCCACCCTCCCCCAGGCTCGGTATTACTTTGGCATTACATCGAAACCGTGGGAGAGAGCATCACCCTGCACTGAGTGCAAAACTAAGAATACTCCTGCTGTCCGGCAGAGTCGCTGCGGCCTATCTGCTTGCGCCACGAGGGTTTCCTGCAAATCGCCCTCGAGCAAGTCGGCAATGAAATCAGTCTCATTTAGAAGCTCATTTGTTGTCACCTTCGCTACGGGCTTCGCCGACAAACACTGCCAGCATTGCAGTAAGCGGCAGGACACCGCCGAGCAACAGCAAAAGCTGTAAATTGCCGGCCATAGAAGACAAATGATGGTAGAGAGGTGGTTCTTTGAAAACGCATGACCGCTCTAATTATTTCACATTACTACTGGTCAGCATCTGCCAATGTTACTACGACTTCTCAGTAGACCGCTATTACGACCAAATCGCTGAGAAAGCCGATGGAGCAGCTCAGATTGTACCGGGTGTTTTTTGGTGTTGTCGTTGTTGTTGTTGTTACTGTTGGAGACAGCGTGTACCTGAGGTGTTATTTAGCTGGGTCTCGCTGCTCAGAAGTGGCCAGTGATCCTTCTTGGCCATGATTATGATTATTATGATTATTTCTCTGCAATTGTAAATGCCAGACAAAGCACATAGACGTAGATCGATGACGTGCCATCCGCTGGCGAGCTGCTTAACAAAGACTACAAGGAGAGGAGACAAGAGGAACTGAAAACAAAGACGAAACGGCGGAGCTCCGATGTGAACATCGGCGACATCATCAATATCAATCGGCGTCTTCCCATCGAGTTCCTTCACGCATCACGAGCCGGTATCGACGTCGATCTCCTTGCTTTGAGCCGAGCCGCAACGTTTCGTGCTTCAGTCTTCTCATTGATCTCATCGTGAGTCTTTATCAAACGAACCGACCCGACTCATCAATCCCCATTCTGTTGCCCCTTATTATGGATATTAATGTATATTAGGTTTAGCAATTACGTAATGACGGTGATGGCTATTGTATTATATCCGATTCGCGCATTACTCTGAGGTGGATTACTATTCCCGTCGTAATCACATTAAATCACGGACCCCGTACATTTAGATATGTATAAACGTATATGTGTGTACAGAGGTATATATGTCTCAACATCAATGTTGTGATTATGGAACAGATCAAAGCAATGCATCACCGGTATACATATATATATATATATATATATATATACAGATATTTATATATATATTTATGGTTGAATGCAACGAAACGAAACCAAACTCTACACTACACGATTCTGAAACAGTTTATGGATGGCTAATCGAGACAAGTGCATATAGGGAAATGAGCATATGAATGATAACATTGCATCCAAATACCTCGTGGGTGTTTGGCTTCACGCGACTTGTACTGACCCGTGTGCCCAGCTGCGTCGTTCCGTGCTCTGATTTGCCTTAGGCTGTAGTGGCGTGTGGTAATTTAGGCAAAAAAACAGAGAAGAAGAGGAAGAAAAAGAGCATGCAGAAAGGAGAGATGGGCGACTGACCCCAGATGGCTGATCACGACGTCAAAATTACGCCCCTACAACCAACAGCAGCAAATTCCAGCTGCTTGTTCATCTCCGCTGCGGATGGTGGCACGTCCTGACCGGCAGTCAGTCAGCAACGCTACCAAGGTCGCCGAGGCAGCGTCCCCGATTTGGTTCAAGCTTGGCAATCTGCGTTGGACCCCTCGACCGGTTTAGTCATCATTATTATTAGAAGACCGGCTACTGTTGCTCGCGTCTGTTCGTCGAAGCGTTTCTAGGTGACGTCTAGCAAAAATGCAAGCAACGCATTCCTCACATGCTAATTCCGCGATGCCGGATAACCCTGCATCTTCATCTTTCCCTTCCTTCGGCTGTTTCCTAATTCCGATTTCATCATCACCTACATATATCGACGTTTGCCAGGTAGTTTTCCGCGCCTGGGTCGATCACTCGAATGGTCGAACTAAACTTTTATGCGCTACTGTTGTTCGTGGGTTAGAGACGAACCGCAGGGCAGAGCCTAAACCAGTACACACGAAGCAGACCGGTGGCGGTTGGGGTCATGCAAGAGGATCAGCCCAATCAAATAATAACCCATAGAAAAATTAAGAAAAACTGTTTTTCCTACTTTTTCTATGTTTTATTATTTGTATGTTTTAAAACATAGAAATTGTTGTTCTTGACATACATATGTGCCAGTTACCTCATAGTAAATCCGTAATGTTGTAGTGTTTAAAACCGGTCCGTTTCGCCCGTTAAATAGGTACGCTTAAGAGTTCGATAGTTTCGTTACGTTCATCATGACCGGTCATACTGGGTTACCACGCAGCAGAGTAATATGATACGTTCGGAACAACTAGAACTTTATACAGTTTAATATAATATATGATCTAGGGTTTGTCACAATGAAAGATCTCACAGAAATGTTACAAATAAGAGCAGACACGAGCGCGAAATTTAAGATAGTTCGACACCGAGGCAATCTAGAAATGAAATTATGAAACTCGAACTGAAAGCGATGCATGCCTAGTTTAAGTGCGGCACACATTGAACTAGATTGTTGTATGTGTGCAAGTAGAATGTATTTGTTTATACGATATTTATTTAAATAAATGGGGTGTGTTGGGTTATGTATTATGCAACCCTGATCCCGTATATACAAAAGGATGTTCTGGCAACTAAGTTTCGTATCTCGACGTGAGGGTGTTATGAATAGACGATGGCGTTTAACAATTGCGTTAGCCTATAATGAGTGCAAAGTGGTCAGACACCGCAATGCAAGAAGGCAAAACTCTGGCTGCAACGTTGGTCAATTGTTCATTCTCATTCGAGCTTCACCTGCCTTGAAGTTCGTTTGGCTGCTGACCATTAATGCTGGTCCGGCTAGACACCCTAATTCATTAGATGTTGGATAGAGAAGCCGTTTTATAATATGGCAGTGATCGTGTTCCAATGCTGGTATATCTAAGGATCAGTGGGCTGAACGTAGTAACGCACTACTCGAGTAGCCGAAATCTAACCGGTAGCGAGTCAAACTTGTACCCGTATGCAGCAAGATATCACCATGTAGTGATGATTTGTGTAGCCGTTCTATCGAAACAGACCAACAACACAAGTATACACGTCTTGTTACAATGGTACGATACTGGTAGTCGTGCGCGTCGAGTCAGCAATACGACGGAACAGCGTCGAAACGTATCCCAGCCAATGACAACTATAACTGCGGCCAAGCTCGACGCTCGGTCTCAAAAAGAAGGCTGCGGGAAAACGTGGTATGGCCGTTTCGTTCCATTGCGTCGGCTGCTGATTCTACCAGCGAACGGGCCAGGTGGATGGAGATGCTTGCCGGGTGAACGTGTGACAGGTGTGGTCTGCAGCAGAGCATCCGGGCGCGTTCCACTGTGTTTTCCGACATAACGGGGCACGGACGACAACATGATGTCGTGCACGTGTGGAGATGACGAGAAGAATGGAGACGCATCAGGCTCTGCGGAATAGCACACACACACACACACACACAGGCCCGTGGCGACAATAAAAGTTCTCGACAACCAACTTAGTCTTATCGATGCGATCTCACGCGATTTAGTTCGGTCGAGATCAAGCGAAGTCAAATAAGTAGTCAAATAAATGGGCGCCGTTATCTGGCTGGACGGTTACTGTCGACGCGGCACTCTCGTTCTGCGGGCGTTCCGATAGTGCGTAAAAAAAGCAGTTAATGCATCGTATCAATGCTACGTCTTCTACGTTGGCTGCTGTTTGGCTGGTGGTCGATCGTCCGTATCATCCCGCCCGTTTTTGCCCCGTATAAACAACGGTAGCGATATCTTCGCTAATAGCCTTCGAGTGCGGTGCGAATTTTATTACGATAGATCGATTCTAGCCAACAGCGTGTCTGGCATAAAGCGCGCAAATTCAGGCATAGGAAGGGCGGTCGGGCAATTGGCCTTAACGGCGGGGCTGCGTTACGTTACGTTGACGGCTTGTTATCATCGGGTAGGTACAGTTAGCGTGGCGGCTGTCGCTGTCGCCGATGCTGCTGCTGCTGCTGTTGGTGTTGCTGTTGCGATTGCTACGGTTCCCGCTGTCGGTCAAGTTCAAGATCGCTTAAACTGATGCTGACGACGACGACGATCCTTTGTGTGCGCTCGCGGCGCGGCAGTTGACGAATCGTAGATGGACAGAAGACAATCACACTCACACACACTTACGCTCAGCAGCAGCAGCAGCAACGGCAGTTACCTACTCAGTCGGCCACCGTCATCCACCGAGTTAGAAACTACGGGAGAAAGGAAACAGCGGCGGGGAGAAAACGGGCGAGAGTCAATCAGTGCCCGGCTGGCTGGCTGGCCGGCATCGTTCAGGTCCTTTTGTTCTCGAGCTGCTGTTTCTGTCCGCCAATGTTGTCATTGTCGTCGTCGTCGCCGCCGCCGCCGTCGTCGTCGTCGCTCAGATACCACCGTCAGTCGCCGTTGACCGACATTTGTGTGGCCGGACAGTCAGTCAGTCCGTCTCTCTGTCCGTCAGACCAACAACAGTCCGTTCGTCCGGACGGTTCGTAGTACTAGTTGCAGTCTATTGCTGTTGCATCAAGTCGAGTCGTGCGATCCACACTACCTCCTCCTTTGGCAATGGTGGTGCTGCTGCTGCTACGGCGGCTGGGGGTGGGGGTGGGGTGGGGTACTGAATAGGGCCGAGCAGCCCCGCCAAAAAGGCAAGCGGAATCACAAAAACGACGACGACAACAACAACAGCTACTTGAATCAGCTGCCGTAGCTTCATGGTGGTCGAGCGACGCGAGCTTACGTGTAGCGGCAGCAGCCGCTAGCCCTGATTAGATTCCCAAAAAACCAACTATTAAGCCCAGCTTGTCTTCATGTTTTCGAGGAACAGATAATGTACATAGCCTCATTACGTACGACAGTAATGACGGACGCCGTCAGGAGTTAGGAGTCGCGTTTTGTTCATCTCATCTTTTATGAGCAGAACGGGACATGTTGTCAGAAGAATAAAAGTCGTTTGTAAACTCTAGGTACACATGACAATTTAACACTCATCCTATCGACAATTAAGTACAGACAGTCTTGATATAAGTTCGAACGAGTAGCATCGAAACCATATCACAGTCATTGACACCTACAGCAACAGTAAAGCTCACCTCAATTTCAAACAAACTTTCGCGTACGCCGATCGTTTACCCATATTGACGTATCCCACAAATATATGCTTTTTTGCACACTGGTTCATAAAGTGTTCGCTTGATGTTCCACCTGAAACCTGAACGGCAACGTGGCATTGTCTCAGGTTGAACAGAACCTCTGTCTATCTGTCTGTCTGAATGTGGGATTGTCTAACTAGAGCTGCTGTTGCTGTTGCTGCTGCTACTGCTGCTGCTGCTGCTGGTACTCAACCACTACTACAAGCAGTACCATTATACTTAAGCGCGTTATCAACGGTACGCGAGCATCATTTGACATGCAAAATTATTCGACGTCTGGATGCATGCGACGTGCATGCTGTAACCTGGCTGCTCACTCATGGACTGTTCACACATGGCATAGAGACAGGCAGAAACACAGGTTGATGCGCATGAAGAAAGATTGCAGGCGCATCGCGTCTCGGGTGTACGGCGAGTGGTTCTTGTCGTTGTCGTCGTCGTCGTCGTCGACGTCTGTAAGCAAATAGTGCGTCGTCCGATTTCCGTTCGGCGGTCGCCTTCGTGTTTTCGTCGTGATATTCTTCCGTATGAGTCGAGTCGCATGATGATATGGCCGCATAACAGTAGTAGGTCACGGGTAGGGTAACTTATGACCTTCCACCACAGGATTTCCCACGGGCCCCCAGGCGACACCCCCTCCACTGTTGGGCACGTGCTCGCAGAGCGAAAAGGACGTGGTCTCGTAGCTCACCGCCTAAACATTGTGCAGATTGTAACAGTTTGTGGTCGTAAACATATATATATATATATATATATATATACAGACAGACAAACACACCCATACATACATGTCGTCTACAGATACACACATACACAGACATGCGCGCGCATTCATCTTCTCGAATGTCGTTTTACATATGCCACGCACGCATCGGGTGCGGTTAGCCGTTTGTATACGTAAGTTAACGGAGGTCCTATTAAGAGCTAACATCAACGGTCAACAGTAATCCAGCACATATTAGCTTGGCGAATTTCCATAAAAAAAAACGCCTAAGTTGAAATAATTGTGCGTTTGCTATTGCATTTGCTCAAACAACCCTGACATGTTTGAATATAGATCCTCACACGCGCGATCGAACCCGAAACCCACCAGAAGTCGTCAAAGTATTGCACACTAACTACCCAGGCCATGCCAGCCTTAGGTTTCGGTCGTCCAAAAGGACGTCCCAAAGTCTCGGGATAAAAGTTAGCTACAACGCCATGAAAAACCATCAAGTTTCAACGTCTTTTCTCCGCCTTCAAAGATCGCTCGCCTATCAATTCCGATACAATAAACCCGCACAAAAAACGAAGGCAGTTCTAAACAAAAAGAAAAAAGTAAACAGGCAATAAATTGCGTTCTGTTGATTCGCAAATTATAGACAGCTAAATTATTTGTCTATTTAGATCCGCAATAGACGACAAGTCTGCGGGAAAAAAATCAAATAGTAATTTTGCTCGCTAATAAAGACGTGTAGAGCACACACACTTATATATATATATATATATATAAGCGGCCACGCTTGCAGGCCAGGCAATAGCACAATTTGCACAAAATGACCGTAACACCGTGACGCATTTCCAAATGAAACCTATGTGATGTCGGTTGTCTGTAGCGCGTGTTCGTCGTCTGATTTACATGGCTCGTGCTGTATCTATCGTTACCTTTGTGTTGGTCTTGCGTACGTACACGTCAAATAAGAGAGGCCACCGAACTTGTTACCATGTGTAGTTGCTGTTGTTATTGTTGTTGTTGTTGTTGTCATCGTCGTCTGCGTATTCGAGCACCCGATTACAACAGCGGAAAGACTATAACGCAACGGCGGCGGCGGTTTCTGCTGTTGCTGCTGCTGCTGTCGATGTTAATGACAATGATGATGATGATGATGACGACGACTACGGGGACGGGGACGATAGTGGTGTCTGGGCCGATGGGAAGAACGAAAGAGCTCAGAGGCCCTACAACGACGGTGGTGGCGGCGGCGTCTGAGGGTGGGGGGGGTGGGGGGTAGGAGGAGAAGACGAAGTGGAAGCGGGCCGGTCTTAAGGGGAAGCTAGCTGAGGCTGATCTAGACGAATTTCATTCATAGGCTGTCGATCATCACCATACCGCGTTGCCGCTGCTGCCTGCCGGTGAACGAGCAGAAAACATCGGCAGCGGCAGCAGCAGCAGCACAAATCCAGATGGGCCCCCGCCACGGTCATGACTGCGGGAATAATGACGAACACCGTCGTAATGATGACGATGATAATGCTGCTGCTGCTGATGATGAATGAATCGGATGAATCGGATGATGATGATGATGAAAGTGAGCTTATTCTGTGTTCTGCGCGTACTGTGCTGACATGAAGCAATCTCTGACAACAGTAACGAACGCCAAGAACTTCAACGACACACCCGCACCATTCGAAACCATCGACATACCAAACGTGGGAGATGCATATATTAGTTGCGGCCCCCTTAGCATCCACCCTCCCGATGGGAACTTAACTGTTTTCTTCTAATCTTTCATAATAGGTAAACTAAAAAATTATTTTATTCAAGGAGAAGACTGTGCGATGTCCTTTTTCGAAGGGTCCTTATTGATAGGACATGCGTATACGTATCAATTTGTATATATATATATATATATATATACTAGAGTCGATTTTATTGGATAGTGTTCCTAATAAATGAACGGCTAGCGGTTTGCTTTGATAGGCAGCGTAACCCGTAAATCAGAGTTTTATTTATCGCATTGATGCGAATCGTGTCGTTGTTTTGCCACGCGTGAAAAAAGGCCCGCTGGGTTCGTTGAGGTTTGCTCAAAATGAGGTTGTTCACGAGAAGAGTAAGGCGTAAAGGTGAGATGGCGGTGGTAGTGATAGCCGAAGTGTCGTAGTAGTAGTCGTGTCAATAGTGGTAGCCCACTAGTTGAGTGAGATGAGTAGTGTTGTCTATATATCTATCTATCTCGATACTTGGGCCAATCGACGATGGGAAGCGACTGACCGCAGCGCCAGTGACTTCCCATCATGTCATTAGCGACGTTGATAGTGGTGGTGGTGGTGCGAGTCTGTCCCGTCCGTCCGTCCGTCCGTGGCAAAATAACCGAAATAACAGCAAAAATCAGCTGTTATCTAGCTGGAAAGCTTCTTCGCCAACTTTATCGATACATGATGGTAGTCGTGGTGGTGGTGACCATGCCAACAATGTAATGACAACAACAACAGCGAACGAACGCAGGGCCAGTAGCAACCGAGCAAAATCACAACAAGAACAGCAATGAAAGTAACGTGCAAGAGTTACGGAGCCCGCTACTCGGCTATGAGTAACGGCACGGCCAGATCCATTACAGCTAGAAGGTGTCAACTTTAGAGTAGGTTAACATGACGGGGGAGGTGGGGATGGGGGGGGGGTGGCGTCCAACAATGAGAAACAAGCGCTTGCTGGCACTATTGAGGCTTTATAATTTTACCCAACCTGGGTGTTAATAAACCATAATAATTGAAGCTTTAAGGCAGCCTAAGATGGATGAAGATCTCACTTGCCAACGTCACTGCTGGTCATTTTCTATTTGTACCATTTAACTGTTATCAATAACTGCTTGGTGAGAAATGCAAGAACACCTAAGAAGCATCTAAGAAGCTATTAGTGTATATATATATATATATATATATATATATATATATGAGAAGATTAAATACACAGGTTGGGCTAAATTTAATATTAAAAGCTAGTCTTTTGTAAACAGATTTGCCTGAGCAAAATTAGAAATGGCAGGGTTGGACTCATTCTTGTCTGAAGGTCGACGTTCACTCGCCTTTATATATATAAAAAGACGCAGAAACAACTCCAACGCTGCCGTGTTCAGTTAAACTCAGTCTAGTCTATGTTACTAATAGCGTTCTCACTGCTGTGCAGGGGTGTTTCATTGGCAAATTAGAATCACAGCAAGACGATCTGCAGCCGTTAAAAGTGTTACCGTTCGGTGTTACTTTGCAAGCTTGTAATGGCTTTGTATCTACTGTACTAACGCCACTAGTAGTATAGATATGAAATGTAGATCGGCTAAGAGTTTATAGGTGAAATGGATCGTAACATATTCCTTAGTCACCTTTTCTTAAGGCAGCTATATATGTATATATATATATATATATATATTGCTGGTAGAACGTTTGATTAATTCATGTGTTATTCTAAGTCTTGCAGCGAAGCGTAACGTAAGCTAAAATGATGGTCATCATGGAGTCGTCAGTTGGCGGCGGCGGCGGCGGCTGCGGGGGGGCAGTGGCCATTTTATCGGACTGTTACGGTTGCTGTTGGTGCTTCGGTGTCATCCTCCACCTTCCTTTTCCTCCGTCACCTTTTTGTCGTATAAAACTAGACAAAGTCACGAGATATCAAAATGATGGCGCACGCAATAAAAAAAATGTGGCGACAAATGCCGGCCGACGATGTAGAACGGATAGTAGGGATCGAGGAGTTTGGCGGGCAGGCGGGCGCCGAAGAAATGTGCGCGACGACGACGATAACGAACAAAAGCCACAGACATCAATAGTCTATCGTCGGTCGGTCGGTCATAATAAAAGTCAACTAAATTGTACGCTGGATTGCTGAGCAAGCAATTTACAAGCGAAAACAACCACCATCGCTATGAGCACCGACGTCATCCGACGACGTTCACCGTCGTCATCAAAGAAGAGCATTTAGTTATTATGGTTATGATGATTGCTGTTAGTGTGACTCATTATTATTATTATTATTATTATTATTATTATTATTATTATTATTATTATTATTTTGTGTAACTATTACGCCATTACCGTGCTGTGGTCGGTCGTCGTCGCCGTCGCCGCCGGTGTTGTTGTTGTTGGTCGTGTAGTGTCATCGTGTAACATGGAGGCTACTAATTAACACAGCTACTATTCGGACGCTACTTTGGGAGCTTATGGATAATTGGCGGCGGCGGCAGAGGATTGGCTCGAGGTATTGCCGCGACGGACGCGATTCTACTCTGACGTAACAACACAGAGTACAAGTAGCTGGTGAGTGCGGCACGGCTGACTGACTGCGCGCCTGGTCCCCCATCCATATCTGCTACGTTCAAACGCGGCACGCAAAAATTGGACACGAGGTCCAAAAATCCAATCGAGTCATCGAGTGATGATTTGTTGGCGTCAGCTGAGATGATGACCCAATCTAGCGAGCAGGCTGCGGTGCTTCGTCAGAGACGCCTCTCTCGTTTTACAGACAAAGTGCCGCTTCCATCGTAGCACGGTCTTTCCGGACTCGTATTCAGAGAGACCCTATTTGGCTTCCGTTGTTACCACAACCACCTCAAGGCGAGATCAAACGTACTGAGGAAAGGGCCATCATAAATTGTTTTGACTCTCTCTCTCTCTTTCTCTTTCCTTACTTGAACAGCCAGACTGCAGATGAGCTCGGTAAGACGCCGTTGCCGCCGCCGGCCCGAACGGAATGCGATTCTAGCTGAAGCCATTGAGGACGGCGTCCAGGTGTTTGTCTTTACGTGTCTAAGTACTGTGTAATTGTTTTGTACGATAAAAACAACAACAACAACAACAAGCGTGTTGATGTAAGAACAGAAAGTGCTTGCTAAATGAATTCGAGAGTTGGTATGCTTAACTACACGCTGATTGCATTGGCCTCCTCCTACTACTACGAGGGCAGAGTAGAAGCCGTCGTCTGCAGCACAGCCAGTTGGTTGGTTGGTTGGTTACATGGGCCATTGCGTTCTATCACTTGGCGCTCGCCTCACACATCACAGGCGTGTGTATTTATGTATGTATGTGTTTGTTAGCGTGTGTGTGTAGGTATGTATGCACGCATTGGCTGGCTGTGTCGGGTGATGTTCTGTGTTTGTAGGTCTGTCTAGCCGTTGCCACCGACCGACGGGCTAGACTAGTGTCCCTTCCTCCTTCTATCCTTCTTCTCCTTCTTCTTGATTTTCTTCTGCAAAGACAACGACTGACGAACTGACGGACTGAAGGACTGACGGACTGACGGACTGACGGACTGACGGACTGACTGCCCCAGCGGTCACCGGCGACAACGAGCTGACTGCAACTGCTCGAGTATCGTTGATCATCCTACGGCACTGCGTATCACCGATGTATCGGTGTCACCGTCTTCTGTCAATCACACTGTCATCTTCTCATTCTCTCTCTTTCTCCGTCTTGCGGTGTGCGCTTATTCGCTTCGTTCTTCTTTCCCCCTCCCTCCCTCTCCCTTCTCTTGCTATTTTGCTCCACTCGATTGGAACAATAGACAAACAACAAGATATCATTGGCTAATGAGACAGAGGCGTTCCGTTGCTTAATGCAGCGCGGTGGTGATTGTAAACTGAGTAGGCCAAGCCCGTTAGGGAATAGCGGCCGGCCAGAAACACGGCTAGGCAGACATTGCCAGCTGACTGACTGACTGACTGACTACGAGAGGTGACGACGCATCACAAATCTCGGCAGCGATTTGATACCAACGGCGCACAAACAACAGCAGGAAGACGTTGGCCATTGCCGCCATTGCCGCCGCCGCCGCGCCGTTACCGGTTCGACTCAGCCTGGCCGCTGGTTTACGGCGAACGAGATCGTAGTGCGGAACGGTTGGTCGGTCGGTCGGTCGGTCGGCTGATGCGCTCAAGTGAAGACCGAATTCTAGACAGCGGCAAGTTTAGTAGCTTTGCCCAGCTTGCGCTCATCACGTGCTCAACAACAGCAGCAGCAGCAATAGCAACATTAGAGACGACGGCCGGGATGTCCGTGGCAACAACAAGAACAACAGCAGCAACAATAACAACAACAACAGCAGCAACAATAACAACAACAACAACAGCAATGACCGCAAGGATCACAACGACCACAACATGAAGAAAAAGAAGAAGAAGAAGAAAAACAACAACAACAACAACTGAACGAAATCAGCAGTAGGAACAACTGCGATGGTATCAGCACCAGCATCATCGTCTATCATCGATCGTAGAAATGACGACGACGACGACGGCAACAGCGCATTCGGCTTGATCGATGCTGTTCAAACGCTGCGACTGGCCTGTGCTTTCTAGTCCTCCTTCGATGACATGTTGGAACCGCGTGCGTAAACTGCGCCAGAAGAAGAAGAAGACGAAGAACAACAACACCAACACAGCATTGCAACCATACGCAACACACGTGCGATTCAACAGAATAACAACAGCAGCAGCAGCAGCAACAGCTCCAGCAGCAGCGGCGGCGGCGGCACTGATGGCAAGAGGAGCGGAGGTGACGACGATGACAACTAACGCTTAGCGACACCAAACGACAAACAACCGCACACGCTGACGCGTAACAACATACGGTCGACGGGACGACCGGCAGTGCCGCTTGATGATGACAGACAATCTTTCCGCGAGAGTATTTGACGATAGAAACACAGCCAGCAAACGAACGAACGAACGAGGCAGTGAAAGAGACAGACACAGATAGAAAGAGAGAGGGGGGGGGCAGGGAGACATGGAAAAAGGGAGAACGCATAGACAACAGGCGGATTTGTGCTCAAAGGCCAACCAAAACGCTGCAGGGGGCACGGCACGTCCATATGCCGGTAGTAGTAGTAGTGGTGGTGGCAGCAGCAGCAGCAGCAACAACAACAACCACAACAACAAAACTACTCATATTTTCTTCTATCCCCTGAACACGGACAAAAGCAATCGAAGCAGTAGTCGCCACTGTGACGACGACAACCACCACGGTCGTCGTCAACAATATGGCGCACCCGATTACCTCACTCGGGCGACGGCGGCTCGATGAGTCGAGTCTATGTGATGCCGGTGTGTGTCCGCCGGTCGTTGATGTGGAAAGCCAGCCGCTGTTGTTGGTGGCGTTTAACGTAACACGTGAGCGTAACGCCGGTAGGAGGGGAGAGCCGGGAAAAAAACGGGACCCAAAGACCGGGCGACGCTTGACGCAGATCGACACACAACATCGGACAAACATCGCCGGGCTTCGCTGCCATCGAATGCGGCCACGTTACACTTGCAGGTTGCAGCATACCATAAGCCAAGTTACACAACAGCCACTGCGCCCCTATGCCGCAACGAGAAGGCCACGCCAAGGTGTCATCATCGCCGCATGTGATCGATCCTCATTAAAGTCGCAGCGCTTTCTTATCTATTTAGCTTTCTAGCAGTACCTAGGCAGCCTGTCAAACTGCACTTCTGTTCGGTTCTGTTCGGATAGGCGTCGCCTTGTCGGGATCGAGCGAGCTCGGGGATATATTTCTCCTACCATTTCTACCTGAATACGAACTGCACAGGTATACACGAATAGCTAGTAATAATATTATTTGTATTATGTACTGACGAATAGACTATATTCGTCAATGTCAGAGGACTCTCATCCGCCATATGGTTAATTTATTTTAAATGAACCGTAGTTAACGTTACGTCAGCGTTTACTATCAGGAGGAATGTGACAAATAAGCGTAACACCATGAACACCTTATTATTTTTTCCAATTTGTTGACTTCGAAGCTGTTACGGCAAGAGCATTCCTAAGAGAGGCACAGAGACTCAATTGCCCAATCGTGGGTGCGACAAACAAGGGTAAAAAAACATGAGTCGATCACTTTTAAATCCGACATATAATTGATCTATGGATTTAGGTTTGCGCGCATAATGCGCATGATGTACCATTTACAAAAGATTTCAGCTTTAACGCCAGAGCGGTCGAAAATTGTTCGTCCTATCATTCAAAGTCGAAAATATATGGCAACTGGCGTACGAGTATTACTCGGAGGCGTCCACTACTCCCGTAAACTGGAAGAAGCATCTTGTATTAAAGAAGAACAAATGTCGACAAGATTCTCACAAGATGCTGGAACAACGTTCCGATCGATCAAGCGGCAAAAACAAAACGAATAGTGACTATGTGGACAATGACACTTCCAATAAACGAGCCACGCGTCCAGTGTTAAGCCAACATGCGCAGAGGTTGTGCGTTCACAGTTCCATCCACGACACTTCACTTTACCGCTGCAGCCACTTCATTATTTTTTTTTGTTTGGTTACTGCGCATTCTTTAGAAGTAAGTAGCATTCCAGCTAAATGTAGGGCAAAATGAAAAACTCGTTAGAAATATGTATAAGTCTGATACTGCCACGTCCCAGTTGGCGCATACTAGTACTTAGCATGCCAATTGCCAAAGCGAAAGCCAATGCTGAACGTTCAGTCACTTTAAGTTACCGTAGCTACATTCAGTTGTATTGAAAAACAAAATTGATAGTACACGCTGATATGTAAGTAGGGGCGGAAACGCCCACCTGGGGTCTAAGCAACGTCTTCTGAATTACTGTTTGTGACCGCGGAAGGATTTGTGGCATTCTAAGAACACATGGGCGGGGACTGTTTAAGGTTCGGGCTGTGGAATAAAAAGCACAAATCTTTACGATCTAATTCCTTCCAGGCTTTGCCATTTGTCGTGCGGCTTCGTCCTTAAGAAACCGGCACGAAATATTTAATTCAGCATAGCCGAATTTAGTGGCACCCACCCGCTGACCCACATATAAACGCCGTGAAGGCGCGACACTTGAATGGGTCAGATCTAGTTGAAATTGATTAGAATTGATCGGTCCCGGACAAATTCAAACACTTCGAATGCCGAAAGTGTAACCCATTGACAAGAACGTGGAAAATGATTGTGGACGAGATGATGTTAATACTTAATTGAGACACACCGAATAAAAAAGCACAAAGGAAAGGAATTCGAAGGGAACGGCTTTGGCAGCAGCAGCAGCAGCAACAATCGCTGTTCCGCCACCACAGATCGTCTGGATGACGGCGCTTAATAGCGGCTGACGAGAATTTATGTCCGAGATTGTTCAAGTGTCCATGTAACAATGCTGTTTCTTTCACTGTCCCCCTCTGTCCCTAGTTCCTCGCTGCTCTCTCTCTCTCTCTCTCGACCCATCTCTCCCCCTCCTCCTCTCTCTCTTTCTCTCGATCGTCTTGTGGTCTAGCGAGAGGCATCAACGTGGCGGCGGTCGCCGCACTCATTTAATGTGGCGGTCCGTTGATGGATCGGCGGCGGCGGCGGGCCGGCCGGCCTACCTTCCGGACGCTCGATGAATCCATCGATGGATTGATGGGACAGCTGACCGATCGACCGATCAGCTAGCGAAAAACGCCGCCGACGACGACGACGAATAATCGCCTGCGCACGCGTTCTTTGCTTGCTTGGCGCATTTGTACCACCATCATTACTAACTACTACTACTATTATTACTACTGCTACTACTACCGCCTGCTTTGCGATGGCCGAAGATAGCTTTGCCGCTCCATTGATGACGGGAGCGGGATTCTTTTGACAGAAAAAAGAGACACAACACGAGTGACAACAACAGCAGCAGCAGCAGCGATCGCAGCAACAGCAGCCAGCAACAACTTGAAGAAGGCGGGCTACTGCTGCGTGTTGACGCGCTCATCAGGCGGGAGGGAGGGAGGGAGGTAGGGAGGTAGATCGATACCTCGTCAGCCTCTCGAGACCCGAGAACTGACTGAGTGAGTGAGTGAGTGGCTGAGTGATGAGAGGCTCCCTCGTTGTCGGCCGGTGTGCGGTGTCGTCGTCAACGTGCAACGAACGACGTGTGTGTCGTCTCTGTCTCTGTCTGCTTTCTACGTGTCATCGCTGTCTGCTACGTGTCTGTTGCGGTGCCGTTCGTTTCCTCGTTCGACAACATCACCGGCTTCTCGGCCGTGATTTCTTTCTTCGCGTCTTCCTTGACCGGTAGACTTCTCTTCGCCATCGCAACATGGCAAGGAAGAACGTATCCCGTATCGTGGATAGCCGCAACAGCAACAGCAGCAGCAGCCGCCGCCGCCGCCGCATGGCGCACCCGAGTGGGGCGTGAAAGCCACTCACGCCACTGACGACACGGCAAATTGACGCTTGAATGCAAAATCGCAGCCATTGACGCCTCCGCCTCCTCTCCTCCACAACCGCAACCACGATATACATATATATATATATATATATATATATATATATATATATAAGCATGTGTGTATATCTATATATCGATCTATCGGTGCATATATATATATATATATATATATATATATATAGCACAAAAAGTCTCAAAGCAACGTAGTCTGTATGTAGTGGATTGTGCTGCCTCCGCTAGTTGACACGGACAAGCCGTCAAGCCGGGAACAATTCCGCGCGACGCTTGATAAAGTAGCGGACAATGCGTAAAAAGTGAGACTGTTCGACTGCTTCTGCGTCTGAATAACGTAGTACTGGTTTTTGCTTGAAGTACTTTGAGATTGAGCGCCGTTATCTTCACTCATCCACAGCCGTGGCAGTAGGCCAAGGGAAATGTTCAAATGCCCACATAATGAACTATAATTAATTTATATGTCTTCTTCAAGCAATAGACGCTGCAATAGTGCAGTGTGACGCCTTCGGTTAGTGTGGCTTCCGCCAGCCAATTGCCTACAGTCGTCGGTACAGTTAATTAAGTAATTTACTATTCATCGCAAGATGCGAGACACTGTTAGCGAGGCAAAAGGCCTGTGGCACTTTGTGCACAGATTAGAGACTACCACATCATTTCGTTAAGTGGTTTCGCCCTACTTACAACAATCGTTATTTCACGGAAAGCGTCTTAATTATTAAGCTAACGCATCACAGAACTGTGAAAATTTAACAATGCAACGTCCAGATTGTTAATTGGAGCGCAGAGTTTATCCAGCCAATTTCGCCGTGACGCCATGCGGTATGTTCACTGGATGTGATGATTTAGTGGCAACAACCATATTGGCTATCAACGCGCACTAACTTCTGTCTTACTTCTGTTGACTCATCTGCTATGACAAACACACTGCAAGATAATGTACCACCAATAAACAGCAATAGTGACTTGAGAGGAAGTTGTAGTCAATGGCTGCATCTCGTGTGCATGGCCACGCGTCGCGGTTTACCCACAGAGAGCCCTGCTAGATTCGACTGAGCAGCGCTGGCTGTCAGTTATGCTACCGTTAATGCTAACGGACTACGAGCAACATATGCAATTTCGTAAGCATAATCACATATGCCGTGCATACATGAAGTGACACACAAGATGCTGGAATGGAAGTGCTAGAGGATGCTTCTCTTCGTAATTATTTATTTCGTCTTGCGATCATTGTGCGGCACTGCGAGGCCTTGCCGGATTCTTCGGTAGGTACTAAATTTTGACTAAATACGGCACATTTCTGACCAATGATGGGCACATCTAACACCAAGAAGCATGATGAAGTAAAATTAAGCAAATTAGCTATTATTCTAGAAAATTAACGCACGGAGCTCCCTGTAGAGTTGTTGTTTATGGTCTTCTCCCTTATATTTTTATATATACATACATACCTGCCTGCTGGACAATTTTGCAGAAACTTGCGCTGACATACACACTATGAAGAAGCTACGACGACCACCGTTAAACGCTCGCAGTGAGGTAGCCAGAGAATGCTTTTGTCAGTGGCGATTTCCTTACTCTGCCTGTCTTCTATAAGTCGCTAATTATTTGTGAGGTCACTCGCATAAATGAGGGTCATTAAAGTAGTGGTAGTCCTCTACTATGTTCATGTCGCAGCGAAGACAAAATCGCAATATCTGAAGAGCACTCTATCAGAAAACGGGCCTGGCTGCCCTTGGTCGATCAACGGCGCGCAGGCCAATGACCTGCCCCTAACCCGTTCTTTCAACGTAGAAGACGACGCACCTCCTGCAGCCCTGCAGATTCACAGACGCCACCGTTACAGCCAACTTTTTCTTCTTCTAGCAGTGCGCAGCCACACACAGCCACACATACGCTCTCATAAAAGAGCCCCTTGCCTCAATTATCAGCACCGAGTGTGTGTATCACGGCACTTTGCTAAATACTTTGAATACACCAGTATGTATATATATATATATATATATATATATATATAGAGATATATATATATATACATACATAAGAAGTGTGTGCGTCCGAAGTGTATAGCAAAAGAGTGCTTTACTTTATTCGGCACTGTAGATCTCAATGAATGCGCTATCTGTGGGCCAAATTTTGCTCATATTAATAGCAATAATTACACTAATATTAATTAATATTATGGGTATCTGAATAGAGCGTGTACCTCATCGAGTATTAGAATACGTGTTCGATTACCTTGTTAGGATTTCTTCCTTGTTGTCTGCTCTCAAGTGTTTTTTTTCGCCTCGTGCACAGACGCCGCACGCTACCGCGCACAAGCAGTATATAGATAGATAGATAGATGAACTCAATGCCGCTGTGCGCACATACATTGTTCATTGGCAGTCGCAGTAGTAACAGTCTTAGTAGAGGCCGCATTGGAACGGTAATATTATCGGAGACTTTAAGTTTGCGGTGCCCTCCTTGATCGGTCGGTCGGCCACTCGCTCATTCTCAGCTAGCACGGTTCCTTAAAGATTGCCACAAACGGCGCCACATTATCGCCGACCCTAAAAACGATGGCAGTGCAATGATGCGAGAACTCGCTCTGCACTTGTTGCCTAGCCTACTTACTGTTACTCGAATTTCACTGATCTCCTGATCATTTATTGAAAATATGATTGTGTGTGTGTGTGTGTGTGTGCATGATTTCTTTGACCCTTTGCTTCCAACGCGTAGAAACTCGCAGTCAACCAACGCAGTCAGTCAGATGCGGCTGAGCCAAACAGTTTTGATCGAACTGCCTAAACTACCAAACGCGTTATTGTATCACCACCACCACTGCCACAATCGACGCGTGTGCGCTAAGATCAACGCAGATGCGTTAGGCAAAGACTCATTCATACGTAGGACGAATATGTTCGGGCGTTTACGAGAGAGCCAACGAGATGCGGCTGCTGCTGTTGCTGCTGATCATGAAAGTGGCGACAGACGAATCTAGGTGAGGACAATAACGCCAACGAATCTCGTGGTCGCCGCAACTTCTAACGCTGCGGCTGCTGTGCCGCACTTGATGTGTATTTATTCATTCCTAGTGGGTTGCCTATGACTGAGGTCGACGCTGACTGAAGCATCCCTGCCTGCGCTAAACGTGGCGTCAATTTAAGACTTTAGTAAGGCATAACAGAGTGGTTCGCCGATCGTCCATGAATCTGCGCGTTGAATATGCCGTGTGTCACCGCCCCATGCCACGAAGGGGTATCCCATCCCTTCCTCAGTATCAGACACTATTCGTTCGTATTCTTCGAAGTGACAACTGACATTCACCACCGGACGCTTCGCTCACATCAACGTCTAAGAGGCCCGCCGACTCTCAATAACAATCATCTCAATAATAACAATAATGCCTATGCTGTACTGCCGGAACAGTAACGAGCAAATCAGTTAGTGCATTTAGCACTATATATAGCACACCACAATGGAGAAAATGAAGCGATCGCATAGGTTGATCATCGTGAAGCTGTACAGCTTGAACTCAATTGGTTTTAACCCGTCGGCGTTAACATTGTACCCTATTCGCCCCCCTGCATCTGCTGGTCCGCCTTCTACAGTTAATGGTGTTGTCGTTGTTGCCGAAGTCGACATCGTCATCATTGTGACAGCTATGACTAAATCTGCTGTAGTTCGTTACGAAGCTGTTTTGGCCAGGCCTATTGCTACGCAACTTCCTATACCAACATGAATGAGCAATACACTTGTTTCTTTTGCTACTGCGTAAATGTTTTAGCTTTGAGCTGTCGTTTGAAATAGTGTATGTTGTAAAGTTTAATTAAGCTCATACTTACTTTTCTTTCAGAGGCTATAGAAAGTCATTCACGTTTCCTAACCGATTTGCTGGCATCGTATGATGCTCCTAGTTGACACAGCAGGTAGAGCCATCGAGTGGCACGCGTCTCCACAAACGTCAACACGACACGCTTTTTAATGTATGCTCATTTATTCAATAAAAATCGTTTGGATCTGCTCATTTGGTCGTTGCTAGTCGTTGTTGTGGTTGTTGTTAGCAATGAAGGCAGGCATCGGCAATACTTCAACTGCGCGATGTCATACGGCTGTGCTCGAGAATCTATCATGCTGGTTTGACTTGTTCCGGTGCTAAGAAGCAAGAGCGCCGTCCGGGACATACGAAAATAAATTAGACATACGACAAAAAACCAGAGAAGGTATGGGGTTTGAGGCTCAGAAGTGAGACGTAGAGAAAGGAGAAAGGATAGAGAGAACGGCAAGGGGTAGCCGACTATGCGATGTTAGCTACATCACTTACTCAGTCACTCACCCACTCACTGATTCATTCATGCATTCATTCAGCAAGAAAGAGTCAGTCAGCCATTAAGTCGACCCAGTGTCGCCCAAGAAAGAGGCGCCATTCACCCAACTCCTACCTGCCTGGCTGGTTGGTTGGTGTCCCCACACGAGCAACCACCTCAGACGTTGAAGCGGAACGCTATTTGTCGGAACGGAAGGGCGCGTGGGGCAATGTTATTTATACACACACACACATATATATATATATATATATATATATATTGTTTTGAGTCACATCCTTGTTTTCGTACCGCCGCTCTTAAGAACGGCAACAACAACAACAGCAACAATCAAAAGCTATCGCCAATATAAGCGTAGGTGGCGGTACGATTTCCCACATTCAACGTACAATACGCCATAGTTTTCAAATCTACAGCTGATACTGTTGTGGCTCTGATGGCGGCCGTTGCCTGTTCCTCTCTACCAGTTCTCAGCTTGGCATAGCGCTCTTTTTGACTGGTTTAATTTTGGCCTGAGTAAGGAGCGCGAATAGTCCGTGATAGGTAGCCTGTAGAACCTATGATCAAGAGAGGTGAGAGGTTCGAAGACTCCCACTTTCTCGTTTTCACTGAGAGAGCGTACATTTTGATCACTCTAATCACTGAATAAACAGGATCTTAGTGGCGCTGTCGCTGCGTCGTAATCAGCGAAGCGGTCAAACAACAAAACGTTACGCATGCGTTAGACAACCAGCGACTGAGCGCTCTAAGTTTTTGTTCAGTTCATCAGTCACCACTCACGTTTGATCAAGTCGGACTTCAAAATGACTGAACAATAGTATGGTAATTGTTATATAACAGATCTCTCCTTTAGTGGTTGGTAGGCGAGGATCTTAAAATGTTGATCTACTAATATGTATTACACCTCTAATAGACTAATAATAATTCAAAAAACAAATTCTACAGTGAATACTTTGACTAGTTTATGTGTTTTTCTTAAGATAATACAGTTTCCTAGTCTGTAGATATTTTGTGTTAATATGCATGTATCGCAAAGCAGACGTATTTCCGATGAGGGATGCGGTAAAAAGTCGAATTACGTTCACCCAGCTCTTCCCTCTGCTGGCCTGCGACTTCGGCTCCGCCTTAGACAAAAACGGTTCGCCTCTGACCATACGAATACGATTCATACACGGTTCCTTTTACGTTTGAGTTATTGTTAGAACGCCATCATTCTGCGTTTACATAACCTCCGCCGATCATAAATATAAAAGCAAGAGCTGCTACCCTACCGTTTTCCATGTTGTTTTTGGCCGTTATTATTCAGCCGTTCAGCTGCTGCTACTGTCGTGGTTATTGTTGCTGTTGCTATAGTCGTTCTTGTTTTTCGGTATTACTGCTCTTTTGCTCGGTGCTGTGATTGGTGTGGTTTTATTGTCGTGGTGATGGTTGTTGCTGTTGTACTTGTTGCCGTTGCTGCTAGCAACAATGATAACGATGCTGACTGACTGAGTAATACTGATGGCTCGAAGATGGGTAAGGTATTGCGTTTCGTAGCATGAGTGCGATTTGTTGCTCACATTTTAGAGCTCTATCATCTTTTCTTCATAACGTTGCAACTGCTAGAAAACGCTTAGGGCATTCTTGTTTTGGCTGTATGCTGACGGCGTCCGCTGCTACCCAGCGACAGCACGAAGACGCCGCCTAGGCAACGTCTTCAGCGAATCAGAGAATCATGCAACAGCCGAGGAGAAAAATCTATCAAGCTATCTAAAACATAGAGGCGATCTTCGACCTCACTTGTTGGCTGTTGCTCGACATGGCTCCGGTCAATTTGTTTCCAAATTGTTGTCCACACCCGCCCATTAATGTTCCCTAAAAGTAACATTCTATCGAGTACTTGACGTTCTTGAGCAAGCAATGTCCTGTCAAACCGGCATTGTTGGTGTTCTGTGTTAATAGCACAGACGGAGCGACAGATTGCTATTTGATTCCGCATGCCTGCCGTTCATACTTATACAAAAATGGCTCAAGACTTTACGGTCCTATGTTGTTGTGTTACTAACTATTATATATATATATATATATATATATATATATATATATACAACACGTATTTAATATTCTTCTAAGCAAAGCGGAGACGTACTTAAATGGCAGCGCTCGAGTACACGACCCGTCTAGTAATAATTGAGACTTGCAGCCTCATCCTATGGTAAAAAACGAGCCCCCTGGTCGTTACGAAAATGCTGGAAGGAGGGCGAATAAATAAGGGCTCAAAATACACATTCTACCTGTTACCATTTTCCCACTGATTGCGAAAAAGAAAGCGGGTGACATGGATCACCAATGACCCGGATTAGTTGAGAAACGTATCGGCGGCAATACGAGTCTGAGCAGGGCAACTGCCAGTGTCACTGCTAACTTCAGCCACCAACGACGGTTTACACAGCACAACAGCGACAAAAGTCGGAACTCTATTAGGAGTGCGAGAATTACAACGGGAACCGTTGAAACAATATTCCGCCATAGACTGTCTGCTATGGGGCGTCTGCATGTCCCCGTTTTGTCGTTTCTCACGATGAACGCAGCAGTCTTGGGGGTTCGGCCCCGCACTGCGGACCTGCGTCCCGAGCCACGTGGGGAAGTACTATATCTGTTCGCGCAGTTACAGCGAACAAAACCGAAACATTGCGCTATAGAAATTGAGAGGGTGGACGTCAGGGGGCGATCTAATCTGTGGTCTCCGGGAATGAGCACTGTCTAGCAACCCGTGGGGAAACGCAAGCATTTGGAACAAGAGAACAACTAGGCGACCATTAGGAGAAACTTCGAATAAGCAGAGAAAAGCAAAAGTATTTCGTTCGTTATCGTCGACTGTGTAGGTGTCGATGCTGCTTGCCGACGGCGTCATTGAGGTGAAACATTTCCGAGCGCGGCCGTTCCTGTGAACGGCCGACTTGGGTCGGCTACACAGATACACCCAGCTACCGTATTTACAAATTTGCTGCCCTAGAGGGAGACTCTTGTAGTAGCTGTGCTAAATGTACCCCACACGATACGAATTAGTGCAACCGGGCACTGTTGTACGAGCGGCGGTTTAACCAACGAACGTCAAATTATTGTTTCCTTATGCAGATACAGCAGTTCGCAATTAGCAAGACAGAGCACTGGCAGTGAACAAGTACATGCCACTACACGTATGTTTGACATAGAAGTAGACGCGCCGAAATATAAGGAACTATAAGGCAGTGGACTTCCTAAGCGGAGCTAAGAAATTCTTTCGAGAACGATGGGCTACGACTAACGACAGGTAGTTCAACTGCCTGATGAGCTTTCTGACGACGCCAAATTCCTTGAAGTATCGCCGTTAACACGGGCGATACCAACAAATATCACATCACAAGCCATGGGGGGAGGGGGGGTTCATAGACCGCGAGTAGGGTCAGGCACGTTACACTGCCATCGGTTTACTACTGGAAGAATGTGCAAATGCCGTAGAATGGCTAGGAAATGATGCTTATGCCATCTTGTTCGAATGCGTCCTTGACGGTCGTGGGGTCCGCATCTCGATCGGTCGTCATCAGCACCATCACTGCCAACATCATCAGTATCATCATCTCCTCTCGGATCATTATCCTCATCATCATCATCATCATCATTATCATCATTGTTGTCGCCGCCGCCAGCATCATCATCATCGCCACCACCAGCGCGCTGTGTCGTCAATTTTGTCGTCGCCACGTTTGTTGTCCCTATCCCAGCGCGACTCGATCCGGCCGCTTCCAATACGCGAGCTGAGCAGAGCAGAGTTGTTGCTGTCCAACAACAAAAGCTGGGTTGTTGCCATTGCTACTCTGTCTACCGGCGGATCTGCTGCTGCTGCTCCTGCTGCCGCTGCTACTCAACCTTTGGCCGACGAACGACTTGGCTTGGTTGGCTATGCTGTCTTTGCCTCTGCCGCTGTTGCTGATGTTGGTGCTGCAGCAGCATCAGCAGCAGCAGGGCATCAGGACAGACGACAGCGGAGGAGTTCGGCAGGGCACCTCCGGGCCTCCGAGCCATGTGAGAGTCATTTGCCGTTTCACTTTTCGCTGTTCTGCTGCTGCTGCTGGTGGTGTGGCGACACCAACCATCAGACGCGGCCGCAGCCAGTCGCCGTGTCGTCAGGGGAGAATTGACTCTACAAGACGATCATCTTTCGTCGTGGCTCCATCGCGTTGCAGCCCCTACCCCCCCCCCCCCCCGCATCCTTCGTTCTATCTCAAACCCTTCTCACTCTCTCATTGCTGACTTGCTCGATTTTCTTGTCCCCTCTTACGTTTTTTCTTTATTTTCCTTCAATTTGCTTCGTGGTTCTTCGCTTGTCATCATCGTTCGTTTGCCTCGTCAGTCCGGTCGCTTCATAATATATATATATATATATATAAATATATATATATATGCATGCATATACATATCACTACGTAAACGCCCTCCCGCCCTCAACCCAGCAACGAATTGATGATGTTGTCGTTGCTGCTAGCGACGTTATAGTGGTTGTGACGGCTGCTGCCGCTGCCGCCATAGTCTCTGACATAGTCTCTCTTTGCAATATTATTATTATTATTATTATTGGCAGATTTCCATCCGTCGGGTGCACTACAGTTTGTTTGCCCTTCAGACGGGGAGATGCGGGGGAGTAGATGAGGCTAGGCGGGCGGCGTGACACGGTGCGGCGTTTTGCGGTTCGCTCGACCTATGCCCCAACTAAAGCTGGCCGAACCAAGCAACCACTCGGCGCGAACACTTCATCAACTCTGAAGGACTGTTGCCCTGTACCCCAACGTCCAAAGCCACCTGGTGGCGGCCAAGCGCGAGGAAACTGAATACAACGTTTGTCAGCAGCAACAGAGTCATTATACATTTATTTAGATAGACACGTTTGCTGGTTACATATGCATGTATGCCATGTTATATGTGCAATGTCATGTTTGCATAAACTATCTGCACCTCGAGAGTTAAGAGCGTAGTAAGTAAAACGAAGCTTGCTTGCTTGTCTGCTTGCTTAGGCTTGTTAGGTAGACCGACCCTGTTCAGGATCTTGTAAATGAAACCACTCGGCTGTTCGCGTCACGGGGGCGCGCAGAACAGCGAAAACACAATAGCTGATGTTTGGGTAAACGACGATTTGAAATAAGTCACTATTGTCATAATGACGATCGTGCACATCGCCATAGTGCCTTCTGCAACAATAGCCATAGTATCTTCTGCAGTGTCGACGTCAACGATCAGCAACGGTGGTCGTGATGCGAGTTGAGGGAGGTGCGTGCAGGCAGCCAGTTACTGTGTGTACAACCACTGTAGGTGAAGTGTCAGGCTAACAGAGACTAGCTTCGCGACGAGTCTGCCGTTAATCTAAGCCGGTTTCATAGTGAGCAAGTGGGCAGACAGGTAGGCAGGCCGACAAGAGCGAGAACAGGTGGGCGAGTGTGCTGTTTGTAGTTGATAGTTGGCGAAGTAGCTCTAGCACAGACTTTAGCGCTGTCTAAGTAGAAGGAGCACTGTCGGTTGCAACAGTGTTAACGATAGACGATGCGCCATTTGCTGTAACTGTTTCTACTCCCCCTCCCCTTCGTCTCCCGCCCCCCCTTCCGCCCCTAGTCGGTAAGTGAATGAGCGAACGCCTGACCGACAGACCGCGTTTAGACTCACGTCAAGTTATCGACAACACTGATCGCAATGAATTGGTGATAGTTGAGTTGTTTCCATCCAGGTATGCCTCCGCAGTCAGAACGTCTTCTAACCCACTTATGCGCACACAGTAATAGGCGCCTTCATTTACTGTCGTGACAGATGATGATGACAACGACGACGACGCGAACAACAACAACACATTTGTAGGCTCATAGGACGCTCGCAAATACAAGGCTCTGTCGTCAGTTTACATGATGAGTCGTCATGTGTGCGTTGGCTGGAGCGCAGCAGCAGCAGTAAGGATAACAGCAGCAAATGTCTCCCACGGAGAGCGAGAAAGGTGGGGCGGCTGTTAGGGCGATAGAGAGAGACAGTGGAAGAGATAAGCAATCCTGTAGACGAAACGAATGACGGCTTTAGGGTTCACCGGTTCGCCGCGGGGGGCTTGTTTGTTTAGAAGCGTCGGCAGCACATACATACAAACAAACGGCACACACACAAACGCGACGACGTCTAAATAACAACCAGTGGCATGCCGCCTCCTTGTGTATGACGTGCTTCTGGGCACTTAAAGGCACCTCCGGCTGTAGCTGAAGTACACCGCATTAACGACAGAGCAGAGGAAGCGTTCGCGTCAACACCTTGCTAAGACGGACCGTCGAAGGAAGGCGGGGGGCGGGAGGTGGGGGTGAGGAGGGTTCAGGTAGGGATCGAAGTTGACTGGTAATCTTTATAGGTCTACTCTTCTTCCTCTCTGTCATTCTGTTCTCTGTCACTATGCACACAATAAACGCCTAAAACGAGTCGGTTTTTTTTTATCGTGCCGAACCAGTGGATTGAGCTGGGAACTCCGACACCATCATCCTGACCGATCAGTCGATTCGATCGAATAACTAACTGCGCATAACTACGACGAGTAGTTCGGAAAGTCGGTGGATGTCTGTGTCGGCGGTGTTAAGAAGTGCTAATTCACGAAGAGGTCAAAGGACAGCATACCAAATCAATCGCTAATATGAATTCGGATTGGCTGTTAAGTACAATCTACCACCCAGCTACCAAACGCCGTTCAAACGATTGTACAATTGTCGGCAAGCTTCAATACCGTCTGAGCAAAGTAGAGGAAAAGGAGAAGAGACGGAAGGAAGGAAAATAATGTAGAATCCACCTAAAGGCAACCATGACAGCAACCATGACAGCGAACTCAAGTGGCTGCTGAAGTGACTCTTGTGGTTCAATCCGGCTAGACCGGTAGCTGGCCGTTCACAGGTAGAAGTCGGTGGAGAAAGAAGCGAAAGAAAAGAGAGATAACAAAACAGATAGTGAGGAAGGGGAATATCTAACTCCGTCTTAGCTCACTGGTGTCCCTGAGAGGACCACACAGCCACACGACGTAGTACGACTGGCACAATGAACGCACGAGCACAAAGGTGGTGGAGAAGATATTTGTCAACTGTTCGTAACCGCACCTTCTGCTGTTTCGTAACGAGGAGCTGTCAGAATGTCGTAGAAGAGTTGTACCGCTTTGTTGGTTAGATATCGAGACGACGACGACGGGAAATCCCGTGTCGTTCGGGTTTCCTCCTTCCCCTCCTTCCTCTACGTTCCTAGCCATGTAGTAGGCCTCTCTGGTAGTAGCGGCCGATGTCGATAGTCTGACGACATCGGAACCTTGCAGACTTAACAGACAGGAAGGAAGACGCTTGAGCAGAGCCGTGGATCCACGTTCTGGTCGTACACGTCGTTGTTTAGGTAGTAGTTGTGTCATAGCGGTCGCGCGTTGTTGTGCTTCTGCTTCTGCAGTGCGGATGGGTAATGTCGAAAGGCCTCCGTTCTCCGTTTGGTCTAGGGGCTGTAAAGGCTCACCGATGAAGAGACACCAACAGACAGACAGACTGTTGTGGTCAACTAGCTGCTGCTGCTGTTATTACTAGCAGGTTCAACGTTCGTAGAGCAGCAGGTAAGGAACGACGACAACAACAACAACAATGAACCGATCGACAAACAGCCAGACAGTCCAACCGCCAGTTACCCAATGGCTCAGGATCCGTTTCGACTCCGACCCGCTCCTTCGTTTTAGTCCGTCGTAGAAAGGAAGCGGGAAATGTGCTCGTCTGAGTGGCGACGATGTCTGACGCCGCCGCCGCTGCCGCCGAGAAGAACGGCGACAACGTTGACGTCGGCTCGGCTTCCAGCATGGCCACTTAGTTGTTTGTCGTATCAGAGACGTCTCATAGCATGATGCGGCGCCAAAGCAAGTAGCACTGGTTAACCGTGGTTAGACTATGGCTACCTGTTTGTTTGCGGTGCCCCGTTTCATCTCACTCATCATGCAAGTGCTAACTCTCACTCTCTCTCTCTCTCTCAGCCGCGTCATTTGTTCATCACTTGCTGCTGCTGCTGTTGCTTTTAACACGCGAGAAGAAGAAGAACGTGGCACAGCAATGGCAACGACGAAGACGTCGACGGGTCATAAGGAGAAGAACGAGGCAGGGACAAACCTAGTCGCCGGCCGCAGACATCACACAACGCAGGTCCTCCGTCACAACAACAGGACATTAACAACAACAACAACAACAGCGACAACTGGAGCCATCTCCAAATGAATAGACCTCTTTAAATGAATGACACTCGGGTCAACTAGCTCTCCTGCTATTCGCTTTACGCGTCAAACTCCTTGCATGACGGCATATAATCAAGTAAAGACTTTAGACATTTATCTACCACAAAATAATTACGTATGTTATATATATATATATATATATATGTATATATATATATATATATATATATATATATATATATATATATATGTGTATATATATATGTATATATATATATATATATATAATTTTTTTGCGCAACATGTATAATCACGAGTCCAATTATGTTTATCTAAAGTTCATACTATAGTCTTATAATATTATTTATGTTGCCGTGTTCTTCGTATAAGTATTTGAATTCTATTTCAGTTCAATCTCCCCAAAAAATTCGCAAGATATTCTGGCCACATTGTCGCATCTTAATCGCACCACATTAAATGATTGTCAACGCGCTGCTCTTGCCCTCCGTTTACACGGTTCAAAGAAGAACATTTCTGGCTGCACTTTTCAGTCGAGCAAGTTGCTCCACCAGTAAACTGCTTCTTTCGTATTCGGGATGATATGGGCTCGACGAATACACCGGTAAGGTATCGGTTTGATTGTCAAAATTTAACTACAAAAATCTAAACTGTTGTCTATGAGATATAGATTATAAGTCTACGCAACCTGTGTCTGACATGAATGTGCTTTATGTTGAAATCTTATACTGCACTTCTAGAATAAGCAAGTTTCAACGTATAAGTCAGCTAATAGTCTGATTTTTAAGCACTGCTTAAACACACTCAAGTGTTTACTTGGTAAGGCCAATTTAAACAGTCCCTTTTAGCGCTGAGAATTTCTCAGAGGTTTAGCAATGAGTACTCGTTGACGTACGGCATATGGCACAATCCTGCTTACATAACAGAGTCATACTCATGCAATGTTAAGATTATAGAGATTAAATTTGTCCATGATACCTAACAATAGAGCAGGAAAAGAGTAAGCTGTTTTGGCAAGATCAATCGCTGACATTTATGCAATATGCCTCATACGCAAGTTTTGCGACGAGGAATACGTGCACTGAACAGCAATGCTCAATGAGATGCATTTCTACAACGAGGCACTCACCTGCCAGACTCTGTCCAATCAGAGCGCTGAGAAGAAAAATGATTCCCGCCGACCAGCTGCGGGTGGTGTCTGTATGGCGAGCCATGATCTTGATAGTAGCTAGAAGTGCACTATCCAGGGGACAGAAGATAAATGCCAATGCTATATGGGACGAAGACACGGTCGACGAGGTGCGAACGGACAGGTCCAGGTAGATTCCGGAAGAAAGAATAGCAAAGTCAACAGCAGCAGCAGATGCAGAAGTATCAGGTGGAGCACCGACGACCGAAGCACGCACGCAGAGCACTCAGCAGCACATTGCAGTGGCAGGCCGGAGAGCGGTCAGTCCACGGCTGGCGACAGAACAACTTCTGGCCACAGAAGACCCGGGCGCCGGCATATGGTTCAGGGAAAGGGCATACATTCTTTCCCTCGCTATTCTCCTTCTCCGAGTCAGAAGCCCGGAGGACAGAAGATGGGAGACGCGAGACAGAAGACACATGTCAGAAAATCCAAAGAACTCTAATACAGGCCGCCGCCGTCGCTGCTGCTCCTGCCGCCGCC
This sequence comes from Dermanyssus gallinae, assembly GCA_003439945.1. Classification (NCBI taxonomy): domain Eukaryota; kingdom Metazoa; phylum Arthropoda; class Arachnida; order Mesostigmata; family Dermanyssidae; genus Dermanyssus; species Dermanyssus gallinae. The sequence goes on along the minus strand of QVRM01004188.1, from coordinate 2,191,802 downwards.
ACAGCTGCCGCCGCCGGACGGCGAAGACGTTGTTTCGCTCAAGCAACGGTTCCCCTCCCTTTTCCGTCGAAGAAGCGGCACCGCCAGCTCCGAACGCAGTCAGAGCTCTCGACTCTTGCCGCAGGCACAGACACACAGACGCCAGCCAACGCACACATACATACATCTATCCATCCATACAGATGCAGCGGACGCAACAGCAGCCGACGGCTGTCGTCGAAAACGCGCGCCGTAACGTCAAGTTAGAGCTTGTCGCTAACGGGATATATCGGACAGTTCCCCGCACGGCGGAGGATAGTATAAATATGCGTATAATATTACCGTCTTAATGTCTAGGCGTCAGTGAGTGGTCGACACCATGCATAAACTATTATATAAAGCACAGTAATCGCTGTTACACTGTGATTAGAATTTTACACAACAATATGAGCTTGCATGACCGTCCGGTATGTGCGCGCCTTAAGACACTGTTTCGCTTCATTCGTATACAAATAGTATAGGTAATTTCCAGCGGCAGTATCATCAGTCAGACGCTCTTAAGATACATTCGCAAAAATTAAATAACAGAAAATTACACCACCCCAGTTTTGCAAGTTGGGGGATTATTAGGTTTTTCAATAAGTTTGAGAGTCCCTCATTACCACAACAGATGCATTCTTCTGTTTCCTGTAACAGGGTGCAGGTAATATTTTTGGAATACGCTCCGTAACTATAAGTGACGGCGTGGTCTAGGGGATTAGTGCGCTAGTCATGGATGTCATCTACCGGGGTGTCGTCGGTTCGATTCCTGTAGTTGATCGAATTTCTTTAAGCGATGCTCATTGAGAATGGATGATAAACCATACCGCTGAGAGTCAGCGGTCATGCGGCCACAAGGACTGTTGGGGAACAGACCCTAGATATCTTCCCATGCCCGGTTCTCGGTGCATTGAAGATATACCTCACGGTGAGTTCCAAGCCCGTAGGGGACGGAAGATGGTCTAGAGCCTAACTATAAACGTTACACGCATCTCATTTTTTCCTATATATCTTTAGCATATAATTTGTTTGTCAATCCAAAATTTACTCCAGACAAAATTTACGACCTACATTGCAGTGCAAAGTCGCTTTATGGCTGACTTAACTCACCAGTTACACGACAGTCCAGGCTTGCGGCCGCACAAGTAGATGCCCTGTGGTCAAATAGGTCTAACCGTTATATTGGTCTAACCACGCAGATAATAACCACATAGCATACAGACACTATGATACTTCCTGTAAGATGGTCGATCTTATTGGAGACGTGCTGTATGTGGTGGTAATAATCAGCCCTACATGTTCCAAGTGTTGACTGGTAGAAAACTACTAAACGTCATCACTTTATTTTTTAGCCTCGTCTTTTTTAACCGTCTGGTAATATTAACTGACAATACAAATCAGTGTCGGTTTATACAAAGTAAGTAGCAAAGTAAGGTTTATAATACAACAATTCCAGGTGATGACTTCTTCCAAGGCCGCCTCCGGTCACGACCTTGTTTAAATCCCTGCAGTCCACTAAGGAAGCCGAAGTCAGTTTGAACCACCCCTTATTTACGCGATTAATTATTAATGACATTGGAAAGTGCACCGCCTTAAATAGCATCGAGGCGCTTTGCGGCCCTTTTTAATACCCGCAAGATCCTTAAAATCCTGCAAGATTCACAAGACACCAAACAGGTACATCTAGGGTGGATTGCCGTGTTGATCTGCTGGCGGTGTCAACGAGTGGGGACAATCAGCCATTCCGTGCACCTATAAGTTAGAACAGTACTACTGCACAGATGCGCGAAACTAGGGCACCTCTTCAAATATTGCCCAACCACACCTGCTTGCTTGAATTTAGGCGTTGAGGGGCACGCGGCTGACGGATGTGCATGCCCCAACTATAGTTTGCAAATAAAAGATGCAAAATTCATAACTGTGCACTCCTCGAGCTCCAGCGAGCGCTTAGAGTATATCTTATACATGTATATTTAAATAGTCAGACTACACAGAATGTTGCTAGCCAGGTATAATAATAATGCTGAACAATTTAAAGAATGCTAGTGAAGTTTCGGGTATGCAAGCGCTTCTTTTTACATGGAGATTGTCTTGTAGACATTATGAAGACATTAAAAGTGTTAATTTGTGATTTGTATAAATGCAGGCATAATGGGATGTTTAGCTGTGTCATTACAATTGCTTATGTTACGTGTATCAGAAACTAGCCATTGAATCACCGCATATTAAACGGCGCCACAGATAGGGTTTGGTGATTCCGAAGGTGTACACACTGCTATTGGAAGCAAACTGGAACCTTTCCGATGAGTGACATGACAGTATACAGCTGGACCACCCCAAACACGCCCTAAGTGCGATACATGGGAAATTCCACCAGGAAGCTATAACGGAGACGTATATGTTCGACTCTTGTCAAGTTGGTTTGCCGAAAATAGTTTGTGCCCTAGATACGAATAAGCGCAAACCGGGATGCACATTCTAGCGGCAGGATAGCCACATACAGCAGGTGTTTCAGGCTGCATAGAGCTGCGGGTTATGCAGGTCGTCCAAGCGCGGTTGCTTTCAGGAGATGTCGTGTTGTTGTTATTATTATTATTATTATTACTAATATTATTAATAATATTTTTATTAAACTTTCATTCATGGGCGGCACCAATACTGGCTTGTCTGGCTTGACGACGCTGGTGACGATGTGCCACGTATTCATATATAGCATGAATATGATCGTCGATCCAGTGTTCCGTGGCGTTTCGGAGATAAGCGTGCCCATCCATGTCACAACGTTGGATGGACAGGCGGCAAAGACGACGCGCGAGTCATCGCGATTGACACCTCGCCGACGGGGCACGACGACAACGACGACAACGACGACGATGTGATGGCGGCTTGATGCATACATACATACATCGCGCTCTAACTAACCAGATATATTACTGAACATCTTGGTGTGTTTGTTGTTGTTGGTGGCTGAACATGTTGGTGGTGGTGGTGTTGGTGTTCTCGTCGATTAATTTGCTCTGCGAAGGAAGAGCGTGTCGGCCATATTTAATGAAAAACGGCACGTGCACGATTGTCGAAAGTCGAATCGACGAAGTCTTCAATGGCTGAAGGCGGACATTTATCGAGACGGAGATGCCGGACTAATCTACCGAGAAGAGACGTCAATGCCAGCCAGCAACCTGGCTATGGCCCGCCCGACGCCTTCCGGGATGGTGTTCGGCCAAACGTGCGTGCCGTCGTCGGTCAAGTCGATCATTATCATCATTAACAAGTACGAATGACAACATTCGCTACTATGCGATGAGAGAGAACGGTGCGATGCCGGCAACCGGCTCACCTCACCTCCATCACCGGCCGTTGCATCAATTAGCTGCAATGTAACAGTACACTTCTGACAGTTAACAGTTAAGTAACTTAACTATCAAGGTAAACAAAATGGTGGGGAAGCGCATAATTCTGCTTCATAAGCGCATCTATTAGTTGGAGATCTTCGCAATAGTACTGTGCTGCTTGGCTACAAAATTAATGCTGGCAATAGGAATGTCATCACGTTCAGCGATCAGAAAGTTGCACGCAGAGCAAAACAACAAGAGCAACAACCTTATCAAAAACAGCAACAACAACAGCAAAGCAAGAACGTGCCTTTGCGCACTCCAGACTCCCCGCTAGGAATTGAAGTCATTAAAATAACGTGGATCTCGAGTCTGCATTCTCTACGATTTTAAGGCCGTTCATTCCAAAGCGGCTAAACGAGAGAATGAATGAATAGTCATGGTCACAAAGACAACGGGCCGATGCTTCATTGCAGCCGTTTCGTCGTCAGTCAATCAGTTTTAGCGGGCCATAGACATGAAAACGCCGGCCGTCATCCGTGCGTCCCGACTAGGAACAAGCACGTCTATTGCACTGACAACAATTCATATTGTATACCGTCCGCATCTCCCGCGTGACTTTGTTTCGTTAAAGTAAGCTGCCCGAAATTTCGTATATGGATTTGGCAGCTATTTGGCAGTTCAAACTGCACTCGTTGACGTTTACTCGTTTCCGAATATGTTTTCCGATTCCAACAACAACGACAAGTAAGGCATGTGCACAATATTGTGCGCGTAGCGATCGATCAAAGCTCTTTTAATGCTACTATAAAAGCGTCAAAATCCCGAATTATCACACGTTTCTCGAGAACCCATAGTCCGGTAGATGTCAGCAGAGAGAATGAGAAGATCTAGCTGTTAATGCATTGTCGATGAAATATTAGTACAATAAAAGCTGCCATTATAAACATCAATCTGCATAGAATTTGCTTACGAACATATCAGACAAAGTATGAGTAAGCCCTTCACTACGATTCTTGCGTTCCCTAAGAAGAACCCGGAGTGGAGCTCGGCCGTGATAAGAGACCCCGCCTATAAGCATGCCGACCACTTCGTTGTCAAGCTACGTTTTCAGCCATGTATGTTATGGTGATGGCAATCACCATTTCCCTGTAATTGCGATGCACGGCAATACACTCCGAGCTTTTGGGCGGTCAGTTTGGCTGTGTCCGCCATTTGGCTTCGTAACTGTTGGAATAGCTTCTCCCGTTCGATCTACACAAGTTGAGGTGGTGCTTAGTTTGGCAATTCTGCTCTGACTGTCGCCTGTCGACCGACATTGTAATGATCCAACGGTCCAGAAAGCTGCAATAGTTGCTACCGTAACTAAAGTTTTATGTTACTTTGTACCTCTCATGCTTTCTTAGCTTAGCCTACTATGCTTTTGCAGTCAAACATTTTGGTACTATATACATATCGCAATCATGTTGAAAGATAAACATACGCAGGACTATCATTACGTTATTAAATCAGTAGATATATGATAGAATAGCGTAAAGAAGCTATAGTCAGAAATGTATTTTATAAACAAAAAAGCCGGGCCGATGGCTACTGTCTCTCACAAAATATTGATCTAATACGTTGCTCTGCTAATTGAATTTGAGCTAGCCTATGCTCGTCATTGATGTCTGCGCCGTGCAGTCAGACTGGTCTGGGAAATGTATTCTTACACGTGTATTGTGTATCGCAGCCCCTGTTAGCTGCCCAGGTAAGTGGTAGACGCTGAGCACCAATCAGACCAGCACGCAACCTGAAACGAGCTTGACGAAGCTCCGCTATACCGGTGGTCATTCTGATGAGGGGGCTGTTCCTAACTTCTAGCTAAACGCGATCGAGCAACTTTTCGCGATGTCCTCCTGTCGATACTTCGCCGCAATCGTATTAGCCTCGATATATATATAATACATGTTTATCTCTAACTTGGATCATCACTATTTGTCCACCGTGCGATTTTGTGACGACGACGGACAGCGCTATACGAGACCCGAATCGTTGCTGCGGTGATGAGCCGATAGTTGCGGTCAAGCAGTTTAGGTTATCGACTTTGTTGTTGTTGTTGTTGTTGCTGCTGCTGTTGTTGCTACTGCTGTTGTTGTTGTTGTTGCTGCTGTTGTAATTGTCGTCTGGTGTCATCGTTTTGTCGTCGCTGTAGTGGCAGCGGCTATCGTTGACTTACCCGTTATTGCTTGTTGAGACGACGTAAGAGGCGGACAACAGCTGCTGGCTACTCCTCGTGGGAGAACGGGAGCAATTTCTCCCGTTTCCCTGCCCCTGCCGCATTTTCTTGTTCCCCACCCATCTCATTTCGTTTGGCCGGGTCGTTTTTTTTCTGCATCGTCGAATGATTGTTAGCTGGCTAAGCGGTTTGTGTGTGTGTGTGATCGTTGGGTTTGGATGATCAGCCAAATAGCTCGGTAGGTCGCCCATGTTGTCGCAATCTGGATATGACGGAATAGCGGCGACGACACGAGGGCCGCGTCACTGACGTATGAACGCGCGCATTCGCGCAACGCTGGATCAACTGATCGAAGCTTACCTGTTGCTCGAAGCTACATGACTTATTTCTGTCGATGCGTTGTGCTCATTCCCCCGATCTGTCTGCACTTTTCCTGCGCACCCCGTTCCGTCCGAAGCCGTCATAAATAGCGGCAAACAGCATCAAGTTGATGTCTTGTAGTGTTTAGCAGACGGATACACACAAATACACGTATATTGACGGCTGGCTATTTCAACGTCCCGTCGACGTTGGAAGATGTAAACGACATGAATGCTGTACTATGGGCGAAAGAACAAGTAAATGCGCCATCGTATGGCCCACGATATTGTGCTTCCGTCCAAACATACGATAGATTTGAGCGTATGGCACAAAGTGCAAACATTGACATTTCTAAAAGAACGCATCCCAGAAATGGAGCATTCTTGATCGTTTAATGGGGCACATGTCATGTGTATGTGTGTGAAGTACATTAGAGGAATAGTTAGGCATTTGTACCAAACGTAGAATTTGACGAGTTGAACGAAACACTCTGAGTCATGACCACGGCTGCATCCAATAAAATAATGTTTAAATCCGTTTTTGAGTTATTACTGGTCAGCAGCCGCAGAAACAAACACGCGGGCGGATTGAAAAATGTTGATACATATTTATAAAAAATAAATATTTATTTAACTTTCCAAAGTGTTTTGTTTCCATTAAAAAAGCCCCCGCGCGCTGCAATTCACTTGTGCCATCTTCTTTCCCACTCGTCGAAACATTCTTTGAAAGTGCCACCGGAATCGAGTTGAGTTGCTTCTGTGATTTTTTCTTATCTTGTCTATAGTCTTGGCGCATTGTCTCTTTAAATGTTTCTTTTTATCCGTGGGAACGGGATGAGATCGCACGCGCTCAGATTCAGCGAATAGGGGGTTGCGGAAATATATAAATTGAACTTTTCATCAAATAATCTAAAATCAGTAACGATTTATGCGTCGGTGCGGTGTCGTGATGTAGAATCCAGAGATGTTTGCTCAGACTTCAGGCCTCTAGCGTCAGGCGTTCGCGCGCAATCTTCATGAAATTTTGCGGTAGTATTCCTTGTTGACCACAGAACCTGGTGGCAAGCATTCGTGGAAAATGATTCTTACATTTTCGGTCATTTCACGTTCGTAGTTAAATCGACGGTACTACGTATACCACGTTTCGGAACAGTGATTGATGCGCAGTTCCTAACATTTCCATTGTTTTAGAACAAATCTTTGGTTTTTAACACAGGACCTGATGCTAGTCTATGTTCGGCTTCTCAAAAATCGCCGAACCTCGCATTCTTCACTTGCTTGAGCCAAATTCAAATCATTAACGACATTTGGTCTGAGTTGTAGCTAATCAATGGCGCTTCTAGGCAACTGGAACCGGAAAACCTTGGTGGTTTCGGTCCGGTGGCAAAATGCAAAGCATTAGAGCTTTCTGATCTGCCCTCGTACAAATGCTGATCCTTGCCAGTGTGTTGCTCTTTCATGAGATTCTGTTTGCTTCTGACGCAGACAGCGATCATCAAACTTAATTTCTTCTTCGTTGCTCGTTAGGCTCGTGTCCCTAATTGGGAGGTAGTCTATCGCTTCTTCGTTTAATACTTCAACGTTAGCAATGACGGGGAGACTGAGTTCAGCTGTACTGTCCAGTCAACTAGTAACTCCTCTTACAAACATATACGTCTTTGCATTTGCGACGACTTCGTTTAGCCGTTAGTATGGCTTACAGAAAGACGTGTAGAAAGTAGTATACAGGGTGCAAAGCTGGCGACACTCCAAACACTCCTACTGTCGTTTATTTGGCAGGGACGAAAGATAGTGCCAACAACTAAAGCCACCCGCGTCTGTTGTTTAGCCAAAAGATGAAATATGTGCACACCTAAGCTATGCACACCTCTCTCTCTCTACTACCGCCACCAGACTGCATGACGGAACGGTACGGGCATTGACAACAATTGACGTGTTTGTTGATGAAACAAATCCATACGGCAGTTGGCTAGGTTACCTTATTACCTTTGTTGTACTCGGAGCATTGCTCTTTTGTATACGAATTGATTTGTTTTCTGGCCGTTCTGATACATGTATTTTACTCCTCTTCCTGCATGTATTAAAACCTATCGTGGTAAGTTGCAGTAGCCACATACGTAGCCAAAATATACACACACTTTTTAGGCATTAATCAACTTTACTTTTAGAACGCCTCAGCATGCAGTGTCAATCATCGCGGAGGTTGATTGGGGTAAATGTATGTATTGCCTCTGTATGTATTACATAGGTACGACACATTGCATGGTTTGCGAACGAAGGGAAAATATGAGGGCTAGTGCAGGAACACTAAAAGTGTTTCAAAGGACTCGCGTCATTTAATTCAAATAACATCTTAGCTAGTCCGCACACTGAGATAGAACTCAAGGTAATGTTCATGTTAGCTGCTAAATAACTATTGACTTCTTGTATTGACAACCGTGACGATAAGGCGCGTGTTACCCCTCCGGTGCAATTGAGTAGGGAAGACTCAACTTCGCTTCCTTTCGCTCTGTCACAAGTATGTATAACCTCACATGGTTCGGTCCTAGTCTGTTGCCCCAGAACACTTGTAGAACTCCTCATCATTTAGCTATTTTACTCCTTATTATTACAGCAGCTATATGAAGTTACGTTTACATCGTTGGTCACATCGACCATCAGCAATCGCGACAACAATAAACAATAATCATCACAACAAAAACAGCATTTTCAACAACAACAACAACAACAACGACAACAATCATACTAACAACAGAAACAACAACGACTACAACATTAGGAGTAACACTGACAACAACAACATCAACAACAACGGCAACAACAAAATCAACAACAGCAACAACAACAACGGCAACAACAACAGCAACAACAGCAGCAACAAACTCTGCTTGTTTGCGAACCTCGTCGTCCTTGTGGATACAGGAGATGCGACACTGGCGACATGTTGGTATCCCGTGAGCGTGCTGTTGCTATTGTTGTCGTCATTGTGTCCCAGTTTTGGTGATGGTTTGTTGATATGTAGTCACAATAGACCCATGACAACACGACGCCACCGCCGCCGACGACGATGTGCAGCAAATGCACGTGAGCTGATGTCAGGGCCAAGAATAAGATCGAACACAAGAAAGCTGAAAATCCAGGTAACTTAAGGCAGTGATTCAGCAAGTTAGAGCCAACTATTTCAAACTGGGATACTGACATGCGTGAAAAACGTTTTATTAAAAGTATTTTAGACTCCAGGTGGAATCGAACATTTAAACAAGAGTCATGGCGCTAAGTAAAAAGACCGGTAGCACGATTTCCAGTAATCAAAATGTTTCTATTGATAGATTATTAAATTCACTTTTCATATAAAATGAGCATAAGGTAGACTTTACGCGAATGTAAATAATGCTTAAGGCAGTAATAGATTGCGGCGGATTGAACGTAAACCACTTCCGGAACAGCAATATTTTAGCGTGGCAGCAGCGGATGGACTAAGGTATCCTGGAACTTTAGTCCGGTTCAAATCAAAACGCCTTACAGGCAGTATTTGACATGCCGGGCAGAATTCCGGGCATGCTGGCACCTGCTCAAGGAACTTATCGGTCCCACATACAAAGACTAGAACATAAGCGACGAAGGAATGGGCAGTTGAGAGAAGAGGAGAGGCCGTGTAGACTGAAGGAAGTGCTCAAACCAAATGCGCGATGACTGACGAGATGTACGCAAGCAACTCATCTCCATCCATTTGGCTGTGCCGGCACGGGTTTTGGCCTGCGCTCACTTTTCGTCGCCCTTCCGTTGCCCGGCCACTGTTGCGGCGTGAGCTTCAATCGTCATGATGACGACGAGGACGACGACGAGTCATACGCCGAGTAGAGAGAAGAGAGCGGGTAATAAGAAAAATGGGGCAGACGAGGGTTGATTGTTTGTCACATTGTCAAGCGGCACCACCAACCAGTTGAGCGACAACAAGTTGAGCGTCGGTGATCAGCCGCTTGACCTGGCAACTTCATCAGAGGTTGGCGTCGACAACTGGATGAACAAATGGATACATCGTTAGACGGATGGATGCCCGCCTGCCTGCCTGTCTGTCTAGCACCCGGCGTACTACTGGCCAGTCTGTATGTGTTGTGACTGTCTTACAGGTCTGTCTGTTCATGTTGAGCTGCAGCCATGGGAGACAAGCGTGGGTAAGAAGAGCGAATGATGATGCCTCAGCCTCTGCCGCCGCCGCTGCCGCCGTCGCCGCGATGACACAAATAGAGCTTCATTAGCGGAAGTCGTTTGGGCCATTCGCAAATGACAAACACCGAAACCGAAAAGTTCACTGAATTAGACCGACTTTGGGAGCTACAAAGTTGATAGCGCGGACAACGATGATGTCGAAACAAGCCAACGACAAGCAGCACTGACCGTGCATGTCGGTCGGGCCAACTTGCTTCTTACGTGTACGAATAGATGGCTCGATGCATTTGCTGGACGAAGCAGCTTTCAGCAGCCCGGTTTCAGCAATCCCGGCGGCCGCAGTCGAAACAGTACCATAAGCCTATGGTACTGTTTCGACTGCGGCTGCCGGTTTGTTGTCTGTGTGTTCGGTGGCTTGGTGGCTTTGGCTGACTGTGGTCCGGACTGTCTCATGCAAGCGGCTGGCCAACCAACCAACCAGCCTACGTCAGGGGCCCAAGCCAGCACATGACCGTCAGTCATCTCTAGCCACCATTCTCTCAGTCACTGCAGTCCACACCACTCGACACATCTACCTCTATAACTAGATTACAACTAGTCTAACTGCAAGATTCCTAGTTAGATTATGTAAAAGCTACTACTACGGCTTTGTTTGCCGTCGGGCAGCACCAGCAGCAGCTGTTCGTCATTCAACTTTTGAAGAATTGTGTTTACATATAGAGTACCAAGCGATAAAGGATAAAAATGTAATAGTACAAACAGTAATAGTTGTGTTGCGAGATACTATAATCTACTGGGAACTAGGACTGAATATGCTGTAGATCAATGAAACAATAGACACAACTAAGTTAATATACTAACCGAAAACACGATTAGAATTCTAGATTGGGGAGTTGCAGCAATTGTATGCATTGTTTTTCAAGCTTGTATGCATTTTGTTATTACGATTTAGATTTTGCTACTTTTAGTCGACTACATTTGCAACAACTGCAAATCGCTCTCATTATTTACTTTTTCAAGACGGCTATCTATTATCATCAGATCGAGTGCTGTTGTTATTTAGAATGAAGCATAGGCCAATGTTCATTCGACAATTCCCTCGAAAAATCTTCCGAAACCACTCCCGTGGCATCTGTTTCCTTCTTTAGTACAACACACAGAATGGATTCATTATATATAAGCAGAAGTGTTGGTGTCTTTTGGTATGCATTCAAGCGGCCATCAATCGAATCTGATTTTGAATCATTTGACAATAAGTATAACGCAAAACTTTCACGGTTGCTCCTTCTGGAATATTTTCATGAATTGCTATCTTAGTACAGGGTGTGCGCTGAGTAATATTAATCTAAATGAATACGACACCCTTGTGCATATTTACCTTTATATCAACTCTTGTACAACTGACGTAGAACAGCATAAACAAAAGTAAAACTGTTGTCTCTAATGTTTGCCAATTCCAATGAACATTTATAGCTGTAGGGCTGTGATGTGAAAGATTACGTTCGGTTTTGCATGGAATCAAAAAGATTCCTTGGCAGGCTTTGGCTCTATATATTGAAATGAGAACAGATAAACGGATAATGGTTAAACGCACTCGATGTGATATACTTTAAGTAGCGAGGTCGGTAGCATGTGTCTGGCAGTAAGGGCTCTCTTGATCGTCTCCTTGGTCGGGTATGTCAGGTACATTCCCTAATTTACACTCCCATGCAGAAAAATCATTACGATTTTCTTATTTGCGAAATTCAAATACATATATGGACTTTTACCAGCTTATTGTCGTTGATTGTCGCTTGGTGACTTTGCAGTGAAATAAATTGGTACACTCGTATTAGCAACGGTCTAAATACACTAATAGTTAAAGCTCTTTAACGGACGACATTTATGCTTGACCCGGAATCGACCAGAACTCACGACTGGTAACTAAGTTAGTCGAAGTGATAAAATTTCCCAACATTAGCAATTCGATGATGCCTGGGAAGAGAGGAAATGTTATTCGGATCTAGAATGGTTGGTCGAATGTTTGGCAGCCTTGACAGCTCATAGGCTTTCATAATGAAGCTGGGATCTATACAGAACGTGGTAAAACTATGTATGCATAAGGTTTTTTAAGTAGCACGGGGGCCTTCCCCTCAAAGGACTTATGGTTCTTGTCATCAAACGTTGACAATTTAAGCCAATTAATCATTGGAGCTTTTAACAAATTATGTGTCCCTGCCAACCCAGATTGTGTTCTAATTTGCTGTACTAAAAGAGACGTCCCTGTAAACAAGAAGGTATACGAAACGATTCAACGCAGAAGAATACAGGCTCAGGCTCTATTGCGAGCTCTGTCCACAACATTGTTATCAAGCTTTTTGGCACAAGGTGTCAATAGTATACACAGGTACGTAACTCATCTTACATATTTCAGCTCTTGTCTATTTAGCCTAAGTGTATTAGTTTTCGCGAGTTTGCATCCTTGTTGAAACTTCATTGTTTCTGTTTGTTTCACTGTTTATCTCTAGGGAGACCTCAGCGAAGTAGAATGGTAGAGTTGATAATGGTTATTGCAGATGGAACGCGCTCTGGACATAGGTGACATGATTATCTGCGTGCATGATGCCGTCGACCTGCGGGTGGTGGGTTAACTCGCAATAGACGATCATATACATCTTTGAGAACACTCAAGGAAAGGGAGCGCGGGTTATCGCCCTGCATGAATCCGTTCCTCTGTTCCAGGCCTGGATGCGCTGCGACTTAATCCTTTATAGTAAACTGCTATGATTGTAGATTACAACACACAGAACATGTAAGCAGCTTTGGCTCCCCCGATCCGAAATTAAACACAGTAGTGGTTCTGACACAACACTGGGGCAGATTTAATGGCAAGTATGTCTAGAAAGTTTGAACTGAAAAACGTTTGATTAAAATTGGTTGAGGTGTGACAAGTAACTTGATTCTTGTAAGGTACGATTGCGTACAGCCAATATGCATGTCTTCCATTGTACGTGTTGACTAGAATATCTTTTGCAGCTGTAGTTTTTAAACTAGAGAGCACAGACACCATCCCGAAGGCAGTTAATTGAAAACTAAACTCGGAAACTTTTGAATGCCGGGCAGGTTAAATCACTGGTGTTATCTATAGAATCTTTTCTGGGCACAAAAATGTAGTGGCTTTTTACTCACAATAGCAAAAATCTTGCCTTAGATAATTGCCCTGCTTGCTTTTGTCGAAGTCAGACTCCTTCACTGTTGACTTCTATTTGACTATGCGGCGAATGTCTACGTCTGATAGTTGAGTAGCCTCAATGAGAATAATTCACCGTCAAAACTTACACATTTTCCGTTAAAAAATCGTATTTTCGAAATCGGGCTTAAACGAATGCAATAAAATTATTTGGTTCCAGCACGTTTACGCTATACCTATATCGTACGATGTAAAGTAGTAATTTCAGTTATTACAGTATATTAAGATATCGCTGAAGCCAATCAAAGTTTAGTTAAATTTTTATATTATTATTAATATACTGACTTGATGATGAATAAGTTACGCATAATAGATTTCTACGTAGAGTAACCGTTCATGATGCTCAATGCATGCGAATCAGGGTTAGGTGAGATCAAAAACATCTTTAATCGCCTCATTTGCATATCTAAGCCATGTTTGCTCTGTTTTGCCCCTTCTGGCTGAAAGCTAACGTGTGCAAATGTGTGTATTTAACTTCCGGCTTACCATCTATTAAGTTACCCAATGCTTGGCACCTCGTCAGACTGCAAGCTACAAACACAGTTAGATGAGTTAACCTTTTCGTAAAACGTTTACCAATTTCTGCTTGAATATTGTCTATAGTACATAGGGCATAGTCTCGGTTGAAAGTCGGCGTTTCCAGAAATCGTGAATTGCGGCCAAGTACAGTGCTAACAAGCGTAATGCGGTTTGAGTTGCAAGTCACTTTAATGTTGTTTGTTATCATAAACTTGAAAGCGTATTATGTGAAAAATAAAGGTAGCTATAAAAACGAAAATTTGGCTACTCGGTAACCGCGGCACATTAAAAAGAGTGGTTTCTGTTGGCAGCGCCAGTGTGCCGTAACGGTTGCAAATTTATTCAAAGCTAATAGCTTTCCTCTCCAGCTCTTTCTGCGCCGACTGCTTCCTCAGGCTAAACTGGTCTATTTTCCGCTTCCATCTCGTATCTCATAATAGCCACAATCTTCGCTCAATGATGCTCCTTCTATCCAGCTCGTCGGAACTGCGAACGATCGTCAATTTGTGAATTAGACACAGGAAGAGTAGCAGTAGCGATATTGGAAACAGCACCAACAAACAGCAGAGAAAAAAGAACTTGAGTAATGGCCACAAGACGACGAGCATTGAGTTTAGTTGGCCCAATCTCGTAGTTCGTGACGGCTCGCGAGGATGCGCAGTCGCCTTACGTTTTGAATGTCTACGGTTTTTGTCACCCACCCTAAGTCAAACTGTTCTGAAGGCATAATCCGAATGCGGGAATACGTTTTTTCTTCACAAAATCTTTCCATTTTATTGTCTATCGCTGCCTATTGAAGTGATGATGCGAACAAGCGAGTGCGCCATGAAGCGCCCATGCCGCTCACGATCGACGTCCTCTTCTCTGCCTTGATCTGCACTACTATTCTGCCAAACAGACATTTTTTGTTTTTACGAGCAGGCTAGCCAGTTAGTTACTCAGTCAGCTGAAAACTTCTCACCAGCTACATTTGACACGTATATATGTATGTATGTATATATATATATATATATATATATATATATAGATATATATATGTAGATGACAGCACCCACAGTTTATTTCATGTTGCCCATCTTTGCCTGCTTGTATCTCATTGATTACACTAACCTCAAATGTCGCGGGTGCTTATAATATATATATATATATATATATATATATATATAATGATCAGCAAAGTCAGCTGAGTCAGCACACTGGTGTCATTAGAACGAATTTGGTGATATTGAACGTTTTTATGGGAGGTATTCCTCTATTCATAATGAAGTGCACTCGTTTTTGGTTTTACGTGAAGGCATATGCTTAACTTGGTTTTTATTCTGCCGGCATCAGAACTCTACTGACTTTAATATAATAGTCATAATAGCATATATCATCTCTTTGCAAAAAAAATCTTAACTAGAAGTTTCAACTACAAAAAATATCGTTAGATATCATTGGTCGCATATTGAGTACTCATCGTTAACAAATCTGGCGCCGTTACAGAAAAAAAATGTACTGATCGGTAAATAGGTGCAATGTATAATCGTAACTTTAGCTAGCGCTAATATCACTTATAATATGCTTGAATCTTGACATATAAAGTGTGTTGCAAAAAATTAGCAACTCGTGTTTTTGCGATAATTTCGGCTTGGTTTATTTGAATGGCTTGAAATTTTAAGCGCATGATGTACATGACGAAAAATGAGTATAGTGTTGATTTCATTGCAATCTCAACATCGGTTCATACAAAAAATAAAAAAGTGTGAAAAAACAGTGTTGCAAAATATTAGCAACAAGAACATGCTAACAACGCAGCTCTTGTTTGTAAAGGATAGTCGATACTACAGCTGATATTCGATCCCAGGGATCAAATGTCAGGAATATTGTCTAGCTAAATCAATCGTTATATAGCTGCAAAATATTCTACAGCTTAGGCGTTGTTCCGAACTAACGACGAATCTTATGTTTAAACCATGGGTCGTACAAAGGATCTTTCGGATAACGAAAAGACAAGAATTGAGGCATATGCTGAGCTCGGTCATACAGTAACTGCTATAGCAACCAGATTAGGACGGCATAAGAGCACCATCAGCAGGTTCTTACACCCTGGAGTGAACCAAAGGTGCAGATCTAACAGTGGGCGTAAGCCAGTTTTGACTATTCGAGATCGGCGAAGGATCATACAGTTGGCTACTCATGACCAAATGTCTTCTTCCAGGATCAGGACTACTTTGGGAGTGCCATTGCACCGATCCACAGTGTACCGAGTGTTAAGTTCTGACAAAAACGTGCGATACGCGAAAAGGAAGCTTATGCCGCGACTGCAACCGAAGCACATTGTCGCACGGCGTGAATTTTCGCATAGATACCAAACTTGGGATAACGAGTGGAAAAACATCGTTTTCTCGGATGAAAAGAAATTTAATCTCGATGGCCCTGACGGCTGTCAGTACTATTGGCACGACTTACGGAAGGAACCTAAATGGTTCTCGAAACGTGTGGCCGGTGGTGGCTCTGTGAAATATTGGGGCGCGTTTGGATATAATGGGAAGTCTGATCTAGTCGAGGTTCTGGACCGAAACAATTCTGACATGTACCAGCGCATTGTCGGTTCCCAGTTAGAAGCCCACTTCAGAAGAATTGGGGGACCTGACGCAGTTTTTCAACAAGACAACGCCACGTTTCATACCTCGGCTAGCAATATAGCCTTTTTTCAAGAACAAGGAGTGCCACTTTTTGACTGGCCGGCATTAAGTCCAGACCTGAATCCTATTGAAAATCTTTGGGGACATTTGGTAAAGCAGATTTACGCAAATGGTCGACAATATAATCATTTGTCGGACCTCAAAGATGCTGTCCAGCAAGCATGGACTAATATTCCACTTTCGTACTTACAACAGCTCATTAACTCCATGAAAGATGTTATGTTCATACAAAAAAACGGGGAAAGTGTTCTGCACACGGTCCCCGGGCTACACGGTTAATGCCCCGGGCTTTAGCAACCTGGGAGTACCGTGTGGGACGCCTGCTGCCTTGGCTTAATAGGCACAAAGAAAGCGAGACCACCACACGAAGGCAGAACGCCGGTCGGGAGGACCTTTTGGCTCCTCAGCTTAAGCAGAGGGGCCCCCCTGCCCCGGAGTGGTCGTAAGTGCCCCTTATGGGGTGCGAAGTATATTCTGGGGTGTAACGCGGAATCGCGAGGTTAAGAGTTCTAACCGGTACGGTGTAGTAGTGTGGTACTTCCATGCGGAACCCCGATAGGGGGAAAGTGTGGGGGGTCCTCCGGCCTGTCAATTCGGGCGCGGGGGGCACTCCTGTCATAGTTATGCGTACATTGTATGAACCGATGTTGTGATTGCAATGAAATCAACACTATACTCATGTTTCGTCATGTACATCATGCGCTTAAAATTTCAAGCCATTCAAATAAACCAAGCCGAAATTATCACAAAATAACATGAGTTGCTAATTTTTTGCAACACACTTTATATGACCGTGTACGAAAATTGTGCACTTTACCCACAATCCTTCCAAATTGGAACCACATTACTGCTGAATTAAAAATTGTTCCACACATCTTTAGGATTTCGAAATGCGGTATTATTTGGAAGCCGGGACCATCTTTCTGCCAAGATCAAGTGTAGCTAGTTCGTTGTAAAGTAGACCATAGTGAAACGGCATTCCAAACAAAATCGTCCTTTAAAGTAGCGATTTTGTGCTCTTACCATGCGAGACACAACACGCACGATAATTGTATCTAGCCAACTGTGATAGCATAGGACTAGCTTCTGTGAAGTGATTTAATGACCTATTTAAGTCATGCTGCCGATGGCAACACTTTTTCCACTAGTGTAGATTCAATAAAATAAATGTGTAACGTTTTACTATGTCGTCGTTTATATATATATATATATATTATATGGTGTTGTTTGCTACACAAGTATTAATATATATATATATATATATATATATATATATATATATATATGCATGTTATATAATTGAAATGTTGACACTGTACCTAGTACATGGGGGAGCATTATTTTTGACAAACGCGCATACGTTAGTAGATGCAACCTGGTTAAGGTCTGCATAAACACTTGGCAGAATGATAAGCGCTGAACATAAAAATGTGCATGATTTGCATTGGTCTTTGCACGCCATCATCAAGGAAGCCTCGTAAGCTGCTAGCAATATCAGGGTGTTATATAAGCAAATGCAAAATATCTGTGTTATACTGTTTTTTATTTTTCGTTTGCCAGACTTATTTACTATATAATTTGTTCGTATGTTGTTGAACATATTGTTGTATTTATATCTATGGTCTATATCATACCATATTATTGTATTTATATGGTCCACGCTTCCAAAGTAGCCTTTGTTTAGAACTCAGCTCGAAAAAGGAACACAAAAGAAACTGCAACGCCTTTGGCTGTTCATAATAGCGAACAGATTCGGTTTCTAACTACAGTCCTACCCGATTAATGTCTCCATTGTTGTTCGTTTCTTTGCCCTTTTTGTGTTATAGGAAACTTTGGGAATGCATGATCCACGTGCCAGTCTGCGTGACTAGGGCGGGACTCACATACCTACTAAACCCGGCTTTCTCCCCACCCCTCAGGCACAGCAATTCTTTGGGCGTGGGCGACCATCTCCCTACTAGTCGGCCTCTCACAGCGGCTGGTCCTGCTTCCCTCGCTTCCCTGAATGCAATGAAACACCGCGGAACAGTATGCTCCACGGGATCCGCCTCTCCAGAGTCTCACAGAACACAGGTGTCGCTGATGGCCTTCTTAATTATTGACATGTAACTCTGAAACTTAGCTAGTTGATGTGTGTAACATATACCTAATGTATTATACGGAAAATAAACTTTATATAACTCTGAAACTGGCTGTGTACGGTCAGAACCTGAGTCATCTAGTAGGAAAGTTCTCCATGTCGGCGGTCGTATTACACCCTGAGGGCCGGTATCAGACTCTTAGTCCACCTACCTGTGGTCACACCGGGTTGAACCTACGCTCATTTCTCGTGCCAGCCGATATTGTGGTACGTCTGGCTCTGGTGAGATCCAGATCTTCATCTAGATACATTTTCTTTTATTCTTTATTCTTTTATTGAACCACTAGAAGGTCTCATGGCAGCATTTTGGCTAGGACCAGAAGAGCTTGAGTCGAGACTGTGCGATACGCCCAGCCTACCTTGATTGCCAGCGTTCGCTGGGCCGACCCTGTGCACCCCTATTTTCCGCAGAGTAGCCGTCCGCAGTGTCATGTCCCCCCCAGACCGCGTATAGCGTCGTTGATTTAGCTACCGAAACCAAGAGCCTTCTTTTCTCCTTAGCCACCCCACCGACCCTAGGCATGATCCGCGCCAGGTTCACGGAGACCCTTTGGAACGTTTCCGCCACGTACTTCATGTGTGCCGTTCCGGTCAGCCCCGTATCTAGCATGACCCCAAGGTATTTCACTTTCTTTCTAACTTCTATCGGGCGGCCCGCCATCACGAGATTGACGCCGGTCGTTCTTTTTCTGTCTGTGAGGTACACCGCCTCCGTCTTGTCAGGCGTCAGTTTCAAGTGATGGGATTCCGTCCACTCGGACACTGTTGACAGCGTCTCATTGGCGGTCTTTTCTTTGCTCTGCTTTTTATCAAACCATCTGAATAATTTTCATTTACTTAGCATTACGTGAGGGGCTAATTTTAGGAGATTGCATGCAACGAGTTACGTCGGAATCTAACCCACGACTCATGACATCAAAGATCTACAAGCATGGTCTTCTTTCTTTATCTTATCTTTATTATACTACTTATCATATCGTGCTGTATACTGTTCGCTAGAGGTTGGGGTGCTTGGTAAACTATTTGTAAGCAAAAATTGGCTAAGTGCTTCTAACTGTACGTCCACATAATCTCCAGATATTTTGGTGGTAGTGTAGAGAGGTGAAAGCGTTCAGAAAATGAAAGTTAGTCACGCAGAATGGCTCAATACCGGTTCACGCAGGCTCCACCGTGATTACAAAGGACGGCTGCACAACCAGATTCTACATGGGCCTAAACACGAGAGAGCTTTTCGCTATTCGGATTTTGTTAAGTAATCCTATTAGAAGGCACTTCAAAAACACGCGTAACAGTCAGAAAAGCCAAACAGGTGAGACCTACAAATATAAAGGCATGCCTGTGCCAAGTGCCTACTGAGCTCCTAGCTACAAAACTGAAACAGGACATAAGGGCGATACCCTCAAATATATATAGATACAGAAACAAAAACTTTTAGGCATACTGAAAAGTGTCTGCATTGACCCTGAAACAGCTAGAGGGAAGCATAAGTGCCTACCTGGCAGCGCTATTTAACGCAATCAGATGGCAATATTTATGTCCAGAGGCGATGACGCATTGACAATAATTGGGTTAACGACATGTGTCGTGCCGTTCAGTTTATTTATCATATCATTGATAGTTACAAGTCATCTGCATGATTTATAATTCAGTGTTTAAACTAAGTAGGTAATTCACACGTTCCTGCAGTTTTTGTGCGTCGATTGACGCGAATCGTGTCAAGTGGCTCTGTTCTGCATTACAAAGTTGATATGTCTTTCCTCTCTAAACTCTAGGTATCGGTCCAGCACATTTGCACTAAATAGTATTATGTCTGAAATGGGGTCTTCTGTAATGGTTCTCTCTCGACATAGTGCCAACGCTAGTTTCGCCGATGCGCTCCTACACACTGTATAAAGCAATCCTTAACTCGGTGGATGCTCTTGAGATGAGGCGCAATCACTTGTAAGCTATATCGGACGATTGGTGCAACGTCTATTCTAAATAGGTTCACGCCAACCTTTCGGTCGGTGTCATGTCGATGTGAACAACCTATTGGTGACACATCCATAGGCAGCTGACAAAGTAGGAAAAGATGCTAATAGAACGAATTCCTCGAAAATGGTAGCATTGAATGTTTTTCCATCCCACAGTGTTAGCGGCAAGCAAGTTCCGTTAACTTGGCCTCGTTGTGCAATAGACACATTAGCAAAGGGGAAAGGTGTTCATCTAACGACAAGAATCAATCGCTGTTTAGAGTTTTTCCCACTGTACGTTGTCACATCTGCCCTCCTCGGCGTCAAGTGCTGAATCTCGATTTATTCCTCTACGACTGGAACAACATGGTAGTCACTCCTCCTTCCACTCCGCTGTATCTGTACCTCTCCTTCCCTATCCGTTTTACGTTAAACGCCCACATGGTCACTTGGACTGCTCAGTCTTCGGCTGTCGAGCCCCACGGACTAACAGAAACAACAAAAATTGTAGATAAGCGAAGGCGAAGCAGTGAGGTTAACTGGCAAACAAACAAACAACATGTGGCACGATTGTGATGCATCGCCGAACTGGCGCTGCTGCTGCTGCTGAAGCTGGCCAGTTCGTTGGTCGGCCAGAGGTGAACGTAATCGATAAACTGTAGTCGAAAGGGGAAGCGAATACGAACTCAGCTCACAGTCACTACTTCATTCCTTCACTCACTGATGATGATGATGATGATGCTGCTGCTGCTTCTGGCGTCGCTACACCACAGCAACCGGCGTTACCCCACTGCCGCTTTGTTTCTTCACCGCACTAGTGCAACCAGCATCGGCAACCTCGTCGACGTCCGTCGTCGTTGTCGTTGTCGTCGTTGATGTCGTTGTCATGCTGGTGGCAGTTGTCAGCGGCGGCGGCGGCAGTTGACCTACCGGCCAAACAAACTTCTTAGAGCGAGCAAACTCTGAAAGACGAGCATTGCTGCTGCTGCTCTTGCTACTTCGGCTGTGCCATGTTTCATCGTCGAATTATTCCCGAATTTAATACGACGACGACGCAGCCGTCGTCCGGATGCGCGCCTTTGCGTATCGGTCCATCCGTCGGTCCGTGCCGGTGCTGTCTCTAGCGGTCGAGCTAATGAATGCCTCAACGAGTTTTGATTTAATTTGGCCAGATTACGGACGGATGCGGTTTTGCAAACGCGCGCAAGGCGACAACGACGCACCGTGGCGGCATCTTGCGCCCCCTTGCGCCCCCTCGGTCTTCGGTGGTTGGACCTGGTTTTCATCACCATCACCATCACAGCCACCATTAACGCCCCCACCATAGCATCACCACCATCAGCACTCGCCATCTCCATCACCACCACCACCATCATTAGCAGTACGTTAAAACGCCACTTATGCACCTATCGAGGACTGCTTGCTAATAAGCATTATAGCTGATAACATGATATTTATTTGTATATAACACGATATTCTAAGCTGGTCCCCCTACAATCGCATGCATATATATATATATATATATATATATATATATAAATGGATGTACGTGTGCACGCCTGCTTGCTTAAGGTGGGGCCCCGATCCGCGAGAAATTTGAGATATTGAGAGTTGTGCTAATGTTTTACGCCTTGATTCCTTGCTAAGTTTGTTGGCCCAGAAGAGTGTTTACAGAAGTCCATGTATATATATATATATATATTTATATATATAATGTTTTTCTATATTGGGAGCAAGAGCAGAACCTCCTCGATAGGGGGAGGGAGGAGGATCTGCTGTCAATTCGGGCCGGCGGGCACTTTTGCCACATGCCAGACGCGTAACCTCCGGCATCAATATATCGTTCGTCGTATTTCTCTAACAAAAGTAGTTCATGAATTAATTTATATATAATCAAATATGGCGTTCGCTATATTCGCAAATATGCGACTAGCACTTGTCACAATTTACTAGTTTGTCAGTATATACTCTAAACATTTTTTTTGTAATCAACTAACATAGTCGGACACGTATTTGAACTCTTTCGAAACGCGTTGTCTCGCTAAGACGTAGGCACGCTTGCTAAACAGAAAAATTAAGGAAGGTATTGTCTTTATAAAATGTTACAAGAGTAGGTGAATCATCGGAGTATCTTGGACATTAAAGACTCCACCAGTCAAACCGTCGTACGCATCTCACGCTGAGTGGAAGTAACGACAGGAGCAGTAGCCTTGCCTTGAACTGCTTCTCAATGTGCCACCATGAAATAGTTGGTCGCTAGAGCGTGCCTCTTTAGTGGATTCTATATATATATATATATATATATATATATATACTCGTATCTTTAGTTGAATTGTTCGAGCGTTTATTTATCGGCCGCCGCTGACGAAGTGCGCGCCAACAGCTAACGTAGATGGTGCTCAGACCGAAAAGTAGATGAAGAAAAACAGCGGACAGATGAATATAGAGAGATAATTCTTAACGTTCCAACGAGCGCGTGTGTTGCGGGTTGTTGTTCGACGAGCAGTGCAGGCTGGCGACTAACAGCATCTTCAAGCTATCTAGGCTAGCGATATATTTACTTATTTGAGGCCGAAACTGAGCGTCGGCCGAGCTACTGACGTGGGTCACTCGAGCACTCACAACTCGGAGCGCTCGAGAATTGAATGACGTAATTTAGCACGTGACCGGTTGGAAACACCTGTAGATAGATAAGTTCCCATTTTTCGCATTAGCTTCTTTGCGGCACACTGTAGCCGTCTGCTCCGCATCCACCGCCTCGCACCAATGACTAGACAACCCCTCGCGGCAACTATATGTAGAACAAACGCAACGGACGACTGCAACGGACGTTATTTTAATTGTTACAGACAGGCGTTAAATATTATATATATATATATATATATATATATATATATATATATATATATATATATATATATATATATATATATATATATATAAAACAATCCTTACAAGCACGACAACGATAGAAACGTGTAGTGTGAGCAGCAAGAGTACTAATGCCAGTTGTTAAACACAGTAGTGCTGGTACAATGTGCATGCCAGGAGACAAAGCACAACATGTATTACCAACACTCAAGTAATATTCGGAAGTAACTTTACTATAATATTGCAATAATACTTGCAGGGGCATTGATCGGCTTTGTCGAGTCGAAAATCTGTTTAGCTCCAAAAGCGTACATTTCAGAGAATAAACCGATGCACGCGGCTTATGAAAATGTTTTAGATAAATCTACCTACTGCACATATTCAAAGCCTGGTTTGAGGTTTCATACAAGCAGAGTAATACAACCGAACCACAAATACGACTTTGGCGTCCTCCGTAACTGCAAAACACGCATTTAAAATTTGGTAATACAAACGGTTCCGGATACTAACAGACAGCGCAACAATAACACAGTGTTTGATAGAAATACAATGTTTTAGAGAAAATGATGTCACCACTATGAGTAACTACCGCCGCGGGAATTATCTTGCAGGTTGAGGGATCGGTATTATTGAAGAAGCCGTGTATGCAAACTATGCATATTGCGTTCTTTTAAAATAAAAGTCGCAAGCTGTGTGCCACGTCGTTGGAAGCATATTTGCCGATGCCGACCTGCCTCAGTGTGCTTGCTATCGAAAATTATAGTTTTCATGCTTAGTTAAGTTACAACAGAAGTAAGAGTACTGCGTTAGTAAACGTGACTTGTAATAGACCCAACATCACTTCACGTCTGACTTTGCTTCTCGTTTTTCAGTGACTGATACGGAATAGCATAGCGACAAGCAAACTGAGCCGACCAATGAGCTGGCGAGATATATACACATACGTCTGCGCTGGTTCAGCTGTTACTGCTGCTGCTGACGCCGTCAAGTGGACATTCGTCAAGCAGATGACAGGCGTTGAGAAACAATTGCAAATCTAGTGTATCACACACAAGGCGCATGTCACGAAGTTCAGGGTCACCGTTATGACTGAGCCACCGAGTCTTGCTGAGTTAGGCTGTGGCAACGAGCGGGGAGGCAGGCATCTATCTCTGTACGTACCACGTCCACTTTCATCCCACTGACCCAGTCTCGTCACCAGGCTGACCTCAACACGCGCTTTAGCAAACGACAGGCAGAACGACAGGCACCGGAGTCTCCCAGACACTAACGAAACGAGGACAGACAACATGATCGTTCAACATCACTCAGTTGTCGAAGATGTTGATCTTTTTCACCCCTTACTCAGTTCGTGCCATTCATTGAATTCCATGAGTTCCACTTCCAGCCTAAACAGACCCCCATGTTAGGGGAGTACATGGCACGCGTTGACTGCAATCACTTTGCCACCTAGGGGACACAGCCGATGGCAACAACAACAGCACTAGCAGCAGCAGCAGCAGAATCATAGACAACAACAACTGCAACAGCGACCACAACAATAGCATTATGGATGGCGACGACGACCGAGCATGGGGAAAAGGAGGCAGATATAGGCGTCGTCAACGCTGAGGTCGTCAAGCCGGTTTACGGTAGCCAAGTAACGGTAGCGTCGCAGACGGAGTGACAGTGTTACGTAAAAACGGACCGGCTGGCACGCCGAGTACCTCCCGACAGAGAGTGCCATAGAGCCGGTCCGTGAGTGAATAAGCCAACCGGATTAACCAAACGAACAAGTTAACCAACGACTGATTGATTAATTAATAGAGAGAGCGAGCGACCGAGCGAGCGAGAGTGCAATAGACAGAGTGAAGAGCGCACGCACACGGCAACCGGTGAGCGGCCACCGGCTACCAATTCACAATCGAGAGTCGTCACGGCCGAGCGGATGGAGCGTCTTGCGCCGCATCATCATCATCATTATCATGGCTATTTCGTTCCAGTGCAGTACAGGCACCGTGCAGCCCCAATCATGGCGTTTGGGCGAAATTATGAAGGTGAAAAGTTGCAACAAGCTAAGTACAAGGGGGACTAGCTGTACTAGGTGTCGTGCTATTCGTACAAAGCACAGCAGCAGCAGCAGCAGCAGCGAACCGACTACTTGTTACAGTGACCCTGTTTTCAATTTCGTTCGGGTAACAGCGTTTTGGCGCGACGCTTCCCATAACGTCTCGTGAACGGTTCTGTGGCGAGCAAACCGAGAAGTCCCCGACCCGAGACACACCAGTCGAGCCGTGTCGAGCTGACCAATGTCATCATCACGGTTTTTTTGGGCGTAACTTTCGCTTACCCTTTGTATGTGTATTCGACTTGTGCCTTGTTGTCGAACGGTCGATTGACGCCGATAACGCATAGCGTTCATCTGATCGTGGTCAATAAAATAGTCGTGCACGAACAGAAGCGATCGACACTGATCGAACATCGGAAGAAACTCAGTCGGCCGTCACCCTCCTCCTTCCAGAGCCATTCACTCTGGACTGCTTGCTGACCATCCATCCATTCTCCGCTTCATTGACAACAGCCGGCGTCTTCAATCGCCGTCGATTGTGACCGGAGCACAGACCGATCGGCAAAGGCTTTCTTTCGATTGAACAGGTGGCAGACAATCATGTGTGACGGTGATGGTCCTGATCACCACTATATACGACTGCTACCACTACCACTACAACAGCAGTAGCAGCAGCAGCAGCACTATTTGCTCAACAAACGAACAAACCAACCAACCGTTCAACAGACGACCCAGTACACTAGGCTCACGCATGTGTGCGCTCATATGCGCAGCACGTAGAGCTATTTTCAAGATGTCAAAATCAAATTGAAATACTAACTCTGGTATTCGATACGTGACAGTACAATACAACATTAGGACTCGACATGTTTCTGGGCAATGTAAACACTTACCCTATGAAAACTCTTCCACGTAAAGCCATACTAATTAAGGTTGTATACTGCCGTGATTCGTAGCACCGTCCGAACGAGCGGCACCTTTTTGTCGCCTAATCATGAGCCATCACGCTGATGCTGGCGGCTTGCTAGCTTGACTTACATTATTTCATGTGGATACCTTATTGGTTTTAAAGTGAGCTCATCTACTGTTCCAGCCTTTTTAGAGTTCTTGCCAAGGCGATGTTACTAAGAGGGCTAACATCTCACTCAATATGAGTGAAATAAATAAGATGATGATGACTAAGAGGGCTAACATCTTTAGGCTTTTCTGAAGGTGCAAAGTTGTGTGGCCCGTACAGGCGTACAAATGGTAGTGCCAGAATAGGTCATCTCGTGTGTTGAATTGTGGATGATTCCGATGCGACGCAATGCGAGTCACGCTTTTACAATATATCTTGTAACAAATACTAAATTCGCTATAACTGTTTGTAGGCTACCTGGCCACCCAAGCAAAATCCGGTAGTCACCCTGTCAACCCATGTAACTCGACTTCTAAACATTGCATGAGACTACCTGCCGTTCGACGTATTTCGTATGGAGTTGGTCCAAAACATTGATTATAGATGAACAAAAACAACAACAAAACAAAATTGTGCTCTGTTGTTATTGTTATTAGAGATTACAGCGTTAAGCTGTCTGCACCGTTTGTGCCAGGCGCCATAAAGCGCCATTCCATGGGATCATTGGTTTTGTTTTGTGTCGCATGCGTAACCTACCAATTCCTCTTTCAACCCATTTTGGTGACATAGACCAATTCTTTATTGCAGACGACGACAACAATTATGATGTCAACGTAATATACGTGTTACGGTAAAATGTAATCAAAGTTACAGCAAAATGTAGGATATATAACTAACTTGATTTTGCATTGACTGTGCGTCATTCAAAAAGTCGACGAAGTGAAATAAACTAGCTTTGACAAATATATCAAAAAGTTTAGATCTAATGCCAAAAGTACTTGAACACCGAAGCACCGCGAAGAACTGTAGAACTCGAAATGAAGACGTATATTTGCACATTCTAATTTGAATCTCATAAAGACGCAGAAAGTACATTTTGTTGCGGTTTTCCTGAATATACAGTGAAAACACCAACGCATCTGTGGTGCTATCAGCAAATATCGCGGTCTTCTGTAGTTGCATCAAATTCAGCAATTCAACATTGAATTAGTAAAGACCGTGTAATAAGCCAGTAACGCATGAAAAACAAGAACTGTATGGGGCATGAAGAATAGTGGCAGAAACAACGGTAACATACGCAAAATAATAAAACAGCACTAGTGGGGACAACAAGAGTGCATATATTTGCTAAGACAAGCCTACATACCATTAAGTATCATATTGAAGTATATTTTGAATTTTAAAGTTTCAATAGTACTCCGATATCACGCAGCATAGTGAAAGTTTACCCATGATGTCTGAGGTGTGCACTTCACCTATACATTGTGAATGTTGGGTACGCTTGATTTCTCGTGATGTTAGAGTGTCGAAGCACGCGTTATATTGGAATAAGGCTATCTCACATATATATATATATATATATATATATATATATAGGTCTCGGGAAACGGAAAAGGATAGTGCGGTAGCATTTGGGAGTCACTGAAAGGCAAGCACAAACTGGACAGAAATACGTCGCAGCAACAGCAGCAGCAGCCTATGTAAAACAGTTGTGCTTGTTGCTGGCGAAAGTGGTATATACTGGCGGCAGCGGCAGCGGTGGTGGTGGCGGCGCCGACGACGACGTTGTGCGCAAAGTGTGGTCGATAGCGCACAGCGACGTCAGGCCCAATTGCGCGGAGTAAATGTTTGCTGCGATAGATGCTAATGACCCGAAAGTCCACTGGCCAGAACTTGTCACCGGTGTCGCTTGTCGTAAAGCTACGACACCGTGTGCGATTGACCACGTGCGCGAATTCAAGAATTTGCCTAGCTGAAATTACCGAAATTCCCTCGAGATCCGAAAGTAAGCGGAGCGAGCATTTGCAACCAACCAACCGACCGAGCAGGCGGCTGTCGTACGGCTGCCTTGATACGGCTGCGTCGATAGCGCACATCCGTCCGCTGGCTCTGTCTCTTCCTTCTGCTGCTACCGTTAGCCTCGGCACTGGTGACACAGAGACCGACAGAGAGAGAGAGAGAGATAGATATATATATATATATATATAGAGAGAGAGAGAGAGATGGATGTAGGCCAGTTGACGTAGACGCAAATATAGATTCGCCGCAATAGTTAGTGATCAGCGGTGCTGTTCCCAACGGGACAACAAAAACCACACGCATGACAACAATAACAACAACAACATTTTCGAGGCACTCCGGGCAACCGACGATAGACAGCACGACGACAATACAAGGAAGAAGACCAACAAAATGAGACGAACTAGAGAAAGGCAACTAGAAACACTATGCAGATTGTCCACAGCAGATGTCTCGCGCTCTGACTCGCAGCCATTGGATCATAGTGAAATCGAAGCCATTTACACGAGTGACTGTTGTCGATATATGAATCACCTAGCGCTGTCGTCCTCGGTGGTTGCCGAGTGTCGCCACTGTAAATAGGCATGAAAAGCACCAACATATCACCTTAAGCCATCTAGCCAACAACGACAATGACGACAACAGCAACAACAACAGCAACAAATACAGCAACAACAACAACAGCAGCAGCAGCAACGGCAACAGCAACAACGCCAACAATAACAACAACAGCAGCAACGACAACAGCAACAACAACAACAACAACAACAACCGGTATAGCACATTCCTAGCGGTCCGCCTAGTGAACTAAAACAGTCTGCGAGGCAAGCACAACGACAAAAACAAGAACGTTACCAGCGGCTGTGCCAGCAACAACAACAACGACGATGGTCAAGAATCACAACAATAATAATACCAGTGTTAGGAGGCACACATTTTAAAACTCAGCGAGTAAAGAACTGCTCAGTCTCTGATATGGCTGGACAATCGAAAAGCAAGTGCACGAATGCCATCCATCCGATTACAGATACATCAACACTAGATGTTCATTCATACACACTCAGACACGTGTATATTTGTATATATATATATATGTGTGTGTGTGTACTTGGGGCTGAGCAGAGAAAAGCATGCGGTGGTAACAGAAGTGGAAGGGTAGACTGATTGTAGAAGCACCGGATGGCAGCCAAATGTGACTGGGCCAATTTAAATATTGTGTCTCTTGATCTAGAGCAGTGGATAACGGCGCACGGCAGCGTTCGCATCCCCTCGCTTCCTCTCCGCGCGACTTAAGCTGCATCTCCATGAGCAATGCTGGCAGTATCGTAGCAGCAGCAGCAGCAGCGGGACCTGCTGCTGCCGCCACCACCGGGACGACGGGAGTAGAGGAAGCATTGTCCAGCCGAGCGGCGCGTAACTGTTTTGCCCGTGATAGCCGGCGCATTTATATTATTTACTATAATGGTCTATGCCAGCGGCCCTATGAACAAGTGGCCGCGCAGTTTGTAGACGACGACAGCCGGAAGGTAACGGAGGGAACGTCGTACACAACGACAGAGACACCGCGAAACGTGGCCCACAGCAGTGGCCTGACACTAATCCATGCTGAGTGCGAAATCATTACCAAAACAGGGACTGGTATATCCGCCTTCACACATCACCCTTCTTCTTCATCTTTTTCTTTGAAGAGTGTCTCCCAAATACGGAGAACGCTTGTTCTATGTTTTCAGGATTCTGGATTACAGTATTGGGAGGACGGATCTTTGTTGATTGCCTAAATTGTGACATATCTGGAAACGAAGCAACCTTTCCTTTACCGTTCAGCGGTAAAAGAACGATTGCTTGGTGTAGGAGCCACCGTGATCACCGGGTTAACGGAACCAGCAGTAAGGGAGTAGAACTCAGTAAGGAATGACTCGAAGGTCTAAGCCATGCCCAAGCCATGTCACGCTCATGACTAACGAAGAGTTTTGTTTCTACATCGGCTGAAGGTGGGGAGCAGAACTATTCGTCCCTGATGTCTGCCAATGCGGCGATTTTGTCGGCGCATGAACACGCCACTGTCTTCCTGTGTATATGTACATTTAAATATATATATATATATATATATATATATATATATATATATGTATATATATATATATATATATATATATATATATATATATACATATATATATATATGCGGTTGGCGTATTTTCGTTTCGCACTAACAGCAAAGGGTGAGTGGTCACGTGCACAGCCTGTTGGCCGATGTTGACCAACTGCGGACACAATAAACTGGTCATTCTCCAGTCCAGCTCCCATTCAGGCGCTGTCGTAGCGTTATTGTCTCGAGAGTGGTGTCCACAATTGTCTTGTGGTAACGCGTCGAAAGGTGTGCATGTGTGCAGCGCTCGCTGTTCGCGTTGGTTACACGAGTTTCGCTCTGGGTGGTGATAATTTAGCTCGCTGCTAAGCCCAATCTTGCCAGCGGTCGTGGCAGTGGCTTCTGGCACACAAACGACACTTCCCTCAAAGGATTCCGGCCCTCCCTATTCTCGCTTTCTAGCTTTCTTGCGCGGCCTGCTCTCGTTCCCCGTGTAGTAATGTCTACCGTCTCAAACACAGCCGCAGGCGTGTCCAGGTGTCGTCTCCTGTCGGGTCGCGTGCATCTTCTGCATTGGCGTCCGTCGATGGCGTCCGGCCTGCGTCTTCGTAAAAGCCGTTAGAAGTTTCCCGTGAGCGGTTCAGCAGCAGTAGCAGCGACGACAACAACAACAACAATAACAACAACAACAACAGCAGCGGTACTTAGCTGAGTTACCGGTCACATCTTAGTGGCGGTTTGATAGACAGACGAACAATGGTGATTGTAATTAAAAGACCGCAAAGACAACACATTAATGCTTTCAAAAATAGAACAGTGTTTGCCAGAGATAAGCTGGTGGTATCAATTTTATTACATGCTTACTATGCAATACTAATGAGTTTTGAACAAAGACGCCGTACCTATATAGTGGCTGCCGTAGACGAATATCAGTTTACATTCAAATAAAGTCAACCTTAATTAAATCATTTATTGTAGGAAAATACCCCCGAATAGACTTTTCTGGTTGGCGAATAAACGGAGTAGCACGTAGAAACACCATTCTGTGGACTGGTGTCGCTTGGCAATGTTCTGCGTAAAGGCAACGATATAGTCGACTGCCTATTAGATGATGTAGTAGCAACTGGCAACATACGCACAATTCTCCTAAAATGGTTATGAACTGATTAAACAAAAACCAACATGTCAGGATCCATCAGCACGGACCATAATTTTTAACAACAACGTAATAAGCAATGACTATGGTCAAAATCACAGCATTGCGAAGGCAAGAGGGAGTGGTGGGATGACAATAGCAGACAACGTCGACGATAATGTGGCGACGTCGCATTCATTTGGTTTGTTGAAACTACCGCTTTGAGCCTATAAAGGGATGCGAGCTCCTGAGCTATCAATCTGAGAGTAAAGTTGTTACTTATCAACGGCGTATATCTGTAGTGTAAATCCAGGTAAAGCTCGAATTGGCTTGTGTAACCGACCTAGAATCACATGCACACTCCCTTAATAATAACAAAAACTGTTTCTGCAGACATTCTTGTGTGTGCTACTGAAGACATATAGTCATCTGTATCGCTAAAAAGAGCTGAAATCTTAAAGGTTTAAACAGGGTTGTGCGACCGAATTTTGTGTCTAATGCATATGTGAGATCAAATGTATTTTCTTGCGTTGGTTCGTAAGGTCAATCGTGTATTTTGCGATTAGACAGAGCCTTGAAATTTAAAATGGTTAGCTGTAAGATGTAAGATTTGTTCGATCATACTTCCCTTATGCATCTTCGTTCAGCCAATTCAAGATCCTTCAGTGGGCAGCTCGAAGCGTCGCTAAAAAGCTCTAAGAATAACAGATTACATAGCGTGCGTTGGTCACAACACAACGTTAAAAAATACACAAGAAACACAGCATGTAAGACATACATAACAAAAGTTGTATATAAGCACGTCGAAAATAATAATTCTCTTAATGGTTAAGTAAAAGGGCCCATATCTGAGCAGACCGTAGAGTGCTCCGTCAAGTAGAGGCCCCATTTGTTGTGTATTACATGTATAATACATTTTGAGAGAAAATTAACTGTGCGCACATGTGTGTGTGTTCTTGTTTTTGCGTGTGTTTTTGCCACTTCAAACACGAATCGTTCTTTGACTTCAATTATGTAATGATGCTGCCGTGTGGGAGCGCACTTTATTTAAGAAACGCCACCGTTGGTGGCCTCGAGCAACTGATGAGAGCACTGTGAGGAGCGCTAGAAGATTAATCTTTACTTGAATCAATCATAATATATCTAACAATAATAAAAATCGCCATAATAATCTAATTCATAACTCTGACAACTGCTGCAGCGTTAAAGAACTAAATAGATCGTAGTAGCAGTGGTAGTAGTAGCAGCAGCAGCAGAAGTATTTTTTTATCGTTTTTAGCAGCAGAAGTTACCATGAATGCTCGTTGCATTGCAGGGGACTCGACGTCCTTACGAAGGTCTGCTACTACTCGGTGTGAACGCCGTTATCTCCTGCACTGCAGTGCTTGCAAGCTTCACAGGGTTCATGCAGCAATGTATCAAGACAATTCCTCGTGCGAGCTGCTTTTACCTTGTATCCATATATGCTCGTCTTCCTCTTCTCGTTTAATTGATTCAATGTGATCCTTGCAGCTTAACATCAAACCGATATGCCGACACGGTCACCAGCCGTTCCCTAACGGTCGGCGAATATGTGGTTACGTTAGCAATGTTAATGACCTAAATGTTAAAACAGCAAGGTGCACGTCGGAGTCGTATGTACGACGTCATGATAATTTTCAGTTACAGCAATAGGGTCAAAGTTTTGTTCCGTCTGTCTTTGTCTGGTAGGCCGTTAGCGGAAAGATACTAACTAACGGAGACAGATAATACCCACTAACCTGCAACCTTGATAAGAAGCCACTTCGTATGCTTAAGACCGTAAAATGGCCGTAAGTACGTAGTAGCAACGATAGTAAAAATACCGACAATGGCATAACCGATGAGAACTGCTGCTACGTAAGAAATAATAATAACAATGATAACCGCGCCTGCAATGAAAAGCTTTAGAAAAGCACACAACAATTACCCATTGTGGCAACAGTAACACCAACGATTGCAGTGGCAACAACAACAACGACGACGACGACAAACACAGCAGTGACAGAAAATAGTTCTGCAGCGATAACAGCAAACACAGTGGTAGCAAATAAAAGGTTACGTGCACGTCAGACCACCTAAACGAATATCAATCACTCGTTCTCAAGGCGTTCCAATCACCGTAAATGAGGGAAGACAATTGTAGTAGAATTTTCGAACCAGTCGAACCTGACAGTTACCGTGCGAGAATCAAAGCTAATTACGCTTTTAAGGAAACGTCTGCGTTTTAGATCTGTGTGTGGTTTTGCTTTCTTGCCTGTTCGTTCGTTTTGATGAGACTTTCTCACGAGCAGAATAAAACTTAAAATGCGTTTCTCTTTCTGCTAGATAGAGAGAGAGAGAGAGAGAGAGAGGGGGGGTGGACGGACAAACTCTCTGTTAACACTTCGTAGTCACGACAACTATTCTCTCGCATTGCCGCTTCAATAAATGATCTTACATCTTATTGTTTTCAGTCAGTTGAGACAACCGGAGGGACGATCATCACCAAAGGGCAACCTACTAAACCATGCATTATTAATTCAAGCGTTGTTACTTTTATACGCGGCTATTGTCGTCGTCGTCGGCGCTTTTGTTGTTTCATTGACATGATTTGAGAAGTTGGGATTGAGATGTTGGGGTTGAGTCGTTGGGGTTTCTTCTAATGGTGTTAGCGGTGCTAGCTATTGTTGGTGTTGCTGCTGCTGCTGCTCACTGCTGCAATTGTTATTGTCGGTTTTCCGCTTGCCTCTGTTCTTGTTGTAGCATTGTTGCCTGTTACTTGTCCGTTGGGATTATTGCTGTTGTTTATTGCTATTGTGGTTAATGTGTGCTAAAGACATTACTGTCGCTTCTATTGCTAGACATTAGTGTCGCCGCGTGTCGTGCGTGCGTGCTAGTCTGCTGTCCGGAGCAGTGTCCGGTGGAGGGTGCGGGGGACGGATGAAGTCAAATCTAATGCAGTGCTTTAATGCTTATGCTACTCGAAGTAAAATGTCAAAAATACATTGAATGGTACAGTCATTACAGTGGCGGCTAGGCATTTAGCCAATCAAATGCTGCAAAGTTTAAGACAGCGCGGCGACTGCTAGACGCGCCGGCAGTGATGCGCTATAGGAACCCCACAGCAGAACGTCTGACGGAGACGACGCTGGCCGCCGCCGCCGCCGTTGCAGCCACCGCCGTTCGAATGGAGTGACTCGAGCTGTCTGTCTGTATGTCTGTCTGTCTGCCTGCCTGCCGCGTAGTGTCAATTCACAGATCGTTGCGGTTTATTCTTCTTTCTCTCTTTGTTTATTTCTTTGCTGCTACTGTTACTTCTTAATCTTCTTCTGCTGCTGCTGCTTCTGTGGTCATCTCGTTCACCCCTGCCACCTTACACGGCGAACGCACGGCAATGTGTCACAGTAATATATATATATATATATATATATATATATATATATGTAATGCTAAAGGAAAACTAATAACGCTACACAAAAATCATGCAAAGCCGATCTGCCTTCTTCCTAAATTCAACTGGGGCCCGGCCCAATTTGTCTACCAACATGTTGCCGTCGTATAACTCTGAACAAATCAGAGAGAGATAGAGGTTCACGCTCATACGAGAGATTAAACGAGCAACTGTTTTGCTAGAACGGCAATTGGCGCACGGATGAGCAGCACGAAATTATTTCTTTCACTGTATAGGAAACGGTAACTCTGTCGCTTTCTTGATTTTCCTTTTTAAGCGTGTTGTTTTAGTTATGCGTCGCCGTTATTATTGCTACTAAAAAAAGATGAGTCTCTAGCGAGTTCTTAGCGCAAATAGATAGTAAGAAGCACAATCAACTCTGTAACTAAGCAGTTAGTTGAGCTGCAATCTAATACGCAATAAGCAATCGAAACAAAGGAAAAACCTTGCTTGCAGATATGAATATTTTCGAAACAGTAAACGACTATATAGTTAAACACTCTAAACTGGAACCCAAACGTTTATGTATAGTCAATCATATTAGATGTGTATACGTTTTAACACGTGACAGTGATGCAAATTATGGACATATAATTTAAGCATACTAAACTGTTTGAAATTTAGGCTTGGAGAAAATGAGATAGGCATTGCCATGTCTGTCATGGTACCATCGGCCACGGGAGCCCCACTGTAAAGAGGATGCTATGGCAAAGTCCGAAATCCATATTTTTGAGCTAGCTGAACTGTTGTTGCCTTTCCAGTGATAGAGACATTTTAATGGTTATTTTCGTAGTTGTCAACGCCTTACCAGGTATTAATTCGTCATCATTATATGTAATAGCGGCCATTTAGAGACGTTGTTACTGGCGGTTTAGAAATTAACGTTGCTTTTTGTTACAGTCACATGACAAATGTTTAGTTGCGTTCGCCGTGATGTTAGATAACTGAGTTTAGAGCACATGTCTATTACTATTGTCTGTGTTGAACTTCAGAACATTTAAACACATACCTCTTTTAAGTGTTACAGGCACGACATATTCAATATAACAAAGTTTATAAATTCATGTTTGTGCAGACCGTTCTGTAGTCTTTTAAGAACTGTACAGTGAACCTGTGTATGTGCATATGTATTTAACCGACGGCACATTTGCACTGTATAGGCTTTGTAGTGGTGTAAATTCGTTTGGTATTTTTGTTGTCATGTTTTCAAATTATCCTCAAGCCTGTTACATAGTGGTACCATGCTTCTATTGATCTGTTGTTTCTTCATGATATCTCTGAAGCCATTGCTGCCCGTCCGGCGAAGCAAGATGTTCACCCACATTTACTAACCTACTAGTCCATTTTCTTTAATCTTTGTACTGAATGCATGTTTCTAATGCATGGACCAATGTAAACGAATTTTAACAACATTGCCGGGTGACAAAAGGTAAGCGGAGTTCCCAGTACCACCAGTATGCATATATATATAGGGTAATGCAACGTACAATAATTACATTGGGAGGCCGCATCTATGATTGATTGGAACTAGTCTACATTTTTACAGTGCGCTTTGCGTGCATACGTGCATATGTGAACGACTAAGTAGTGACGTTCAGGTTCTCAGTTAATCAACGTTTTCTTGTTGTCCTAATTAGTGACCTCTGCACAACCTGCCTGCGTTATGGTGAGAAAAATCGCCCGCATAATAAACTAGTTGACGGTTTTATGGGAACATGTTGTCGTCTGGCGTAAGGTGTTCAAATTCTTAAACAAAAAATAAGATGGTTTACGGAGTTGTGGTCATTTTATATAATGCGAAATGAAGTCAGCACAAGCAGAGACAGCTGCCGCGTGTATTGCACAGCAGAAAGACACGATAGTCGTTGCCAGAAAATATCGGCGTTAAGTGGGCTAAACGTAAATGCGTATTTGACAGATATATATATATATTGTTAAACAAGGTTACAGTTATGAGGTATGAACGTATTATCGCGATTCTTTTATAAAATTACTTTACTCCATGACGCCTAAAATAGATACCGCGTTCCCTCTGCAAACAGCTAAAGACAACGCTTGCTCCTCGATCGCTTGTGACCTCCTGAATTAGCCTACCTAATTATTTGAGGAATACTTCGGTTCCCTTATTGATTGGTCCTAGTGTCACCATGGCAATAGGTACACAAATATATCTGGTTTCCAGTTCAGCATATTTTTTCCGTTTTTGCGTCTGTGTGCTTTGCTACCCACCTCGGCTCAACTGAGCTGTGATGTAAGTAGGAAGCCGCGGTTATGCACGAAACCGTTGCATCCCGAGCTAAAGACTTCTCATGTGACTATAATGCAATGGTCATTCATTAGGTGTTGCTTCGCCAGCGCACACTAAACATTTCGTTTCAAGTGTAGATGGTATACTGGCTTTTCTAAAAGACCTTATAATCGCACTGTTTAGTTAGCATGTCTGGACGAAAGACGATCTATCGACGCTCTTCAGACAACTCAGTGGGTGTAGGCCACCATTTCTCCATACAGTTTGCACAGAAACGGCTGGTAGACAGGAACGCCGATTATAAGTGCTGAATCATGCGGAAAGAGTTGGGATCAGCACGGTGCCGAGCTGAGTCGAGGGTAAGGCTAAAGGCTAAACCCTACTGAAGGTATCTTGACCCGCTAAGAATACGGTCCGGTCTTCCGGAAGACAAGCTCTCTAAGATAAATCTGCTCCTTTTTTTTGCTTTTGATTTACGTTATATTGGCTGGGGGTGTTCTTCTAAAGGGCCCGGATCCAGCATGGTTCTGATAGTGTCCCGTGCTTGCCTAGTATTATGTTTTATTTGCGGTCGCGCTGCCTCCTCCACTAACGAGGGTGCCACCTGACCAAATCTGATAAGTGAAGCAGCGTAGCATACAGGAGTCACTTCTTATTCCCAAACCACCTTCACGTATCGGAAGATTTGCCCTCTGCCAGGTGTTTCCTTCTAAATAAACGTTTATGACTTCACTAAGTATATCTCTGCTGACGCCATCATACGCGATTAATTTTTCAGGGCAAACCAAGGCAGGACATGTACGCAGTATGTAGTTAAATCCTGATGACGCCAGGCTATATCTCTAAATGAACAGTGCAACCTGAGGATGCATGGTTGTTGGTGAGGACCTCTTTCTTCATAGAGAATATGTAAAATTCCGGGTCTCCGAAAATTTTAAGTTGTTTAGCCATACACGCGTAATATCAGAGGGTATTTCTGTGACTTCCAGAATTGTTTCCTCTTTCTCCTAAAGCGAGCCCCCGACAGCGGCATTCTCACATTTTCAAGCATTTATTGTCTCCATCATCTTCAATCTGCAGCACTCTTCTTAAATCTGTTGCGAGAATACTCGCAGGTAAGTGTTGCGTCATCTATAGACCACACGTTAAAAGGGCTCTGTAATTGGGCTAAGTAATAACACTCCTTATATACCGCCAAGACCCCTACCTACTAAACACACTTCCCTCCTTAAGCTTCATGCTCTAAAGATCCAGACATCCATAGAACCTATGGGCCATTAGGAGAAGTGGCGAGTGACTAGCGGATCATCTGGTCAAGGTCAGTCACGGGTTCTCTCACCGGTCCAAGCTTTTCCAACACCTGTGAGGCTGTTTGATTACAAACCACGTTATCGGTTGATCCGCTCCCTTCTGTGCCTGCTGAGCTCGGCTTTGTTTCGTCACTCCAGTTGTAATATATAGTGGTCTCTCTCGGAACTGCTCGGAAAAGAAGAAGCCAGAAGAGAAACGCAGGCCCGATGGTAGGCCGAATGGGGTGGGATCCCAAGCGGCAAATCAGAGGCGTCTGTCAGGGATGTTACCTCATCAATCAAGAAATGGAACGAGCCTCCTGAAGAAGAGCTTACGTACTGCATGACGCAATTTCAGACAAGACACTGCGATTTTAGACGATTCTGCATAGAATACAAAAACACTTTCGGCGTCTTGCCTCCACTGCACTTCCGATGACGATGTCTTTTACCCTCTAGCCGTCTGTGAGGCACTGCAGGCAACTAGGGATACGCCGGCAGACGCAAGAGTCAAGGAGGCACTCCAAGAGGGCATGGTAAGATTTGCAAGCTATATTTGCGGTACGAGCGAAAACTGGGCAACGTGGAGATTTCTGGCAGGAGAGATACTGAGAAAAAAAGGCTAATATCGAAACAGAACGGCTTCGGCGATTCTCCGGACAGCAGGAAAACAACCTTGCTTACCGAAGACCGGGTTCACAGGTTAATAGGCACAGCGTATCTGAAATGGGGGGGAACCCGAGGGTGATTGGCTGCTCGATCCAATTGGCACCCGCCACAGCTCCTGTCCGTCCGTAGCACTATTAAGTGAAGATCCGGGTTGATAGGGTATAAAGCTTAAGGGGGGGGGGGTGTTTAGTGGGTATGGGTCTCAACGGAACAAGCCGTTGATTCCCACACAGCGCGGGTGGACTGCCATGCTATGCCCGTTGCATTCACCCATCCTCACAAAAAAAAAACATGCATGTATATATATATATATATATATATATTATTTGTTTTTTGGAATAGCCGTGGAAGTCACTCCACAACGCGCGCTCTTCAAGTGCCAGGCATAGGAAGAGGCCAGTACCATGGCAATTAGACAATTCAATTCAATTCAGACATGGTTTCTTTACGGAACTGCATACATTCACATGCTTAGATTCTCGTTACAGATTCGCGAGAGATGGTCCATAGTGGGAATTACCCATCTGGACCATCTCCATGCCATCTCGACATTCAGGAATCCCGCGAAATGGCATAAAATAATTCGTGGAATACAACCTGGGTTCGACCCAGGCATGGACGGTGGGAACAAGAGGTGCCAAAAACAAATCACAGAATATGTGAGGGGAGGCAAAATCTTTTCGAGGCAGACGTGCCTGAAGAAAGCGCAACTTTGAATCAAACGGGTTTGCAAGGGCTGGGACAATGTGCACCTGACAGGTGGGACAAACCGTAAGCGACCCCGGCCAAATGATCCGACAGGGCTCTCGCCAGTACTCCTTATGACCCACATAGCACTGTTCTATGGAGATCTGGGCCATCAGAAAGTGAATTAAGGGGGGAGGTGCGTTTAGTGGGTATGGGTGTCAGCGGAGTCTTGGGTCGAGTGTCACACAGCTCAAGACGAAACCTGATTTTCCCTACTTGCAGAGATAGTGCGTAACAATATTGAACGTTCCTCAAAAAAATAAAATAAAAAATATATATACGTATATATATATATATATATATATAAATATATATATATATATATATATATATATATATATATATATATATATATATATATATATATATATATATATATATATATATATATATCTATATATATATATATATATATATATATATATATATAT
This sequence comes from Dermanyssus gallinae, assembly GCA_003439945.1. Classification (NCBI taxonomy): domain Eukaryota; kingdom Metazoa; phylum Arthropoda; class Arachnida; order Mesostigmata; family Dermanyssidae; genus Dermanyssus; species Dermanyssus gallinae. The sequence continues at coordinate 2,151,287 of QVRM01004188.1, read as the reverse complement.
ATATATATATGTTTGCGAGCAGTGGATACAGTGCGCGCATGCATAGTCACAGAGACAAGTTAGCGAAGAGACATCAAGATGACATGATAAGTGGATGGATGAACGGATGACCGCTTGGCTCAAGCGGGGAGGAGCACGGACAGCCGAATGGCCGGCCAGGACTTAACAGGGAAAAAGCGCACCTGGAAGAAGGAACGATAGCAAATGGAAAACGGCCGGACTGCAATGGAACGAGGAGGGGGAGGCAACTTGATATTTGTGCGCTTAAACATTATGATTGTATCTGGAGTAAACTGCATGATTCTAATTGTTTGAGATGCGGTGAGCCGGTAATTGACAACCGTTGAAGCGACACGCTGCTCGAACACAGCGACCGATACTTTACGCGCATCCATAGGCTAGCACATAATATGACTACGATCATACGCAAACCGCAAACATGCTGACACTCATAAATACTCAAACATACGTACGTCCGTCTGTCAACCAATGCTGGCGTCTTTGTATGTTGCTACGTATTCTTCTAATAACAGTCGAAAAGGACACGCCAGCAACACGAAACGAATTTTCGTCTACCTAGATGTGAATTGAAAACTGGTGCGTTTGTAAATGCATGCACGTATATATATATATTTTTTTATAGGAATGTCTTCTCCGGACGGCAAATGTATTTAAGTTCAATAACACTTCATTGAACTTGAAATTTCCATTATTACATAAATTCAAACAAATGTAACTATTCAGGTAATTTTGCAGAAAAGGCTATCGCCCGTGTCTGCCCGCTCTTGTGAGTGTGTCAACATCCTTCATATTACATAACGGTGTTTAGTAGAATGCTTTTATTTATGTTTTAAATGTGTTGAAAGACTCATCCAAATACACATGATTTTAATGTATCCGGCGAAATTAAACACATCTGTTGTTTAAGTTTGGTTTTGCATTCATTTGTAGATAATTCTAGTACACATCTAAACAGATGAGAAAATCTGGCATTTATGTTTACCAGGCGATAACTGAGCATTGAATAATTTGTCACAAATCTTGTATATGGGTGTGTTACAACATTGTTTACAGCACTTCTGGTAGGATACGCATTATTAGAAGTAGCTCCAAAAGGGGTACGGTTCCTGCTGTAGTGTGTCAGAATGCTATATATGTATATTCCATAAAAGTGCAATATATTTTTATTTTTCCATATGTTCTCAGTGGTTGTCCTATAGGCCAAATCAAACACATTTCGTATGCATCTTTTCTGAAGAGTAACTATATATAAACTGATCTCTATTGCATATATATATATATATATATATATATATATATATATATATATATATTTAACTGATCACTATTGCATATATATATATATATATATATATGCAAGAGTGATCAGTTAAATAGACAAGATATAAAGTACTGAATCGTACGCTCATCCAAACATGCAACAGATGCGTAATGTCATTAACAATTTGTTAAAGAATAAGCGTAGCTTCTTAACAATCTACATAACAAATACGTATCAAAATATGTATATATATTTATATATATATATATATATGGTGCGTGTTGATAAATCTCGGGCGTCGCTTGATTGCGAGTAGGTCTATTGTGCTTTATCGCCGTTGACGGCTGTATGTACGTGTGTCTATGTATTGTAATTAATGTGCAGGGGACGCTTACAACCATCTTCTTTTCGGCAAATGTCGAGGTGACGATGAAGGGGGGGGGTGTCAGTGGTTGTTGCTGTTTTTGTTGTTGTTGTTGTTGCTAGCGTTGAAGCACGACTTGCAGGCTAATCTGTCTTGATGGAGCTGGCGGGGACCGGCTTTGCTGCTGCTGCTGCTGCTGAGGCTGCTGCGACTGGCACTACGACTGGTGGCTGTGTATTTGCACGACCACCACTGTACTACTGGACGTCGTCTCAACCGACTGGCAGCTCCACAGAGCCAGCAACAGTGGCTATGGCGTGATGCGTGCGATATAATGCAGCAGCAGCATTAGCGGCCGCAGTAGCGTTGACGCTGGCCGCCGTGATCGCCGCCAGGGATGTCTAAGAGGTTCCCGCTTTGAATCGGCTACCGCACCCACACTTGGGAATGTTCACATGCTCCCAAGATACGCAGGTCGACGAGCTTCACCTGTCTTTCTGTCTGTCTATCAGTCACAAACTGCTGCTATATGAAACGTGTCTTAGGCACATTAGCTGCACTTTGTTTCTACTTCGTTCCGTTCGCTATCGCTCTCCACTTTTCTCACCCTCATTTTCGTAGTATACACACACATATATATATATATATACACACACACACATATATATATAATGCAATTTCTAATGCAATTCCTTCTCGGTGAGGTGTTGTCCATTTTGGTTCTTACAAACTACTAACGAAATACCCAATTTGTTAACACTTTTTTGCATTATCCTCAGTAATATTGATGAAGGCTTTGAATCGCAAGATTGTGGATGGCTTTGATGATCACCCCTCCGGGAATTTTCATACTCAAGAGGTTTATGATCCAATGATTTTGTTGGACAATAGGCCGCACTAGTCTATCACATATGACACATGCGACGACCTTCTTAATTCATATGAGGGTTCTCGATCGTTTAGATGCGACAGTTTTGTTTATTCACACTTCTATTCAGATAAAAAATCAGCTTTGTCGGATAAGATTATTTTCTTCGTGAACTCGGCATCACCTGCATTATCGCGGAATCCCAATTAGGGATGTTTAGCCGCTTTTGATGACCCGTAGGCGTGAGCGGCGAGACTTGCAGAATGAGCACTCTGTAGTCTTCGTCGGCTTGGCACAGGCAATGGTAAAACTGACTCCTCCGTATATCGTATGTGCAACTTAGGCTGGCGAGGTAAGGTACTGCTACAAGCGCTGCACCTTCTTATCATTTCACAAACTGTATCATCGTAAGGTATCTAGAACGTATGCGTGTGCTTGAAAGAAAACTGTGCTACGTGTGAAAGACATTTAACATTAGTAGCCGAAGCAGTAAGGGCGTGTTAAGGGCTGCCCGCGAAATCTGAAAGAGATGCTGTGATATCTTACGTTTTAGTATCTGCGTTCAATACATTGAAACTTGTATATGACACTTATAACGCAATATTCGGAACGTGCATTTAATGGAGACGATGAAACCAAATCTATGGTGGTCACTGAGGCCGCCAAATACAACCCGTACACCAGCCGGTAACGTTTCTCCTTTGTTACATGGGCCCCCACGGGAGCTCGACATCAGGAAGGGGGGGGGGGGCGAAAATAGCATGCGGTAATCATATGACACATCGAGCCATCATCGATTTGAAACCAAAATTATGCCCATGAAATGCGGGCAGCGGGAATGTCTTGTTTAAGAATGACAGTGAAATTATAAATGTTTGTTATACAGATGTGGTTGGCCAGACATTACTTCACAAAATGTGCGGTTGTAAGAAAATAAAATCATCGATGGAGAAACTGGACGTAAAAGCGTGTTTGCCAAACCCGGAGAGCGAAAAAACAACAGTCCTATTCAGAACAGTTTACAAACGTCGAGATCCAGTGACACTTCGTTTTAATATTTTGCGTTACATAAATGAAAATTTTGCTTATTGGTTCATAAAACAAACGCATTCAGGACAACGCACATTTAATGGAGATCATTTTGGTACCAATTCAGTGGTGTTCCATGTTAAGAGAGGCAGGGACATTAGCGGCCGCCGTACGCTAAAATTCCAGTCTATGGAAATCCGAAATCCGGGTAGAAAGGGCTTACGATACTCATATCACGAACTAAACCACCACCGAGTTAGTGCTAACATGAACCGCATTACATGCTTATTTTCCTGAATGTATTTTTTATTAGCGTAGTAGAAAAATGTCTCTCGCAGTTCTCTCTTTCAATAACACAATCGTGAGGTCAGGCCAGCCCCATTGGTATAACAAACATTTTCCATATCACTGTCATTTCTAAAGAACAGATTCCCCCGCCAGGCAGCCCGGTAAAAAATCGTATATTTAGTCAAGACCGGTCAAACTAGGCCTGGACTTTATGTATATATATATTTTATATATATATATATATATATATATATATATATATATATATATATATATATATATATATATATATATATATGCTCACTGCGAGGATATTTACGACACACTTTTAGATTTAGCACATCATGGCTAGCAGGTCTCTGCGGCAAAGAAAGATGCATTTTGTTTAATCCTCCAAACTCGATCAATTGATCGGCTGTTCGGATATATTGAGAGAGTGAAGTGGCAAATGTCTCTCATAGAAGACTCGGTCACCGGCATTCACCAGAAAGTTTTTCGCTAGAAGATCCACTTTTGCGACGTTTTCCTCTCTATCTCTCTCTCCCTCCCTCCCCCTTATAATAATGCTATCAATTCCAGGTTTTCTGCAGCTACTTCAACTCCTTTTCCGGCAGCATCAGTTGTGGCACAGATCTGCACTGAACTTCAGATCCGCCAGTCAGTAGGTAAAATTAACTGTGTGAACATCTCTGCAAAGTACATTTTGACTCTTTTCCGGCGTTCTATCACGTCGCTCTATCAGCAATAACAGCAGCAGCTAAAAAAGAAAAACTGCCATGATACTTTACAAATGTCAGCGCAACCCTCTCTCAAGTGCATAAATTATAAGGAAAAAGATAAGGAGCCATGAATATTACATCGCTCACTGACAGGTCTAGCCGTTCATGTCAAGCAGCGATATGCGAATGCTGAAATCTTGATGGGTTAATGCTATCTTTATTTATATATATAAATATATTAGAAATATATACGGGAAAGTATAGTATTGCAACTAAACAACGGCCAGGTCTGTATATATATACATACATACACATAGAATATTTTGTCCGTGCAGAATTTTTGCGTGTGTGTTCTTCGATACAAGCCGCTGGGGTGACTTTTGACACCCTCTAAATTTTCAAAGTTTGCTTCTACTAAATAAAATCTAAATGAGCAAAATAAATGATATTCTGATAGAGCAAGCTTACGACTTTAAGGTAGGTGCCGTAAAGCTCTCATCGAACTGCTGACAGTATCACTGTAAATCGTCACTTTGTACCATAGGTATATTGCAATTTACAGCAAGCACAAATCTTCGCTTGCAAGGCAGTTCTTCGTAGTGGTGAGAAAACATTATTTCAAGCAAACGAGGATTTGTACGTATAATTGTATCATTATCTGTACTCACAAAAAGCAGAGCGTCGTCGAGTCGTGAAACGTTTGATAGAAATTTATATATATATATATATATATATATATATATATATATATATATATATATATATGCTCTCATTATTTACCTACCGTGCAAATGATTTAGTTATAAATTACGAGACAACTCAATATTTGAAGAAGGTTAGTTGCATATCTTTTAACTGCTATAGTAAAAAAAATAAGCAAACTCACGGTTTGAAACAATTGTGTTTTTGACAAAACCAACGCAAATTAAAAATGCTTACCCGGCGGGCAAGCACTTTTGGAATTATGTGTCAGTATTAGTACTGCTACATCCAGAGTCCTTTAGGGAGCAGTTCAAAAACTCGAATCATTACTTTTGAAAAATTGCTCATATATATATATATATATATATATATATATATAGAGAGAGAGAGAGAGAGAGAGAGTTTAACTGCACCGTATCTTCGCCGAAGTTAAAGCTATGTCCTTTTCTACATATGTTACGTGACAATCTATTCTACTATCTACAGCTTTGATAGCTAACACTTCGCATTATAAACAAAGAGGTAAAGCGTAGTCTATGAACTTTTTATGGTGAAACTACAAAGCAGCAGCAAAATGTAGGAGGCTACGCAATTGCAAAAAGTCCCGGGAGCTAGCCTTGTCAACACATATAATAATAATAATAATAATAATAATAATAATAAGTCTTAGAGCAATACAGTTGTGAGGTGTGAATGTGTATCCTCATTATTTTATAGTTTCTTTCTTGCTGTCGTCAGCCCATTGCACCTAATATCGACGCGGCGTTTCCTCTGCAAACTGCCAATGAAAGCAGCTGCCTCATAAAGTCGCCTTCGCGTGCATATCCGGTGTTTGCTTGTATTCGATCACTTAAATCTTTAATAAATGTCCTTGTTCTTCTGCTGACTGGGCCCATTGTCTCCATTACAATTCCAAAACGAAATTGTATCTAGACTCTAACTCTGTGTATTTACGCCACTTTTCTTTCTCTGCGTGTTCGGCCACCCATCCCGCCTCGGTAGCGCTGTGGCACACATAAGACGGTGCGGCTGTGCAGGAGACTGTCGCATCCCAAACCAGGCATTTGCCTTTTTTCCACGGCGGAATAGTGACACCATCGGGCCTTTTATCGTCATGAAGTCCTAGTCTGGGTTCCAGCATGCTAGGTATTCCCGCCCTCCGGAGAGCTCTTTGAATCACTGCATTTATTTCTGTGTGCCTGGGAGCCCGACCTTGGCTCTTGATGCAGCTCAACGGGTGGAGGCCATTCTTCTCTACTGGTTTTCCACAGGCCTTGCAAATGTGTGGTTCGCATATCGACCCGCCGATTCTGAGAGCCGACACCATGCGGAATGAGACGTTGTCCAGCATGGTGCCGAGCTGTGGCGACGGGAGAGCCCTAAGGAATCCACCGCTGAAGGTGTCTCGTGCAGCCAAGAAGACTGCCTTCTCCGTAGAAGACTCAAGGCTTTCGGTGATCTCACGGGCTATAACTTTACATCTGTAGTTATCAAGCACTCTCTGCGATACACGTTTCTCCCAAGGACCTGGATCCAACTTCAGCTTGACAAGCGACTCTGCCTCCTGCTTAGCTATGTGCAGCCGGTGGTGAGCACTTGGGTTGACTAGCGCCTCTGCCAGCGGGCTGAATTCTAGCACAGACGCTGCGTAACATATGGGTGCCAATTCTACTGCTGATCGAACACCCAGTCCACCTTCTCTTATGGGGAGGCTTGCTCTTCGCCACGTATCGTTCGTGATATCGATGTTAAGGACTTCACTCAGTATGTCTCTCGTAGAGTCGTCATACGCTTGCAGGGCGTCGGGACATTGGCTTGTCGGTGAGGTGCGCAATGTGTAGTTGAATTTCGGGGAACCTAAACTATATCTCCAAAGACATAGTGCAGCTTGTGAGTGCATGGCCAACAAACGAGGTCGTGTCTGCAGCAACGCCTGGCGTTTTTCTGTTAAGGTCTTGTAAATACTTTGTGGACTAAGTGGAGCCCCAAGAACTTCTAACTCGGCCGGGTTAACTTGCTTACAGCCTGGTAGAACGGCAGCAATGGTTTTGCGTGCTTCGTCTCGTTCCTGGGTGTCCCTCCCAACCGTTATAACTTCGCACTTGGAAAGATTGAGGATTGTCCCTCCTTCACTTGCAAACTCTATTACCTTAAGTATGTCAGCGGCCACCACTTCTGCCGGTCCTCCTAATGTACCATCATCCAGGTACCAGATGTTCAAGGGGCTTCTCATTCGTGCCACTAGACTGGAGATTCCCAGACTGAACAATGCGGGGCCTAGTGGGTCCCCTTGTTGCACTTCATTTGTTGATTTAAGTGGCTCTTTGTCACACCAGGATAGAAGTGGCGGGTCCCTGTAGCATTGCCATACAAGTGGAAAGAGTTCCGGTACGTGTAGTCTTACTTCTTCTAATATTACGTCGCGTCGTATTGTGTTAAAAGCATTGCTAAAATCTAGCTTCACTAAAACTCGCACAGGACCGTCTGTTTCGATGTATGCTCGTACAGCGTGAACGGCTGCCTCCGCGCCTCCTTTTATAGAAACCCCTACTTGCCTTGGTCCTAAAGCTTTTGTCATGGATCCCTTACTGATCGCGATGGCCACCTTTGCTACAAGCCTTCGGATTGTAAGGCCACATGCTATAGGTCTGATTGAACCGTCCTTCTTTTTTAGGGCCGTGAGATTTGCCCCGTAAAAGGTCGTCAGGCAAGAAGAAGGCAGGCTGCCGTTTAGTGCCGAGGCCACCAGAGAGCAAACTTCTTCCAGAAGTCTCCCGGATGAGGGTACTGAGTTGTCAAGCATGTCCCGGAGATGTCGGGGACGCAGCCCATCTAATCCAGGTCCAGATGCTACGGCGAAAGATCGGACGGCGTCAACAATCAATTTATGATATACGGTGTGTCCTCTTGTTGTTACTGGTGCCTGGAGGGATCCTAGGCGTTCGCTTGCGTCTGCTAATGGAGGGGGTGCTTCTTTCTTAACTCCTGCTCCGTGTGATCGTTAAATGGTTCAAAAGAGTCGGTCGAAAGAAGGATCCGTGCGGCGGAACGTACATCACCTTCAGCTAATTTGCGCTCTGCCATCTTCCCCCTGTCGTGATCTGTATCAAGTGATGTGTCGTAGTGTATAATGTTACGGTTACACTCGTCTAAGAGACTTGCGAGTGTTTTCCACCGCGATTCAGTAACGTTCTTCCTGATTATTTGGTATAATGACCGATCATTGCTTCTCAGTGCTGGGATGCGTAGCAAGAGCATTGGCATTATTAGAAGCTTCTCACAGGACGCGTTGTCTTTTCTTGTGTTGAAGTTGGAAAGTGCTTCAGCGTATGCTGCGCAGCATATTTCTCTAACTCCTCTGGGTATCACTTTGACTAGTTTAATGTTTCGATGCACCCGGGCCAGGGAACGAATTAGCGTAATTGAGTCGAGGGTCGTATCAGATGGCCTGTTCGGGTCGTCTTGTGCTGAAAGCGACGCAGGCGACGACGTGTCTCTCAAGGGTTGACTGAGTGGAGGCCGGGTATCTGCCGTATGGAGACGTGTCGTATGCATACGCAAGCCCCGGAGTGACCTTAGGGACTTCCTGCATATTTCGCAGGTATATGACTGTTGTGATCGTAGTTGGGGTTGATCGGGGTTTGTATGGGCTGAAGGTAGGGAGCTCATGGTTAACTCGTAGTTTTCTGATTATTATTATTATTATTATTATTATTATTATTATTATTATTATTATTATTATTATTAATTAGTTAGCATTACTATTATAGACATGGTTATTGCATTAATATTCCATGACATTATAATTACATTATTACGAACAATAATATTATATGTTAACACTATCTTATTAATTAACATTATTATGTGGTATTGCTGCTGCTTCTCTAGTGATGACAAAGTGGTTGCTGTGGCTGTCGCGCGATGAGTTTTTGAAATCACTGTTGGCGCCACTTTGTAGATTAGCTGTTCCAACATCCAAATTTAGCTGAGCAGCCGTTAGAAATCGATTTTAAATGGCAGCGGCGTGCCGCTGGGAGCCTACGGACCGTTACGCGAATGGTTTCGTTTTGCTTCACCATTTCGTGTGGATCTTAACAGCCTCATGGCTGCTCGAGCCTCTGTCGCATAGTCACACACAGTACACCAAACCGATCACTGAGTTACAGGCATCACTCCGGCATGTCACTTCCTAGGTTCACCATCCTGCACACACACGAATAGACGTGTTTTCTCGGAGCTCGACATGCACACGTCCGCACTGTTCGGCGATGATGATGATTATTCATATATAATAATAATAATAATAATAATAATAATAATAATAATAATAATAATAATAATAATAATAATAATAATAATAATAATAATAATAATAATAATAATAATAATAATAATAATAAGTTATCGAAGGTGCACGATCTAAGAAGGGTCGTCGTGATTCGTTGCGCAACAATGAGAGCTAGTGTGTGTGCAGGATGGCGAACCTAGGAAGTGACATGCCGGAGTGATGCCTGTAACTCAGTGATCGGTTTGGTGTACTGTGTGTGACTATGCGACAGAGGCTCGAGCAGCCATGAGGCTGTTAAGATCCACACGAAATGGTGAAGCAAAACGAAACCATTCGCGTAACGGTCCGTAGGCTCCCAGCGGCACGCCGCTGCCATTTAAATTCGATTTCTAACGGCTGCTCAGCTAAATTTGGATGTTGCAACAACTAATCTACAAAGTGGCGCCAACAGTGATTTCAACAACTCATCGCGCGACAGCCACAGCAACCACTTTGTCATCACTAGAGAAGCAGCAGCAATACCACATAATAATGTTAATTAATAAGATAGTGTTAACATATAATGTTATTGTTCGTAATAATGTAATTATAATGTCATGGAATATTAATGCAATAACCATGTCTATAATAGTAATGTGAACTAATTAATAATAATAATAATAATAATAATAATAATAATAATAATAATAATAATAATAATAATAATATAATAATAATAATAATAATAATAATAATAATAATGACTAGCCAACAACACCACAATACTCGAGATGCCACCGAGAACGACTCGGAGATGGCTTTACCGCTCTCCCAGACACCATATGTTTGCAACTACTGTGGGCGAGCCGTACGATCATCTAAGGGCCTGAAAATTCACATAACACGAAAACACTCTGTAGCTCCTTGTCGAAGCCTTCGTACGGATAATAATCCGGGACCGAACAACCAGATAACCATTACATCAAACACCGACACCCAACCAGACTCGAAATTATTAGTACAAGCCTTATCACATGCCCGCAAAAGTTTAAGGCTTGCCAGAATCATACCTCGTGGGGCTAGAGAAGTCTGTACTACAGCATATACGGCAGCATTAAGCAACTTTAATACAAAGCTCGATCTTGAAAGTTGGAATAATCTTATGATGCTTCCATCATTGATGTTTACACTACCTCACCAAAAAAATCAGGAGAAAACACTTACTAAAATCATTAAAAGTAATGTAGCGGAAATAGACTTTCGAACACTTCAAAGTCTCGCTGATTCGACCATACCTAGCACGATCGGCAAGAAGTCTCACTTCACCAACGACCAATACAGCGTGCGCCAGGCAGAGATGAAATTAGCAGAGGGCGATATTCGCTCTGCTGCTCGGTCGCTACTCTCCTCAGACACATTGGCACCACAAAATGAACATACCGAGTCTGAACTACGTAGCAAGCACCCAGTTAGTCCACCCGGGTGTCAAGAACAGTTAGACCTTCTGCAACAGCCCGCCACTCTAGGCCTGGATAAAATTGAAGGACCTCTAGTTTTAGAGACCATTCGATCTTTCCCTTGTGCAAGTGGAGCCGGTTTAGACGGCCTACGGCCTCGACATCTTCGGGACATGCTAAGCCAAACGATTCCATCCTCAGAGCGTCTTCTGGAAGAGATAGGCATTCTTATGGCTAGAGTGCTCAATGGGGCCTTGCCATCGTTCTGCCAATCCGTTTTTTATGGCGCAAGCTTAACTGCCCTCCGAAAGAAGGATAATTCCATCAGGCCCATAGCATGCGGACTAACTCTACGAAGAATGGCTTCAAAGATCGCGATGGCTATGAACAAACGGACCATAGTTGCTGCGGTTTCACCCCATCAAATGGGTGTTGCCATTAGAGGAGGAGCAGAGGCTACTGTTCACGCTACACGCGCTTTTCTGGAAACAAAAGGTCCGACAAAAGTACTAGTCAAACTAGACTTCCAAAACGCGTTCAACACAATAAGAAGGGACAAAATTTTCGACGAAGTAAAGAGAAAAGCTCCACGACTCTATCCAATGATATGGCAGGGTTATAGAGATTTCTCAATCCTCGCTTGGAACGCAGACACGATCATAGAGTCGCAAACTGGCATTCAGCAGGGAGACCCATTGGGACCAGCTCTGTTCTGCCTCGGCATTTCTGATCTGGTATCTAGCTTACAGAGCCCTTTCAATATCTGGTACCTAGACGACGCCGTCTTGGGAGGTCCCGCAAATGTCGTGGCGAGGGATTTGCAGGCTATACTGAACTTCAAGGAACCGGGAGGACTGACCCTCAACGCGGCCAAGTGCGAGGTTTTAGCTGTCGGAGGTACATCTCAAGATCAAGCGCAGGCCGTACAAACAATCATGGAAGCACTTCCTGGGATATCTCTTGTAACTCAGGATAACCTAGATGTTCTAGGTTCTCCTGTAATGCCCGAAGGAATTCCACGCGCTCTTGATGCCAAACGAGAGACCCTGGTAAAGATTCGCCCACGACTGACAAGTATGCACCCGCAGGTGGCTCTGTGCCTTTGGAGACACAGTCTTGGTTCACCAAGATTTGTCTACCTGCTACGAACTTGCCAGACTCTAAAACACGTGGAAGGCCTTGCAGCCTACGACGAGACCACCCGAGACATTCTAAGCGAAATACTAAACATTGACTTAGAAGGAAACACGTGGAACAGAGCTAGCCTTCCTATCGGAAACGGAGGCCTTGGAATAAGAAGAGCCACAGATCTAGCTGCAGTATGCTATGCTGCATCCCTGAATCAATTTAGCTTCCTGGCGGAATCACTCATTGACGAGGAAGCAAAGATTGAACTACAAAAGACAGCAATAGTGGCGGATACCACAGTCAGAAGTCAACTCGACCCCGGCCCTCTGAGAGAACACGTAAGTCAGAATCTTCTCGACGCTTGCAAAACTAAGAAGTCCGCACGAGATATAACAGATAGCCTAACATCAGCAAGAGAGCGTGCCGTCTTTCTAGCGGCTCAACATCCCTTCAGCGGGGGCTGGCTTCAAGCGCTGCCCTCCTGTCAGCTTGGCACTATGCTGGACCCAAACTCTTTCCGCATGGTGTCAGCCCTTAGAATAGGCGCCCCCGTCTGCCAGCCCTTCTCATGTCTGCGATGCGGCCAACCTGTTGACTCTGACGGGTTACACCCGTTAAGCTGTCTGAAAAGTTCCGGCAGAATTACAAGACACGCTGAACTTAACGCCATAGTTAGAAGAGCTCTTAGAAGGGCAGGGATACCATCTACACCCGAGCCGAATGGCCTTAATGGCAGTAGTGAGCTGCGGCCTGACGGGGTCACCATCCCGTTGTGGTCACACGGAAAAAGCCTTGTATGGGATGTAACGGTTTCATGCACGGCGGCCTTATCGTATTTACACCACAGCGCCGTTGAGTCGGGATGGGTAGCCGAGCGCGCGGATTCTGAAAAACGAAGGAAGTATCTCGAGCTATCTAGAAGCTACCACTTTGTACCCATTACATTAGAGACGCTCGGCCCCATCAGCTCAGGTACAGCGAAAATCCTGAAAGATATCGGAAAACGCATAGCTGAAGTTACAGGCGATCGACGCGAGGCCATGTTTTTAAGACAGATGATGTCTTTGGCCGTTTGTAGAGGAAATGTGGCTTCCATCATAGGCGCTATGAATTGATAGAAAGCGACCGGAGCAGGATCAACCTGGCATAAACGTTCATACCTCACAATTGTAATAACTGAATGACAATAAATAATAATAATAATAATAAAAAAAATAATAATAATAATAATAATAATAATAATAATAATAATAATAATAATAATAATAATAATAATAATAATAATAATAATAAGGGCCAAACAAGCCTTTGGTGCTGTTCGACCTGTTTGCGCTAAGTCCGTCGCCCGGATCATAACAAAGCAGAAGCAGTTGGAATGCAGACGACATAATAGCGGAAAAAAACAAACCGGCTGTCGTCGTGAAAACGCTGGAAACAAATTTATCATGCAGTCCCTAAAGCTCATGGAAGGCGGAACTGCTGCATCGCGATTACAGTAGCGGACGTATCGATAGGAGACTAACACCGTGTGCACGCCATAGGTGTCAGATAACGGAACAGCTAGCCAGCTGCTGACGTTGTTGTCAATTTGTTGAAGCGGCAGGAATGCCCTGTAAGCTGGCTGGTATGAAATTTAGCCGCACATATGCAATGACGCAAAAACGGCAGTTCCAAAATGCATTCCTAAATCAGGACACAAAAATCGAAAATTATTGCAAGACCATCTTTTAGAAACGAAAGACAGTTGTGCAACAGAATGACAAAACCTGTGTCTTACAATATGCACCTATACGCTCTAGGCGCTTAAAATTATTTCTCCGCATTACGTAGACGCAAATACCTTGCATACCTTGTAGATATACCATACTTTTCTACTGGGTATCTCTGTTACAAATGCTCAGATCCTATTTTATTTGTTGTGCATAACCTATTAAGTGCTCCCTGAGTTATTCTGGCCCATTTGTTAACAGGTTGCGCGACTCCATAACGAAATACATTTTATGCTTTGTAATTGTCCCTATTAGTTAATTTTGATATATAGTTAAACATAATATAATAACGCTTTAATAAAAGTTATCTTATTGTAATACGTTTAATGTGGTATTACAGTATCATAATGTGTAGAAGAAGAACGGTAAAGTTTTACGAAAACGCTTTTTTAGCCTAATTAAACACACTTAAATGCATTGTGAGACGTTTATACATATCTACTCTTGTAATTTCCACGTATTAAACCCACCCACTTGCAATTCGGGAAAACATGTGCTTTGGTCGGTAGACAGAAAGTTAGTGCCTCTAGTCCACATATTGCCCAGTATTGCGGACCGAAATTAACGCGCAAACGCATTTCACATTAGCCACAAAAAAACAAGCAGATCCACGGGGAAAACTCTCTCAGTTGTAAGATTTTTTCTCCTATAGTTAAAAAACAGAAATACTTGTATCAGTTCCTCTTGGATAACTAAACCGATTTTCGTGTTCTAGCATCGTACCTAGGTGAATTTAGAGATGTCTTGTTAGCTGTAAAACGAACCATTTTTTATTCAAATCAGGGAAAATTCAGAGATGGTATGCGATTGAATGTCGCAGCGTGAATGAGTAGATAAGCGTCTTCGTCACTGTTGTTGTGGTTGTGGTTGTTGTTGTCGTTGTGGTTGTTGTTGTTGTTGTGGATGTTGTTGTTGTTGTGGTTGTGGATGTTGTTGTTGTTGCTGTCGTTGTTGTCGTCGTCTGACGGCATCGGGTCGGCATCGTCGATTACGTCTGTTACCAATCGCTATGATGGCGAAAAAATCAGCAGCAGAAACGGCGCGGTAATCAGCGAAATCAACAGAGTGGGCAAATGTTAGACCAGCGACAGCCGGCTATTGACCGGGTAATTCTCCTGCCGCTACTGTCCACTGACACTTGAAGAGAACTGATACGACAGACAGCGGCTTTATATCAACGGCAGCATCTCCAACGATTTCGAGCATTTTGTCGCGTCTTTAGTGCGCGTCTGCTGAGGCGCTCGCCTGGCGGTAATTCGTTTACAAATTAATTAACGATTAACGAACATGCCTCGCACCTGCAAATCCTATGAAAAATTCATTTGAGTCTATATCCGATTTCGAGGCGATATCTAATTTTCATTTTGCAATTCCCGACGTCTCAAGGCCAATATTAGGTAACGCCCCACGAAATGCCCAAGATGTTTAATGTGGCCGCACTCTTTCTTTGTTCAGTCAGCAAGCATCCGTTGCCCACCCATTATAGCAACTCTGAATACTATCAGACCTAATGTGAACAAAAATATCCTACTGGAATCAAATTCTTGTAAGATGATTCTATCTAGAGTAACTTACAGTGATGTATCTAGATTAATTTAGAGCACGTCGCTTTTTCTGGAGAACCAATGTTGCCGACTAAGCAAGCACCACATTAAACAGCGTCTATATGCATGTATACAGCTATATATGCATTATATAATCTATATAAGACGGCCTTTTATAGAGGGGTAATGTGCTAGTCATGGTTGTCATCTACCGCGGTATTGCTGCAATCCCTGCTGCTGATCGAATTTTCTCTAAGGGAGTCTCATTGAGAATATGTGCTTAACCCTAGGCTGAGAATCAGCGACCATGCTGCTGTTACAAGGACTGCTGGGGAAACCCTAGATATCTCAACGTATGTGTTTGTGGTGCTGCTCTAAGATGCCCCTGATGGAAAATGATGGCTTGTGTATATAGGTATACATGTCAAGCGAATAATAAATCGATCAATCAATACTACATTTACTCACCATACAGTAGTAGCATATTTTATTGAATATTTACACCATGTTCCATGATATTTTCAAAGCAAATAACTTTGCAATTTGCAATATTTCCGTCTGTCACCTGTATAATTTTGCACAACTTGCAAACAAACACTATATATATATATATATATATATATATATATATACATACATATATTAAGAGAGGCGTGGCCCAGTGAGAGTAAAATTAAAAAAAAAAATTACCAATGAGACTGCCCAGATATTACGTCACAAAAAGTACAAGGGAATATTTGCATATATAGGCTAATTTGTATTGAGATTAACTGTTAAAATGCATGTTCTTTACGTTGGTAAAGCCACGGTAGATTATATTCCCTAGAGTTGGTTCTAGTGCGGACCCTTGGGCTGTGACTGTACAGTGCAGTGAGTAGATGCTTACCCTTTTATGTATGACGGGAGGGCACGCCTTTGTTTACAAGTGCTTTGTTTATAGCGTATTGCTGGCTTTCCAACAGCGCCTTTTTGATTTCTACTTTTGTTGCTCGTCGTCTGTTGATAATGTGCTCAGCTGCTATAGACAGGCAGAAGAGCATACTTATAGGGCGGTGCCGAGGGGTATTCTTGCGGTTTACCGGGTTCCGTATAAGGATCAAACGTGCCGCTTTTTAAGGCTTAGGATAGTTTCCGCTGGTGAGCATTTTATCCACCATGCGTCTGAGTATCCTTAGGTAGGTCTTTAAAAGTAAGCTTACTGCTTGCGGGGAACCGTAATTTGGCCCGGTAATCTTTTTGCAATATGCATTCAGCCACGGTTCTGATCTCTGGATTAAGATTGGCTTACAATTAAGGGTTGAAGTCTCTTCAAAAAGCATCTGCAGCGACCACGGTCTTTACAATTCAAGCGCAGTTAAAGTTGGTCGGTCTGCCTTTACTAGTGGTTTCGGCTGTGCGTGGCGCATTTTGCTACGCACGATCCTGTACATTTTGGTCTAAGGGATTTCTTTGATCTTCTCACACAATGCGTTATATTGGTCTATTTTGCTATTCTATTTCATACTTCTGTAAACCCTTCACAGGGATACTCGATGCAGTTGGTGGCAGGTCCTTCGATTTTCGGGTACCTGACTATTTCACCAGTACCTCAGGGGCGATTGGCCATCTTAGAATGCGAGCGAAAGCTGAATTCTCGGCAGGCTTTCCCTAGCAGTGCAGGGGGTCCAAATATTTCCTCTGGCGAACATTCAATGAGACAAGGTACTTTTCGTTTAAAGCTTTAGGTGGGTGGGTATAATTTAGCCTAGGGTAGGCGTTGCCGTTGTTAAAGGTGTATCCAGGGGTGTTAATGAATTGTGATCTTCGCGGGTTGCCCAATCTAGGAAAATATTTTCTTTCCTTGATGAGAAGCTCCTTCCCCCAAAGTCCCATCTCACAAGCCTCTTGGTGACCCCGGACACTCACTCATGCTCAGGTCCAGTTCATTAAGCCATCATCGCCTTTCTGGGTTTCTTGAAGCGTCCAAAACTGAAATCATTTCTGGCTTCCCGTCGTAAGTAAGCGTTTTGAATTTATGTGGGCGCAATTGACTCATCCAAGTCTATGATTCCAATATCCTTAATCTGTTGTCGAGTCCGGTGGCTTGGTGCATTTGCCTGTGCCTCGCGACCGGAGAAGACACATAGGTGCGCGGGTTCGAGCCCCACCGTTGCACATTTGTAGTTATGGGGGTCCGTCTATGCAGCAATGCGAAAAGCAGTCCCGTGAAGGGTAAGGCTCGGCTAAGGGTCAGCCCGAAAGGTTATAGCCTTAGTCTGTAAGATCGCTTGGGTAAACTGTCGTTTTCAAAAATATGCGAGAAAAATACGAATAATTTCCTGATACGCAATGTCTTGGTTGGCCATGATTGATGGTTTACATTCTACTTGAAACAGGCTCGTTGGATACTAGACATGACACATGGATGCATACGCCATACGCCGAGGCAACGCGATACGTCTAAGGTCTGATCCGGTCTAGCTTGCCGTCTGCTCTCTTTGTATTCTGTTTTTAAGGACATCAATTTCGTGAGATAATGTGGTTTCACTACCACGAAGAACTAAAAGCGGGCTGCCTTGACGACGAACTTTAGGCGACCGGACTGCAATCTAACAGCCGACGAGATTGCACATATGGTGAGCGCATAGCATAGTTCAGTAAATTTGTATTTAACTAGCAGTGGCTATGTAAGACGTGTTGACGTATGGGTGCCGCATAGATTCGCCGAAAACAATATTGCAAACCACCTTAATACCAGCGCTCATCCTCGCCGAAGATCAAAAGGCATCCTTTGCTGAGAAGCTTAATTGCCGACGCTAAAAAATGGACGGGATACGCCACCGTAATTTGCACAAGGTCTTGATCGATGCCAGACACCTGGTCCAAAATCGTTGCAGGTATTTGCGCTAAAAAGACAAATAAACTCTTGAACGCAGTTAGCAAGGAGTCGTTTTTGACATTACGATGACTAGGACCAAGATGTTTAGCGGATATTACGTTTCTTCTTTCGTCATCTTCCTGAAGCGAAAGCATACGATGTAAGCCAAATAACCCTTACTTATGTAATTAAGATTTTTCTAAATGAGGTCAATGGTTGCTTAAGGTCAAAAACTACCTTCCCTCGCTTATCGATTTCCCGATCTAAACACTATAATTAGATGGTTTTCTTTGTGTCTGATTTACTACAACTCGCCAGCTCAATGATGTCTTGTAGTGTCTCAATCTGATCTGGTCCCAGCGTTGAGGTGGAGCGAGAAGTTACTAAACAACTAGTAATAATTTAATATTACAGCTTATGTTATGATTACCTCGACCCCCAGAATGCCGTCCGTAAGGTACAACAAGTCGGTAAGAACTGTTGCGTCTTTACGCTGAACTTTGTCTGCGCTGTTCTATTACACATTAAACACCGTTTTCGTTGAAAATATTATATACACCGCCTAATAATTTGAAAGCAAAGTTTTGAAACGACTTGACGGTACTAAAAGCCCCCTTGACAGCTCCTTGTATCGAAAGTGAATTTTTGGAAAGATGGAATCTTCTTCTTGAGAGAACATTGGGCGAAAGCTATACAAAAGAGCGGTGTATGCACGACCTTCCTTTGTATAACTGTAGCAATTTTTGTTGTTACAAAACTAGTAGTAAATCTCAAACAATTGACATTCCGCATTTTGTAAAAGTCATTGATAGTCCTTTAAGGCTCGCTGTGCCATGTAAATTATATTCCGCTAAACATTTTAATTGCAATGAATTTAAAATCCACCTTGTTAAAGTTAAACCAAAAAAGGAACAGAAATGTGACAAGAGTTAAACGGAACGTATTGCAATGGAAGATTTATGAGCTGTTTAGAAGCATTTAGATCCCGAATGGGGTGAAGGACAAGATTCCAACAATAGAGGTCACCCGTAGGCGTTCGACATAATTATGCTGCAGATAATTCAGAGTGCCCTCAAATGAGTTCCAATAGGTTACATATACGAGTACATTAGTTGGCGGTTTGTCACTATGATATGCTAGTATAGAGCCCGATATGCACCTTTTTCACTCCAGCTCAGACAGGGGTTTCATTAAATGCAGTCGAGCTAAATATGTGCTGGTAGTAATCGAGAATAAACCTTTGTCCTCAACAAAATAAGAAACCGAAGTCTATCTGCAATCTTTCACAATTTCACACTAGAGGCAAATTCACTTCGTCATTTAGACACCCATAACCAGTTTAAATCATACGTATTCACAGTGTTTGACGTTATTACAAATGTACAGGTTAGCAAGCTACAACAATCACTCTAAGAAGCCTCTGCTTAGAGAATAAGAAATCATTTAGCTGTTTTTGTTTGTTATACTTAAAATATGAAGAAATAAATCCAACCTCGTCCCTGTCTGCCCTCCAAGATAAGACAGGCAAGTGTTCAATCATTGCTCAAGGCACGGCGACCAATAAGGGTCTACACAGCCACCGTCATTCTACGATTCCTCCAGCAAATATTCGGCGTGTTTCTTTCACTTTAAATTTCGGTGAAACTCTTTGACATAACCAGCTTTCTTCTGCTACAATATTGGTAATAGTAAGAGGTACCTTCTGCATTAAACGATGATAGCTGAATAGATTAAAGTCCCAAGCGTCCAAGATCACGACGTACGTTAAAACCGAAGTTACGACCTTTTCTATCAATGACCGACCGGCAACTGGCTCTGAACAGCGCGTGGTTTACGGCAACACCTCTTTGATCCACTGTGTTGCTCTTTATTTCATCAGACGGCTCTACGCCAGAAAACAGAAGACGCTGATACACTAGTAATTTATGAGGCTATGGGCTGGCCCCTGATCCTTGATTTTGCCATTCGATAGCTAGAAATAATCAATTTGACATAGTTGTAATAAATCATTTGCGGGTGTGTAAAATTTGATAGCCTATCAACTAAGCTATTAGCAGACGCACCTAAGCATTAATTTGCACTGCTGGTATTTCTACGATACAATGGCGTTTCCCTAGCAACGATAATTGGGGACTGAGATCAAGAACAGCATCTGCTGGGATTTGCCATAAACACTCACATAATTGCGCTACTGGAACAAATATAATTGTTAAAACTATTACATTTTCTAAGTAATTAAGATCAAGAGAATTATTGTAACATATAAATATATATATATATATATATATATATATATGGTAACGTATGGTAATTGCTAACGAGTAAAAATCTAATCAAAACCAGTTTTGATTTATAGGATTTTACCGACTTCGACTACCGGTGGAATTAGACATGTTGAAGTATGAAATAGATCATGTTGGAGCTCTTACACATATTTATTTTTGTTTACAGGAACTTAAGTATTGTGAAATTGCGGTTCCGTGAGTAATTATTTTGAAAATAAAAAATAAATAAAAAACATATATATATATATATATATATATATATATATATATATATATATATATATATATATATATATATATGCGTGAATAGAATTGTAATCTTAAAGCCTACTACAGTGTTTTTCACAGCGCCTATAAATCTTATATTTTATTAACACATTACGTAATATATGCGTATCTTTGTACATTTGTTCAAATCTGTAAAACTATATTTCAAGATTCGGTCGTCTGTGGTAACGGTTGTAATTTGTCTATGTAACTGGCTGATTCGCTTTGATGTTTATTTCTTGTTGTTGCCATTATACTACGAGTTGTAAATTTAAGATAATTGCCAACGTTTGCATTGGTGATTCTTAAAGCTCACTCTAGGTGCGGCATAAGACGAAATTATATCTGAAATAAAACCCTGTATTGAGTTTAAATTAAAGCGATTCGTTTGATTCATAGAGGTATCTGTTTCTAATTTCCATGCAAAACAAGTCAACTTAAAACCACATTCATAGCTAAATTAATGTTTCTTGGCGCCCACCTCTAAAAATCGCTTTATTGCGTTGGAGTAAACAGATTGAAAAAAGTGTCATTATAAACTATAAAAGTATATATTAAGTGCATCAAAAAGTTCGTAGCACCGCATGTCTACAAATTCTAAAACCTCATGCCAAGTACGACGCCCGAAAGAGATATTCTTCAGTAGTATAAAAAATAAGTAATATATGAATTAGTTTTGAATTGCGTTTGTAGTAGGTCGCGAAACTGTAACCTGTTAGACCATCTAGTGATCACAGGGCAGAACGAGTTCTGTGCAGTTTACATAACTAGTGCACCGGCGTACAGTACCATTTCCAAATGGATTGCCTTATTTAAAAGAGGTAGTGTGAACTCCAAGGATGCACCACGTTCTGGACGGCCAACGGCAACATCAAATGAGAAAACTGTGCTAGAACTCTACAAACTCGTAACGACAGGCCGCCGATTGAAACTACCCGAAATAGTGGAAGAGATAGGCGTTAGATATGGTGCAGTACATCAAATATTGCGTCAGAATTCATGCATGAAATGCAGGGTGGCTACCGCACGAGCTAACAATTGAGCAAAAACGGAAACGCGTGTCAAATTCGAAGAGCAATTTAGAACTATTCAGACGAAATCCGCAGGATTTTTGGGCCCATTTGTAACCGCGGACAAAACTGGAACCGCAGCTTTACCCCCGAATGGGAAGATGCCACCGGGGAGTGGACCGTACGCGGCGAAGATATGGTGACTGTTTCACCACGACAATGCTCCCCCACCCCCCACTCGTCTCTTTTTGCCATGGCCAAATTACGCAAACTAAAGTTTCAAATTGTCGAGCATCCTCCATACTCTCCGACCTGGCCTCGTGCGACTATTATATAAGAAAATGCACGTGGTCCTCGATATCCTCGAAGGAAGAATTTTCTCACGAACACGGCGGTGTGTTTAGTTTCTGTATAGGAGGACTGGTTGTCTCGCAACAGCACACTTTATGCTCCTATGTCGGGCAAAAACACCAATGTCACAAATTGTAGTAATTTAACTCTCATTCCGAAACAGGGCCTCTTAGAGACCATGCTCCATTGGAAAAAATATTTGCCTTAACGAGCTCTACAATTCCATATATCGTTGATCAAATATTCCTGTATATATATATATATATATATATATATATATATATATATATATATATATATATATATATATATATATATATATATATATATAGGCAAGCTCTATTCTTTAAACTTTGATTGAATTTCTTGCTTTAAATCATCAAACCAGAAGACCTTTTATCAGCTATGCACGGACCAAATTTAGCCCCAATTAGTAGCGACGTTTATTAAAGGTATAGTGTGAAGAAAAGTGACGAAAACAATGCTCAGTAATTTCAAAGGAGACAAAGGAGCAACGAATCTGCATACAGTTGTGTTAAAACCCAAATCATTTATTTTATATAGATGGAAATGTCACTAGGTGTTTGTGGTCAAGCAGCCCCGCGAAACACTGTGTTTTGCTACGGACGTGAAGAAACCGAAGATGACCCCTGTTCGGGAAAATCTTCGACGCCAATAACAGAAAAAAACCTTGAACAAGTTTATGATATTGACTATAGGGAATCTTTCTTGCCGTCTCCTTGTAACCTGGACCTGTACTCCCAAATACATTAGATGCTCAACTACAAAACACGGCTCGTGAATGAAAACAGTGGTTTTTAATTGCACAGTCGAAATCGGGCTTGTGATCTAGGTATATCCGGATTTGGAATTGTTGTGCTTTATAGACGGGAACACACACTCCGCACGTTTTTACGTATATTTGTTGTGAATTGTGAAGATACTGTACTAGTGGACTACATCGTTTATGTTTATATTTGCAAGTGTGTTGTCTCGTTTATTATTCAGCGTGCTAACAAACGCACCAAATGCTGTGTCGAGGTCCTTGTGACGATCAATGACCACTGTGATTACAGTTTGTGTAAAGTGCTCGTTGTTTGACTCATCTATTTTGAACTATTTTTATTTTCCGATAACTTAAGCGTTGTGAAATGCAGTTCCGTGAATAAACCACATTCGAAATTTACATTGAAATATATATATATATATATGCCGCATCCAACCAGGGGGTACCTAGACTACTGCCCCTGTCGAGCCCGGTGGCGTGGTGCATTCAGGCCTGCGCCTCGTGACCGGAGAAGACACATAGCAGGTGCGCGGGTTTGAGCTCCACCGTTGCACATTTGTATTTATAGGGATCCGTCTATGAAGCAATGCGAAAAGCAGTGCTATAGACGTTAAATCTTGACTAAGTGTCAGCCCAGAAAGTATTAGACTACTGCGTCTAACAAGGCAACGCGCGGTGGTAGCCTCCAGGCTGGATGCGCCAATGAACGGGCAGATATATACAACTAGATGCTAAATAAAGCTAATAATCTCTGACTCTCAGCTGTAAGGTTTATCATTAATTTTCAACGAGCATCCCTAAAGGCAAATTCGATCAACAACAGGGATCAAACCGGCGACACCCGGTAGATGACAGCCATGACTAGCGCGCTGATCCCCTAGACCACGCCGCCACCTACAACCTTGATTTAACTTTGGACTACTCTATCTGAACGATAGAAAGTGAAAGGAGAAAGAAATAAAATAAAATAATCATATTTGCGCTAAGCAAATGCACTCAGAATGCATTACTCAGTCGTATTGACAGCATTCATTAGCTATATATATATATATATTTATCGTTAACAAGTCGTTAGTCACATATTAAGTCTTTACGCTATCTGCGCAGCATGTGCTAATACAATTCCGCCTGGTGTGCGGATGAGATGGTGGAGCACTATTCTTAGTTTAAGCAACCTATTTATATAGGCATTCTGAAATGGCGATAAGGCATCGTAAACGAGAATCTTTTATTTGCATGGTCCTTCTATTTAAAGAAAACGTAAATAATTATTTCTGTAACTTACAAAACGGCAATCGTGCCAACCAAAAACCGACACCTACTTCACTTAGAGCTTAAACAAACGGTTTGGTTGCGCTCCGTTAAATGCTGTCGATGCCTTCTTTATAGCATGGCGAGCACAACAATAACGTTAGCCGACTAAGAAATCCTCGCATTCTTGGCTCGATTTCGGCTTCGCTCCGTCTCTCGCGATTTCGTACCTATTTGCTTCTTCGATGAAGTGGAGTAAATACACAAGCCTTCCTGTATGTTGCTGTTACCACTCAACTTCTGGATCTACTACTGATGGAAGTAGATAGATAGCTTCGATTGGTCGGTTCGACTTGACTCGATCTGTATCCTATCATTGTGCCAGTAGCGGCAGAGAGGGCCGCTCAACAGGCTTGACCAACTCCGACCACCTAACGGTCGAGATTTTGGCAATGCAAACAGAGCAATAGCAACGACAACTGCAACCACTACAACAACGGGACCTCCCGCTACACACACCGCAAATTTCCCCATAATCAAACGTTACAAAAAACTGCGTAGCGACTCTGTCGCTACTGCACGGTCACAGCAGCGGTACTAAAGCCACAGCGACACAAATATGTCATGCATCTCCTGCCATGCTCCAGCTGTTGTTGCTCCAGCTGTTGTTGCTGCTGCTGCTGCTGTTGCTGATGCTGCTGTTGCCTCCTCTACTGCGACGTGCTACGTGATGAAGGCTAGTGACGACGCCGGTGATCATTCTAACGATGAGGACTATAGCGGCGACCACGTAACAACAACAACAACAACAACAACAAAGACAGCAACAACAACTACAACAATAAAAGTGGTACAGTCGGAGGTGGTTGCTTGCGCCGCGCAAACAACCAACCCACCTTCATAGTCAGTCAAAACGATTTCGCAAGTCATGCCACCATGACAGTTTCAAGTTGAAATGTGAATCCCGAAAGTTTAAAAACCGGACGACGAAAGCTCTGGCGAAGGCTCTGTCTCCGTTCGCCATCGTTGGAGTCTATCGGACTGGGCAATAACCAAAAAGTTCTTCGAGTATGACTTACAGTACGGCTGCTGGCGCGATAAGGAAGGAAAAGCGCGATAAAAAGCCGACATGTCTATGTCAAGCTGAGGAGTTCAAGCGTTTTAAGTTCGTAGGCCGAATGCACGAACACCATTTTGTTGTTTTCTCTTTTCACTGCTTGGATTGTGCCAAGTATGAATGCACTAACTGCAAACTGCTTTTAAAACTTACTATGCGTTTTTTTTCTGGAATGCAGTTCCAAAGCTAGAGAGCACGTTTTAGATTTTAAAAAGGTTTGGCGCACTGGTCAGTGTCCAGTCATTTAGAATATTTAAGTGGACGCGACCCCCGACACCACAATAAAAGTTAATTTACGGTGCTTATACTAAAGCGGTGACGCGCTTAATCGTAAAGCCTAATGTCTATGATAGTATTGGAAATTCGTTTGCTGACCGTAATTTAAACTATATCACCAAAACGTATTTGTCGAAGTCAGTCTGCACTGCTATGCATGGGAAGTTTCAAAATTTCTAAGAATACACTGTCGATCATTGTATGAGGGCAGCAAGCGAGTTGCAGCAATCAATAATCACAGATGTCTTAAAAATGCACTAGACGCACAAAATAATACTATGTATCGAATACCCGAGCGGCTATCTTCTCGACGACCGGTCGTTGTCTAAATAATAATAATAATAATAACGGAAGTAACATAAATAATGTTATATACGGACATAAATAATGGTATATAATATATACGGGAGTAACATAAACAAACATCTGTTTAAAAATGCAGCTAGCGTCAAATATAAAATTGTATTCTACTTTTAAGGCACACATATTATCTGCATTGATATATTGACAATGTCCGTAAACGGCCTTTGTTGCATAGCACTTATCTAATTTACGTAGTTCAATAAAGTTACGTTTCAGTCGTAAGCCATTTCCATGAATACATATTAATCTGGAGGTTATGTGTGTTTATGAAGAAGTATTTCTGTTCTTGTTCTACATACGCATATGTATGTATATATATATATATATATATTTATATATATATATATATATATATATATATACTTTGAGACCAAAACGTGCCATTTGATGGTTGATTTGTTTTTTAACTGTAAAATTGATCCAATCTAGTACTGTGTATTACTTCCACATGTCTTAGTAGCGGCCGCCATGTGACTTGGCACTGTGCCAAATAATTTACTAATGAATTGCTGTGAGATATAATTCCACTCCTCAAGCGTTGCATTTGAGAGCTCCGGAAGTGTTGCATTCGCTGGAGTTCTGACTATAACTCTTCGTCTCAGCTCATTCCACCCATGTTCGATGGCATTCGGGTCGGGTGAATGGTGTATAGTCCTAATTCCAGCTCCTGTGAGGTATGCCAAAACAAGTGCCGCGGTGTACAGATGGTATTATCGTGCATGAAGATGAGGTTATCACCAACAGCACTTGCATAATACACCATGTGATATGTCAGAATCTCATCAACGTACCGTTAAGCAGTTAAACCTCTTTTTCCGTGGGAACCGTGGTCTTTTGGCTCTTTCACTGAATAATGTCACCGGCTGACTGACAAGAAGCATTTTACTAGACACTTCTTTGTGTGTTTGATATGAGACACCTGCAAATAAAACGGCCGTGATCGCATATTCAAGCGTTCTTCTAGTGCACTACAGAGCTGAGGATGGGGCGTATCGTTGCAACGTTATGCTTTAAAGCTAATTGAAATGTCTTTCGAACGGTGTGGTAATGTTTAATGTAGCATTACTAGTGTAAATACAACATATGCCTAAAAGTGACACAATTAATGTGTCCAAGAGTGTATATATATATTTATATATGACAACACTGCCACAAAGACTGTTAGCTCTAGTTATCTCGACATGTCCGCTTATAGTGCCGAATATATATATATATATATATATATATATATATATATACTGTTTAGCGCATTTACATTGTTTATCGCAGTCGCTTTGACCGTAATGGTATAACTTAACGTAGCATATGATGAAACGCATGAAGAGCAACTGGAATCATCACATGCTGAATCCGTTTGTATACCCTTTCGATGTATGTGTGTTCATCATTGCCCATTAGGTCATAAGGAACACTGCCTTCATAGCCGTCGACGCACGTACAGTAGGCTGCTCTTCCGGTGAGCTGTAATTTCTATTTAACTGTTCTACAAGCAGTGCAGTGTTACACAGAAGTATGGCGTAATAGGTCTAAGAGCTGCTCTACAGAGTTGAGAATGAGACGTATCGTTGCAACGTTATGTTTTAAAGTTAATTGAAACGTCTTTAGAACGGTGTATATGTCTAAAAATTATGTATGACACAATTTGTTTATCCTTATATATATAAATATATATATATATGTATATATATATATATATATATATATATATATATATATATATATATATATATATATATACAAGCGACAATACTGCCACAATGGCTGTCGAGGAGACTTTAGATATCTCAACATGTCCGGGTATGGTGCCGTGCTAAGCGCGCCTCATATAAAAGGATGACATCAATATTTAGGTACACACTCCAAGTAAATAATATATATATATATATATATATATAGAGCATATACATTAGTTTATAATCCGTTTGTATACCCTTTCAATATGTGTTCATCATTGCCCATTGAGTCATAAGGAACACTGGCTTCAGATGAGTATAGCGTAATAGGCTTAAGAAGCAACCTTTAAGTCGAATAATGCCAATGCGGTATTCCATTTTTTGTTGAGGAGCTCCATTTCAACCGCAGCTACCCTAGCCGTTCAAGCACGCTTATCAATATTCTACCAGTATGATGCCCCATTTAAAGCAATCATAATCCTCAGGGACGCGACGTAACTTACACTCCCTATACCAGCTAAACGTAGTCTACTAAAATGAATTGTCGCCTGAGTTTCACCGCTAGCGTTTAGTATGGTTAACCTGGATTTCTGAATAATAACAAGTTGACTTCAAAACCAAGCTCATCCCGTAAAGACAAACATTTAGCTGGTGATTTCGGCTTTCGGCGAAACAGGAAAAATTATTAACAACCGAAGTGAAAAGCAGAAAACTGTAATTATCCATCTGTGCCACACCAATTGTCTGGTGCTCTGCTTTGTTTCCAGGAACGATTCTTAATTTGGCAGCGCCATCGTCGATCGTGATTCTTCGTTCCTGGAAAAATATATATGTGTCTTAATGGTATTTCCCGCTTCCTAACTGCACTCATACAAAGTATAACTGGTTTAATTGTCTACTGGCTGGTACTCTAGAAGCAAATCAATAAACAATTGTTATGATTTGATTCAATGGTCCTAGACTATTGCAATTATTTGAGTTGGTGTCAGCCCTCCGTTGAAAACATGGGTAGATGCTCTTCAACATCGGTTCACTTTTTACTATTGAATTGAAAAATACTGCCAAGTATTAGACCTGGGTAGTGTGAAACTCAGCCTGATACTTCCGGCGATGTTGTCTTAAGTTGTTTCTGTCGCTTCGTGATCTTCCAATAGAAGAATAGCACTAATATTGTTGCTATAGTTGCTGTTGTCCATGATATTGTCTGCCTGTTCCTAGTGAATGACGTTGTTATCAGCTGCGGTAACTGTTTTGCTGCAATTGCAATTGCTATCAATTTGGGCAAAGTCCAATTTAATAAAAGAGCTTTTATCGTTATGGTCACCGCATGTGCTACGTTGGTGGAGACGTTAGGTCATGTGGCCAAAACTGTTCACGCGCCGCTGTCTTGGTTGCCGGCACTGCTGCATTTCAATTTGCTCTTTTATTATCATAGATGTTGGCAGTCTGGTTGCTGTCTGTGCTGTTGCTGTTGTTTCTGCCGTTTGTCCTTTTTGCTCTACCACTGAGTGAGTGACACCTTGTAAATGCTAAACTTGTCAATCGCATCGTTCTTTTTGTTCTAAGTTTAAAAACGAGTTTATTTAACGAGTCTGCGTGCATTTAATAAGGTTACCGCACAACGCCTAAGCCGGCTGCTTTGTTGATACTTGCTATTGTTTTTGTTTGTTATCAGTGCGGCGCCCTCGCTCTTGAATTGCTACCCGTCCTGTTATACAAGATGCTGTTGTTTTTGCTACTTTTGTTAGTCTTTCTACTATATTTGCGCTAACTTTCTTATTGCAGTTGTTGTTGATTTTGTTGCTTCTGCTGCTGCTGCTGGCGTTAATGTCAATGCATGCTATGAGAAGATCACGTATTTAGCAGTAGTCGTCGTCCAACTTGGGCCCACACTTCTCTCCCCGGATAAACTACTGACAGAAGCGACGTAGCTTCGACTGAGGTGTGGCCAGCCAGTACTTTTAACAGGCTAACACGCGTCGCTACTGGAGCCGTACATTTGTACTCACTGCTATACTGCTATACACGATGCGAAACGTGTCGAGTGACCTATTCGGACGTACTGCTGCCTCACGCCCAACTGGAAGCTGGCTATCTGTCTGTCGTAGTAGAAGACGTCGATGGATGCTTAAGATTAGCGTCACGAACGGTGACGCCGATACACCAACGATGGATAGGCATCCACAGCTGTGGCTTTTTCTCTCGCGCGCGCTGTATCAATCTATCTCCGTTTCGCGCTACATTAGCCGCCGCAATTGGCGCGACTAGAGAGCGAACGCAGTGTCAGAAGGCTCTTTCGCTCTTCCGAACGAGCCACGAAACGAGCAAGGCAAGTCGAATGATGATGGGCTGGCTGCCGGGCGACTCAGTCAGCCGGCCGGCGAGCGACCGAGCGAACATGAGCGTCATGTGAGCGTCAAGTGGGTAAGGCGCTCGACGACATGCAATATTGCCATCATCGGGAGGCAAGGCATGTTGCGCCCTATTACAGCTACCAGTCGGCAAGTGCGCGCTGAAAGCGGGGCCGCCGTTACTGTTGCTCCTCGTCGTCGTCGTCGTCGTCGTGGCCATCATAACAACAACTTGGAAGTGAGCTCGACATGCCATAACGCTTCCACCGCGGCTGGTTGTGGTTTTGAGATAGAGGAACAGCGTTCGCCAGCCAACGGTAACCAGTAGCCCTCAGTGACCTCACATTGCGACGCCGCTGTAGTTGCTGCTGCGTCCAGCACCACCAACCACCGACTGAAGACGGACATCAGAGCACAGCCAGTCAGGCAGGCAGACAGTCAAGCAGGCACCTTTGACACAGCAGCGAAACCCGTGATTGTGATGAGCGAATTATAACAACAACAACAACAACGATCTTCAGTTGCCATTGTTTCATGCATACAATTCTGGTTGTCCTACATAGATAAACAACGAATTGACACCCTAAACAACACGCTATAACGTGAGATAGAGAGAGAGAGAGAGAGAGAGAGAGAGAGCCAGGAGGAGACGGGAGAGAGGGTAACATTAACTGCGTCGGTCGCTATAGAGGGCTAACACATGCTGGCTTGCTCTGAGTTGCCCAATGTTTGTGTTGACGTAGCGATTGTTTAGCTTTGTGCAGACGCTTGATGGTCGTAGCAGTGCGGCTACATACAACAGTCAAGCATGGCCATCGGTTCGCCATCGTCGAAAAAATGAAGCACTCCAAATTCAACGGTGTCTCTCAACACAGGAAGTCTTAGACGCATCGTACACCGCACGCTCCGCTTCCGCCAATCTTGCCTCCTTGTAGCGCGCTTGGTTGGGAACAGTAATTACCGCCTTCGTGGACCTGCTGCATTTCTCTACATTACAGGCTCCGTTTCGATGTTACCGATTCAAACATAAACTTGGTTGCCCATGATGCCTTGTGCTCAGCGTAAACGGTGGTTCTTTCATACTCGTTGCTCAAACCACCAAAATTATTTAAATTAAATTAACTTTGCAGACACCGGAAGTTTCTTAGGAAAGTAGTGTTTGCTTCTCGCCCATCTCTTTGATAAAATATATTTAAAAGATATATTAATTAATAGAGACACCTAAGCGGTACTCAGATTCCCCATGCACAGCACGATGAAGCAAATGTGGTCCTCTTGATTGTCGTAAAGTGGCTGTTGGGTGCTACGTACGAATTTTGTTTTCTACACTAGATTTCGTATGTAAGAAATTATGATGGCCACCCTCGGTATGAAGTTTCAACCCTAACGCAAGCTATGCCTCATGGGCGCCGTTGGCATAATATGCTACCTGTAGGTCCGTTTATACTTCCTATAGTCGTGGTGACATAAATAAGCACATCGTTGTGCAAAGCAGATTCAATTTTCTACTAGTGGCATATTTGATTTCATATTGTGCGTGATCTGGGGCGCATGATCTTATCTAGCTCTGAAGTGTTCGGCGTTTTGTAGCATTTCGCTCAAGTCTGTGGTGCCATCTGGAAAGTCTCCCGTGTTACAATCTTCGGTTCCGTGATGACGGAGACGATCCGACAATTTGTCTGCTTAAGTGTCGTCATGCTTACGACGTTCTCACGTAGTCATCACTGATTCAGCCCAGCCACACGCATGTATGCTGGCCTGCCTTATCATGAGGTGCCACGCACTAGCTACATGCATTCCTTTCCCGCAATGTAGAGCATTCATGCACTTGCTGTTCTTTTATGCACAGCGATCCGACCAGCAGTCGCGAGTCGGCGCTTTCGGCGGTTTTGTTTCCGCTGTCGCTTTGCTGCTGCTCTGCGACTGCTGTTGCTGATGCTGACGCTGACGGAAGGCTCATTTCAGTTTGGTCCGGCTTGAGGGATGGCCGTGCCACCCCACAAGGACCTTCTTTCGTTTTACCATCTGTCTGTTACTGCTGCCTGTTACAGCTACTTCTGATGATGGCGCAGAACAGCATTATAAGGCGTGCCATTATCATATCGTCAGACAAAATTCGGATCGAGCCATCTTTACCTGAAGAATGTTTGGTCTGTGTCCATTTCGGTCGGGCTAATCTGATATAGTTTCCTTCGGTGGATAAATAGGAGGCCATAAGCGCCACAGTCGTCCAGTCATTGATTGTGCCAGTTGACGTTCGACGTCGTTCCAGTATAAACGAGAATAACATGAGAGAAAACAACGAGACAGAGACACGAGCCAATGAAAGAGAAATGGAGATAGTGTCGATGACCCCCTGGGGGTCCGTTGAGGCACCCTTAGTTGTGCATTGTTGTGTGTTGTCGGGAGCCTTACTTCTACCGCCTCCTTATCCTCAATTCCCTTTAGTCCAACTCCACCCCCCTGCCCCCACACCGCCCCCGGTGGGATCGCTTTCGCGCATTCGTGTGCCTAATGCCAATGCCAGAGAAAGCAGCCAGGGAAGTTGCAGTGACGGCGGCGGCGGCGGCGACAGTGAACGCGATGCGTTGCTGGCTCTGGCACTCAACGGACGCAAAGATCGATGCTCACTCCTGCCTCGAAACAGCAGCACAGCAGCGACAGCAACAGCAGTGGGTGTCACATCGTCCGACTGGTTCGCTACCGCCCCCCACCCAGCGTTCGATTGCGGCCTCTTGACTTTTTGCAGCCAACAGTTTGCAAAGTCTTCGTTAAAAACTCGGCCAACGCAGCTTCTGCCGAATTCCAGCACACCTTTCTTTCGCCGCTTCTGCTCCGAGCAAAAATGCATAGCGGTACTGTCTCCGCACACCAATAACGCCCTCGACAGCCATAAACAGCTCATTAATTAGGAGTAGAATTACGGTAGTTAACAGCAAGGGTGATAAGACCCAAAATAATGATGACAACAGCGAGAGGTGCTGTTGCTGCAGCAACAACAACAAGAATAACAAGGACAACAAACGACAGTGATCTAAGCTATTAATCTGGGGCCACTTGAGCTTAAGGAGTAGTATATATATTTTTAAGAAGATCATTGATTGATTATATACACATTTACAATGGTATGCTATTTTACATATTGAAAATATTACGAACAGTCGGCAGTACTTACAGGTAAACCTACTACTGTTGTCATTATGCTTTCAAAAAGCCGAAATGAGATTACTTTTGTTCTTCCCAATTTGAGAGTCAAAGCACAAAAAGCATTTAAACATGTTGTTTTTGTTGTCTCCACATGCGAAAAAATGCTCAATTTTTAAACATAGTCTGCTGTTGTAAATATTGAACAAATTTGTCGTTTCACCTATGACTGTTATATCCACAAATTAAGGCGACGATTGTTGATATAGTTATTATGGCTGCACTTGTTCTTAGTATTCGCGGCAGCCTGTGGTGGCAGGAGACCTCGGTATTTGAAAAATATGCGCACACTTTTCTAACTTCATAGGGCGTCGATCACTTGTCACCAATGTTGCTACCTTTATAGAAATGTCGCTATTGTTTTTGTTGTTGTTGTTGTCGACGCCGCCTTCTTCGTCTCCCGCTTTTTGGTCTTTTCTCAGGCGTCATCGTTATTCCCGGGCTGCCGCTGCTGCGGCTGCTCCTCCTCGACACCATCAGAGTAAATTAGGGGCAAGGAAAACCATATTGCACGAAAGTCGAACCGCGAATATCGGTCGACAGTTTCCGCCAACGGCCCTGACGATGATGCTGGATGATGATGATGGCTTTTCCCGTAATGCGACAACGTTGCTTATGCAGACGATGTTCACGTCGGTGTCGGTGGCGGCGGCGACGACTGTACGGCACCGCCTTTTTGGTGTAAGCGGATGTGTCGTCCCGACGCACGAGCGGCCGACCAGCCATCGATTGTCGGCGATCGTGAACGCAGGAGAACGTGCTTCGACGCGTGTTCCTGCCGTTGACGCCTGCTTGGGTTTCCTCTGGCCCCCACCCCCCACCCCAATCCCCTCAGAGTCGCAGCAGCAATGCAATGATGAGTGCTAGGTGAGCAGCTCGCGCCCTCCAACAACAAAACAGCTCTCGTAGTGTTCATTTTATTAATGACACAGATAAACTCAATTTTGTTTTTAATACACCCATACGTCATATCGATCCATAACATATGGCCTATCCCTCAGATGGGACGTACGCTATATACTGAACGTAACTATCATCTCTAGCGAGCCTTTGTGACTGCTACATTTATTGACGCGGTCGATAAGGATATACGAGCATCTCATCAGACCAGATAGATAAAAAAGACGACGCTACAATCCAAAAGTTAAAACAGCGAGCAAGCGTTCGCTGCAAGCACGCACACATAAGGATACAAAATTTAAAGCCCATACACTGTGTGCAACTGGTTTACGCACAAGTAAACCAAC
The DNA here is from genome assembly GCA_003439945.1 of Dermanyssus gallinae. NCBI lineage: Eukaryota > Metazoa > Arthropoda > Arachnida > Mesostigmata > Dermanyssidae > Dermanyssus > Dermanyssus gallinae. Next base: position 2,116,828 of record QVRM01004188.1, on the reverse strand, counting down.
TTTGGTAATACTGCTCTTTTCGGTTAGTGTCACTGTTTTAAGAATTTATAGTAACTTAAAAAGCTTGCTTCGAAACGGTGTGTACAACGCCGGAATTTAAATTGCAACTTTAAGTACGCGATTCCGTCACGTCGAAGTCCGGTTGTTATTATAGCTGTTAATACTACTGTTTTTGTTACAGTTGGTAGTGGTGGTTGATCGTATATGTGCCTGCTTAATCCCGTTTTTTTAATAACCGTATGACTGACCAAATTCGCGCACACGGATACGGATTTTGAGAATATTGCGAAGACGTTTAAAATAATTAAATACGAACTCATCGACTACTTCTGTCTTCCTTTAAAAAATACAGTAGCACTGTCTGACTTAGTTCTGTTGGGCCATAGTATTGGGGTCTATAGGCAAGATGATAATTATCGTTATTCGTTTTATATCAGGTTTGTTTAAGCACTGAATGTCAAATATATAGCTTGGCACAGAAATATAATCTGCACCATTTTTTTTGACTACATGAACGGAGTTTCTCAGAGCTGTCCGCATCTTCATAGTCCCTTATGTGCTCAAGAAGGGTGATCGAAATAATATGCCCGATTGTTTTTCCACTAAAGAATATCGCAAACCACAAGACCTTCGTTCAAGCCCATGGGCTACCTTCGCAGTACAGAGGCTGTATACTTTCGAGTGTATTTGCAAGTACTCATGAATAAAGCTATGTGTTTCATTCATTCAACCATTTCTTCTCTTGGTGAGAAGTGTATCCCTTCACACCCTTACACTAGGCCCTGCTGAGACCGCTAAGGCTAATCTTCTTGCCAAACACGTCCTCAAAAATCACCTGAGAAAATACTTCGCATCTTAAACCTGGCGACGAGTTTTTGAGTTAGTCGGATGCCTGCCTTCTCAGCCATATGCTTGCTTTGACCTAAATATTAGCAGGTGCCTTCCGGTTAATAAAGTAGCCTGAATATGCCGATGGTTTAAAGGCTCGACTAAAACATATGCTGTCCTGAAATTCGCCGTCAACATGACTTGGACAAAAAATCTGTTTTGCCGACAAAGTGAAATTAAATATTGGAATTTAGAACAAGCACAACCTGTTTGTAAAAAAGGTAGTAACCGGGAACGAACAGGAAGTACACCGTTCGCAATATCGTGAGTGATAGGTCTGAGGATTAAACAAATAAAAAAAGCTGTCCCCGAACCCCTGCTGAACAGTCGACCAATTTCGAAAGATAAGATATTGTTAATAACCCAAGTGATTGGTGGCCACTCAGGCTTCCTCTGAATGCATGGCACCTTTCCGTAAGGCATCCGAACGTAGTTGTTAAAGAGGATTTCTTTACGGCTCTGCACACCCTGTAACTTTGGTGATCCACTAAAAGCCCTTGGAATATATGGGCTTTTAATGCCCGAAACACAGATTGTAGCTTTAGACGTGTGCAACGATGCCTTTACATGCCCTACGCTTAGAAAGTACTGGCATTACGTGAGGGCCCGGTCGACCGTATACCTACCTTAGAATGCGACTGGCGAGTAAAAGGCTACTTTCTCCTTCTGCAGGTTTCAATTGACATTATGAAGTAATGCTGCAGCCACATCAAGAACGAAGTTAAAAAGTCCCATCCACGTGGACGACCTAACAACACACGAATTGGTTTTACGTATATCATGAAACTCCGCAAAAACCTTGTATAAAACTCTCGCGGGTATATGTTTATGTATATATATATATATATATATATATATATAATTAAAGGCGAGCACTGCCGAGTGTGCAAACGTATTGTAAATGAATAGTTAATCATCACAATATTTTCTATATATATATATACCGAGAAAAATGACTTAGTGGCAAAACTTTTGCTTTGCATTCGGGAGATTTGGGTTCGAGACCCAGACCGGCCACTCTTAAATTAGTGTTCATGGTTTCCAATTTAGACAAGGCAAATGCCGAAGTGGATTAAAAATCGGCCATTCTATGAAAAAACCGTACACGGGTATTATTAGTCTTATAGAACAACTAAAAAAAAAACATATATATATATATATATATATATATATATATATATATATATATATATATATATATTACTGAGCAATTATCATTGCGCGAACTGAGAGACAAGTTTGATTCTGGCGTGTGATGTTGGCGCCTGCCAACAAGTATTGCTGCTGCTGCTGCTGCTGCTTTGGCTGCAGTTTTGGCCGGTGGTCGGCTGTTATCCGTTAGTCGGGAGGTGGAATGCTCTCCTTCTTTTGTCTACTACAATGATGTGCTTCTTCCAATCATCATCATCATCATCATCGCGGGCTCCGTCTCCGATGGGAAAAAGAAATAACAGGCTAGTCATGCTGAGACAGACTACAATGAGACGACGTCATTACCTGTCGCTGCTGCTGCTGCCGATCGACAACGGCGGCGGCGGCGTCGTGGTCGTCGTCGTCGACGACCGCGACCATGACGGGGGCCACCATGATAGTCGCCGTTTGACCGTGTCGTAGAACCGACGGACAGACGGACCAACCAGCGGGCCGATTGACCGGCCGATCGCCTCCTACTGTTGCTGTTGCTGCAGCTGTTGTTGCTGTTGCTGCTGCTGCTGCTCCACCACTATCGATAAGAGTGACGATGATGCCAACGCGCAGCGGCGACGACATAGCCCAACGATGTCGTCGCCACCGCCGCCGCCGCCAGCTGGAGGGGGGAAAAACAAGCTGCTTGTGCTATTGATGTCATCGTTGGCGTCACCATCACCATCGACAGCAGCAGCAGCAGCACGACGACTCCTGATGCTTCTACCACCACCACCACCATCACCACCACGACGACTAATACCGCTACGACTTGGACGAGCGAACGAGGAGATGATGATGATGATGATGATGACGACGGTGGTGGTGTCGATAATGATGATGATGATGATGATGATTGGTAGATGGATGGAAAGGGTTCTCGAAAAACAGTGAGCCATTTATTGAGTCACTGGGCCGGCCGGCGGAATTGGCTGAGTGGGTCAGTCAGCAAGCCAGGCAGACAGGTAGGTAGGCCGCCCGCCCGCCCGCTAGTCCGGTAGGTGGATAGGTAAGTAGATAAGTTGGGCGGTAGGGGAAGAAAGGGAGAAGAAGAAAAAGAAGAAGTAGAAATGGGGGAGAAATGAGGGTAGGTGAGGGGGGGGGAAGAACTAGAAGGGAAACAACTAGGGACTGGAAGTGGGGGGAGAAAGCAGGGTGAAACAGGGGGTTGTAGGCGGGTCGAGGAGGAACGAAAGCAAAGCAGGCAGGGAGGCCGGCCGGCAGGCAACTACCGCGACGAAATAAAGCAAACGATTGTAATAAAAACACCCCTCTTACTTTTAGTGCTCGCGATTCTCTTGCTCCGATGCACAGATTCATAATCATAATCGGCAAGAGATGGACGAACGGCGATGAAGGCGATGGCATCGGCCACAGCCACGGCCGCCCTGGGGTGACGACAACAGCGACGACGACGACGATGACGACGACCAATTGCTTTCTCTTGTGACGAGTCTCTCGGCTGACTTTTCTGCCTACCCGCCCATTTCGTTGTCGTCGGTTTTTCGTCGTCCGCACGTCCGGTCGGCCCAGTTCAGGTCGACCTGGTGGTGGTCATGGCTCACTTAGGCGACGACGACGACGATGATGATGATCATTGATTATCATCATCATCATCATCACCATCACCACCATGATCATCTGTGATGTTGACGACGTACGATAACAACAAACAACCAGCCACGAGCCAGCCAGTCAAACCGACCATTCAGCGCCGCTTGTGGCCATCGGTGGCCGCTGTTGGCTATCGCTTGCGGTCGGTCGGCCGCTTCGTTCATTGCTGACTCTGACGACGATGAGCAATGAGGTTTCATCGTTAAGGCAAGCCAACTGACTGACTGACTGACCGACCGACCGACCGCAAGCAATCGCGTTCGCCTCGAAATGGACATCAAGCAGCGAAAAACGAGGTTGCGTTTGGGGGTTTGGGAAGATTGTTACATTCATTCCTAGGAAAGAAGAGTCCTGTTCGTGTCGTCGTCGTTGTTGTTGTTGTCGTTGTTATTGTTGTCATCATCATCATCATCACTAGCATCCTCCTCAGCACGACTATCCTTGCTGTCTCGTCTTCGATCGGCGCGGTTCTTTCTCTTATTCTCTTGTTGTGACCATCACTGCTGCTGCTGCTGCAGCAGCTGATCGAGCCACTAGTGCTGGTCGTTAGCGTTATTATTGTTGTTGTTGTTGTTGTTGTTTTGTTGGCGTTGTTAATGTTGTTGTCGTCCTTTGTTGTCAAAGAAGCTACGGCGACTGAGAAACTTTCATTTTGGTGTCACGAAAACTGGAATGTAGAAAACTACGCAGACCAGCGCACTGATTTTCTTACGGTAAAGAAAAACCTTGAATCAAACACAGCTCTATCGAAAGCACTGTAGATATCGCAAGCACAGAGAAAAAAAATCAAGCTAATTTAGATACAAACTAGATTGAAGCATACCACTTTTAGATCCTCAGTTATACACGCTTCGAGTGTAATGTAATTACGGCCATTACGCATAGACATATCATATCACAAGGGCACCACCGTATTGCAAACATTCTGACCCATGTTCAAGAATTAACCCAGGACGAAACAAATAAGAATAGTTCAGTTACATTGATTAGTTTATGCTACATACATAACAGACTGAATTGCAATTAGCACCTGGCTCCTTGAAACTACTATTGCAGATATGTCCCAAATCAGAATAAATTAAAATCGCACACGTTCGCTAACCTATGGTTTTCCAACCTCATCTTTGCCAAGCGTAAGGTGATTCCAAACTTTGTGAGCGACTTAACTGATGTAATTCAGAAATCAAAACAACTTGTTACATGCTATATACATCGCAGCATATATTTATCCTCGAAGAACATCTTTCTCATAATGCAATGTGCGTTTTCCAGGCTTCTGAGAAATCAACGACTTAGGTTGGAGATCAATCAGGCATCTTACTCGAAAGAGGAGAAGGCTTTTTGCAAGTTGCTTATTCAATCGACTGAACATAGCTCAATTGACTTTTTCGCTGGAACACTGTGGTTTTAGAAGGGTGTGAGGTCCCCGTGATGAAATCCGCGTCCTCAGCTAGAAATTGAACAAGCTGTGGCACATCCGAGAAGTTATCTGTATGCAGTCTTTATTTAGTACTATTTTGCCTTTGACAAGGTAGGTTGTTATCTTCTAGTCGAATCATTCCAGCGCGGCAGTGTGGGTGAGTCTTTCCTGAGTGACATACCAAATTTCTATAATGCAGGCACATATCAGTAGATGGTGACCGTGGAGTATCAGAGATTTTGTAAAATGTGGGAACTTCGTAGAAGGACGCGCTAAGCGGCGTTTTGTTGCTTTGTCTTGGCTGAAAAAGCTACGGTGCCTAGCCACCAACAGTGGTGGCTAGGCATGCAAATAATATCGTAGTGGCACATTGCGACCTAGGCACTATCGGGCGCATTACCTTTATGGTAGAGGTGGTCTTTTATTTCGAAGTGGCTTGAGATGAACACAAGGAAGGCCGTAGCCATGGAATTCTGGAGTGGAGGCCGATTGGCTACCATTAGCTGAGGTTATACCGATCGGTATATGGTGAGAGCAGTGTATTGATGATTAAGCATACTGTAAAACTCCGCAAGGAAATTCGGAAAGCGTTCAAATCGTCGACTCGCAATTGCCAGGAGTGAAAACGCTCAGATCGAGATGCCAAAAATGATGTAATCTTTATTAAGGACACAGTTTTGTTACGAGTATCTACTACTCTTTTAGGTACATGTAACTTATCATAACAGCTAGGCGTGTAACTTGGGGAGCGTAATCCCGCTACAAGATTCGACCATTTTGGGTATGCCTTCGAAAGCCAAACGAGTGTGATAAAATCAAGATAATTTGATATTACTGACTTACTGTCTGCTCTGCGGATGACTGACGTTGTGCAAAGTCACCTGACATCTTTTTCCTGATAAGCGGCTGTTACGCGGGATCACCTTAAATATATCTAGGCCAGCATCGCCAGTTAACGTCTTCTTACCGTACTATAGATATTCATAAGTAAAGTATGAAACTGCGCCATGCTGCCATTATGTTTATCAATACTTTACCACCCTCAAGAGGACAGAAACTTGATTCGGCCAATAGCCTGCGGATTGATCTTGTGGAGAATGGCCCAAGTAATAGCCATGACTAATAATATAAGTAAAAAAATAATAATAATATATTGCGACAATATTATCTTTTCATGTCGGACTAGCCGTAAAAAGTGGCGCAAAGACTACAGTACTCGGGTTTCTGTGGAAAATAATGGTCTCCAGCAAAGGTACCAGTCAATTTCCGTAATGTTTTGCCATACCATATGAATATGCGTAATACTAAAAAGTTAAGAAAAGCACTAGACCTTCTAGCCATGGTCTGGCAGAGCTGTTGAAATGTTGCACTCCTAACGCGGAACACAGACTCAACAGTAAAATCGGAGATGCGTGCGTTTCATCATTAGGGAGGCCCTATGTCAGATCTAGCACCAGGGTTACTGAGTCTATTTTACGTGTGGTACTTGGACGACGCTACGTTATCTGATCGGCCTACTTACTTTGGTTGGAGGCATGTCTTTATCCTGCAATTTAGGAAAGTGGGATGTTCAGCGCTAAGTGCATCGAAATATTAGCTGCGCGATCAGAATGAGGAACAATAAAATCAAAACAGATCATGTGATCATAGGCGTGCTTGATACGAATCCCCTAGTTTGCATCCCAATCAGCATGCGCTGGAAAATACATAATCAGAAAATTAGCCAGAGAAATTCTAAAAACACTGGAAAGGCTAAAAGCACCACGCTAGAACCTAGTTCCTTTTGCGTGGCGTGAGCGCTACGAATAGGTGCCCCGTCCCCGGCAAGCCATTATTTTGCAGACTATGAGGAGAGGCCGTGGATTTGAATGCTAAGGCCTACACTCACTGATATAACCCACTTATTTCACAAGCCTCGGTATGCTCCCCAGACTTGCTGATCTTAACAACGTAGAGCTGTCAGGAAGACCAGTATGCCATCCACGCCCGAACCAAGAGGCTTGGCGGCTTCCGCAGGGCCTGGCTGAGTAACTATCCATTGTTGGACGTAACGGTTTTATGTGCGGCCGCCGTATGCTACTTGCATGAGAGCTCAATCGACTAATATGAATCGAATAACGAAAACGTAAGATCGAGTGAATATTTTGAACTGGCCAGACTCTGATTTTCATATCTATCGCAATTGAGACCAAGTTGCTGTTTTAATTCAGGCCTTTTTGCCGGAGTATTTTAACTGTGGGGACGTTTGACGACGTCCTACGGTAGTAGCAAAAAGTCTTGGTGATGATGTATGCAGAGGATATCATGGCCGCTCACCGCGACTTAGGTGGCGTTATTACCTCAATGAGAGAGATATTTGCTCTTTTCAGGGGACTTAAGGTTAGCACCAAACAAATTGGATTGTACATCTGCCGGTTTGAAGCTGGAAACGCATTCTAGAACGGTCGCCCACTCAGACGACGTACCGCGAAGGCGTTTCTATTTTAATTTTGTTCAGAGAGAGAGGGAGCGCTTAGAGAAGACTGCATTACACTCCCACGGAAATCTGGCGCGTTAGATGACATCATTGAACAGTTAATCGATTGTGAATGTTTTAAGGAACGTCAAATCACATTTGTTATACGAAAACAACCTATATGGTCGTCGTCCTTACTAATGCTGTTATGGCTTTTCTCACTACGTGTCTGTTGTTCTGTTAGTTGTCAAGCTTTTGACTAAATTAGTTCTTCAAATCAGAAACCAATAGATGACAATACATTTAGAGTTGACTACCATTTGCAGGATTGAGTTCCATTAAAGAAGCTGGTGGACACTTGGTTCGGACTGATGATTGAAGGATTTGAGTTCGAAGACAGGAATGTCTGGCGGCACATCAGTTGACGGGCTAGAAGACCCACGACTCGTCGTCGCCTGGCCCTTCTTCTGTCTTACTTTGACCGGACCCGAATAATAACAACGACAACGACGACAACAACAACGACAACAACAACAATAACAACACCACCAACAACAACACAAACAACAACAATAACAACACCACCAACAACAACAATAACAACACCACTAACAACAACAACAACAACAACAACAACAACAACAACAACAACAACAACAACAACAACAACAACGACAACAACAACAACACCACCAACAACAACACAAACAACAACACCATGCACACGAATGGCTGGCGACTGCTACTTCGACGACTATGACGACGACGACAAGAACTGCTGCACGTGTGAACGCGTGACAGATTGATTGTCTCAGCCCGAAGCAGGAGGGTATCATCATCATCATCATCATCACCAAAAGCAGCAGCAGCAGCATCCCACTACAAACAGGCTTTTCGACAATCGATGGCTACTCGTGGGAGTAAAGCGGCTGGAATGTGTGATGGAAATGTGGATGACAAATACAGAAAAGGAAAACGAGGAAAGTGTGTACGCACGCACGTGAGTGTTGGAGTGCGTGCGTGCATGTCTGCCTGATAGAAGGAACGGAAGAAGAGAATCAACTTTATGTTTAAGGCTTCCTCGTGTCGATAGCCGTAAACAACAGAAAGCTTAACTACCATTGCTATTAGCTTAGACCTCCTCATACACAGAGATGCGGGCTCATATCTAACGCTAACGCTCACACTAGCTCACACTAATAGTTTTAATTATAGCTTATCTATAGTGTACTGCGAGATAAGGTGAGACGTGATGAGGTGAGCCCCTCGTACAGCGGAAATTAAGTCATGACATAATTATGGTAGTCGCCTGATCGCCATATCCGCTATTTCAACCGGCGGCGAATTGCGTATCCAGCAGATGATTGGATGAGACGAACCGAAGCGAGGCGTTGCTTACAACATGTCTTTAAAAATCGGTCTCGTTAGGATTTAAAATTAGCTTACGGCATTCCAGTGCTGTAGCGAACAGGCATGAACCTATGATGAAGCCGTTTTGCCTCTAGAAACTGTCAGTGAGTGCAACGTGGCACTATCCTGCGATGCAACTGTTTTTGCATATGGGCGCACCATTTACATGCGAAATTTGCATTTTTCTTAACCAGAGCACTCTTTAAACTAAAACGGTGAATGCATTATAGTTACTGAACTATTGAAGCAAGGTGTTAAAGAAGCTGGGTATCCGCGCATATCTCACGTGAGCTGAATATTATTTATATAGCGACCCGTGTCTTACAACGGGTGCAAGTCGATAACCCAACAGCCAAAGCTGACGTTTTAATGTTTTGAGTATCTAACCTGTCACCGAACGTTCCAACTATCGGGCCAGCCTCGGATACATATAGTGAAGTTTACGCACTTTACGTACAAGTCCACTGCGACCAAGAAACATCGCTTGACGCTCAGCTCGGCGTAAAATTGCTTGTCATGAGCAGTGTGCTTCAACTTCAACTTTTACAAACAGTGGAATTACGATATAATTATTGTGAAGTCTTTAGGGTTATGCAATAGGGCTTCACATAAATTTGGCCACAAAATAGTATGCCTGCGAGAATTTGTATGAAAATAAAATATTGAAACATTAACAGTTTGTGAATATTCTTTGGTCATGCCCGCGTCTTAGCACCTATGTAGTGCATGTTGGGCTACGAAATCATTTGTTTTCGGTCACCTCAATTAAGAATAAAATTGAATTTCTTTCAAGACATTGACCTTTTACTATTAGAGAAGAGTACCGATAAGCCTAGGGCGTTCTTATAATGATAATGTACCAAGGTTAATTCACATACACGTTTATTTAAACCGATAAGACGTTTAGACAAACCAACTAGTTGGACAGCAGGGAAACAGACGAATCAACAATGAACAAACCTATGAACGAAAGGTCAATAGTAACGATGGATGTGTATGATAAGGTCTTTCCACCATTATATTTTTGGCACGCGCGCATATAGAAAGAGTAATATTTATACAAAAGATTGCGCTTTGATATCTTTAAAAAATCGAACGTTTGAAAGTGTCAGTTGAGTGGCGCCATTGCACTGCGTCCGATAGGCCACTTCATCAATGAACCATCAGTTGCGCAATATTTCAAAGTTTACAAAATATCCATATATCACGCAACTTTTTTGACTCTATGGCTTTAGTTATCAGCAGCATCAGCAAGAGAAGTCGCAACTATTTAAGCTTCCGTAGCGGATCAGACGTGCAGGCCCATATCTTTGACTCTTTATTGATCTCTGCGTTCTGGTCTTCCTGCAGCTGAACGTGCCGGTGTCTGCTCTTCACAGCCATATTTTGCCAATTTTACTTTGAATGCTGCTGTTTCCGACTATGTTTGCTTCCATTATAATATATATATATATATATATATATATATATATATAGTTAATTATGTGAGAAATGCTATTACTGCCCTTGACTACAGCGCCTGCCCCTTTAAGATGCATCTTGGTAGTGTCGATTCCCAAGGCGCTAAGATTATGAATATATAAATATATATATATATATATATATATATATATAACAATTGCAAACTAATGACATTTGGTAAGCGGCGGTTATTTAGGCTTCAATAGCTAATCAGTCGTTATGCGATTAATTAGCAACTTAATCTAAGCCAGCCTTTAGAGAAGCCGTGTGCATTCGGATTTTTGTCCGGACTGTATCTAACTACTTAATAACTCGGATTGCACAATATCTATATAGCCTTCCTAAATCCGGTAATTTGTATTATTAATATTTCTATTTCAATTTTTGGTAAAATGCGGCGAAAATCCGAAATCGATGGCAGACGACCAATACAAGCAGTACGTTGGGGCTCAAGCAAGCACACAGACAGAATGTACAAAAACAGGCTCGCCTCTCGATGGATCGGTCGGTCGGTCCTCCTCAGTTTGTTTCTGAAGGGGGAATTATTTTTTAAAAGAAGCATCAATGCGACGTTCTGCTGGTGTGATGGTGTGGTCATCTCAGCTAGTACTGACCAAGAGCACAAACGATGACGGCAACGCTATCTAGTTCCACCGACAAGCTCTAAATGACCCTTAAATGGGCAGCGGCTCTGCATGCTAGCTCGTGCTAGTGGTTGGAACTTGTCCGGCGTAAGACGAATGAGCTGACTGAGACCTCTGCTGGCAGATATCGACTGAATAATGTAATTGTTCAGACCTTCGACGGACGGAATCGCTTCGACAGGGCGACACTGTGTTCACAGGTGACAGAGGGTAGTTGCCAGCCTGTTTATTATAATGCGATAACCGTCAAAGTAAAGTATGAACGATGGATATTAATAATAAGGGGTTCCCCGCAAAATACGGGGCCAGAAGGTCCTCTCGACCGGTGGTCTGCGTTCGTGTGGCCACTTCTCACTCATTTTGCCTATTAAGCCAAGGCAGCAGGCGTCCCGGACGGTACCACCGAGTGTCACTCGGGGCGTTAACCGTCCAGCCCGGGGGACTTCTATGCAGCACAAGTCCCCCGTATTGGCAAATATATTGGCAATAATAATAATAATAATAATAATAATAATAATAATAATAATAATAATAATAATAATAATAATAATAATAATAATAATAATAATTAATAATAATAATAATAATAATAATAATAATAATAATAATAATAATAATAATAATAATAATAATAATAATAATAATAATAATATGTTTATCATGTATTAACTAATAATTAATATTGATAACATATTATATATTATATATTATTATATTATTATTATTATTATTATTATTATTATTATTATTATTATTATTATTATTATTATTATTATTATTAATTATTATTATTATTATTATTATTATTATTATTATTATTATTATTATTATTATGACTATATTAGTATTACATATAAATTATATTTATATATTAATATTGTAATTCTCCCGCTTTGTGCCTACTCTTGGAGTGCGAAATCACGAGTCTTGAACAATGCAAATATTACGTTTAGATTAAAGGAATTACAACTTGAAATTATGGGTTCGTTAAATGGAAACGGATTTCGTACAGCTGAGAATTAAATTATAAATAGTAGTGACACTCCCACCTTCTCCAAATATTTTTTAAAAAATGTCTAACTATGACAACTATAGTAAATACGAGACGCAATCGGCAAGATAAAAAGATATATATATTATTACATTCCACGAGAATCTGGACTGGCGAACAAATACGAGGAACTTGCTACGGGTTGCACAGAAGAGCGGCAATATGATCACATTCCCAGGTGTGGACAACTATGTGTTATTTGTTTATCTATATGTTCACAAATTAATAAATGAGGCTGTTTTTAATTTGACTATTAAAGCGTTTCTATAAGATGTAGTTTATTTCGGCCATAAATATGGATTTGTAAGAAGGATGGGACCTATCGATATGGTACGGACGAATGAATCTAAACGGTGCCATCTGGATGGCTACTAAATCGAGAAACTGGTAATGCGTGTGCAGATTTTTCTGCAAATGATTAAACTTTCTGGCAAGATTGGCAACTCGGGACAACAAATAACAATATTAGCCAAATAGTCAGTAGTTACCTATACTGAGTTAACCGTCAGTAGAAAATAAGGCTTCCCTCTGCTTGAGCTGCAGAACAAAAGAAACAAGAGCGATACTCAACGGCAATATCAAAGGCGATTAAGTGGAGAAAAAAAACAACAACAGAAAGAACCGAATCAGCAATGGTCTGAACACGCAATAAAAACAACACCACGAAATTTCATTCGCGTGGAGCACAACCGGTTGGGTCGCAAAGTTTGGTCTCTCGACGAGGATCAGGCCGCTAATTCCTCCTGGCAACTACGATGCGATTAACGGCGGCGAATACTGCCGCTACTGCGACCCGACTTCTTCCGTTTATCATAGAAGAAATCATGATGCTCTTGAAAACAAAAACGAATACAATACACACAATACACGAGCACAACACAACAGATGCGTCATGCACGCACGCCGAACGTTTGTGTATGGCCGCTCAGGGAACATCATCAAACCAACCACCACTAAAAACAGGATGTACATAGTCCAGAAAGAGGGGGAGATGCAGTTTCTTCGGCACCGCCGCCTTTTGCACATTTGTGACAGCGGCGGCAGCAGCAGCAGCAGCAACAACAACAACAACAACAACAAAGAGGACAAAAACAACAGCCGATTTATCTTATACTAGTGACGGTATCGCGCATTCGATACATTGTAAAATAAGGTGGTTTCACAGCTTTGCGGTCACTGTAGAGGTCACGGGTGACGGGGGGGAGGGGGGGGAGTGATCGCTGCGTTCGTGAAAACAAATTGTATAAAACCAATAGTGATCGCTCTTTGCGTGTCATTTGTTTTCAATCGCTAATCAAATATATCGACTAAAGCTGCGCCGTTGTTTATTCACCGCGCTGCTGTTTCTACCTGTTGCGAATCTCTGCTAACGCAAAAAAGCTGCTGAAGTATGCAGAGCTGCCTAGTCTGCAAGAAGTATTGTTCGTATCAATAACCAGTTTAGCAGGATGGCCTAGAAGAAGTAGTTTATTATTAGTAACAACACGTGCAAATAATATCCTCGTCATTGGTATTATTAGGCGCATTTCTCGGAAGGACATGCACTCTTAGTGTGCCATGGCGAACGGCCAGCATTCGAGCACAGAATGTTCATTTAACTATACTGCAACAGGTGGACGTTATAATAATAGGCTAATAATAAACACGTGTCAGCTTAAGCCTGACAGCTGATCGGCCCTAGTTAGTCGTAGATGTTACGCAGAGTAGTGTATGTGTAATTATGTATGCAGATGTATGTATGTATTTATGTATATATATATATATATATATATATATATAGGGAGAGAGAGATAGAGAAAGCAAGAACGAGGGGCGTTGCCGTGTATGCACGTATAGTGCACACGCGTGTAGTGCGTCGGCATTAGAGCAATCGGCGATTATCGGCGAGTGATTGGCAAGGCTGATCAAAAGCTATCATTCATCCATCCCTCCATCCATCCATCGATCTGTCGGTCTGTCTGTCTGTCTGTCGCATTAGATCTCTCAATCGATGATGACTGGTGCGATTTAGCGGTAGAGAGCGGCGTTCGGCATCAGTAGCAAACGAGACCGCCAACGCGTCAACTTCGTGTTATACAACCGACAGCATCATAACTGTCAGCATATCATTATTATCGTCATCAGCATCATCATCGTCGTCGTCATCATCATCATCATCATCATCATCACGATGAGCATCATTATCGCCGTACCTTTGGAGAACCAATTGTGTTGTGTATCGGCTAGCCGCCGCCGCGGGACCCATCCATTTCGGCCACTGCTTGGAATGGCCGTGCGCTTGGCAAAGGCTTGAATTCGATCACGAATTCCAAAGCTCAGACAACAGTTGTCGAACGAACACCAATGGCTAGACATTGCCACCGCTGTTAGTGCAGCAGCAGCTGCTGCCGCTTCTGCTGCTGCTGCTGTTCTTCCCGCTAAAGGCATGTTTTTTTTCGAATCATCATAGAGGATCAATATCGCTAAGCTCGATGTAACGGCTAGAAAAGCACAAATCGTATTGCGTCATGACTAATGAAGTGGGAAACACACGCCAAACACGATTTTCGCAAACTAGAAAAAAATAAGCAACGCAAACGTGCTGCTTTCGTTCTCCCATCGACCGCCGACACTTTTTCGTTTTCATCTTCTTCTTCTTCGTGTTGTTGGTCTGCAACGAAGAGCCCCGATGACAGCAGCAGAGGCTGCATTTATCCTACGGCATCATCATCATCATCATCATCATCATGTACGTCCACCCGACTGACTGCACGCTCGCCCCGCAGCAACAACAAGAAAGATGGATATGTCTAGGCTAGCGACACAAACAGATAGACAGACAGACAGACACATCCATAGATAATAAGAACAACGACAACAACAACAACAACAACGACGACCACAAAAATAACAGCAACGACCTTTCGCTCCTCATCGAAGCATTCCTCGTGCTGTTTTTCTACTTCGGCAGTATCTACTTTGTCTTCTTCTACTGCCATCCATGGGTAAAGTGCCTCCAGCGTAACCTCTGCTGCCGCCGGCGCGGTGTAAAACTGACATATATATATATATATATATATATTGTCCACTCCATAGTGCTAACATAGCGAAGTTATATATATATATATATTCAATTTTAATGAAACGAAAATGTAATCAGGATAGATCTACATGTGTCAGCCGTTTCTGTCCAGTCTGGCTGTACTGTATCAGGAGCAGCGCGGCCTAGACACAACGTCCTTTACAGTGCATATCTGGCGTAGGCGTACACAACGATATACTAGTTTATCTAAACTCGGCGGTCCAAACCTAGTTTGGCCAGGGTGATGCAGTCCTAAAACGTATCTAAAGAAGCACTGTTTTCCAATAGACTGGGGAAAGCTTTTTGTTTAGCAGCGACAGTAAAATTGCTAATTTTGGTGATAACGATACGACTGGCTGGATATTTCACACAATATGCGCGATTGTACGAAAGCGAATTGTTCGATGGACTAACTGGACATATCAGCGTGCTTGTTCAAAGCGTGTCTAACGTGCCGAACTAAAAATAGTAGTATTGCAAGCAGTTTGTAAATATTGATGTTCTCAATACAAAGAGTTTTCTTTCGCTGGCCATGGACGTCTTTCAGAACACGCTAGTGTGTTCGGACAACTCGTTCTCTTGCGATCACAAATTTTGTGAAGCTATCCGTTGGGTCACGTCGGTAAAGGGAAATTTAATTAACATTATTATAAACATTTGTTTTATTAAAATTATATATATATATATATATATATATATATATATTTATATATATATATATATATATATATATATATATATATATATATATATATATACAAACCATATACATGGTTCAATACATAAATGATGAAATGCAAGCATTATGACTTTTTTTACATTATAAGGAAAAAAACTTGTGTGATGCGTGGAAACGGATGTAGCATTACTTGTCAATAATACCTAATGATTACTGTAACAATAGCTGCTACGAGCGAAGTGCGAATCAGGA
Organism: Dermanyssus gallinae; assembly: GCA_003439945.1. Taxonomy (NCBI): domain Eukaryota; kingdom Metazoa; phylum Arthropoda; class Arachnida; order Mesostigmata; family Dermanyssidae; genus Dermanyssus; species Dermanyssus gallinae. The sequence goes on along the minus strand of QVRM01004188.1, from coordinate 2,100,708 downwards.
AGAACTCCAGGACTCTTGGGGTCCTGAAGATTGACATATAGCGAGGGCTTATCAATTACCGGCTAGAGTAGTGCTCTCGAAAATTGAACTAATGATAAGCTTGATCTCACACAATCCCTCCTTAAACTGACCCCCAAGTCATAGGATAAGTACGTAACAAACAAAGGGTTTATGCTTGTTGCAATCTCTAATTTGCGTTGCATGTAAGTGTTATTCATCAGCTACATACAACCCAATCTGTGGCAACATTTATTGTTTTAGTTTGGCCTAAAAAAGTAAAGAAAACGACGCAAAAACCCTTCCGCAGCCGCTGCTCTTTGATGAGGTTTTAGGCCTCACCTTTGAGTCAGCGTCAATTCAAGAGATCAGAATTGTGGCCGAACGATTTCGATTTGTGAAATCTGATTCGGTCCTCTGATTCGGGGTCTGAAACCTTATTTATGCCATCGTTTTTCGCAAATGGTCAAAAAAGCGCCGGGCCTAGATGCGGTCCTTTTCGGTAAAAGCAGTACGCATACTTGTACAAAACCACCCAAAGGCATACAAACGCAAGATGCATAAAGTGCTCGTAAGGTGCAGAATACAGCGAAGACCATTCTAAGCCATAGCAAACGGCACGTTTCCCAGGGCCCTATGAAATATACCAACACCAGGTAAAGCGTGAGGACGCCATAAACAAAGCATTTGTCGACAAAGGCGTAGCCTAGCGTCGTACCTAGAAGACGGAGCATCTACCTAAAAGGCGTGGTCTATGCAGTTCCAGCCGGAATTCTCAGGGGTCCGTACTGGGACCAACTCCATTAAATATAATCTATTATAGGAGTTTTTAGTTTTCCACATCTCCTAAGAGTCTACTCCCGTGCTAGTCAACCTGGCACTGATCGTCACCGCCCTGGCGATCATCTACTTGAGGGAGCACGACCTCGATACGCTGGGCAGCAAAGATAAATCGAACTAACTTCAAAATGCTCCCTTAAATCAACTTCCAGACAGTTGGACTACTAACCAGCAGGATCGATGCCTTTTTATTTTTTGGGCTTACTCTCAGCCAATATTTAACGTTCACGGAATTGCTTCCGCATGGCTTCATAAGACGGACCCTATAATTACAAATGTGCAACGGGGGGGGGATCAACCCCGTGCACCTACGTGTCTCCTCCGGCCCCAAGGCGCACGTGAATGCACCACGCCACCGGGCTTGACAAAAAGTAGATACCCTAAGCGAGTGCAACCAGAAATAGAAAGCAATCGAGCCGAGCCATTCTGCTACTGGGTAAATGCAATACTCCCCGATCTCAGAAAATGGTACAACGTTAAACACGGTGGCTGCTTTCAGCAACGTCTAAACTGCATTGATGTACCGTGGCTTTAACAACGACGACATTTGTGCATGATTTTTTTTGCTAACCTTTTAATCTCTATAAAAAAAAAAATATATATATATATATATATATATATATCGTGGCATCTAGCGTAGGCGTACACTGTGTCACAAAATGTGCGATTGCAAGAAAACGAGCGTTCGCTGGAGAATGTCCTCCCAAATGTCTGATTTCTATAGGAACCCACATTAACAGAGGCGGGGAGGTTAGCGGTTGGCGCCTTTTGAATCCTTGGATTCAATAGACTATCTGACTTTGGTAAGCAGTTTTCTGGCCTGTATCTGACGGCCGGTAACGTCCCGCCTCTGTTTACATGGAACTCTATGGAAATCTGACATCTGGAAGCCATAAACGACCAGCGCATAGGTTGTTGTTATTGATGATGTTCTACCCGTGTTTAGCGTCGTCTGTAGCGTGTTCTATATTTCTAGAGTGAATTAAACCGCGTTTGTATCGTTAAGATGCTAATGACGTAGCGCAATGGCCGGCAATTTTTTATTACACCACGTAGAGTCAGCGCAAGGGCCGCGCATTGTCGATTGGCACTTCAGTGTTAGCGCTGTAGTTTATTTGTGGCTCAATGGGTTGTTATGATCTGGCTAAACTGAATAATAAAGTACCCCAGCGGCGAAGAAATTTAATGACACGTACCAGTGTCTGTTAATGATGCTGAATGAAGATCGAAATCAAAGCAAATGTAGCAAACGAAATAAAGTATCTTTGTCTTTGACATATCTTTGTATTGTTTTTGTCCTCTGCAAATGAAATATTATAATACGGCCTAGTGACAACAGACCATTTTGGGATGGCCAACAGTCAGGCTTTGACTCCTTGTCAACTGCTCGTGCATCTATTTCCATATGGGATCGACTTCCACACGACTATAGATAGAAAGTGCGAAATTCTATCAAATGTGGCAATCATTTACAGCAACGCAAAGATACTGTATATATATATATATATATATATATATATATATATATATATGTAACAGCATCTCCTGTGTGGTCTAGCGATACCGCAACAAGTGCTGCGGTATAAGCACCATATGCGTACTAACGTAAGTGAACAATCCTGCTTTGTCTGAACGACATTCAACGTGACTCGCGCAAGAAGAATAGTATAGTGAACAGTTTGCAAAAATCGAGATCCATTGATCGCAATTTTATTAATCCTTCACGTTAAATACAGAAAAAAATGCCATTACGCTTATAAAATAAGCGGGAGATAAGCGGGTGGCGTACGGTTTGTATCTTTTATTTGTAACTTTTTAAAAGTTGGTTGTTCCTAATTTTAGACCATCGTCCGTTTCTTGCGGGTTTAAAATCGCCGTAAAGCATATCTACAAAGCACAAATGGTCAAAATCAAACATGTTGAGATATCTAGAGTTTCTTCTACAGTTATTTACCACGAGAGCTGCGAGAGCAACGAGGATCGAACCGACGACACTCCGGTAGATGACAACCATGACTAGCGCACTAAACCACATGACGACGCTCACGCCGGGAATAAAACCTGTAATAGATGGTCTGCCGTACGTGGTTGCTTAAGTTTTCAACAATGCACTTACTATTAAGACATCGCCGCTACCAAATATATAAATATGTAGTACTAAAAGTGTAACGCCAACGATTGTCCAAAACTTCAACGGACTCGTAACAACGATTGTTTGACAGCTTTCTGCATATTGTCGAATAATCCCTGCACACGAACGGCCCTAATGTATTTACGATCATCTCCTTTTGATCCTATTTTGAATGTATTATGTGCAAATAATGCATTTAAAAGAAAGAAAATAGTTAGTGAGTTACACGAAAAACAACTACAAAAATAACAGATATGACAACAATGCAACAGCAACTACAACACCACTAACAATAGCAACAGCGGCAACAATGGGAACAGTAACAGCAACAACCACAAAAACAGAGACTAAATTCAGGGCACGAATAACCGGAACAAATTGAAGCAGCGGAAATGGTATTAATAGTAACGAAAGTAACGTTAACGACTAGCTAAATCACACGAGTAAAAATAAAACATAAAAATATATAATTGCATGATGCATTTAAAGTAAGTGTCATATTGCCCATATGCGTCGTGGGAGTAGCACGAGTTGTTTTGCGTACTTCTATAAAGCACAAAGAAAAACGATCAGCAAGAACGTTCGAAGACGCATGACGCCGGTGCAAAGATCCACATCGATCCAGCGGGATTCGGTGTCCTTCCTGATTTGGAGCCACCAGTGTCTCTATCAGCTGACTGTCCGAAAAGCTGACTGTTTGAAGTTAACTGGCTGGCTGATTTACATCTTTGCGGTTTCGTCGCGGCTCGATGTCGGCGTCCGGGGAAAACCGGTGCGATTTTAGCCATCAGCCATCGAGGCGACTGATTAATGCTGTCGCCACCGACACCATCGCTGCTGGATTGTTGCTATTATGCTTATAAAGGGCGCTTATCGTTCGATTGATGTTGTCTGATCTCCGCTTCGTCCCTGAAAGCGAATCATTGCAACCCACTGGAATTGTCGCTCCATCAGCACTAACTCTTACAGACACCGACACTGCGACTTTTGACGCCTCTATCAGTGCTGAATCGGTTTTCTATGTCGTCCCAAGGAGCCGTGATACGGTCTTTCATTGTAGGAGTCATTAGTCACTCATCTGTAACCTTGTAACCTTCGCAAATGTATATATATATATATATATATATATATATATATATATATACTCGCAGCATTTGAACAGTCGTAATGGGCCAGCATGAGACGTGTAAGTCAACTGCAAATACTTGGAAATACATTACTTGATGTGGTTCTGTAGGCACCGCAACAAATCAGTTGGGTAGACCGAGAATAGAACACGTATAGTAGAACATTTCACTAATTTTATTTTTCTAATTATAACTGACACATTAATGTATGATGTCTGAAAAAAATATAAAGAAAGGCTATTCCGAGTTTTTGAAAAACTTTTACGCAAACTTCAAAAGGCTCCTATCCCAGTAAATGTTATATATAATACCGATAGAGCTGCTTTTTTGTTCTAAGTCTTCTGTAATAAAGATTGTGAGACTCTAGAAGATATTAAAACTTAACAACGCGCATGATGTTTATTGTAGGACTAACCACGCGTTAGCACGTGGATCTTGCACTGAGAAAGAAAAGTATTACGCCAAGGTACGTTCCTACCAAACGTGTTGTTAGCAGCATGCTCTCTTATAAGTTCACCCGATCTGTGCATTCAGGATGTTTCTGTTTGAAATCTTCTAATATATCATCATCACAATTATTAGGTGCGTAACGGCATAACAATTTATCAAAAACCGTGATTATTAGAAGTCGTGGAAGTTACAAGTGAGCGTAAGCATAACTGTTCATCTTGAGTGCATCATTTCGGCATAATTTGCCAACTAATGACTTTCACGTTAGGAGATCAACTGTATTCCACTGCTTTTGCTCTGTGATTTAATTTGGCTACTGTTATTATGTAAACATGGTGAAAACTAAACTATCTCAAATAAAGGTTCCATAGGATGACTGCCTATGTCAATGTTTCGCCAACTTTTATAAGTCAAAACGTTTATGAGCTAATCACATAAATCTTTACCGCAAATTGGTATGGTTCTAAAAATACAGATAACGTAAGCTAATGGATGAACTTTGCAGTTCCATATATGTTTTATGAACGCATATTGTTAATTAGTTGTAGTATTGTTAGAGAGAACCTCATTTTCAATAGGCGGAAACTAAAGCTGAGCAACAATGTTTAACAACTGAGCAACAAAGAAAATTGTAAATCAGAAATGTACTCTGAGATGACTCGATCGTACACCCTATGTTAGCTCAGACGACGTCGTGCTGACAAAATGACGATTCTCAAGAGCTCAGGAAGTCAGAATAGTCTTTTACCATCCTACTTGCACAAGAGCATTGTACTACTTGCTGCAGCTGAGAGATTTCTCAGTAGATAATTAAGTAATGGCCGCTGTGGTATCCGGAATACTAGCTGTTGCAATACCAGGACCAAAAACATTGACATAAAGGGATGAGAATAAAAAATAGACTTAACATTTAGCTTCTATGTACGAACTAAACATAAAACGACTGATGACACGGTCTACAACAGGGTGTGAATTTACTTACATGACCTAGGGTCATGTGAGGAAAGCAAACGCAGTTAAGCCTTTCACTAGTTTAGTGTCTTAAGAAGATTTTCTACAAATTAAACAGAGTTGACTTCCACCATACTCTGATTCAATTAATTCAACCCCTAATAAAATCATATTTATTGCAACGTTTGGCAGCTCCATTTATGAATCTTGGTGGAATCAGGTGGTCATCGCCTCCTTACTTCGAAGCGTCTCGGAGGTTTATCGCGGTCAAATATGATTCCGACAAAAAGCGTTCGCATTATTGTGGGTTGAGGCATAACCTGCTCTTCGTTGTAAAATCCAATACCTTTTGAATATTATGAACTGCCGTCACAGGGTCGCCAGCGAACACGCCATCATCTAGGTACTATATGTTAGGCCGACGCCCAAGAGAGCCTTTCAACTCCTTGATATCAAACAATGGGGAACATAATGTGTCGCTCTGTTGCAGGCCTGATTGTGATAGGATAACGTGGTGCATCAACAGCAGTTAAGTTGAATGTGCGCCTAATGTAACGGTATAGGTCAGACGCATGTGAGACAACAGCCCTCAGGAGGTGATCACGTGGCACGCTGTTCATGTAGGTTGAAACCAATCCAACACATATACTCCATGCAAGAGGATCTTTCACGTCGAAGAGAGTGGAAAGGAGTTCCTTTCTCAAGTCCAAAGGGTGGCATCAGTTGCGGACAAGAGGCATTCAGGCAGCGGTAATGGTCATCCAGGGAACCGCTAAGAAACAAAGCCTTGGATCAGTTCCTCGTGTTATAATAGGCATGGCCTAGGAAATCCGAGCCAATGACGGAAAGACAGAAGAGACTCATGACCAAAATAATAGAAAAGGTCTGATTTTAGCCTAGCAGTTGTCGTGAAATTAGGAAATGGGCCCAGCCCCGCAAGCTCTTGTGAAAAGATTGACCCAGCGACGGCTGAAGTATACGTCAAACGAGCTTCAAAAACAGCTAAAGACAAAAACCGCTGATTTTGCGAGGTTCTACTCCCAATGCCACTGGCGAATTCTCCAACTATTATAGGAGAAGGCATCTATGGACGGAATGACTTAAGCGGCCACACATTCAAATTCTGTCATATTTGAAGCCTTAGATAATGCTATTAAGCCAAAAAAATGTTCAAATCAGCATAGGCAGCGAACTCAGCCCTCCAAGGCCTGCAGATCTCAAGCACATCGTACGCGAGGTTTTGCAGATCCTAGCACGGAGCTTGTAGTACATCATGGTTATCGCTCACTCCCTGCCTTCGTAACTCACACTTTCCAGGTACGAGGCTATCGGACATTGAAGGTACGTTGGTACTCTCTTTTTCTCCACTGCATTCAGGGGAGTGATCCTAAAAACATTCTGTACGAAAATTATACAACGCATGTGTTTACGTACAGCAATATCAAAATGCAAATGGAACAAGCTCAAGGGCATTTCTGTATCTCCTCCTCAGCCTTAGCAAGTATCTTGATGATGGCCTCGAACGTTGAACTTTCTTTACGGAACCTCCCCGGCTTTGGCATAAGTGCCTGGTGGGCCTTTTCCGTCGTTCCGTCGGGTTCTGGAGCTGTTCCCTCTAACATAGTTTCAGACGCTTGCTGAATCTCGTCGAGTATTACAGGTACAGGTATATACTACAATATGTCTACCTCCGTCAGCGTCGGAAAAGCAGTGAACCATAATAGCTTCTACCAGACTTGATATGATCGTGCTCTCATGCCCAGTGTGCCCATTACGGTTTTGTAGGGCTCGTCCCTACCCGATTGTACATGTCAAATCTTCGGACATAAACAATGCCTTCCATTTAGCTGCACTGTAATTCCAATCCCCATATATATATATATATATATATATATATATATATATATAAAGTGTGTTGCAAAAAATTAGCAACTTATGTTTTTTTGTGATAATTTTGGCTTGGTTTATTTGAATGGCTTGAAAATTTAAGCGCATGATGTACATGACGAAACATGAGTATAGTGTTGATTTCATTGCAATCTCAAAATCGGTTCATACAAAAAATAAAAAAGTGTGAAAAAACAGTGTTGCAAAATATTAGCAACAATAACATGCTAACAACACAGCTCTTGTTTGTAAAGGATAGTCGATACTACAGCTGATATTCGATCCCGGGGATCAAATGTCAGGAATATTGTCTAGCTAAATCAATCGTTATATAGCTACAAAATATTCTACAGCTTAGTCGTTGTTCCGAACGAACGACAAAGCTTATGTTTAAACCATGGGTCGTACAAAGGATCTTTCGGATAATGAAAAGACAAGAATTGAGGCATATGCTGAGCTCGGTCATACAGTAACTGCTATAGCAACCAGATTAGGACGGCATAAGAGCACCATCAGCAGGTTCTTACACCCTGGAGTGAACCAAAGGTGCAGATCTAACAGTGGGCGTAAGCCAGTTTTGACTATTCGAGATCGGCGAAGGATCATACAGTTGGCTACTCATGACCAAATGTCTTCTTCCAGGATCAGGACTACTTTGGGAGTGCCAGTGCACCGATCCACAGTGTACCGAGTGTTAAGTTCTGACAAAAACGTGCGATACGCGAAAAGGAAGCTTATGCCGCGACTGCAACCGAAGCACATTGTCGCACGGCGTGAATTTTCGCATAGATACCAAACTTGGGATAACGAGTGGAAAAACATCGTCTTCTCGGATGAAAAGAAATTTAATCTCGATGGCCCTGACGGCTGTCAGTACTATTGGCACGACTTACGGAAGGAACCTAAATGGTTCTCGAAACGTGTGGCCGGTGGTGGCTCTGTGAAATATTGGGGCGCGTTTGGATATAATGGGCAGTCTGATCTAGTCGAGATTGTGGGCCGAAACAATTCTGACATGTACCAGCGCATTGTCGGTTCCCAATTAGAAGCCCACGTCAGAAGAATTGGGGGACCTGACGCAGTTTTTTAACAAGACAACGCCACGTTTCATACCTCGGCTAGCACTATAGCCTTTTTTGAAGAACAAGGAGTGCCACTTTTTGACTGGCCGGCATTAAGTCCAGACCTGAATCCCATTGAAAATCTTTGGGGACATTTGGTAAAGCAGATTTACGCAAATGGTCGACAATATGATAATTTGTCGGACCTCAAAGAAGCTTTCCAGCAAGCATGGACTAATATTCCACTTTCTTACTTACAACAGCTCATTAACTCCATGAAAGACGGAGTTTACGATTTGATTCAGAAGAAGGGACGAAAAACCCGTTTCTAGAATAAAATATGTAGTATCAAATAAGTCATACAGCCCTGCTAAGAATCGAATACGCTGTAAGGCGCTATTGTTGCTAATATTTTGCAACACTGTTTTTTCACACTTTTTTATTTTTGGTATGAACCGATGTTGAGGTTGCAATGAAATCAACACTATACTCATGTTTCGTCATGTACATCATGCGCTTAAAATTTCAAGCCATTCAAATAAACCAAGCCGAAATTATCACAAAAAACATGAGTTGCTATTTTTTTGCAACACACTTTATATAATTATTATTTATTTATGTGTATCAAGGTATATATATACATATATAAATCATTATAGAGCGCCGTTTTACCCACAAGCGAGGGGTTCGTTGGTAGGTTGCTCAAGAACATAAAAGCAAATTATTTAGCCCCAGTTTGTAACAAGATGAAGAAGAAGATAGGCGATCCGAACAGTTAGATTCTATGAACGGCAAGCGCGAAAAAAACTATTTCTGCAACTGAGTAACAAACTTGTTATATATACATTAAATACAGCTATACCAAATAAAATAAATAGATACAATTTGAATATAGTGGCGAAATATTTAAGAGTATGCCGGACTTCAAATATCTTTCAAAAACGCAGATTTGAGACCAATGCTTTTGAAAAATGAAGGGAGTGACCACCCATATTTGATTTATAACTTGTTTTGTTATCGGAACTGCATCTTACAATGCTTGTTCTCACCAAAAGAATAATGTGATATAAACGTGATATATAATAATATAGTAATAAATAAAAAGTAATCTACTCCAACGATCGTATGTAATATTACGAGTAACAGATTCACCACAGGGGGTTCCCATAACACACAATCACTACCTTAGCTCTAGTCAGGAGTCTCTTTAAGTCGCAATGCGATAAGATGCAAATCTATCTTGTGGCCACTAGCCTAACAATAATAGTGACCACATATGAAAGTTAAGAACTGTGGCAAAAGATGGGCATAAACAGTGAATTGTAAGCAATCAACAGGTCTTCAATGAGGACCCCGAGCTGTTTCACACGTCGTAAAGCTGAAATGACCGCAACGCATTTAAAAGTTATATAATCTAAGTGCGATTGCCACGATAGCTTATTATGAAGAGTCACCCCCAGACACTTGACCAGACGGAAGTGATATACCACACGTTGTCGGAGTTGGAAGGACATTAACACGCTAATTAGTCTCCTAACTTGGCGAAACAATATGACATTTTATATAGATATATTATTATACATTTACAGGGAAGAAAAAGCAAAAACTTACGAGCACGCTGTGGGGCACAGGCGCAGGTGGTCGGCTCGCGGAAAGGTCAAAAGAACGAGAAAGAAATTGGCCGAGAAGAAGTGACGAGAAAAAGCACATGATCTCTCGCCCGAATACAAAACAAAGCCCTCAACACTGAAGACCAAGATCAGAAAGAGTAAGCTCGGTGCTGGAATCAAGTGATAAAAAGAGAGAGAAGTCCTACAAAATCGAATGGGCAAACTGGGCACAAGAGCACCGACGATCCCACTAATCCCACCAGACAGATACTCAGTTGTAGTGAATGGGAAATATTTCATTTGTAATACTCGAGGAGACATAGTAAGTGAAAGGATGTGAGAGGGTACGGCCCCAGTACCGGACGGCATACCTTCGGAATCGATAAAATGCCTAAGGAAGAACGGCACAGCAGCGTTAAAACGGTCACCACCTTAAACCAGTCGTAATTTCACTACTAGAAGAGACACGGTGTCCACAAGATTGGAATAAGGACCGTGGAGAGAACCGTGTTCGGCCTACACGCCAATCTTACCCACACTTGCCAAGACCGGGGAGTTAATATTCGCAGCAGACTCAACGACGTAGTCAAGGAAAGGCAAGTCTCAGAGCACCAGTACGGGTGCCGTAAAGGAAGATCAGCGCTCCAGGCCATCAGCGAGATATTCGCTAAGGCCGAGAAGGAGCAACAGAAAGGCCCCCCCCTCACAACTTGTCATCTTTGTTTTCTGGTATTTCTGGACGTAAATAATGCGTTTAGCAGCGCAAACTGGTGATGATACTGACTGCACTGGAGAAAATGGAGTAGCCGCGAATCTTCGGTGTCAGATAGCCTGGCTACGCAAAATGTGAGTTACAACGACAAGGAATTCCCGTTGACTGCAGGTTCATCACGAGGTTCCGTGCGCTCTGGAACCCAGAGTACGACAGTGTGCTAGAGATGAGCAGGCCTCGCTGTGTTGAGTTAGTGGATTATGCCGACGATCTGGCAATCTTAGTTACCGCAAGAGACGCGGAGCTGTTAGAAGACAGAGCAAAAACGCTTTAGAGGGACTGGCCATAAGCGTCACCAGAGCGTACAGAAGTGTTCACATACGCTGTACTGGTAATTGCCCGCATAATACCTTGGTCAAAACGGATAAAGGAGAATATCCTCTTGTACAAGGAGTCAAGTCAAGTCAAAAGCACGTTTATTTAAGAGTCATATATACCTAACTAAGCATTGTTTTTTAACAAAATATTAAATATCTGAATATAATTATGACATACTCATCAGGTCTGTCGATTTTGCGAACTTCGTGAAACTCTGACTGAAACTGAATGTGTTGTTTATCTTCACTAATCCAGTGATCTAACAATCATTCCACTTTGTAGTCCATTATCTACATATTTAAACATCTGGTCAGTCTCGAGACAGCATAACATTGTGTACAGCGATAGATTGCCTTGTTCGTGTAACTTACGTATTGGCACAAGATATATGCTTTTACGAGGAATATTACATATTTTTGACACACTTTTAATAAAAAAAATATGGCATGTACCCCCTCAATGGCATTTATATATTTTGCCATATAAGTATCCCAAATCTGGCAGAAGTGACGGTGGCAGTAGTATGTTCAGAGAAGTCTAAGTTAGAAGCCACAATCACACCAAGTCACGAAATGATTTAACTACCGCGTCACTACCTATTGCGTCACTACCGAGTGTATACAGGGGCGAACTGCCACCTGATGACACCACGGCACATTTAGGCATAGATATTTGCGTTCTACTCTCGCAACACCTGTTTTGAATGCTTTGAATTACGAGTTGAATAATACTTGTGGGATTGTCGACTGCTTAGTTTATTTTTAGGTCCTCCGCAATTAAAAGATGAGTGACATCTTCTGAAATCACCGTTGGGAGATCAAGGACGTAACCCCTGATAAGCAGGGGCTCACTGCACGATTTTTGCGGCACCCTGGGGTGCAAAGGAGGGAGTCACTTTCCATGTTACGGACTTTGACAGTAATATATGCTGACATCATTGACGAATTGTGGAATCAATGTCAATACTTTCTAATTTTTGTAACATCAAATTGTGATTCACCTTGTCAAATTCCTTTGAAAGATCAAAATATATGCAATTAAATGCTCTACGATTATTTATGTGTCGGCTCCAACCGTGAATCATAGATACAAATTGTCTTCTTGTAGAATGGCCCTTTGCGAACCCATGCTGATTTATGTCAATCAATTAATTACACACTAAAGAGTTTTCAATATGATCAACGATCAATTTCTCCATTAAATTGCCCGAGATGGATTGTTGAGCCACCGGCCAGTAGTTATGCACCGAATCAGGTGTAGATACAGAAGTTAAAATTGATCTCCGAAATTTTAGTAAAAGTCTTTTCTGGGTTGGTAGTGTCACTTAATAGCGGACTTGATCAGTCAATGTCAGGCAGTAAGTTCACCAGCCACAAAAATAGGATAACCGACATCACGACAGAATTTTACAACTACTATTACCTTTTTGATACGGGGCTTTCTTTGGACATAAGTGGCAAGACAACATATACGTCAAAAGATAATGTGATTATAATGCAGGTCAACCTCCACGGTTGCGTATCCTGTGGGTATCTTAACTCGGCGACAGTTTAGTCCTTTGAGTGGTAAAATACGCATTTCTACACCCCCTGGATCCTCGATCTATTCGATTCACCGAGTATCGGCCACCAAGTGAAATTTTTCTGTCACTAATTGCGCTAGAAAGCCAGGTCTATAAAGTAAAAATGATATCGATGTTGCTAAATATACAATCATCCGGAAGGGCGTTCATAGAACCTGGAGTGGCTAATGAGCGGGCATTCAGATAAAAAATAATTTAAACTAGGTTGATTACCGCCGGCTAATCTTCGATCGTTTCTTACACCCGGGGTTTGTGGTACACCGTAGCATTCTTGAGTGCCTCGACCGCAATAATCAGGTGCTCTAAGTGCGGCAGGAGATTGGTGGAGGATATTTGTTGAGGAAATGTGCCTGGTGCTGCCCGTTGGGGTTTGTACGCTGTTGTTGACCGATTCCGTTAATGTCGATCCTGACGACGTCCATCGTATCTTTCCCTCCTCGCAGCTTGACTGGTTTGCTGTGGCCTGGGAACCCCGACGGAATGCGGTAAAGTGGACGTTGAGAGCTTGAGTTAGGACGGAGTCCTCTCGGTTAGCACTTTCGTGAGAACGTTACCTTCCTAACAGTAATGCTCAGTGAAGTCAGTAAGCGCAGCGACCAGGTTGCGACAAGCGTCGTAACCGCCTTTATACTGAAAAATCGACTAAGCCTACGTGAGTTACAACCTTGATATTTGCATCCATGGCTGTCGACAGCAGCTCACAAACATTTTCGATCGCTGAAGTCATTCGAAGTTCGCTCATGCCAAGTACAACCAGCTGCTCGCTTGCATCCACTATACCCTTAATGTACTGCGACATATTGTGAGGGTTGGACTCTCCACAAATAATTACGATCTTATCGAGGTTATTGTGACGAACACTATGTGAGTCGTGTTCTTCTTAACGCAACACCCGCTTCACCCTCTATTGGCGCGGGTGTCAGAGCGGCCGTGCAAGAGAGACGTTGAGAGAAAGAACATGCTAGAAGCCGCCAGCACGCGTAATAGAACACTCTCGAAGCTATCAACACGTGTAATAGAACACTCAAGAGCAGCTAACGCGCGCAATGGAACATTCTTGAAGCTATCATCATGTGTAAGTGAACATTCAGTAACCGCTAAGACGTGCACATTACATTCAAGACGGCCACCTATCGACAGCCGGCCGAACCCGTACGCTAAGTAATACAGATCGAGAATCACGTGTAATTATTGTAATACACAAACAACTATAAGAGTAAACACTACTAGTTATGCATGTTAAGTATGACAGATACATAAACGACACAAAACTATGTAATATGTAAAATGCATTGAGAAATCAATAAATGAGAGCACCCGGGAGCGGCGGCGGGAGAGCGCATCTGCATGCACTTTCAAGTCGGCGCGTATATAACGGGCCGATATAATGACCTATTTGAGACGAGCCAGAGACATCGAAGAGAACGAATCGACGGCATCTCCGAACGGCCGGTAGTTTCGCGCGCTCACGCCAAGCTCCCGAGGTTACTGTGTTAACCGACGTTATCGTGTCGTTCTTTCTTGTGAGCGAAACCTCCGTGCGTGACAGTTATCACGATCATCATAGCAGCTTTCTCAGAATCATCGACTATTGTAATGTCAGCAGGATGTGATGAGTCTGCCTGTGACTCAGCTTGTGATGCTGTTGTTGATGACTAAATGCCGAATGAATTTTCACAGATTTATTCGCAAGTACTGCAGGACTACCTGCAACCTGCATGGTGGCATCCTGGCCATTCTTAGCAAAGTGATCTGTTTGCCTTTTCCGGTACAGGCGCAACTCCGACACCACCTTTTGCAAATGATACGCTCTACATCATTCGATCTTGACGTTCGCATCTTAGCAAAAATAGTACACGAAATACTGTGACTGGCTGAAAGCTGATGTGGAGGCAACAGAGGCTGCGGTAAAAACAGTTGGGGGTTACATGAGTGATCTTTTTGGTTCACAAAACAGAACCCATTGCGGCCAAAAAACAGGTATTAGTGGTATAAGTTCGTTAGATAAAACCTAAACTAGAACACTACACCCGAAACAACAGTAAATTGGAAAATGTTCTATCAGTAATACGAAGCGAACCAAATACGTCCACACACTTCAAGAGCAAACCAACAAGAGAAAGGCATATAGAAATGATGATGCAGGAAGGAAGAGTCTGGAGAGCTAGGAGGCTAAGTGGGCTGGAGCGAAGCGAGAAGCACCAGGGTCGTGGACGAAAATTATCCCAGATCTCATAAAATGGTACAGATGCGATTACGCGGAAGCTACATACTACGTAACCCAAGTTCTCATCAGTTATGGCAGCTCCGAGACCTATTTGGAGAAAATCGGAAGACTAAGATAGACATATGTGTCTTTTACGACGCCGGCGAGACCGATAACGTGGATTACACCCTTTTCCCATGTTGCTTCTTTCGGGCTCTGATTTTTTGTTTTGGCTTCTTTCATGTACTGAAGTCATACCACAAATATCCCGATCAAGCAGGTTAGGGAACCACCACGTTTTAGGTACGTTTGAGAGTCCCATACTATCTAAACCAAAGGCTGTAGTGCATTAGTGGGCATTGTCGCGATAAACGTTTGTACTAGAGAGTCACTTTCTTTCCTCATTTCCTCACCCTCCGATTGCATTTTGGCCCGTTATTTTACTTATTTTAGCCCATTTATTAATTGCACCTTCTAGATAGATAGAAGTGTAACATGGTCATTTGGGTAGATCTTTTGAAACACTGAGTGATAACGTCATGCCTAGATTTTTTTATGTTATGATGACATTTTAAAATATCTAGGCTTTCCCCAACAATCCTTGAAAAATGCTCCTGTTAGTCATTTCGAAAATCTTTCGTTCAATCGAACACCACTCATCTGCATCTGTGGGCCGGTAATGTGGAGCTCCACCGACTATAAAGAAGTCATGTCAGATATCTCGTGGATGTTCTTCTAATTCTTTTTCGCTTCCTGTGCTTGAACTCGTGGCGGGAAAACGAAGTTAGTAGCCCTGGACGGGGATTTTTTCAGATCAATGCGAAATCTGGCATGCCCTGGACGGGGACGTGCAAGATTCCGCACCCTACAGCAATGAAATGATGGATGGAATTGTGGTATGTATGAAAAGCAGCCCACACTGGGGTGGCTCAACGGGCTAATAATGAAAGACTCAATAGTATGTAACGAATGCGAGCACGGTAAGCTTATTGATTCTATCACACAGGCCTTCATAGAACACAAGCAATTCTAAACCTACATGATCCCAAAAGGCCATAGGTGACACGTGCGTGCTGTGTGATTCAGAGAAGGTCGGCGACCTGCGCATTCTTGAACGATGGTTCAAACCTAAAAGTGCTGTTTGAAAGCAAATAGGCGTGCTAGGATCGAGAGTCGAGATAAGAGCCAAGGCAGGGAATTCTAAGCAGCCATAAACTGGACGTTGTAGGCTGGCAGCACTGAATGTGTACTATGCAATTCAAAAACCGCTAAAATAATAAATAGGCTGCGCGTCGATGGTAAACACCAGTGTGTCAACAAAACAATGCTCCCTGAGAACCAGTGAATGCAGTCGTACAATAGAGGTTTTTTTAATGTAGAAAATTGAGGAATATATTTGATTCGATCATTTTTTCGCTCAGCCTTGTTAAGATGTATTAACGTATATTGAAATAACGCCGGCGAAGTGACACTATGCCCATAGTATGTGTATAAGACAGATAATACGCTTTAAGTTACCGCAATAAGATTGACAAGATAAATAATATAATTTGTACCTGCGTGAATAGAACGCGCACCCGCATAATAATAATAATAATAGCTGGGTAATGTTGTCTCATGTGTAGTGGGCAATTAGAATAGACCTAGATTAATTATTTATATAATACTATTCGTCGAATGTAAACTGTGTTTACAACTTGCATGTTGAAATTTGTAAATTAAATACGATATAATACGATAATTGCATAAGCACGCCTATTCGTAATTAGCAATTAAGCTTGTGCTCTACTGGCAACCTATATGAATATATAACGCAAATGTCTAATCGTATTGACGTGATCATCATGACAGTCGTCGTAGTGTCAGCGCTAATCTGCGCCTCTGTCGTGTTTGCAAGCTATCGCATTCGAGTTTCAAATCTGTCGTTATTGCGTATCTTGGTGATCTCTATTATGTCAGATTATAGCACCGAGCTTTCCATGATATGACCATGATAATCAAGTCATGTCTCGAATGACATGTGCTGATCGAATTTCTGGATAATAATAAAAAATAATACAGATTAGGAGAGTTGCAGTCGAATTCCACAGCGCGCCGCCGACCGAAACAGCGCAAGCTCGTTTGATCCTGCCGAAATTAACCGATCAACTGCATAGTTGATCTATCTGTACTCGAGATGACATTCGATTTTGCTTTAGCAAATATATATATATATGCGTTATCTCTTTATTATATGCGTTGATTATCATTGTCTGTATATATATATGTATATATATTTATATATATATATATATATATATATATATATATATATATATATATATATATAATGCGTGAAATAATTGTTGAATTTTCTTCCAAGCAATCAGTGTGCTACGCACAGTGTACAACATTTAAACATTATCTGTTCAATATGACATATATTTGTTCTTGAGGTCATATATATTCATGAATATTTGCAATAGCAAATGTATATGATCTGAATGCCTTGTATAATATCTGTGTATATGTACATTCATACATGTCTTTCAAGCAAGGTTTTTCTTTCAGACGTTCAGTGCTAAGCATGTTGTATGGCATTTAAAGCTATATATATATATATATATATATATATATATATATATACTGTAGAGCTATGTAGGTTAATTGATCTATATTGCCCGACGAGGTTTTAACATAAATTGCTTTATAGTAGTTTATATAGATCAGTCATATTGATCACTCGTAATCTTTTTATTTCTCGTTTTTGTTAAGCTAAATTTATTTATTTGTTTTTATCTGTCAGGCTTGTGTCACACATTACGAATGCATCAAATGTTTAGAGTAAAAGCTTCTCTATAAATGACCTATACCAAAATCTACAAATGTGAAAAACGCCTTGAAGTGTATGTGGCGGGATCAAACTCGCGATTTCTAGTTTTAGAGCCGCCGCACATCTGTTCTTCTACTCTATAAAACACTTTAGAAGAACAAATTGGCGATCTTATTCTTAAGTTGAGTTTCCTTCCGGTATACCAACTACAGACAGAACTGTCTCTTTTCTCATAAGTAAATATCGTAGCAAAATGAATTTTTCACTCGAGGTTTTTTGTCGCCTACAATGCTGCTAGCAATTTTACTGGTTATTCTTAATTTTGTAGCTGTATGACAAATAGTTTGGAAATGTCTTCAGTGGTACTGAGCTGCATAGACAGAGGTTTTTCTGCAACAAAATTGTTTAGTTTGGTTGCCTCGGACCGACACCAAACGATGTCGAGCGGGATAGTTGGCGGCTTTATAATAAATCTCTGACGAAACGAGCAGTTTGGCCGCGTCCATTTCCTCGGCTAGTTTGGCATAAAAGGCCATAAAATTAAATTGGCGTTGTTTGTCGAGCTAGCTCCGCAAAACCAAAACGCGACGACGACCGCAAAGGCAGCGGCAGCAGCAGCAGCAACAACAACAACGACGCCAGCAGAGTCGTTTGCCGCTATGCCGTATCGGAGACCCCAAGATCAGGCATCTTCACGACACGAAAAGTATGCTTCAGGCCGGATAAGATTGCATTCAGGCCCATTTGGCGGAAGCCATCATTGTTGTTTGTCTAAGCTGACTGAAAACTGTCTACTAAAAAAATCCTCGTGTTTCTCTCTTGCTCTCTCTCTCTCTCTCTCAACCTTTAACTACGTTTTGCCTGTCCTCTCTCGTCGACTGCGTTTTCCATATATCTTGTTCGGAACAAATTGACATGCATGATCATTGTCTACTAGTCGGTACAAAGTGCACAAAACATCGCTGACAGCTGGTACTAGTCAGATACAAAATAGTCAACTAACAAATCAGACAACAGGATGACGAGCTGTTTGCCAAAACCCTTTGCCTGCGCCGTTGTGTAACATTTCGTAGAGTATTTCGTCCCAACTGACGTCCGGACGTCGTTGACGTAGCCACCGGCTAGATACCGTTAAAGCCGCCGTCGTAGTAATGACTCGTAAACTGTTAGATTTGTCGGGCGTCAGGTGTTCTTGAGCCTTACGTACTTTGGTCGCATTGTTCGCATCGTAGCGGTCGGCAATCGGTTAGATTTTTACCTTCCGCTCGGTAGTAACGTTAGTCTAATTGCGCAGTTGCACGAACAGCGCTCCGTTACACAAGTGATCCTTGATTTTGTCCCGTCAACTCACTCAGTAACGAGTGTGCCTCCACTTCTTGACGCATGTGATGTCCTCACGGTGTGCAAAGCACTTGTCTCCGACCCAACTCTAGTAGTAGATCCATCGTTTTCTGTTACTTCTCGCAGACCCTGAATCGCGTTGTTTTTTTTGGTCACGTTGCTGGGGCTTTCTGTTGTCGTCGTCGTCATCGTGGTCGTCGTCTTCTTTGGGAAATTGTTCGCTTCTCAAACGTTCCACCGACCTTCGATGGCCGCTTACGGTGGCCGCATTGCTCCAGTCAGCCACGGTCTGCTGCTGACTCGGTCGGTTGAACATTCATGCATCGGTCACTTCGTCACGCCGAATGCTTAGGCGACGAATCACCATGCACTCAATCATACGTGGACGCGTGGCGTCACGACTACATCGCTGCCGATCTAGATAAAAAACATATTTTGTGTTACTACTAGATATGCTAGGAATTCTCCGTTTTTTTGTAGAACCCTGTCCCCCGTTGGGAACGTAACCCGAACTCGCGGTGGGATCGAAGCCACATTAGTGAAACCCCCTAGGTCCAGCCACGGCGACTGCCATCTGGAAAGCTATATCGGCCAACAATTAGCAATATTCGGTGCGAATGACCGAAGTTGCACTAGATGCACTATCTAGTGTGATCTGATTAGCAGCTAGCAACGAACTCTAGCAGCCACAGTCAAATTTAACGACCTGTTGTTACCTTCCAACAATCGTGATCTGTGCATTATATCAATTAAAGCAGTCTCTATCTTGATACAGAAACAACGTGGGACGACATCAGGGTACCATGCAGAAATAAAACCCGTCATAGCGTATTCTAAACCCCATGTTATGCACGCACCAAGACTCACATAACAACCAGCTACATGCATACGTCGAGCAGATAAAATCTTATACGCATTTAAACAATCTGCGACAGACTAGACATCGACATCAAAAACGCTCAAATCAACTATAAAGTATTCAAAGGATTAATTCTAAAAAATCACTGAGTAGTGCAAAATACAATGTACTATGTGACCAAAGACAAACGTCGTTTTCATAAAAATAGCTAGACAAGCGACAAAGATGGTGTAGCTGAAAGTACTTACACGAGTGTACAATAAGACCTACAATCCTCAATATTTGACAACATGCGTTGCCCAAGTTTATCATGAAGGTCAAGTTATTTGTAGATGCAAAGCCTCTTTGCTGTGGCCAGCCTTGTCCACAGTTACTAAATGCATACAGTTTCAATGCAGACCAAAAGAAAGATACCTCCACTAATACAAGGTGTGTGGACTGTGTATGTCATTGTTACATTGAGATCATAAGAAATGACAAATTATGCAAACTTTAATGGTATAATATTTCCAACACAGGGCTTGCTCGAAGACACAAATCGCACCTCTTTTTTCGCAATGTGTTGCCTATAAGCAAAAATACGTAAAAACGCACATACAATTAAAATTCAGTGCAGACCGTGTAGTCGGAGAAGTCCTCGACAGGTGCAAATATTCATCGAAAATATGGCGGTTTAAGAAGCAAAATAAGGAGAGCTTTCGCCTAAATCCAACTTAATCGAGCGCAAGCACCTTAACCTCAGAATCCCCGACCAGCACTACTAGACTCGACGTGGCGAGAATTCTCCCCTACAAGAAGATGATAAGTCAAATAACAAATCCTAGTCTTGTACTATCTTGTACTCAATCCATTCACAATGAAATAAAATATTTCACACCCTGAAGATATCACCGTCCCGCCTTCTTCGCTATTTGCAGAAGATATATGGTAGTGACATTACAAAAACGCCACTGGCAAAGTGTCTGCAGCATTATCACAGACTTCCGGCCGAGGACGACACGCTGGAAGACGCCCTGTAATGTTTAGGTGCGCATCACGAATTAATTTTTATGTATTCGGACGGTCAATGGTGTAGTGTGGCCTTAAGGCTCGCTGTATGGAAATGATCCGAAAATACCAGGGACATAACAAATATATTTGTTATATCTTGGTATACTGCGACACGTCCTTAAAAATACCGTATATTATGAATACAATAAACTTACGAGTAACGCTATTAGAAGCGGAAGCTCGGGTTTAACCACAGAAGAACTTAAAGGGTTGAAGATAGCATCCCGGAGCACTCAGACATTGATCTTCAGCTTAATTGGGATAAAATCGATACTACGTAAAACACTATTTACTAGGACATCATTTCTTGAGCCACCATGACCGTGTATTTGTAAACCTTGTAGTATTCTTTAATGCAAGCATTATTAGTGGGCAGTTCACTAAGCTCTGTGAGTGGCACCGCAATATAAGGCTTACCAGAGATCAATCAAACGTTAAAAACTAAATGAAATGACATATTCAGAATAGGATAGATGAACACGCAAACAAATACTAATAATAACAGCAAAAATAGGACAATAGGCATGTGTAAAAAGATTGTTTGCGGGCAGTCACGAGCAGTACAACATTCGTCGACGAGCTACGCAGTCTGTTTGTGCTAATTACGCCCAAATTAATCCCAGTTACAGAGAAAGACTATAACAAGAAAAGGGGCCGAAATAAAATGTATGTTTTTTGTCTAACACACATGGCAACGGGGCAGGGCAGCAGATGAAGGACGCCGTTTATCGATGACGCGCGGGGTGTCCATCATCATCATCGAAGAATCACCGGAGTTGTTTAAGGGCTGCCCGGTCTAGACATCGGCTGTCCCCAGTGGAAAGAAGCACTTCACGTGCTGTTGAACTGCATGTAACAGGTAGTAGAAGTGCTGCGATTGACCATTTTATTCCTAGTTTATTCGCCGTACGATAATCCACTCGTCGCCGTATCACGGCAGTTTGACAACTTCTCAAAAAACGGTTGCGCATTTCCTACAATCAACTATCCACCTAACAAAGAATCAAATGGGCCAAACGCCTTAACGACACGCGTATATACTACATGTATAAAGAAAACTATATAAATATATATATATATATATATATATATATATATATATATGTGTGTAGATGGGACTCACGCACATATACTATTTATACGTCGAGTTCCGCTGCCTCAATACCTGTATATAATGACTCTAATTTATAGACAAATGAAGATAGTAATCTTACGTGATAAGCAGCAGCGAACAGGTGTCTCGCTGATTAAATTCAAAAGCAGTCTCCTTTAAGCGACCAGGAGCGGATTGAGGCAGCCGAATAATGATGATGATGATGATGCGGATATTATTGATGTGCATGAGAGAAGCAAGTGGGTCAACTCATCACCAGCTTGTTGGCATCGTCGACGTTTGTCGCTGATCGCTGGTGAACTTGCTGCCCACCCGCCGTTCTTCGTCAATCGATGATCAGATCTTCTTACATCTTTAGATACCCGATCAACAAAAATCAACCAACGATGAACACAGCGCTAATGCAGAGTGGCGCATCTCTGCAACATGTCGTAGCAGGCCGATCAACATCTTTGCGTGCTTATCTAATCTCTTAGCTAAACATGTTAATGTTGCTATATCTAGATAAATAGTTCATATAAGATTACATACTCAATGTTATTATGATATAGGCGTTAAATAGTATACGCTCTTTACGGTTTAAACATGGTCGCAATACACACACATATATATATATATATATATATATATATATATATATATATATAGGTAATTCAATAAGTTCTTAGAATGAAAACCGAGAATTTTCCAAATCATGTTTTTAAATTTTTCTTATTCGATATGCTCCCCGAGAAGCTCAATACACTTTTCCCACCGAGATTTCAAAGCTTTCATACCTCTTGAGTAGAATTCCGCGTCGTTAGACTGAAAATAGGCATTGACAGCAGCCTTAACCTCTTCATTGCTGGAAAAACGCTTTCCACCGAGACTATTCTTCAAATGTCCGAAGAGGAAATAATCAGAGGGGGCCAGGTCTGGAGAATAGGAGGGTTGTTCAATAAGTTCGAACCTCAGTTGGGCCAGTTTTGCCGATGCTTGCCGGGACTTGTGTGCAGGAGCATTGCCCTGGTGAAACGGGACAACCTTCTTCTGCAAAGCGGGCCGTTTCACGATGAGTTCTTGCTAACGGCAGTCCAACAGTCTTGCATAATATTCTCCTGTGATCGTTTTACAGCTCTCAAGGTAGTCGACCAGCATTATTCTACGTTGGTCTTAAAAAACTGTAGCCATCACCTTTCCGGTCAATGCCGTTGTCCGCACCCTCTTCGGAGGTCCTACATCAGGTGCACACCATTGGCAAGATGCTTCTTGGGTCTCGGGAGTGTAGTGATGAACCCAGCTTTCATCGACGGTCATGAATCTGCACCAAAAATCCGACAGATTGTTCGACATCTTGGCCAAATTTCGCTGTAAAGCCAAAACAGGCGCGTCTTTTTGGCCTTGGTTGAGCAAATGCGGCAGCCATTTTGCTCTAAGCTCTTTCATCTTCAAGTTTTCGTGTGGGATAAAATGCACACTGCCTAAACTAATCCCTAATGCCTCCGCTATTTCCTTAATGTTCATTCGCTTATCTGTGCCAAGAATTTTTCGCACTTTCTCTACGTTTTCCTCATCAGTTGCCGTTTTTTGGCCTCCTGGACGTAGTTCATCCTCGGTGCTCCTGCGACCTCTTTTTAACACATTAATCCAGTTGGAAACAGTGGCAAAACATGGCGCAGAGTCACCGTACGTCTCGTCTAACTCAATTTTTACTTGGGTCGCATTCCAACCTTTGAAATAAAAATGCTTGATAACCACTCGAAACTCTTTTTTCTCCATTTTTAAAAATCACGCCGATACGTTGCACGGGAAAAGCTATCAAACGAAATCGCAACGGCCAATCACCATAATATATTGAGTGCTAGCAGTCGAAAAGTTGCAGTTCCTATTAGCGGTGAAAGCGTGCCAAAATTCGAATTCTAAAAATTCTCATTCTTTTTCTGTCCTCTCCTGTATATATTGCCCCCTCTTTTTGACATCAGACCGAGCAGTCGTCTTTTGATGACCCTCAAAGCCGTTGCACGCACTGATCAGATCAACAATGTAATTGTCTAGGGTATGGTAAAACAAATATCTATCAAATTGGTCTCCTGTCGTTTCTAGTTCTTACAACGGTTTATTTTTCATTGTATACCTTACTTATAGGTCAATAGGTGCTTTGTATTGACTTTAAGCGTGAATAAAATACTAACTTTGCACACCTTCTGACTAGGGCTCATTAAAATTGCTACTAAAAAAAAAAAAAATAAGACATCTGAATGTGCCAATTTTACTCTTAAAAAAGTAATTCTACATTAAAAAACATGTTTTCTTCTTATCTTTCTGTGTAATAACTTCAATCTAATCTAGAGAAACGACGCTTCAAGGGTGAATATGGAATTGGACCCGCAACTCCTAAAGCCAGGTCGTTATTGCGGACAAATTGACTCGAGATTGAGTCCTGCTGTTCGCTATAGGATGAACTTCAGTCATCCCGTGAATTTCTTTGTTGTATTCCGCCTGACCAGCTGATGAGGCAGTCACTGAGTTCGCAAACGTGTATTCCTATGTTTCACGTGTTATTTCTACCACGTGTTATTAAGCCACAGTCATAGTGTGGCGTTCAAAAGATCCGAAAAGCTAAAAATACGTTTTAACCCTTTGGCTTCAGGCCCGAAAGGCGACTGGCCGGTAACAAACAGATACTACAATTACCAGCGTAATGATTACAGAGGTTGATTTCTCGACCTCGAAACGACCAGATTGCCACACGCTAGTAAAGCGGGAACACAAAAGTACTTGCTATATATATATATATATATCGGGACTAGTCTGGCGCATTTGCTGCCAGATGGAAATCCTTATGCATGGAGCAGAGTACCCCGGACGGCCAAACATTGGCTCCGCTTGTCTTCTGGAGCCATCACTCTGTCTTAGTTCATTCAGTTCGGACAAGGCTCCGGCTATGACACATCTATCACCAGTGCTAGCAATCGGGCTTTTTTCCATTGACACTCTTCTCAAAATCCTCAGCGTGCTTAAGGGGGTCACGTAATTCTAACTTCCGGTGCATATGTGACTAAATAGTATTAAGTTCATGTTGGAAATGTAGGGACATACAAATGAAAAGGAAGTTAGCCCAAAATAGTGTTCGAATATAGAATAGAAGTATGTGCATTTATACGCTTTAATCTTTCCAAGCAATCTAAGAGTTTCAGACATGTATATGCACATTTCAGCAGGAATGTGTATACATATGCATGTGTCTCTCTTTTGCTATATGATGCGGCAGCTAAGCTCGTAATCACTAATGTCGTCCAGTCAACATCAAACAAGTCTGATCGCTTAGCCGGCCTTAAAGGTTCTGCATTATTTCTATCGAATACGACTGACACCTGAAGTCCACGTGAACAATTTCATCAACAATTCGCAATGACACATCAAATTTGGAACTTAAAAGCACGCATCGATATACGAGAATAGTCAAAATGCACCGTTTTTGCAGTGGCTCACCTAGTTTTTGAATTTTCACACACTCTATTGTTGAGTATTTTGCGTTGTTATGTAGAAAACTGTATCTGCTTCTATTGCATCCGTGCGTTTAGCCGCAATTTTATGCGAATACGAACTTGCGTTTTCGGAAATTGAAATAACTTTATAATCTCATTAGAGTCCGTCTGGCGCGAAGATCGAGAACAATAACTGATCTTTGCCGAATTTACTTAGCCGCAGTTAATCGGCTGATGGTTGGCGTTTGTTTATTCTGCTTGACACAGAGTATTTATCGTAGGATACCAACACAACGCATGAGCGCAAACTGGATACATTCAGATAGCTTGCCAAACCCGTCCCAGCATTAGGGCAGAGAACTACGCATTGGCTTCCTGCCCTCACTAACGAAGCTCCTTTTACACAAGCCAGAGCATACAGTTCCCATTGGTGCACCTACGAGAACCCGCAAATGATCCGTCAGTATGCATGCAAAGATCATTTCTTTGTAGTGTGTGTAGTCTGGCGCACTCATCTACGAGACCCTCGTCCAATCGCTTGAAAGTCTGGTCGCCAGAAGATCGACGCCGCTAGGGCAGATCACTCTCTGGCATATTAAAATGCGTACAACAGAATCACTGCAACCGCTGTTGAATGTATTTAGGGGCGCTTGGGCACATCTTCGAGTAGTTACTGCGAGATAATAAATCGTTGTATTTGTTTTTAGAAGTATTACGAGCGAATCATTTGATGGAGCAGGTCCAAATGCTAGGTTGTGTGCATGTACTAATCTTCAATATGCCCGATAGGCAATCTTAGTTACTTCGCAATATGTTCATTTTGAGCCCTGGGATACCCTAAAATGTTACCCTATCGTTAGGTAGTCATTTAATGTATTGAACGTGATAGATAAAAATGAAATATTACAAGGTTCCAATTAGCTTCTATACAACTATTTCGCTTCTTCTAGCCAACGTCTCTTGGCTAACCCTTTAAACAAGGCAGAGGAATTTAAAAAGCTACTATCAGTTTGCAACGTCGATTTAACAAACTCGAGTACTTTCAGTCTCACTCTTATACAAGACATTTTGCCCCTTATTTCATTGAAAGAGAACGGCAAGTTTTACCAATACCGAATTACATCTTCAAAACAATTCTGGGCTTAATTTGTTAGCACTCTTCCACAAAAATCCGACCCAATTATATTATTACATGCTTCAATTTAGTCTTCAGTTCACTGGCGGTCGTGGGATTATTAGTTCACGCTTACTTTAAAAAACCTACAGGAAAAGTCTAATGGCGGTTAATAGCAAGGAGTTGAAGGCCTGTTAAGTACAGAGTGCTATCAAGCAGGTATCACAATGGTTTATTGAGTATACAATAATATGCTTATATCCGTACCAGAGTGTACAACAATTTAATTTAAAGAACTACACGAATACGCTCTCGCTGAAGTTATACCCATCGTAAATTTAACACGAGATATTGGCGTGACTATGACCCCGGACTTATTATTTAATATATACGTAATTTTTAAGATTCAAGTTTTATTATTATTTGGTTACATGTGAAATTCTGACGCCGCTTTGGCTACTGCAAAAAAGTGAGTCTCTTGCCTGTTGGCAATGAACCTATGATTGACGCTACGTTACCGCGCTATACCTCAACCGATATCCTTTGCAGCAAAAACTGCCATGCCCTCCTATCGCCGGTTGCCACCGCGACTCTGGATCCCAACTCCGCAAGGAAACCCTTTGTAATTTCTCCCATTGGCCCAAGTGTTTCGAAAGCGGCCGGTTGGACGATGAAGTTCTGCTCCAGTTCACGGTATTTGGCTAGCTTGCGGTCTTCGGCGAGGCGAGCGGCTGCTCCGACCTCCCGGCTGGTGTGACAAACGTAGGATGCGGCCAGTGTACACGACACGGTGAAGTCGTAGACGAGGCATCGGCATTCGCTCCCTGGAACTAAAGTCAGACCATCCGGCCGCAGTTGGCTGTTTGACGACAATCCAACAGGCTCTTTAACAGCAGGGATATGGGATGTCTGCAATGCCCGGGGAATAACGTCATTCAGAGCCGAGTGCCTCGAGAACCTGCCGGCGCTCTTCTTGCAGGCAAGAGCATACTCGCCGGTGTCTTCCACCGGCTAGCGCAGGTCGCATCGAGCGCAATTATGAGCAAAGCAGACTGATTCCCCCCAAGCGCAGACCGGAGGCGATGCGGAGTGTGGTACTATCCAGCATCGTCCCCAGCTGCGGTGAGGGCATGGCCTGAAGCCATTTGCCGCTTCATGGATCTATCGCGGCTCTCAGTCGCGCCCGCTCATTGGTGTTACTCGCCTGAGTCAACAGTTGATCTTGAATCGCCTTGACAACTTGCGAGTCCAAAGACGATTGCAATGTGCCCTCAGGAAGCTGACCCCATTTATTCTCGTAGTCGCGGCAAGCTTGATCAATCTGGTCGCTGAAACTTGGGTGAGCATTCGGTGGTGCGATCCCTTGTACCAGAGTCTCGGTGGCTTTAAGGGACCCAAGGTAGGCAGAAATAGCGACTTGCGAGGCCATACGGATTCCCAAGCCACCCGAGGACGTCGGGAGTGAAGCCTGTACCCAAGACGATTGCCTGAGCTGAACGTTCAAAATACCTTGGAGAGTACTTCGCAATGTCTCGTCGATCGAGCGAAGCAAGTTCGGACTGGTGTAAGCTCGTGAGCAACGGAAAAAGTACATCAGCCTCGGGGTTGACAAGCTACGCGTAATAGGTAAAGCGCTGGGTGAGCGTCCAAGAATCGCAGTCTGGAACACCAGCGCACGAGATCAGAGCCCTTTTTAGATAACGAAATATCTATGGAGTCGTCGAGAATTGGGGCTTCTAAGAACTCCATATCGTTAACGGGAATTAACCTGGCTGCTGGCAGAAGGTTGCGCACCTCTTGGAATGTGGAACTGCGGTGGGGCTCTTCATGGAAAGGAAACAAGACTTCACATGTGGAGCCGTTAAGTGTGAGCCCTAAACGGCCTCGAACTCCTTTACAAGGGCTAAGTCTCTCAGCACCGTAAGAGTGTCACCGGCGAGAAAGCCGTCGTCTAGAAACCACGGTCGGAGTTCGGAAGACAGACGCGATTGAAGCTTGTAAATAGCGACGCAAAATAGAGCGGGGCCACAAGGGTCCCCCTGTTGAAC
The DNA here is from genome assembly GCA_003439945.1 of Dermanyssus gallinae. Taxonomy (NCBI): domain Eukaryota; kingdom Metazoa; phylum Arthropoda; class Arachnida; order Mesostigmata; family Dermanyssidae; genus Dermanyssus; species Dermanyssus gallinae. Next base: position 2,071,971 of record QVRM01004188.1, on the reverse strand, counting down.
ACCGGAACGAGACTCGATGAACTCTCCTTGCCAAATCAGCTTACTTGGGAACCTGTACATCTGGTGTACTAGCGGGTATAGTCGGGGAAGGAGGGAGCGAACCGCCTTGAGCAAGTGGTCACGTCTTAGCGAGTTGAAGGCGTTTTTAAAGTCAAGTTTGGCGATTACCTTGCCTGGGACACTCTTGTTGCGGTTGATGAATGCTCTTGTTGCGTGCACGGCCGCTTTCGCGCCTCTCCTGATTCCGCAGCCCAGTTGATGCGGAGAGACTAATCCGATAATGTCCGGCATGCTCTTCCTGGTGATGATTTTCCCGACTACCCGACGCAGTGTCAGCCCGAAAGCAATTGGTCTAATGCCGCCGTCTTTTTTGCGCAAGGCCATGAGCGAGGCACTATAGAAGACGGGGAGCAGGAAATCTGCGAGCTTTCCGTTTACAGCGAGATTGACGAAGCGAAATAGACTAAAAACGAGTTGGTTCTCCTCGCCATCCCTGCCGATGAGATCTTTCAGATGGCGTGGTCGCAGGCCGTCGGGTCCCCCGCCCTAGCTGTTGGCGAAGCTTCTGATGGCGTTGATAACATCTATCGCAGACACAGTAATATCGTGGGACTGACCGGCGGACACGGGAGTATTTAATATATACTATATATGAAAATAGTATATGACTAGCACTATCCAATCTGCCACACGGTTATGCAAACACAATTTCATGCTGGTATAGCCGTTTATACTGTAGTTCGGTTGTACTATACGCAAATATCGCAACAAATAACGATTTACACGTTGCACTTAATATTCGCCCAAATAACCTCAAAAGCAACAACGCAAAGAGTCGTGTCGGAACTGCAAGGACACACAAAGTCAATAATATGTTTTCATGACACATGGCACGAGTGCTTGGGTAGTGCATTTTCATATTGATGAAACTTAATGTTTTACATTCTGCGAATTTGTATATATTCTATGCTGTTAAATATATATATATATATATATATATATATATATATATATATATATATATATATATATATATATATATATATATTATATTCCGTCTTTGAACTAAATATTTTTTACTTGACTGACCTGACATCGCTAGATCCGGTTCCTCTCCCCCTTAGAGCCATTATCGCTCTAATGTACCCTTTTTAAAAATACAGGAAATACTAGCCTCTCATATCTATCAGTTGAGCCTACAGCCTAAGCTCCATGCGTTTCGAATGCTAAAGGTTCTCCCTCAAACCCGGATTGAAAGTTGACATACATAAGCCTTTTCCTGGCTTCTGCCTTGTTTGCGCGAGCACTAGTCCTACGAGACGTGAGAGTCACCTTAGATGCGCAGACCGTTTAAGAGGTCGTCGCTTCCTAAACAACACTTTGCCTCTCCTATAAGCCAGGAGTGTTAGTCCAGCTGGCCGTTGCCAATCCGCCAAGACTAAGTAAGGCGGTTCCCGTATTGTGGGAAGAACGATCTGTCGAACAGCGTCAGCAATGATTTGATTAAGCTGCTTTTGACAGAAAACCTCGCCGTGTTTCTGCCGTAGGCAAGGCAACAGGTTCCTACTGGCAGCATTGGGGATTTGCACAGATCACGGTCATGTTACACGCAGAGCTTCTTGCCCAGTCGAAGAATAGCATATATTTAAGTAGTCAGTCTCCGGAGAGCCAGTTCGCACGCAATCGGTCGTATGCCTCCATCTGGCATTTAAACAGTATTACAACAGCTTCGAAGAATATGTTGGTGGCTAAGGTCCACACGCACCCGTTTCTAAACATTTTGCTGATAGGTGCGAGGAAACGATGCAAATAAGTCTATTTTCTTTTCATAAGATAATGCGTCCTGGAGTTGACGAGGTCTTGCAGCGTCACAGTGAAGCTCGGGCAAAATCCCGTCCTCGGGCATTGACGGATCTATATTACTTATTAAACACATGACCCTATCATTAACCGACGCTACAACGTTTAAAGCAATTTGTCGTGCAGCTGTCCTAACATCGTCTTCTTCAGGCTTATGTCGTGCCATTATGTGCCTGCTTGGCTCGCAGTGTTTATAAATAACGTTTCAAAACTTCCTGTAACGTTGCTTGAATTCCTAGATATTTAAGGTAATCATATTATGCTCATGTTTTATTTGGCCGGGTGGGGGAAACCTAAGGCAAAGGTGCTAAATGTTTAGAAAACATTTAAAAATTAAGAACGTTTGTCGTGCTGATCAAGCAACAAGTCTCATCATATACATGCTTCGCCCTGGCTTGAGACCCTGCAATAAGCACGATGAAGTGTTTTACACTGTGGTCTACACAGACGATGGAATCCAGAGCACTTTTTTTGGACGAAGGCGAACTTGTTGAAAACGAAGAGCGCGCCAAAACCTTGGGCGTGGTCTAAAACACGAGCCTTCATGATAATCTTGTTGGCAAGAAACTGAATCGCAGGACTTCATCTAACGAGCAAGTGAGCAAATTCATGCACTTCGCCGAGTTGTTGAACGAGGCTAAAATGGTCATGCCTGCCGCACTTCCTACACGCCTTCGAAATGTTACAGCGACAGAATAACTTTGTTAAGCGATCCCGGCTGTCCGTTCCAGCGACGAAGATGCGACGGACAGGTGTCAACGCCAAGTCACTTATATATGAAGTTTTTTTGTGAGAGGGAAAAATGGATAGGATGTTGCTGTCGAAAAACGTCGAACTTACTCCAGTAACGCAAGCTCTGAAACAAGTGCATGTCGGGCGGATGGTTGTTACTGGTTACTCCTTGCTTTCTGGTCAATACTGCCACATTTGCCACATGCGGGGTATATTATATGCTCCGCGGAAATCTTGCACCGCGGGCACTTTCTTGAACAACTTCAAGAGAGAACCTTTTAAACTCTGCCTTCTGCCCTTGAGGGTCTTGTCTTTGTAATACAACGTTGAAGAGGTCCACTGATCTCGACTACAAGTTGCTCTTGGACACATCTAGCGCATGTTATCGCGGGAAGCTGCCCCGTCTTGCCGGCTAACTAGGCTTGTAAATCCCTATATATATATATATATATAACTTTGTATAATATATATATATATATATATATATATATATACATACACAAAGTTATGCTGAAAAATTAGATAAATAATAATTATTATTAAAAGTTAAAAAAATATATATTATATATATATACGAAGTTTATTTTCACTCCGTGCTGGGTAAGTACAAACATACAATACAATATAAACATTTAAAACGTAAAATGCATTAAATATAGCGAGACGATCCTGCCTGGATCAAGGTAACCCATTATTTGGGCATCCTACTCAATAAACTGGGATACGCCAAGGTCTCTGTGAGTGCAAACTGGTTTCTACTATTCTACGATGAGGAGATATTGAGTAGCAAATAAAGAAGTCAATTATATGGAAGTTTACAAGCCTAATACCCGTTTCAGAAAGATAGATTTTACGCGGTCAAATACCGATCGAAAAAAACATATATATATATATATATTTTTTTTTTTTTTTTGTAGAGGAGGGTGAATGCTTTTACGCACTGTTGCTATGAGTGCGGGGTGTTCCCCCTTTCGAGCAGTGTGGGACTCGACTCTGGCTGTTGAATGCTGGTCCGCCAAGACCCCTACCCACTAAATACACCTCTTCCCTTAAGCTTCACTCTCTAATGGCCCAGATATCCATAGAACAGTACTATGGGCCATTAGGAGAAGTGGCGAGCGCCGACGTGCTTGTCGTAACACCTGCGAACCCTTTGATTACAAGCCACGTCATCTGTGGATGTCGTAAGCGCTACTCGTTCTCTTCTGTACTTGCCGAATTCGGCTTTTTTTTCATCACTGCGGTTGCCATTTTCTCGCCCAGCTTCCATGCCAATGCTGTGCTGCATAGGTACAAACAACCATATTACTTATCGGCGGGTCTGGTGTTCCGACTTCTTGTTTTTCTTATTCTCTGGCCCATCTCAATCTTATTTGCAGCGCTATGGCGGTTGTCTTTGCCTGCTCTAGGCAAAGACTATGGCCACTGAGACACTGCGTAAGGAAAAAGGTTACCCCGACGGGCGGTCTAATCACTTTTTATGTCCGGGATAAGCAGGCGAAGTGAATAACCCAATGAGGCTGTGGAGATGGCATCCCATTCTTCCTGACATGACCGTATCGTTTTTCCTCTCTCAGCTTTCTTGTTGAACTCAGGCGCTCCTTCCCATCTTCTTTCCTTTTCATTAACTATTAAGCCCCAAGGTGGGGAACCAGCCAGTGCAAGGGCTGCGTTTGTGCTAACCGTGCGGTAGGCCTGCAGGATCTTAAGCGCCGCTGTTCTCTGCGTGCTTCTTAGGGCCTTTCTTGTCGTCGTCGTTTCAAGGTGTTCTGCAGCCAGCCTTCCGCCGCAAAGAGTGCAATTGCCACGGTAACCGACATTAATAGTCGTCACAGGCACTTCCGCGGCCCGTGTAAGTCTGAGAGGATCTTGCCTGTAGCGTTAGCCGTTTTAGCCGCCTTGGCCGTGCACTTTCCTAACGTGATTTGTAACCCTCAGACCCTAGTTGGACGCCAAGATATCTGGCTTCTGTTACTTGCCCGCCACCATCATTTTGATGTTGTCCACATTTTTCCTCCCCGTCAGGAGGATGGCCTCGCTCTCTTCCGGGGAAAGTTGTAGCCCAGCTCTATACATCCATCTCTTCGTCGACCGGAAGGCCATGTCTGTCTTTAATTCTAGTTTTTCCTCTGTCTTTGCTTGACTAATTACGGCCAAGTCATCCGCGTATGCAATCATCTCCACTCCCTGTGAGAGATCTTGCTATCTCAGGACGTCGTCATATGTTATGTTCCAGAGCAAGGGGTCCAGGATTAACCCTTGTGGAACTTTTGCCGTCATGTCTATCTTTATTGTGCCGTTAAAAACTATAAGAAAACAAAATCAAATAAATAAATAAATAAATAAATAAATAAATAATATATATATATATATATATATATATATATATATATATATATATATATATATATATATACTAATTTAGGGGTATTTGAGCTTGTATAAAATACCATTTTTTCTTGGAATGGGCGCAAATGTTTTGTTTATGTATGAAAGTGAAATCACTATCTTCTTTTACACTGATTTGGATGGTCGGGCATCACTTCACAAAAGGCGCCGTTTCGTGTGAACGATTTGTGTGGTGGTGAAGTCTTCCCTTTGGCAATTTGTTTTATCGTAATTCTAAGCATTCAGTTTATTGAACATCAAGTTAGAAAAGTGGATTTCCCAGAACCCTAATTTTTGCAAAGTGTTCTCAATGTGACTATTTGCCTTCTTGTAGCCAGCATATCTTTCAGACAAAGTAGAATTTTCTGCTGAACATAACGGTAAGTTAAGTTTCTCCACTAAACAGCTCGTTTACAACGTGTATATATATATATATATATAAACCGATTTTCGGCACCGTCGTTTAACGTCTGTAATAGACAGCATAATGTTATACGCCTCACCTTTATAAGAGAGCACGACTACCTGAGCTACAGCACGCCGCCTCTTCACTAAGACCCAAAGACCTGTGGCGCTCAACATAGCACGAGCAGGTCGCACGGCTTCCACAGCAGCCATACAGGTCCTCTCAGACAAATTCTCTGGGACCTAAGAGTCAAGGAACCGGCATCAAGAAACCCCTTAATTAAACGTCGGACGGATTAATCGGCAGAACAGAAAACCCTAAGCAAATGGAACCAACAATGGGAAGCAACCCATTCTGGATACTGCAAGGCCATTCTGGATACTGGACAAAATCAATACCCCTGATATAAAAAATAATACATCCTTAAAGACGGCTCGCTTACCTACCCACTCGCGCAACTGCTAACAGGCTATGGTGGCTGCCTTTAGCAATGCCTACACCTTGTTGGTAAAACTGGCCCCCCGTATACCGCATGTGCAACTCAGGGGAGGCTGACGATGTGAGGCACTGCTATGAACGCTGCGTCTTTTTTCGACACTAGAAGAAAGCTAGTGTCCTGGAACTGACGACTGAAGAGCCCTCTGACATGCCAAGCTCTTGTAGAGGTGCTCCTCGAGGGTCCTGAATCCTGAGTTATTGTAAGAAAATTCGTAGAAACTGTCTTCACCGCGAAAATAACCATCACACACAGTCGAGCAACTTAAATGGCAAGAAGAGTGGCCAGGTGAAGTAATCTCGAGAAGACAGTACTGCTACCACCACCCGACAACGGGCAAAGAGTACGACTGGATCTTAGTGGGTTTGTGAGTCCCACACTACCGTGGACTTAACAGCGACGCCTGGTTATCACGCATGACACCAATTACCTCTAAACAAAAAAAATATATATTAATATATTTCAAGTAGTCAACGTGTTTGTCTTTGTTTTGGTTGAGTAGATCCAACCAATATGTTTTAACATTCAGACTTTTAGCTATTTCAAGCTGTAAGCATGTAGGCTGAGACTACTAACAGCATCTAATATAGGGCAGCCATCACTTAATCTAATAATGGGGGTCGGAAGATGGATGCAGCTGATATCTGGAAAGCCAGTGTAAACACAATCATTGTATGGTTATCCGCTAGGGTAAAAACAAACAAATAGTTGTGTGCCATTTTTTGTAAATCGTGCTATTCAGAGGAGCTACAGTAACTACGAGATGGTGTCGGCTCCGATACGGTCCTAAGGTACGTCATAGTTATCGGTAGCTTTGACACTGAGCACCAATTCGATTATAGCGGCATGAGCTGCTGTACCCAGAATAACGAATACGATTATAGGCAAACGATAACTTAAAAATGCTCGAAGATTAATTTTATTGGTTCGGCTTATTAATAAAAAAAAGTAATCCAACACACATGTTTACTTTATAACAGGGAAACCACTTAGCAAAAAACGGGAATTCAAAACGATATTCTTTAGGTTATTCGTCCAGGCTTCGAACATTCTGAACAGTTTGAATTATTAATTATTTGGGAAATAATTATCATGGAACGTACACGTATCCCACTGTAGTCGAAATGTAGGCCTGTTTGATATATATAACTGTATATATCATACTGAAGTTTGTATTTAATCAAACTAGTATTAAGAACATTAGTTTATCTACGGGATCTCAGCGAGCCCTACGGCGGAGGGAAGGGACCCTTCGACTGACACCGCGTTTCCCGCTGAAGCGCGATTGATACGCGCTGTAGTAGGTACTCTCCAAAACGAGTACCGCGTTTAATATTTTTACAAACTCTTTGAAAAATGTTGACATATTTTGGGCCATAGGTCCATAAGTTTTCATGGCGATTGGCTGGACGATAAACTGCGGACTGAGTTCTCTGTATTTCATTAACTTGCATCTAACTATCCAAACCTTTTAGTATCTATCTAACTTATTCTTATTATAGGGAAAAATAAAGTAAAAATATGAAATTCAGGTATCTACCTACGAAATCTCAGGTATCCACAGTGCAAAACCGTATACGGGCATTAGCCTTACAGAAAAAAAAAACAAATGAAGTCATGGCCATCGCGCATGCTATAAATAAAACGCACTTGAAAAGCTTTAAAAATTACAGCGTAAATTGTGAGAACTGTCTGACACCCTTTGCCTTCGTTGAAATTGATTTTGATAGAGCACTTTTTCAGGAAACGCATCAGAAACGAAAGCCTTTTTCCACTTCCTAACATTTAAGTACGTTTGCTTCAGATAAGTCCTAAACGAAAACGACGACAAGAGATCCCGACCGCATATATATATATATACAATGAAGTAAAAGTTTGCTCCGAAGACGTGTAGACATCTACGTTCGAATCTTCTGTATTTTCGATTGCTATCAAAAAGTGCCGCATAGTTGCTCGTTATCCTAGCTCAGCTGCGGTCGGCGAGCTCGTTTGTTAAATCGAAGCACTCAAATGTTCCACTATTATTATTTTACTTACACTGACATCGTCGTAATGGCGACCGTTCCTTTAATTGCCGTGTCGCATACAATGTAGGAATTATATAACAGTCATAACCATAACAGTGTTATTAACGTGTAACTATACATTATACATACCAACAAGAGTGACTTGTTCGCCGCGACCACTACCAGCAGACCCGCTTGGTCGTTTGCGGACGTAATTGACAAAACGGCTGCAATATTACCGCTTCGGCGCAGGCTCGATTGGTTATTATTTGGAGACTTATCAATATTGTGTATATATATATATATATATATATGTGTGTGTACATGAAAGAAAAAGGAAGTGTAATTGTACTAGTTCTCGTCGCACAAACGCAATGCGTAGAAATCAATATACTTTTTTTGTGTTTTAGAATATTAATATTAATATATATATATATATATATATATATATATATATATATATATATATATATATATACGCTCTGGACGCTGCTCAGGTGGGACTTATTGTACATATAGATTTGTCAATCATATAATAATTAGGCGGAAATCAATACTGGGTGCCTTAAGGAAGTGTAAGTGTTTCCATATAAGTCAACGTGTTAATTTACCGTGGACCGTGGCAGACTGCCTAGTATTTGCTGCGCAATTGAAATAAATGCAAATAATTATATAAAGGCTTATGTTTCAAGATGAAATAACAAATGGCATTAAGTAATCAGCCGCACGATTGACATATGAGAACCACTAATGATTTCCCGTATCAATTGCATCCTGGGCGACGTCTAACGGACTTAAATATTTAACAGTCATGCTAGATAAACAGCTATATTGCAGATGATTAACCAATTATGTGTACGTTATTTACGGAAATCGAGGAAAGGTCTTTTGAGCACGGCGATACAAAAAAAGGGGTGACCGTATGTACGTCTTGAAGTGTAGGGCACTCAAGCTGACACGGTAATTCGTTCGGTTACGTACGTGGTTACTACAGTCTGGGTGTTCCATGAAGGACGGAGGCTTTTGAGACAGCACAGTGCAGGTAAGCTTAAACATCATACTGTTCCCCATGGAACTTGCTCGACACCATACGTATTGTTTCGCACTTTTATACTAAATGCGTATTGGTATTAACGTGTGATATTTGCTTGCAAGTACACTGCAACGGACCAGTTCATTTAAGGTACGTTTTGGAAAACTAAATGCAGCATGTAAAAAAAATGCATGTATCGCATCGAGAATGCGAGATGAACTGACCCGTATTGCAGCACTGTCACATAACAACGAGATCAATCACTGCCTTGTTGTGATATTCAAACCACTCACCAGCTAGGCACGTAGGGCATGTCACAACCACAACAACAATGAGGTGAACATGCCTTGAGTGAGTATGTTTTCGGTCCTTGTCCAAATGTTTTACACCCGCAGCTGTAAGATGGAACACTTACGGCAAACAGCTACAAAAGCTTACGATGAGAAACGCTTGCGATACGTGAGCACATATTCTCTTCCTAACGAGCATGTTTAGCTTACAGTTTGAAGTGAACTTTGAAAATGTACGTATCCCCCAATATATATATATATATATATATATATATATATATATATATATATATATATATATATATACATATATATATATATATATATATATATATCTGTACAGCCGCAAGAGACACAGTACTGCCACTTCTTACTGGATATAAAGAGCACCAAGCGCATCCACAGTACATAAAAATCAAGCGACATCTTTAAAGTTGCTGTGTACATCAACATCATTATTATTATTATTACTATTGTTATGAAAATCAAGCGTGCATGAGTGCACGGTGTACGACGAGCAAGATCAGCCGTGCGATGACGGCAAAACGGTGCGGTAGCCCTGCAGCGGCAGGCAGGCAGGCAGGCAGGCAGGCATCCGTCGTCGCAACTTCACAGCGCGACATAGCATCATCACCAGCCGCGACGACGTCGTCGACTGGCCGACCGCATTCAGGACGAGCCGAAGTGAACCCCAGAGCTACTGCTGTTTCTGCTGCTGCTGCTGCTGCCGCTGCTGCTGTTACTACTTCTACTACTACTACTACTACTACTGAGTGACTGAGTGAGTGACTGACTGTCTGTCCAGCCAGAGGTGATTCTTGCACTGACTGGTGGCGGTGCCTCTTTCTTGGCGTTTTAACTTTTGTTCGCGTAAGTTCCTCGCTTAGAAGAAGCATTGCTTCTCCTACTTGACTGCGCTGGCTGGCTGGTTGTTGTTGTTCGCCCATCGGTCCCGCCGACGGGCCGACTCTGTGTCTACATATATCTGTCTGCATGCACGCACGCCCGTCCATCCACCTATCCATTCACCTATTTATTTATCCATCCATCCCCCCATCTATCCACCTATTTATTCATCCATCCACCTATTCATCTACCCGTCCGCTTGTCTGTCTGTCTGTCTGGATATCCTGTATTGTCGACAGTTGGCGTCAGCAGTTTGTCAGCGGCGTTGGCTTTCGGTCACTATTTACACGACGTTGACGCCACCGCCGCCACTGCCGCCGACGACGACGATGACGACGACGACGACGACTTCATCGCGCTGACGTACATCTTTCTTTCTTTCTATCTATCTATCCATCCCATCATTCCATTTCTGTTTACCTATTTAGCAATTTATCTGCTGGCTTCGACGCTTTTAGTTCTTGCTGCTGCTGCTGCTGCTGTCGTTGTTGCTGACTGTGTAATGGGTTTGATTACACACGCGAGTGAGGCGAGCAGGGCGGGAGTTGGGCGGGGGAGCAGCACGTATGAATCTACCAACATTGTGTAAAGGCCGAGCCACAGACACCAACCGCGTGTGGCTCCCAGCAATAATCAACCCGCTCGACAGGACCAAGCTTATTGCCGCCGAACAAGACGACGTCGACAGCCGACGTAGCGGATCTATCTCTATCTCTCTCTAACTCTCTCTCTGCTCATCTTTTTCTTTCTTTCACGCCATTCTCGACAGGTCTGTGTCGTGGACTTCCAACCATCCAACCAACCATGCACAGCACGGCGAAACATCAGCAACAACACTGTGCCACTGGCGGTATTTCTAGTCTTCCTCTTCTACTACTTCTTCTTCTTCGTTGTTGTTGTTGTTTTCCTTTTTTGTTCTATTTTTAATCTGAAGTCAAATCTACAAAACAAAAAGATCGTTGCCGTATTCAAGAGATGGCTGGCATCAAAATCTGACGTTTCGACCACTGGTAGCTGAGCTATCGCAGACCGCTATTGCGATATCTCGCCAGAAGTTCTCCACTAATCGTCGACCTGCATGGATATATATATCTATATATATATATATATATATCGCCCGCCCCATTTGTTTGTCACGGGGACCACCTCACCACACGGCCGTGGTCTTCTTTCGAAATGTTGTGACATCCGGGGCACCATTAAGGCCCCGCTCCGCTTGCTCGCTGGCCAGCAAATCTCCAAGGATCATGCTCGCTAGTAAGGCCGCCGCCGACGTCGCATTGTAAGAGCGGCAGACACGAATAGCCGTTATTCGTTGGGGCTACGGGGAGGGCCTGCTGATTACGCCCTGTTCGTAAGGCTAATTCCGGCCACACAGGGTTGCCTGGCTTTGGATGCTCCACCCACGCGGGAAGAAGCTTTGCGCTGTTTTGCGCAGAGAACTGCAGGACGTTCCTGATCACATATTTTAGGTATGAGGAGTCCGTGAGGCCCACGTCGAGCGTGACTCCAAAGTATTTATCCTCCCTGCTCCTCGTCCACTTTGCGAGAAATAGGGCCCCAGTCTTCCGGGGCACAACTTCTGTCGCGATATATATATATATATATATATATATATATATATATATGTATATATATATATATATATACACACGCTTACATGTATATAAGGCGCTAGTGCGCTAGTCATCAAATTATTGGGCGTCACCTATCTCAACATGTCTGTTTATGCTGCCGCTCTAAGTGCCCCTGATATAAGAGGTTGACATGTGTATTTAGGTATGCATGTCACGCGAATAATAGATCCATCCATGCACATTTACAAAATACTTGAACTTCACTATCAGAAAGGGCAGTTTCTAGTGTAGGCGTCTTCGTGGCGGGGGCGGCGACTGGAAGTAGCCCGTTAACGGCATAACAGACAGGAGAACAACTAAATTCTGAACGATAGTCCAGCCCGTGTAATTCAATACGAGTGGTTCTATTATGAGTCGCGAATAATGTTCTAATGTTTGATGTACAGGAAACGATATAGGCCTGCATCTAGCAGTGAAAGAAACTTCGTAAGGATCTGTGTTAAATAATTGTATGTGTGCATCCTCCAAACCCCTCGTAGTTATGCTCCATGAGAAAAATCTCTTTGTCTTGAGCTGAATAGAAGAAGCAACATGACTTAAGTTGTTGATGGCTCATTTCTTAAGAATGTGTGCGTTTCACGTTTTTTTTTTCGTTTGGATATAAACAAATACAAGGTTGTCGAGAATGACACGAACTGTCGATATAAGTGGGCTGTATCGGTGTCTAGTTCCGCAATAGCGGTCAGCACGGAGATGTCGATCCCCGGGAAGAGCAGTCGTTAAAGACTCTGTTAAAAAATCGGACAGTTTAAACACGGTACTCTCCTCGGCGGTTTTCGAAAGGGCGCTACGTGCTTTGCCGCAACTTACTTGATCGGGGTATAATATATTAACGTACGTCGCCTTTAACAAAATGCAGTGGTCAGACTCTTCATGATGAGATGGATAAGCCAAGGTGCACTAATTAATGGCTTGTCATACCAGACCTACAACTCCAAACTCTGTGCTAGCGTTACCAATTGTTTGCCTTTGCACTGCGAAATCGGATTGCGCTCCCATTTTAGGAAAGCCTCTCACAATTCAACGCCTTCAACATAACAACACCTTTATGAGGTTAACTTTTTGCCTACCACGCACTGCCAGTAGTCGTTACATCTAATCTATCTAGGGCACAGCCCTAGTAACTGACGTACTGCAGCAGCAGGACTACAATGCAGAAACAAATATTTTTAGAAATATTTGAAGAAGTAGCTGAATTTGCGAGGTGGAAGGAGCTCATCGTGAGCTATCGTCGGGCGTCTTGCATCGTAACGAATTTTGGGCAAGGGAGGCGTACGAGTATGTATATACGCAATACAAACATATTATAAATATTATTAATTAATATTACTATTGTAACTCAGCATTTGTATCAAGTAACTCGGTAGCTATGTCCTCGATGTTAGTAATCACTAGCTAATTATCGCAGGCATTTGTGACCATTTACTCCTTCAAAAACACCCTAGAAGTTGTGGGGTAGAATTTATTATTAGATATAATAAACTCACAAGATAATTATTATCACACCCTAGAAGATGACTATGGCTCTACCTTAGCATCTACTATCGTCACTCGTGACCCGGAATCAATTTTCAGACTTCAGCCAGCATATTACCAAAAAACTTAAATTTTATTTAATTTTTGTATCCTAAGGTGTGCTGTTATGTACATACGTTTTTTTGGTAACTCCGGCTTACCGACTGCGTGAAAGGAATTAAATTAAAACAAGCTCTTAAAGCGTATCTGATAATTTTAGACAGTCAAACAATTATCTGCCTACTCTCAGCCCTGTACAATATGTTTACAATGTACCGAAAGTATGCTATATGAGTAAAGCGTCCCAACAGTCTTTTGAGTCAGTCATCAGTCACTTCTAAGGCTGTTGCCTGACCCTAACTCATCAACACAACACGCCTCTAGCGTGATGCTAACGGCACACACTACACAAAAATGTTTCGCACTCTTTTTGGCTATACCAGCGCTCATCCGCCCAGAAATGTATTGTTTTTATTATTGATTAATATTCTTCTCATGACGTTTCCAACGATGTAAAACCTACACAGTGGAGCTAATGGCTACTCGATTAACCGATTTAGTCAACAATGGAGACGATCTTTTTTCTGCATGCGGCAAGGCAAAACGATTGACTCAAATACTGGGGCACGCGACTCTTATGTTATGTTATTTCACAAGGTGCCAGCATTTGAAATAATTTTTCTAGCTTGACACATTGCCGGTTGATATTCTGACAGCCATTTACAATATAATATAAAACATTTGTGTAAAGATATCAATAATGAATATTATTATTATTATTATTATTATTATTATTATTATTATTATTATTATTATTATTATTATTATTATTATTATTATTATTATTATTATTATTATTATTATTAATTCTGGTCCAGAACATAAACTCACAAGAAACACCGTAATGGCCTCACCTATAAAACACCCTGTCAAGACGCCCATATACTTGAAAAGATCCATTTTTTGTTTTCTTGACAATGGTTTATGAGAAGCGATTTCATTGCCATTATATAACCTTCCCAAACTAGTTTGCATCATGGCGGTGCAGAGTTAAAAAAGTTCGGGGGATAAATGAGCTTTATCCTCCGCTGACCTCAAGAGCAATTCAATATTTAACGAGCTCTACGCTCTATCTAAAATACCCTTGGCATTATATATATATATATATATATATATATATATATATATATATATATATATATATATATATATATAGTTGACCTTATTGTCAAACGTAGACGATAGATACCATGATAGAGAGTCAACTACGGGAAGGAGTCGTATGCTGCGGGCGGGCTGTGCGTTTCAACAGCAATTTTATGTATGACTCTGTTTCTGTAAACAAAGAAAATAGTGTCTAGTTTGCCCGGTGACAGAATAAACTCTTGTCTATATCATTTTGTGTCACTTCGCAGCACCGGATCGCAGCGCTCTGCACTATTCGCAAAAAAAAATACATCAATGATAACATGGCCCAAGGTATACAGCTGACGAAGTTTGCGAAATTAATCACTTCTTAACATTGTGCTATTGTTTCGGCGGTTGTTTATGAGTTCTTAACGCCGCTAGTGTGACGACGAAAGTGTGCGGAGGATCTTAGATCGTAAAATTGAAGCGCCCTTACCTACGCAAGAACGTAATTAGATTAGAGAAAGATAATTGCCGGCTGGGATGCGACCGTTGGCGATGTCTTCTGCAAAAGCGGCACGCCGCGAGCAAGCGGCTTTAGAGCTTACTTTGCAAAGATCTTCCTAGTAGAAAAACAGTGCATTCATCGTGAGCTGGACCGCCACCGTTCTTTGAGCACAACGAGCAGATACGGCTTATCGTCGTAAGTTCTGAGCAACACTTGCAATACAAGCAAAGTGCCATTCGACAACAATGATGTACGTAAACTCAGGAGACGTGCGTAAGTAAAGACGACGTCATGATGTTGAAGGCGCTTTACCTTTGTCCCGGCGTGTATGTTCAGCTGCTTATCACAAGCTGCAACAAAGAGGTTTGTCGACAATTTGGCTGTGTAGACATAGCCTTATTGCACGCGGATTCCCGACAAATAGAAGCGCTTCTGCTGTGCCCGCTATATGCATTTCAGTGAAGTGAAAACATTGCGATTACGATTGATCGAGAAAGCATTACGCGGGTGCAGATGGTTCTTCTAAATGCCAACGATATACGAAATAAGGCATAACAATATAGTTTGACTCCACAGAATGGTTGCAGACTCAACATCAGTTGTTGCCGAGTGTTAACCCTGGTGTTTTGAAGCATGTATATATATATATATATATATATATATATATATATAAATCTCTTGAAGATGATAGATTTTGTAGTTGCCACAAAAGCAAATTTTTAATTAGCACGCTCTGCCTGTACGGAGTTGTTTGGATTGCACAAAATAAGCAGCCCGTGCGCTTGGCTCTCGGCGCGGGATTTTTTTTCTTAATACATATGAACAATAAAGCTGCATTCTAGCTCTGTGCCGCACAAGCCGGCTCGACAGACAACCAGCCACTGCTTGGCACATACAATAGTCGCAACCCATACTGTCAGTATCCTACTTTGTTAAGCAACGGCCTTTTAACTATTATTACTAAAGGTAACATAGTTAACCAAGTTGCTGATCTTGTCGGTTTTCGCTGAAATTTACGGTCTGTTGCTTGATACTACCAAGCCGCACTTTTCACGTATGTAAAAGTTTAACGAAAGTTTTACTTGCCGTCAAATATTCACCTAATCGAGAAGTAGGTAACCTTATATAAACCGACAATTCACTTTGTTCAATAAACATAAAATGGGGCTGCATTGGCTTCATCCAGTTACACGCAGTGCCACCAGCTACATCGCTCGCGAGGTTTCCTGACAACGCTGTAATCAACTTATCCATTGTTGTTGTTGAGGATCGCACAAATACACTGAATGTGACCACACTGCCAAGATGCCAGCCCATTGTCTAGGTAGGCAAGAAAAAGCTGGCTTTTACATGAAGGCATCACACGCGAAAGAATGCTGGGTTCTTTTCCCCTTATTTAAAATATGTGTATATATGTATACGCGACCCAAACGTTTCCCTTATCAGCGCTATTTTCTCATGGGCTCCAAAATGACCCGTTAACGCAAACGCATAGGCCCACTTGCACTATTCCATGGCAGACTTATGTTTGCCGTGTGTTGACTGACATAGCAGCGTTTCATTCTATGTTTTTAGAAACACTTACGTTGATAGGTTGCCTGCTCCTTACGGGCTGATTTCATGAGAAGTACTTGTCACTATTCTACATGAGAAAGCACGCGAGTTTTATGGAGAAATCAGAAATTCATTATACATGTTTCTGTTGGCGCTTTAGGGCCAATAGTGACATTAACGGCCCCTTTATTAATAGATCCTTGGTTCGTTCTTTAATTATTCCAAAAAGTTTCACCCTATCTTTAGAACTGCCCTATATATATATATATATATATATATATATATATATATATATATATATATATATATATATATATATATATACACTTTTTAACCATCTAATCGCTTTTATCGGCCCGGAAGGTACATCCGAGGTGATCGCACGGGCTCCGTCTACAAGCCTGAAATAATTTTAAGCGCGATGGAAGTCTCTACCGATCTCTACAAAGCAAGAATTTCTCGACCACATTGTCGTGGAGCCAAGACAAGCCCTTCTCTTATCATAGACACAAACGACGACAGTCAAGGCTAGACTACGAGCTTGCTTCGATCCGATGAAACGCAAGTGGCTGCAGGCTTTTCCTCGCCTCAATTAGGTACGAAGCTGAACAATAATGTACTTAACATCATGATATGCGACTGCGGGAGACAGTCTATGTCACTTATGTTTGTAACCAATGTCGCCGTAACAACAATAGGTGAACTTTATCGTGCCGATACAGCGCTGGTCGCCACCTATGACACTGTCCGCTAAACCTTGCCGTGCACTGCAGAGTGCACAGGTGCCGGCAGTGGGTTACGACCGGACGGTAAAACGCGAACCCTTTGGAGAGGGAGGTCGCCTACTTGAACGGGACGTCACCGTGTCGTGTACACTTGCCCCTTTTTCATAGGGTTTCGCACTTTTCCAACTACTATATGGGGAAATTCCCTGCCGGTCTATATCTGATAAGGTGGGCCATTTTGTGTCTGCGGGAAACAGTTACCTCACGAACAAATGGTTAGCGGTACTCTCCCAACGCATCGCCACACGTGAGCCCAACGTCGCAAAACAAGCTCGCCCTTGATAAGGGGAGACGAGGAGGCAAAAGTAGGAGAAGCGGAGGAAAAACCGACTAAAACCCAGCCCGGCAGTTGTCAGACACGCATTTACACTTCATGGAAGACTGTCTTCGGCCGGTTAGATGGACGGACATGGATGGACGTGGTACGTGTGATGGGGTTATGCGCGAAGGTGAGTGAGTGGCTGTCGCCCGGGAGCTCTGACGGCTCAGCGTGAAATCGGCTACTTCATTCATTCACACGACGATTGTTTCTCGGTGGGTCTCCCCCATTCTGGACTCAGTGTCACCGTAGATTTGTGGATCGGCTCATAATGCCAACCAGTTGCTGTTGGCTACATTGAGAAGATAACGACAGGCACAAACAAAACAAGCACGCTACATTACTTATGTGAGCTACCGGTTACCGTTACCTAAAGCCGATTTTACGACGGAACCAGTTAAGTGGTTCCCGCGAAGCTAGCTGCAGCGAAGCACTCCTTCCTGATAACATCCTCGAAATGGAAACGACATCAGCAGACACGCCGAGAGCGCTACGGCCAGAATCGGAAACAACGCCGGCTGCCGGCACTACGACGACAAGAATAGTAATATTAATTAGCAGAGGGAACATGGCTTCTATCATTGGTGCCACGAATTTGCAGGAAGCCGTCAGAGGATGGTGAATCTGGCTCAAACGTTCAAACCTCACAATTGTAATAAAAACATAATGTTAAGATTATCTAATAATACAAGTAATGACAACAATAGTGACGCCAACGAGAACGCAAACAACAAAAACAACACCGTTAACCGTTTCATTGTCCTGCTCGTAGTAACATGGTGCCTTGTTTCAACCATGACTTTTGCGACTTACGATCCACTTCTGTAGATAAAGTTTGCAAAAAAATATGCTTTTTGTGTTTTTTAAGCAGAAGAGTGCACACATTTAGGCGGTCTATTAAGTTGCTTCCGGTAAGCCCGTGCGGCACCCATACATCGGCACGTTTCACGTACACATGGCTTGTTAGGTGCCAAGAAACAGATCCATGTCGCGCAATCACCATGTGTACGATCTCGTCGAGTGTCATAAATCTATTACAATCTATGGAAGCAGTTGTTTCAGCTATATCCACCGTGGGCAATATTTGCTGTGAACACGCGCTCGCCTCCACGAGGGTCTGCTGGATAACGTGGAGATCATTTAACGACACAATTTTCATGACTGACCAAGTACATTATCACCAAGAGCCACGTACTAAACAATAATAACGATAGCTACTCAAGAATGGCTCCCTCTCCCTCTCCTTCCTTCTATCTTTCGTCATCTCTCTATCTCTCTGTCTTTCGTGTAAATGTGTGATGAAACGGGTCTGTTATGCCATTTTTGGGGTATTAAAATGTCAAAAGAATAGTAAAGAACACTAACTCAAACATTTTCTTTGTAAAACTTGATTATATTAAACAATGATGCCTTTTTTATCAGTATCGCTTCTGCCGTCGTTGTGTTTTACGGTTAGTATGGCACTCGACATTGTTATTGCTGCAGCTATAGTTATTGTTTTGTTTCCTTAAACTGGGATCCCGGCGTTTAAGCAATTGTACTTTCACACAGGTGGATTTGTTTCTTGTCCACTTAAATAATAGTACCAAATAGTTAGTACTTCATGAAATTCGAGAGCCGAAATTAAACGCGAGAACGAAACTAAATCTCGTCTGCAGCTACGGCACAGCTCTTTCGATACTCCATACATAATATTTTAGTCCGGAAAACTTACGAAAGGCCTTTTCCGCAGGTATTATTTGTATTTATAGTAATATTTTTATCATTAACTTTAAAACGATTTATATATCTTATTTATGCACTTGTTTTTATTCCGTTTGTTTTAATTGCTTTGACAATTACATAATAGATGTTCGTAATAGGCTTATGCCCGTGGCGCGATATCGTCTAAATGCACCCATCGTCATCGCATTTTATTTACTGTACTCACATGGGCTTTCTCCAGCCGAGGAATGAAGCATCGGCACAATGACAACCATATTAAATAGGAATAACCAGCAAAGCCGCATGTTTTTTTTTTAAATAAAAAAAATCTGAGTACAATAATTATATACTCAAAAGTATATAAAAATTCGCACTGCGTAATTTAAGCCGCCCTTCGCTTGGTGCACGCTACCGTTGTGTACTCATACAATGATAGTATCTTATAAATTTTAAATCATTTTGTTGCTTGTAAAAGAAATAGGCTAAATATAATAATGTAATATTTAAAAACAGTTTACAGCCACGACGACGACGGCAGCGGCAACGACAACAAAGTAGCAACCACGACAGTAACAACAACAACAGCAAAACGGCAACAGCTAAGCAACAACAACATCAACCAAAAACGACAGTAACGCGAGCACCAACAACAATGTATGACACTAATTTTATAGGATGCGCCCGACAACAGCCAGCCAGCCAGCCTCGCCCTGAACCCGTTCGAAAAGATTGACGCCTCTTGCCACGCTCGATCAGCTGCTGGACAGCCGCCAAATACAACATCTGCCAACACTGACAGGCTAAACAGGACCGACGGACGAACGGACAGACGGACGGACGGACGACATGCAAAAGAAGCCAAAGCAGCAAACTGAAAAACGTACAAAGCGGACGACATGGCCAGGCGAAAATGCGGCGGCGATGATGATGACGACAACGATGAACGGCGGCGGCGACGACGACGACGACGACGATACAGAACATCGCTGAGGCGATGACGGTCGTGCTAAAGCGATGCCAGAAGTGAGTCCGCTGAAAAGCAGGTCAACAAGGGCGGAGGCAAAGGAAAAATAGCACTGGCTACAAATTATTAAGGTTTTAGAAAGATTGACTTTGATATAGAGCAGGCGGTTTCCAAAGAGTTAACTGGCGGTAAGGAGCCATCAGTGTCTAAATAATGAAGCCTTGCTCCCCTTCCCCGTAATCAATTTGACATCGGTGGCCGGTTAGTTGAACGGGTAGACCCGTTGTCGATGTAGAGTCCATCAGTACTTTCGGACTGTGCAAGACATGAATTATATATATATATATATACTAACTATAAACTATGAACACGAACACCCGTACATATATATATATATATATATATATAGTGTGTTCGCATAATCTCGTTTAAAACTCTGGGGTATGGACAAGCTCGGTGAGAAAATCATTGTTCCAGGTGGAAAGAGGAAGCGGATCATTTTTCGTCTCACTCCTGTACGAAACATTTCCGCTTCCCCTATCTATTGACAAACATTATGTTCTTACCGAGCTTGACCATACCCCAAAGTTTTAGACGAGATTAGCCGGACACCCTGTATATATATATATATATATATATATAAAGCTCCAAGACCATGTGATTGTGTGTGCTCCGACCATTTAGATAGAATGAGTTACCGTATATATTTAATTTCTTGTAAAGATAATTGGATATGTATAGCTTTGGCAGAATCAAACACCTGGAATAAAGGAGAATAAATTATTTGATAAGTTTAATTTCAAAAATATACATGTATGCTAAATATCTACACCCGGATAGACTTCAACATAGTCTGAACAAACTATTTTGCCGAGGCTCATTTGTACTAAATGTGTCCTTAGTAGTATGTCTCGCTTAGATGGTTAATTTATATTTACATTCCGAATTACAGAAGACTCTAATGGGTCTTAAGTAGAACGCTTTAGCACCGCCTCATTGCATGGCGGGTTTACTTTATATTACTAGAGAACAAAATTCCTTACTCGCGCATAGCTGGCTATGTATGCAGTAGCTCCAAGCCATAACTTAGAGCTACCCTTCCCCCCCCCCCCCCCCCCCGCCCGTCATCCGCCTCTCTTTAACCTTTTGGCATTCTTCTGTAAGATTGACGTCGCTGCTCTATGAAATGCTGCACAAGCTACCAGAAGTCACCATGCCGTTGTAGCGACGCTTCCGTCAGATCGGCGCAGGTCAACTGCATTTGAAGATCCAGTGCATGCGTCAAAACGTAGACGTTTCACTCGAGCTACAAAAAATTCGAACGCGCTTCAAACGACCGACCGTTTCGGGTGTTATCGGGTTCGCTATTGGCGCGCGCGAACAAGGTGTCTAGTCTGCCTGTATTGCTGCAATGTGTACATTCCCAAACCTCTGTGGCTGTTGACACACGACTCGTTTGACACCAGACGATCCGACGTCAGATATCGTTGTTGCTGTCCAATGGCATTGCCCTGTACTGTATGTATGCCGCTATATCCGAGCTCGATACGCTAGCCTAACGAGTTCAACTTGGCGGCTCCATAGGTTCTAGATCGCGTTCTGACTTCGCACGAGGTCATTTATTTGGTGCGTTGCCTATGTACGTATATACGAGAATTTGTCGAAATCGGGCTTGTGTGCGGCCGCCAAGATTACTGTGATTGACTAGTGTTTCGAAAGCGATAGATCTCTGAAAGTACATGGCATATATATATATATATATATATATATATCGCCCTGCTGAGCAATCTGTACTACAGACGTATTAGTCTATATTTCATGCTTCAGTAGTCGATACACCAGTATAATAAATAACCTTTAAAACCAGCTGTCACATACAAACAAAATACGTAGTAATAAAACATAATATCCACTTATCTATATAAAAGAAATTTGAAATATTAAGACAGAATACGAATTAACTTGGCTTTGCACGCGGTATGAAGGAGGATGCGTTTTTCCATCAAGTGTAGATCGAATCGTTCAGCAATATTGGGGGATCAAAGATATGATCGACGTTTTTGGCACGCGCGAGTCGAACGACTGCAATTCGTACAACGATCAAATGCTACAGCTACAGCAGCTAAATTCTCGTTACTGTGGCAACAGCATCAATCGCATCGTTTGTATGCTTGGTCGACTATTATTATTATGATAGACTACAGCAATTCCAGCTAATTATTCAACCATTAATAAAACTTACTAGTTCGCATTACGTTTACCGGTACTGCTTGCAGGGCGAGGGTCGCTGTTTGCTGATACAACCTCCTAAACTGACCGCTGCTGACACTGAAAAAAAACCAATAAGCGAAACATAATTTCTGCATCTGGTACGATCAGGAAGTAACAATACCGTAACCAGCGAACGTCATTAGCGGCCAACCCTCGCAACTGAGTTCCCTCGGCGTTTCACTCGTGCCAAACGGAGACCCTAGATAACGTGAGAAGTTTTCAACTTATGCGCTACCTTACGTTGGCACTAATGAAACTGTAAGTTACATTATTATAAACACGTTTTGATTTTTTATTACTGGCTAATATGAGAGTTAGTACTATGAGAACTAGTAAAGCAACGCAAATCAATTACAAATAGGCGGTTTTCGAAGCTATATATGCAATTTTCATATGTACGCTATAGATCACAAACTATAATCTTTGTCTTAAATGATTTGCCAATTACTAAGGATAATTAACCGTGTATACGCAGATATAATATATATTTGTATATATTGTGGGCAAAAATGCACATTGTACACCTGATGGACCGGGTATTGTGAAACTCCACTATACCTGCCAAAATACTTGTGATTTTCAACACCAACCAAAATACTGGTGATTCTCAATACCTACCAAAATACTGGTAACCCTCAAATGTCCGGGATATCTGTGGAATGACCCTATTAAGCTAAAACAAACCGGCGTGACGACGTGCAAGACTATATACAAGCATACGTTTATCAAGAGCGGTCCTTAATTTGAACAAACTAAAGCCATTTGAGAAAACAATGCTAGAGCGTCTGACGAGAACACATCTAACCATCGTATGAATAACACATTAATAATAAGAAATAAATATAGTATACTATTAAACAAGAATGGTTCTGGTGATTATAGTTGCACTATCAATGACAATATTAATCTAAATAATAAGAATAACGGCGGTAATCGGTAGATAATGATCGGCATGCCCGTGGAATTGGCAATGTTCTCTGATTAATAACCGTTCCGCTGGATGTCTTGGTTCGGTTTGGTTTGGTTCGACGGATAGAGCAGCAGCAGCAGTGGCAGCGGCATCTGTCGAAGAGTCGAAATGATTGCCGGAGAATGATTGTAGCGTAATGGATGCAAGTAAGTCATGATCGATTTCGTAATAGATATGAAACGGTATTACTACTACAACTACCACTACAGCTACGCGCCGTAGTCCTCTGGCGTCGTGGCTCATTCAGAGCCGGCCGACGGAACCACGTCAAGCTGTCTTCTCCCCACCCACCCCACCCCACCACACCCCCCAATCAGGTCCCTCGGCTCACCTCGCCACGCAAACACATACGCAAGCACGCACATACACGTTATACGTCGACTGGCGATGTGCCTCTTCCTTATGTTCCTCTCATTCGTCGTCAGCCATCCGTTCGCTCCTCTTTTTGTTCCTCTGCATATTCTATAAACTTCCCGCTATTCCACCGCCAGCCAGCCAGCCAGTTCCTGCGACAGTTCTCGCCGCCGCCAACGCCGCCATCGCCGGCTGGGTTCGAGGTTGGAGAACATCACGGCGACCGCGATGATATTGACGACATTGATAATAAACCAGAGGGAAAAGGAAAAATCGGAGGATCGTTGTCCCATCAGGACCGGCCGTAGCGGTAGGAGTAGCAGCCGAAACATCAAGACAAGAGGATGAATGATTGGATGGATAGATGGGTAGAACAACGCACAGACAGTCAGACACACAAGACGAGACACTCAATGGGCGGCCAATGACGATCGCTATGCCGCCACGGGCCAGCCGAACGTGGGCAGATTCACAGATCGCGTGGGGGAACATAGGGAAAATAAGACAGATTAGAGAAAGGGAGTTTAGAGCCTAGACATGGCTCAACAACGACACGATAATACCCAAAATCACAATAAAGAAAAGTATAAGAAGACATGCAATATAAACAATCCAAACTAGGTTTTGATGGTTCTGAGAAACTGTGAACCTCTGTACAATTGTTAACCACTCATGAGAATAATATAACCTTTATATGTCTATAACTAGGTCAGCTTAACAAAAATAAGCGTTACTTATATATATATATATATATATATATATATATATATATATATATATATATATATATATATATATATATATATATATATATATATATATATATATATATATATATACATATATATATACACACACACACCTCTTAGCATCACACACATTATTGGTACCCCAGGAATTTGGCTTTAAGAGCAGTTTATAGTCACAATTAAAAATCCGTGTAAAAAATAACTACACCGGGCTTAGAAAATCCAAAAACGCCTATTGTGTTGCGTTTTAATGTGTGGTTTGTATTGATTAAAATATTTATGTATAGTCTGTTGAAAAAATATAGTGGGTATTACCTCCGCAGGCCTCAATGACGACTCAATGAAGTTAAAGTTAACACCAACAGTTCTGGTAAAAGACACCGTGTGAGGTATCAGAATCCCATCATTGTGCCGTACAGTGGGCCGTCAAACATTTCTCTCCCATGAGAATCGTCGACTTGAGGGATCTCCTGGATGAATTGGGGGGTCCGGTTCTTCTACCTAAGGATATGCATCGATAGGTCGCGGTCAGTTGTGTACACAGGCGTGCTTGTGGGACCTATTACTCATTTTATGGGGTTTTCGCCTCGCAATGTGCGCATTAATAACTACTCGGATAGTTGTACTACGGATCTGTTGGTTTTACTGTACAACAACTTATTGACGATTGCGCAAAACATTCAATTAAATTGCGTTTATTTCAATCAAATTCAATTCAAGTTCTCCTTTATTATATTCAAAGGGTTGACAATTATGTACATATTCAATATATACATTGTGCAATAATAGAAGTATAGAGAACAATTTACTAGATAATCGGATGAAATAGTACCATTGCGTAACCTATGCGGTAGTTCAGAATAAGAATATATGACTAGTTCATGGTTCTCAACATTCTCACCAAACGCCACGAAAACATATTATTAATTCGGTCAGAACGTGCAACTACTTTCGACGATATGGTTTCACTCAAATTGATTATAATATACAGTTCATGTGTAAAGTTGTCCTCATAATCCTTTATCTCTCTTCACCCATCCGGCAAGAGAAGCAGCGCAACAATTTATGAACCAGTGTTAGGCATTTTGCTGCATGGTACTTGGCACACTTCTGGTGGAAACGGCAGGTGCACAGCCAATATTTCTCATGAAAGGCGGCGTTTGGACACAGTTAGTGTTTCGCAAAAAATCATTAAAAGGAAACGGTCATCCTAATTATTTGTAACTCGAGTTTTGCTCGAATCTGCCTGAAATCCGATGAAAGCTGCTCTTGAATGGATACCGTTGGTGGACTCTGCAAATGGTGGATTAGTTAACATTACGAGCAACAGCACGCTGATTTTACCCCCAAGCTCGAGCAAAGGTAAAATCTCGGCGGCTCCCTCTAGCATGGTATTCATTTCTCGGAACTCGTTGTTAGTTTCTTTCACTGCCCAATGTCAGTGACGACAAGAAACATTTTACTAAACTCTTCGGTATGCGTTTATACGAGTATAAGCGAATAGAACGGAACTGCCTAAGCCGAGATCTCGTACTCGACCATTTTCACTGCGCGGCGTTACAGCGTTGGGAATCGGTTGTATCACTTCAACATCGTCGTTGTGTTTCAAGGCTAATTTAACTGTGCTTTTTAAAGATGTAATCATTGTTAATATGACGTTACTATTGTGAAAACAAAATATAAACGTAACCTTGCTATTAAGCATGCTTGACTTTGTGCGGCGGTTATTTTTGCATCCAAGACATTTTCTGCGAATATTTTTACCTCGGACCAGGACACATGATTCTTGAGGAGCGCCTCTACACGGGCTTGGCATGTCAGGGGACTTCTCAGACTTAGGTTTCAAGACAGTAGCATACAAGAAGGCACAGCGTTCGTAAAAAGGTTTTCCTAAATCGACATTTCTTCAGTTGCATTGCGACATAAAAGGGAGTCAGCTTTACCAATGCGGTGGTAGGTATTGCTGAAAGAAGCAGTTGCGCGAGTGGGTAGGTGAGCGGGCCGTGTTTAAGCTTGTACTTTTTTTTAGCTCAGGGAGAAATTATTCTCCCCTGTATCGAGAGTAGCCCGGCTAGGTTGTTTACGATTGCTAGGTCCACTTGCTTAGGGTACCTGTTCTGTGGCGGCGTGGTCTAAAGGACTAGTGCGATAACCATGCTCGTCATTTACCTGGATGTTGCCAGTTCGATCCCCCGTTGTTAGTCGGAATTGCTTTGAGCGATGCCCATTGAAAATATATGGCAAACACTATATCGCTAAAACTCAACGGCCAGGCTGCCACAAGAACTGTTGAAGAGACCCAACATGTCCGGTCCTCGGTGCATTAAAGATATGCCGCACGGCAAATCCAATCCCGTAGGAAACGGAGGATTGGCGTGTTATTGTTTTGGTAGTCGTGCGCTCCTATAAAGCTACAACATATACCATACTGGTATGAAAGACTTATTTTAAGACGCTTGCTTTTCTAGTAAGCGTGAGATATTTTACAGCTCTGCTGGTTGTTTGGCAGTTTTTTGCTACATAGCGCATTTGTCTATATTTATATATGCCCTATCATGCATTCCCGAAACCTTCTACAAAAAAAAAATATTTGTATATACATACATACATGCATACATATACCAACACATATATCTAATGAGTGAACAACTAAATAATGTTGTTTCGCCCCGGTGGCCGATAACTGTTATCGCTGCGCTAAGCCGCTTATCGGATGGTGGAGTAAAGGAGAGACGTCGGACGCCGCGGAACCTGTCGAAAAAACAGTCAACACGGCGATAATAACGATACGACTAGCCAAGACATGAAGTGTTGAAGCTTTACGTAACGCAGCAGCCGTGGTGGTCAGCTTTATCCCGAAGGTAACAAATATCGTCACGCGTAAACAACGCCCGAGGACATCGATGCTTCGATTTCTGTTGTTGTGATGGGGCGGGGCGTACTCTTTCCTTTATTTCGGCCAGTCCTCGCGACGGTTCGATTTCGTCGGTGGTTTGAAACGACGACGTCTTTAGACAGATAGATGATACGTAAATGCCGACAACCTACGATGTCGTAGGATGAATTATTATTAGCTTCCCCAACATCATCATCATCAACATAGCTATCATCATCGTCACCATCATCATCATCATCGCCACATGCCTTTAATAGCAGCAGCAGCAGCAACAACGTCAGCAGCGGGACGTAAATACAGAAAGAAGAAAGGAGCTCAGTTGGCGGGTTCTTTTACTTACCGGCTTGAAAACAAAATAAACGGCCACGCCACTTCTAACTGCTCGAGCACGCAGCGGGGGCAAACACGGGGGCTCAGTCACAACTCACGTGGTCTTTGTGTGTGGGAGTTCGAAGACGTGTCGTCTTCGTCGGCGTCGTCTGTACTTTGTTCCCCGTTATACCGGCACTTCGGCCGCCTACCTGGCATTCGTTTTTCTTCAGGCAGCCCGCTACAGATGTCACTGTCACTAACCATAGCTTTCAACACCATCGCTCCTATGATCACCACCTTCAATCGTTTCGCTCGCTCACAACTCCATCGGGTGGGTATCTGTTACACAACAGCAAAACAACAACCATTTCTACTACAGCAACTTCTTGCTTTAAAGTTGCAACCAATGCTTAACCAAGTTGTCATACTTACTAATATATATAAATATATATATATATATATATATATATACGTGGCGTAGTCTGTATTCATATGTGTCCCTTTGCCTCTGTGCAGATAACGGTAAACAGCCGCCAACTTACCGTTCCAAATGCCGTCCTTAACTTGTTTTTTGCCTACGCACTAAATTGCAAACTCGCAAAAAACCCTCCCCGATTTCCTTTTTAGAACTGATCACTGGCAGAGATTTCTCTCCTCTCTCTCTCTCTCTCTTTATATATATATATATGTGTGTGTGGAGTTGCGCCTATGCCTTAGCAGGTGTTTCTCGCAATCGTCCTGTTGGCTATTCATCGTTTGCGTCCTTTCCCTGCCAGTCCACCAATCAACCACCCAGCAAACCCGTCAGTAAGCAAAAGTCGTTGGTGCTGCTGCTGCTGCTAATAACACAGTAGGGGAAAACCACGCTTCGCCACGCCGTACTACGACGACGACACCAGGTAGGTCGGCCTATCTGCCTGTCTGTTTGTCTGTCTGCCTCAGAGCCACTCACTCAATCACTCACTGAGTGAGTGAGTGAGTAACTCGGCTCATGGTGATTTGTTGCCTCTGTCTGTGATGATTGTTGAGTGCTGTTGCTGTTGCTGAGTGGCTGAGAAACGACGTCGTCACTGACGTTGCGATCGGTGTCGGTGAGCGGGCGGGCGGGCGGAAGCAACAACAGCAACGGCAGCAGCAGCAACAAGCAGGATCGGTTGCAAGGAGCGTACGCATCGCTCAAATCGATGAACGCGACTGAACGCGCCTAGCAGCTCTGTGTATCAGTTGCTACTGCTGCTGCTGCTGCTGCTGCAGTTGTTGTTGTTGATGGTAAAAATTATGATGATGATGTTGTTGTTGACAGACAGACAGCTGTTCTTCATTCGTCGCTCGTTCGAAAAAATACGCTGGCGATAAACGAGTGGACAGAGGAACGGCGGACAACGACGGCTGTGGCTATGACGACCACGATGCGTCGAGTGTTCCCAAACATCATTCATCACACAAACACACACACCAACCAACCAACCAACCAACCAGCCAGCCAGTCAGTCAGTCATTGATTCATTGATTTATCCATCCATCCATCCATTCATACAGCAGTCAGACTTTCAGACATCTTCCTCTATCATCCGGCATTCTCTGTACGTCTGTCCTCTTGGTCCGTCGGTTTAGCTGTCAGCACAGCAAAACGATGGTGCTCATATGGCGGTGGGCAGAAGGTGACGGCAATGATGATGGAGGTAATGGTGGTGATGGTGGTGGTGTAGCTGATGACCATGTTATACATGATGATGACAATCAAGGTACCTACCTATTGCTATTTCGGCTTCCTACCTACCTACAAGCTGCGCCATGCTACTCACTCTACCAACCAACCACAACTATTACTGTTGTTTCTGTCATTGCGGCAGCGACGACATTTACAAGTGCCGCTGCAGTCCTGTCCCGACGCTATCCAATACGTACCTGTCATTTTCTTCTCTTAATTTCTTCTCCTCTTGCTTTTTTTATTCTTCTTCTTCGTTTTGGTCGTCTTTTCTCTCCTTCCCCTGGTTCTGCATTTGTTTTCTTCCCCTCGGGTTACTACGTTTCATACTAGGCAAATAAAACGGTCACCGAACAAACTCAACATCAGAGGCAGCGGTTGACGTTGGACATACCGAACACCGTTCAGCCCAATATTAGACGAGAGGTGACGAAAAAAGATGTTCATACATTCACACGTACAGACTAAATACATACATGCTTCACACCATGACGGCATCTTTGAGCTTAGATACGCTTAGCTGCTGTTGCTGCTGCTGCTGTTTGTAGCTGTTGCTATTTCAACTGTCGAAGGCTGTTCTTGCTGCTGCTGCTACCGCTGACGATGAAGTGATGAGATGATCAGCTTAGGCCCCTTACTTAGTTCGTATTGCTGTTGTTGTTATTTTTGTTGTTGCCATCGCCGTCGCTGTCATAAATAGGGACTATATGCAAGCCTGCGTCCACCAGTCAGTTCTGATGCTGATGACATTTTGCATGTATGTCATGTATTGTGAATGCCGGTAGCGTATGCAAGCCGCCTCGACTAGTTCTGACACTACGACGTTATGTGTCATCCTGGTTGAATCAATTGACACATCCATTCACTTCCGAATCACTCATCGAGACACACAAATAAACGTGTACCAACCAGCATGTTTGTTTCTGGTTTTTTTATAGAGTGTTTTAGAAATGCATGCTATACACATGCGTGGCTGGCAGCAAACAGCATCAGTAGTGTGGGACTCAGAAACCCACTAAACCCTCCAGTTCCTCCCCATCCCGGCGGGCATTGCGTCGAAAACCACCGCATGTCTCTCGATATACAAACACACATCCAAGTCATGGTGCCACCACCGTTAAGGCCTAATAGTGCGTCGATACCTTCTGTTGTCTCAATAGATAGTGCCTCTCGAATATAAACATATGCCGTTTAATCATTACACCTACAGCAGTATGAAAAATATGATATGCGAGTATCGCGCAATAGCTCAAACATAAACAGGGAATTTTCTTCGCAAAATTTTGAAACGAAACTTGAGCACTAAAACGTTAGAAGCACACATACCCAAATGTCTGTAATTTTGTTCTAATGAAGAACATATGAGCAAATGTGTATTGCAGTGCCATTAACCTATTCTCAGTTTAACTCGAGATCATTCTATTGCGCAATTAACGTCCATCATCTCCCCACCAGACCACCACCCCCGACCGGCTCACAGACGAACCAATCAATAGTCAGTCACACCGATGGCAGAGATAGCCGGCAAAGCAGGCGCAACCAAAGCGCCAAAAATTTCCGATGGACAATAGATCTCGAACAACAACAACAACCGATAGTTCAGCCGACAGACGAACGCAAAGACAGCGAACGGAAGAAATTTCGCCATGTTTATGTCGCCGTCATTCATTTCCATTGTCACCACCACCATCATCATCATCATCATCATTCGCAGCAGCATCATCATCACCATCATCATCATCGCCGCTTGCCAAGCGCTTTTTGCCGTTGCTGCTTCAAACGTGTTGTTCTGTTGTACAAATGATGATGGGAAGGGCGAGCCGGGACCTGCCACGAACGGTGGTGGCACAGCATGCACAACATGGTGCACGAGATGGTCCAGCCGGAGCCGCCGCTGCATCGCCATTTTGCTGCTGCTGCTGCTGCTGCTGCCGCTGCTGCTGCTGCGTTGTCAGTCAACACTAACGTGTTGACACATTGAGAAGACACAGTCGGTCGGTCGGTCGGTCGATTCGTCGGTTTTGGTTCGTGAATGAAACTTCACTGCTTGATGCTCCTGTTCTTGTCATCTCAACATCATCATCATCATCATGTAAGCCATTTGTCCTTCTCGCCAAAAACCTAGGTGCCGCTCCAGAGGCTGGCTCACTGACCGCGTACACTTTGAGCGTATGTGCGCATCGCTAACTTAAGATCTCAGCATACGTAAATATATATATATATATATATATATATATATATATATATATATATATATATATATATGAAGCTAACGTTAAGACAAAGGCTCTTATAGTGTCTCGGTTTGCACATCCTGCGCATCCATTTCACTTCGACAAGATTTAGCAAACATGGTGAAGAAAGGGCACACGGTCAGGACCCAGAAGCCGATTTTTTTCAGGGAGATACGGAATCCAAGCGCCGCTTTTCACAAAGTGCAGCAATCAAACTTTTCTTAGTAGAGCATTTTTTAGCTTTATTTTAGCTTTTATGTGACTATAATGTGAGCAAACCTGTAGGAAAGGTCCGTTGCACCCTCAGCAGATGTACGCACTGCTGGGCGATCTCTCTCCTGGCCACACAACTTTGATGGAGGCCGTCGTGCGGGTGTGGGCTTACGGTACGAAACAGAGAGTTTCGGCAATATTCACAATTATGGGATTTATGTATCGATTCCGTAAGGGTCATTAGCGCATTGTAGATAAGAACTTAACAACAAATGCCACAGTAGCTTCCACTGCGGTGGCTTGTTGCACATGAACAACCGTGCGAAAATGAAACGGCCAGGTAACAGTACGCCAATTATATTTCTAACAAGAAAACTTCAATCCAGAGCTTATGTGATGTCAATTGTATTGCTGCGCTTACATTTCTTAGAAACTAACCTTTGTCATGCCTATATACTCGTACGTGAACGCGTCAAGCAAGAAAGATACATATACACAAGGAGACAGAGAAGATTGGTGATTAACAACGTGATGGGGAGAACAGGGTGGTATCCCTGGGACTGCTAAGTTCTAGCCAACTTAAACCACGATTATTAGAACGCTTTTTGGGTGACGATCATGAGCCATAGACGCTCCTGAGTTAAGACGGAACAGGTCACCTGCGGAAAATTGATTTGCAATAAGAGTGGGTACACAAACCTAGCAGGCAGAGTAAATAAGAATATTAACAAGCAAAACACAAGTTTTCACACGGTGTTGAAGAAGCTATAGTAAGTGAAAAAAAACCTAAATTCTGGCAAACTCTCACAACCGCATGATACAACAGCACCTACAAGCCTCACAGAACAGCATTAAATAATGCGAGACCTTTAGCGGTAGTAATAGTGCCCCTTCTTGTGCACAGGGGCAACGCAGGAAAATGTGGCAAGTTCTTTGATGTGAGTGCAAACGACTGCTTAAGTTCACTTATTCTGCGAAGGTCGCGAGCCAATTTGCCGTAAGTGGAAATCGAGCGTTGTGCTCCGAGAATTCCTGGCCAGATGAAGAAGTTGAAGTTTCGATTTTAAAAAGATCGCAGAACTAGTCAGTAACTACTCAATGGCGTTGTGTGCGCATGTAGAGCCGTTCACATGCAAAGTCGTGTAGTGGGAGAGGGCGCATCAAGTGGCTTCACTACGCACTGGTATGCCGTTTCTTCACGGTGACCAACTTTTGACGCCTGTTGAATGATTACGCCAGACTGAAGGGCCTACGTTGTCCATGATTAAATAGCTGTCGACGTAGTTTTCGCTTCTGAAAGGTTTTGACATTGAAATCTGTTGATTTGTTTTCATGTTATTACTATTTGGTTCACTTCACCGTCTGTGTTTATCGATTTGCGAGACCCGACAAGCTTTTATCTACCATCATTGCCATTATGCTATCCCTAGATCCCTAGACTATGCGCTCTAGGTGTCGTTCCAGCCAACAACGCCCTCCGACATGAAGCCGTCACATGCTAGTTTAGAAAGAACATCGGCGGCGAGCATACAAGCACTAGTAATAATAATAATAATAATAATAATAATAATAATAATAATAATAGCCACAGAGTCTCGCTAGCAAACCGGTTGCTGTCACTTACCGTTACATTCCTTTAGCAAACTATGCCACAACGAAGATGTTTGTGCTAAACTGTACTAATGCACCCCGCTATAGCTCTAACAGTAGCGTGAATTATTCAAACCTAGAGCGTAAAGAATGCGAGCAAGTCTAGCCAAGCCACCAAATGATTAATGTTATTTAAAAGAACTATGTATATATTGTATGCATTTAGATAGATAGATAGATAGATAGATAGATAGACGTACACAATTGGTAGTAAGGAAGGTGGGCAGGAACATTTGGCCTGACTTCTCAGCAGCATAGGAGATGCTTCTATGGTTTGAGCGTACTAAAAGCTATAGATGCCAGTATGTTTTAAAAACAACAATAATATATTAGCTATAGCTAAATTATATTTAATACAGACAATTTTACTCTGAACGGAAACCCTGTTGTAGTCACGGTAGCTTATAACATGTAAAGGAAACTGAAGTCCAACGCCAAGATATTTAGGAATTTGGTGTTCACAGTCAATTTGCGACTAGCATATATATATATATATATATATATATATAACTCTCTCGCTCCCTCTCGAAATAATGGCTGCTAGTTCCACATTGTCTACCAAACAAGGTAAGTTGTATGCAATGCTCTGTCTAATAGTTATTAGATCTAGAATTGTAAATGTTGGTCATTGGACGCCATCACTCACGACGTTACTTTGCACCAGCAACGCGTGAAAAAAAGCTTTTTCCTTGCGATGACCTACACTACACGTCTAATTCCTTGGCGAATGACACACGTAGAGAATAAGTATGAAAAATAGAAAAATGGACAGCCGATGCAAAATCAAGACAAGAAGAAGACACTAGTAAATGCTGGCGGGAACAAGAATTAATAATAAAACTCTAAGAAGACCAAGCTAAACAGACATCAGCCAAGGTAGACATTGACCTCGTAGGTAATGCTGCGAGTAGCATTGCGTCATTTCGTCACGTGGCCAACAAACATTCCTCATACGCTACGGCTAGAAAGTTATTCTGCAGAGTCAAGCGGCAGATGCACACATGGCCAGTTCGCCTGCATCTATCGCCTGTACAGCTAGCTGCCGCAACAAGTGAAAAGTAATGATGATCTGTTGGATATGAGTCGGGAACGTTCCCATGAGCAACACATCACTGAACAAACACAGCCAAAGAACATCATCTGAGAAGTTGAGAAGCATTAATTGTTGTTACGTTCGTGCTTAAGCGAGATGTTTTGGAATAAGGACAAGAGTAGTGGTGGAGAATATCGTGGGCGCCGATTGGAAGGAAGCGACGGACGCACACATGTCGGATCGTCGTTTCTAACACTAGCCACGTTTAATACGCCATCGAAGGTAGATTGTCTGTCTGTCTGTCTGTTTGTGTGTCCGCATGTTTGCCTGTATTTTGTATATTTGTATGTTCGTTCGTTCGTGTAGTCTCTTCCTCGATCTGTGTCTATTCGTCTTTTCGATTCGATGCTGTCAAAATTCTCGACGGTCGTCGTCGAGTGGCGTTGTCGTTGTTGTTGCTGTCGTCGTTGTTGTTGTCGTCGTCGTCGTCGTCGTTGTTGTTGTTGTTGTTGTTGTTGTTGTTGTTGTTGTTGTTGTTGTTGTGGTTGTTGTGCTGTGGCTGCTGCTACTTCGATCGATTATAATGACGATGACAATAACGATGACCGGCAAGATGAGCAGTCAACTAAATGTGGCCGACCAACGCAGCCAGAACGAACGGACACTCTTCGCACGACGACAACAAAATAATAAACGCGCCCAAAAAATTGCGACACCGGGCACCCCTACCGAACAGCGACAAACAAATAAAATGCTCGTATACATCTGTCAGCGGTGCAGGTTCCGTGCCGTTTCCGCAAAAACAACGACAACACACATACATATTGCAACAACGTTCAAAGAAACGAATGTCGCGCGTAAAGCGTGTCGGGAACCGCGTTATTCCTGTTATTCGGGTAGTTGTAGTGTTGTTATTATTATTATGACTATTATCAATATTATTATGATTGTTGTTATTGTCATCACCGTAATGATTATTGTAGTCATCGCAATCACTGACGCTGTTATTAGTGTTGTTGTTGCTGCTGTTGCTTCTAACATAGCTTGCTGTCATTGTGTTGTTATCCGCTGTCGGCGACGTTGTTGATGTTATTACAGTTGTCGGTGTTGTTACAGCCATCGTGCTGTGTAGAGAGATCCGTAGTGATGCTCTGCAACATCGTCAACACACCAGAGTCCTAATCAGAGCTTCATCAGTCAAATAACATTACGTCCGATTACTGGCTACCGCATACAACTTACGCTTACGTGAAAAGGTAACAGCTCAATTTCCGATACTTTTGGCGCGAGCCGCTCGCTATGCTCGTTCGTCGTTATTGATGTTGCCATGATGCCAGCAGTGTTGTTGACTGCTAGCGACATAGGCTTGTTGTGGCCAGTTGAGTCATCAAACGTTGTGAATACCGTTAGCATGTAACAATACCGGCTCTCACTTAGGCGTCGTCCCAGCCGACCAACGTCTAACTGGTGCGCGGCACGCATCTCACCCTGTTGTCGACCGATCAGTTGTTGTCGACACCGGTACGCATATCTTCGCCGTGTTCCCAATTCCCACTTACCTCCCTACCGCCGGACTCCCTGTTTCCTCATGCATGTTCCTTTCTCCTTTTCTGGTCGACCTGCTCTGCGGTCCGATTATTTGGGATTGTCGTGTTTTCAAATGATTTTTCGCATGTAAGACCAATTCATGCCGACGCAATCTAGAACAGCACACGAAGGAGCACCATTTTGCAGCAGACGTGCAATTTCAATAAACACCAGTAATGGCAGCGAAATCTGATGGAAACAAGCGTTTTATATTTGTATGGTTGTACGTGCTGCGTCTATACTGCAAAACTGCAGCTGTTCTAGATTGTTTGCCGCATTTCAACCTACCCTTGCTGCTACGATAGTCGTTGCTCTTATGCCACAAGAAAACAGTATGATTTCCCCCTTATGGTAAATTGGTTTGAAGATGCTTTCTATTGTTGTACCCTGAGCAGTACTTGTGCAAAGCTGACAGCGTGTCAAATAAAGTGGTAGGGAAACCCTCAGTGGTTTCCGCATAATATATAATTTTAGAATGTTACAAAGTTGAATTTACAAAGACCGACCGGCTATTTAGTATTAGGCTACTTTTTTAATAAGGCCCAGCCGGAGTGAGGGCCAGACACTGAAACGCCTCCTCATCCTTTATGTATATCAGTTCTTTCAGTTGGTCCTGTTCTTCCAGTTTGTATAATTGATAGTAAAATCATCGGTAGCTCGGACAAAGAGTCAACCCCGCAACCCGTAAGATATAGCCCGATCGATGCGATCTAAGCTTTGCATGATTAAGTCAAAATAAAAATTTAAACAAATAAGTAGCTTTATTTGCTAATAAAACGCGGATATTAACGAGTTAAACCAAGACAACTAGTGGTATATATTAAAGCACTCCCACAGACGTTGATAACTAATAAAGAACATATTTATACTTTTATATTATTATATAATTTTTAATTAAAGAACATGTAGATTTTCGTATTGCTTTGTTGGTTCATATATATATATATATATATATATACACATAAATGTAGAGAGAGAGAGAGAATTTGTTCGCCCCGAGTGGTCACAGATTGGCATATTTTAGAAGTCATCGATGACGGCAGCGCAAGATGTCAAATACTTTTCAGTCAGTGCCTTTTTGGAGCATTCACGTTACTGACTTGGTGTTCCAGTAAAATTTGCGGCCAAACTCTGTCATCATCTTCGCAGATGCTAGCCGCTGTAACCGTTTCCCCTGCCAAGCGGTAGCAGCCTTCGAGCGACAGTCGAGGGAGGGCCGAAGCGTCAATGTCAGCGTCAATATTCACAGTCGTTGAGGTTTTCATGCCTCTCGTCCGACGTCCTCACGAAACCCGCCAATTCGCTGAGTACGTGAAGACGGCGAAACTCAGGCTTGCCTTTGACGATTCGTTTCGGTTGTCGCAATCCAGTTTGGTCGCTCGCCCGTTAGAACGGCACCTCTGCTCTGGTTTGTCAGAGAAGTATATCTGTGAACGACACTGACGTCTTTCGGCTATTTCTTGTTGAATCTCGTGATTTTTCCATAGTCTTGCTCTTCTAGGCACGGTTGAGGTCGTCACGGCTCTGTTATCGTAAGCAAGTTTGTTATAGGTATGAACGCCTTGCTCACGGCTTCTAATCCGTACTGCAGAAATTTCTCTCTCTAAGATTATTTTTGCGCCAGAGAACTACACTACAACCGTCGACACCGACTTGATGGTTTACCTAATAAATAAACCGTTGATGTTTTTGTAAAAATCATAACAATTTCGTTTCTTTTACTTTTCTGTATATACAACCTTTACTCAAGTCTACATATCTTAGCGTTTTACACTGCATTTCCATAAACACTCAACGAAGTTGTCATATATGGTAAACAATTATATGGAAACACGAGCGGATTTAACCAAATGGCATAGCGTTGCGCATGAATTGGAAACAAACAAGGTGCCTCTAATGAGTGATTTTAGCTACACTATGGAATGCGACGTAACATAATCTTGGGCGTGCGGTTAATCTATCCAAGAAGACCGATAAAACGTTATACGTGTATACTCCTGCCGATAACAGTAAAACATGGTATTCCATCATCTGTGGTCGGTATTCGACGTAATCATATGCTTCTACCTACGGCGGTGAGCTCGCGCCTCCAGCCTCAGGCGTGGCGTGGCTATTCTTCTTAGCCACGGGTATCCGTCATCGGATGCAATGCCGCTGTATTAATTTAGAATATTTGCGAAATTTATGAAAACGCGGATATGTATATAGGCGTGTACCTATATATATATATATATATATATATATATATATACGGATGTATGTATGTTGTCTAAAGGATATGTATATATATATATATATATATATATATACATTAGGAGCCAGAAATCATGAAGTGAATGTGTCACCCCCTGTGGCTTCTGCCGTATAGCATCGCGTAGCAAGCGAGCGAGCAAGCGAGAAAGCGAGCGAGCGAGCGCAGAGACGACACCAGCAGCGAACACAGCACGCCCCATACAGAGATGGACGGACAGACAGACAGACAGACAGACCGACATACAGACAAACGGAAGAACGGATGGGTGGATGGACACACAGACAGACAGACAGACAGACAGATTGACGACACTCGTTGTAGCGACACAGCGAGAGCGGTGGAGTGAGTGAGTGAGTGAGTGGGTGAGTGGCTGGTGTGGAGAATTGACAACATACCAAGGCGGTCACCCACTTGTAGCAGTGGGTCGCCCAGCCTCTCGTCCACCGCTCCATCGCCTGTCCCTGTCGTCGTCGTCGTCGTCATCGTCGTCGTCGTCAGCGGCGGTCGCGGCCGCTGTTATGTCCCTCTATGTTGTCGTCGTCGTCGTCACAGTCGTCGTCATCGTGTTCGTCTGTCGTCTACCTGTTTCTTTTCCTTTTTTTTTTTTCGTAAGCGGAAATATTTGCATCAATTGGCGTCGTGCGTGACATGAAACGCAGCAACAACAAGACTGTGCCACTGTGGCTGCTGTTGTTGTTGTTGTTGTTGTTGTTGTTGCTGCTGCTGCTACCGAAAACTGCAGCTAGTCGGATATATGTCGACTGATGCTGAATTCGTTCCAGCCGTTTTCAAAGATTTCTTTTGCATTGATGCCGTTGCACCAACTAGTTATCCGTTTACTCCAAAGTACAATTCACACTGTAACACGCACCGCTAGGCTTAGGATAGATACCGTTACGCCAGCGATAGTACAGTGGTGATGGAACGGAAAAGCTAATTACCATTATCAGATAATATACTAACTATGATTCACTATGATTCTATGATTCAATTGCGCCATCGTGTGCTCTGCACACTCTCGGGCACCCTACCATTTATCGAACACTTAGTGCTGCGTTACCGCCTGTCTCTCACTCCGCACTTCACGTGGGTCTCACAGAAGATGCGACAAGGACTCAGCAACTTCTGCGTCTGCGGCAACAACTACTTGAGGGTTTGAAATAAATACATACAAAGGCAAGAGTAGACTAGGCAGTTCAAAATTCGAGTTTTATTCCAAAGTACTCTGCATCCCGTTCTGTCTCAAGGATGATTTCAGGAAGATGGCCGCCCCGAGACTTCCCGTCATTGTCTACGCATGTTCGTATGACTTTTTGGCATAATTTAATCGTGCATGGTCGACATCTCCCGCCGAAGATTTTCCTTTCCTTCAACCACTCGATGGTAGCGGGCTTACTGGCGAACACGCGTCCCTTTTTCAACTAAACAAATTTTCATAGTAGAGCATAATGAATTGTTAATTATCGGATAAGATACAAATGTTTCGGTTTTCGTGTGCCCGTCTGATCATCAAGCAAACAAAACTTTCGGGTCATGGAGCGCCGGCGTCCTAGGTTGCTAGCTTGTATATCAGAATGTGTACAATCGGAGCACACTTTTACGTTCATATAATGCAGTTTTGTTTCATAGTTCAGATAGTGAAGCAAGAGTAGGAAGGACATCAACTACTATAGCACAAGGGCATCCAAGAAGCAATACCTAAGTTTGAAAAGAACCAAATATTTACTTTTATTGAAAAGAACCAAATAGTACAAAGGCTAATGTACACTTCAGCGCTAAGTATATTCGGGATGACGCAACGAATGTTCTTCACGGGACGCTATCAAGGTTGGCAGCTACATATTCTCACTTCACCACCGGGGGTATGCCGTCAATAGCATATTGCAAAACGGTTTGAAAATCAATTGTGCAGATAAGCGTGTAAAGATTTAGATCAGCATGTGTGATAGTACTGAGCATAAACAAATCATGTATAGCACATTCATTATAAGATCTCTCATATAGCCGATTCAAGGCCTAGGTTGAAAACAACGCAAGCAATATAATATTATTGGAATCTTTTTTTTTCCAGAAGTTAGAGCAGATTTCAGCTTGCGGTTAGTCAGCAGTAAGTAGATTCTAAATTCTGTATATTCATATATTAATATATACTTGACGACACAAGAGCCTGGATCAAAGCGGCATAATGTTGAAGCTCATATATATATATATATATATATATATATATATATATATATATATATATATATATATATATATATAGGGCGCAGCTTTCGTATTGCCCCACCAGTGTGGATGCGGCGATCAAGTGGGGCCACAGGCATACCATGGTCTCTCTTGTGTCTTGAGCTCAGGTCGTCGAGCCCGACACGCAGCACTTAACGGGACATTTAGCCGAGCCATGAGGTATCCTGGCTTTCCCTGTATTCTCGAGCTTTCAGACCTCTTCAGGAACGATGGAAAGCAACCAAACGGACTGACACTAACGTCATTCGAGATGGGTCACATGCTGGTATAAGATGCAACCTCACTAGCCTGTTCAGTGGTCAGTGCGGGGGCGAAACTTGCCGGTCACGCGTCTATGTTAGCGGAAGCGAATAAGTGCAGAAAATTTGCCAGTATTGCCTACTCCCACGACTTTCGCCCGCTGTCATTCGAGACACTGGGAGGATCTGGCTCAAAGGCGCTCAGACCTATTTAACGTGTCGGCAAAGCGCTTAACCGTTCGACAGGGGCACTAGAGCTGTCGAGAGCCTGCATCAGAGACTATCGCTGGACATTCACGCCTGAACCTGGAGGATATGTGACGTTTTTATTTATTTTAGCCAATGTACACGCTTATAAGGAGACACTTGTTACCTTAATCTACAGGGAAATAAAACTATATATATATATATATATATATATATATATATATATATATATATATATATATATATATTATATATATATATATATATATATATATATATATATATATATATATATATATTTATGTATATATATAGCATTATTGTCGTAGTGTTTGTTATTTGGATTTTGGCCGCCGTGATCTTGGTGACCAGATTATTAACATCGAGTACGGATATAGCATGCACCGCGCCCTACAATTGCGCAGCATGCTATTAGCCAACGATACTGTAATT
This sequence comes from Dermanyssus gallinae, assembly GCA_003439945.1. NCBI lineage: Eukaryota > Metazoa > Arthropoda > Arachnida > Mesostigmata > Dermanyssidae > Dermanyssus > Dermanyssus gallinae. The sequence continues at coordinate 2,030,363 of QVRM01004188.1, read as the reverse complement.
ATGCAAAATATTCTGATCCGTCTATATGGCTTTCATTGTGGTCATTGGCAAATGCACTCTGCGACTTTGGAATTTTTGCTATACCTTTGCTGCGATGCATATTCGATTAGTGTTAGTACGATGGCAACATTGTTTGATTTGCAGCAGTATTTTCCGTCCAGGGAAGCCGGCAGGCTAGCATTACCGCAAATGTCTGTTGAAGATTTCCAGCAGATTACGCACAGCCGCCTCTACACCATGTGCAAAGATAGGCTATCAGAAGTACAGCAGCACAAACAGGCGTAACTCAGAACGGAGGGGGAGGAGTCAATACGGAGCACGTTGTTGAAGTGCCTGAAGAATGCGCCACTGGTTCACTTTTTTTACCCTTCTTTTACGTTTCGGCTACGGCTTTCCTGTCTACTGGACCTAAACCATATACAAGCCGGCCAAAACTACTTTTTTTTAACGCTTTGACAACCACAAATTTAGGCGCTCGTAAATAAGCTAAGTTGCTTGTGGCACGATATCGTCTAAATACATCTGTCGTCATTGCGTTCTAGTACTGGAATTATATAGGCATTCTCCAGCAGAGGTATGTAGCAGCAAGGCAATGACAACCACGTCTAACAAATTCAACTAGCACGGCCAGGGCTCGAACTAGCGATGTTAGCCGCCTAAGCCACCGCCACCACTATTCATCAATAAATCCGTTTTTAATAGGCATCACTACACTGTTGCAGCATTATTGACCATTGTTCAATCAAATAATAAATAATACACGTAGTCAAGAAGATTTAAACTGCGAACTGTTACACCATATATATATATATATATATATATATATAAACGAGTTTATTCGCCAGTATCAATTAGTTGTGTTATCCAGATTTTTATATTGCTTTCCCGTCTGAAGCCCATATTTATTCAAAGACATAGGAATGTTTAAGGGTGTTTAGATAATACTTCTAAAAAAACTGTAGAAGATGTAATATCAAGCCGAATGCTATTAACATTTCTACCGCTATTAACATATATATATATATATATATATATATATATATATATATATATTAATGTGCTAGTAATTCATCTAGTGACTAATAAACCTCAGTCATCTATTCTCAATGAGTTGGGCTACCGAGGCTACGCTCCTGGCATTCGAAAAAAAGCAACCTTTCCGTACCAGAACTTCATCCGAACCACACTAGCCGGAACCGCTGGGTCATCACAGCATTTAATTGCCAATGGCCCCACTCCCTGTCTTATACGAGCCTCTAAACTGGCGGAATAGACCAAAGTCCGTAAACCAACACTGCCGGTGCTCCTGATAAGACCTGCAACAAAACACTCTTTACATAAATGGTTAGACATATCACAACTCATAATTAATGAGACCGTAATTGATCTATCTGTTTAACCTTTTACTTTGCGCGCGATCCACTCGTCTCATGAAACACATGGTTTCTGCGTATCCATTCGATTTTTTTCGGCCGCATCATTAAGATGCGAATTTTCAAAGGAGTGGTAGTAATATCAGCTGTTGTTGCTGCTATACAACTCTGTTGATCCACAACGATGTACAGAACGTCACTGGTGTCTAGCGAAAAATAAACAGAAAAATAATCACAGCAACCCAATCCAGAAAGTGAACCAGCCACTGGAATATGAATCTACGCTCTTAGCTCATCATGAATAATTGCCTTTCCAGTATCGAATATAATACGATATCACTCACTGTACAGGTTTGTAGTGACGGTCGTTAAGCTTTATACCGCATGTTAATGCATGTTGTTGTTTCATGCAAGACAACATATCTGCTCTACGTCAAATACTCAAACGTGAATTGCTAGGACACTTTTTGATGTACGCTCCAATAACCTAAGGAGTCAACGATCAATCCTTCCAAAAGCCGTGGCCAGCGGTGAATTCTAGAACGGATTGTTTGCTTGACGAATGGCCAAATGGATGGCAACTCAAATAGCACTCGCCTATTTGGCGATTAGTTAAGTCTTTTCTTTCAGAAGTACGTATATTGATAACAGTGCATGTGTGATCATGATGATTGCAACACATACCCTTTCAAGTGCCAATAAAAGTGATTTTATGTAATATATATATATATATATATATATATATATATATATATATCGTTTTAGATTTTCCGTAAGGCTAATGCTCGTGTACGGTTTTTCATGTAATGGCCAATTTTTCAATTCACTCCGGCATTAACCTTATCTAAATTGGAAACTATGCAAACCAATTTAAGAGTGGCCGGTCTGGGTCTCGAGCCCAGTTCTCCCGAATGCAAGGCAAAGGCTTTGCCATTAAGCCATCTTGCTCGGTTTATATTTATATTTAGTCAGAAGAGGAGGTCGATTGGCTGCAAAGACGTTATACGTTGCGGCGGCCAATTCTTGGAATTTGTCAACTCTTTCCGGTATCTGGGGCTTCGGCTTCATTATACTGGGACGACCTTCACTGCTCACATCGTCGAGACAGCGCGCACAGCCCTAATTTCTCTTTACGGAGAGGTAGGCGATGTCCGGCGACTGTCCGTCGGCAGTGGCGCTTTTCTACCTCAAGATTGTTCGGGCGCTGATGTATGGTCTTACAGAGACCTGAGTCTGGGAGTATGGGAACGCCTCACTCGGGCAAACTTTGGTTTGCTTGGAAGGTGTTTTACAATGTGCATGAAAGCGAGTACTCTGCCTGTCAATGCGGGCAAGAAGCCGCTTTGTGTACCTAGTGTCAGGCTGTGCACCAGTTGTTGAGATAATTCGATTGAGGTTGAAGACGCCGCATACAGTACCATTCGAGAGCTTTATCTAGGAATGGAAAAATCAAATTGAACAAGTCCGACGAGTACGAATACTTGAATATTTTCAGGGCCTCTCACCTCTGGTTTGGTTTGGCATGTGATAATCGCCACGTCTATACCAGATACATATACATATATATATATATATAGAGAATCTATTTATTACAGTTTTATTTGCTTATATGCAAGAGGCAACAATTGTATCCTTATGAACGTGTACACCAGATAAATCAAGTGGAAACGTCACATATCCTCCAGGTTCGGGCGTGTCCAGTCTAGCAGAGTTCCACGCACAGAGGCGGCGTTACCCCGCTGAATGTCCAGCGATAGTCTCTGGTGCAAGTACTCGACAGCTCTATGGTCCCCTGTCGAACGATTGAGCGCCTTGCCGACACGTTGAATAAGTTTGTGCGTCTTCGGGCCAGGTCCCCCTAATGTCTCGAATGCCAGTGGACGAAAGTATATATATATATATATATATATATATATATATATATATATATATATATATATATATATATATATATATACATACATATATATATATATACATACATATACATATATATATATATACATACATATATATATATATGTATCTGGTTTGGCATGTGATAATCGCCACGTCTATACCAGATACATATATATATATATATATATATATCATCATACCGAGTCGCTTACCTATGAAATAACATGGCAGTTGAGCCAGATTTTATCAGGAGTGAACACCTTCTGCAGGGAAACCTTCTTATGCCCGTATAGTAGTCCTATTTTAAGGGATGCCTCACTTAGTGCGCTCTGCCAGCCAAGTGGTACGAGTGCCTTCTTAAGCAGGTCCTAAAAGAAAAAGAAGACCAGAGGATCCTTTCGCGTGGCGACTAGTAATAAGAAGGAGCTGACAGCTCTGGCTGTCATTCCGGATGAGTAGTATCGCTTCATAAGTGCGTGTTCCACTAACTGAACCTGCGAAGTACTTTCTTGAGCAAAACACAGTCTCATTAAACCGGAGAAACTTCCTCGAAGAAATGTTTGCGGTTTTCATTGAGTTAAACTCTGCTTTGGACAACCCGTGATAATGTCTTAAAGAAGTTTAGACAGGCTGAACCACCAATGATGGAGTGTGCTTCGTACACTTGATGGATATTTCTCACAGAACGGCCTCGTAATTAATGTGTCAAAAACAAAGGCTGTGAAACTTGCGTATAGGCATCGAGCCAGTGCAGATAAACTGCGATTTTAAGGCAAGCTAGTGCAGTGTGTAGAATGCCTTTACTACATCGGAGTGAAATTTTCATCTCGAGGCACAACCTTTTCACAACAAGTACGGGTACCTAGACCTTCTGTCGAATTCGCACGGCAGATAATTATATATGCTTGCGGGTTCAGTATAATTTATCGATGAACTTGTAGGGCGCTTCAATTTCAGAACTTTCAGTTTTTTTTCGCAAACAGCCACCCTGAAAACGTTCCGGCACGAGTATTCTAAAAAAGTCTCTAATCCCCAGACTATTTTATTTATCACCGTTTATGACTAAGTAAGCCTGTATGGAATCTTTCCGTCGATATCGGCATCTCGCCACTTGCTGCAGTGTTCACGGATTTCATCATCTGTTATGTGAGTCTGCTGAGTTTCATGAACTTAGAGAGAACTACAACTTCTTTTTTTTACGTTTTTTTCCGTAAGGCTTATGCCCGTGTACCGAATTAACTTTTTTGTGGAACATTTCCGGTTTTGTTTGAAAATGTTGGACTTTGTGTGTGACTTTTTTAGCAACAAATCCTTGTGACAGTGTGGAATGACCAAGCACACATGCCATGTGCGCTATCGAATTGTGTCAGCTTTTTCTTATGCGTTTTATATCAACTCCTGACATGTTCGAAGATAATAAATAGATCGCCGCACTTGAAATCGAACCTGCGATCCGGCATACCAGAAGCGAAGGGACCCGCACTGGCTGCCCAAGCCACATTTACGTACGACTGAGTAAAAGCATATAGGGATTGGCTAGACCTTTAAAATGCTCACAGTCAGACAGTGTGGGACTCAGCCACCAAACATCAAGTCTCACCAGCAAGCCTTGCCGCTTGGCAAAAGTCGAGCCGTAGACTTGAGGCAATACCCACTTAAACCCTACATATATGCACGACAGTGCCCACATATATGTATTCCCGAAATATGACTCTCCGGTTATCTTTGGCACAAGCGACGGGGAAGCCTCAAAAGCTTTAAATCGTTATGTCCTGCTTGTCGAGTCGCGTGTGGCAAGCAACTCTCGTACGCTTCCCACCATTAGTCTTCTTCCGGCCTCTTTTTTTTCCTTCATGATACGTTGAATGGACTTTCCAGCCGTGTCCTAGTTTTTGACCGACGTGAGCATGTGCGCGACTAGCGCTTTCCCAGCGTCTCCTTTCTGGGCATGCCTCGTCCGGTCTCGGCCCATGACGCCGCCACTGTGTCCTGAAACCTGCATGTACTCCAAACCATCACTCCTTAAATATCTCAAGGGGTGGGGATTACGTGAGGGTTGTCACCTAATAATTTCGATTGCTATTTGCATGATTAATTAACGCGCTATTTTATTGATCATAATATAGTATATGATAACATTCTTTCCTTGGTATTTCTAATACCGAGATGCAGTACATCACACTTCTGGGCGGATACCTTTAGACCCATCTTCGACGACAACACCATAAAGTCGCTTAGTACACATTGCAGCCCGAACAGGCATGCCATTGTCATCCCGAACAGGCATGTAAAGCTTGAAATGATCGGCGAATATAACATATCTAGTCGATTTGGTCATGGTGTTAACCTGATCGAAAAACCTTACACAATCGCAGTGCCATGAAGGAAACCAGTCAGAACAATATCCTCTCTCGATAATGTCACCCCTTCATTCCAAAAGTCCGATTCCTCAAAAATCAGAAATCCATTGGGTGATTTTGGGACTAACTCCTTTAGATGGCAGTTCAAAGATGAGTAGATCGTGGGACATAGTTTCGAAGGCACTCGTGAAGTCACAGTAGATGAAGTCCACGGGGAGCGGGCCAGCGCATCATTTATGGAAATTCTTGAAATTGAGAATGAAATAATTTTCGACGTCTCTCCAGATTACAAGGTAGTGGGTCCTAGTTGTTATACATTTCATATTTATTCACTCAGGTTGAGTAGCGACTATAATCACAAATACATCTCTTTAACTCTATAAGGACAGTGAGTCAAGACTATCACCGGGTGATCTGCATATGTATGGATACATACACATACACATATATAACCACATATATAAACATATACATACGCATACATATACATATATATACAATATATAAGCTACAAGGCCCCACAATGACGGGCTAATTCATTTAAAGATTGCACAAGATTGCATTTTGCGGCATGGTATCTTCGGCAGTGTTCACCGCAGCGGCGGCATACACAAGTCTCACATGGTTCATGGAATTCAGCACGTTGACATAAAATGTGATGAAAGCCGTGTACTGCAAATCGTGTTATCACGTGCCTGTTGCTACGCTCTGGCCCCTTCCACTCCGCATTTCTCATCGCTCCGGTACTGAAAAATTCCGGGTCGAGCTCAGAAAATTTCGCCTCCCATTTTCTAATGCAGTCGATGAAGGCTGTGGTTTGCGGGAGGTTATAACGGCGCGTTAGGTCTTCTATGAAAAGTGGACAGTCTGCTAATCAATCAATCATATTTATTTCACTCAAATAGAGTATGTACAAAATAGTTCATGCTATTATTAAACATAAATACTTGTTGTTTTGCCGTTCCACCGAGAGAAGAAGTGTAACGATCTTCGTTGCAGTGCCGGACAATCAACCGCGTGGTACTTAGCGCATTGCTGCGAGCAGAACCGACAATTACACTGAGTAGTATAGTCTTTATGAAACTCCCTACGGGAGCATACGAGGTGATGGAACCCGTGTACGATGTACCTGTACATGCCTGTCATCGCAGGCCACCCCGGCCCACAACCAAGGAGACTTAAGGACGTCGAGCGTTCTTGCCTCCGTCGCTGCTTCCGTGAATTTGCGTCGCCACTCTTCCAAGAAATGGTTAAGTGGCTCCGTCAATGGCATACGCAGCCTAAGCCGAAGCATCTCCACCGACAGTCTGCTAATAAGAAGACGAGGCGGTTGCGCGTTGACGTATGAAGTCCCAGAGTCCGTTTCAGTAAAGCTGCTTTTATCTGATTCAGCTGGTCGAGGTTTCTGGGAGTCAGGTGCGCCCATATTAACTCCACTCCATATGAAGCCACGGGGGCGATCTTCAGGTCGAAGAGGCGAATGGCTGTGACGAGGGACAGGCGGTGCGGGCTCCTAATGGAAGATGCCGCTATAAGGGCTTTCCTGCATCTCTCCATAACATGCGCCGAGAACCCTATCCCATTTGACGGCATGATTAGTCCCAGATAAGGGAACTTATTGACGTAGGCGAGAGAGAAGCTACCGATATGAAGAGAGTCGTCACGCGCGACCCTGCCCCCTCTACGAACTTTAGTGCCTCCGTCTTACGAAGATTAATTGTTAACCCCAACTCTGTAACGGCTGTGTTGAGTCTGGCCAGCGCCTGTTGGACCTGGAAACGGCTACTTCCATATATAGCTAAATCGTCTGCGTATAATAAAACCTTAACGAGATCTCTACACCCCCGAATTCGTTTTGGCAGGCCTTCAAGAGGGCGGAAAAGAGAAGTGGACTCAGATTGTCCCCCTGGCAATGTTGTACGCGATCTTTTTGGCGATTTCCCCCTTGTACGAATATCGGCGGCTCTCGACTACTTGTCGTTGGGTGATAGTGAGAGGAAGTACTGAAAAGAGAGCATTGTCTTGCACAGCTTTAGCCGCAAGCATATCGTTGGCCGCCTTACAGTCCTGTCCGAATAGAGGTACGGACAGGACATGGAGTTCAAACCCCGGGCGAGAGACGTGCACATTTGCGGCCAGTGCTTCAACCGCTGCCACAAACTTATTTTTCTCGAAATCCATACATTCGTGGTATCCCGCTTGCAGGAAAATCGACACTGGCCCACTGGCAGCATTGATGTGCTTCTCCGCCTCTGCCACTATGGTATCGATGTCCATTCTCGAGGACGGACGCACCGACACAGGTGTCCCATTAGGGAGAAGTTCCTTAAGAGCAGGCCCAAGTGGACCAACGACACTGTCACCCAGCACCAACACAGATTTCTTCGGCGGGGGGCAACACTGCGGCATTATCTCGACCGTCAGTGGCATCCATAGGGGTCCTAGTTGTTATCAGAGTAGATCGCGACTCCTTAACTATATCTGTGATGTGACTATATGCGTGTGCGCTGGTGAAGCGAAAACCAGGTTCACTTGCAGCCGACTCTGCCTTATCGAGCACTACAAGACAAATCTCTATTCCACCATATCAATGAGGGCAAAAGTATGATTCAGACCAGTTCTCTTTTATTATAAAACTATGCCAAAGGAATATATAATATAAATACTTATATACATAAAAATATTTATGCGAGTGTATATACCAAATACATCGGAACCCAACCAAAGACAACACAAATACGTTACACATCTTAACTTTATTTCAATTTCATTGAGATCGTAGAAATATCCGACATCATGTATCATTGCTTAGAGACGATTGCATGTCAAGTAAAGTTCCTGTATCATTCATAACGAACTTGAAATTAAATAAACGTTTAACATCAATATCATGCCTTCTGAAATGTGAAACAGCGCAGCTTAATCAAAATAATTCTGATGAAATCCCTCACAACACAAGATATGGCACAATCTCAAGGGTCAGCTGTACTACCAGAACCTCGGTAACTGCAGGACAGCTTATACTGGGAGTATAAATGCTCAAGAAAAGCAAATTCTACCGAACAAAATTTAAAGCGGTGCTAATCGCTTAAAAAACGTATTGTGAAAACAATACTAAATAGCACATAACAAATAATCAGTCATGTTACTTTCAATTCATTGCTCATTCATCTGTTGTGTACTTGTGTCTTGCATGGGAAACGACGAGATGGCACTGTCGAGACACACAAGTGTACCCTATGTGTGTCGTGACTGTTACTCCTTGTGCTTTTACCCATTCTTCACATCCGCCGCAAATCCCAAATTACAACGTTCCCAGAACACTTGAGCAGGTTCACTATATATATTATCTACCGCATATCAAAATACGCAACACGTAGAATACCCTGGAATTCGCCCGACTCGATGGCAGTGTTTAGCCCTTATTTATAGTGCATGTAGTCTAATACCCGACAACACATCAAGTAAGCACGCAGGAGAAACTGTTAGCATTTACCTTGCTATAATTTGTAATATTACCACTAAATAGCCCAAAACTGCTCAGTAGAAGATATAAGTTTATCACCTAAAGTTGTTAATGTACGTCTTAGGTATGCCTGTTCATGTACATTAGGCAAAATATACACACATGCTAACTTCATTCTGACACCTCCACCTAAATTAATTTCGCTAGAACGTTCAGTATCAAGTGAATGTGTAACATGATGTTTGCACTCAATAACGCGAACACACTAAACATAATTGAACGAGAATTTTTAATATGTTGCCAGTGCGTTACTGTGGAAGTACTGCCATGTTCTGTGTGTTCTGTTTTTGAAAACAATCTAGTGTTTATAGGGCAAGCATTTGACAAAGCATGTCCAAATTCAGAAAAAATATTTCTTTTGAGCATGATCAGGAGGAAGTCTGTTTTACATTAAATGTGGTCCATATGCCACTACTACAACTACAATCATCACTTTACCTTAAATTCTCACACAATTGCCCAAAAATATTTTTTGCTGGTGCTAATCAGTTCCTTGGCTACTCTCAGCGCAATGATGACCAGAAATGCGTAAGTAATTTGTTGCTTAATTAAGTAAGCTTGTTTGTGACGGAATGCCCTGAAAACAGAAATATCTCGAGAGGCGCAGTCGTCTGGTTTAACCTCGACTGTAGCGCCTTGCTCAAAATTGAAATGTCAACGCAGCAACCACTCTACCCTTACCAGTCAATAGGAAACTAAGTCAATGACGCCGCGTCAAATCAGCGATATAATATCATCATCCTCGATGATATTCGTGGCTACGGCAGAAGTAACGTCATCTTTGATGATGTAGCGAGAGAGACAGCGAGACAGGTTAAGAGAGGCGGCGCCCGCTGACGCCGTTCAGAGACTGCGATACAAGCACTTCCAGCTTCACCTCCAACTTACAGGGTTGACTCATTGCAATGATCGAGCGAGTGACCATTATGATGTATCTTAAGGACTGGCTCACCGCTCTTAAGCCTTTGGTGGCGAAAATTCTCATAATGGACAAAATGAGTCTTTTCCACAAGGTCGCCCATGTTGCTCCTGTAAACCAATCGTTAGGAAACAACGCTATAGCCACGAATACAACAAACAAATAGATTTCCATTACTAGCATGGATACGTTTCGCGCTACTATAACAACTATAACTCTTAAATGATTGATTCACATTGTGTTAAAGACCACTAATCCCGTAAAAAGTATTAATTTAAAAGCATTTAACATTTAGTATTATTTATTTAAAAGCTTTTACCAACTTAAATTATTTAATTCATTTAGCGCAGTTTTTTTAAAGCGCAGTTGAAATGTGAAGTGCCTTGCAAAGGATGCACCAAAAATCAAAAATGCAAACAGTCATACTTACTTAATCAGTAGGTCTCGAAGCTGGGTGAACTCACAGTGAGCTTTATTCTCACACTCAACAACACCCCAACGGGTTGCTCGACCGAACACGAGTCGACCTCCAACCTCATGTTGAGTCGTCGAGCCCACAACGCAGAACGGCACCAAGTCCTTGCACGTGACACCACCTTCTTCCTCATCACCATTGTACACCTAAAGAGACCGACCCATTAGTTACAACAGGTCACATAATTTTTATGACAGATGTAATTATTTATGTTGGATGGCTCGGTAGACTCAACAGAAACTCAAATGTATGTAGGTTTGAAAAATAGTGGCATCAAATAATATTGTTCAGCATCTTGGCACTGTTTACAGTTTAAAAAGTGTATTTCAATAGCAAGACAAAATCAAAAAAAGCATTGAAAAAAATCTATTCAGATGCCACGAAATCATACAGGTTTATACTTCACCCAATGTATGTAGCATGAGAGCTTCAAACGTTTTGAGGGTATCAAAATCATTTTAAATTTGAAATTGCTTCAAAATCCTATAGAATGGTGAGTGTCGAAGAAATGGTCAACGTTAGTGTATACATGGTAGTTAATATTAAGGAGCTGAAACGGGGCCGTTCGACTGAGGAGATTGCAATGATTCTTGAATTAATCGGAGTGCAGTTAAACGAACTGCTGATACGTTTCATCGGGCCAGTATATTCACACACCCTTTAGCAGGGGGGGCTTTATTGAGATCACAGACGAAGGTTATCGCAAGTCGGCCTTCAGGCGGCGGGATGTACATGATTAAACTTACGGACTAAGCGCCATGCAAACATTTTGTTAACAATCGCTTTCCTGGCAATCATTTTAGCCTGGAGATTGATTCTCGAGCGAGTGTTTGTGGTATTCATGTTAAAAAATCTCCCTGCTTGCTCGGGCCGTTTACATATGCGAGTAAACGTGCGTATGTCAATTTTATCTAACATTTCAACAATATTGTCGCATTTAACATCGTTTTCGCTAATGTTACAACGATATGCAACACGTTTAACAAACTTTTTATGAATGCCGGCCAGTATCTTTTCATCACGAGAATAACCTAGATTCCACACAGGTGAGGCATATACCAAAATCGGGAGAACATATTGTTTATATAGTCTTACATACAGAGAGGGTTGTTTGATCACAAAAGAACGCAGAATCCAGTTCATTCTCCTCGTAGCCGACGTTGCTACTGCTAGAATGTGAGGAGCATAGTTTAAATTGGATGCCGTTAACACACCTAGGTCTTTTATAGATCTTTTTGCAGTTAACTCCTTAGTGCCCAATGTATATATATGAGCAGGATTGTTGTGACCAAAGTGAAGGACAGCACACTTATCCACCGACAGTTTAAGATCAAGTCCTTTGCACCATTCTGTAAATTTGTCCAGTGTTCCTTGGAAAGAAACAATATGATTCACATTATCTACAGGTGTATACATTTTTACATCGTCAGCATATATCTTTACCTGCACATGTTGAGGTATTATGTGTTTCATAGAGTCAGTATACAATATGTACATTAATGGCCCAAGTATGGTACCCTGGGGACAACCAGGTGTGACTTCTGCCGTTGATGATAGGCAATTATTAACCCTAACTCTAAAAAGTCTATCCGACAGAAAAGCCCTAATCCAATTAACTATACGACTACCAACTCCGTATTGCGGCAGAAGTTTAAGCAGCTTTGAGTGTGTGGTGCTTTCGAAGGCAGATTTAAAATCGAAGTACACACAGTCAAATGCTCTTCCTTCATTTAAAAGCAGACACCAGTCATTTTGGGTCTCGAGCAGTTGCAAGAGCGTCGAATGAGCGGGACGATACGCAAATTGTTCCCTCGAAATAAGGCCTTGTGCATTTGCGTTTCGATAGATCTCTTTGGCGATGGCCTTCTCAAATAGTTTGCATGGAACGGAGGTGAGTGATACTGGCCTTTTATTATTCGGATCACTTTTTGTCCGCGTTTGTGTACCGGACATACAATAGCACACCGAAAGAGGCTAGGTACAGTTTCTTCCTCCAGGGATCGACGGAAAATCATAGAAAGTGGAACGCATACGTCGTAGCCACACTTTTTATAGACAAAAGCTGGAATACCGTCAGGGGTTGCGCTCCGCTTGTTGGCAAGCTTGCGGAGATGCTTTAGGATGTTTTCAGGAGATGCGTCGACGTCGTTCACAACGCTCACATTTTCGGGCGTTGGCGTTGACATAGGTGGAGCGACGTGTGCGTTCCGCGTCTGCAGTTTTTCATATGTGGGATAGGTAGCTGCAAAGACATTTCTAAGAATTTCTGCTTTCTCCTGGTCGTCAGTGGCGATTGTACCGTCGGGTCTTCTAATCGAGGCAAGACTGTCCTTGATCCTCATACGCTTCTGCACGTATTTGTGCACAGCATTGGGAGCAGTCGACTGCGCGACGCTGCTCTCTTCCATAATTCGTTTTCTATGCAGCATTCTCTTCAGTTTCTTCTGTAGCGCTGGACCGTTTTTCTGCGTGGCTTTATTCAGTTGGCGGTTGACCCGTTGAATGCCAGAGTTTAGCTTTTCATCGGTATCTGAGGCCCTCTGAGGCACAAATACTTCAAGCAGGAAGAACATGTAACTCACAAACTTATTGTACATGTCGTCCACGTTAGTGCAGGCTGAGAAACACATAGTCCAGTTTGTCGCAGTTAGATTAGTGATCATCCCTTCGTAGTCACCTTTGTCATAGTCCCACCAGAGATCACAGGCACCAGGGGTGATAGAACCGCACGATACGGTGAATGTAATCATTTGGTGATCGCTGGCTATTGGCGGTACTGATACAGAAATGTTATCAACTGAGTCATCATTTGCCAGGACGACGTCCAGTATGTTCTGTCCACGAGTGGGAGCAGCGACAAGTTGCTTCAGGCCAGATTCACAACAAAACTGAAGAAATCTTTCCTGGATTGAGGGTGCACTGTTAGTCGATTCTTCGGTTTGTCGTGATGATGTTACAGTAGACCGCGCTTTGTAAGGGCTTCCAAACTTCTTAACCGAGTGCGTTCACGTATCAGAGAAAACCCCTTCAGTCCCAAACGCGGCTCGCTAGAGAGCTTCAGGTGTCACATCGGAGCCTCATAAAGGTTGTAAACGATGACGCCGGAAGGGTCTCTTGCCTAAAGCGCCAGGGAAGGAATCGGTAGCGATGTGCTACAACTATGGTTAAGGCCTGAACCAAAGCAACGGGCCAACCACAAATGCCACGGCCGGAGTTTTATCGACAGGTCCTTTAGAGGTCGTTGTACTTCCTTCAGCGCAATACCACTCCCAAGACCGAATTTAGGTGCGTGTTCCAGCAGAACGGGACGCCCACACGAGCAGAACCGCGCAGGAGTGGAGCACCTTCAATGAATCGGGGTGGCCGCGCCGGAACGCGGATTTCAATTCCATGGATACTTATGTACGAGGGTTTTAGAAGCCGGCCTGGGGGATCACTCGAACTAACATTTGAAAGAGGAGCTGAAGCAAGCCCTCCATGAGCAGCGGGACAAACCTGATATTCCCAACCTGCGACCAACAGTCGATAGCGTCCTGAAGAGATTGTGGGCGTGTGTGATAAGCTAGGGAGGGCTATTTGCGCGCAATACTTAAAAAAATTGAATCGTGGACCAATAAACCGAATTTTTTCTTTATTAGTATCTATAGTCCGTATTTTATAGTGAGCATTTTATAGCAGCAATTATATATAAAACATGATTTATTTACACACCAGATTGGGTAAAATATACAATAGTACGATCGATATCACTACAGCCTTGTAATTATATTAATATTAAAAATCGCTCAGTGCCAGCTTTGTTAAAGACGAGATTGCATTGCACTATGTAGTTATATATATATGCTGTTTCATATACATGCATTTTTGTACGTGTATGTACATCTTCAATAAGTTTAACCCAAAACTGCAAATATTGAGCTGCTCCGAAAGCGCCGGAGTCGGATTTACGATTTCTTATATATATATATATATATAATTGTAACGAAGTTATGAATCAACACAAGGCACATAATAAATCCTGGTTGCGCTCCAAAATATATACCTGAATTTGGTTTCTAAGCAGGTCTTCACGTATGTTTTGCTTAAATTTGGCGCGTTCCTCAATTGTTAATGTATCGCTCTTCGCCACGACAGGTATAACGTTAGAAACACGGGTGAGTCTTCGGAGACACTCGACGTCCAGTTGGGAAAGCCGGTGACCAGAAGGCTCGACAAAGTAAAGAATAACGTGAATTCGTGAATCCGGTATAATTCGCTTTCGAACAACCGCACGCTCTTCAATTAAATATCGTTCATACTGCTCAGAAATGTGCTGCATTAATGGCACCTGCAAAACACACATGTACATACATTCATTTATTACACGTGGATGTATATTTGCATGCATCTTCAAATATTAACAAGTATAATCTTTTCAGATATTTCGAAAGCGGCTCTTGACACCGCAATTATATTTTTATATTGGAATTCTATGACACAATGTGTGAATAATCGTCAATTCTTAAATTTTGAATGCGGTTCTACATGTAGAGACTTGCGCAGAAATTATACGAATATTTTAAAATGCCTTCAACAATATGTCTCATAGATGTCACATTTAGAACGTTCACTTGTGTATAGTCAACACGGTGAAGCATACCCAGCAGTTTTGGTTATTAAGCTGATCTCCAAAGCCTGGTGTATCTGTCACCGTCAGGCGCACTTTGACGTTCTGTTCCTCGAGCACATGAGTCACTGCGTGGATTTCGGTAGTTCGTGGCAGAACTTCAGGACTCTCTTCTTCAGTAGCTTTCTGGGAAGACCGTCGAGATACCTAGTGACCAATTACGGATTGAGCAAATGGAATAACCAAATTTTAGGTAACACATGTCACCTAAACTCCCTACGGCCTTCCCAACAAAAATAAACAATTTAGTTCAAGCATTGTGCCCTCTAAAATGATATTATATACAACACCACACCATGCATCTCAAAAATATTAAAATAATATCTGATTATAAAAGAAATGCGTAAAGTAACAGATCGATGTCAGTTATATTTGTGCATATTCACTTTTAATTACATATACCACAATATACTGCTATCAAACTTATAGGACCAACCTTAGCTTTAAAGATAGTATCGACGAGAGTACTCTTGCCAAGCCCGCTGCGACCAACGAGCATCACATTAAGGTCAAAGCCTCGTTTGAGGAGCTTGCTCGTAATTTGGTCAGGAAGGTTCGCAAGGCCTATGAGGCCACCTGAGATTGGTGTTTTCATTCCACCCCAGTTGGTGGTGTCATGCGTTAGCGATTCCGTCATCACGCCAATAAAGTCCTCAACGCACAGTAGACCTGCATCCCCAAGTCCATGAAAACAGGCATATTCGTTATCAATTCGTTGATACAGATGACTACTGCAAAATGAAGATTCATGAATACAAAAATTCGAGAAAATCGCCTTGATAGGTGCAAGAAATCGCAAAACAATCAATTCCACTCTGTTAACTAACCTACTTACAACAACGGTACGTGGTCGATTCCAACACTGCCGTATGTACAATCTTTGAGCCACATGAACTAACCTTCGTTGCATGTAGCGACAATCTGAAGTCGAGCCCTCAGGAGCTCTTTAAAATGACAGACAGAGAAGAGTGACGGGAATCTTCGTTCAAGTGCCCGAATTACATCGGGAAAAGAACACAGCGAGAATTTATTTGGCGATGCTTCCTGAAATGTCCGCCGAAGACCTTCACAAACAAGCAAATAAAAGCAAGCAGTAAGTAAACCGACCATATTTGTAATTATCTTTAAGCTAATCTGCATTAAATTGGCAGCTAGCAAAGTGTTTCAGCTCCATGAAGCATTGGCGTACATGTATAGTGAAAGTAATCTTGTGTGGCTTCCCGAGACGCCAATGCTTCATAGCCAATAGAGCTCCTTTGACAAACTATACACAGTTGATTGCATGATCAACTTAATGCATGCACGAAGAAGTAAATATACCATCAGCAGATGTGTTCGTCATTCTTGAAAAAAATCGTTCTATAATGATGATTTCATGATGTGCGCTCAAATCCGTTTGAGTATTTCACATCCAGTCAGAGTCAGAAATGCAATATCACGCATAAGCAATGAATACATTTACGTAAATTCCACAGAAGTCTGGTGGTGTCTATGCCAACAGGGCAAACGCGGTGTCACTATAAATCACAGGCGTTTGTTCACCCTTACTAGCAGACTCGCCGATCTGAGTCAATTTACAGGCAACATGAATATGAAACGACCTGTATAAAGCCGTGACGGCTGCAAATCTAGAAACAATCTGGCGGCTGGCAGGTTAGCTCCACCTGCTTACCTGACAACATAAACAACCTTTGTGTATTAAGCACAACGCAGTATATATATATATGGTTAACAAAGGTGGAGTGGCGCATCAGAAATATATGTCCTTAAAAATGCTAAATATCATAGATCTGACCGTGATGAAGCTCACCTTTTAACCATCAGGATGTTAATGCTCTGAAAACCCTATGGAGGCCACACCCGAAAAGAGCTCGTCTTTGCTACGACCAGCAATCTTACAGTAGAGTAAAAATGCAAGCCAAAGCTGTACCTCGTACGGACAATCTAAACAATATGGGAGAATACAACCGATCGACTTCATTCAAAAGATGCATGCGACAACATTATTAGTTACTATCTCTCCTTAGTACTCGCTTTCGATTATTTTCTATTCGGCTCTAATAAACCGTCATATTCAGTTGCCACACTTTGCGTGTTTCACTTGCACACTTAACTTTAAAATAAAATGCCAATATATAAGCGAGTTAATGCCTTTCACTCATAGCCACAAGCATGGCTACTACTCGTAATATCGGAGAAAGTCTTAATAGGGCTCACGTTCAGAGCGAGACTGAGTCATCACCGGCCAACTCCGAGCCGCCCAACGGATCAATGTGGAACCACCGGATGTGACGGAAACAACCACGGCCATTCTTTCCGGATGAGAAAATAGACAACAAATACTAAAGAAACCTCAAGCCAATAGTTGTATTAAATCGATCAGACAATAATACATGACGGCGTATAACGTTTTATGGCCGTCGTGTTCAATACAATAATTCTCGTGAAAGTTTAAGGCCACAACGACAAAACTGACAATGACTCAGAGTATCAGGCAAAAAATCGACAAATGCAGGTAAACAATGTCACATGTACACGCCATGAGTCGTGCCATTTCTAAGCAGTAATGCGTATATTTGTATATATGCAGCACACTTTCCAAACTATTTTTGCACTTCAGATGAGTCTGATTCTACAAATGTGTCCTTTAGTAAAAAATGAATATGAGTCGCTCTACTCAAAAATGTGCTGTTCTAAATTTCGGGATAAACATTTTGGAAATGTAATCGATTCAGTTGTCTTTTTGTCGTGCGATATTCGTCGAGATCTAGAGAAGCAGGTTACATTGGAAATTAATTCTAGTCCTCACATTATGCATGCTGTGAAGTCTTGCTTAGTTTCAGTTGCTTCGTATCACCCCCCCCCCCATCAAACTGACCATATTATTATCCCTACTCCCATAAAACTATAGAAGCAGCTGTAGCCAGCAACTACTTACTATACTGTTCTTCGGCTTAAGAGCCTAAATCTACATGGATAATGGACGTATCCTATGTTCTTGCTTCAACGCAGTTACACAACTGAAACGTTTTTTAATGCAGCTTCTGCTCAGATAATCAAAGATATAATTCATCCAAGCGTTTGAAGTGAACTGATCGCGGATTACCGCCAAATAAAATAATCAGTTATTTAACTACGCATACGTTAAGTACCGCACGAATAGTAATTCAGATCGATTGACATTTTTGCTAAAGCAAAGCTCTCTGCTACAGACAGCCGTGAATAAATAAATGTCATTATTACCTACGTGGATTGTGATTCTGTAAAGTGCGGTTCAATAAATGACGTGTTATCGTCTTTCACATCTGAACATGTGACTCAGATAGTGACTTAGATGACCAAGCCCGTCTAAAGCATCGATTCACTCAATCCGTGGAAAACAACAATCGGCTGTAGCAGACAATTGATATCCTTATGAAAATAATGAATATAGAAGGCAAGCACAAGACATTCGATACCGTAAGAGTGATCGTAGCCGAAACGCTTGAGTCACTTGGCCCGCTAAAACAACACGCCAAAACAACAGCAATCACAAAGCCCGCCACACATCTAAAATGTAATGTAAAGAAAAACATGGAGGTATGTTAATGCACTAGACAAGGGGTGGTATTTTACAAACGCACTTACTCTAACGCGTACTGTAAATTATGCGTTATGATATTTAACTGAAATACATTTAAAACAATGTTGCTTGCCGGAAGCTCACACCCACACTTGAAAGAGTCTTACCGCATTTAATTGCAAATGATTATATAATCCCAACAAAAAGACGGTTCGCAGTTGGATGCAAAATATATACTGGACTCGTGTGATTGCTATTGTAAAGCCAATAAAAGAGATATTATAGAGCCACACGACACTTGAATGCAGTTCACTCGTTTTGAAAACAATGGCAGCATCCAGCCATCCTTTCGGTTCTAAAATATATGAAAACAAACTGGGCCTGGAAGAATATCGACCTCAGTACTGGGATGGCGTCCCTTTTATTACTACATTTACTTGCTATTCTGACCGAGATGCATGTTTATGCTTCTATACATATGTTAAGAAGTTGTTGGCTTTATCCCATCAATCTTCCTATCGAACTTGCTTCCCAAGTATAAAATATTTAGAAAATTCGGAAATACAGAAAGACCGGCAAAATTTGGCAGAAGAACTGAAAACAATCTTCAGGGAGTACAGAAGCAGAAAGCACTAAGCAAGACAAATTGCTAAGTGGGAGTCGAATAAACCAGAACTTTAGCACAAAGCATGTCCTGCCTAAACTACCGAATTCATTCGGCAATCACCGCTCCTCAAGTCGGGCGAACAAGATCATATTTCTCAGTATAGAGTCACCCGCTGCCTAGCAGTTTAGACTTTCCCCGAGGCGGTGCCAATTATTTGCTTGTGCACTCAACGCAGAAGAAATCCCACATCGATGAAATGCACGTTTCTCCGTACGTGCGGCAGCCAATGAAAGTAATGTGCCGCTCAGCTTTGTCCGCAGTCAGTCAACAATAATTGGCACAATTGGCAGATATCACGCCTATCTGCACAGAGTTGTTTGCTCGCTTAGTAAAACTGCCTCTGTCGCATATCGCACAAAATCCGTATCTGCGAATCTACAGCGTTTTTTACCCTTTCAATATTTAGACTGACCTGTCGTTCTCCCAATCGGATAAACGCCGGCTACTGAATTCTCAAGAATCACTATATATATATATATATATATATATACATCCGGTCCTCCTCAGTAAGTACATACTTATACATATTACTCGAGTTAATTTGAGTAATATGTATAGGTCTGTACTTGCTGAGGAGGTCTCGACGAAGATAATCGTTTTCCTAAATCGGTCGTTCGCTTTTTAACGATACGCCTTAGGGATGTCAAATCGTTTCCGAAAACCGGTAAGAATATGTGCGTTACAAACGGGCCAACGACATCACTCTTATTACTGGAAACAGGCAAAGATCGGCATCTCACAATACAGTGACATATACTATAACTCACCTAACGAAAGAACCCGTTTGAAAGTGTCCTGAAGTCCGACAATGTAATCAATCTCTCCATACGACACCGAATCCTGTGTGTCGATTAGCCCGAAACTCAACAGCTTGGATGCATCTGTCGCAGCCGAAACCCGCAACTGTCAGTACAAACGCGACCGTACGGCTAAGGACAGCCTAGCGAAGCCCACAAACACCTCTCACTCCAGCGCTCTCTTGCGAGCTATGCAAATAAAGCCGTAGCGAAGGTAGAACGAAAGAGCGAAAGCAGCGCGAGAGGGAAGTTGAGGGGAGATGGTTGGCGGCTATGAATGAGGAAGACGTTGGCGGCTGCCGCTCTGCAGCTAACGACATGTCGGCCAAGAGACCCCGTTGCTAATACCATGGACTACGGCCAACGCTCAACTTGCGTTCAAAATTTAAGAAGAATGACGGCCAACTCGAAGGCGTGACTCATACATACGTGCGTATATAATATATGCATATAGAGTTTATTTTCACATTTTTTATCCAGAGGTGCGTGTTCAAGGAAATGATCCTACAGAGCAGCTCGATGCAGCAGAAATGAACCTAAACAATAAATAAGATTTTCTGAGCCTTTTTGACGCTGCGGGCTGCTAAACTTGAGCAAAGTATGATTATTAACACCCAGGTTGAGTAAGTTAGTGGATCTTCTCTCATCTTGCGAGTTCAGCTATTGACTGCTGGGCATGCTGCGGCGTGGTATCTATCGCAATGGCCTAAGCAACCCGCGTATCTACAACACTCCTGGGGATCGTGGAATTCGTGTGTGCTGCATAACACGTGATGGAACCCGTGAGCTGCAAATGCCTTAGTTAGATGTCCATTCTTATATCCGGCTGCTCGCCAGGTTGTGCTCCTCATTGCTATCGTCGTGTATATTCCTATGTCTATGTCCTTTAATTTTTTCCCCCATTTCATAGTGTAGGCCACAAATGCCGTCGTCCTAGGTAAACCCCATCGTACTTGTAATTCCTGTGTCATTTGAGTCTCTCCTCTAGAATATGAACTATCCTATTCCTACAAGAATTAGCTAACCCCAAAACTCGCTTCATGAAGAAATCGAACTCAATCTAGTAACTGTAAATCTGCATCTCCAAATTTCTCCCATATAAGTGATATACCAAATGTTGCTATTGGTTCTACTTTAATCTTGAAAAGGGCGGACGCGGTATGTATTGACAACATTTGCGGGTTTTAATTGCTGCTGCCGCTCTAATGGCCTTTCCTACTCTGATTTCAATGTGCTTTCAGAAACTGCTACCATTTGACGTTATGGTGAGAACGTCGTCTTTTGCCAATCGACCTCCTCTTCGAAATTTTACTGCTACTGTCTTTTGCCAGTTAATACTTAGTCCCATCTCGTCCATATAATCAATTAGCCATCCCAGTCCCTGCTTAACGCTAAATGAGCTCCTTCTATAGATCGCAATGTCGTCTGCATACATTTACGTAGTTGCCCACTCTCGGGTCCACCCCAGCCTCACTCGGTTAGGTCGCCTTTCCAATAACACCGAAAAAAGCAATGGGCTAAGTTCGTCACCTTGGGCCACTCCTGTCGTCTGCGTTTCCTTTCCTACGATACATATATCGTTGTCGATGTATAGTGTACTCTCCCCAAGGATGGTGCCTAAAAGTTTTAGTAAACGATACGGCACACCCTCCAAGGCTAACTTTTCTATAATCCTACTTCGACGGCTTCAAGCGCGTGCTTCAGCAACTCAATCAACTGACGATAAAAGCAGCAGCGGAACCATCGCCCAAGAGACGCTTTAGAACTCCTTCTGGTGATCGCAGTAAAAACTCAGAAAAAAACTCAGCCATTCTGTAGTATACCAATTGATCGTCACTGTGCCATCTTATTCCAGTTCGACTATTGCCACAATTTTACCTCTGGAGAGGAAGATGGCGATCGTCATCTTGTCAGCCGACCGTTGACACTTCACTTTTGTGGGTAGAGGCGCTCCAACGCTTGACTACTGCCAGCTCCGTGACTTGAGTAAAGAGTCATAAAAAAAGTACTCAAGTCGCGCATACCCTATTCCAAGGGTATGCATTTATCGAGAACAAAGAGAACAGGCTTCCTCGATATTTTTTTCCAGATATTCTTGATCCAGAATAACCCTCCCTAGCTGAGGCATTAGGTGATAAACCATTATGGCAAGAGATAAATGAAACCAAACGCAGGCTAGGGAAATGGCACAGATTGTGAGGAACTATGGGAAGACGCCCCGCTAAAGCAAACTATTGTGTAATTAGGTAGTAATATAACCATCGTGATAATCCAATTAATATTATGAATGCACGACAGACGAGGATATTTGTTAAAATACATATAATTATACCATAGCAATAATATACAACTATATACGAAGCCAGCAGCACGCTGTATGACATACTACACAGCGAGCGCATCTGATTCAAAAGATATTCCATAAGGAATGGTAAATAAAACTCATATATATATATAACCCACCGCACTGAGACAAAGCACGATGTAACCATCAAGCAAATTTTTGGTGACTAGCATAATTAAAAGTAATTCAACTAGTCCAGATCAAGCTTGTTCTTGTGTATGCCTTCACGTACTTAAACTACGAATATACGGGGTAC
The DNA here is from genome assembly GCA_003439945.1 of Dermanyssus gallinae. Taxonomy (NCBI): domain Eukaryota; kingdom Metazoa; phylum Arthropoda; class Arachnida; order Mesostigmata; family Dermanyssidae; genus Dermanyssus; species Dermanyssus gallinae. The sequence goes on along the minus strand of QVRM01004188.1, from coordinate 2,007,519 downwards.
ACGAACGCTCTATGGCTCGCTCGTTACAGTCACTTATAAAAAAAAAACTCGAGATAATTAGGAGACTACACGCCCGAGTAGTTGCTAAACTGATGACTTCTAATAGCGAAGAATAAACTCTGATCAAATTCAAAGCAGCTATCACTAAGCGTTCTTAAGGGTTCTTGAAGGCAATGTCATCTTTAAAGTCTATGTAGAAAGTTCTTAATATTCACAAACTGCCAAACAAGTAAAAAATAATCTGCCCTTTCATTCGATTTTATACTACCAGACACATATGTTTCTATTTCGTATGATGTGAACTCGGACAGTTCAACTTTTAAATCATCCAGTTACGTATAGGTGAAAATGAACGAGAAGACAAGAAGGAAGTAGAATAAATTCACTGTTCATACAATGAGGAGTGACCTGCGTGACTCAGCTCAAGTGAGACGCGTGCTGATGTTACCTAATGTTTAAAAAAAAACATGTTACTGACCCAGTCGGAAAACTTTCGAAACTTTAACTTCGTAACTTTCCCTCCAAATTGAGAATACATCTTAAATAAACAGCAAATACTATTTGTGCAAAAATGCCGGATACTTAAAATTACGCTAGCGGCAGCATAATAATGAAGTTATAAAACTGGTAGAGACGAAGTATCGCCTCATCCATTTTAATTATACCATGCAGCTTACCTAGTTTATGTACAATTTGATCTGACTAGTTCTAAGCATCGTTCGCGAACCTAATCCAACATGCTGCAGATAGTTCTATATGAAATCGTTTTATGCGGGAAGGAAACGAATTTCCTGTAAATATATTAACGCTATAAAATTACAGAATTACCACATGTAGCAACATGTGACAAAAACATCAGGTATGCAAAGTGCTTGACAACTTCGCTCCGTACAATGGAGAGTCCTTTGTGGTTTTTGTGTTAGGTAATTCATTATTTAGGCAGTGTCGACGAGGTCATGATTGGACAGATACCTAACTATTTGAAGGCTAGTCATTGTGCGTGCGGTACAGGCACGTACGGCCAGCCACCTCGAGATGACAGCGAACGCTGCACTGAAAGTGGTCGAGTGGTGGATGGACGAGGCCGAGCTGAAGATGGCCCCTCAAAAAGTGAGGCCATTCTGCTTATAGACCGGAGACACTGTCGACACATTAGGCTAACATTAGGCAGGAGAGGAGCTTTCCATACCAATTATCCACCGATAATGCACTTAAAGTGACTAATGAGATGGCTCCTCTTAAACATGCACGGGGCTCGGGCGAAAATGAGACGATTGCTCATGAAGGTAATGAAGTCAATGGCATAGTTCGGTTCACCCGTTTGGATGCAGCACGCGGCTGCTACCCAACGAAACGGATATCTATTGCGGAGGACACAGCGAGTGGCTCCGCTGACAATCGGTAGCGGTTATTGGACAGTCAGCACACACGCAGCGTCAGTTTTGGCCAGAACCATTCCATAGAACTTCAAAGTCGACAAGCAAACAGCTGTGTGGTTGAATCCCCTATGTGATCATAACGACGCTCATTTGCAGACGATAGAGATGTGACAGCGTGAGTGGGACGCCATTCAAGAAGGCGAACCAGGCTTTTCTGTCAAGGTACTTATCCTATCCTCTACATCAGGCCTTGGATTGATAGATCCTGCGAGAACTGATTTACCACATCACGCAGTTCCTAACAGGTCATGAGGAGATCCAGGTATACTTGAAGAGGATTGGACGAAAGACGAGTTTGGACATCTGCATGTTCTGCAACTTGGTAACCCGAGACACACCGGAAGAACTTAACATCCTAAGGATGTTGTCGCACGTATGTTGGACTCTTGAGAACAGTGGAATGAACTTGCGTACGTAATAACAAGAATCATGACAGCTAAAGAAGAGGCTGTACGACGAAATACAGCCGGCTCCATCGTAAAAGACGAGGCTGACGAGGTTATCGGCGTGATGGTGGATGTGGTCTCGGCGGCGCCTACATATTTAAATTTGTTTGAATTAGTTTATTGGCATTTCTTATAAGATAATTTTACTCGGTTATTTAGAGCTCAAGTAAGCACATACACGCTCGTTCGGAGTCCCTTTTATAAGATAACTATGTATCATTTACATTTGTCATTTTCACCTATTGACAATATGTTGTAACATGATTTGTCGGTGAAGCGACCCGATAAGACGCATCTGTGTCAAGCCATAAACTTCTATAGCGTAAATTAAGTGACCATTAACGTAGGCAAAATACATCGCCATCAGGCAGTTCTGGGAAACAATTCGTCTAACTCTGTATAGAGCTGCATTACTGCCAGATATTTTTATATACATATACGAGTGACATGTGCTTCAAATGTTAGCTTCTCGTCCAACGTAACATCTAGAAACTTTGTTTCCTTTAGAAGCAAAAATACTATTCCGTTGCACAGGAATCAGAGGAGATAACGGAACCTTGCGGTGAAATTAATTGCATTATGCCTGTTTTCCTCCAATTAATATAGAGGCCGTTACTCCTGAACCATAATGGTAATGGCCTGTAATCTTCCTTGCTTACTCTGTCACTTTCTTTAAACAGTCACACAACGCGATATAATTTGAGGCCCGTGGGGTAGACCCCGTGGCGTGTCGACAGATTAACTATGAATGCCACTGCGTCAGCAATAACGACTTGAGAGGGGATACTCTCTCCCACAGAGCAATTTTTGACTTTTTTCAGCAGATAATGCACTCGGTACACAGGGACCGACCGAAACGGAAATCGCTCGTGCAGTTCATGGATATCGGTACCTTGTGAGCGGCCGAGTATTCGGCGTCGGCTGTTACGCAAGTTATAGTCATTAGGTATATTAGAAACCCGTTCACAGTCTGTGACTATCTCATCATTATTCTTCAGTTTGACACACTTTTTCCTGGGCACTTCCCATGACTGGCTGGATGGCTTCCCGTGGACTCCGCCTCTCCTGTATTCAATCAAGATAACGTATAAGCCGTTCCAATAAGTTATTGCAAGTTCTGCTAGTATTTGGTCGTAATTGTACTTATGTGTCATAGAGGCAGGCCGGTCTAGGCAGGCCGTCTCTTAGAGACTACAGAGATAAATGTTGCATGGTGGTCCGAGAAAGTAGTTGTAAGAGCTTCAAATGCAAATAACGATAACGTCTGCACGTTAGAATAAATAGTATAGATATCAGCTTTGCCTGAAGCTTGCACGGAAATTTAAATAAAAAACGTTTTAAACAAGAAGCGGTGCTGACAGTTACACGGAAGGTTGTGATAGTTCTAGAAATGCCCCCTTTAACTGTGAGCAATATTAGTTTCACCTATAGGACCGGGTTATGGGGGATGACAGGAGGTATGAGGGTTTCAGCAGTTAATGCAAAGGCTTTGGTAGTCATCGAGTTACCAGCCGGCATGTAGTCCTGCACAGCGTGCCAAGATGCGGAATGGTGAAAGTAGACGACCACTTTAACATGAAAAACGAGCCGTTTGACTCTTCCTTCACACATGCAGAATTGTTGAGATAACTATCGGTATAAGAAAACGCATCGTTCGGAAAAACAAACTGGTTTATCGTACAAATATTGAGACTCGATTTCGTAACCATGCGTGTCTTGTTAACTTAACTAGGCGACATAGCCTACTATGGCCCAACTTTTTATATGTTTATGTATGTGTCTGTTTTATATAAAGCTTCTGTCCTCGTTTTTTCCGCCATGCTTCATACACGCTTTTAATTATTACACGTATTAAATGAACAACAAACTTTTCCCCAGAAACTATTTGCCTAAAAACAAGGGACACCTGACTGCCATTCAACCTCTGCTCCCGTTGCTATATTTGCATATGCATTCGCACACAAATGGTTCAATAAGTAACCAGAATTAAACCACGAAATACCGCCACAATGATATTTGCAGCCGAGGTAATCCCCCGTGACAATACAAGTAATCCTCTCAATATTACATATGATGTTTTAGAGAAAAACGACGCTTTGATTTCGTGTGACGGATATTTGAACCAAGTAAGCACTGTTGTAAGCATGGCTAAACACGAGTTTAGTACCGCAATTAAACATCGTTATTTCACAGTGAAGACGGTTAAGCAAAATGGAAGCCGACGTGGACGAAGTATATATATGGGGACTCTGCACCAGCGTTGCCGAGAGTTTACTTTTATATTATTAAATTAAGTGAAGCCCTGAGCGTCCCTTTGAGGTGAAAATGCTGTGTGTAGCTTACCATCAATCACATACATAAAAGAACATTTCCCGACAGTGTTTGGATTCATCACTGCACACCTGAATCGAAGCAGCACTTGGAGCAGTGGTCAGCGCTTGGTGAGAGTGCGCGGAAGGATGCAAAGACCGCTTTACCGGCCAGGAATGTAGTGGCTATTGTTGGGATTTTAAAGGAATCATTTTAACTGACTACTTACAGAAATATCCAGCAGACACGAGAGCTGATTATTCCACACTTCTAAACTAGTTGCATATTTTTCTGTCACGTGACATATTATAACTGACGCAGTCGCTGCACGTACACCGTAGCACTACTGTTCTTGTTGTCAACGTTTCCAATTAGTCAACAGCGCTCGTGCAGTAAACTGCGTGTACCTGATAGTAGACCTATAAACACAATATGCAAACGCTCTTATCCTTACCTTCTTTGACGCGCTCTGGCAGCTCCGGTCGCACTGTTGTTTGAATGGTAACCAATTTCGCTGTCAGTTCGTACGGCATTTTCTTCAATTTGCTGTTTAATCAACAGCCGATGGCCCAACTGTGCGATTTCTAGGTGACCTAAGCAATGCGCGATTCCCCAGTTCCGCTTTGCTTCCACAGCACCGTTGTCAAGCAAGCCTTTGGCTGTGTTGCAGACATTTACACGAGCACGCCTAATTGATCCTGGATGGACAGGTAGCTAATATCGCTATGTTTCACGCAGTAGACACGTCATCGGGTGTCGTTCCAGTCGTTCGCAATGATGTTGACATCTGGTCATCGCCTCCCTGATCTAGTTTTTAGCTTGGCGAATTTGCGAAATACATCTATCTATTTGCATGCGGATCGATCCGCCGCGGCTGGGTGGTTATGACACCAGTTGCTGGTCAACCGTAAGCATACATTTGGAGCCAGCACATCTCTGTTTTGGTGTCCCTTCAGCTCGGCAGTGTTGATACTTCTTCGCGCTCTTATTTCACTGGGCACCGGTTGTGTTCAACACTAAACACTCAACAGCAACAACAGCAACAACACAGCAAGAATATCTGCGCGACTAAAGCAGCTGATAAAAGCGTGTTACGCCGGCTGACCGCCGCCAATTGTCTCGCTATTGATGACGCTATGCGAGCGATGGGAAATTGACTCCGTTTGGTGCGGACAGTCTACGCGACACGACTATTATGGCCCTAGACACCACCGACGTCGCGTCCGCCGCCGCCGCCGCCGTCAGCGCTACTGCAGCAGCAGCAGCAACAGCAGCAGCAGCAACAGCAACAGCAGCAGCAGCAACAGCAGCAGCAGCAACAGCAGCAGCAGCAACAGCAGCTGCAGCAACAGCAGCTGCAGCAACTGCTGCTGCTGCAGGAGCAGCGACAGTTGTAGCAGCCAGCGATCGCAGCATTAAAAGTAGAAGAAAAGCAGCCAGTAGCCGTTGGTCACTGGCGAAAGAAAGTAAAGTGGTCGACCGACGAGGCCAATCACAATCTCTCTCGCTCGTGCTACAGACTACTGCAGGCAGACTCTTTCTCTTACTTAAGCAGCGCTTGGTGGGTGCCGCCACTTCTAGATAGATTTTGGCAGGACCACCTGCCTGCTGGTTTGCCTTGGAATGTAGTCAGTCAAACGCAGTCATCATCATCATCATTATAATCATGGTCTGACGTCACCGGCACACAATGGAGTTCGTGTGAATGAAGTGCGTACAGAGACGGGTAGAAGCGTCGCACAAACCCAACCAGCTCTACCATAGTGGCAATCATACCCGGTCCCACACTGTTCTACACGTCAAGGGTACGTCATATGCCCTTGCGTTGAGGCTCTTTGCTGCGAGGAGTTACAAACAGAAAGAGAGAGAGAGAGACTAAGAAAGGGGAACGGACGAGAGTCATATGATGAGCACTCTAGAGCGGATGCAGAGAGGTGCACTCTCTAGAGCGGTATAGAGAGTACACGTTTAGCTACTATTTCAACTTTGCCTACGGACACAGTTGTGTGAGCATGTTCTTGGACACAGACAGACAAATACGTTCGAACATCAGCAATGGGGTGCCGTAACTGACTCATTTATGGCAACTTCCCAGCCAGCGATGGCAGTCAGGGTAGCACTAATGTTAATTCTTTGTAATAATAATGATAGTCGTAATAATCGGTTCTAGGCGCTCTTGTTGTTTTAGGTGTAACGGTAGAAATAATAGAGATACAACAAGTTTAGTAGATAAATTGATTGGATCCGCCAGTCAGCCACGCCTGTCTAGCTGTTCTAAATGTCTCCCCGTCTCTCCCTCCCACACTTAGTTGTCTTTGTGGTATTGTACAATAATCTACAAAAAGTTAACGTCCCCACTTTCTAGATAATAAAGCAGAGATGAAACGAGAAACAAGTGGTTTTATGTGGCAAGTGAAAAGGGACTGTATAGTCACGATGCGTTCGTTGCTTCTTCGGGCGGTCTCTCGATTGAGGTCGCCCATAGGCTCATCTATTCTCGCTCACTCACGATTACCTACCATCACGCCAGTCTTCGCCGGGCCAGTCTATCGCCTAGCCAGGTCGATACATCTTTGAGATGGACGGCTTTGCGGCCATTTGTGGCGCGATGTCTTATTGTCGATGTTCGAACGCGAACGCAGAGAGCAGCGGTGCTGGGTTGCCTGGTGAGTTCCGGATCTCATTCGGCCCAGTGTTGAACGAATTAATAAATGACTGACTAACTAGTCGACGCGGCCAACTGTATCGGAGACGAGCTCGCCACACGGACGCCACGTTCGCCGTCATTGTTTGACCGATTCATGAAGCCCTACAGACAGACAGACGGGTGGCTGACCAGCCAGGCAGTTAAGCAGTGAAAGGGAACTGAGTAATGAGCCCACGATGAGAAGAGCAGCTACGACGGCGATCGTAAAAACATCGTGCCCAGCAACAGAGCTTGCCGCCAGGCTTGAGCAGGAAAACGTTCGCGCCAGCAGACCTTGTAGTCGCTTTATCTCTCTCTCTCTCTCTCTCTCTCTATATATATATATATATATATATATATATATATATGCTTGCTTGTGCACGGCGATGGGCTCTAACGTCCCTCCTCTGTTTACATGGTACCCTATAGGACTTCGACATTGGAGGCCGGGAGAAAAAGGTTCATGGCAATCATATCGTGAATCGAACCACCATCGATATAGCACCAAAATCATCATTGTAGTTGTTCAACGGACGCTGACCGTTATACTAAGTTTTCAAGTTATTGAACGTGAAAGTTTAAAACTGGATATCCTAAGACCCTAATTTGCGAACTATTCTTAATGTGACTACTTCTCTTCTCGTAGCCAGCATAAGTACCTTTACATTACATGCATATTGTTTATTTCGCAATAGCTTTGCATTTCAAGTTGGTACATCATTGCAATACAGTCGTCATTATATACAACTTGAACACTTCAGGAACCGCCCCACCGGGCCAGAAAGTGCAAAAAACAAGCAAAAAGCCCGGCAGTAGTACTAGCTTCTTTCTATGAAAAGCTCGGCGACTCTCCGGAGATTCTCCATTGACGCAGTGAAAATATTTAGGATGCGGAGCACGCCTATGCGCTCGATCTTTTCGGGAGTCACCTAACTTCTTTGGGTCGTTTGAATCACTTGAAAGAGTCATTTGAGGATTTTAAGTGTCACTTGACGGTTTTAGAATAAAAGACAAAGTAGACTCGGTACGTTCATAATTTGTAAGTTTTATTAGAAAGTGCCTTGTATGCGTATTATTAGAATTATGCGTGAATAATGACACCAGTATGTATTAGAATTATGCGTGAATAATGACAAGAGTATGTATTAGAAATATGTCTGAATATTGACACCAGGAAAATGGCCGCCCTGGAATGCTTTGGCATTTTTGATGACTTTTTGCTACTTCGTAGAACAACTCAATGACATCCACTCTTTAGAATTAATTTTTTAAGGAGGTTGTTTTTAATTCTAGACCACCCTTCGTCTCATACGGGCTTGGTACTTAGCCGGGCCGGAAATGTTAAGATATCTAGGGTTTCCCCAAGGGTCCTTGCGGCAGCATGGCCACTGACTCTTAGCGGCATGGTTTATCATCTATTCTCAATGAGCATCGCTCAAAGAAAATTCGTTCAACAACAGGGATCGAACCGGCGACACACCGGTAGATGAGACATCCACTCTCTGAGAGGTGATATGGTATAGAACGACAATGTTTAGACCTTGCCTTAGAGCCGCGAATTTGATATCGCGGCAAATCCAAAACAAACCCTCAAGTGACTCTTGCCGCATCGATCACCTCATGTGCAAAAGCACATAGTTTCATGAATACTACGTTCGGTGCGTTTGTTGGTTCTACACTGAGAGCTTTACTAAAGACCAGGCGGTAGACCATTCGTCGATGAGGGAGCAATCTCTTTAAGTCCTTTCGTGATGATGGATGCAAAAACGATTTGTAAAAGAAAGCGCTATACATATACTTTATCCATTTAAAACAATAACAGAGAATTTGAATTGAATAGCAATTTCACGCTATTCAATTAATCAATACGTGATCCATATTCACAAATGCACACCGCTAGATAAAATGGTCTTGGGTACTTGACTGCCAGCCTTAAGCGCATATACGTACTTAACCAAAAAAATCACACCTAACCTTTGCTATTCGACTTATCCCTAATTGTCTTAAACAAACCGAAAGGTAATACGTGCGACCATAATGTCAATCGCTTTATGCCCTCAGTCTGTATATTTAAGGATTTTAGAATATATGTGCCTGCAATTATGTGTATGTTTTTTTTCTGGATAATAACAAGTACACCCTCAACAGCTAAATGTTCTAAGTATGCATAAATCCTGAACTGTATCGTTGGACTGAAAGTCACGCCCGTCTGCAAAGGTTGCACTCAACTGAGACCAATACCCACAGATATCATTTTCCGCTGCCTTATTATTACGAATCGTAATGTTTGTGTGCAATTTTGTGGTGCCCACTTGTAAGAAAGATTTATCTTAAGAAGGATAAGAACAAATAAAATGAAGTCAGCACTTGGAACACTTTGAAACATGTAGGAAGGCATAACGAGAAAACATAAAGGACACCAGAAATGTAGTTCAACACCTTAATTTATTGACAGTGTTTTAGCATACTACATATCATATTAGATGTTGTGGCTGTTAAATAAATATCTCAGAAATCGCTAAATATATATATAAATATATATATATATATATATATATATATATACCCTAAACAGTAACTCACTCGAAGTATAGCCATTAAATCATCCCAGGCTTACGACTTTAAAAAATTGAACCAATGTGAGGTTCGGATTCAAATGTAGTGAACAGACTATATACATATAGCAACCATATTTAACAAGATATTTACATTATTTTATTTTGAGGACTACGGTAACATTGAACGCTTAATAAGTCCGTGTAACGTCAGGTTCACCCTCTATGTTACAACGCTAGACGTTATAGTAAAATGCTTTCTAAAATTCTTCCCAGACAAACGATACTACATGTATATAACAACGCATGAGACTAATATATGACATACGTACAGAAATCGAATATATATATATATATATATATATATATATATATATATATATAACTCTACTTCCAAAAACAAACATTACTATACGCAACGTACTTGAACCAAATGTTTCTGTCCTTACTTAAATACCACTACCATCACCTATCTCATAGCTTTAGGAAAGTTGATTTAGCCGAAATGGAAAGTAAGAAGGCGTCTTGCTTAATTCACAAACAATGCCGCACGCACATTCATAAAGGTGGAACTTCCATCAAATTATGTTTCTTCTGTTGTATATATATACAAATAGGTGTCACCTCTATGTATGTGTATATTTACATGTATATGCACGTACATAAATATCGTACGTGCAAGTATGCATTATTGTTGTGTCTTTAGGGAATGTCTTCTTTCTAGAGTACGACGTATTCCTCGGACTCATGTCGGACAGTTCCGTGTGCCGTGATGATATGACGGTGTACTTTAAGGACGCGCTCCTCATTCGAATCCAATAAATGTGAGTGGTTGGCCACAGCTGCACTACCCTCACTTACCATGAAGACTGGATACTCGCCGCCACGCGTTTGACTACTGCATGCCGAGGCTATCTCTTGAATAGTTGCAGCAAACTCCTCAAAGTCCCTCCGAGTCTTACAGTAGAAGCCGATTGTGGCAGATGGATCAAGTTTGGAGAACGACATTTTCCGTGCCGTCGTACAGTGATAGCTCTGAAATAGTATTTTGACATATCAGTCAGTTTTGCAGGCTATGTTGATAACTTCCTTTGCAACAATGCCACAGAAACTGAAACGATCATCTTTATCATCAAATTACACCGACACATATAGTAGTATTATTGTATTATTAGTACTAAGTTGAATATAACAGATTACTATAATTTTGGAGGGTCTAGGTGCAAGTCAGTAGCATTTACACCATAGGAGCTTGCCAATAATACATGTTAGCCGAGCCGTTCATAGCAATCAGACCGAGATAATTATTCGCTTTCCTTTAGAAAATACGTAGCTAATGCATAACATTTAACTGTACTATATCACTAGCTGAGCTAATTCACTACGTCTAATTAAAATATCCGTTTTACGTTAAGTATTGCCGACTGCTCACTCTTCTTTTAACACTCTAACAACATCGCCTCTATACTAAAGCCCCTACGTCTATCAATCTTAAAGCTAGATATTTGTACTTAATTAACGCACCGACACAGAGAAGTTGTTGTTACGTGTGTCGACGTTGTTCTGCAGGTAGTGAGGATCGAGGTACACAAGTTTATTTCCTTGAAAACCGATAAAGTACAGCGAATGTTTCGGCTTTCCTCCAATGATGCCTATACAGTTGCTATTTGGATGCGCCAGAATTTCCTTGATAGGATGGACGTAGTTCATGTTTATTGTCTCTCCCCCTAGACGCACCGGAACGAGCAAGATGACTGACCTCCACTCAATCTGTAATTCAGTAAAATATTAGTTCCTAGCAATATTTGATAACCCAGGTACCGACATAACAACCATTGAAACGATTTAAATAAATATGCAAACACAAATAGAAATGCAGAGCCCAAACATTTAAAAAAGCACCAATTAAGATTTACAAAAAAACATAGTATATTCGATTGTATAACGGTATAATTCGCCGTCTAGCATTTGGAGACCGCAATTCGATTTAAACTGCGATGGGTAAGATATGTGTACTTAGATTAAAAACATGTTGAAAGACGTTAAACGCGTGTAGGAGTAACGGAACTAAGCAATATAGCAGGGACGCAGCCCTAGTTCACACAGCCATATAATTAAATAGAAACAAGGTCAGAACAAAGGTCGCTATCGAAACACACGTCTTAGCACACTGCTGTGTGCTAAGACGAAAACACGGCTTCAAAGGATATTAAAAACACCCCAATTTTTGCTACGGGCCTTTAGAAAAAACTGTTACATCAAATACCAGAGGAAATTTAAGAGCAACAACAAGATGCAGACCCCAATGCGCCACTGTGCAGAGCAACACACCAAAACTAGACCAAAGAAGCTACCAGACGTTTACCAACAATGTCACTTGTTTGTCATTCTAATAGGTTATATTAAAGCCACCCATAAAGGATGAGAGTATAGCAATACCATGCGACCGCTATGCCGATGTGCTAACTACAATTTAATACAATATTGACCACCCTTGAAGAAACTATGAGCGCTAAAACTCTGTATAATTCATGAAAACGCAAAGCGGAGGAGTCAAGAGTATTGAGAGCATTGTTTCCTTTATCAATTACCGCAAATTTGGGGCAGTGCAGAAGAAGGTAGGGATAACAAAAGTGAGATGGCCAAATTTGAAGCTGAGATACTTTTGCATGAGCACCAATGGCACGTGCCATTTCACCCCTGGCCGAGGAACTGGCTGTGGTGGCAGTTTGCGTAATAGACCCCCGTTCAATGGATATGAAGGCTCAGACACAAAACAGAAACGTCTTTGGTAGACTGATAATAAATAATCTTTGCCATGCAGTGCCAACAGCCTGCGATGTAAGCGCAGCGGATATACTACCTGTCTTCTATATATATATATATATATATATATTGTTAGGCAATATGCATGATGTGGACGTAAAAACAGCTATAAATTGCTTTAAAATCAAAGTACTCCCTGTAGCAACATATTGCCTTTCTACAATTGCACCATACCTGACCCTTAACCATTTAAAAAGTCTAGACAAACTAAAGGCCAGATATGTTAAGCGTGTTTTGTGGCTTCCAAAGTGCGTGTCGGCAACACTCGCCTTAGAGATGTGTGGAGAGAGAACACTTACTGAAGGCCTAGCACTTAATAACACACCATTTACAGCGCATATTCTAGACTCATATCAAGCCTATAGAGAGAACAGAACTTTAAAATTTGTAGAAAAGTAGTAAAATGAACCGCTCGCTACTCTGCCGAATAACCTGGCACGGGTACCACCATTACATATGCATGAAGCCAAGCTGTTTTAATATTGAAGAATGTGTTTGTAGCTTTTGCGGAGAGTGTGATATTGGACGCTATCATATACTTGCGTTTGCAGAAATTTCCGGAACGCCCTTATCATGCAAAGTTAAAAACATATTGTGAGTCCAAAAAGTCACATTATGACGCCTTAAGAAAATTGAATCAACTGTCTACCAATTTGTGGCGAAATAAATGCTGAATAATTAATTTGGTGTGTTGGACCTACTATAAAGTTGTTTCCTGGCATTCCCACATAAATCAATTTGGGTCAAAGGGGTTCCAATTAACGGACTTTTCATTGTACATCGGAAGCGAACCCGTGGACGTTAAATGTTGGCTGAGAGTCAGTCTGAGACTGACCAAAGGACCTGTTTTTATATATTCTATGTTATGGTATCCTACTGTGGGGTGGTGGGCACAAATGCGTTCTTCAAAAGGTTCAGGCGATTTCAAGTGATGCACTTCGTGCCATCTTCTCATGGCGGCGCTACGAGTCAGTAGTAATCCGTTCGCTGCCCATGTCTTTGACTTATTGCCTTTTACCTCGTCGAAAAGGCCCTCTGTTCCATCAATAATCTTTCTAAATACTTTGGTTTAGTAACATAGCCCAATCTCGATCGAAAGCCTATGTTATGCTTCCCGGCGTTCTCAATTTTAGCTAAGGTGCACTTTGGGATAAATTTGACGTCCTTCCTTACATCTAATTATCGACAAGTCACACCGAAAGCGTAGATAATGCCGTTCTCTTCTTACCTTCCATGCCCAATATATCAACATCATAACCTCCGATGTTAATGGAGGGTAGTATGGGACTAGACGCCGGGGGAGAGTATAATAGTCGATCCAATCCGCGCGTGCTACCCACTAAAAGCCACCTCTCCCACCCTCTCCCGGCTCGGAATTGTGAACCATTACCTCGAGACCAGGAGATGCTGCTACCCTCTCCTTAGTCTACGAGTATGTCCGAGCAGGGAGTGGGACCTGCCCGGGAGTGGACACTAAGATGTGTGTCTAGAGGCCTAGTGTTGAATCGCGATCTGTGGCGATCCTCCTTGCGAATTTTTTCACGCATAAGCCCGTCTAGGTATAGGATCCCAGCGTACCAGTCCGTTATCGACCTGAGCACGTTGGATCATAACCTACGGTGGCAATGCAAGCCGTGGTTGCGAACTAATTAAGATTTTTAGGCGGACATTTAGAGATTGAGTGATTCATCAGAGTAGGTCATTTATGCATGTACTCAATCTCGATATGCCCGCCGAAAAATCTTCATTACATCGCAATTATGGCTCGGATTGCCATACATTTGATACGGGCGGGGCTGTAGGGCGGGCACGTCAAGATTGGGAGTATGCATGAATGACTTACTCTAACAGATGAATCACTCGTCATAGCTCTAGAAGCACACACAACTACGTATTATCTTACAGTAGCTGTTCGAATGTGCCTCCGTGAACCATTCGGAAAAATTAGTCGAGCTCACTTCGCTCACTCTACTGCTCCGCCCTCTTGGAGGCCATATCAATGTGACATTGTGACGGAGCTATCCACAGTACAACAACAGAACAACCACCTGCTATAACATTGATACAGGATGACGCCAGTAAGGTGACACTACTGCCGACAGAGCACATTGACGAACATGCGCTCCAACGGCCAAGGGACCCAGAGCCACAACATCGACACCACCATACACAACCCCGACATAAAACTGCTCAGCCACATGCTAACAACGTCAACGCCCGTTCACTATCGCCAACCTGTCGCACCAGAGTCACAACGTCGCCACGTCACACAGTCTTTTAAGCATGCACTCATTCTCGACATGCCCGCAGAAAAATCATAATAACTTCGCAACCATGGCTCGCCATAGATTGACACCAAAATGATGGTCATGAAATGCGCATTTGCTGAATGTAGTTTTGAGCGCTGTGAATGGTCGTAGGAATATGATTTTGAGCTATTGGGGGTGAAGGCTAATAAAAAAAGTTCATGCTTGCGAATTCTCTTCTAAACAATCATGTCGCATTTTCTGACCGGCGTTATATGTTTTCAGAAGAAGCACAATTTTCTCACGAATACGATGATGTGCTCAGTTGCGGTATAGTTGGTTGTCTCGCAATTACACATTTTGTACTCTTATGTGGGTAGTAACACCAGTGTGATATCACTCTCACCCCGAGACAAGACTTCGCAGAGACTATCTTCCATTGAAAGAAATATTTACTTAGACGATCTCTACAATTAGCTGTATCGATCTTAACTTACTTCTAAACGATAGCAACGGGGCTGTCGGCCAAGTATCGTGCTGAATGTCAAAATAAAACGTGGACAAACACATTTAAATGCAATGTTTGTCTCGCCGTGTAAAATTAGGAACCCGTACTGTGTCTCATTAAAGCAATTTGATTTAATAAGTGGTAATATATAATCATATGAAATGATAACGAGCTAATTTTATAACGATAAAAAATAGACACCACTTCTTGAAGCAGGAAGTTCGGCAAACAATGTTGTTGCAAAACAGAATTCAGCCAACCCATATCGAATTGTCCTATTTATAGCGGGCTTACCAAATGCGCTACATGACATAATGGCCTCGCATTCGTTCTACGCCAACAATCTTGTTATCCTCCCTAAGTCCAGGAAACACCTCCAGTTCTATCTCAGTGAAACGTCAACATGATGTAGTAGCCAGGAGCTGGCAATCAACACAACCAGTAAGGTTATGCGCTTCAGCAGGGAAGGAAATATATACTTCATATATAGAGTCAGTGAGCCTCCTTTCATATTTGAGAGTAACGTTTACTTTACAACTTTCATTCAAAAGGCACCTTCATAAACACATTGAAGACGCTGCGGCCACAGTGATGCTGCTCGGCGAGCTTCGGGATGTAGAGTTATTAGTATCCAAACGAATTTTAAGTATATAAATAGTGCCCATTGTATGTTACTAAAGCAAACAAGATAACACTATGACCTAAAACCTGCAGGGCCATGAATTTAGTGAAACAGCATTGCACGTATAAGAAATGTTCGATCTGCGTCACAGAACTACATTTGAAGAACATTCGAAATAACGAGATGGATTGAGAACTAGCAAAAAACTGGGCGACACTCTGCAAAGCTACTTACCACAGCTATCATCAATATTTTTGTCTACAAAAAGGTTGTTCCAAGGTTCGAACGTTGTTATATATATAGACCAGACACGAAAGATTGGAGTAGGTAGAGAGAGGCACAATCAACATCCTTAAAATAAATTCGACCAGGTAGAAAATACGGGATTATCTTTGTCTCGGCTTACTATGTGCTATTTTAAATAATTGTATAACATTAGTAAACATACAAAGAATATATTGGTGCTGAAATCTAAGTGTTGTCTCGGTACAATAGCAGAAATGTTGCGTTAAAAGATGAACTAAATTATAAGCATTTAAATATCTAGTAATTTGAAGAGAAAAGTAGCCCCCGACAGTCGTGACAGCGGGCCACACCTCAATTAACTAGAATATTTTTTTATTTTATTTGATTGTCTAAAAACCTAAGATATTAAGTAAATACCAACGATCGTATTTTCGAGCAAACAATACATTGAATGTCTTGTATGCTCCATGCAGAAGAAAAACGTATAACTTTGCGGTGGGGTTCTCCTTATTACTGAACCCATATATATATATATATATATATATATATATATATATTTTTTTTTTTTATCGTTATCTATTTATCTCAGTTGTTAACAAAAAAGACGTCTCGCATGGCATCTGATGACACTAATTAATCTCTTTGATGAACGGCGTCTACCAATCATGCAATCCTATACACTAAGGTTTCTTTCTTAGGAATATGAAAATGAATAGGTCATTGAGCACCTCCAAACGCCTAATTTTCTGTAAGGGTAAAACAAACGTACGTTAGGATTGGATGTGCAGAGCTGGAGTACATCTTCGGTGTAGATGGTGCAGTCTTGTGCGACATATATTGCCATCTGCTCAAAAATCTCTTTAGATAACGCTGTATAGCCAGCATCCTCCATACACCGCTTTAGCAGGTTAGCCGCCGTTGAGGGTCCAAACCAGTCACCTAATAGCAAATCAACAATTCGACCTTACATTAGATGCCATAACAAATGACATCGTAATATAACTATTTTAGTTAAGCAGACTCTTGGTAAACGGGTTCGGCACTAAGCAAAACATTTATTGAGTACGACAGACGAAGTAACGGCACAGCACAGTAATTGACTCAATTATTCCCTTACGCGTCCTTTGACCGTTAGAGCCGTCTGAATTCGAGTTGTCAGTTCTCGGAGAGAGTTCTGTGCCGTAACTAGGAGAACTAAGTGTTTCCTAAGGTACCGTGGCAAGTTATTTAGATCATCGTATTTAGGTTTTTCTCCCATAATATTATTTACATTGCAAGTCTGCTGTGGGTGTTTCCACTTCCTTATTTTCAAACTTGGAATGTAAAAAACGGGTTCGATTTCAAAATCCGCAGCACTTTTATTCTATTGTATTGCTGCCTGTTTACATGTTTAAACATAACACATTCATTAACTCATCAAGGTTGTTTACAAAAACCCACCTGCTTTCTTGTTTGCTATTTGCCCTGCCGCTTTGATAAGACTATGAATGCCGAACGGAGCTCGGCTGACGTCAGCACCATCACCAAACCACGAGATAATCTTGCGATGGACCCCGTGCTCCTCTGCGAGACCTAACTCTGCACGATCCCGTCGAGGATTCCACCGCCATTGCCGCCCCAGCAGATGCAGCATAAACGCCTGGGCGAGTAACATTTGCCCTGTTCTCAGCATACAGCCCCAACCCGAATCACTCTGATGGCCTGTACTGTAGATCGGTGCAAAGTCCTGTGAGGCACAAAGAACACCAGAGTAAAACGTCACAAGGTAACATATAAAACAACATAAACCAAATCTCCAATATGACTCAGTGAAATAATCTTAATAAAAAACAAATGAATTTCCGCACAAACCACAACAATATATCCCCATTTAGTAAGTCCGATTCGACAAAACCCGCATACTTTGCGTTACGAGCGTCAGCGTATAATAGCATGTTACGTAGCAACTACAATATAATTCCAGTATAATAAGAACCACTTTTGAAAGTTAGTTAGTTTTGGTTGATGAGGTTTGCTCGCATTAAGCAAAAATGCCAGATTCTATTGGCCCAATAAATCGGATAAATGCCTACTTAATATTCAGGGATGCCAGATCCACCCAAGTAAGACCCAGTCAAAGCCAAAAACTCGTTGAACCACGCGTGTAAACACAGAAATATGAAAATCCTTTAAGTGCCTACAAAAACTGATTCCTCATCTATATCGAACAGTTGTTTTACAAAGATCCCTACGTCTTCCACAAGAGTCATAACGTAGATACCACAAGAAATCACCACTATACCCAATACATATTGAATTTTAGAAGGTGACGTAAGTTGAGGGCTGACCTGGCGGTAAGTAAACCAAATACGTGTGCTGAAGTCACTGAAGAAATTCCTGAAGGATGAAGGGTTGTCCCGGTTATGATACACCTGTCCTAATAGGTATACTGGCTCATTGCCGTTGAGGTCGTTGATGTCGATTAGTGTACCCGGATTCATAACATGCCATCCGTACTTCACGTTTGCCCACCAGCCTTTTACACGATTCTTCACGGCCTCTGACGTGCTTTCCGAGTGCCTGTAGAACATGTACAAATTGTTTGTCCCATGCCGTACAAGTACTACTAGTAAACACCGTCTAACGATAGCTGTAAATGAGCTTCAATAGTTACTAGCAGAGCTCAGGCTCTATGCTACATGCTTACATACATTTATCGTAGTTAAGGCGTTTAGATAGATGCAGTCAGTAGATGAAAATTAAATCAAACATTCACAATGGCCCGTAAACGAGCAATTATTTCGTACAATGTCAATTTCCTTATGACAACAGAATCATGTTTTGATACCAGTTTTCAATGTATAGATGTATCGTTAGTAAGTTTTTAATTTATTTTCAGTAACACCAGTGTAGTTTATATTATATGTTGTTCCTTGATTGTTGAAAATCTCAAGTAAAAACGTACTTAGTACACTCCTACGTATTGGTTTAAGCTAAAATTATATATATATATATATATATATATATATATATATATTATTCAGTTATTAATATTCACAGATTGCGTGTATACGTAATAATAATAATAAAAAATAAGTAAAACTTAGTTCTTTGGTCAAATGTAGGCAGAAGAGAATCTCCTAGCAGTTACAACACGTCAATTCCGAATATTTAAAAGTATCATCATTAGTAGGTCCCATGTGGCATATTATGCCATGTTTATCGCATTAGGATTCGGTCTACACGCTTGTCTTCTTGTGTCATATTCGGTGGTGCAATCGCCAGTTTCGCTTTTGTTCGTGTATGTACCATGTTGATCACATCCACTCCAGACAACGAGCTTCCAGTGTATTATTCGTATCATTGTACCTGTTGTGAAAATTCTACTACTACTATTTTGTGAAAATTCTCACTTCCGTCACTGGCCATGCTGATTTTTCTAACCATGTTCGCGCGGAGACAATTGTCCACTCAAAAGTGCTAACATATATATATATATATATATATATATATATATATAAAGTGTGTTGCAAAAAATTAGCAACTCATGTTTTTTTGCGATAATTTCGGCTTGGTTTATTTGAATGGCTTACAATTTTTAAGCGCATGATGTACATGACGAAACACGAGTATAGTGTTGATTTCATTGCAATCTCAAAATCGGTTCATACAAAAAATAAAAAGTGTGAAAAAACAGCGTTGCAAAATATTAGCAACAATAACATGCTAACAACACAGCTCTTGTTTGTAAAGTATAGTCGATACTACAGCTGATATTCGATCCCAGGGATCAAATGTCAGATCAATCGTTATATAGCTGCAAAATATTCTACAGCTTAGTCGTTGTTCCGAACTAACGACGAATCTTATGTTTAAACCATGGGTCGTACAAAGGATCTTTCGGATAACGAAAAGACAAGAATTGAGGCATATGCTGAGCTCGGTCATCCAGTAACTGCTATAGCAACCAGATTAGGACGGCATAAAAGCACCATCAGCAGGTTCTTACACCCTGGAGTGAACCAAAGGTGCAGATCTAACAGTGGGCGTAAGCCAGTTTTGACTATTCGAGATCGGCGAAGGATCATACAGTTGGCTACTCATGACCAAATGTCTTCTTCCAGGATCAGGACTACTTTGGGAGTGCCAGTGCACCGATCCACAGTGTACCGAGTGTTAAGTTCTGACAAAAACGTGCGATACGCGAAAAGGAAGCTTTAGCCGCGACTGCAACCGAAGCACATTGTCGCACGGCGTGAATTTTCGCCAAATACCAAACTTGGGATAACGAGTGGAAAAACATCGTCTTCTCGGATGAAAAGAAATTTAATCTCGATGGCCCTGACGGCTGTCAGTACTATTGGCACGACTTACGGAAGGAACCTAAATGGTTCTCGAAACGTGTGGCCGGTGGTGGCTCTGTGAAATATTGGGGCGCGTTTGGATATAATGGGAAGTCTGATCTAGTCGAGATTGTGGGCCGAAACAATTCTGACATGTACCAACGCATTGTCGGTTCCCAGTTAGAAGCCCACTTCAGAAGAATTGGGGGACCTGACGCAGTTTTTCAACAAGACAACGCCACGTTTCATACCTCGGCTAGCACTATAGCCTTTTTTCAAGAACAAGGAGTGCCACTTTTTGACTGGCCGGCATTAAGTCCAGACCTGAATCCTATTGAAAATCTTTGGGGACATTTGGTAAAGCAGATGTACGCAAATGGTCGACAATATAATGATTTGTTGGACCTCAAAGAAGCTGTCCAGCAAGCATGGACTAATATTCCACTTTCGTACTTACAACAGCTCATTAACTCCATGAAAGACCGAGTTTACGATATGATTCAGAAGAAGGGACGAAAAACCCGTTTCTAGAATAAAATATGTAGTTTCAAATGAGTCATACAGCTCTGCTAAGAATCGAATACGCTGTAAGGCGCTATTGTTGCTAATATTTTGCAACACTGTTTTTTCACACTTTTTTATTTTTTGTATGAACCGATGTTGAGATTGCAATGAAATCAACACTATACTCATGTTTCGTCATGTACATCATGCGCTTAAAATTTCAAGCCATTCAAATGAACCAAGCCGAAATTATCACAAAAAAACATGAGTTGCTAATTTTTTGCAACGCACTTTATAAAACATTATACAATCATCATAACCGGAATACAGAATCACATAAGCGAACTGTGTACTCGTTTTAATAACCACTTTAGATTTTTAAGGAATTCCACCGACGTATTTTTTGACAACTAAGAACTGAGCTATTTTTTAAACAATTTTAGGTAATACTGGACGGTTTAAAAAATACAGCCAACATTCTTCTCCGCATCTGTTGACGTATTTCTACCAAACGTCTTGACTTCTGTGGCACATAGGTCGCGACTGTTCTAACTTTCTTTAAAACTTGTGCGAGCCTGCTCTTTGGGTTTGGGTATTGACAATGCAGTTAAATCAGTAGTGCTCCTTATTATATAAATTTCACGTAATTTATATTCAAGTAGCCCACACGACTTACTAGATATATAGCTATTATATTCTAAAAGCGACGAACCACCATCAGGTTCGTCGTCGATAATACATGTCCGGTGTGATTCGGAACCTCAGTCACTCGAATTTTGTTGATTCAGAAGCGGGTTGCTCTGTACGACAATGCCAATCGTGCTGTAGACAATTTCTGGACTATGAACATTTATTTGTTTTATTATTAACACCCAAACTGGGTAAATGTGTTTATGTTACATCAAAATGTTTCGAGACGCCATCAATCTAGCGTTTTGCTAGTTCTGCTATAGACCTAACCGCCGGGCATACCGCGGCGTGGTATCGATCACATTTGCTCCAGCATTGTTTGCATTGACATTCATCCTGTGGTTCATGAAAACCCTCCACGTTGCACAGAACGTGATGAAATCCGTGAGCTGCAAAGGCCGTCGTTAGATGTCGATCAATTACACCGCTACCCCGCCATTCAGTGCTCGTCATTGCTGCTGTTCCATAAATACCTATGTCCACCTCACTAACTTTGGTTTCCCAGTTTCGCATATAAACTTCAAAGGCGCACGTTTTCTTCAGATTAAATCGTTTTTGTAGTTCTTCCGTCAGCAGCGGGCCACCCTCCAAGACGTGAACAATTCTATTCCTGCATGTATTCGAAAGCGCAAAAACCCTCTTTAAAAAAAAAACCTCACCCCATCAATTAAACGCAATTCGCCTACTCCCAACTTATCCCATATTAGTGATATGCCTAGGTATGTAAATTTGTTTACAAATTTAATTTCTGTTCGCCTGACTTGGATCACGTCACCCTTGGCCATACGGCCGCCCCTTCGGAATTTCATAGCTACTGTCTTTCCCCAGTTAACCTTCAAGCCCTTCTCATCCATGAATGTAACTGGTCGACTCATGGCTTGTTTCACCCTGAAAAGGCTGCCACCAAAGATGACCACATCATCAGCGTACAGTAAGATTCTGGCCCACTCTTGGGTCCAGCCCGCCCTTATCCACTCTGGTAGTCCACCCAAAAGTACGGAAAACAGCAATGGGCTCAGTCCATCGCCCTGTGCGCCGCCTGTGGTTTGAGCCACTTCTCTCGCAATACCGACCCCGTTATCAATCTGCACCGTGTTCTGCTTTAACATATTAATAAGTAACCTCAGAACTGCTCCCGGCACTCCCGATTTTGCCAACTCTTCAACTATTTTATCCCTTAGCGCTATGTCAAACGCTGCCTTTAAATCTACAAACACCGCATATATACAACTTCTTGGCCTAGACAGCGTTTCCCAGATTGCTCCTAGCAGCTCCCGAATTGCTGAGTAAGTTGATTTTCCTTTCCTAAATCCATGCTGCTCCTCCGGTATTACCCCCCGCTCCTCCAAGAATGACCCCAGTCTTCTAGCTATTATTCCCGAAAATATTTTATACGGACAGCTTTTTATTGCTATTCCCCTCCAAGCTTCCGGTTCAGTTTCTACTCCCTTTCCTTTTGAAATGACTATTAAAGTCCAGAGGCCTGGAGGAAAGCGACTATGAACATTTACTGTTTCAGTTTCTTTTAGAAGTTCCGGCGTGTAATTGTCAATGCATTCGTTCATCCAGTCGTGGCCAAAATTTCAAGATTAGTATTCCTGACACAAAACAATAACCATCGCTCCATCAGTCGAATCCAGTCACCCTAGATCAGCACCTCAGTAATTCTCCTTTCGAAAAGGAGAAAATCACCAAATTCTGCATGGTCTTTCAATACGGAAGAGCAGTGATGCCGATGGAATCCACCACAAACAGTGGGCGGAATCTTGAAATGTCCTTGTGGGTAAGCTGGCCATGCTGTTCAACCAGATAGTCGACGAGGGGCGAATACCCCAGGTTAGCACCAGATCATCCCTGCTATTCAAGAAAAAGCGCAACGACAATGTGGATGATCCGAATCTTAATCGGGGGGTCAATATGCGACGACCGTGAGGGAATTGCATCTGAACGCATACTTAAAAACATCTCAAAGTCGATCATCGCAGGAATATCTCCAACTGTCGAGAAGGTCCAACTGCCGGAACAGTTCAAGTCCAGAAGGGGCTGAGGTACACAGAATGTGATCCACTCCGGTCGGAAGTTGAGGGCGTTGGCAAAACTTGGGGTTCCTCTGTACGCAGTATTTATCGATTGCGTCAAAACCTTCAACAAAGACTCCGCTACTTATTAATATAATTAGACTTATTTCGGCCCTTTTCTTCGAGTGCTTTCCAGCTTCTTTGTTGAGGACGGCCTGAAGGTGGACATGTGGAGTGGTAACACTCTAAAGCTGAGACAAAATGTGGGAACCCCGCAGGAAACCCACTCAGCTGTCTGTCATTCGCTCTACTAATCGCTCACTTAGCTCGCTCTGTGCAGGCTGAATTTAGAAATGTTTGTAGTCGTTGTGTTCGGGGTGGTCGACCATTCCGACCTTGTAGCTATCCGCAGAATCGCTGCCATAGTGGATGCTTATCTTTACAACAAAAGCCTCCAAATCAATTTATGGAAAACTAAAGCGATGAAGTTTCGCCATGGGTGTCGACTAGCAGCCACAATACAGAATTGTCTGCGGGAGTCAAAGGTTGGAGTTCGTAAGCTCCTTTATACGGGACTTCTACCGAACCATTCCAGCACTATTTCTAGGACTGGCAGGAAAAGGTCGCCGAAGCCTCGGCCGAGATGAGACACCTTGACATCTATTATTCTTAGCGCCTTTGGGATCCCTCCCATGCTCGGGCCGTCACATATACACAAGATATATCGTGCACGGCTACCACCGTCCTGTGTGCTCCACTTCAGGTTTCACCAGCCATGTGACCAGTGTCAATCTTTTATTAAAATATAATATGTTAGCACCTTGGAATAAAGAATTGTATTCACGCAAACGTGTAGCCACATCTCCATTTAACCCATCCTTGAATTTAATTGTGCCGCTACATCGAATGTATATTGTCGTATTGTCGTGGTCCACTCAAGGACTGTTAAGGCTTACTCCGTAGTGGATAGGTGTCCGAGCAGTGATTCCGGACAAACTGGTTAACGCCTCGAGCATAGTCAATTTTCCATCCCAACTGGTATCCCTACCTACCCTAGGGGTACCAACTGGGATGCCTGAAGCCTTGGTTTAATAGGAATAAAGTCAAGAGATTGGCGAGAGTAACTATGGCTCTCGTTCCGCGTAAAAGCCTGCTATGCGCGAGTTACGCGTGCTACAGGTGCCCTCGTCACAAATAGAAAGTTGGCCAGATGTGTAAACTCCCTATAGTGGCATTCCCTAGACCCGTTTGGCCATGGGAGCCTAGGCATATGCAAGGCAAGGCATATAGAGTATATGGTAACGAATTAATATTGTCATATTGTCGTGGTCCGCTCGAGGACCGCTAAGGCTTACTGCGTAACGTATAAGTGCCTTCGCGCTGGTTTCGGACCGACTGGTTAACGCCCCGAACCAAGTCAACCTAAGGGTACCAGTTGGGACGCCTGCTGACTTGGCTTTATAGGCAAAATGTCAAGAGTTTCCTGTGGGCCAGCATAAGCAAAATAAATTCACTTGCTAAAACCCCGCTCGATAGACATGCGTCGGTTACGCAGGCGACATTGACGTGTCTTTGCAGCTGTACGGGTATATGTATATATATACTCATGTGCTCACTTTCGTACAGTATTAGGTCATTTTTGAACTCCTTATTACAAACATTTCATTCAATTTATCTATGGTGTCAAATTAGTCATTGAATTAATTGGTATTTGGTTCCTCATGATTTTCTGAGACGGGGATGACTCATTTAGACAAAAAACACACAAATGCACAGCAAACTGTTCCTGAACGACAGTATATATCCTAAACGAAATCGTACTATTCTTTGACCGACTGCGTTCAAGGTACGGATGGTTCTGCAGAGACGTGTGAGAATCATCACTAAGAAACTGAGATGGGAAATATATAGTCAATTCTAACAGTAGCTCAGGTTCACGGAGCAAAAAAAGAAATAATTCATTCAGGAAACAAATGATAGGAAAGCGATATTCACTCAAGTGCCATAAAAATGGCAAGCCCATGTGGTATATATCCGAACCGCCACTAAGGCAGTGTTTATTAGCAGATATCATTTAAGATTGACGTGCCACAATTGAAGCTGCATCTATAACCTGGTTCAGGAAGCTTCAACACTTTTATGAGTCAATAGTTTCGGCTAAATAATAAATAGCAAAATAGTACAGTAGGCATTTTAGCAGATTAAGCGTACACAACCTGTGGTAGGCCGGTATCCCACGATGTCATCTCCACAAATTAAGAGAGACGACTCGGATTGCTTTAGATACCTAAATTGAATAGGAAATATGCATAGAGTACATCTGCAAAATCTCGAGCCTTATGACGCAATGACGCATGCTTGGTAGACCAACTGGCAGAGTACCTAAAAATTAGTACGTAACACTCGCGCTTTCCAAGATTGTAGATCAACTAAGTAAGTACTAAAATAAGGTGCCGAATTGAAGTGTTACGTTATGTACATACCATAAACCAAAACCTCCAGCTCAGAACCTTTGTAACGCACCTTTTAACTTGTAAAGCTAATATCTGCGCAAGTTTGGCGCGAAGCTCACGCGGTAGCTGAATAAGAACATAGTCATTCTGCAGCTCAATCCACAGATCCCGGATATCCGCCAAAAGACATCCCATTTCCATTAGATGATCGACAACAACTGCACTTTTTCGTGTCTGCCGTCCCGGCCTCTTCCTGCCATGTGGGCCCCGAAACCCGGAAAGGGGCTCTCGCAACGCGGGACACACAAGCAACATCAGTCTGTCTTGGGTAGAGACGCACTTTTAAATGGGTAATCACTAATAATTATACACAAATAGCACTGCACAAAGTGATCATCCGACAATAACTTGACCAGACACCCACCGCGCCGAGAAAATCTATTTTGGCTGTCGCTCACGCTATCGATTGGAACCGACATCCAGCCATCCCTCTCCTTAACGGATACTCGCCTACATTTCAGTCGAACGTAATCAGGGAAAAGAACCACGATATAATTAATCCTATCCGCTCATGGCTAGCAACAATGCTGCCTACGTAGCACGGCGCGGCAAGGCCCGTCTGGGCTGCTGTCATTGGCCTCTTTTTATCTAGAAACCTGTTTGCGTACCTACAACAACCAACACCATCAACCCGATGCGCACAACCAACAACCTCAAAACTTCTTGAGAACTACATATCTGATATGCTGTTCATTATATGTCGTGTTTTAAGTGTAAAATGTAAAGGGGTGAAAGTAAGTTATGTCTGTACAATGGGAATTTCTATCGGCATCTTTTCTAACAATAATATTTGTCTGCTATGCTAATAAACAGCGAGTATCCAAGTTTTCCTTCTGAAATGTGGCTTTTCACTTGCTTTCTGTGTTCTTCCATTCCTCATTTCTTTTCCCTTCTCATTCCTCGTATAGGGCTGCATGACATCGCTTTTGTTGAGTCAAAGCGGTTTCGTATTTATACACAATAGGGTTTCGTGATCTAACCTTTCTCAAATTTCTAGCCGTATAATGCGTTTAGTTTTTACGTTTTTATTGGGAACGGCATGTCGACCTCTTATTAACCCGTGTTGGTGATCTGTAATATATATATATATATATACATTGTTGAACTGGGCTAACCCTGGGTTAGAGAACCAGTAATCACACGTTCGCGCGGAGACAATCGTCCACTCCAAAGTGCTAACATAGTGAATAAAAGTCTTATATACGGGACCGTCTTCTCCGGACGGCATTAATTTAAATTCAGTAATTCCTCATTGAGCTCATAATTTCTGTAATTACACGTCTCAACAATTGTAACAAATAATAATAATATATACATATATATATATATATATATATATATATATATATATATGCCTCCCAAAATGCAACTGTAGCTAGAGTCAACTTGTGGACTAAAATAAAAATAATTAAACACAACGGTATTTTGGAAAAGTCACTTGCCCAGTCGTGCGTTTGTGGTTTTCAGTTCTGAACGAACGAATCGATAGTATGACTATTATTATTTCTATCGGCGTTGATTAAGACATACGTAGAAGTGCTCTAGAAATGACGTCACGCAAGATTATTCACCGGAAGGAGCAAAATAGCGCTATGAGTGCTTTCATAGGAATTGGAAGAGATTGGAACTACGTTCATATGAGACTAAAAACATCATCGACAAACATATGTAACTAACTACATAACCGCCGCCATCGTGAAGGATGGACAAAGGTATACTTTTAAGCAACGCTAGAACTAGAACCAGTGAATGTTGCTATTTGTTGTTCAGCACCATGCTAATTGTTTGTTATGTTGCGCTCTGCTTATGCAATGCCATTTGCCTAGGATAATTCGCCGATGAATCAGCAGAAAGTAAGGGTGTTGACATGAAGTGGGATGCTACTCGCGAACGGCCGGCGGACGACGCAGCTGTAGCTCGAGAAGGACAACGATGATACGTCCGCCAAAGATTAGACAGCTAACATTAACACGCTTTACCAAAAACAATACCGACAAATCTCTAGACAGCAGTCTGGCTGTTACCTCTGCCAGGCGTGGTTGACTCGCCTATCCAAGCTGGATTCAGAAATGGCAGCTTCCTGGCTAACGTCGTACCACCACATATCCGCTGACTACTATTAGTAGACTGATAACACGATATCAGATAGATATCTAAGATAACGTGATAAAAACGGTCGATAGCCCACATCTAAACTAATCATAGTCAGGCAATGATTAGCTGTCTGCGTTTACGTTTGCGTAGATCACACACGGCCGCTCTGCCAGACATATATATATATATATATATAGGAGCTACAAAAAAGTTTTTTTGGGTTTGTCCGTAAAGAATCATTATAAAATTCGAAAAAAAAA
Organism: Dermanyssus gallinae; assembly: GCA_003439945.1. Classification (NCBI taxonomy): domain Eukaryota; kingdom Metazoa; phylum Arthropoda; class Arachnida; order Mesostigmata; family Dermanyssidae; genus Dermanyssus; species Dermanyssus gallinae. The sequence continues at coordinate 1,979,234 of QVRM01004188.1, read as the reverse complement.
TGTAGACCCAATATATATATATACATACACACATATTCTAGCTACAGTCAGCTAGCACACTTAGTAGCTCAACTAACCTCGTGTCAGGCGTACTTCGACAAAGAGCCTGGTCGCGAGAGGGAAGGGACGATCTCCTCCTTTCTATCTTCTGCAGCAATGCATTGTCAATTGAAAGATCAACGAAGCTCTCATCGGAGTAGCTACGTTGTAAACCTCTCGAAGAAGAAGGTGATTCGCACGCTAGAGTAACTGATACCGGACCCGTGCTATGCTGGTGATGGCGATGGTGGTGGCCTGCCTCCCGAGAATTAGGCAGCATCAGGCCTTGCAGAAGGCCCGCATAGGCATCCGTCATGGTAGCCATGTTCTGAAAGAACTACAGCCAAGGACACGAAACTCCGCTCGTTAGTTATGCAAGTACACAGTAACAAATAAACGTAACTGTATTGCCCTCTGCGTGTCACAAAGCCCGCCAACTAGTAACAAGAAATGTATTAGCGCGAGTCAAAACTCATACCACTTTTCAACAGCGTCGTTAACTCATTTACAAACGATCGTGACGATCGTTTATAAATGAGTCATATATATATATATATATATATATATATATGCAGCTTTATTTGCCTGTATATAAGTGGTAACAACGATCTCCTTATGAACGTGTACATCGGATAAAATAAGTGAAAACGTTACATATCCTCCAGGTTCGGGCGTGTCCAGTCTAGCAGAGTTCCACGCACAGAGGCGGCGTTACCCCGCTGAATGTCTAGCGATAGTCCCTGGTGCAAGTACTCGACAGCTCTAGTGTCCCCTGTCGAACGATTGAGCGCCTTGCCGACACGTTGAATAAGTTTGTGCGTGTTCGGGCCAGGTCCCCCCAGTGTCTCGAATGCCAGCAGGCGAAAGTCGTAGCGATAGGTAATACTGGCATCCTTTCTGCACTTATTCGCCTCCGCCAACATAGACGCGTGACCAGCATGTTCCTCTCCCGCACTGACCATTGAAGGGACTAATGAATCAGTAACGGTTGCATCCCATACCAGCATACGACCCATCTCAAAGGACGTTAGTGTCAGTCCTGCAGAGTCCAAGAGACTCGAGAGTGCAAGGAAATTCACCAGACCTCAGCTAAATGTCCCGTTAAATGCTGGTGTCGGGCTCAACGACCTGAGCTAAAAGCCCAAGAGAGGCCTGTGGCCCCAGTTAATCGCCGCATTTACGTTGGTGGGGAAATATGAGAGCTGCTCTATCTAGTAAAGTACCTAAGTGAGTACTGGGAAGAGCCTGTAACCAGGCCCCTGAGCTTTTTGCAAAGACCGCCCGTAGCCTGGCCTTATCAATCGTAGTGAGGGCTGCTCAAGGAGATGCGCAAATGTCTTCTCCTGGAGTGGGGTTGACCAGCCTTTCTGGGATGTCGGTGAGTATGTCACCGCACAGAGAGGCCAATCTTTCGAATAAGGCTCCCAAGGTGTGATCGCAGACACTTTTACCTGCGTCGTCCGGTAACCGTTTGGCCTTTTACAATGCCTCAGACATAGAGGAGACTATGGCAGGCATTCCTAGCCCACTAAAGGATATGGGAAGCAGAGCATGCAAGCCTGCACCGGGTGAAAGGCGCACGTTCAGGAGCACCTCCAATGTTTTCAAGGTCCACTCGTTGAAGGCTCGAAGGTCCTCAGTCAAGTTGAAACGATTGGCCCCTCTAAGCAAGTGCGGGCCGCCGAAAAACACGATCTCAGTAGGTATATTCCGCGATGAAATCCTAGTGATGGAACACGGCTGGCGGCTACTTTAAGCCTCTCTCTCCACGCGCCTAAAGCTCCAACGCCTCTCGGCAGAGAGGAACCCCGAGGAGCTCAATGTCACTCTTCTGGACGGCCTTGCAACTGGCAAGGAGATGGCATAGCTCCGATATATCCGGCGAGATCATATCCTCGGGACCCGTAACGATCAAGTCCTTTACGCGCAAACAGAATAAGGACGGACCTAAAGGGTCTCCCTGTTGAAAGCCGGACTGCAAAGATATAATGGCGTATGGCACGACCAAGTGTGGCGGCTGGGCATAAGTCGCATATACCTGGTGAAACATTTGCGGAGCGTAGCATTTGACAGCGTTTAGCAGGTGGTCTCTTTTGACGCTGTTAAAGGCACTCCTAAAATCTAGCTTAACCAGAACGGTCGGGCTACTGCGGGGTTTTTTTTTTTTTAAGATGACTAACTGGAAAATGCGGTTGCACACGCGGGCACCGCAGCAAGGGAGCTCTCTGCAAGTGCGGGCCGGTAGTGTGGGGCTCCAACCCACTAAAAACCAGTCGTGTCCCCGTCCCCTACGCTGACTGGGAACTGCTTGCGCATATCATCAAACAGTCAGGGGGGGCGAGTCTACTGGTCCTGGCGGATGTGTTCCCCGGGAGCCTCGGGGAGGCGCGAGCGGACTCGGAGGTTCCATCCTGAAATTGATTCCGTCATTTTCATAGTGAGGTCGTGTAGGTTAAGAGCTGGGTTGTTACTTAAAAACTCCGTTAAGCTTGCGCGCTGCTCCGCCCATGGCGGACACCTGAGCACCGTGTGCTCTGGAGTGTCGTCGAGTCCATCGCCGCAGTGGACGCACGTGGGGCTGGGGGCCTTTCCAATCCTGAACAGGTACGACTGGAAGTCGCCGTGACCTGTGAGGACTTGGGTTGTGTGGAATGTGATTTCCCCCCCCGGCCGGTTAAGCCAGCTTCTGACATTTGGGATCAGGGTGCGGAGGCTGGCGCCTGGGGCACCCTGTTCGAGGTCTTCCCACTCCTCCTGCCAGAGGTCGATTGTACGCTGACGTGCCTCGTCTTTTTTGAGGCCTGGGTTATCCCATAAGCGGCGGCGCTCGGCTGCCTTTAAATCCCACGGGATCGTTCCGGCAAGGACGAAGGCCGCCGCGGCGCTAACCGTCCTGTACGCTGAGATTACCCTGAGAGCTCCGACCCTTTAGGCCCTACGCAGGCGAGTCCTGTTCGCGGCGAATTTTAGTGTGTTGGTGGGCCAGGCCGGAGCTCCGTACAGGGCAACCGACTCGGCCGCGGACATAATTATTCGTCTTCTCAGCTGCCGTGGACCATATGTGTTGGGCATGAGACGTGCGAAGTCATTGGCCGTCTTCGTTGCCTTTTCCGTCACCCGCCGCACGTGTTCGGTACCGCGGAGACCCCTGTCAAGGGTAACCCCGAGGTACCTTACGAGGTTGACGAGTACGATCTCCTGGCCATCTAGGCGGAGGTGAAGGTCGGGGCATTTTCTTCGGCCCACCAAGAGTATCGCCTCGCTTTTGGCTGGGGCGAGAGCGAGCCCCGCTTCTTGCATCCAGCGGGCGACGTCGCCAAGTGCCTCGTTCGCACGGCTCTGCAGCAGGTCCGCGGTCCGAGCCTGGACGGTTAGGACGAGGTCGTCAGCGTAGGCAAGGAGGTTGACGCCGGGGGGGAGATCCCTCAGCCGCAACACGTCGTCGTAGGTTATAATCCATAGCAGGGGGCCAAGTATGGATCCCTGTGGCACCCCTGCAGTCATGTTAAAAACGGACCCGTGGGACTGGATTGTTCTGTCATGTAGATAATTTGATAAAAGCTTTCGTAGATAAAAGGGGACCTTTTTCCTGTGGAGAGTCCCTAGGATGACTTTCCATGGAAGGCTGTTAAAAGCGTTCTTGACGTCCAGTAATATCGCGAGGAACAAGTCCCGTCTTCTAGGCGGGGACTCGCGGAGGAGTTCAACCTGCGTCTGGATCCGCTTTATGGCGCCGATGGTTGAGTAGCCCTTGCGGAATCCGTACTGGCCGTCGGATAGCAGGTCGGTCCCCTCCGCGAAGTCCCGGAGGCGTGCCTCCACGATGGACTCGAATGCTTTAGCCAGGGCGCCGAGTAGGCAGATCGGGCGGTAGGAGCCGGGGCCCTTGGGTATGAGAACTAGGTTTGCAGCCTTCCATGCCGCAGGGAACGAGCCCGTCCGGAACATCCCAGTCGCCGCAGCGGCTACTGCTTCCGGGTATTCCGTCATTAGTAGCTTGACCGCGGAGACCGGAACGCCGTCGGGGCCTGGTGCCTTTCCCTCCTTGAGGCGTGCCGCCGCTTCGTGCACCTCTTGCAAGGTGACTTCTGGAGGATCCTGTTCTTCCGTCCCTGAGGCCTCCAGGTAGGGGGCGCGGTCAAAGGGAGGATGTTTTGGGAAGAGGACTGATATTGTCTCTTGGGCCTCGTCCGGCGTGAGGTCCACTCTCCGTTTAAAAGGCGGGCACCCCTTTACCATCTTGTATGGACGGCCCCAGGGATCGTCCTCCAGTTCTTCGAGAAAGGCTCTCCCGGAGCGTTCCTTACTTCTGAAGATCTCCCTGCGTAAGAGGGTCCTCAGCCTCTTATACTCGGCGCCATGGTACAGGGCACACCTCCCCTCGGGCGCACGCCTCCGGGCACGCGTAAAAAGGCGCCTCTCTCGAAGGCACCTCTTCCTTAGGTGTCCGATCTCCGCAGTCCACCAGTGCTTTGGTGTGCCGCGGCGCCTAGAATTCGTGCCGCGCCCCGAGGGAGCCCTACAGGCGGTCTCTAAGAGCTCCTGGAGGCCCGTCATCGAAGCGGGCGGGCCATCCGGGCCTATGCAGGCCCTAAGGGACTCCCGGAGTTCGGCGGTTCCCTGCGGGGGTTAATAAATGCGCAGGAGGTGTGAATCTCCGTACTGCCCGTAGCTGCAAAATCCAACTGATGAGAACCAATTACTGATATTTCAGCTTTGTTGGCAACGCACCCTATTTTTCAAGCCAACCTCCTGGGGAAGAATCTCACGGCCAGGCGCACTTCGTCGCTGGAGGTAGTGGGTGGTAGAATAATCGAGGGACGAGATGGCAAGCAAATGTCCGAGGGAGCTTGTGGATGCTTGTCTCGAAGAGACTCAAGGCTTTCAGACTGAGATATAAATGGGTCCGTGGAGCCAATAGGCCTAGCGGCGCCAGAGACGTCCCCTTCGGAGAGCTTGACTATGCCGCGTCTAAAGATCTCATCCTCAGGGTCCCTCCTGGGAGCAGTCCTAGTTTCATGGTGTACGATGTTTTCAATCCTCGCGAAGGTTTTTTTTTTTTAATCACTGTGAGAGAACGCGCGTCATTTCGGATTCGTGGAAGCCGCAGCACCAACGGCGCGAAAGAAAATAGTGAGTGCCAGGCCTCAATGTCGTTATTCGAAGCGACCTTAATTAAAACTTTCGTGAGCTCGTCTGCGACGAATGCCCTGCCAGCCTTGAGCAACACCCTTACTAGCCTTGTATGTCGCCTGGTATTCAGAATGTGTGCGACCAGTTCCTTCGAGGTGGCCACTGCGTCAGTGGTCGCCGTTACTTCTATGCTCCTGACGCCGGGGTGTCTGACAGACATGAACCTAAAAAGACATCTTCCTGTATATCTGATGTTGCACACAGGGCAGGCGATCCTGTTAAGGCCACCCCAGAGTTACCCAGAACGTTTTGTGGTATCGCTAGGTTGCTGGTAGAGCTGCCGTCTTCCATTATAAGAAAAAGTTCTTTAGCTTATCGACTACCAGCAGCAAAGCTAATAACGGCTTTAGTGCTTCGGCAGTCGTCATGAATGTTCAGTTTACAATTTTCAAACACACGCTCCTTACAGAACATCCGTCTTTCATACATCGTTTACTTGCCATTCCAGTGATCTATAATGTTATTAGTACTTATTGGTACTCATAATAACAATAATATATAGAGTTAAAGTCTCTCATTAAGAGAATAATTTAACAACATAAATTATAATGAAGTTTCGCACATCGACTTTCGAAAGATTAACCGGCACCCTATAAGGTATCGCCTACTATAACACTCATGCCGCATATTCCTGTAGCTTATGCTTATTTTGTAGTGTTCCAACGTACTCTCCATAAGTTTGTTATTATTTAGACAATCATTCTTAGATATCTTCAACAAAAGCGTCGCTGAATATAGGTCACACATGGAACACAAGAGTCGTCGCAAATACATCACGGACTCCGTAGACGCAAAGCAATCTGTAGTTTAAGCTTGGAACGTATTAGGGGTTTCGTATACCAACCGCCACCCTTGGAGGCATTTAGCGACATACCACGGCGATAAGGCAGTCTTCCACTCATCTTCCACCCACGTTTAAATATCGAGTTTCATTCGATGCGACGTTTGTACATATATATATATATATATATATATATATATATATATATATATATATATATATAAGTTCGGGGTCACGGTGAAAACCATCAGAATTATCGCACACAAAGCAGCGACTAATCGTCTAGTATTTGACATCACTTCGACTTTATTTGTAGAGTTTACTGAGGATCTCGTAAAGTGCTAAAGAATCATTAACAGCAGAGACGATGACGGAGGCTTAATTGTAATACTATACGCATAACTAAACCCGATAGGTCTCAAACTGTGAATCAAACCATCTGTCCGAGACCATGCCGTTCTCGAAAATTGGTTTAATCGGTTAGGTGCAGTACAGAGTAAATGTTTGTGCAGAGCTGCCTTAGTACACGGTTTTACCTAGTGCTTATAATTTTTCTCCCTAATCTCAATGTCTAACCAAATAGGGTCCCGCCGTGTTGCTTAAACAAAGATATGTTAGACGGATTAATTCATCAAAGAAACCGCACGGAAATGCTCACCAGGATGGATAATGTATAATCGTTTGAATTGTTTTTCTATAGAATTTTCCACACAAGCACAGCGCTACATAATTCTATATATTTACACCTCGCAACCATAGGTCAACATTTAACCGATGTAGTTTTTGATTGAATTGATAAGTCCCTCATACTTAAAATAATGACACAGATCATTATTAGACAACATAAAAGATACCACCATATGCCACGGCCTATATAGAACGGATTCTAAAGGACTAGCTTATTAGTCTCACTCATTCGTGAAGCACCGTTTACTCAATGGCGGCCACGACAGCTGTAGAATCGAATCAAGTGCTCGAGGCATTTGAACGTCAACCAAAGGAGTAGGCTGGGACAGCTGAATTGACTTTGGAAGAGGATACAACAAAATGCTTTTTGAAGTATTTTACATCATCATAGTCGTGAACATCAATACGATACGTGGCCGGCAATCATAAAACAGTTTAAACGTTCAGGAAGGCACCTGGCATTGCATCATTTTAGCGTAAGCCACTAACAAACCACTACTATGAAAAAACATATCAACTATAAAAAGTATCTAGAATTCTTCCAAGAGTAACGCAAGCTGTTGTGAAGAAGCAAATCAAGCATAAGTTGTGAAGAATTAAATAAAAGCCTCATGGTGTACGGAACAAACTGTATGCCTTCAATGCCGTGATAATCAGCAATTGTAGCCTTCACTTTGAATTGAACAGAGCAGACCCCATCATATATGTATGTTTTAATATCGTGTACGATCAACTTGCAACATCATGATCTAACGAAATTGAATAGTTAAACCCTTCTAACTCTATAGAAATCTAAACATATGTGCACCCAGAAGTTGATAAAACTAGGCACAGGTAATCGAGCGGGAACGAAATCTGTCTGAAGCTCCTGGTCTTAGCTTACATTACTGGTCCACCGGTGAAGCCCAGCAGCAACTGTGAGCAAGAAAACCATCCACTGCAGATAACAGAAACGTCATCCGTGGGCTGGCCTTGTTTGTGAACACAGCTTAAATGCATTCGTTGTGTAACAACAGAATATCTCTAAATGAGCTGATGAAGCGTCGTTGGTAAGATTGTAGCTGCACCCAAAAAGCTCTTTCAAACGACTGCTCCACTCCTATTCGTTACACTACATGACCTTGCTTCACCTTCGGTACCTACAACTACGAAAACTTTTTTTTCACATTAGATACTCATGGAGACAGCATCTGTACCTGACCTAGCACGTAGCACAGGTATAATCTAGTGGTACTTGCACACATTTTTCATATATAGAGTATACATTTAAAAGATACTATATATATAGTATGTTTTAAATGTATACTCTATATATGAATCAAAAAATATTCAATTGTGCAAGTGCCATTGGAATATTCCTGTGCATTATGTATCTAAAAGATACCACAAAACATTTCGTTGCTGTGTCCTAATGTATATATATATATATATATATATATATATATATATATATATAATCGTTACTACTCTATGGAAGCAAAATAAAGGCTTACACTCTATAAAAGTGCTGCACCTTCGATTAACGATGATTAAGTAGTCGAAAACCAAATACTCGACGAGTGTTTAATACGAACCTCCAACGACACGACGTAAGTCAGGTTTAAATACGTAAGTTCGTCTTATATGCCCGTTGGCAAAGACGTGAATATGTGATTCTCAGCACTAATGCTAATCATATTCCTGAATAAGAAAATGATCGTTTTCAGGCATTTACATAAAAAATTCGTGCGCGCGCAATTATTTTGGTACGCTACTTAACAAGTTCTGCCGAGCTAGCTACGTCATAAACTGTGCTCATTGATGCTAGATTAAATGTCAAGTGTCCGATCAAAAACATCTGTTAAACATAGACGGAGGCCCAATTTGCTTCATGTGAGATGCAGAAGGCGAACGGGACAGAGAAAGCTAGGACAGTTCTTATATATATATATATATATATATATATATATATATATATGCTCCTATTTCTGTAATGTGTTCCTCTTGAGACATGCTTTAATAAACAAAACAATTTGTACAAACATTTCTCAATAAGACTATTCAAAATAGCCTCAAAAATATATACATATGCCCATGTGATGATATATGAATGATAATACTTTATGGTACTATACACTTCCCAAATCACTAATCTGTAGTAGTAGTAGTAGTAGCAGTAGTGACGAGCCACTACTATATTTATGGTAGTGACTCGTTACTAATATACAAACTTAATTGTAATAAAAATAGAGTATTCATACTGAACGCTACACCAATTTCGTAAAAACACATGGATACATTGCGACATCCTCTTAGCGCCAAACTTACCTGCAAAGTCACGAGCCCACACCCAAGTACACACACATATGTCGCCAATTAATCCATGGAAATAACTATATATGTCGCACCAAAGTTTCAACTGCTTCCTCGGCCGATGATCCTCACTAGTTCTTTTGTAGCAGCAGGAACTGCAAACAACAACAACGGCGACCACCGCTTTGAGTGGTGGGGGGGGGGGGGGCAGATGAGAGCGATTCATGTAAACATCTGTGTTTGCAACGTTCCGTCACTTAGAGAGGACCAAACTTATATTGTAACCGCACATTAGACGCACATCCACCAGTATGTATAATAAACAGTGTTACTTAGAGCTATGAATCTTTCCTATAGAGTACTTAAAGGAGCAAGGCGTGTTAGCTAGCATTCGCATCTTGATGAGGCCTGACCGAGGTTGCTGCAGGTTCCAGAGCTTTAATCGACGGAACGAGTGCGGCAAGTTCAGCGTGCCGCGTGCAGTGCTCACACTACTTACGCGTTGAAAGGTAAGTCGGCTAAATGCTAGCGTATGGCCTTTGATTAGAGATATTGCAGTTTATGTTTGCCTTAATATGTCGCTACGGCAATCAATGAGGTCAGTTAAGCGGTACGGCCATCCTCGCATTTGAGAACACTGAAGTCGAATAGAAGAGGCCTTTATTTTTATTATAAATTGAACCAAATCTAAGACCAGGTTTTCATGGTTTCCTATTTAGATAAAGTCAATGTAGAGTAATATATGACTGAAAAAAAATTAAGCACCGAGATTGAAAATTATTATAAAGAGGTAATGCAATCAACGTAACTTGACGGCATTAACAAAAAAGTTAAAACGCTATCAAATCTAATTACTTTTCTTTAGCCTCACGTAGACGGCAGACTAAATAGCAAACAGTGGTAGCAAGTTTAGTATGACTTGATGCAATTTGACGTGAAGGCGTCGCCACACAGACGTCTGTGTGTGGCGTCTGAGCAGGCTAAACTTCACTAATCGTCACTAATCGTATTGTGTCTGCAGCATGCATATTTTCTCTGCGGGTACCTATGCAAATATCAGTAATGATCTGTGAATAAATAGTGAATCGTCGTCTTAAAGTGTTTGCCATTGAATTTTTAACGAATAATCGCTTTTTCTATAGATTGCTTCTTACATCCTCGCTTGACGCTGCTCGTATAGAAGCGTACAAAAAATACGGGCGCTGTGCAGTGTATAGGCGTGTGTGTTTTAGCCAGGTATTTCTTTGTCAATATCTCAATACAGGAAAATTAAAAGTTATTTTGGAAAGTTTATTTGATGTATAACATAACAACTTTACTTATGTTCCTTCTTCTCTACTTACGTTTTTCTCAACGTTTGATTGATTTACCTTCTTGTGCAGATGCATCAACGCCGTAACAACTTTATTAACGTTTCTCTCAACGTTTGATTTGTTTACCCTTTTGTGCAGATGCCTCAAGGCCGTAGCGGAGGCTCTCGGGGAGCTACATCAAAACAGCATCGGCGTCGACTGCGGGCAGACAAGTCCAAATTTGGAGTGGCTGCTCCGGGTGAACGGAGAACGTTTGATCCCACAACTTCCGACGACGCTGCAGACGAGCGGTTGTTTTCGACCACAGGCGCAGCAGCTAGTGTTAACGATTCTGAAAACCATAAACTACAGCGATCATCCTCAACAGATGACGAGTATGACGAAGACAAGAAGACGTTCGTAGAATGCCCTTTTCCTGTTGCAATGTGGGATCTTGGTCAGTGTGACCCCAAGCGATGCACCGGTGAGCAGTACACGATGCATAAATATTACATTTAATTTTGTTTGCCATACACTCACTGTATTAGGATTTTTTTAAAGAGCTTTCACGCACACCCGCTGGTATTATATACGGGTAGTGTGGGGCTCAACAGAGAGTGTATGACTCAATCCTGTCCACGTGTAATATCCACTAAAAGCCACCTCCCCAACCCCCTCCCGGCTCGGAGTTGTCAAGCAGTACTTCGAAACCAGGGCTGGCGAGCCTCGTGCTCAACCCTTACCTGTGTCTTCGGGTTCTGAGCCAGGGAGGGATGAGACTGACTCCCTCCCTGGCTCAGAACGGGTCTCTTCCTGTCGTGTCTTCTCCCTCATGACAGAGTCAAGATATTGGATTCCGTCCATCCAGTCAGCGGCGGAGCAATGCATGCGGGACACGATTTCCACCGTTCTCTGTCCAGCTCCTATGTAGGCTGAGTGTGGCGATGTCGGGAGAGCGAGGGACAATCGGCGACTGTGTGGTCTACCTTGTCCGGGAGACCGGAGTCACATAGGACGCAGATGTCCGTCAGAGCCTCTGTGGCGAAGTACGTGAGCGGTCCGGGGGACCGTACTAGGCTTGTAAGTCCGGGATAAGTCCGCGGGTCCACATTCCCCGCGTGTCGCCATGAGGGGGGTTGACCCACGAGCCGACCCAGTCGTGGAGGTCGATCCCCCGCGACACGATTCGAATTAGGATTTCGAATCTATGATCGACAGTAGGCCGCGTCGACGCATCATAGGCGGCACGTCAATGAAGTGCAATGCGAATTACCCGTAGGGTCTCAATCAATATTTTTTTTTTATGAAATATACTTTAGTTAATTTTCTTAAATAGAAGAGGCAACAACCGTTTTCTTAAGAACGAATAAACCATATCAAATAAATGAAAACGTCTAATATTCTCCAGGTTTGGGCGTGTCCAGTCTGGGAGAGTTCCACGCACAGAGGCGGCGTTACCCTGCTGAATGTCCAGTGAAAGTCTCTGTTGCAGATAATCGACATCTCTAGTGTCACCTGTCGAACGGTTGAGCCTCTTGCTGATCGTTGAATGAGTTTGTACGTCGTCGGGCCAGGTCCCCCAGTGTTTCAAATGCCAACGGGAGGAAGTCGTGGGGGGTAGGTAATACTGGCATGCTTTCTGAACTTATTGGCCAACATAGACGCGTGACCAGCATGATCCGCTCCCGCGCTGACTATTTAAGGGGCTAATGAGTTAATAACGGTTGCACTCCATACCATCATGCGACCCATCTCGAAGGACGTTAGTGTCCGTCCGTCCGGTCTCTTTCCGTCATTCCTGCAAAGGCCGGGGGGTTCGAAAAGGCTCGGCTAAATGTCCCTTTTAAGTGCTGCGCGTCAGGCTCCACGACCTGATCTTAAGGTACAAGAGAGGCCATGGTGTGCCTGATCAATATGTGTCCCGAAACGCTGCGTATATGTGGTGTCGATTTTGCGACGAGCAAGAAGATACCGAAGATGACCCCCGTCCTGTAAGGCCTTCGACGTCAAGAACAGAAGAAAACGTTCATGATATCGTGCTCAACGATTGTCGAATATATGTATATCAGGCTCAGCTATATCAGGGATATAGCTGAGGAATTTGATATCTTATGGATAAGTTGTACAAGTCATAATGGACATTTTATGCGCCAGAAGACTAGCTAAGTTGGTTCCAAAAATGTTGAATTTGCAGTAAATTAACACCCGCTGGGATATATCCCACCTAAATCTTCAGGCAGTAGCAGGAGACCTTGGGCTGCTTCAGAGAGTGTTTGGGTTAGGTTAAGCACTCTCACCTGTGTGTTTAAAGGATACGAGTCATGAGTTTACGGTTACGACATCATGGCCAAATTCCAATTCTCGCACCGGCTCTTCCGGGAGTCGATCGAAGAAATTCAGACAGAGCAGATCCAACACCAAGGCTCTATTAAATGTTTTTCGACTCTTCGGCCACCTGGATCTACGGACAGGATTAAACAAATATTATTTATTTTATAAATATGTCTGAGAACTTTGAGATCTGCCTTTTTATATTTTAAGGAGCTATTTGGGATGACTGCGTAAAAAATCATCTCAAATCATCAAAATGCTTCATCAAGGCATTGCGGTCGAATGTTTTGCCCGCACAATGAGTCATGTCCACAGCGTGCAAGAAGGCGGGGGATTTCCAATGCATCGGTTGTCTTTAAACTTAAAAGAGAGGGATAACACCATAAAGGTCTTAGGCACCCAAGAATAGATGACCTAAGAAGATATCTCAGCCTGTACTTGTATACAACTGGAGCCATATATGCTGAACAATGTGCAATGTGTTGCAATTAAATTTTTTTTTGCGCCAACTCATGAGCTTTCCCAGGATAATTTGTATTTATTTTCTTCACGACGCGGATTAAGACGCTCGTTTTAGGTTTAGCCCATAATAGTGAACCATTTTTTAACTCTTTCGTTTGTTTCTGATCTATACATAAGTAGGCGAATAAGGATTTATTATCACTGACTGTGTGTGTTTACTGATAACAGGTCGAAAGCTTTCACGTATGCGACTCATGAAGGGACTTCGACTCGGTCAACGATTCAACGGGATCATTCTTTCACCATCGGCAACCAAATGCGTTTCGCCGGAGGATACCGAAATCATTGCCGAACACGGTGTGGCCGTCATTGATTGCTCGTGGTCTCGTCTTAGTGACACACCTTTTTCCAAAATGAAAGGTAAGAAAACCGCGGATATTTCACTCCGCTATTAACCTATAAGGTCGATACTCTGTCGAAGTTGACTTTTAAGGCTTAATATTTTCACTTAACCTGGTTATGCTTCAGTAGAGACACCCTTGCTTGTAGAGCACAATTCCCCACTAGTTCACATTTGGTCGCCTGAGAAAGGGTCATTTGAATTTTATAGTCTGCTACGCTCTTTTTTCCACATAATGGTAGCGTAGTTATTTTACTGTGACAGGTAAGAAGTCGTTGTTATTTATTTAATTCTGTTCGCCAGGGTAACGTCTTTGCATTATTTTCTAGCATATTACTTTTACGCTCCATCATCGAAATTACTGTGAAGTGGTTCTTGAAATGATCATGTAAGTAGAATAGACCATTATTGACCATTCAGCGAATGGCCTTTTTAGGAGTATATTCTTGTTATGCGTATCGTTGCCCGGTACAAAGATAATCGAGTTGCCTGACCTGGAAGTCCTGGGAGCGCCCATTGGCTCTCGGAAGATCTCTAAAACAATACTGAATAAGCGGGACGCCCTCCGGTGTATGAAAACTCGGCTATTGACGATGCACTCACAGGCTACTTTATGCCTATGGAGATACAGCCTAGGGTCACCTAGGCTAAACTACATTCTACGCACGTCCCCCACAGGTCAACACTGTGATAATTTGCAAGCCTTTGACGAGATCCGTGGCATTACTTGTTTCGTTGTGCTACGCGGCCTCTATCATAGAGTTATCGGGGCTTGCGGAGACGTTGTTAGAACCGGATGTTCATTCTATGCTGCGCGGCTAGACAGCGGCGAGTTTCTGCGTCAGCAACTCTCGCTCGCAGGGTGTAGGGGAAACGCCGCCGCTTGGCTCTATGGATTGAGAAGGGGGGGGGAGCCTACGCGGGCACATGTTTGGGTCCCACAATTGTAGAGAAATACTGATAAATAATAATAACAATAATTTATGAAAATAAAAGAGATTAAATCATTATAGATGGATTGATTATTCTCTTGGATTCATACTTAATTACATATGCCACACTTTTATATTAGGGGCACTTAAAGCGGCAGCATGAAGGGATATGTTGAGATATCTGGCGTTTCCTCAGCAGTCTTTGTGGCAGCATGATCGCTGACTCCAAGGGGTATTGTCATTTTAGTTAATTTTATCAACTTATTTCAATGAGCCTCGCTCAGGGAAAATTCAATCAAACATTGAGATCGAGCCGGCGACGTACCCCGGTAGGTGACAACCATGTCTCGCGCACTGGCTCCCTAGACCACGCCTCCACCATGCAATAAATCCACTATTTTTTAGATTCAATTCACCTACATTTATTTCTACCATAAAATGGGAGTTCTATTGTATGAATGTGTATCGTGAAGGTAATACATGACTGTATGTGAATCTTGAGCAGGTAATCATCCTCGGCTACTTCCATTTCTGGTCGCAGCTAATCCAGTTAACTACGGCAAACCATGCGAACTGTCCTGCGTCGAGGCCATAGCCGCAGTCATGTACATTACAGGATTCGCTTCTATAGCCGATTGGTATTTAGGCAAGTTTTCCTGGGGGCACGCCTTCTCGGAGCTTAACGACGATCTTTTAACAACATATGCGGAGTGCCGCACCGGTGCTGAAGTGATTCGAGCCCAGAGAGAGTTTCTCGCGACGAGCGGTGACAGGCAGGGTCCTGAAAGACAAACTGAACTTCCGCCGACCGACACTGAGAGCGAAGATGATGAAGCTCAGGATCAACTGGTTAAGGGTCCGGTCGATCAAGCACCGCTGTGCACCAACATTGATAAACTGGACGAGTCATCACCGTCATCGTTACAACGGGCTGTTGATTCGTCCGAAGAGCCGGTGGCTACCGCAAATCAAAACGTCAAAGCCACTGATAGCGCTAGCGACATCAGATAACTTTGTTGATCGAGGTGGTAATTGAACAAGTTAATCAATGTAAATAAATATTCAGTCTGTATGTCAGCCACTGCTCAACTTTCTTAACTACTTACTCATATTTGATTTATTTTGTACGGAAGTCACCGCTGTGGGAATTGTAGAGTATCCTGTGCTAAATACGAGCTTGCCAACAATGTAATCCTTCAATCAGTTACTCGAAAGGCGTGGGGAAGGACTAAGAAACCCGGACGTTTCATACTCTGAGTAACTTGGTTGGTACACGCTTTATGACCATCTTAAAAAAACTTAAGTTGAAAATAAATAGCGTATTATTGATTAGTGTAGAATATATGAGGTCGATTATGAACTAGTATAACCTATTTTAGATATTTATTTAGAAATATTATGAAACGTATATACACAAATGTGTGTATTACTTTTTTTTCTAAAATCGAACGTCGAAGCATTGACGGATGACGGACTTAAGTGCTGTTGTATAGTACTGTATATTTATTGTTTCATATCGTATAAATATAGACACATTTACTAAATGCACCGGTGTAAATTAAGGCATGAAAAACAGCACACCACTTCCGACCATGTCAGTTGTGACCAAAATATTTTCGCTATAAAACCACATTCATAGAACACGCATCAACGTCCAAGCCGGCTACATTAATAACTGCACCAGTCAGGCAACTAAGACTAAATATAGTCATGCTAATTCGAAATAATTGATACATTTTGTTATGTCCGATCATGCAATAGTTCAGTATAGGACCAGCCTAACAAGTGAACGAGGAAATTGCTGAATCCTTACGATATGACATATCTGCTCTCGCACCTTTCGCTCGCTATTCTCACTAACACCATTTGCAGCTAGACAACCGGTTTGCTTTAGTGTCATAATTAAGAGTATAATTCTCATTTTCCGGTCATACCGTTACATTGTTAATGCTATAATAACGTTTAATAAGATTCGTCTCAACTATTTAGCTGGCGATGTATAATACATGTGTAGCTTTATTTTAAGTTGGTAGCTACCACCGGTCTGTGACTTGCTCAAAACATTCAGTCAATCGTGTCATTTACGTCACTCTTCGTAAGACCATTGAAGGTTTTTAAGAGATATTCACAGCCTTGTAAGAAGGTCCATACAGAATCGATATAAATTCTTAGCACAAGTTTAGCATATGTACCCTAGAATGCTCGCTGCTTCTGGGCGGCAACAAATTCTGGATAGTCAATATAGCCGTCTCGGTTTGTGTCGTCCATCTCCAGAATCGGATCGATCATCTGCTGCAACTCGACATCGTTGAAAATCTTTGTCGTTGCATGACCGTTGACACCGGCAGCACCTGGAGCGGCATTGGCGGAACCGCCCGGCTGATTCGCGTTTATTCCAGCCGGAGCTCCTTGAGCAGCCTAAATTCAAACCGCATTGTAACATATGCATAATGTATTATATGGGAAATAAATTTATCGATGCTATTGTTTCTTAAACAAAGTTAAACCGCCATTCGAATAACGAAACGGACGTGCGCTCTATTGAACAACCATATATATATATATATATATATATATATATATATACATACACGCCTGGGATAACCCCGCTCAAACTACATACTTCGTAGTGCACCGACAGACCTCTGCCCAGGTGAACTTGAGATATATGATACTTCAACCAGAGAGATCATGAGCGAAATGCTGAACATCAAGCTGAACGGCTAGACGTGGTAGAGGGCAAGTTTATCCAGCAAAGAGAGTGGCCTTGGCTTAGGGAGTGCAACAAATCTGTATGCTACGCTGCTTCTTTAAACCAGTTCGGTTCCCTGTCAGAATCGTTGGTAAGCTACGACGTGCAAAAGCTAATTCACACACATAACATGGAAGCTATTTGCAAAACCAGGATTAAGCTGGAGCCCGGCCCTTTGGAAGAGCACCTACATCAGCGCAAACTAGACGAATATAAAAGCTAAAAGCTACTATACTTTTACAAGCTTAGTCGATCTTATTCTGCCATATCTGGTAGGCCTCAAGTGGGATATTTATCTCCCCCTTCTATACACAACGTTTGTTTTGGACATAAACAAGTACCTGCCGCCTAATGTCAAATATCTTAAATGCATATGACTTAAAATTGTATTTTCCTGTCCCACGACTCCCATGCTGTTCTGCAGTCAGCTTCGATGGCATTACTCGATGGTGTTGTAAAAATAACATGATTCTCTCTCCCTCCAAATGTGTAGTAATGAAACATGGCGCACTTGACTATAAAATGAACGACTGCCTTTTACCGACTCTCTCTGATACACGGGACCTAAGCATATACATTACGCCTGATCTTAATTTTAGCCTTCACATTAACAAGGTTGTGGAGGCATCATTGCGCATTATAAATACCATCTGCCACTGTTTCATTTTAACAACTCCTCATGTGCGCTTTCGCTGTTAAGAAAGCTTTTGTTCTTCCCAAACTTACATATTGCTCTCCTGTCTGGGAGCCTATCTGTCTACATACAGAATGTTAGTGAAAGGCGTCCAAAACACGCTGAGACGCCTGGAGAATTGCTAGAGCACTTTTTTTATATGCGCTCCAATAACCTAAGGAGTCAGCGATCAATCACCCCAAAAGCCGTGGCCCACGGGGAGTTCGTAAACGGATTGTTTGCTTGGCGGATGGCCAAATGGGCAAATGCACTCGCCTAATTGGCGATTAGTTACGTTTTTCTTTCAGAAGTGCATATATTGAAAACAATACATATATGACCATGATAATTATATCACACACCCTTTTATGTGTATATATATATTACTACAATTTGTGACACTGGTGACCACTCACAGCGCTCAAAACTAACACACTCAGACAAACGCACATTTCGTGACGATCATTTTGTACCAAACTTATGGCAATGCGAGCCGCGGTTTAAGCGCTGTGAATGGTCGTAGGGTACATGATTTTGAGGTACACGATCACGACGGTGTGCTTAGTTTCTGTATAGGAGGACTGGTTATCTCTCAATTGCACACTTTGTGCTCCTATGTCGGGAAAAACACCAGTGTCACAAATTGTAGTAATTTTACTCTCACTTCGAAACAAAACTTCTTAGAGACCATGTTTCATTGGAAAGAAAATTTGCTTTAACGAGTTCTACAATTCCTTATATCGGTCTCGAAAACGTCCGGGGACACCCTGTATATAAATTTATATATATATATATATATATATATATATATATACAAAGATAAATTTTAGATACAAATGTTTGTGCATCAGATACTTAGGTCAAATCTAGCGCCATTGCGTGTCACGTCCATATATGTCGCAACATTTTTCCTTGAACGTCCAACGAAAGGACTATGAGACTATGAAACTCCAGTATTCGGTTCGCCAGTGGCTCTGATGAGAACTGCAAAACCCTCCATTAAGACTGGCTGACATGAAAGTATCGCAGGTTTCGCAGGCAAAAGGAAAAAGCAACGACAAATGCCAGCCGTAAGTCTTTATTTTTCTTGGTCTGGGAAGCGGCGTCAGCGGGCCTGAGGACACCGAAGTAGATGTGAAAAGGACCAAGGTATTCAGCAGTATTCGACGACGTTTAAAGCTAGAGCCTGGCTCAAATCTTTAGGTTTTGTATGGGACCCCTGTGAGCCTGTCAAGTCGGAGGCCATCTTGAAGGTTAATGTCAGGAGACTGCCTAATACAATCGATCTTCTCTTTATTAGAGAGGGTTCAAATGCATTTTACCGCATAAATGCACCGAAATTATGAAAGCGCTCTGACGAAAGTCTTCTTAGTCTGGCAGTATTTTAAGATATTATTTGCACATTTAAGGTATGAGAGTCCGTGCTTACCTAAACTGACTTGTGCGCTACAAGGACGTAAGTACAATTAAGGTACCCCATCCGCTACTTTATTGGTGTTGTAAATAATCCAGGGAACCAGCAGCGTCTTCAACGATTAAGTTTCACTGTGGGTATGTGCAACCTGAGCATACCCATTGTACACCTCGAGCGTCTAAAAAAAAGCTCAAAATACTGCTCGACTGATCTTTACGTAAACAATCGTGTAATTAAAAGCACAGCTTATTTCCGTATAACATCAACATTGTAGCTTGAGTGCTTACCTAATGATCGCCTACTTAATGAACCCGATGGTGGACATAGATGTCATCAATTTCAATTCGTTTGTTTGTTTGTAATAACTAGCCATTTTCGGTTTCTCGGAATATTCCTATCATGGATGACGCATAAACGTATATTCTTATTATCAGCACCTAAAGCCATTAAAGCGTGCCGCGTTTTGATTGTAATATTAGAGGTGATAAAAAAAAACCTGTAACCCAGCATTTCTAATGTATACGTTCATTACTATATTTCACAAAAGCAGAAGCATAATATAATCGTTTATTATGGTACTACATTTCCAGGCACCACCGATTACTCCACTAGTAATGTTGTTGAGTGCAAAATAATCATATTTTTACAGTAGTTAAAATTAGCTCTGTGCTCTTGAAATGAAGGAATAACTTGGCTTAGCCACATGATTAGTCGCTACTTACTTGCATATGTTTGTGCTCTTCAACGTGCCAGTGGATAAGTGATTTCACCAGCTCGAGCCCATCCAGGCGGTTGTTATCATCGTTATCATGAAGTTTGAAGTAATGAAATTGGAGCTCGTCCTCGGTCATCTTTGACGTATCCTGACCGTCGCCTGTAATAAATATAGTGCAATTTAAGCTGATCAGTTGAGATGATTATCTAGATAGAGGATACGCCAATTTAACTTATATCTGCTTGAAATCGATGTAATACGTGGAATTTGA
The DNA here is from genome assembly GCA_003439945.1 of Dermanyssus gallinae. Classification (NCBI taxonomy): domain Eukaryota; kingdom Metazoa; phylum Arthropoda; class Arachnida; order Mesostigmata; family Dermanyssidae; genus Dermanyssus; species Dermanyssus gallinae. The sequence goes on along the minus strand of QVRM01004188.1, from coordinate 1,959,000 downwards.
TTAACCGACACACTTCTGAACGCCTTAGTAAACACCTAAGCACTCGATGGTAACATTCGTATATAGGTCCAAAAGATAATCCATGAGAAATGTATGTGGCGTATGACTAGAGCTATTTGAAAACTAGCATTGGCGTATCGAAATATTTTAAAGCACACTGTATACATAAGAAAGTACTACTTTGGACTGTTGAGCCTATAAACATCACACATATAATAAATAAACAGACACAACTGTCGTTTTAGTGTCTAGCAGCGATTTAGGACAAGTGCATTCGACTCGAACGAAGTACAACCAAGAATCGCAAAACACTCACCGATGATCTCCTGCAGATGTTCTTGAATATGCGCTTTGTCCTGTATCTGAGCTTTGTCTCTGAGCATATTGCCCGCCGCTTGTTGTGGATGGCCCATTTGCGCAACCTGCTGCTGCTGCTGCTGGTGGTGGTTAATGCTCGCCGCCGGCTGATGCTGTTGATGAGCTACCTGCGTGCCGGGAACAGCACCATAAGCTCCAGCCGGGTGAGGCTGTTGCCCATGGTGTTGTACAGAAGCGGCCTGCTGTTGAACTCCGTAGCCGGCTTGATTCATATGCGCTTGACAAACAAGACATCCCCCCACTGACAGAAGCAGAGGTATTACGTACTCCGGCGACAACATAACGCCCCAAGATTCCACCACCACCACCACCGAACGATAGTACGACTTCCTATACAGGCTTAAAAACGAAATGTCACAAAGTGTGCGATCACCAACACGTAGCTCCCATTAACGTTTCGTGATGTGGGATGACTTCGATAACATGCAGTTGCCGCCGCGACATCCGTCGCTGCTCCTTGCGTAGCACATAATAGAAGAGCGCCACGAACGTCTGGTTTATTGAAAGCAGACGTGAAGCAGGCGCCCACTAAATGAAGAACCGGTTGGGCTAAGGTGAGAGGCGAATAAACAGCTGAAGTCGGAGTTAAAGTGCGTATGTATATTGGATGCCTATACACGTGTAATATGTTAGAAATGAAATATATATGTATATATATATATATATATATATATATATATATATATATATACGTGCACGTAATCTTTATTTCTTCGTCTGAACTAAATGTGTACCAAATCACAGGATGTGGAGCGTGCAGACATGCTTATTAAATCGCGTTCGATATGAACTATACTCGGTTAAAACGCTATTTTAAGAGGAAATACAGAAGTTTTGGTAAGACCAGATTTGTACTTAATACGCTGCTAAATAGAGCAACCATTTTGCTTCAGCATTGGCCGTCATTGCCAACCTTTCATACATCGTTTTATATCCCACGTTGTAAATCGGGCATGGAATTTGTAACATCCATCTTAAATAAACTAGACAATTATGCACATATCTGCTTTGTTTTTAGTTATCTTCGTAGATTACATAGGTATACATCCAATAGAATGTGTCAACATTTTTGTTGAACTTGCGCGTTTCAGCATATTGACTTCCAGTGTTTCGTCCCAAATAATAACATAACATACTATCACAAATTGCGTGTTGGTACAACGGTTCACAATAATTACCTAGAAACGAATCGCAGCCTTACGGTTAATGGAATGTTGAGATCTAGGCTCTAGTTTATCATTGCTTATTGTGTTTGTACTTTGCAAAGGTATATAAACGTGCTTCGCGACTGGGAAAAGAATGGAGAGAAAACTGGCTTTAATAGGTTGAAGTACAACACCTGTAGTTGAGTTTTTGTGCAGTAATGAGCCTAAGAAACTATCAATAAACCTATCCTCACTTTCGATGACGATCAATTGCCGTTTTTAGTATCTTGCTTAACGCTCCTCTACTAAAGTAGTTTGGGCAATATATCTTGTTTTAGCTAAGACATTCATTTTGAGTGATGTAGTTCTCCCCTATGTAGGCCTTTGCTCACATAATGACATCCTTACCTTGATCTGATAGAGTTTGATGGAGTGATTGCCTATCATGATTGAAGCTATTCCGTGGTTTTATAGTTTTGCATATTTAGTAGCATAACGTTGCACAAATGTCTATGGTACACGCAGTAGCCCGAAATTATGTGAAAATCGTCTAGTTTCGATCGTCTAATTGTTTATTTTTGTGCGTCTAGTTATAACAATATTGAAATTCTCCTACGATATGCAATATACTTTTGGCGTTTATTTATTATGCTGACTACTACACACAAACCTGATGTATGCTGAGTACTACACTGAGGCCATGCAGTTTTGCATGCAATGTGATATTTATTTACTTAAATTCATTAGGCTTCCGAAATACAGTAGCGTTAACAAGAAATTATTTTGCATCAGATTTGTAAGAATGAGGGCATATGTTTGTGAGGAGAGCATTGAGTGTGTTGCGCTACAATTTGATTTGATGAACGCCCTCTCGTGGTCACTGGCAGTAAGTACAAAGCAGCAGCGGCTGCAGTATGAACTAATAGGAGGAGAGGGGAGCTGACCTCAAGTTATCGAAACGACAAGTCAAATAGGGCACGCGCAGTGCGTTTTGGCGGGCGACAGGCGCCGCTGAAGGAATGCGAGACCGTGTGGTCGATTATTCCGTGTGTGTGAATAAATCCCATTTGGTTAGTAACTACGAGCGGAGTTATCCTTAAACCTTATTATTACTCCCAGATATAGTAGTCGGCTATTCTTACAGATTGAGCAATTTATTTAAATGCAAGGTGCCCCTTCAATAAAGAGCACACACGCAGTTGCAGGGCTTCTTTATATAGGGCTAGTTCTGGCATCGAACGTTTCATGTGTTTAATCGACCTTTGTATATTTCAACTTAATACATCTCATGTCTATGTAAACCGGTCTCGTAAGAGGGTGGTACAGCACTCATTGAGTGACGAAAAGGTAGAGCGTTGCTAGACGAACCCTCTGTTGTTCTACCCCAACGTGGACAACTTACCTGCAGAGGTTTACTATCCGCTCACACCGGAACAGCACACAATAAATCTACCATTTGAGGAAAAGCCTGAAGACTGTAGAGCTTAATGTATTTGTCAAGCGCTAAGTACCACTCGGTTGGTTGTTCGGCACTACAGCGAAGATCTCTGCCCTTTCTCTCTCTCGGTGAAGTGGCATGACAACAAATAATTTTGCTATTTAATAACATGAACCACATTGGGTATACTCTATAGATATATGAGTGATTGAATTAATTACATATTTTTTTTTATAAAGACAAGAAGGAGATATTCCTCCGTGAACACCACATTTATGAATTTGATAAAGTTAGTATATTTATGGGGAATTTATGGGCAACCTAAGCATTTTTTCAAGGATATTCGTCAGAAAAAAAGGACATTAATGTCAGCCATAAATGGACCGGACAAGTTAGCATTAAGTTATCTATTTTAATCCGTCATTATCGAATTTACCCTTAAGCATGAAAACATAATATGATGCATGATGTTTTAATTGCTTTAGAAATAAAACGATATGTGAAAAAAACTAACAATTATTGTTGATTTAGGTTGAATTTGCGATAAATCAATCTTTGTTGACGTGCTCAGCAAGTTGGCAATACACATATGCATAAACCATCGAACCAATAAGCGCACTGAACATTATATGCAAATGGTGCGAAAGTCAGAAAATGACTTAGTGGGATATATACATATATATGCGGGCGAACATCAAAATAGTTAAACAGATAAAAGCTTAAAACAAATTTTATTATGTGACTTATTCCGTAGCTCTTTAGCTTTGAAAGATGTCATTTAAAAACAACGCCCCGGTCTGCAATTGGAAGCTTCATTTTCAATGGTGGTCAGCATATAGGTCGGGGAGTGCCGAAGAAAGGTGAGTCTGAGCCTGCGAACCCTGAGTTGACCCTCGTAGCGCTGCAATCATACTGAAGTTAGGGCGAACTCGATCTGAAGGATTTTACTGTTTTGCATTTTATAGGCCAGCACTGTTAATTTTAAACGCGGCAAGCTTGAGAAGCTCGAACCTGGTGTAACACGAGTCACAACCGCACGACGAAAAAAAACAATTATGGCTCTCAATCGCGTCATTCTGAACGACCCTGAGCTTGTCTAGGATCATTGAGTACGTGGTACCCTATATAGCATGAGTTGGCTCCAGAAGCGCTTTGTAAACATGTACCAAAAGGTCCCGCGTTTTTTTTTTGAACAAGGTAATTTATTTATTATATACACAATTACAATGGTATATTGTTTCATACATTTACAAATATTTGCATGGAGGATATAGCAATTTAAACCTACTACAGTTACTATTGTGTTGGTAAAAAGTTGCAGCCGGAATAAAATTACTTGTGTTTACCTCTATGAAATCTTGGCTTTCCTCAAACGCACGAGTGAGACCGGAAGATCAAGCAGTGGCGCCGGACGCATTCCTCTTGTGAGCTGAAAGAGATAGCAGTGCCGCCCACTATCGCTTGTGTTCACGTTCTGTCTTGATGCCCTTTGTGAAGTGTGGTAATCTCGATGCCCGTTGTGAAGTGTGGAATAAGGATTGTCGTCTTCGTCGAGTTAATGACAAGACCAAATCTTTTTACTAAAGATATTAACTTCACAATGTCTGCTTCAACGTGCTAAAAATTAAGCTTATTCTTAGATAATTGGAAATGGGATGCCTTGAACAAGAAGTGGTGTCGCATACACGATGGGGCAAAAATCTACATATCTCTCGCGCTCCCACGGAATAAAATTAATGTAGATAATGATAACAAAAGGTTAAAGAACCGACCCCTGGAATTTGGCAGTGGGTACAATTCACATCGGATACCTCAAACAAAGCTCTCACCGCCACAATTTGCCTTCGTCCACTTAAATACGATGTAATCCAAGTTGTTATTTCTGGTGCGCAGCCCAGCTGTTGGAGTATCTCCGAGCCTCCCTGAAACCAAATTGATTTCTAGAAAAAGTTGAAATCGTTCAAAAGGCTTTTCAGATGATGTTTAGCAAGCCTTTCAAAAACTTTTGAAACGAAAGACACTAATGACATAAATTATCAGCAAATGTATACATTTCTACTAGGACACACCTGCTTACCTAAAAAAACTTTTCAGCGATGGAGAGCAGTTCTTAATCGTTTCCACAAATTAAACGTTTCAACATATAGAAATCCCACTTTCATTGGGCCGTTAACTTATTGCACAAGTAAGCCAGCATCGTAAAATGGCAAAACGAGCCGGACGAAGCCAGACCCATTGTATAACTGGCTCGCTAAATTCTACATTTTATATATATAATGTCTATTAACACCCAGGTTGGGTAAATTAACATGATGTACATCAGTCACAACAAGTGGTTCTTCCACATCATATATATATATATATATATTAGAAAAGACAGTTAACTATTATCAGTATTTTATTTTAATAAGATCAATATCTTCTTTGCAGTAGTTTATTTCCTGTCGCTCTTTGTGTTACCAAGCGCTCTTGTTACACGGTTGCCCGTTGACGACGTAAGTTGTTTGTTGCTTTCACACAGTCTCGCACTCAAGGGTAGGAATCGTCGTCTTCTTCAGCCAACTCCTTCGCATACTCCATATCCTGCTGCTCGCGTTCACGCCGTTCTTCAGCTAAGGAATAAAGTCACTATTATTTTAAACAACCGTTCCCGCTAAAAATAAATCTACTTTAATGGAGTTGATAGATTGGTTTTGCGAGTAAACAACTATCTATATACACATTTTAATATAGATTAAAGAGACAATTTCCCATGATAAAATATTGTTTACATTCTCTATTTTCTTGGTTACCTATGGGGCATAGCTTCGATTCTATGGGAAAGAGATTGGGGAAGCCTACCATGATGAAGAATTTTACAATCTGCAACTCACCACTCTCGAGGTCCTTGTTATAACTTTTGGGCGGGAAACGCATTGCCTTAATCGACTGGTTATGGATGTCGAGACAGAACGAAATTCGTTGATCGAATTGTGCCTGAGGCTCACCCGTACAATATACGTCAATATTCTCAGCGCTCTGTACGTAGCCTTTGTCGTGATCAATAGTGGCTTCAATGACACCGTCTCGAATTGCCTTGGCTACAATAAACTCAGCATCTTCAGCTGATCCAAGCTGAAGTTTAGCAGCGACATCGGCAAGGGAAATGCGTTGGTATGAAAGGTTGATCATACGCACGCCCGTTTTAATCACGTTGTGTCTTAGGCGAATGATAAGTGTGTAGGTGTGATCGGCTTGAAATCTTGCTCCATAGCTCTCAAGAACCTGGTTGAACAGACCGAGATTGCCCGTACGAACCGCCTGCGTCAGCTGGAAGTAAGGGGCGAGGCTTTTCCGCAGTGCGGGCTGGCGAAATATCGTGCGGTCGGGAATGTCCCCCAGCAGCAACTCAACGGTGACTGCAAGCTTATAGACTGTTTGTTTGAAGCCTAATGCCGAGTGCTGTGGTGCTTTGCGAATAGCCTGAAGAAGATTCTTGTGGGCGTCCGTATAGTAAAGTTGGATGGCCTTTATACATCCAAGGTAGTATAGGTAGCGTGCCCATTCATTGTTCGATGCCATCTCGGGGAAGGACACCTACCAGACAAACCCACAACGAACATATTATTTCCGAGTTAACATGTATATATAGCTGCAAAACTAGATAATTTAGGTTATTACACAAAAAATACTTTCTGGCTTGACTCTCAGCCAAGATTTGACGTCCATGGGACTGCTTTTCGCATTGCTTCATAGACGGAAGCCCATAAATGCAAATGTGCAACGGTGGGGCTCGAACCCGCGCATTTATGTGTCGGCTCCGGTCACGAGTCGCAGACGAATGCACCACGCTACCGGACTCGACTTATGATAATATACTAACAGCTATGTATACGCCTACCACCAAATTTGCTTAGTGACAACTGCTTACCTTGGAAACTAGTTTAGCGGCCTGTTTGAAAAGCGAATAATGGAGATAATTCCTCATCAGACAGTTGATCAGCACTGCTTGTCCCTCAAAATCTGAACGGAGCGTTGCCGTGCGTAAACGCTTAAGCAGGAACCTGTTGCACAAAATGGGATACAAATCAATATATATATATATATATATATATATATATATATATATATATATATATCGTTAGATTTTACGCAATGTGCTCTAATGTAATTAATTTTCAATGAACTACACAGCAGCGCGTCATAGAGATGTATATTTAATCTTGCTTGCGTTATATTAGAATTCTTATGACGGTATAAACGGCTCCTTAAAATCATGAGACGTCATACGATATGCAATACTGCCTTCGAATGACAAACGCCTCCAAGACAGTCTATATATATATATAATATGCGAAAGCCTATAACTAGCCACCCGCGACAACGGTCGAGGGAACTTCTTTTGCCAGCGGCGGTCCCTGGAAGTGCAACGTAAGAATTCGACCGCGGTATTGGGCATCTTGCTTAGGTAAGCCTTCACATGAAGACTATCAAGGCGAATTAAGTCAATCAAAAAAATATACCTCGCGGTACAAGATACTGACCAGTAGACGTCACCATTGATATGAATCTATAAGTTTCCTGTATAAGAATACAATCAGTGCTTGAACATAAAGCTATGAGCCCAGAAAGCTATGGCGTGCCATAGCAGAGTAACGACTATCCACCACCAAAAGTTAACATTCCATGACCACCAAACTTGGAAGGCACGAAAGTGATCTTGTTAACATCATATGCACTTGCCCGCGAATCACGCAAAGTTTTCCGTCCAACTCATAAACCCGACTGTAGTAGAAGAAGGTCTTTGCCGCCAACAAGTCCATGCTGCGACGTCCGCTGTGTGTCTCAATCTTGGACTTTAGCAGCTCGGCGCAGCGAACGGCCCGCTCCATGTTGGCGCTCTGCGCCTTCTCTACCGCATCGACCATGTGCACCAGAAGAAGGAGGTGGAGATACACGTCAACTTCGGGCAGCAGCGCCAGATGGGCGCTCTTCTGGGAACGCATGCTAATAAAACAGATAAAAAAACGGAATGCGTTATAATCCTCATATCACACATTATATTGTAATTTATAATTTCGTTCTTGACTATCTAAAATTCAAGTAGTACTTTTTTCCACTAAGCAAGTTAGCGTGTACACTATACGATGTCTTTGCTAAAACAAGTGTTCTGTGCATAGGTAATCGCGACTCTCCTTCTCGGCACTGCCCTCCCGTCTGAAAGTCTGTCTTTAGTTGTGTACCTACTACTATTCTTTCATATACGCTATGTCTTCTAGGTGACCATCTCAAAATAGACTTTATATTCTCACCTGTTTAGCATTTGGACTTACATTGCGTTCTAGCTTAACATAAATAAGACATAAGACCTCAAAACAACTGCTCATGTTCATAATAGAGCCTAAAAGCAGATACATTACGCACGCATTATCTGTTACCAAAGCCCATTTTAACAGAATGACTGACTGGCTCCTGTGTTCCGATACATTAGATGTGGTGATAAAACGTGTGTAGGAATCGTATGGTCGCCCTAGTATCGATGGACCTAATCGCAAAAAGATCGGGATTGAATTTACCGATTTTGGACCGCATCTGCGTCGTCGGTATCTTCCGCGTCGGATGCGACAAACGACAGCAGCAGCTCGCGATGCGCTTTGTCGTGCGTGTAGAATCCATTGATCGTTTTGCGCAGAAGCTTGGAATTCAGTTTTTTACGTGTGGCAGGTAGGAGACGCAGAATTCGCAGGATAAAGCGTGACTCCTTCTGGGCGACAGCTTTTTGGATGTGAGCTGTGTGCTCCTTCAACTCTACAGCACAGCCAGTCGAATTCGGCACACGCAGATTATACGACAACAGCAACATAAAGCGGCGGCGGAGTTACTTCATCGTCAGCCAGGAACAAGCTCAATGATTTAGGCCACTGGCTTGTCACCATTGACAAATATGTTTTACAAATGAGTACTACGAGCAAATTTGTAAAAAACGGTGATGAAAAGTTCATGATTTAATATTGAAACAGAACAGATTTTCGATTATTCAGTTATATATTAAGTACTTCATTTGAATACACAACTTGCGTATCTTATTAACATTTTTGTCTTTAATAAGAGAAAACCAATATCCGTACCTACTAACTCCCGACATCGAGATGCTTAATGAAACTAACAATTGGCGAGAATCGTATAGTATAATAAAACAAAAACGTTAATATATTCAATAAAACAATGTATCTCGTTTGCTTTCATTGGATAAGCATGGATAGTGTAGCTCACCATCGATCGTTGCGGCTTCGGCATCCTGGGTTTCCTCCGGAACTCCAGAACCGTCAACCTCCATTGATTCAACCATTCTGCCGTTGACGACTACAACAAAGCAACAACTTCCATTAGATCTGCATGGCGGTTAAAAAACGACTATCCAAAACAGGCCACCGTCCTCAGACGACGATTAATTTGATAGCAATGTGAAGTGGTTCGACACACACTAAATTGCACCGTACAATTGTTCGGTGTTACTGACGTGCATGCCGGTTGCGTCAGATGTTTGCTTCAGCTAGGATCAAGTTAATCACAGCAATCGAATTTTCACTGAGTCCCTATGAGACTGAATGAGATTGAACTGTATTTTGTCTCATACCGGAAAGAGCCGGAAACAGGCCGGCCTGCAACAACTGGCTTGGGTGGGCTAACTAAGTTTAATGGGAGCGTGCGTCCACATCAATCATCTGGGGAGCGCAACTATTCTTGCTGCACACGATGTCTATCTGATTCGTTCAAGCGACCATTGATACGTCCAGGCCGTTATGTTGCACCCACACGAATTGTTGAGGCGGAAAAAAATCTCCTGCAAGCTCACAGTCTCACAAAAAACGACTTACATTAACGCGAGCAGCGAAATGTGCAATTCACCGATCGAATGATGACGCTGATTAAATGTTGACAAACATCGAAACTATCCAACGGGCTAGCAGACGATCTGCCAATGTGGAAAGGGTAACGACTCGTTCGACTTCACGGGTTACTACTACGACGCGCGACGTCGACTGCTGAGCGGCGGCCACTGAACTATCGAGCAATTCGTCTGTGTTCGATCTTACTTACAGAATGCGGCGCCGGTGTCTCTAATGGGTGTCGTTGGGTGTCACGCTCACGGCCACAAAACTGCCAGATTTTGAGGTTATAAAATGCACAGTAATTGCAGTTATTAGAAATACAATTAATAAAAAAAAAAAGAAATTGCATTGCAATGATTATGTATGAACGAAATTCAGTAGAGACAGTAAGTGGAAAAGGAGTGCTTAGTGATTTAAGGCAATAGTGTGGTGACAATTCAGCCTGGCCGTAATTGTTGTCATGAGCAATGTTAAATCAGCTAGGCTCTTCCTGAAAATCTTAGTATGTATCTTATTTTATGTATTATTTCTTTAGTTTAAATGGTCTTTATCTGAATTCTACTAGCTCTTAAATTTCTCTCAGTTTCTCGATGTTGATTCCCTGCTCACCCTTAGAGTTGGGCGGTAGATTCAACTTTAAGAAGGCCGATTAGGAGCCGATTTGTACACATTTTGCGAGCGAATATAGACTGCATGGTTTGCAGGATGCGTTGACATTGGCGAAAAGGTGTATAATACTAGATTTATCAATCGCATTACTCTTAATGGGGGTGCCTCAGCGAAATAGCAAAAGTAATTACAAGGATTCTCGAAGAGTCACAATTAACATTTTGAGATCCTAAATCATTTTGTCGCTACACGAATAAGCGACTATGAGGTCGTGAAGAAACCCCGCACCTTCCTTAGGCCCATTATTTTGGATATACTTCCAGTATTTGTTTCTATCTACCGTATAATCATAGGTCAGCCGAATATACACATATGCGGCCATCGGATTTTTCTTTCACATTCTACTCCAGGTAATAATAAATTCAATCAGCACGAAATGGCAATCTTTGAAAAACAGAGCTATGATTCATTTTTTTTCGATCCTACTTCCGCCGTCTGCAAGCAGTGACGCAGGATACCGGCAAATACATTTTCTAAAATCTGAATCTAATTATGAGTAAGGCCCCTGGCTTTGAAAGACGCGTAGCTCTTCTTTTTAGCCAGTTGTGTGGTATTCAATCTCGTGCTTGTATACGATGAATGTATTGTAATTATTTAATTACCCTAAACGCATCCACTGAGCCTGCCCGAAGAGCGCACATAGCCCAGAGAGTCTAATAGTAATATATTTTCCGACCAACTTCGGTCTGACTCTACCCGTACGTGTGGCCCCTCGCATTACACCTTAGAAAATTACTTCAGAGGGCTAAAGAACTTTCGGATATTCCCGTACGACTTCCTTTTGTAATTATATCACCGCCAGAGACAAATATAATTTTCAATTGTATTTGTTTCTGGTGAGATTTTTTCACCGGAAATATTACGCTTTTATGCAAACTCTTTTTATTACAAGCACAGACTCCGAATGCGCCATCAAAGTGTATCCTTTTTTTATAGTTTGCTCATACACTACTGACATGTTCAAACACAAGAAATAAATCACCAGAGCCGAGATTGAGCTCGCGATTGAGCACACCAGAAGTCAGGGAAGTGTTGCGCACTAACTACCCAGGCCACACCGGCACGCGTTTGAAATGCCTATGCAAATACTTCAAACGATGGGACGTAGGGTTTTTTTTTCGGAGATCTGAGGGGTGCACATAGTGTGGCAGTTGCTTGCCATAGAATTGGATGATAGTACTCCTTCATTGACTTGCAGATTCTGGGTAGATCCGTCATCCGTGTTCGATGTTGATCTTGTTAAAAAGGGCGCCCTCCAGGACCTCCAGCCCCGCTATTTTAAGTTTAAAAATTTAACGTTTAAAATTGCTAATAGTAAAATTTATTTACATGGATTTATTAATATCTCTAATCTTACAGTTCGCTCTCTATTTGTCTTTAGGCATGTTTTCAGAGTCTTGATAGAGCTTTCGCAGGTTTAGACCCAATTCAAGCTGCTGGGACTCAAACCGTCTCAGGGAGTCCATATACCTGAAAAAAAAACGTGAACATATAAGAACAATCTAAAGAGGAAAAATTCATTCATTTTTTTTTCTAATTAAAAAATAAAATAAAAAATGCACTTTAATATTCCAAATACAGATCATTTGCGTGCTTTACTGTGCTGTGGGTGCAGCAGAGTTTTGGATTGCAGCACTGCCCCTCATACACATACAGAACATATCATCATACTTATCTTTGCACTTTCAAGAGGCATGAATACATGCATGCATTTATATGCACAACTAACATTGAAGCACATTTATTTGACTTTGGGAATTTGTTACGGCGCTCCATATGTAGCAATATAAGTTTGTTTTAGTGCCAGCCTATGTGCTGCTCCAAGATGTGGTCACCTTTCATTGAGAAAGATATAAAGCCACTGACGGGAGTGTGTGTCGCAACGTTTTATATATATATATATATATATATATATATATATATATATATATATATATATATATGTATGTTGCGGTAACATGTAATAATACATCGGATACAATTGTACTGCATTCGGCCCCTGTTCTCCACAGAGACATACAGGTAATCTGCACACTTTCAAGAGAACTTTTCACTTCATTTAGCGAAGCTGTAGCTTTCAGCTCAGTGGCAAGCAAAACGGCGTGACAAATCAGCCAAATCTCGGTTGAAACAGTCTTGTTTGATATCACAAAGGCAAATAATTACTTGGATAATATCGACAAACGCGCACGGTGATTAAGCACTATGCAGTGTTGCGATGTCCCTTTTGTTTGATAGAAAGGAAACAGTATTGCAATGTTGTCGTAAGGGGTCGCTGTGGTATGATATTGAGGGTCTTACCTGCAGTAGCACCACGTCACTGCCGTAATACCTGCAAATGAATAAACAACTAGATCCGTTGAACGTTTCACCTTGCCTGAAACGAAACAAACAATAATTCTTTTAAAAACAGAGTCCTCAAATGATGAGGATGATTAGCATGCTTACCGCCACACAATGCTATGGAGAGCGACATATGCGACCATATCAGATATTAGTAAATCGTCCAACACAGGAGTATTATCCGTCAAATGTGCTTACTCGTAAACATGAAATGAGCCAGGCCGAGCGCAAGGCCTCCGCCAATGCCATTTAGCAAGCTCTCTCGAAAACACGTTATCTCGTTGAGTGGGCGGCCAAACAGCGTCACACCTGGATCGTTCAGGTCGCGAATAATCACCTGAAGTCGATTACGCCCATACGACACCGACAATATATTTGAGGATTTCATGCAAATGATATATATATATATATGTCTGTTTTTGGCAAGTAACGGTACTACTTATGGGGCCAACCGCTTTGAGATGCAATATAGCTTAGCGAAACTTGAGCGGCCTCCAGGTAGTTGACGTAGGAAAGAGTTCTGGCAAATAAATACTTAAGATCTAACCCATGACTTCTTTCGTGAAAAGCAGTACTTATAACACACATTCTTTAAATTCTCACGGATCAAAATAAAAAGAGTAAAACATGCTAAATACACTGTCAGTTTACTGAAGTTTCTTTTTAACACTTGCCTTCTATTTGATACGGGTCACATAATCCAACTCGATGAAAAAGAAGACTAACATTGTGTATTGCTATTAAAAGAGAACAAGAGATTCATAGTGACTAATTCGGTGCTACCTGCTGAACTCTAAGTTGGCGTCACAGAAGTGGAGTACTGAATTAGTATATCATAGGCTTCCTTGAATACCAATGTAAGAAAGTAGCATTTTATCACCGTAGTGTGAACAGCCGCACTATTTGTCCTGGTTTACATAGTTCTCTCTTACTTTACGAGACGTCCGAGACTGGTTGGAAGTTGTGAAGGTTTATGAGAGCGAAAGGTTGTGTAAAGTTCGTATATTCACCAGTTTTAAAACAAACAAGCAGAGTTTAAAAAGTAGTCGAATAGATGTACGCGCGCGACATCAGAATAGAAAAACTGAAAATAGAACAGATCGTTAAAATGACTACGGAATATCTATTTGTCTTGTTTATCACCCAACCGGCTGCTTTCAGCGCCCGCATGAAGTAAGCTTACGTCTTGCTCTTCCGCTGTGTTTTCGGGCATTTTAGCGGTTTCAAAGCGCACTTCTTGATCACGCTACACACCGAAAGGAGGTTTCGTGTGCGCGTAGACCCGAGACGCAGAACGACACGGGTGGCACGACTCGTTCCTTTGTCTTCGGTTGTTGGTTGCATTCAATCAATGGCTGGGTGGCTACTTTCGGCCATCGAGCGTCTCGGTGTGAGAGTGTGGATCCAACTACGGCGTGTCCAACCCTGCTCGCCGGTGTGTGGCGGGCATGCGGTCGGGAGAGAGAGAGAGAGAGAGCCAGAAAAGAGCGCAAATAGCTAAAGGCAGATAGAGCGCGCGCACAAAAGTCTCTTACAGCTATTAGAGAGACCAATTTCGCTTTAGCTTACGTATTGATCACTTTGCAATTTAATTCGAGTTGCTCTTCACAAGAAGGGCACATACCCCTACTTGGTTCCGACTGGACCGTGGTTCCAGAGAGGAGGGGGGGGTAGTGGAGGTTCGTACTTATCTCCGCGCGATCAAACGTCATACCTTACCTGGCTAACATATTGCAGTTGAACTGCTCATTTCACACACAAGGGCTCGTTTGTGTTGTTTCTACATATCAAACACCGATGACACTCTCAGACGTTCGGATCGGATTCGTGAATGGTGCTACGCTATCAATTCAAGTGACGGTCCCGTATTTGTTGTTTGCTATTTTAACCAGTGCACCTCGATTTCACTGGACAACTGTTGAAACAACCTCTGCTACAACAATGGGCGTTCTTCTCGAAAACTGCTGTCGAACTGCTCGAAAACAACTTGATCCAGCTTATTGATTGCCTCACACATTAATCTGAACGACTGGAACGACTTCTTCCCCGGTTGCAACTACGTTGAGGAAATGTATAATATGTTCACCCGATGCTGCCGTTTTCTAATTGAACGTTTCACCCCCCACTGTCGTCGATAAGAAGGTTGAGATCATACGCCCTCATGTATCGCGTCTCGGCAGACCCGCGCTTTGCATCGAAAGATGACGACAAGACTGAGCTCCCCGCCTCGCATTTCTCACCTCTTTTTAACCCTGCTCCAGTAACCAGTGCATCACCCAAAACATCTGTGCACAGTTCGATAGTTCTCCGCGGCTCACCGATCGAGTGCAACAAGCTTGACTTCACTCGCAATTGCTGTGTTTAAAGCCCAAATGCAGCAACACACTTGACGACATCCCGCCGCTGTAAAAAACTGCCCATATTTGCAGCGGAGCCTTTAAATCTGATCTTTGAGCAATCGATGAATGACTCCAAAATCTCTACGTTTTTTAGGTAAAGCATAGCAACCCCGATACATAAAAAGGGCCCAAGAAACCCCAAGAAACATTTGCAGAGTTGTTGCGCACCGAAACTTTTTAGTCAAGTCAGGTCACGCCCTAAGCAGCCCGCGTCCGGCACTGTCTGTTGTGCCACTACGGGTTAAATATCTATTAAGAAATATATCTTATACGCAGACAATCTTAAAATAAAATACTCCTCATACGAGCTAAACTGGGCTCGTCTTAATATTAGTCAAGGTAGCATCCATACTTCTAAATATATTGTTTCGCTGTTTCATTGTGAGGAAGCCTACGGTGTATCTTTGTTTGTTCAAATCGATTGCGTTATCCAAACTTTTATACTGTTCACCCTTATGGTATTCATATATATGTAAAAATACATAAGTAATAATAAACGTGCGCAAAGGGATTCTTAAAAACTTTGCATTATATGTGACTTCAAACCGAACGAGATTGCTTTACCTCCTTTAATGGACACACTCGGGAATAGTAACAAACGGGCTCTAGAATAACCTGTGGGTGCCAGCCTTATTGATCACTTTTTCGAAGTGCGGCCGAATAATCGCAGAAGCCAAATGATGCATATGCCTAGATGCGTTGCAAGAACGGAACATAGCAATAATATGATATAGATGACAGACACAGATGATATATGTGCCATTATAAACACCTGTTGTCAAACAGACTATACTGTCATATTGATAGGCGACTTCAACCTTCCGAAAATTGACTGGCAATCTCATATTACTCTCAATGACTCTATGGAATCGAAATTTAGAGCCTGCTGTTTGGCAAATGGACTATCCTAGCTAATTCACTCACCGACTCATGTGTCTGGATCCATACTTGAGATTCTTCTTACCACTGACTCAGATACAATTGATAATGTTGCCATTATCCCTCCTCCCATAAAATCTGATCATCGCGCCATACGTTTTAATATTGTACTTGCTGTCAGTGACATATTGCCGTCGAATGGTCGGCTCGATTACAAACGAATGGATGCCGCTATTATTGCGAATCATCTTGACGTTGTAAACTGGGCACATTTTTTCATGGGTTGTCCAGATGTAAATGTAATGTACACCAAATTTGTTGACTACTGCTCTTATTTAATTAACTCGTTTACTCCGCTGGTTCACCAGTGTGATTCCATCAAGGATATGGAGACTTACAAAAATCGTCTTGCTCATAAACTAAAGTCTTGTAGTACCGCATCTCTGTCTCTTGAACGCAAGCTAATGAAAGTGACCAAAAGACTTCGTATTTTACATGAGTCTAGAATGAACATTAGGGACTCTCGCTCACTTTTTCGGTATGCCAATGAACGAATTAAAGGAACTGAATCTCTTCCCCCCATCATTCTTGGCCCTACGGTGGCTTATACTGATTCACATAAAGCTGAGACTCTCGCTGAACGTTTTACTACTGCATCCGGTCCAGGTTTTTCAACGGCAAACAACCCACGCAACATTTCTCATCGCGATCCCTTGGTTACCTTCTCTGAGTTTGCAATCAATTCACTTCTTTCTGGGCTTAAATTGAAGACTAGCCTTACACCTGAAAACATTGCTCCAATTTTTTACAAACAATTTGCGTTGTTTTTGGCGGAACCACTTAAACTCATATTTGAAAGATCTTATAGTGACGGCGCTGTGCCCGACCTTTTTAGACTCAGTCTTCTCACCCCTATCCACAAGAAAGGCTCTAAAATGAATGCTGAAAACTACCGACCAGTCGCAATGTTCAATACCATGCTGCATTTTTGAGAAAATTTTAGTTAACCACTTAAATCAGTTTTTAATCTTAAACCGCTTACTTGACCCTGCCCAACACGGCTCTACCCACCGTTCTACATGTACACAGCTTTTAGAAATGACCCAGGACTGGGCTATGTTTATAAATGATCGAAAACCGTTTCATTGTGTTTATTTTGACCAAAAGAGCGCATTTGACAGAGTAGATCAGTCTCCTCTGCTTTGCAAATTGGAAGATCTAGGTATCCATGCATGTACAGTGCAATGGGTGAAGGCATTTTTAAGCGACCGTCATTTTCGAGTTAAGGTTGGTGACAAACTTAGTCTACCATATCCTGCAGTATCTGGTGTACCTCAAGGGGGGTGTTTATCCCCCCTTCTATACACAATTTTTGTATTAGACATAAATAAGTACCTACCACCGGCGGTCAAATATCTTGAATATGCTGATGACTTAAAACTTTATTATCCTATTTGCTCTAGTGACTCCCACGCTGTTCTGCAGACTGCCGTCGACGGCATTGCACGATGGTGTTCTGAAAACAACATGATTCTCTCACCCTCTAAATGCATTGTACTGAAAAATTGTGCACTTGACTTTGACTACAAAATTGACAACTGCATTTTACCGACCCTCTCTTATACCCGGGACTTAGGCATATATATTACGCCTGATCTTAACTTTAGCCTTCACATTACCAAGGTTGTGGAGACATCTCTGCGCACAATAAATACTATCTTTCGCTGTTTTATTTTAACGACTCCACATGTGTACATTCGCCTTTACAAATCTCTTGTTCTTCCTAAACTCACATATTGCTCCCCTGTCTGGGAGCCTTATCTGTCCAAATATCGGAAGTTGGTGGATGGGGTCCAAAACATGTTTCTAAGACGCCTGCGAATCAGGTGCCCCCACAGCGTGTTAGATGACGTTGTTCCAAGTATCGACACACTTTTCATGCTATGCAACTTATCTGTTCTACATCAATTAGGAAAATGTGACTTGTTAGGACACTTTTTTGATGTACGCTCCAATAACCTAAGGAGTCAACGATCAATCACCTCAAAAGCCGTGGCCCGCGGTGAATTCGTGAACGGACTGTTTGCTTGGCGTATGGCCAAATGGGCCCATGATAATCCAAATAGTGCTCGCCTATTTGGTGATTAATTACGATTGTCTTACAGAAGTATGTATATTGATACCAATCCTTTTATGTGAAATAAAAGTGATGTTATGTTATGTTATATGTACGCCCGAAGCTCTAGGACAGGACGGCTGCGTTGGTTCCTCCTGCAACTTGGTTTCCTCACTCTTTTCATGAAGTCCGTTTTATTTACAATATCTTATTTGTATTACAACATTATAGCCGTATAGTTCGTAAAGCTGAAAGGCCGTGTTCGCAGCACTGGAATCTATATCCTCATCCTTTGCTACGTGAATAAAGGAGTGTCTGTTCTATTCTACTGCAGAAGCTGCTGATCGATAGCTATGTACTACGCTACGTTAGTGTCGCAACCTATTATCCGTAACGTATAGCGTCAAAATTTTCACAAAAAAAGCATTACGCATCTTGTTGCTGGTCTGTGCCCTGCATTCTAAATATACGACCATCAACATGCCCATACCGAACTCTAATTGGGCATCAATTACTCAATAATTTAGCTACTAGTAACCATTCATTACAAATACCAATTTAGCGTTCTCGTTTCAGCAACACCGTCGCAACTAACATCCACGACTAGAAACAAGGGGTCCTTAGGGCCCGAAACCCGGGTTTTGAGACGCATCACAAATAAAGGGTTTTTGTCTTATGTTTGAGCGAACATCAAATCTACACTGATTGATCCATGATCCTACTTAGCCGCTTATAGTTAGTTGCTGTCTGTTGCGCGCATCGCCCGCATTATTTGTTAAGTTGCCGTTGCCATCTAGCTAGCCGTCTCCGCCGCCCACAGGTCAACACAGGACACGTCCGATTCGACTTGTACTGTATTATATCGAGGGTGGCGTGGTGGTAGCTTAAGTCTGCGCCTCGCAACCGGAGGAGACACATAGGTAGGTGCGCGGGTTCGAGTCCCACCGTTGCACATTTGTATTTATGGGGTCCGTTTATGAAGCAATGTGAAAAACAGTTCCGTGGACGTTAAATCTTGGCCGAGGGTCAGCCCGAAAACTTTACTTTACTACCATCGATCAACGATTGATCAACGTAGCACCAGCCAGCCACAACCGAAGCAGATTGCAGACCTGCCGACTCTTGAGAAGTGGACAAGGGAGAAAGGGGATCGAAGCCGTCTATTGTTATTGTCGTTGTTGTTGTTGTTATTGTCTGTTTTTTTTTGCTGCTGCGGCCGCTGTTGCTGTTGCAGACAGATGGGCGTGCCGGCAGGCGACAACGACGACTTCTGCTGAAAGCGTAAGCCGCCAACAACAAGAGCAGCAGCAACAACAGTAGCAGACGCCACACGCTGAACGGGCAGTCACTCATTCATACAGACGCGCCAGTGCGGAAGTGTAGACTTGCCGGCGTTTCAGCAGTCCAGCTTCGGCGATCGGTGTTGCTTGTATCGAATTCTTTCGCTTCCGTATTTGTTCGCTAGTTCATAAGCTAGCGATCTAGCCTATCTGCCTTCTAGTCCAGCTAGGCACATCGGGTGAGTCACGACTCTGTTGTCATCTACTAAATTACTTTCAACTACACAACCGACGCCGGTAAGACAAAAACGAAATGTTTGTTTCGTTGATGGGATACCATGAATGGTACGCTGCTCGTACCCACTGGCTGCATGTCACCATGACTGTGCGTTTAACGGCCGGCTGTCAGCTGTTTTAACGCAAGGAATTTGTTTTTCGTTCTTTAGACCAGTTTGATAACAAGCCGATTAGTGCAGCTTGTGTTTGCCCATTCCTCTAACAATATGCATTACATGTTTCATCTTAGCAAGCCTACACATTTCGAATTATACATTATTTAAATAATCTTCTGCCGGAGCTGTCTGATTATTTATTGAATTGCTTAATTAAGAGACTGTTGGGATGAGGGAGATTATCAGTCAATTAGAAGTAGTCTTATACGACAATACGTTAAAGAACAGATAATTGTTTAATATCGCAATTGTCATTTTCTAGGAGCTTCTGAGATGACTACTGCTACAGCTGCCGCCCCGCGCTGGTTAGCGTTGGAATCGAACCCGGAGGTCTTGACGAAGTATGTCCACAAACTTGGCGCCTCGAAGGAATGGGGCCTTGTCGATGTGTTCGGCCTGGACGACAAGTTACTCGCGTTCATACCGCGACCTGTTGGGGCGTTGCTACTCCTGTTTCCGGCTCGTGAAGGTGTAAGCGCCGGCCCGGCTGCCGCTGGAGGGGCAGCCGATGCTTCCGATTCAAACACTGAATCGAAGCCGAAAGTCTTCTTTATGAAGCAGACAATCGAGAATGCCTGTGGAACAATTGGCCTTCTGCACTCATTAGCCAATTCAAAGGTAGGCTTTTGCCGTCAGGCTTAATTAAGCCCAGCCTTTGCGCCACCGTCCCCACCTTGTTTATCTCAATCGGTCTGAGGACCTTGTGTTAGCCAGAGGGGGTGGCGTGAGAGCTTCTAAAATTCGCAGAATGAATACAACGTCCACATATATTTTATATATTTAGGTTTATTGAGACTATTTTGAATCAAAACACATCAATGATGATAACATGAGGAAAATGTTGCCTGTTTTGCAGGCACCCATCACGGAGGCGAGCCCATTAGACACGTTCCTGAAAGCTGCTAGCGATAAAAGCCCTGAGGAAAAAGCGAAGCTATTGGAGGAGAACGATGCTATACGAAAGGTATTTTTCCATCACGAGTGAATAATAGTCCTTGGTTAACCTTGTATACTACCATTCTTGTCATTAAAGTGCGCCGATCTTATTCTTCAATCGACCCGCTAAAGCCATTAATCCTGGTAACTATATTTTGTGTTACCTAATACCAAATATATATATATATATATATATATATACAACGCCGTGGCCCACAGGGATCGCTTAAGTCCTTATTGCACCGTCTTTCTTAAATTACAACTGATGCATGACTTAGTGTAACCAGCGCCAATGCAATATTTACTGAAACTAAGGTCTCTTATGACTATTATACAGATAAATGACGAGTTCGCCCGTCAGGGTCAAACAGCAACACCGAATTTGGAAGACAACGTAGACCTGCACTTCGTGTCAATTGTACTGGTCGATGGCCATATATTCGAGCTGGATGGACGCAAGGCTGCTCCCGTTCAGTATGGCGTTTCGTCCGAAGAGACCTTTCTCAAGGACGCTGCTGCTGTATGCAAGAAGTATATGTCATCAGCCCCGGACGCGATCAACTTTTCACTGTTAGCTCTCGTAAAGATGTAGTTATCATCTGATAGAGAAGCTTCAGTCGAAATTCGTCCTGACCTCGTTCCTGAGACATTCCCACCGCGGTGATGAACCACCATTTACTCAGGGAGAATCCTCGGTGATGCATTCGGTGCCATGTACCGAAAATAATTAACTAATAAACAAAGCATATTTAAACATAACACCTGGTCTCGTACAATAATAGTATATTCCCATTGTGTGTTGCCACCCACGATAAAGTAATACATACGCGGCTCTCAGGGAGGACAGTCTATGCTGGCGTAGTTATGGTCATGTGCAGTCGATGTGAGCCAGTGAGAGCTAGTGTGCGTACAGTCTTTAGACAGGTCATGTATATATCCGAAGCGATGTGTTGGCGGCTCACAATAATAAATCATATGAATATATATATATATATATATATGTACTGCGGCGCTGCATGCTGAGCAGTGTATATATATATATATATATATATATATAGTGCTCGTAACTATGAGGGGCATTGTGGCACAAGTGTGGAAATCATATATCAAGTGCTGAATTTAGTCGAACGCATTAGAATTGTCGCGCCATCGAAGAAGATGTGTTGGCGCTACATGCTGAGCAGTGTTCGGTGGTGATATCACTGTTATCAAGGCAGCAAAGTGCAATAATATTTCGATAATTCATGTAGTTTCCGTTATCGCAACCCATTAGTTTTAGTAGTCGGATGGTATCTGAGATTTGAAGTATTGGATAAATCTTCCAGGACGGTTTTTGGGAAAATAGGAGCTTCTCAGGAGGGCTCACGGACAGATGCTCACAGGAAAAAGTTTACCATCAGTCAATCAGTTATCCGCAGTCGCGTCCATATATTATAGTAATTTACTGACGTTGAATCTAGCTATCTCTTAAGTGCAACTTACGAAGTAACTTTTCACTTGATCTTAGGGAGTTAGTCGTCAATAATGTACGTATATTGTGTATTAGCCTACGATATTTTCTTTAGCATACATATGGGCTTTATTTTCCCTGGTCCAAGTTAGGTATACGTAAGTCACTCAATATAATTTTGAGAAATTTCGTGCTCAAACTTTGCGCCGTAATATTCTCATAAAATATTTTTTTAGAGTCTCGCTGAACAGGGCTGTAGCTTTTGTAACCGCCGAAACAAGGTAGATCTAGATCAGACTATAAGCACAGTAACGAACTGTTGTTTGTATAATTTGTTCGACAGCATTTTGGCATAAAGTTCTTAGTTTGCCTATTCGATTTCAGTGATAATACATATGTGCAACACATCAATTTAGTTCCATGTGGTGCCCTCAGCTTAGGATTCCCGTACAAAGCGGTCAGTTAGTGCCGAAAGAGATATAAGTACGATACGTGTGCTCATGAGTGCTATTCGAACCACCCATACCTGCGTGAACAAGTTTTACCGCATGCACCAACTAATATACTATGACGACCGTATCAACTTGAGTACGCTATATTGGCAGGATGCCT
This sequence comes from Dermanyssus gallinae, assembly GCA_003439945.1. Classification (NCBI taxonomy): domain Eukaryota; kingdom Metazoa; phylum Arthropoda; class Arachnida; order Mesostigmata; family Dermanyssidae; genus Dermanyssus; species Dermanyssus gallinae. Next base: position 1,936,031 of record QVRM01004188.1, on the reverse strand, counting down.
ATGTTACGTGTCTTACTAAAGTGTTGAAAGATAAACGTAAATACCCACGGTCTTACCGATAGACGGGCACCGGCGTAGCTCGGTTGTGTCTTGCACTGCCTAGGAATCACTAGATGGGCTATATTTACGTCTATGCGTTTCCCGAGCCTCTAGCGCCTCGGCGTACTGGTGCTCTTACCACTGTATTTTATTGTGCTAAATAAACTGGTACGGAATTTTTTAAATCCAGGAATTCAGAGGCCCATCAGGTGTCAGTCATATTCAACCCCTCCTTTAGAGCTTGAGTAAGCCAATCCTTATATCGATAGTGGACGACCCACCCCTCTGTGGATTACCGCCAGGTTCCTTTGCTATCGGAGTGAAATATTGGTGGCGGCAGAGTAGTACAGCATTAGCCGAGGCATTAGGTTTCGGTGATAAACCATTAGGGCAAGAGATAAATTAAACCAAACGCAGGCTAGGGAAATGGCATAGATTCTAAGCCATGGGGAAACACCCCGCTAAAACAAACTATTGTGTAATTAGGTAGTAATATAACCATCGTGATAAAGCAATTAATAGTATGAATGCACGACAGACGAGGATATTTGTTAAAATACATATAATGATACCATAGTAATAATATAAAACTATAAAAAGCCAGCAGCAGGCTGTATGACATACTACACAGCGAGCGCATCTGATTCAAAATATGTTCCACAAGGAATGGTTAATAAAACTCTTATATATATATATATATATATATATATATATATATATATATATATATAGTAGATATAAATTTCCACATTTCTCAAGGGCTTGGCGTTCCTACAGTTCAAGGGGAAGCCTACAGTTCAAGTTCCCGCCCAGAAGACATGGTACACCAATTGGAGTAATCGCTACGGTACGGCCGGTAGAGCGGAGCCGACGTCACTGGTGAGTGACGTTACGCCTGATTTAGGAACTGCCTTTCCTCTGGCTTCTTCTCAGCTTTTTTAGTGACGGTAGGTCTAAAGCAGGCAACATGGGCAACAGCACCTGCTGCTTCGTCATCGAACGTCGTTCGCATCGCCTGGCTTCTGGGCCATGATGTTATATAAGATGGAGCCTCCATCGCAAAGGTCTTTAGGGGCAAGGTTGAATTGTTGTTACGAGTCAAGGACTGGCAGAACTGGATGTTCTGACAAAACTGCCAGAACCTGGATGTTCTGAAAGCTTTTTCTTTCAACTTTTTTTTTTATCTTAGATAATAATCTCTCTAATCTCTTAGTTTCATTTACAAACAACAGACAGTTGAAAACATACGCTGCGTCTAATATTTTGGTGGCGCAGCACTAGAATTAGTTGGTAGCTCATTAACAGTCGAGCCCGGTGGCGTAATGCATTCGCGTGCGCCTCGCGACCGGAGGAGACACATAAGTGCGCGGGTTGAAGCCCTTCTTTTGCACATTTGTATTTATGGGTATCCGTCTATGAAGCAATGCCAAACACAGTCTCGTGCACGTTAAATCTTGGCTGAGGGTCAGCCCGAAAAATTTGGCGTCCTATAACAACCGTAGCTAATATATTTTTTATTGTTTTACTAACACCCATTGTTGGGTAAAAATGAAAATGACGTAAAATCTTTTAAAATGTCACTTCTCGATAATTAATATATACTTTATACACAAATAACATCTTGTCTCATAGTATCGCACTCATTCCCGTACCTTGCGCATTGGCATTTCTTGCTCGGCTCGTGGAATTCGCCGCGACAAACAACATGATGAAATCTGGGAGCTGCAAACGCTGTCGTCAAGTGTCTTACTCATAAGCAGCCCTGCTTCCCTTCGAGCGCTGTTTTGCAGTGCTGATGTGCAGTATACCCCCTGTTTATCCCGTGCATTTTCGTTTTCCAACCCTCTTTATTTGGTATTTTTACAAACGCTTACGGGATAGTGTTCTCGAAATGTAGAGCCAGTGCTAAGCTGATAATAGCTGTTATTAGTTACTATGTGTCGCTGCTAATTGGAAAACTGTTACTGAAAAATTCCAGTTTCATCCAAGACTAATAGATTGAACAAACTATGCGCACACCTGGTTTAACTTATACTTACCTGGCAACAAATAGAAATGACTAGTTTCTATTCGCAGTTTGACAGACTAGACTAGTGGCTCGATCCCGCTGTTGTTGTTGGTGTTGCTTGCTTTGGTGGCTTCTAGGTGGGCGCGTCGTCGCATTTCGTAGCAGTCGATCGCCAGTCGACAGATAGAGAAATAAACAAACAAACGTCTGAAAATCGCTCTCAGCCTGGCGGCTGGCTGCATTGACCGGGGGGGCGGGGGGGGGGAGGAGGGAGTGCGCTTGACTCGGTTGACCCACAACGGTAGTGCACAGGCAAACGCGAATTGGTCAGTCGAGGTAAACAGAGGGACGACGGACAGACGAATAGACAGAGGGACGGACGGTCGGTCGGTCGGATAGGACGAGGGGCCAAAACGAACAGTGCTCCCAGTAGCAGCAGCAGCGGCCACCGCCACCACCGCCTCCACTATTACCACCACGCTGTTGTGGTCGTGTTGTTTCGCGTCGCTCTCTCAGTTTTGGCTCATTCGCTCTGTTCGGATCGCAGTGTATGTCAGTCGGTCTGTCTGTCTGTTGTTCGTGAGTGTCGATGGTGTTGAAGTGTTGAAGTCGCAGTCACCGTTATCACTCGTTGTCGTTGTCGACGCCGCCGCCGCCGCCGTCATGACCAGCAGTTTGGCTCGGCGCTCGGTGAGACGGGCGGCCATGGAGCTGGTGCGCCAGTTCAGCACAAGTCCGCGCGTCGCCTCGGCTCAGATGACGGTCCGCGATGCCCTCAACGCAGCCTTGGACGAAGAGATGGAACGCGATGACAAGGTTATATATTGGCACACATATATATGTTGCTCTACTTATAAATATATATATATATATATATATATATATATATATATGCAGGTAAACGACAAAATAAATAAACAAATAAAAGCTCAAAACAAATTTCACTATAAGGCACTTGTATTTATGACTATATCCGACTTGAGCTACGATAAGTCAGTGCAGGTACTTATTTAGCCACTCAATCAAATTATCAGTGCAGGGGAGTCATATCGAATGAACTCTTCAATAGACAGACGAGTAATATTGGAAGGTTTCGCTTAAGAGAAATATTAAATACGAGAAAGAGAAATATTAAAAACAAGAGAGATAAAAAAGAGAAATATTAAAAACGACGAGAATAAAAAAAATAACATTTATTAACATTGTTAATTATCGATTGATTTAAGGATGCATAAAACGGTGATCGTTGTGAATTGGAAGCATATCTAATTGCTGCACTCTGCAACACCTGGCATTTTCAGCTAAATGATTCTTGAATTAACCATGTTCAGAATCTATCATATGGTTATGCATATTCAAATAATAAGCGCCATTGTATTGCAGGTGTTTCTGCTCGGCGAAGAGGTGGCACAATATGACGGCGCGTACAAGGTCCGTGATCTCTTGCACAAACTTCTACACTCAAGTTCCTAAACGATTGTAGTCGGTCCAATCATTGCTTCGGTATACAGTGGTGTGCTTTTGCATGTTAGAGATCAAACGTTACGAGTTCACAGTAGATGAAGCCGAACCGGGGCTTTACTAAAGCCACTCATGAAAACGCTGGAACAACAAAAGTAATGAACAAACGAGTCATTTTTGTTGCTACTGAACTGAATTTCTACGGTTAATTGACTTCTTCGCAACAATGGTGCAAACGGACTTAGGCTAAATGCATATTTTGTCTTCGCCACATAGTTTGCAAAATGGTGATGCTCTCGTGAGAAAGGGAATCATGTAAGGCACCGGAAATGTTCACAAGTTACAGCGTTTTAACGCAGGTACCAAAACAAAGTAAAATAGCAGGCCCGAATCTGTTTAAGATACTCTCATATTTCGAAGCTTCATGCATACTATATGGGTGAAACGTTCTTAGGCGAAAGACACTGTCTTCTCCCGTTTTATTTTCTTGCCACTTCTATACACGATACTTGTTTTTGGATATCAGTAAGTACCTACCACCAACCGTCGATTTCCATTGCTTCCATTTAACAAGCTGTGACGGAAACATTCGTCTCTAAGTCGTTTGTTCTTCCTTCAGTGTACTTTGCATTCGAGGGTAATGGCACGTACTCGTCGTGTCAAGATTGCATAATGGGTGGCTAACTGGGACCATACAAAACCAACATATCGTTACATATTTGATGGTCAATAAGGTGATGATTCTACGTATTTTGCTTCTCTGTACTTGCGAATGCATATCAATACTCTGCCTTGGTTTTTACTCACACATATTATGCTATACAGAAATAAGTTTGATCGTTATTTTTATGTAGCGTAATTTGAAGAGATTCTAGAGCCACAATGAATGATTGCAAATGAGCAACAACAAATATATAGCGTTTCAATGCAGTCTTTTGCGCCCATATCTAGGTGTCCCGTGGACTTTGGAAGAAGTATGGAGATCGGCGTGTTATGGATACACCAATCAGTGAGATTGGCTTTGCCGGAATCGCGGTGGGAGCTGCTTTTGCAGGCTTGCGACCGATTTGCGAGTTTATGACCTTCAACTTCTCGATGCAGGTAATGTTTTATTTAGGCAAAGCTACGAGGTATTCCCCGTTTTGTTTACGTATGTCGGCAGTTTAATTAGATTGCACTGGCGCGCCAAGGTGTTGTTTCTTTAGAACAAGGATGACTATATACAAGTTCTATACATAGATTTTTAAATGTAGAAGGTAAAATATTTTTTCATTTGGTTTATTTTAAATTTAGCCACAATATGCCAATTTTACGAAATATTTTTAGAAAGAATGACATCATCATTTTTTAAATATATTGGTGACTTTGTTGTAGATTTTTATATGTGGGAGACCGAATTTTTAATCAACTTGACAATATATATATATAAAGAACTGTTGGGAAAAGCCAAGATTTTTCATCATATGTCATTATCGTTCTTGATAGCGTCCTTGATATAAAAGGGGTGACAGGTATATAGGTATACATGCCAAGCGATGAGTAAATCCATTCATCTATATTACAAATGCTTATTACAGGCAATCGATCATGTGATTAATTCAGCAGCAAAAACATACTATATGAGTGCAGGTTTGGTGGCAGTTCCGATCGTTTTTCGGGGCCCGAATGGCGCTGCTGTTGGAGTGGCTGCGCAACACTCACAGTGTTTTGCTGCATGGTATGGACAATGTCCTGGGCTCAAGGTAGTCTCACCATACAACAGTGAAGACTCGAAAGGCCTTCTTAAGGTAGGAATTTAGAAAGGCATACGTATCTGTCGTTCGATTTTTATCATTTATTCCGGCTCTTCAAGTTTGCTTATGCTTATAGACAATTATATATATGATACTTAATCGCCAGTCAACTCGTACGAACTTGTGTTTTGTTCAGGTGATGTATTTTTAATTATTATCTTGTATTTAGATTAAGGGCAAGCCCGCTATCTTCACTAAGGTAGAATTGTCTATAAGAGGCGATTATGCTCCAGAATGTTCAAATTAAAAACAAATCATGCGCCTTTTCAGTCTGCAATCCGTGACAACGATCCGGTGGTGTTTCTCGAAAATGAACTGATGTACGGATCGACGTTTGATATGTCAACAGAAGCCATGTCCAAGGATTTCCTGATCCCTATTGGAAAGGTGACACAACTATGGAGGACGTGAAAAACGTACTGCTAAGCACTAATTAAAAAAAACAAGATGGCAGATCAGCGATTTAACTATTTTGTCAGTTATTTTTTGAGTCTTCATCCGGGGTGGCCTGGTCCCTATATTCCTTTTTCCGTTTTGGGTGGATATAAATTCTTGGCAGAACCCGATCTAGGGCCAACCGGGGACTTCTCATGCATTTTCACCATAGAACTCACTCTGGAAAGCGCTGAAAACTAACTTTTTTGGGAGCTTGAGTCATCTGTATTTGTTTTATGTCATACATCGTTCGGTATAATTGAATATTTATATTCTAATATGCAAGGAACTGTGAAGGTTTTACTTTTTGGTTTCTACTCCGAGGACTGGAAGCAGGACATCGAAGTGTCTGGATTGGGGGAGTTGTAAGAGTTTTACTTTTCTAATTCTCTTTCAGGCAAAGGTTGAACGTACAGGGAATGCAGTAACGCTGATCGCGCACTCGAAGCCTGTAGGCGCGTGTCTTGAGGCTGCCAATCAGCTCGCTAATGTAAGTCGACCATATTAAGTTCGAAGGTTTTTTTGTCTGGTGGCTTATCCTCTAAAGCCTTTAATAAATCGTGTTTTGTTGAGCATATGTACCATTGCTCTCCACCACTATGCAATTAATTAAATGCGTTGACAGTTGATATCTATTGAATAGCGTACATAAAAGGTAATTTAAATGACTTGTTCACGCTTTGTCTGTGACAGGCGGGGATTGAATGCGAAGTAATAAATCTTCGGTCAATTCGGCCCTTGGATTTCGAAACGATTGCGCAATCGGTAATGAAGACTCATCGTGTAGTAACTGTCGAGGGCGGTTGGCCTTTTGCCGGAGTAGGGGCGGAAATCAGCTCACGTATAATGGAAAGCGCCGTGTTCGACTACCTCGATGCGCCCGTGATAAGGTAAAAGAGGGAAAGAATACAATTTCAGATTACGAGCAATCCTACGCGCGGGCTTTTCTTATACACCGCAAAACTACGAAACAATGTATTCCTCCGTAGGAGAGACGTGTCTGCGTTTATCTAATTTTAGCGCTCTCTGATGCATGTCATGTGTTTGCTGTATGGCTTGCAGGGTGACGGGCGCTGATGTGCCGATGCCATATACGGCTAGTCTTGAAGTGCGAGCTATTCCACAGGCGGAGGATATTGTTCGTACTGTCAAGACAATGCTTAACGTGCAGTAAACAGCTCTACATCCAGAGAGTCTTTTGACTTAAACGAATTTCGCTCATCGAATGCTCGCCTTTGTCGTTTCTACATTTACTGGCCATCTAACAACGTGGGCCGCCATGTGACACTATGAAACAAGTTAAGCATCCTCAGTCACTCCACCAGCCAGTTGAGCTAGCTAGGTCGATGGCTGTTGGAAACTCATATTGCACATTTCGTTGAATCACCAACGCAATTCATCAAATTTAGAGGACAGTTTCCTTAGCGCATTCATATGCGCACAGTACCCGCACTATCATCAAAAGAACAAAGTTAAAAAGTGTGCCATTCTCCCGATACGACCTCTTATCATGCAGTGTTGTTCACGAGTGCGATGGACAGCTAAAGTTATACGTAGGAAGTCCTATGAGGGCACCAAAGAATCTGTAGTGTTCTTTACGTAGGATACGTTAGATAGTTTAATTTATTAAAATAAACCCTGCTGTAGAATTTATCTCGTAAAGGAGATACATTTCTTGTACAGCATAACAATATTTTGAAAATGTTTAACTTGAAAGTCAAAGTCGGGTTGCGTTGAGCTAAATGCAATATATCCTGTTAGTCCAATTCAAGTTGAAAAAGCAATAACAGCTAGCCAATTTAATCTGTTCTCTAGTGACCGATAAACCATGGTATATTCTATCATTGGTTTCGATATGGCTTTTAACCCAGTTTCTGACAGAAGAGGGGATAATAGGCCAATGAAGTATAAAAATCAATAAGACTGTAAATGGTCATTGACTGTGAATAAAGTCAAATGTTTTTACTCTGTGAGTTTATGTGGTTTAGTATACGATCTGCGTAGGTAGGTACGCTTAGCGTAGAATGTATTTTGTTTAAGGTTAAAAGGGTGGTTTAAGGCTAGTTAGTGTTAATTTAGAAAATAGGTCGAATGCTCATTTTCGTCTGTTTAAATTGTACTGTAATACCGTATTAATCGAATAGCATATTGCCATTCATATATATTATTTTTGGTTTTGTAAGGAATCGAGACGTCATGTGTAAAAATGCCTGGAATGAATGGTAGTTGTTTTTATCGTTAAGAAAAACAGTTTGACGCGACTTCTATGTTATTATTTGTGTGTGTTGATTTTTCAATTTTATTTAGCTATTATCCATATGACTATGGAAGTTTAATACATTTCATTTTACAAATGAGTTTTTGTTTTGTTTTTTGTTTCCAAAGGGCAGTGTTTAATATTGAACACATTTCACATACAATTATTGAACATTAATGCTAATTATATTTTTTACAGAAATCCCTTTATGAATTAAATTAGAGAATAATATTAAAATGTATTTATGCGGCAGAGGTATGTAGCAGCAGGACAATGACAACCACGCCCAACAAATACAACTAGCAAAGCGGAGCTCGAACTTTTTTACTTAACTGGAGATTTAGCTTTGACATATTTTAACTGTAGAGGCTACAAGCTGTCTTACGCACGACTTTTGAATCGAGTCCACGCACCATGTGCTGCAGAGTTTTGACACTGGTTAAAAATTGACATTATGAGCTATTGCCCATCGTGTCTAAAGGCCAGGGTTTATGTAAGTATTCTACAATATCTTCCTCCGCATCTAACCAAGAGAGAACCGCGATGAGAATACCCGATCAAAAGGTAAAATACATCCATTGAAAACATAAGCAAGGACATCAAGGCATTTAAAGGCGTTCCTCTCGCCAGGCCTTTTACATGTGAACACTGTTATGTTACCTAGAGCAAGTTCCGATGCTCGGAAGCCGTACTTTCTCTCCACTAGCGAAAAAAAGTTTTGCCTCTTGGACTTATACACCCTGGCCAAACATTTTACGATTAAATTATTCAGAGCTATATCATGGTGATTATCGTGTCGCCACGTTATTTCGCCGTAACGGGAACGCATTTACATATGGATTAAATATATTTACGATATAAACAAAATACATGGCGGCAGTATTTGTGTCAATATTTTATACGGTATTTCCGTTTGAGCGTCAATTTGGCTAGTATCCATTCAACTTGATTCTTTGGCAAGGTTAGTCAGAATAAAAATGGAAAATCCAATGGCAGCGCCTAATGATTTTTTTTACACTCTGAAAACCACATTTTAGACGCTCGTAATGGGCTAAGTTTCCTGTGGCAGGATATCGTCTAAATGCATCTATCTTCATCGCGTTCTCGTACTGGATTTTATATAGGCTTTCTCCGGCAGAGGTATGTAGCAACAGGACAATGACAACCACGTCCAATAAATACAACTAGCAAAACGGAGCTCGAACTTGTGATTATGGTTGCCATGGCAACGCCCCGTTTCGAACGGTGCGTTAGCGGCCTAAGCCGCCGCTACTGTTTTTTTCATTAATTTCAGAGGGCTGATATCGGATTCCTGATTAGACGCAACAATGTAGAGGTGGGCACACAATCGTTCTCTCTATGACCTACTTCTTAAGGTTTTCAATGAAGAATAATTGGTTTTCTGACAGACACATCACTGACGCGTTTCACAAGTTTCATATTCAAGTACTGTACAGCACAAGCACGGCTACAGCCTTGTAATTAATTAAAAACATTGCAGTAATTAAAATATGTACATTTATAGTAGTTTATTTTAAAACCCAGCCTCATTATGATGTATGGCATAATGATCTTAAGGCTGACGGCAACATGTTCGGACGCAAAAGAAGGGAAGCGTATGGTTAAGTCAGCAATAACGTCTTCATCGTCTGTAAGCACAAGGACCATTTTATGATGTGCATCTATATATATATGACATTTATTCATTGTAATTAATCACCGACGGTGGGAACATGACAATTGTGTCCCTGCGAACGTGTGCACGTTTACGAAGGGTCCAATGTAGGAACCAACCATCTCTGGAGGGTTCCCCGGACCGAAGCCGCGTTGCCCCGTTGCACATCCAGCGACAGACGCTGTCTGAGAAATTCGCCCGCTCGCCTATCACCGCTGGCTAGACCTAGTCGCTCCCCGACCTTCTGTAGCAAACCGCGAGTGGACGCGCCCGGCCTGCCAAGTGTCTCGAAGGCAAGTGGGTAAAACCCGTACGGGTACCCGATGTTCTGGTATTTTCTCACCTTGCCTGCCTCGGCGAGAGCTGAAGCATATCCGGCCCGGGCCACGCCAGCACTAACCATTGAAGAGGCTAATGAGTCAGTAACTGTCGCGTCCCAAACCAGCATGCAACCGCTCTCGAACGGGGTTAAGGCCAGACCGTCGGGTCTCTTCCCGCCTTCCCTATCCAGTCCGACGGGTTCCAGGACGCACGGTAGGCCACTAGTGCGTAGGGCTCTGCTGAAGGTTTCGTTCAGGGTTTGGTGTCGGGCTCGCCTACCTGCGCTGACGATACAGGACAGCCCGTGGCGTCCATCCAGCTGGACGGCGTCACCGCAGACGCAGGTATGAGCGTGCACAAGGTCCGTCCCCAAACGAAGTCCCACCGCGATTCTCACCGACTCGTCATCTAGGAGTGTCCCGATCCGAGCACAGGGTATGGCGTGGAGCCATGCGCCCGTCCCTTTGGAGAAGACGGCGCGCAGCCTGACCCTATCAGTGTCTGTGGCGCTTCCCGCGATGAGATTTTCAATCCTTTGCTCATGTAAGCCCGCCGACCAATCTCTCTGGCGTCCAGCTTCGGCGGGCTCGTGGCCGCACAGGGCAACTGCTCTACGGCGGCTTGTTTCTAAGCGATCTTCTAGGTAAGAGCGACTGAATCAAGAAGTGATTTAGTCTGTTGTAAAGACCTGTGGAGGGAAGCTACCAGAACTACCTCCGATAGAACACTAGCATTAGGCAACCCTAGACCTCCCCAAAGAACGGGAAGCAGAGCTTGTTGACGTGCTTCTGCCGATAGACTGAGATTCAAAAGAGCCTCAATTGTAGATATATATGCGCATCCCAGCGCCCCACAGGGCACCCTCTTGGACAACGAAACAACCCGAATCGGAGCAGGGTTTCGTCTCCGGCTGTGACCTCGTCTCCCCCATCAATGTAAATTTGCGCATAACGGGTTATCGTGCATCATGAGTGCCGGACGGCAGGACAGATATGCCGGTGTTAACGACACCTTTGGCCAAGCGCTTCGATCATGCGGATTCCCCTGCATTCTAGAGCCCCAGGGCCTCTTCGCCGATGATGGTAAGCTCCCAGACGGGATGACTTTCACCCCTTTCAGTATAGGCAGGATGCTTGTTTGGGACGCCACAGTCACCGACTCCTTAGCACCTTCAATGGTCTCGGCAGGCCATGCTGGTAATCTAGCCGAGACGAGGAAGCTTGCGAAATACGCCTCAATAGGTTACCCACATGAGTTTCTACTGCTACCATTTAAGACCCTGGGCGGATCAGGCAACGTCACTTGCAAACTCCTTTACAGGTTCTGTAAGCAGTTGAACCTCGCAACCGGAGACAAGCGACCTGTGGGCTTCTTGAGACAAGGCCTTGACCTCGACGTTCAACGCGGGAACGCGGCGTTCGTCCAGGGCACACTGCTGAAGTGGTCTCGGCCCACCCTATACGAGATTGAGTAACATTTACAGTGCACATGTTCTCGGGAGACAGTTGTCGCTCCAACTTGCGGAGGAGGGTGAATGCTTTTACGCACGTTACGAGTGCGGGATGTTCCTCCTCTCGAGCAGTGTGGGACTCGACCCTAGCGGTTGGATGTTGGTCCGCCAAGACCCCTACCCACTAAACACACTTCCCCCCTTAAACTTCACTCTCTGATGGCCCAGATATCCATAAAACAGTACTATGGGCCATGAGGAGAAATGGCGAGCGCCTAACGAATTATTTAGCCGAGGGTACTCCGGGTTCCCCCACCGGTGCGACGTGCTTGTCCCAACACCTGCGAACCCGTTTGATTACAAGCTACGTCATCGTTGATGTCGTGAATGCTATCCGTTCTCTCTGTACCTGCCGACCTCGGTTTTATTTTTCATCACTGCAGTTGCCATTTACTCACCCAGCTTCCATGCTGATGCTGTACTGCATATTTACTCCACAAACATCCTCATGTTGCTTCTCGGCGGGTCTGGTGTACTGGCTCCTCGTTTTTCTTCTTCTCTGGACCATTTAAATCTTAGCAGCGCTATGGCGATTGTCCTACTCTGTTGCATTTCAGGAGAGTGTGCTCAGGGTCATCGTGGGCGCCGTCTGCACAGTGCACGAACATTTCTGACGGAGCTTTGCCTATACGAAAGAGATAGCTTTGAAAGTCACCGTGGCCAGTGAGACAATGCGTAAGGAAAAAGTTCATTTCCCGGCCGGGCGGTCTATCCACTTTTTATGTCTGGGATGAGCAGGCGAAGCAAGTGGCCCGATGAGCCTCTGCGGATGGCGTCCCATTCTTATTCGCACAACCTTATCGTTTTCTCTCTCTTAACTGCCCTCCTTCCCACTTTCTTCTCCTTTCGTTTATTGATAAATCCCATGGTGGAGAACCAACCAGAACAAACCGCGTTTGTGCTAACTGTGCTGTATGCCTGCAGGATTCTAGGCGCCGCTGTTCTCAGCGTGTTTCTCAGGGCCTCTTTTGTCACCGTCGTTTTCAGGGTGTTCTGCAGCCAGACTGGCCCCGCAAAAAGTGCAATTGATTCGGTAACCGACATTAATAGCCGTCGCCGGCACTCCCGCGGCCCGTGTACGTTTGGGAGGATCTCGGCTATCGCGTTAGCCGCTTTGGCCGTGCACTTCCTGATGTGACTTTTGCCCCTGAGACCCTTGTATAGTAGAACACCAAGGTATCGGCTTCTGTTACTTACTTGATCTCTTGATTCGCCACCATCAGTTTCAGGCTGCCTACTCATTTTTTCCCTGTCAGGAGCATAATTTCGCTCTTTTCCGGGGCAAGTTGTTGCCCAGCTCTGTCCATCCATCTCTTTGTCGACCAGAGAGTTATGTTCTTTAGCTCTAGCTCTTCCTCTGCTCTGCTTGAGTAATGACGGCCATGTCATCCCCATACGCAATCATCTCTACTCCCTGTGGAAGATATTTTTGTCTCAAGACGTCGTCATATGTTATGTTCCAAAGCAGTGGGCCCAGGATTGATCCTTGCGAAACTCCTGCTGTCATGTCAATCTCCACCGTGCCCTTAAAAACCCTTCTGTTTTCCAAGTACCCCGAAACGGCCCTCACAAGAACGGGAAGGACCGCTCTTCTTACCAGGATGTCTAAAATCTCTTTCCACGGCAGACTGTTAAACGCGTTCTTAACATCCAGAAGGACAGCCACAAGAAGCTTCCGTTTGTATATAGGCAGACCGTTAAGTAGGTCAGCTTTGGCTGTTATTCGTTGAATTGCTGTGGGAACTGATCTGTTCTTGCGAAATCCGTATTGGTTAGCCGATAGAAGAATATACTATTCCGCAAACGCTCTAAGTCTATATTCTATAATTGCCTCATGCCCTTTTGCTAGGGTGTTTAGGCGACATATAGGTCGGTATCCTCCGTTTCTTTTGGGAATCAGGACCACCTTCGCCCTCTTCCAGTCTCTAGGCATTTTGCCACTTGCCATCGCCTTGCTGAGTACTGTCGCTACCAAATCCGGGTGTTGATTGAAAAGGATCTTCACCGTCGAAGACCTCCCTGGTTTTAGCCTCTCAGCTGCCATTGTTACCTCTGCGCGTGATAGGCGGACATTCTTCTGGGGGTGTCCCTATTCTTACGTATGTCGCCCTGCTAAAATGTGCATGTTGTGGAAAGAGTTTGTTTAAAATATGTAAAACTTCTGTGTCTGGCAGCATAACTTTTGAGGCCTGCCCGCCTATCCCCCCACCATTTTATAGGGCTTTCCCCATGGTTCGTCATTCATGTCGTTTATCATTTGTCGCCAGCATAGCTTTTTGCTTTCCGCTATTCCTTTTTTAAAAAGATCTACGTCTTCTATAATTGTCTGAGTATCTCGGCCCCGGGTCCTATGGCGTGTTTTGAGCTCTCTTTTGGCTCTGTTACAATCCGCCCATCTCTGCGCCATGACGCTGTTCCACCAGTATTTCGGCTGGCAGGTAGCCTTTCTTGGGTGAGTGGGCTTAGTAGTCCTGATGCAGGCCCTGGTGAGGGTGTCGTGCAGTTCTTCTGGGGTGTAGGGGGAGTTTTGAGGATTGCCTATTTGAGTTCGCTCTTAAAGACCTCTTCGTCCTTGATCGAAGTACTGCGTTTTTTTATTGATGCTCCTGTTTCGCTCAGTAGAGTTCGTCTAGACTGCCGTTGGGGCTGCTGTACAGCCTCCATCCTTCTACCGGTTCAACCCATACAAACCCGTACCCGCTTCCATGCCTTGAGATTTGCATGGAACTGGTGTTTATAATTACTGCACTCTTGGTTTGATCTGAAAACCATTTCTTGCTGTGTTTTGCAATTGCTTGATTTGGTTCGCTCACCGCTACTATCTTGGCTCCTCTCCTTGCAGCTATATCTTCAACCATGTCATGTGCGTACCTATTTATGTTGCAGTTTACTTGTATTACTTTGGTTCTATTCCTTGTTGTTGTGAAGTTGTTGTTTGTTCCTTCGTTTTCCGGATATTGGAAACGGGCAGCCCTTCTGAAGCCTTTTTGTGATCAGCCATCTGATGTATGCTTGTCTCTTTGGGCCTCTTTTCTCTGTTCCCTGGCCGCTTTCTTTTCTTCTTTTTCTCTTTGCTCCTCCCCTGATTTACGGGTTTTGGCTTCCTTCTCTTCTGCCTCTACTCTCGCGGCTTGTTTTATTTTCCTTGAGTAGTTTTGCGTACTGCGGGCAAGCCATAGTTCGCGGTTTGTGATCTCTTACGTTGCACACGTAGCACAAGGAGTCAGTTTCCTTATATTCCCTTGCTATGTGTCCCTCTGTCCCGCATCTATAACACCTCCTAGAAGTTGCCTCCTCCGTTTGACAGTCTCTTGCTACATGCCCATATGTGGTCGAACCTATAGCACGTTGGAATGTAAAACAATTGTGAAACCTTTTTTGGCCACAAGTCTCTTAGCGTCCCGAGTGGGTAAGGTTACTAAACATTGCCATGTTCCTTTCTTGTTGCTCCTCGGTGTCTCCACTCGTATCTTTGTGGTTTTATGCACATCCAACGAGCTGCGCAATCCCTTCGCTATCTCGTCTAGAGTTATGAAAGGGTTAATGTCCCTTCGCACAACAGTTTGAGAAGGACCCGTCGCTTTCCTGATGTTTACTTCCATTCCTGTTACTTGTCTCAGGGCATTTGCAAAGGATATGCAGCCTCCGATTCCTTTTTCGGTGACTTTGAGAATTAAGGTTCCATCTTTATTTTTCCTGACCGGTCCGATTTTTACTCCGGCGTCCTTTTGATTGATGTGAGGGGCAATATCTCTGACTATGCCTTCCACGGACCTGTCGGCCTTTGCTTTGATCCTAATGGAGCTGTTACGTACCTAACGCTTATTACTAGCTGACAACAATTAGAAGTGGGGGTGGATCGTAAGGATCCGAGGTAGCCAAGCGAAGGCGGTACGTACTGGGGTTTGGGAATCTCCCCGAAGGCAAGATATCCCGCGGCTACCTTACAGAGTGGTAGTTAACCACTCCCGATGACTGCTGGTATTCGAGTAACCATTCGGTCTGATCTCAGTTAACATTACGGCTACGCAGCGCCTTTTGCTTGTCCCTCTTCACCTAGTTTATTCAACGTATATATAACGTTTGGCACCCAGTCCTTTGTTTTCTGCTTTTTATAGGCGGGGCCGGACTTCTCCTCTCTGCCACAAGTTCTGCATTTCCTCCTGCTTTCCTGCAGCAGGCTTCCGTTGCGCTCCTGATTGACTGCCTTTCCCGGTCTGTGGAGATGTATAGTCCCACAGTGGTGTTGTTATTCGCCGAATGACTTCGTTGTAGGATTTTGTTGAGGCTTGACAGAAACTGTTCCGGAGTATCCTCTGCACTTCTAGCACTGATCACAAGTAATCTGGATGTTGCTGCTAACTGAGGCAGTAGTGGGTTCCTCTGCATCTTCCGAGTGCGCGTCAACTAGTTCCTCGTCAATCTGCTCGCTGCTGCCCAGAACCGCCACCCCACCAATCGGAAGCTTTGTCGCGGAGCCGACGAGTGGGAATTGGTTACCCATATTCTTGAGTATGTTTAGGTCCCTCTCTGAACCTTCATTAATGAGCATAGCCCTTGATTCCCTGTCGGATGTTATGCTGCTATATATATATATATATATAGGAATGCGTGTCGGAGTGTTTACAAATTGGGAAACACGGTTGGTCACACAAAAAGAGCTAACGAAGTACTCCATTGAACCCCCACTCTCAGCAGTAATTGGCAGAGAATTACACTATATCGACGGCATTTTAAAGTCACCAGCGGTTATTCCAGGCCAGTCAACTTGAGTAAATGTTTCAATGCTGAAATTTAGATGCCGCATGCGTTCCAAAAGGTAGGTCGAGGAGCTAAACGGACAATAGTAGGCTTTGATTAGTCGACGCTGGACGTTTGGGTTGACGGCAACGACCTCTGAGGTAAGATCATACGTAGCAACATCAAAGCATACAAGTCCTGACGTGCAGCAATGCAGAACCCATCACAGCCGCGGTCAGTCTTATCCTTGTGAAAAACGCTGTAGCGTATCTACAGCTACGCTCTTCTTATACTGTAAGATTTGGCGTGTGCTTCAAATTATCTGTAACAGTCGCCGGACATCGCCTAAAGACTGAAACCCGAGATACCAGAAAGAGTCGACGAATTTCAATGATTGGCCGCCCCAGCGTACAACGCCCTTGCCAGCCAATCGACCCTCTTCTGAATTTGCAGCCTGGGTCTTCATGGTTGTTATTTTCAGCCCTCTTGAGACAAGGAGCACCCTTGCCAGAGAAGTGATGCGCTTGATGATACTAAGGCCAGATGATACGAGGTGCTTTGAGGCAGGCTATAAATACTGCGCTCAATCTCTGAGTGAAGCACATTGATTGCGTCTAGCGTTCCCCGACCACTCCGGATAAAATATCAAGTAGAAAAGTAGTATATATATATATCAAAGTCTTACTGTTAAAGCAAGATGCGAGCTCGTAGGTAACGGCGCCGGCGATTCAAAGGCACGGATTCTGGATATGGGCAAGTGACGCACCAATGTAATGGCTAATACGACAGAGCGCGTTTATGGGGTCACCCATACCGTACGAGTGGCAGCCGATATTAGCAGCCAGATAATGCACGTTAAAAGTGAGGAGGAGTGTAAAAACACTCCTCCTCACTTTTAACGTCCTGGTGAACAGCGTCAACAGTCTTCGGGAATTTATTCTTAGCGTTTTTAAAGTCGTATAGGCGATTGAACTTAATGCGATATCTAGGCCTACAATATCGTCATATTTTTTAAAGATTCCCTCTACTAAGAAAATCTCTTTGCAGAACCGCGACTGGAATCTCTCTTAGCTTCAATCCTTACTCTACTCATTTTGGCAAAGCAGCAGTGGTAATTTCTTCTATGCTTGTTTGGGAAAAGAGTTCTGGGCATGATTAAACCTGCTTGTTCTTAGTGCTGGCTAGTCAGAATGACTACGTTCTCATACTGGACTAAGTTAGGCGTTCTCTAGCAAATTAATAGAACAGTGTGTCCTATTCATTGCCAGCCTTGCCTTTGAAATTTAACTCAAGCGAGCTTAAAGCTTACATCAGTAAGTAAGACAAGATATTTCGATGAAGACGTCAGGCACTTCAAGCATAAAAAACAAACTTTAGCTTGCAGAACTGTAGCTTGCTTTGCGACAGCAGATTTATGGTTACGCATCCTGGTTCGCTGCTGCATAGTGAAATTTCGTTAAATTATTTTTTAAAGCACAATATTTTTAGTTATTTATTTGTAACGAGTGTAAGCCAAATCTGTAAATCCTAGGAAAGCTTGCGTGAAAATAAAAATGCGTCGCGCCGGGATTGGACCCGAAGCCTTAAGCGTCTAGTTCGCCGGCCTACTTTGTCTTGTGGAATATGTGGTCATTTACCAAAGTCTATTCAAATGTTGCTTCGACATCCGTTTTTAAAATATAGAAAACTCCTATTCCGAACGATTCGTGCTAGCCTTAGTGGAGCACTCTTGCTTATTATATTATTATATGCTCTACCGTTATGACGTGAGCCCATTCCTCGTGAGGTCTGGTTTCTTCGATCGTATTGCGCGTGGCCATCTACTGTATTTACCCTGGCTGGGTAGTTTTATTTAATTTTGGTTAGAACATAAGGCACTCTTGTTTATTGTTAAGGAATCGTAGTGTTACATATAGTCTTACTTCCCCTGGCTGCATCTATTTGCCGGCTCTTGGGAATATTTCGGACCCATCTGGACGGTTCTGGAGGGTTTACACCGCCTTGGTTAATGCCAAACTAGTCAATTGTGATAATAATCCAGGTCACCATCATTTCCAGCTGGAATGAGATCAAGACGTTTGGTATTTAAAATATATACTGCTTGGTATCATTGGCATATATGGAGTATTATATAACTGAATATTCGAGCGAGGGAGAAGTTACTTTGAAAAAAATAGTAATCACGGCCAAACTCCTGCTCGTACGTTCGCTCTCGATGTCTCTTGTTTTTTCTCTCTCGAGTTATTTGACATTGGACTCAACCCTACCACTTTGCGGTCGCACTGAAATCTTTAAAATCCTTTACAGCTAGAGCATAGGCATTAGAGTTATTAATCGTTCATTTTAAATATCCATAGCCAACATTTCGGGTGATTCATCTCGCAGGTAACGTGAAATGTCCGCATCTCGAAACCTTTGCAATAAAAAAGCCGGGATTAAATTTAAAAAGAGGGTTAACGAGGTAGTGAGGACTAATTGAGCCCGTATTTCAGCGATGGAAGAAGGATGTGATATTCTATGCCACTAATAATCAAACAGCATAGAGCCGTTCTTATAATGCTTTGTGGTTCGTAGATATTAATTACGCTGTTTTACGCGGACCTCGTGATAGCCGGTGCCGCCCCAAAAGTGAATCTGTGAGTAATTCAAAAATATCGCACCCGTTGAAGACGGCTTACAGAAGTTGTGCGTGTAGCTAGATAAAGTCGATAAACAATTTTGTCTTCCCACTTTTCCTGATTTGCCTAGATTAGGATCGCTTTTTAAATATTTACGGAAATGCAAATATTTATAATTATAACATTTAATTAAAGTGAGCAGTTATATATGCGGGTCAATACTTGATCTTCTTCTCGCCACTGACTTGGATGAAATTAAAAATGTTGCTATTGTCACCCCTCCCAGAAAATCCGATCACCGCGCCTTATGTTTTATTATTCCTCAGTTCATTTATTGAAATCACCTTTAGGTGGTTAGTTAAATAGGTACATAGTTAATGGTCAAATAGTATGATTTAATATTGTACTTGCTTTCAGTGACATATTGCCGTCGATTGTTTGGCCCAATTTTAAAATAATGGGTGCCGCTATCATTGCGAATCATCTTCATGGTTCTGTAATGTTAACAGGGCTAGTTTTTTTATGGACTGTAGGAATGTAAACGTCATCTAAACCAAATTTGTTGACTGTTTTTCATTGTTTTAACTCGTTTACTCCGGTGGTTGACCAGTGTGACTCCATTAAGGATATTAAGTCTTACAAAAATCGCCTTGCAAAAAGTTGTGAAGTACTGCAGCTCAGTTTCTTGAACATAAGCTAAAGAAAGTGACTAAAAGAATTCGTGTTCCAGACTGAATTTTAGGGACTCTCACTCACTGTTTCGGAATTCCAACAAACGACTAAAGGGAACTGAATGATTTCCTCCTCCATCAAATTAGGTCCAACAGTGGCTGTTACAGACTCACAGAAAGATGAGATTCTTGCTGAATACTTTTCTGCTCTGGTCTGTGCGTCCAGGAATTTCAGTGGCAAATAACCCACGCAACATTTCTTGTCAAAACGACTTGGTTACCTTCTCGGAGTTTGCAATCTATTTACTTCTCTCCGGTCTTAAAGCGAAGATTAGCCTTACACCTGAAAACATTCCTTCGATTTTTTAATAAGATGTTTGCGTTCTTTTTACCCGAGCCACCAGAGCTTATCTTTAAAATATTTTGTAAAGACGGCGCTGTGCCCGATCTTTTTAGACTCAGTCTTATCACCCCTGTCCACAAGAAAGACTCGAAAAAAATTTTAAAAACTACTGGCCAGTTTTGCAATACTCGATACCAATTCTGCCTTTTTGAGAAAGTTTTTGTTAGCCATTTAAATAAGTTAATATAAATAATAATAATAAAAATAATAATAATCTAAAAAAATCTAAACATCTAAAAAAAAAAAAATCTAAAAATCTAAAAAAAAATAATAATCTAAAACAGTCTAAAACAGTCAGGTATTTTTGAGCAACTGTCACTTTTAAGTAAATGTTGGTGACAAACTTAGTCGTACATATGCTACATATGGTGTGTCTTTAGAGGAATGTTTATTTTACTGCATTTTACGGACTGCATTTTACCGACTCTCTTTTATACACGGGACCTAGGCATATATATTACTCTTGATATTAAGCCTTATTAGCCTTTAAATTACCAAGGTAGTTGAGGCATTATTGCGCATTATAAGTACCACTTTCAGCTGTTTCATTTTAACAACTTCTCATGTGTACATTTGCCTTTGTAAATCTCTTGTTCTTCCCAAACGTACATATTGCTCTTCTGTCGGGGAGCCTTATCTGTCTAAATGCAGGAAGTTAGTGGAAAGCGTCCAAGACACGTCCGAAGACACCTGCGGATCAGGTGCCCGCAAAGCGTATTAGATGATGTTGTTCCTATTAATGACTCATTTTTCATGCAAGACAATATCTGTCCTACGCCAACTAAATAAATGTGAATTGCTGGCACACTTTTTAATGTACGCTCCAATAACTTAACGAGTCAGCGATCAATCACTCCAGAAACCGTGGCCCGCGGTGAGCTTGTAAATATATTGTTTGCTTGGCAGATGGCCAAATGGGCACATGTAAATTCAAATAGCATTCGCCTATTTGGCAATTAGCTACGTACTTCTGAAAAAAAAACTGAAAACAATACATATTATGATAATTGTACCACGCCCCTTCTTATGTGATAATAAAGACGACTTTATGTTAAAAATAAATTTTAATGTACAAATCTGTAGCAGTTCTTTTACAACACACACAGTTTTTTTTCTCGACACTCGGTCATCCTCCAAAACACAAGCACTGCACTTTTAGTACGCTAAGCTTAATAAGAATTTAGATGTAGCTGATTCGTAATGCGATTAGGGAGTTCTAGAATAATAGTAATATGTATTTCACTTGCGTTGGTAGTAACACCATTTTTCGACCATGTCACTTCGTGTATTCAGGTGCGTCTTTACACTGTTTTTGCATCAGTAACGTTAGAACCTGATATTTTAATAGGCCACAACAAAAGCCGTGATGCTTAATGCAGTAAGCAATATTAAATGATGAAGCATGCAATGTACGTATTCAAAATTGTTTTAAATTGGAAATTGAGAGCTCAATAATCAGCAATAGAACACTATTAAGCATGGAGTGCTCGCGTAAACGGGTGGCTTTGACTGGGTATTGAGCGCACGGGGTGTCACACTTTAGTAGATTAACTAAACAAGATAGACTAGGTCGTGGCGGTGAATACCTTTGCAGGCAAAGAAAAGTCCAACTCGCGTTTTGCGACCCGTTATATTAGCTAGTTATAGCTGCATAAACTAATTGAATTCAAACGGAGTAAATGGTGCGGAAGTTCTTGAATTACAGCCAGCATACTGAGTTTCGAGTTGGCAATAGTTCCCCGCCATTCTATATAATGAATTTCCTAACGAAGGAGCGGAGAGTGGCTGAAATTGCAGCCAGAGTACTGCATTGCTTCTCCAAATCTGCGAACTTTGTGCGAATTGTCGTCTCGTTAACTTAAAACGGTTGTCCAAGGTCATTCAAACAGAAACGCAACGCAGTGCACTTACAGAGACGAACGATAGGAAATGCCTCTGACGCGTGTCTCTGCACTTGACTCGCGCGTGCCTACGTAGGTAGGTAGGTAGATGGGTGGTTGGGTGTAAATGCGTGAAGACCGTGAACTCGATCGACGATCGACTTGGGAAAGATGGAGACCGAAGCAGAGGAGAGAGAGCGAGAGAGAGAAGGAGAGATAGAGATGCTTGCTGAAACAGCTCCTGCGACGCGTTTCATGCAAGGCGGGTATCGCTAATGGAATGGCCTGAGGCACAGACGCTTGACTACCTATAGGCTATGTCGGGCTACGTCAATTGAGAGCCTATTCGGGAGGATCGTCGACCACCAGCTAGTAATAGCGCACCGTGAGCCAATAAAAATGTCATAAACATTTATGTCATGTTCCTTCTTCGACCTAGCCGGGCTACCTCGAACCGTGTACTCTATAATTTGATTGACCTGAGCTCACGACATCTACGAGCAACGTAGGAGTCATCTACGTTGCTAACCCGTATGGCATCATACCTACGTCTCGACTAGGAAACATTCGAGAGGCCCGAGGCCACATCTTATTATCATCACCATCACAACCATCCCTTTCATGATGGCGGTAATCACCACCGTCATCAATGTTGATACAAGCAGCATCTTTACTGCCATCAAGCACATCATCAATATTATTATTACTAATATTATTCGTATTATTATTATTATTATTATTCCGAAATGATTGTCATGTGCGTCGTTGAACTGGCCACTCTTTTTACAATGGCTCTACTCGCTGTCCGCTGGCTGTTGCGAAGGCGTTGCGCCCGGAGGTGCAGGAACACCTCAAATTCATCTGGTGGCGGCTGTTGTTCCCTGGGTGCGCTTGCTGCGAGTCGAAGCATGCCCACTCGACAGCATAAAAGGCAACAATCGTTTCACTGCGAAAATAGGAATCTACAGAATCTGAATGAGTACAACATGCCGACGATTCTGTGTTGATCAGAACCTAGTAGAGAGATAGAGTGCTAGGTAGATACATAGAGATACCGGTAGATAGATAAAGAGATATTTAGCTTACCACGGTGATGGCACGATTGTCGGCAAGCAATAGAGAGGCGTTCCGGTGACGTCGCCGTATGTGCGGCGTGCTTGCTTGCTTTCTTTCTTGTCTACCTGCGTGAATGCCCCAAGGCTCGCCTGCCTGCCTACCAGAGCTGGGCTCAGGGGTTAAGCGTGGAGTGGGCGGATCTGTACTGGGGAAGGCGGCGGGCGGCTTCTCCAGCTCAGCGGCTACAACAGCAGCCGCTGAGGCAGCAGCTGCTTCTGTACGACGTAGTGGTTGGCGACGTGGAATGGGTGTCCGCGTGAAGGTTAGGTGTATGGGTGGATGGATGGTGTCTGTATATACATATATATGTATGTACGTATTGGCAAGGTGGTGTC
Organism: Dermanyssus gallinae; assembly: GCA_003439945.1. Classification (NCBI taxonomy): domain Eukaryota; kingdom Metazoa; phylum Arthropoda; class Arachnida; order Mesostigmata; family Dermanyssidae; genus Dermanyssus; species Dermanyssus gallinae. The sequence goes on along the minus strand of QVRM01004188.1, from coordinate 1,912,769 downwards.
TTAGACTGGGATGTCTTCGGCTGGATAGGCTGGCGTGAAAGGCTGTACTCTGCCTAAGCGGGGCTTCTTCGCAAGCAGCAGCGGCGGCAGCTGCTGATCGCTCGACCCGGATTGGGTCACCGTCCGTTCGAAAGGCGCACGAACCAACGAACGTGCCTGTTCGAACAGCGAACGAGGGAGCGGGCACGGCCCGGCAGCACCACTAAGCGGTCTCGAGAGAAGGATAGCAGCTGAGGGGAGAGGCCAGCCCATTGGCTTTCGACGGGGGAACGGGGAAAGGAAATACCCCTCTCAGGACGACGGAGGCTACCGTAACGACGGCAGCAGCAGCGGCGGCGGTGGCGACGACGACGACGAGAATGACGTTAACGACATTCGTCTGAGGTATAAAAGACGCATGAAGCCCCGAAGTTGAGCAGCAAACCATAGTGCACTACGAAGCCCCTCGTTGGCCAAAGATATAAGACGAAGCTAACTGGCACGGAACACCTCAGTTGTTGACGCCACACGTTCTGGCCGGCTCACCGACTGCCTTGTCGCTACTGCCACAGTAACAGAACGGAAGACTTTGCCTCCACTCTGTGAGGTACATACCTAAGTGAGTAGTACCACTGCATAACCATTGCCATAAGTTATTTAATCTTACTCGTCGAAGTTGTACGCGTAGGCTAAAAAGTATCATCTGCCACACTTGTACTTATGTGTCTACGACTAACGCCTATATTAAGTACGCAAACAAACACCTCTGTGGAGGACTACCTGCTACCCTACCTACTAGTGGTATACGTTTGGGTTTTACCACTGTGCGTTTGTCATAATATTTGCCTTTATTAGTGTTTTTGAGATGGTAATCTCGACCTAATCTAGTTGCTTTGTTTTATCGTTTGGTGCACGTTTCGGTGACTGTATCTTAAACGTCACCATAACGATTCACGGCTTTTTTCTGTTACCCACCACTTTCTGTTATTTTCACTATAATATTCATTCACAACATTTAGAAAACTATAAACCGTAATTTTCTCTAATAATAACTGGTTGAATTAGAGCTTAAGAACTTATCTGGCACAGACCTGGATTTACCTTGTACAAGTCTGGGCATAGCATACAAGCAAAAAGGTCTTAGCATGCCATTAAACTTTCTGACTGGCGTGATCGGCTATATATATATATATATATATATATATATATATATATATATAGCAATGTTGTATAAGTTGAAATGCTGCAAGAATTTAAAATATACCAAAGCTTGTAGCATATCTCGCGGGAATACCGCGCATCGCCTATGTACGTTGCAGACAGACCGCTATTTGGTGGTGCAAGGAAAATATCTATGTTTGTACTGTGTATATGCATATGCAGTTAAATCTTTCCATGCAGCTGCCTATGAGGCAAAGACAAGAATGAATCGATGACATAATCGCACATTGGTTAGATATCGGCGACAACATTCCAGAGGCTTAAATTGTCTTTACTTTCTTGGCGCAATTACATGATGCCGGTACGCAATTACGGTTACGTTTTCTCCAAGTGATCGCAGTGTCTGAGAACATGCAGGTCATTGGCAAGCATAAGGTAGCTGAACAGCGTGTAAGTAGTAGGTGGTTATATATAAACCCCCTCCCATATACTATGTATGGTGGCTGTTGGTCTTGTATGTGATTCATATGTACATTTTTAGTTGCACAGACGTATGACGTTTATTTTGTAGGCTGGTAGCCATCTTAGTGTTGTAATTTGTTTTCTGTAGATGGCGAAAATGTCGAAGACGATGTGCCTCCTGCTGGTCGCTCTCGCTACGGTCATGGCGATGTCCGTAGCGATGGCCCAGGAGGGCCCGACCAATCTTAATGCCGCCCTTGAGTATCTCGAGGGCCTCGATCGCTTCTATTCGACCAAGGCTCGACCAAGGTTTGTACAGATTTACTCAAGAATGTTACTCTTTAAACGAAAACCTATGTACCTAGTGTGTTTGCCTGTCAAATGGTAGTCTACATATGAACACATTATTCACTTAGTAGCCCTGCACTTGGTATCGGTCGCTGTGTTATTGGCGTGCCAATACATTTACCGGTTCTTGAAGTTGCTCGTATGACTTGTATGCAAGTTCAAAAATGTTCAACATTCGAATTCTCTGCGTGGCATGATCCTGCAAAAAGTAACGTTGCCTATTTGTGCTAATTAGTCTTAATGGCCGAGCTTTGGGACTATTTCAACAAACGATTCGGAAGGCGGAAACGATACCGAAGGTATCCAGAGAAGGCATCACCTGGTTTTTGCCTTTTGCAGATTCGGCCGTAGTGTCGGTTCTGGTACTCAACGGACGTACGCAGGCTGCGCTAATGCAGGCGAGCGAATGTAGAGGGATGTCGCGTCAAGGTGGCGTGAGGGTCGTGCAAGAAGCGAATGCAAGTATCGAACAGCAGCGACATGACCACCACCACCATCACCACCACCACCACTGCTACCAACAGTAACAACACGAGATACGATGCGATGGACTGCAAATGCTCAAGAATATCTTCACAAAAAGGCACAGTAGTAAACAATAGCTCGCAGAAGAGCTTTCGCGATCTGCAGTTGACCACCACCAACGTTTGCAACGCTCACCTAGCGCATGAACTAACAATCACGTCGTCATCATCATCACCACCACCACCACCACCATCACATGTCAAAGGGTGCCAAACATCTAACAGGAATCAATGAACAGACGACTTAGCAGTTTGCGTATGCTGGCGCCATAAAGGTGGAGTGATGAAATTCTCAATTGCAAAACTGCAGCTCCACATATATATAGAGAATAAGGATTTATTTCGCAATGACAACGTAATGCAAAACAAACGACCATATTTCTTAAACACACACGCATCACGCAATCAAGATTACCGGAAGTTCTGTGGCTAACCGGTAACGGTAACTTCTATGAAATGACGAGATCTGTGTCAACGAGGGGCACGCATAGAGCACACCGGCAGCAACGACATCAACTGCCCCACAATTCCTCTATATAAAACAAAGCTATTGACAACAACAATAGCGACAACAACCTTAAGCTTATTGACAGCATAAAGCTAACGACTTTAGTGATGGCTTCAGAATGTCCTTGGAGGCTGAGTATATTTGAGATGATCGAACAAAGCTATAGAAAAACAGCCGTGACGAGTAAGACTGGCATGAATAAAGCATTAAGTCAAAACTAAACACCGTGCATTCATTTCTATCGCGTGATCACTCGGCGTCGTATGTATGTCAGATGATTAGGCCCAATATGTAAAATTAGTTTGTCGTACTCAAGATACGATCGTAGATAAATGGTAAAATATTTCGAATTCAAATAGTGTGACGTGCATCCCTAGGCATAATAAATCAAATTATCCAAGGATCATTTCAATGTAGTCTACTTACTATTAGGAACCTTAACCTAAAAATGGTAAATGAGCCTGTAAGAGAAACCTGTATCAAAGTTAACAATGTTAATTTATACATTTATTGACAATACTTATTACAGAGCTGAGGTACAGATTTTCCTCCCCTAATTGCAGTCACAACACGGGCCTGTATAATAGGTGAAGTGACACTTGAGTCTCCGTTTTCCTATCGTTTGCAAGAGCAGAGTTCTAGAGAGTGTACTCCGCAAGCTGATAGCGAGGTAGGTTTTTGATGGCACGCGTGAATTGCACACGATTAAATATTAAATCGCATATTCAGCGTAAAGTGAAAACGCTGGCATTTATCGTTAGCTTTGACATGCAGGTACCAATACCAGACTTAATCACAGTTTGAAGTTGCATTTTTTTCAATTACATGTGGAGAGAAGATGCTTGGTAGTGTCGCCGTAGATGTAGCCGCTGTCACCAAACTGGCCACGAAGCCGATTGTGACACCTACTTTTATAGCTGTGGTGAAAAGTTGTGTAACCTCAGAGAGTACAGTGCATGACTTTCCACTTTCAGCACCGGACTGTCATCGGACATATGATGTGGTGCAGACAAGCGTAATGGCGGATTGCTCTGGTAAATCTATTTAAATTTCGAACGTGGTTTATTCAGCGCGACTGAATTTCTCAACGCTTTAGTTCTCGCTAAATGAAAATGGTTGAAAAAAATAACCAAAAAGAAGAAAATCACACTCGACAAAATCCAAGGAATGCTTTGTATAAGCCTTTACACAAAATGTAATCACATATTCATCACGTATTCATTATCACGAGGACTTCTATAGAGCATTTGGTGCATTTGTTAGAACCTCGCACAATACATGAGGAAACATGCCTACCCGTAAAGCATTTTTATAATTCACAACTACTATAGGTAAAAAAAAATCCGTGGATAAATATAACAATGCAATCTGAGTGGATGTCCACCTATACAAAGCACAACAATCCGAATTCAGGATATACTCAGATTACAGGCAGTGTGTATATGTCTTCCACCGTGAGTAGATTAAATTGACTGAACAAGTCACAAACCGAACCCTCTCTCCTCTTAGAAAATTGTCCCTGTATGGATCATTCTTTTCACTCTGGCTCTCCGGAGAATTCCGCTATAACCACCACCCCGAAGAAGACGTTTTATTAAGCTGTGACGCAGCCGCCGTAAACCTGGAGAAAAAAGAAACACCTTGCTCGAACAATCAAAAATGGGGAAGTCCAGAAGGTCAATGGACTTCATATCGACTGCATCAAAAACCGCTCACCATGAGACTTATATGTTAGCCATATCCATCTTAGCTGGATGGAAGTACATTTTGAGCAATTGGAAACAGCAATACGGTCTTTGCACATACCCGACGCAGGCTATGCGGTCTACGACAAGAAAGAAGGCTTCGCAGAGAACCATTTTGTATTTTCGCTAGACTACGGGACCGAATGGAGCTGCATATGCCAATAAAAGTAGTAGTGATATTTTTTTTGAGTTGACAAGATTCTTAACCCTCCAGTACTCGCGTTTAGGTAGATAAAAACTAAACTACTGGGCGCAAGTCTAACGTAATCCGTTGGCATGCCTTTACATTTTGATGCCTCGCATATTGACAACAACGGGGTAAAAATCTCAATCAGTTTTTTATACGCACTGCCGCTTTCGGGGAGACAATACTTAGAACCTTCGTGATGTGCTTCAAAGATGATATTATGTTGTAATTACGTCCCGTTTATTTTAAAATAGAAGAGCTTTGCAAGCGGTTACTTCAGTACACGGGGCTTTGGAAGAGTACTCTTTCTTCGATATGAGCGGTCTTAGGCAAGCGGAACTCACGACAAAACACGGAAAAACGCAAGTTTTAGTTTGAAAACCTCGTCGACCTACATTGTGACGGACGCGGCCTAGTCCAAGCAAGAGGATTGGTGTGCAAGTGCTTTTGAAAGTTTCTGTGAAAAAAGGACCACTTGTGAGTACACTGAGGTGCTACCTGCTTCCACCGAGAATATCATGTCCCCCACCACCAGGACGCCCACAGCTACAATCCAGCCTATTGACGAGACCCTGGTGAGTCGAAATAGTACACACAAAATCGTGTGTAAAATGTGCTTAACTGCGGCTCGTGCTACCCCTGTAATCTGCTGCGAAAGTAAGTGCGGTCTGTATTAGAAAATAAAAAACTCAACGACGCGTCATTTTTCTGATCAGATCAGAAGATCACGGCGATCTCACTGCACATCCATACTGAGTGTCAAAACAATAGAGCAGAGGCGCTATCAACCGCCATCGAGCGTACAACAAGCACAAAAAACCGTTGCGGGTGTTCCCATGGCACCGACTAAGGCGAATTCGACATGAGTTGCTGCAGTAACAGCAGCAGTTAGTGACAATTCTCTTGGCGGCGATCAGCCAGTTTGGGGCCAGGAGATACTTCGTGGCCTACAGTCGCTGACGGTCAAACTTGGCTATCTTGAGAGGAAAGTTTCTAAATGTGTAGCGGCGTCAAGAATAATTGTAACAAATAACAAATAACAACATATAAATAGAACTATATAAATAAAACTATAGATATAACGTTTTCTAAATGTGACACTTCATCGCTTCTGGCAATACACTGTAATGTGAACGGGCTCAAGTCACACTGGTATGACCTCGAAACGTTTCTCGCGAGCCTGCCGTGCGAACTCTCTGTGATAGCCATATCAGAAACAAGGCTCCAGAAAGCCAAAAGTTGTTCATTTAAATTACGCAGTTATAATAGTTACGACAGCTGTAGGCCAGGCTCTCACGGAGGTGGAGTATCTTTGTATATACGATGTGACTATGACGATAAAGTACATAAGGAGCTGGCTTTTGTGATTTCAGCTACTTTTTTTGCGAGAGTATAGCGGTAAAAGTGAGTGGTGTGGTGGAGGAAAAATCTCTTCTGGCTGGCGCATTCTATCGCCAGCCGTCTGGTAAAGCCGCCGATTTCATAAGTGGATTAGAAAGCGTAGTTTTAAACATTAACAGCCAAAAGCTGCTCCTCCTTCGAGATGGTAATAATGATGTTATCTGCAAAGACCAAGACTCTCGTGATCTCCAAGTAATACTCTGCCCATCTAATTTTAACGAGTTCGTCAGTGTGCCGACGCGAGTCGCAGTAGTGCAGAGGAATGCAGACCGCTCCACCTAGATTGCTATCGATCACGTTTACTCTAATGTAAGTCCCGAAATTGTCATTCAATGCAGCTCAATTACAACAGCATTCTCCGACCACCAGGCTACGCTAATTTCAATACCGACCGCTTGATCTGTCACCAATATCACAGGTAAATCAAAGTTTACCTATCGCCAGGTGGTGCTCATTAACACTGGTTGGTCTGACAAGTACGCTGTAGATGACGTCGATGCAGCATTTGAGTGCTTTAATGCATGCGTACCGCCGTCCTCTAACAGCAACGAGCAGGAACTAAGACTTAAAAGTAATCTTGGGGAACCCAGGAAAAAATTCGGCATCTAAAGAGTTTTAAGTTAATCCAGATGATGCTGAGAAGATAAGAGTAGCCGATGTTTTGCTAACCCCGTATCATAGCTGATCAATTTATCAATTGTGGCCGGCAAATACCCAAAGCGCGGAGAATATTTAAAAAAACTTTGCCACTGCGTCAAAAAGGCATATCGGCCTGAAGGAAGACGAGGATCCTCTGGGGGTTTTGCTTGGTTTGGCTTCGAAACCAGCGCGAGACGAGTGATCTTCCATCGGTAAGGGAATTGCCCTTTGCGTAGTATGCGTGTGGCAAAATCTCCTAGTAATTTTGAATGATTGGTCGCTATTAGCTAAACTACGTCAGGGCGCACACCGTCTGGGCCGGATGCCTTTACGAGGCCAGCCTATCGGCCGCCATTAGTACCTCTTCAATGCTCACTGCGGGAATCTGTTCTGAATCGACCTCATAAGTCTGGAGGGGCCTGTGGTCCTGGTACAGGAATAGTGTTTTCGCCAGAGCTTTTATGTCCTGTGGGGGGTGGGGGGGAGGAGGTACTTTAAGGCGATCCATGACGACTTTATATGGCCGGCCTCATGGTTCCGCTTGAACCAGCTCAATCAGTGCCTTCCATGTAGTCCTCTTGGACGTGGCTAGAACTCTCTTTAGCTCCCGCCGCTGTTGGCGATAGATATCTTGTGGGGCAGTGACACGTGCCAGCACGCGTTGCCACGCGGTTAGCCTTGATACATTTTCCCCGTGCATCCTCAATCTCAGATGTTTACAAGGTTCTAGGTGAGCGGCGAACGCTGGATCCCCGCGGAGGTCCCCCGCAGCTTGGCAGGCCGTAGATAGAGCGTGGGCAATGTCATTTTCATCTATGTTTCTATCTTTCAGCACCTGTTCTCTCGAACAGATGCGAAAAGCTTTTAAGGTCGTCTTATCAAGGTGTCGCATCTGCCAGGTGCGCCGTCCGGACAACCCGGAGCGGCGCGTGGTTGGCAAGACCACTGAAAATGTCACATATCGATGATCACTGAGCGACTCTTCACTTGTCCGTACTGTCCATGATGTCAGGAAACGTTCGCCCCCGTCTTTGGCAAGTGTAATTTCTAGGTGAAACACTTGTGATCCTCGCAAAAATGTTGAGTCGTTGGGCTGATTACACAGATAAAAGCTGTGCTGGGCCATCCAGTCCATGAAAGAGAGTCCTCTGTCTGTAGTTCGGTGCGAGCCCCAAGCCGAGTGGGGCGAGTTGTGCGAGTCAAAATCCCCTGCCACTACCAGGGGTTTTTAGCTAGGGCCTCTAAAAACGAGTCGAAGTCTTCGAGTAGCCTATTTGGCGAGATGTAGAAGCTATAAAGTACTAGAGCTGAGTTGCCAAGTTCTACCCATGTGAACCCCGGGCCAATTCCACTTCGGCCAATAGTGAGAGACGGGTCCTGGCCCGTCCAACCATATAGCGCTGTCCCGATCACTATCAGTAGGTCTCAAGGATGTTATGTGCTGCTCGACAGCGGTTTAAGTTATCTTGAAGTGGGTTAATCATGACGATACCGATGGAGGTGCTCCCACCACCTGCCAATCGGCGCCGCCATCATCCGCTGGGATAGTTTCCCTGTGACGGGGTCCACGAGGCTTCTTAGGGGCTGCCTGGGATGCTTGAACAATATAATGCATTAATCGCCGACAGTTCAGATTCCGCTTTAAAATGTTCACCACCGTTCCTGTTATACTTTTTGTAGATGACGCTCATCAAAGGTTTGAGAAGAAGAAAACGGTTTTTGCTCTTTTGTCGATTTGAGAAAATTATATTTATCAACAACAAATTTAAAGTAAAACATGGCCGACTGACCCTATTTGCTAATGGCACCACAGCACTCTGTATCGCCGATTCCCCACAAGGGGTAGAGAAGATGATTAAGGAAGACCTTAAGCGACTGTCAGATTTGTTTAGAGCCAATGGCTTCTCCATTAATTGGTCGAAGACCGGTGTTATTTAGTTCTTATTGCCTAGAAGTGTTCTAAGTAGTAACCGTGAGGCATTTTAATGCGGAAACCACATTCTTGGCATTATCATTGAGACTAAATTCTTAGGCGCTGTTTTGGACTCGAGGTTATCGTTTGAAACCTATGCAGATCACATTTGCAAGTTGTAGGTAGCCTTCCTGCTCTGGTCATGGGTCGTAATATTCTGCACGTGACTGTCTGTTCGCCATGTACTACCCCTATTTCCATAGTTATCTCACCTACGCAGTATGCGTATTCTATAACCGTTAGATCGCCTGCAAAAAGAGCCATCCGTGTGGACGATCCACGCAAGAATTAACCATATCTTTCACACGTAATCTCGTTAAAGCCATTTTTCGCAACGGCATACGATAAAATACTTCCTCTGTATGATTTGCCGCCCGGCATCGATCTTATTGCTCGTGCTGGTGACTTAGCGGTGACTGTCTAAGCTAATACGCCAGAGCTGTTTGACATACGTGCTAATCACGCAGTTCTCAAATTAACCCCAACTAAAAGTGCGATCTTTCTTCTTATTGAAAATCAATGCCCACTACTTAGGCTAACCCTGGCAGGATTCAAAACTAAATCTGGCCCGGCGGCTTAAGGGGGACCTTGCATATTCATTTTTCCAGCATGGTCTTAACAGGGCCCAATGGTATTGCCAAGATTCAGCCTGCTATGGCCACGGCTGGATAATAAGCACCGCTACGGAAGGCTCAGTGTATAGTTGCAAGATTAAAATGTTATCACCTTTGCTGCACTGGTGCAATAAAACAGTAGATGAACCCGGATACCATAGGAAGAACTACTGAAACAAAAGAGCTAGAAAGGAAGCAAACTGTCAGATGGTAGTATTCTGAATAACACTTTTTGAGGAAGTATCACCTAGGGCTCGTCTTAGAAACCTGGTTCCTTATATGCAGCAATGTATTAAACGTTCAAAAGAAGAACAAAGTTACTACACTATATAAGTACTTACAGGACAAGGCGATTTAAAAGTTACTTCCACACAATAGTGAAGGCTTTAAGCTCTCTCTGCAATTACTGGTATGCCGCCGAAAATACGCCAGAACACACAGTATTGCATTCTAGAGCCTGGCGAGAGCCGAAAGACAATCTACCAAACAATCCTAGAGGGAACGCCAAAAGCATTTTTTGCACCTATATATTTACCACCGACAACTGGGTCCCTCTTTCTCAGCAATTTCTGAATGAATCTTGTGCGCCAAAAAATAGCTGCTCGACAAAGGCTTTGCAACAACTTCTTTGCAGCTCAAGGAAGCAAATAGAAGGCTTATTATGTCAGTCGCGGAGTTCATTGCTCTGTTTGAGGTTCCAGTCTGGCCCATGTATGCAGCTTCCACGCAGAGGAATCGGGATCTCCTTAGAAGTACGAAGCGTGCCCCTGCATTGAGGATTACGCAGGCATACAGGACAGTTAGTACACCCGCTGCGCTAGTGCTGGCACTGTCCCGTGAGACCTGAAAGCAGACGAGCGCAAACAACTATGGGACTGCTCAGAAAGGAAGAAGCCATAAGAGGAACGCAGGCCCGATGGCAAACCGAGTGGCATGGGATTCCAAGCGGCGAATGAGGGGCGTCTGTTAGGAATCTTATCCCGTTGACGTACTACATTACCCAGGAGGAGAGCTCACGTACTATAAACAAAATTTTTGACAGGACATGGCGATTTTCAGACGTATCTACATGGGATACAGAAGGAGCCTTCGACGTCCTGCGTTCATTGCAGGGCGGGAGCCAAAGAGGACGTCTTCTACACTCTAGGTATCTGTGAGGCACTGCAGGCGGCTAGGGCTGGCAAACGTAGGGGTCAAGGAGGCACTCCGAGAGGACATGCAAGGATTCGCAAGCTGCATCTGCGGTTCGCGCGAAAACTGGCAAAGGGGAAAATTACTGGCGGAAGGGATACTGAAAGAGAAGACTACTAGAGAAATCGGGAACGCACACACGTATTTTATGTGTGTATAAATTATACATACATTTATTTTCATTCACGTTGAGTATTCATAACGGTGCTAACAGGGTCACGCAGTTCACAAAATTCTACTCTTCCGGAAATGAAGGTGCAATTGTATAATTTTAACGGTGGAGCGTTAAACTCGGTGTGAAAAAGCCCCGCGTGAAAAAAATGTTCGACGTCACAATTATTACAAGCAATAACAGAGTATAGATAAAGTTTTAAAAATCGAACGTAATGAAATGAGTTGGGCATTAGATACAACTTAATCTATATTATATCCTGGATTAAAGTTTCAATTTGTCCATGAAGGCATTCAGTGAGGTAACTCACTGCATCTTTATCCGTTATGTGCTAAAGTTCGTGTCCCTGCTCAGTAAGGAAACAACAAAATAACAAGGAACCGGCTTTATGTACATTATGCAATACCGTATCGAACTGACAAGAGCCCATAACTTCAACCCAGTGGTCTTCGAGACCTTAGGACCACCGGCCCCCCTGACGGAGGGACTACTATATATATTTGCTAAGTTTGTTGTCTCATGTAGTGTTCGGCGTTCTAAAAAACGCACCCATTGCTGCTTTGAAGTTCTTGTGATGATCAATAACCACTGTGTTACCTTTGTGTAAAGTGCTTATACAAAGCTCTTATTGAATTTTGTCGAGAGGGATTATCTGCTTCGTTGTTTGATTAATCTTTTTTCAATAATTTTTATTTACCGAGAACAGCATATTAAAAACAGCACGAGGTATCTTTAAGGCACGCTGTTAGGATAATTTGGAGATATTTTTATATAGATCAGTGCGCCATGTAGTCACAGCTAACAAATGCACTGATGATTGACCTCTATTGAAACGAAGCCGGACAAAAATACATTATATTCACGGCTCCAAAACAAAATAGAAGTAGCAAACCCTATACCACAAACACAGGCATAAACACATCAGGTAATTGCAAATCCAATTGAATTTCACATGTGTTTCAGACCACGCTTTTTAATCCAAATGTTCATTTGATGCCAGACGCAAAAGCAGATAAAGTATGGCTGAGGTAATTTCAATTTTTAACAGTGAATATATATATAGCAATGCGATACTCTATCAGCTTGTTGTGCTTTCATTGTTCAATTTGAATGATCTTCCGCCATTCGATTTATGACTGCAAACGCCTATTCAGATTGGCATCGTTACCGGCGTGATTGAGTGAAGTGGCAAAGCCATCCAGTGCATCGAAGAGCCAAAGAGATAGGCCATTGCCCACCAAAAAGAGATGTAACGACTCTTTTGGCATGCATGTTTGCCCCCGTTTGTCCCTATTTGAATTCCGGCTGCATTGTCACAGACGTAAGCCGCGAAGCGATACTACTACTACCATATTGATGATGTATAAGAAAACAATAATCTTTATGGCAGTGCAAAAATAGTATGATGGAAAGAGAAAAACTGAGTGTGAGAGAGAGAGAACATATAGCCGAATGTTACAAATGAAGGCAATAGCAGAGGTTTATCTTGTGTGAGCTGCATGCGTTTCACGGCTGAGGGCTCACGGTGTCCACTCTACGCCACTCTACGAGCAAACGACTGGCGACTGAATTCGTGATGGGTTGACACCATAGGCTGACAGGCCAGCCTGTGATGTGCCGTGACGGGGGCCGCTAGCCCCACTAACGGACCGGACGGCGGGCAACGCAGCCACGCATGGAAGTCGTAGTGGCGACGGTTGGCACCCGGAGCGCGGCTCAGTCACGGGCAAGTGCGACTAACACACATTTATACCCATGCACACAATTCGAGAGGTACACACACATACACATATATATATATATATATATATATATATGCAGACAAACTTGGAGAGGTGGCATGTTCTCTCGCCCATCACTGGCTGTCCAGAGCTTCATTCGCTAGGTCGCCTAGTTCGTAGTAGTCAGTTATTGTTGTCGTCAGTGAGAAGACAGAGTTAAAGCCATAGAGAGCAAATCAAGCAGCTACTACTACTACTACCTCTACAGTGTTACTCTACCTTGTAACAGAGTTGTGCGATTTCTGTGATGAGTAGGATACGGCTAGCTAGGGCAGCCTTCGGGCTTGTGAGCCTCGCTTCGGCATTTGGACTGGTGTTGCGGGCGTTTCTGTTGGAACCGGTGCTCAGGATGGGATTGCCCCAGGCGCGGTATCTAACTGTACCAAAAAAATGTAGAGACTCAACTAAATTGTTAGTGTGTGTCTTCTCAAAGCCCATCAACGTCGAGAACAGGTTAGCCATCCGAGATACATGGGGAAAGGCCTTTACGCAAGCCGGTGCGGAGGTTGTGTTTCTTCTCGGTAAGTCTCGCGGACCGATATTGAGGGAGGAGATTCGGGCATACGGTGACATCGTTCAGGAAGACTTTAAGGATTCGTATTACAATCTAACTCTCAAATCGCTCGCAATGATACGCTATGCGGCTGTCTATTGCCCTCGAGTGCAACACGTGCTAAAGGTCGACGATGATGTCCTGATGAATACCAAAAAGTTTTTGCGTGACGTGAGCCACCTTACGCTGCCAAAAACGATCTGGGGCAATCTAGCCCAGGGCTGGACGCCGATCAGGCAACCATGGTCGAAGTGGTACGTTCCACCTTATCTCTACAATAAGACTCGATTTCCGGATTTTGTAACGGGCACCGGCTACCTGATGAGTGGTGACTCTCCGGCATTGCTTTATCAGGGCTCACTTGACGCGCGCTACTTTTACCTCGAAGATGTGTTTTGGACGGGAATCGTCGCGGAACGAATGGGAATTGCAAGATTTGCACAGGAAGGTTTTGCCAATACGCGAGTATTCCTTCGAGCATGCGACACGAGGAAGGGCCCATGGTTTATGAGTCATGGCTACAACCCGGAGTATATGCGAATATCATGGGAAAGCCTCCAACGAAGACTCGCAATGTGTACTGACATCTCACACTCTACCCGGCGGAACTCTACCCACCGAGAAACGCATCGATGACACGCGTCCTGAGGCCGTAGCAACTTCAAGTTGGAAATCTAGAATTAAAAATTCAGCCGATAGACATTAGTGAGAACACAATGGGTCGCAAATAAAGTACATGCACTACTATAAACGGATGTGGTGCATATTGACGTATGTATAATTTAGATTTTAAAAACGAAAGGGATAGATGAACAAAACATGTCTAAGACAACTATCCCTGTAGTCGTTTACAATTAGATGCTAGAATTTAAATCACGCTAATTTAGTAGTGTTTTTCAATAATCGGAAGTGAATAAATAAATATAACTTGTTCATAAGACCGTTGCAGCACTTTTCGTCGGAATATAATAATAGCCCTTTTATTTCGTCTACTAGGCCTTTTTTCAATTAGAGTACAATACAAATGCCTGACACCTTGAGTTATTAAGAAGCTCGCCGATGAAAGGCTCGCAGCCAACAATAATTTTTGTACCGCTCATCGGTACGAAAATTCAACTGTTTGTGTCCTTGTGAGATTGCTAATGCCGGAACACCGCCCTTGTTATAAACGTAATATTTTATCATCAAATATATATATTTGATAACACCCTGTATATATACAGGGTGTTACAGGACTACTTCGAGAGCGATATAAGGAGTTGTTGAGCTCGTTAAAGCAAATATTTTTTCCAACGAAACTTAGTCTTTGAGAAGTTGTGTTTTGGAGTGAGAGTAAAATTACAAAAACTTTTGACACTGGTGTTGTTGACCAGCATAGAAGCATACAATGTGCCATTGCGAGACAACGCAGTTCTCCCATATAGGTTTGAATTTAAACTAAGCACACTGTCGTGTTTGTACGAACATTCTGCTTCTTCTAAAGAACATATAACGCCGGTCAGACAATGCGGCATGATCGTTTAGAAGAGAATTCGCAAATGTGAAGTTATTTTATTAGCTTTTATACCAAATGCCTCAAATAACCCTACGACCATTCACAGCACTCAAAACTAACACATTCAGACAATGCGGATTTCATGATCCTCATTTTGGTAATAAATATATGGCAATGCGATCGGTGGTGCGGTGGTTGCAGAGTAATTATTTTTTTTCGGCGGGCATGTCGAAATTGAGTGCATACATAAATGACTGTGTGGAAAAGATTGCCGCACAAATAGTTTGAGGTCGTTGAAGATTTTGATTTTGAATCGGCACACGAAGATTTTGATGTATTTGGTGTGAAGACGAATGCTTGCGAGATTTCTTCTAAACGACCATCTCAGATCTTCTAGCCGGCGTTATATGTTCGTCAAAAGAAGCAGAATTTTCTCACGAATACGACGGTGGTTGTCTCACAATGGCACATTTTATGCTCCTATTTGGACAACAATACCAGAGTCACAAATTGTAGTAATTTTACTCTCACTCTGGAACAAGACACTCTGAGAGAACATGCTCGATTGAAAAAAATATTTGCTTTAACGAGCTCTACAATTCCTTACATCGCTCTCGAAATAGTTGTGCCACATTCTGTAATATATATATATATATATATATATATATATACTGTAAGTGCGTTTTTTACCCAAACGCACTTATAGTATCACGGAGACTCGTACATTATCAGAAGCGCCATGAATGACCACAAAATTTACAAAAACAATTTGTCTTGGATGAGTGCTGAATATGCAATTAGCCGTGAAAGTTTAGGGATGATATCGCACAGGGACGGTGCAAAGTAGAACATGAGCATACTTAGAACTATCTAAAGATCTGCGGCAAGATATAGAGTAGCACAAAGTTACGACTCTTCAGCAAGCCGCCAAAAGACACCTTTTTGGGCCCTGAGCTCTACCTGCTGGCTTTGGGCCCACTAACACACGTAACGGGCAATGACAATGGTAGACGCACCTTGAGCCTGATACAATTTTAAGCTTTACTGCGTTTGAAGCGGACGAGAATTATCGTCGCTTCGAACTGGAATGTTTCATAACGGTTTAATACGTCTTTTTCTTTACCGGTGCACTTTTATTGATCTCAGGTTTGGCGTTGTCATTGAGAAGATCGTGTGCTGTTCCAATAAATCTGGGGAGAGAGACACATTTGCTGTTCCAATAAATCTAGAATACAGCCTTATAACAAATGTCGTTGCAGTCTATGCTATAATAGACATTCATTTGTAACCATATATGCGCCCCTTGCATACGAGTATATGCGGATGGAGAAAAGAGGACTACATAAATGTTGCCCTCTTTTATTCTGCCCTAAGTTGCGGAAAAAGCTTTATCTTCTTTAAATAGCGGCAAACGTATGTACTACAATCAGACACTCCGGAATCATAGCTAAACATAGTCAATTAAAATTCTTTCGGATTTCGCATTTTCACCTGAATCTTCCCTCTCTTTTAAATATATTAGTCGGAAAAGCGCACAATGCTTGAAGGTCACTGAGGCAATGTCCTCGATAGTATAGCTAGGCGTGGGTTTCGTGAATTAAAAACCGTTTCTAAAATTTCTACCGGGTAATCCAGATGTACTGAGTTGGCATTATAGCTTATTGTTGAGCCGTCAGCCAGAAGTATTTTTCCAAGCTATTGGCTGAGCCTCGATAGAGACCGATATTTGCAGTGCTACTGCACTAAATATCTAGCATTTCACAGGCCTTTCATAACTTACCGTAATCAGGTCCCTATTAAAACAAGAATATTTTAAATATCCCAATAAAGAATTGACGCTCTTCCGTTCTCTGCCGCTTCTTGTTGCACTCCTTGTTTTTCAGGCCGTTGACGGGGGGAATATATAGACGCAGTTCATGGCGGGGGCAGAGCGGCAAGCAATTTTCAAAAGGACTGTTTGTAATGTCATTTTAGAGTTTTCGTTGATAGCTCTCAAAGCGGCCCTCACTTGGCTCACTTAAACACTTATCCGTGTTTTTGTTATATTGATAATTAAACATGTTCTTTTCAAATGTATTTAAGGCATATGTTTCTTAGGAATAGTAACAATCACGTACGTAATTCAGCTTACATTTTTCAGTTTTCTAACACGGATTAGCTTTTTTATCAGCTTCTGTAGCTTCACTATAATTATTATTCATTATTGGCACAATTATTTTACTTATTTATCTATTTAAAAGTTGTTAGGTTTTAAGTGGGCCATTTAGGTACGTAGTCGGCTACATGACGACTTACATAAAAGCATGGACAGAGAAAACGACATAGTTCAACTCAATCTTGACTCCGAACACAGACAGGAGGAAAAGTTAGCACAGTTTAGTGGGGATGATCGAAATGAGGAGCCCGGGACGACGCCCTCAGGTGACGACGAGTGTCGGCGCACACCGACAGTAAAAGTCGCGGGGTATCTTGCCCCATCTGAACGCAGCGCGGTATAAGGAGGTAGAAGCACAAACTGAGGGAGTGGGTGATCATTGTGGGAGACACCGCTCCCACGGTTTCGCAGACAAGCCTTGCAATCACGAGCCTGAGGTTGGAGAGAATACGGCGTTAGTCGGTTGGAGAACCCCACACTAAGTGCAGGATGCATTCTCGAAATCTTTAAAGAACAAAAACAGCCAGATAATAATAAAATAATCGGTCGTGGTGGTATCATGCAATAATTACTTATGGCAAGCAATATACTAATAATGCGTTCATTTTTAAACAAATATTTGCCTAAACACGCATTGAATAAAACGATGAAAAATTATAAAATAATGTTTAACGATAAACTAAATGGACTTTAATTTTATAGCAGCTCTAAATCGCAAAAGAAGCGCGTAAAATGGGTTTATTTACGATATTTTCATTTGTGGTAACCTTCTAGGGGAATTAAAGAAAGCGTACTGGCTCCCAGTATCCAAAAGAAGGGTATTGACTTCCGAGGCAAAATGCCGTACGTCGAATTTACTACACAGGGCCATCGTGTGGACTGCTTGTGGCTTTGTGGTCGAATCCCTTGAAGTTGAGATCGTCTGTGAGTTTAGCCAAGCAGCTCGTATCATCTCCAACCAAGCAGCAGCAGCTGGCATGTGTGTTCGTGCGCCGGGCGTGGGCTCCGAGCGGAGGTCGAATCATACTCCAGCCCTCTCGTTCCCAACTTCATGAGCCGTCCTCAACAGCCCTCACCTCTGAGGGTGGGCCCGGTCGACTCTCCAAATCGACCAGCGCACTGAACTCCTCCCGTCGTCTTTCTCCGCCGCTTTACATCGTCTGCCGGCTTTCTGTAGTGTGCCTGCAGCTGTGCGTGCTGTTGTTTACTACTCACTGGTGGTGATATTGTTGTTGATTTTCTAAATCTTGTTATTAGTACTACTGTTACTATTATTATTTTTGTTGACACAAGCTTCGTTGATTAAACGTTCCGTTAAAATGTGCAAATCATGATTTCCAAAAAAAGATAAGCTGTCGTAACGTAAGTGTTTGTGTGTGTGTGTGTAGAAGTCGTGCGACGATATGCTGTCTACGATTGCTTCGAACCATCTTTTGTTTCGGACGATCGAACTGAACAAAGCTGAAACCATGATAGATGTGAGTTTGTAAGCACCGTAGATATAAGCCTGTAACTACAATTATTACTAACAATATATCAAGTACGTACCGCTTTTTCATACAATTGTATTTTTTGAATTCCTGGGGACCAATTAGACAAATAATTTCCAATCCTTAGATTTTAACTAGATTTAGAAAATATACCTAATGTCATACAGAATTGCTATGATAGTTTACATTTTATTTGCGCATTTGTTTTTAACAAAATTGCGGGTTGCGTTTCTCCGCGCAGTTGCTTTAGTCGCCCCATTGTGGCATGCTTATATTTTTAAAGATACCCACAGGCTCTGGCTTTCGTACACAATGGAATGCATTTAAATACAAATTTGCGATACAAACCTGACAAGTGCATACGTTGTTATAATTTTAAAACGTCTATTGTTTTGTAATACAAATCGAAGAATAGTTTAAAAGAGTATTCATTTAGACTTACGTAGTGACCTATATGCAAGTCCAAAAGCAGAGGCTCTGTTGAGGGTGAATGCCGTTTTGGCCAGACGATGAACGTGACAGCGCCATGCGCCGCTGGGCACGCCTAATTCAAAACGGCCTAAAGTGACTTTAGACGCTTTATTCTGCGGCATTTATCCTTGAGCGGTACACATGCGCCAATATATACGTGGGTTGTTCACGTATATATAGGCGCGCCATTAAGACCCAGAAAATGCAACCAAATAATCGAATGCCAGGATTTTAATTTTTTTATTTCTTTAGACCAGCGGTGTTCTTATTTTTTGATCGAGGCAATCCAAATACGCGAATTGACGCCAAGCGTTCAATGGGTTGTGCCTAAGCATCGAAAACCCTGCCGTGAATTGTTCTGTTGTGTGTCCTTTTGGTCGGCGATCACGACTAGTGACACCCACATGTACATAGATTTTCCATCTGTAATTGTTTATGCAGTATATTATGCACCCCACTTACTGAGGTTCTTCCGATCTCGTCTATCTCATGCACTTTTATTCGGCGATCTTCCAAGAAGATACAATGGTAGTTTTCAACCATTTCTGTCGTAGTGACCTCAAGTGAATGACCGGGGTGCGCTTTATCTTTGGTGGACATATGTCCGCGTTAAAATGCATTAATTCAAAAATAAATTGTTGCTAACGGTGTAGCAGAGCTACCGTAAACTTTGTCTAACTTAGCTTTAACTTACGCAGTCGTCCACTCCTTGAAATAACAGTCGTTATTTACGGTACGGGATTTGTGTTTCTCATGCATACGACAAGTGCTTGCATACTCAGTTCAACTGGCTGTCTTACGAAATCTAAACGTTGCTCTTGCCTGAAAATTGATAGCGTAAAGCATGTTATTTCCCGCCATATATTGCACGCATTATCGCGGGGCAGCCTTCTGAACATTTTGGTTAACGACCTATGTATATATATATATAGCAAAGGGTATTCCTAATTGTCGTTCATATTGGCGGTCGTTCAATACCATTGGCAAAACAACACACTTTAATTAGCTGCCAGGGTGGTGTGGGATGTTCTGTGTTTTCTTTAATTTGTGACAAATCCTAAAGAAGTTGATGTGGCTTTATATCGCTTCTTTCTCGGCTCGGCTTCGTGCAATCACCAAACCCTGGATGATTTAGTAGACTAAACGCCCTCTTGAGAAGGCATTTAACCATGGTGAGCCTTTATATATTTATATATTTATATATATATATATATATATATAGAGAGAGAGAGAGAGAGAGAGTGCATGGATTGTACAAATGCTTAAGTTGCCCACTCTAGGAGGATTCTTCTTCTTTTTAATGAGATGCTGCTTTTCCAATAACCGTTGGCCGCAATAAAGTCCCCTCTCAAAATCGCTTTCTATTAGGTGGAGCTCGGAGAAATAATTTGCCAGTGTAGGGTCCAGGTTAAGAAAGCCGTGTTATGGACACTCGGAGATTAGTAGGACTTCTACGTCATTTTCGGCCGCGAATTTAAACGCTAGATCGTATTCTCTAGTGGCTTTGCGATGTTTATTTCCAGTGTTACTGGTTATTTTGTTTGTGGCTTTCTTAGGGATTTGTGACCCTATGCTGACACTGCGTCGTAGAAGCCTAGTGTCCGTCTATGTGACATGCATAGCACTTAACAATGGCCAAGGAGCGAGGTTGGGTTAGTCGAGCTGTGGTACAATTCCTGGCCGTATGGTTAAAACTCAGACACCGTGAGCACCGGATCCAACCAACGTGTGTTATCCTTGTCGTAGGAGCCTTTGAGCTTCCTCTAGAGGCATTTTAGCAATGCATGATTAATCGCCTGTCGGATTTTCGTAAAGGAGACCATAGTAAATGCCATTTCCGGTACGTCGTCCCTTAATGAGCCCTTTGAGGATGTATTTCGGCTTGATGGACTCGTCTGGCTCACGCATTATGACAGCCACGAAGTATGTTCTATAAGAACGCTTGGGCTGGGGCGTTCAAAAATGCTTTCTTCTTTATTTGTTGAAGTAATATTCCAGTGGTGTCGGAACTAGTACTTTGCATAATCACGCGGATTTCGCCTGTAGCTGTTCTTGAAGCTTCTTTGACGTCTACTTCGGCTGTCCCTAGGTTAATGTTGTTTCTAAAAACACGTGGGGCGTCAGCATAAGACGCATTTCCCGATTTCACGACAACTATGAATGTGGAGTCAGGCTTTTTCTCTTATTTTTTTTGTGAGTATATTCGGTTGTTTGGCCTTGAACTCGGTTCTTCACGGTCATGTCTGGGTATTATTGCACGAGGGCTTGCTCCAAGACTTTCCTCATGAGAGTGGTGGCTATTGCCGCTGTCTGGATGCCTACTTTTCTATGAAGCTGCAGAGACTGGTCGCTGCCTCTCTTAGTACCTGAGTGGAGAAACCCTTTTTGTTCTCTTCACGCATATTTGAACCCATGGTTCGTGCTTTAAATTTTAGCGTGTGCTTAGTCCGCTGTTGCTGACTCGTTCAGTTTGAAGGGAGTTCACCTGTTCCTTAGCTTTCTGTCCTCAGATAATTTGGGAGTCCCCTACTTAGCCAATGTACTCGAATTGTTGTACGTGACGGTGGTTCGCATTGTTGTTTGCGGTGGCGGCTCTAATTTGCACGTAACGGCGTTCCGAGTGTCGCACGTGGTGCCGTCTGAATTGCCATATCTTATACTAGGTGCTCGGGAGTACAAAATTGGTTGCTGTTACGAAGGAGAATTCACAAGAAAACAAAAAGAGGAACTCGGGACTGACCGGAGGTGTTGAGAGGCTGTTGATTCGACACATATATATATATATATATATATATATATATATATATATATATATATATATATATGAATACATGCTTTATTTAACACATAATATATTACATTATGTTTATGTTACACTTATCACGATGGATTAGCTAAAACAATGTGCCTAATGGGCGTGTATTGTGACTATCACGTGTCCGTTTCGATGAGGCCGAAGTGTGCCCCAAACGGAGGCAGCATATTCACGTTGCATATCAAGATCCAGACGTTGTTTGGCGTTGTTGAAAAGAACGACGACCAGCTATCACCGGATGACAGGATAACAACGCGCCGACTTTGCGGATCAGCTGCTTGGTCCGAACGCCAGGGCCCATCCGGCGCATCCGAAGCTGGTTATGCAGCCCACTGTTAAGTGGGCTGCACGTTACTGCAATATTGAAGGCATCAAGCTTTGGTGGACGTAGAATATTCGGCAATATTTGCCGGCATTGTGCATTGTGTGGAATGCCAACCATGCCATTTTGTTCGCACCGACTACACTAACCAAATTTAGGGAGTATGGGATATCTGCAAGAAACCCCTCTGTTGCTCTCATGGCCGTGACGTCCCGCGATCCGAAACGTAGAAAGTGCAATGTGCTACAGAGTATTTATGACATCAACCTTTTTTTAATAAGTCGTCGTCGTTATATATATATATATATATATATATATATACGCATTGATTACATCGAATATTTTTTGAATAAGTAATTTGGCATTTCACAGATCTAAACAGGACTCAGTAGAGCAAGCTACGATTGAGCAGAAATCTCACCACTAGCGTAATATGCACTAATCGTAACCGCCTCATACATTTCTGCACTAATTGTATCCGCCTCATACATTAATTTGCACTCATTGTAACGTCTAAGATTGGTTGTCACTTTATTGCGCGATGTTTTTTCAGCGCTGAAGTACCAAGACCATATGCTGTACGAGCAGTTGAGTAGTGTGGTTGTTAGACGACTCACCGGTGACGATGACTGCGAACGGCGGTGGCACCCGATCTGCTGGACGATCTCTTTTTGCTTCTCTAGCGGCTGAAGGTGATCGAAGGCCGTTCGCGTCGATCTACAGGCTATACTGGGCGGGACACATAGCGATACCTCAATGGGGCCGCGTATGGCGCCGCCGGGCTGCTGTTGTTGTTGCTGCTCTTGTATTCGTCGTTCTGGTCAACACGACTGCTGTTTTGCTACGCGCTGCTGATCCCAGTGCACCTGTACGTTCACATACCTAACGCATACCCAAACAAGCTCAGAATTCCGTACAGAATTTTGCATCAATGTAGGAATAGTAGGAGAACATTTATATACAAATAGAAAAAAACTGAGATATGCTGGGAAGTGTTGTAAAAATGCTTTTAACGCAGAGATAATCAACGTAGTCTGAATATTGCCTCGTGTGCTTTTTGTTTATTGTCATTATTTGCCTATTAACTTGTTTTTGTATTGTTTTGGTCTGTCGATAGAGTCCGTGGAAACTAATGTGGTCTCCCCGAGGCGAATCGTTTACAAGATCTCCCAATATCACCACATCAACGGTGTCAACCATATTCACAACTGGACTCGACATGCCGATATTCAACCTTCGAAACGTAAAGTATGTTAAATGCATGTACATTGTGTCATACTAAATGCAATTTTTGCAAAATGTACAACATGATTCTAGCTTAGTGAACGAGGCAAATGCGCTGCAATTGACTAATTACCGAAATATCTTGAAAATAACAATTCACAATCTTTATAAATACATGTGTCGTGGGGCTCGTAAAAAGTTTCGGGCTGTCAAAGAGCTTGATGGAACCCATAGATTGCATAATTGTCATAATTCTGACCTTGTTAGTTTTATATGCTTCTTTATCTATAAAGCACGGTATCGCACATGTAATGCAAAACTTCAGGACGATCTTAATTTTTTTCGTGCATTGCAAAAACTTCGATTCATGCTGTAGATGGGCCAAGCGCATTTTTAGTTGTTCTGTGAATAATTAAATATCAGCAAGTAGGTACACGACATATATATCGCGGCATGTAAACCTAGAACGCGTTTTAGATATGCGGATTTTATCTTGCCAAGTGCACAACGCTAAGAACAGCTTTGTTTCATCCATACAAATGAGTACCATTTGACTTCTAATTCAAAATTTGTCCCGCATAGTTTTAATGTTTCAATCTCTGCTAGCCTGCTGTCTCGTTCATTTCTCATTGTCTTATTTGTCTACGTGTTAATTGTCTACGAGGCCAATTTCGTCGACATATACCGACAACAAAGACACTATTACAAGGGTATAAAGACTTCGCTTCTACCAATACTGCGGATAGCATGCTTGCAATGTGGTAACACCCATGACACCAGAGTCACCCAGAGTAGAATTAGGCTTAGGTGGCACACATTGTCTAGCATTGATAGCTTATTAGGATCCATATTACGTCCAAGGCTTCTAGGTGACTTTCAAAAACTGGTTTCTAAAATAATTCTACTAAAAATTATTAACTCTTTAGAAATAAGCCAGCTACCAGTTCTCGTATTATACAATGCAGTTTATCCTTTCTCGATAGGAGGGAATATACGTATAAAGCAAAAAAACAGGCAATACGTTCACTCCCAGTTAATGATTCCCAGAAGGTGCTATTAAGTTGCAAGAATCACATTGGCAGTTTCACGATCTACAGCTAGACTGAGACCAGTAACCGATCCGTGCAGTGTCCTCCGAAGTGAGAGAGGGGTTTCCTTACGAGGGAGAACATTCTGTTACAAATCAATGGCGCAGCTGTCTGAAGTAATTTATTAACCTGTAGCACTACTTAACACAAATGCAATATCAACATGCTGTTTCCAGGTTAGATCGTTCACGGCGGTACCGCATCTTTGAAGACGTAGTTGTGGCTGAAGACCAAGAGTCGACGTCAAAGTCACTTGTTTGCCTGGCGTCACTCTCGTCACTAGATCGTTTGCTTGGATTGCTCGATATCGCGCGCCACTGGGATGGGCCCGTGTCCGTGGCCGTGTGGATTCGATCCACGAAAGAGCTTCAAGCATTACGCCAGTTTATTCGTGTGCTTGGCATCTGTTCGGATGCGGTGAGGCTCAATTTTGCCTTCCATCTTGTGCTTCCCGTCAACGGAAGCTCACGTATTGACCTGCATGCGAAGGACATCGGGACGCGGACATCTAACGAGGCTACGTCGTGTGTCGACCAACTTAAAACACTACTTCCGCCTCCCCCAGCTACGCCGGTGAAAACGACTAGAAAACTCGACTTGATCGGCCTGCTTTTCCCTCAGAACCACCTCCGAAATGTTGCACGAGACGGCTGTGAACGCATGGGAGTCAAATATTTTTTTCTGACAGACATTGACATTGTTCCAAAGCCGGCCCTGGCTTCCCAGCTCAACGAATTCCTTCGCAATAGGTCATTGCACCAAAACGAGGTGTACGTTGTTCCGACCTACGAAATGCCCGTGCAAGCCGAAGTGCCCCAAACGAAGTCAGATTTGCTCAAGATGGTGGCAGCGGGCTATGCGCGGCCTTTCCACAAAGTTGTGTTCATCCATAACCAATACGCCACTAATCACAATCTATGGGAACGTCTGCCAAAGAGAAATCCCGACCAGATTGGTATAGCATATCGGGTAACGAATTACGAGTTTTTCTACGAGCCATTTTATGTGGCCCCATTTAGCGTGCCGCGGCATGATGAACGTTTTATTGGATATGGCTTCACGCGCAATACGCAAGTGTATGAGACGTACTTAGCCAAGTTTGACTTTCAGGTGCTTGATGAAGCGTTTGCAGTACATCGAGGCATTCAGACAAGAAAACATAGAGGCTTTTGGAGAGAAAAGCAAAATGCCCAAAACCGGCGTCTGTTTAGGGTGTTTAAGAACGAGTTGGCCGTGCGTTACGGTAACCAAAGCAACTTCATGAGCTCCGCCCCCAAGTAACGTGGCCTGTAAATTCCAACATAAGATATAAAGTTGACTAGTTATGTCAATTTCACTTTTTATACGTAACTCCACTTAAAGTTGAGGGACACTGTGTAAAAAAGTAATGCAAATATTATTTTCACTTACACAAACTGTTATTTGCGTTGTAATTTGAAGATCATGCTAGACCGAAGAAGTAGATGCTTTACTAAGAGATGTACAGTTGCGCTTATTACAACGCTTCCAACTTGACAGCTGGACGATCAACAGCTTAACAAGGAAAATATCTTAGTTTAAAGAACATCTGTACGCCGTGTGACTAAAGAGAAATTTGCGTGCAAAATGATCCGCTGTTGGACTAATGACAGATGCACAAAGTCTACAAAAGAAAAAATTAGGAAGTCTTTTCTCATTTAAAGGTCAAGTCGGGCTCTTTGATTTCGGTTTGCAATTCACTAATGAGATTGGCGTTTATTGGTTAATCACAGGCAGTTACAGTGTTGTTGAAGGAGCTGGAACTTGAATGATCTGATTGTGTTTCTTGATAAAACAAATGTATCTGAAGAAGTAGAATTTAGATAAGGCTAAATATTATTTTTAATTACTAATATTACTGCTTTTATTAAAGTATAAGGCACGCCAGTGATGCTGGTCAAGTGTTGCAGCTAAGACTCGATTTTTTAAATGCGGGTGGTATCAACGTTGCTTTATAAAGGTCAATTAAAGTATCGTGCGTTGATTAGAAAAAAATCTCTACCTCTAGTAATGGAAAAAATGTACATTATCTTAGAAAGCAAGTAATGGTATTACAAATATTTTGTCCACTCTATCGAGTCGATCGGGCCAAACTGATGAAAATTTAGTGTACTGATTATCAACAACCCGAATTATATTTTTGCAGGGATTTAAATGGGCTGCCGAGGTCTGTGATTTTCTAGCTTGGATACACGTTAGTGGACGTACCGCATCGATCAGAAGGGCGTGCGTAAGCACAAAAGTTTAGCGACAAACTTAACATGGCTGTGAGCGTGTTTGTACAAAAACGAAATGTACCAAGCGTGACCGTAGAGTTGTGCGACAGCAAGTGTACGACTCGATACAAATAAGAACGGAACAAGCCGAATACTCTGACGACTTTCGGTTTTGTCAACAACGCGTGAATGTATCTTCGTATTATATTAAAATTATAACTTATTAATTATGAGTTATATAGAAGACAAAATTGTTAGCAACTTTCATGGGTTTCCAATGTCATGCCGTAATAGGCTCTTGAAAATGCATATACGTGCGGTTTTTGCTTTATATATATATATATATATATATATATATATATATATATATATATATATATATATATATATATAACAGGGTCTCTTAGATAGATTTCAAGGGCGATATAAGGAATTGTAGAGCTCGTTAAAATAAATAATTTTTCCAATTGAAAATGTTCTCTGGGAAATCTTGTTTGGGTGTTAGTGCCCGACACAGGAGCATAAAATGTGAAATTGCAACACAATCATACCTTGTAGCACTAAGCGCATCGTCGTATTCGTGTTTCTTTTAATGAACATATTACGCCGGCCAGAGCATGTGACATGGTGGCTTAGGACAGATTTCGCAAAAAAAATATTTGTTTGCTTTTACGCCCATTACCTCAAAAGCATAATCCTACGACCATTCACAGCGCCCAAGCATATATTGCAAATTTTACGAAAATTTTTACGAACACGACGATGTGCTTTGTTTCTGTATAGGAGGACTGGTTGTCTTGCAATTGTACATTTTGGGCTCTATTCGAGTTTAGTAATATCGCTATCACTCCAAAACAAGACGTCACAAAAACCATATGCTATTGAAAATAATATTTGCTTTAACGAATTCTACAACTTCTTATATCGCTCTCAAAATCGTTATGGGAGGGCGGAAATTAGGTTAGTTATATCATTGTTATAGCATCCCGTAGGGGCATATACTGACACGTGACTGCTGTTTCCAGACCCGGCGTGGCTTGAGTTCTTCGCTCGAGAAAGTACTAATGAATGACCTTGGTGCAAATAAGCGGTGGTAGTGCGACATGGGAAATTGCTTCCTGTGCCAAGTGCTGTAAGCCGCGTTAGTGTAAAAAAAATTGAAAGGGCTGTGGTTTAACGAGATCTACAATTTCTTATATGGCTCTCAAAACCATTCTGAGAGAGCGGAAATTAGGAGTCGTTATATCGTTGTTATAGATATATCAAGCTACCAAGTATTGCCGATCACCGTCTGGGCGTATGCTCATATTCGTAAAAATTACGCGTTGTTGTTAATGTAAATATTGACAAATAATAACTAAATAAATACTACTGTGAGCGTTGGACACACATTTTTACTAAGAAAAAATATGTACGTAATATATATATATATATACGGCAGTGAGAGCAATTTTGAATTATTACACATGCAAATCGAAAAATTATATTACATATTTGTAAAAAGAAATAGTAATTAAATTTTTCTGTGTTTTTGTTTCCTTTAAAAAGGCCTCCACCCGCCGCAGTAAACGTGTGCCACCTTCTTTCCCACTTTTCGAAACATTTTTTAACCGCGTCCTTCGAACCTGAGTTGAGTTTTTCGTGTAAATTTTTTCTTCTTCATGGTCCCAAAACATCGTTCCTTCAAATAGTTTTATTCGTGGGAATGAGAAGATGGCAAACATTTGCGGAAGATAATTTCCTTGTAGTGGAAAATCAGTCAAAAGAACATTGGTTTTGGATCTGCTCTGTCCTCGATAAACTCCCTTCTTGGAGGAACCACTAAGGGAATTGGGCTTTTGCCTAATGTCGTCATCAAATGCCCACGACTCGTCTACCGTAATCACTCTCTGAAGCAATCCAGGGTCTTCTGCTGCCGCCTGGAGGTTCAATTCAAACATTTCCCGACGTTAATCTTCAAGAAATTCAACATTTTAAACAGGAGTCTTGTTGCCCACCTCCTGGCGCACAAAATACCAGTTAAGACTGCTACAGCTGAGCCGTGAGATATTTGCAATTCTTTAGCTATCTCCTTGATTGTAATTCGGGAATTGTTGAAAACGACATCATGCATTTTTAACGCATTCTCCTAGCCTTGATGTAGATGGCCTTCCTAAACAGGGTTTTTTTCGGTTTCTCCACGTCCGTCGCGAAATCGATGGTTCTACGTATACACAGTACACGTATAGTTTGGTCTTTAACACACAATTTGATGCAGATTAGTCGATCCTCTATTCTCGGCTCCTAAAAAAATTGCCAAACCTAGTTTTTTCACATCTTCGAACCAAACTCAAACAATAAACGCCGCCACCCTGCTTAATAGGACTTATTTTAACTTCACAGCGGCCTGGCTCATTGATCTGTCGCACTGTCAGACACAATGTACCAAAATAATGACTGAGTTTTACGCATAACTATGGTATATCACTATCTGGATTTACCTTCCTGCATTCACACGAACATGCGCTACCCCTCGGAGCTCCTTAGACACACGTCCGCACTCCTTGGCGTCAAACTAGCAACTATGAACTACAACACTAACAGTCTCAACACGAACTACAACAGTCTAGCAACTGTGTACTATATTTATTTGTATGTTATGTTACATGCTGTGTAACTATAATCCCTATAGGACTAATTTTGTGTACTCCCTTTTGTCTCGTTAGCAGCCGTTTGGATTTTAGTGACAGCGCAAGTGGTAATTGGGCCTTCTATAACACCGGCAGCACATACGATGGTGATGGAACCCGCCTGCGTAACTACACAAGTAGTACGCACGGCAGTGAGTGCTTGAAAATTTAAGGATCATATAAGAATTGGTCCGTACGCAATCTTGGTAATATCGAGTAGCAAGGAGGCGCAGAAGGCCATACAAATGGCCAGTTATCTAGAACAAAGCTTTCTCCCGGCCAAGTCCTCATGCGGGTCCGTCGTAGTTAAGCTTACCCAAGTCCGTGAGTATATATATATATATGTAATTTTTTCCACAATTTTTATGATTGGCATTGGCCACGTGCTGACTTGCTTTGGCTGGCTGATTCGACACACCAATCGTATTTTGGAGTTGTTCTCTCTTGTGGCGGCTTTGATCCACTCTTGAATAACTGCTCTGCGCGCTGTGTCGTTCTTAGTCATCAATAGTCATCATTAATCAACTACTTGCATATAATCGTTTTGAATCACTCGCTCGGTGGTTGTCGATAAGGAATCACTGTCTTCCACGTTGAACTATGGTTAACGGGAACATAGTTGTCGAGAAAAGGGAAAGGGCGCGCTGAGTTGTACACTCCAGTCGGCCGCCGAATCGAAAGACAGAAAAGCGTAGCTGCGTTGACTCGTAAGAAGGCACCTGTATTGAGAAGAGCGCCAGTTGATGGAAATTAAACGGAATCATCTGATGTGGCGTCTCCAGAAGTTGATGTTTCTACGATCTGCATTGGTGACTGTTATGATGAGGCCAAGGATGAAGATATGCAGAACGCTGACTGGAAGGCTGAAAGGAGCCTCCAAAACACTATCAAGCGTCTTCAAAAGTTAAAAGAACAAGTCGGCGCCATTTGATTCAAATTCTTTAATAAGCCAGAGGGTCTCTTTCATGCAGGTATTTTGCGAAAAAGCGACAAAACATTTTATAAGGTGAATATTTCTACAAGTGAGCCGTTTGAATCGGTCTAGGATTGATAAACTACTTATATTGTATACGGCATATACACTATGTATGCGGGAACCCTAGACCTCTGCTACATGTGTTTGAGGCTAGTCCACATTTAATTAGTTGAGGCTTTGCTGTACTGCTCTATCCGACTATGCGAAATGGAGAAACGCAAAGCACCGAGTAGCATTAATGCAATAGGTCGGACAAGGCAACACACATCAAGGTAATAAACTCGTCGCAGCAAGCTGCTACACCCAACTCCTCATTCACTCCAAGTTCCTCGCCTGGACTCGCCTCAACCACATCATCGCCCCCTCCCTATACTGCTGTGGTGAGATCACCAGTCGTGGAGAACTCGTCTGGCGTTAGCGTAAATCTACCGGGATCAACATCCCTCTCTAAGATTTTCACCGTAGAGAAGTTTGCTACGAATACTACGATGATAAACCACACCGCTGAGAGTCAGCGGCCATGCTGCCGCAAGGACTGTTGGGGAAACCCTAGATATCTTAACATATCCGGCCCTCGGTGTATTGA
The DNA here is from genome assembly GCA_003439945.1 of Dermanyssus gallinae. Classification (NCBI taxonomy): domain Eukaryota; kingdom Metazoa; phylum Arthropoda; class Arachnida; order Mesostigmata; family Dermanyssidae; genus Dermanyssus; species Dermanyssus gallinae. The sequence continues at coordinate 1,882,007 of QVRM01004188.1, read as the reverse complement.
AGATGCACATCAGGTTAAGTTTCAAGCCCGTAGAGCACGGAGGATAGTTTAGAATTGAAAACAACCTCCTTAAAAATGTTGTAACTCTAGAGGGGTAAAAAATCTGGTCAATTGGAGTCATTAAAGATTGTTTTAATAAAGAAGGAGCCCTATTTAATGCGGCAGTGGTTAGTCAAACGTGGCTAAAGCATTGTGGCTACGCCTATCATTCTATAAGTGATTTCGAATTAGTTTTGTCAGGTAGATGCCTGGGGAGATAGGCGGCGGTGTTGGCATCTGTGTCTATTTTATTTTAATTATGTGTCTTGTAGGGACACCCTGCTCTATATTCTTAACTATATGTTGCCGGAATCAATCTTTACCTTTGTCGTTGTTATGGGCGATGCAAATGTCAACCTGCTTTCGATACATCATTCTCTTGCCAAAGACCTCTACCTTGTAGTGGATATCATAACTAGACCCGTATCGGGTACGTGCGTATTGCTGTTTCTGACAACTCTGCGGCAGATAAACCGATGGCCGAATTGGTCCCAAACCTACATAGAGGTAATAATAAGGTTAACATTGATATGCTTCTATGTCGGGTCTTTCATGGTTAGCAGTGTTTGATGTAGTCGACGGAAACTCGGCATTCAACGCTTCAGTAAAATCCTGCTTCTCAGATACGAAAGAACCCTTCCTACTGTGCGGAGTTAATCATTGTAGTTTTAATACAGATTTGCACCAGTCGTTCTTAAATTTTGACAACATAATTAGCATTTTTAACGCTTTCGTACTAGTTGCCAATGATAAGAAACCAATGTCATAGTTTTTGTTCATTACCGAGGCTTTTTTTTGAGGGACTAACTGGAAAATGCGGTTTGCACACACGGACACCACGGCAGGAAAGCTCAGCTGCAAATGTGGGCCGGTAGTGTGGGGCTCCAACCCACTTAACACTAGTCATGCCCCCATCCCGACACTCACCTGGGAAATGCGCAAGCAATACTTCAAACGATTGAGGGGGTGTGAATAGTAGCGTCCTTATCTTAGCTGCCCTGGAGTGCCTCACGGGGCCTTGTCAAGTAAAAACGATTCTTCTCTTTTTTTGGCGCGCATAATACGTCCGATTGTACGAGCTCTAAGAGTCCAGTCATCACGTGAGTTCATAAGAAGGTGTGCCAGCTTCTTAAGACTGCCGTCACTTGCTGTGGTTAAGTCCCTGCGTAATGAAGCCCACGCCGGGCACAGCAATATTGTGTGTTCCGGCGTGTCCTCCGTTGTTCCTTCACAGTACTTGCATGGTGGCGTCTCTGCTTTTCCTATTCGAACGAGGTAACTCTCGAAGTTGCCATGCCCTGTGAGCACTTGAGTCACGTGGTGTGTCAACTCGCCGCCGGGCCGGTGAATCCACGCCTTAATGTCCGGAATCAGAGCCTTTACACGGGCCCCAGGTGCCCCGTCATGTATGGCGTCCCATTCATTTTGCCAAGAAATCAAAGTTTTTTTCCTTTCTTCTTCCTTATTGCTTGTCGGTTCCGCCCACAAGCGACGACGTTTGTCGGCTTTCAGGTCCTAAGGGATCGTACCAGCCACTACAAGGACAGCCGCCGTGCTGACCGTCTTGTAAGCCATCGTAATTCGTAGTGCCGCGATGCGTTGGGTTTTGCGCATCAGCGCCCTGTTGCGGGCTAGAGTCAGTTCGGTACAGGGGCCGCGAATAACATAATCGACTCGGCAACCGACATAAGAAGGCGTCGCGTTGATTCTCGCGGTTCGAATGTATTCGGCATCAGCCAAGCGATCTCGTGTGAAGCTTCTCTCTGCAGCCAAGCGGAGATGAGGTGTTCCTCACTCCAGGCCTCTGTCCAGGTACATTCCCAGATAGCGGGCTGATTGAACCACCCGAATATCCTGGCCGTTCAAGATTAGCTTTGGGAGAGGATACCCTCTTGGGCTAAGGAGGATGACTCCCTCGCATTTGGTAGGGGCCAGCGCCAAACCCGCTCCCCTCATCCGGACGGAAATCTCGGCCAGGGCGTCATTGGGTCTAAGTTCCAGTTGCTAGGGGGTGTCGCGCTGTACTACAACTGCAAAGTCGTCCGCATACGCAAGTAGCTCTGTTCCTTCTGGTAGGTTACTTAAGCGTAGGACATCGTCGTACGCCAAGTTCCATAAAAGAGGACCCAAGATGGAACCCTGGGGAACTCCAGCTGTCATTTCAAATTTGGATCCCTCATTGTCTACCCGCCGTTCGTTCAGGTTGTCCGAGACAATTCGACAAAGGTAGTTCGAAACTGAAACGACCCGCTGTATTGCGGTCAGGCACGAGCGGCCTTGGCGAAATCCGAATTGATTCGGTGAAAGAAGGCCGCGTTCTTTTGCGAATAATCGCAAACGGTTTTCTATAATCGCCTCAATACCCTTGGCCAGTGTACTGACTAGGCAGATTGGTCGGTAGGTGCCGTTCATTTTGGGGATAAGCACAAGGGTGGCCTTCTTTCAAATCAGAGGCAAGCGTCCGGATCTAAGTATTCGTGTGGCAACGTGGGAAACTACTTCAGGAAACTCTTTAAAGATAACTTTTACGGCGGGGGCCGGTATACCATCAGGCCCTGGTGCTTTTTCGGCCTTCAATCTCTCTCCCGCTGCACGGACCTCTTATAGAGTCACCTCTTGGGCTGGTCCCTCGTCCGCACCCGCTTCAAAAGGCGTCCTGTTGAGGGATAGATGTCGGTGAAAAAGCGTTTCTATTACCCGTCGGCGTTCGTCCGGGGAAAGGTTAGCGCTCTTTCTTGTTCCTGTCTTGCCACGGATCTTGTACGGTATCATCTTGTACGTATCATCTTGTACGGTGGTCCCCACGGGTCGTTTTCTATTCCCGACAAGAATTTCTTATGGCATCGTTCCTTGCTTTCATCTATAGTTTTGCGTAGAGTGACTGAGACTTCTAAATTCGTTTTGCAATTGCGCAATGCTTGTCTCACCCATGCTACTGCGCCTTGCCCTGGTGAATCTTCGCCTGGCGTAGACGCAGCGTCTGCGGGCTTCCGCGATCTCTCCGTTCTACCAATATTTCGGCGAAACTGGACGTAGTCGCTTTGGATGCATTCAACTCTTGCTTGGTGTCTTGCACGCTTCCTCCAGAACGTTCTGAAGATGTTGAGCGGTTTCAGGTTCACCCTTTACTTTAAGTCAAGTAGTATGGTCCGTAAAACGTGGCTTCTCTTACAGATCGTCAAATCGATGTGCGACTCAGTTCCCCCGCGGTGGAAGGTAGAGTCGTTTCCATTATTAAGAACAACGAGGTCATGCATTGCTAGCCATTCAAGAACAACTCTGCCTCTTCTATTAGTGTTGGTTGCCTCTCATGTTGTCGAGGCTGCGTTAAAGTCTTCAGTAAAGACTACTAATGGTAGAGGGCGATCCCTCGCTGACATTGTCATCTCCTCGAGCAGACCCTCCCGGTCGTCCAGCGTGCCGTTTGGACTGCTGTAACATGAGTAGAAACTATCGACGCCGTCCACGTCTATCTATGTAAAGGTTGATCCTCTTCCACAACCCGTAACTCGGAGACATGATGGCAGATTATGCACAATGCAGGTACTGGTCTGAGCATCCACAACCCAGGTCGTCTGGTTCTTCTTTGCCAGTTTGACATTAGGTTCGCTAAGCAGAGAAAGTGCACTGCTCCTCCTAGACACTATTTCGTCTAGCGTTAGATGAGCTCCGCGGCTCCTGTTACAGTTTAGTTGAATAATCTTAATTTGCATCATTTGAGTGCAGAGATTTGGCTAACCGTTGATCATCAGTCGGGAATTGCTGTCCTCTTTTGCGGTTCTTTCGCGAGATAACCGGCCATAAAGCCTCTGCGTTGACAGTAGGCGTATCCGCAGGAGGGCGTTGCCCGCTTAGCTCCACGCCTTCCGTGGGCTCAAGGATAGGTGGCGGCTCCGCTTGTGGAAGAGGACGGATTTCCTCGGCTGTTGTTGAAGGACAGTTTTGCATTTACCGTCGAGGGCCTGCATGGTCCAAATGGCGCCTGGCCTCGGCGATTCTTATCCTGTATCCCGGGCAGGCTGCGTCTAATTGCTTGGTCGATATCTTCCCGTTTTGTACCTTCGAGAAAATTCCTACCTATATTTTTTTTTAGTGCAAAGTTCATTGCCGAGGCTATTGGCCTTACCTGACGACCCGGTACTCCAGACACTTTCGCAGACCGCTAGGTGCCTAGGGGTCGTTTTCCAGGACAACATAAGGTGGCATCCTCATCTGGATTATATTCCACCCAAATTCTATGCTCTAATATCTGGGCTGTGAAGAATAAATTGTATAGGGGCCTCTACAGAGGACTTACTTTTGGTGTACAAATCCGTGTTGTTACCAGTGCTATGATATCTTGTTCTGGTGGTGGCTAAGAAGGAATTCTCTGAAGAGCCAGAGTAATGATGCATTTAGAGCAATTTTATAAGAGGTAAAGGGATTCGATCCGTGGCTTGTTCAGTCGATTTAACAAACTTTCGGTAAAGAAATATACACGTTGCGGGTTTCTATGTTAGCATATAAAAATTTGCGAGGCACTGTGTCTACGGAGATTGCGTTTCTACTAGTTCCTACCCCAGTTAAAAGCGACAACTTTTGCAGCGGCCTCAGTATCCTTGAATTCTAGTCAGCGCACCTCAAAAATATTCGATGCGTCACTACGAAGCACCTCTTTGTGCGTAGTATAAAACAATGGCTTTCAACGTCACAGTCTGAATCAGGCCGGTGATCTAGGCATATACTGAGTTGGGATTGTTGTGCTTTGTGAAGGGAGGGGATACCCACCCAGATTGAGTAATTATAATAATCCACGTATGTTTACCAATAGTTGTTGTGTGTGACGAAGATGCTGTGCGTGTGGACTACTTCGTTTGCGTGTTTATTTGCAATCATGCTGCTTCCAGTTTTATTCGGCGTTCTAACAAAGGCACCAAATGCTGTATACAAGTCCTTGTGATGATGAAGACCCATTACGATTACCTTTCATGTAAAATGCTTTCCTTGGATTTTCTCGAGTGTGTTTTTGCCTTGTTGCTTGATTAATCGTTTTCCAACACTTGTATTTTTTAATAAATTAAGCATTGTGAAATGTAGTTCCGTTAAATAAATCAAGCCAACAACAAGCAACCAAATAAAAAAGATATATATATATATATTTTTTTTTTTTATTTGGTTGTATATAAATATATATATATATATATATATATATATATCCGCCGAATTGCCCGAACTGCCCCGATTTGAATCCGATGCACTACTTTGTATGAGGCTAGACTGCGCGAAACAAGTCTACAATTTGATATAGAAGTATTTTAACACGTGCTTGTATGTGGTTTAGACCCCCCAATTGAATCGCGTGTGTCTAAACCACAAACTTTTTGACCTCCCTACCATCTGCTTAAGCGGGGGTTATTTTGAATAGAACTGTTTGTAGGAGTTCGTTTGTCGACGTGCGCAAAAAATGGCACCTAAATAGAACTTTTTTTCATTTATATACGGGCTCAAAAGTGGTGTTAAATTACGCGCCAAATTAGACGGATATATAGATTAAGAACATAGAATGGTGGATATCGGGGACTTGCCAGCAACTCTGGAACTAGAATATCTGCAAATCTAAAAAAAGACCACTTTGAGAGCATATGACAGTATGGAACCCACAATTATTTGTGTCGGACGCACCGGCCATCTCCTCTACACCTTTTCGACAATATATGTATATATATATATATACCGCACCTACTCGAAGGGGGATATCACCAGTTTTAAACTTTTGTCTCGACGCCCGTTGTGGGGTGTCGTAAAGAACCAAGAGGACTAAATATTTAAAATAAATTTATAACCTTTTTACTACCGGTTTCAATGTGCTGAAAATATATTATATTATTTTCTTTAGATTATATGTATTATTGAACAATTAAGAAGGTGAGATACGTAACAAATAAGTGGTGTCGTCTGCCTAAATAATTGGGCGGCAATATACGTGCCTTTCAATGCCCCACAGGACGAAATTCATGTCGGTCATGAAGATACAATGTCTAAGAACCGATTTCAGGGGCGCACCGGTTGATACAATTCCCATCGCAGATCTTAGAGCTCCTAACGCTACATTTGCCTCCTCCACTAAGATTTGATTTAAACCAATATGTTACTGCTGGTGCGCAGCCCAGTTGTTGAAGCATCTTAAGAAATAGAGAGTGTCGCGGTAGTCGAACGCTTTGGCTACGTCAAAAATATGCTTAAAGGCAGATATATCTATCCTCCGCAGCTTTAATGATCTCCCACCAGATGTGTGACCGAACAAGATGGCTTAGTAGCAAAGCCTTTGCCTTCCATTCGGGAGGCATGGGTTCGAGACCCAGACCGCCCACTCTTATTGGTTTTCATGGTTTCCAATTTACACAAGATAAATGCCGGAGTGGATTAAATATCAGCCATGACATGAAAAACCGTACACAAGCATTAGCCTTATGGCAAACAAAATGTCCCACTGCCAGCTCAGTTGATCGTGCCTCTCTAAACCGAATTGGTTTTTAAAGAAGAATTTTAAGTCGTTTAAATTACTTTTCAGGTGTTTATATATATATATATATATATATATATATATATATATATATATACATATATATATATATATATATATATATATATATATATATATATATATATATATATATATATATATATATATATACACATATATACATATATATATATATGTATGTATATATATATATATATATATATATACATATATATACATACATACATATAATTTTCTTTGGAATCAGGGCATATAGCTTTCAATTTCCTTAACTCAGTTAGGTTGTAACGCCAGTCTTGCCCATATAAACATCTTTGAGAGGTATCCATCGACAGTTTAACCTATATATATATATATATATATATATATATAGTGAAGAATCATCAAGCACCGTTATAAATAAAATAAAAGCGACAGAGCAAAACATGAATGGTGCTCTACATTCCAGAAACAAAATGCTTGACTAATGACAAAGTCAACTGCATTATTTATGTTTATGTAGATATCCCTATCATATATTACAGACGCTTAAACGGATGTTTTGTTAATGTTGTTGTTGTATTTTTTAGTTCTGTCGCCCTTTCAGCACAGACCTACAACAGACAATTCGTGGGTTGACTTCAAAGTCGGGAGAGTAGAGCAGGATTTGTCGTAGAGCGGCTTTCGGGGCAAAATGATGGAGTGTTTGCTGGAGTGCCCTGCACTTCGTCACGTCATGCACACGCGGTGTAGAAGGTCGTCGCGGTTGAGTTAGCCTGTAATAGCAACAGCAGCAGTAGTCGCCATATTGCGATGTGGTGAGATATCGTTTGCTTGCCATGGCACGTTCGTTTCGCGGATCTATATATCTCTCTTTTTCTCTATCTCTTGCTGTTACTACACGTGCCATGCAGCTTTCTGAATGGCTCTTTCATTTGGATGCATTCCATCTACCGCTACACTACAATATTTTAGCCAAACTCGACAGGGTAGGAGAAATCGACGCCAGTGATCGGGCGAACAAGGCGTAGGTCAGCCCCGGTGAAACGGATCTACCAAATCCGTCCTGAAGAAAAACAGCAAAACAACGCTTCTCCACGCGGCTAGAGTGATGCAGCCAAATAAAGCATATTGACCTGAATATGGTTTATATAACTTGACACGGTTAGATTTGAAAACATCTAGCTAGGTGTTATCGTGTACCGTAACAGCATGTGAAGAAGAATGGGGTACCTTCCCGTATGGAGCGCGTCTGCGCGGTAAAATCTCACCTCAGGTACAAACGGTATACGTTGAGTTCCGACAACACGCTTGCAATTATAATAAGTGATTAAGCATAATTTTTAGATGCAACGTTAATTTAAATTAGGAAATTTGTTACCTTAAAAATGTTCATTCTATTTTGCATTTACAGACGAGTATTACTTTCAAGCTATAATTCGTCCGAAAAACAACAGACAGTACGATTGATTTGCGATTCGGTCCGAAAATGCTTTAATAATAAATATTACAGGGTATTATGGAAAAATTATGATTATTAAATTAGTCGTTTTGTTGGCATGGTAATTTACAGGCAATCTTTCACAATGTATGCCAATTTCTCAAGTCCATTTTAAAATAAATATTGTGATTATTCCATAATACTCTGTAATATTAATCTGCATTAGTCAAATATTTATTCGTAGAATTTGGCTGCAGGACTGCGCTCATACTAACTACTATAAGTCGATTCTCTGCACTCTGTTAAAGGCAATGCATTACAATTATTGAGCAATATATATATATATATATATATATATATATATATATATATATATATATATTGTACTCATCACACACACTAAAAACGAGTACCTGGATGTGAAATTAAACAACAATTTTATATACATATACACATACATATAGTGCATTTCAGTATATACACGTATCACATCATAGTTTTGGTTATGCGCAATACAAGTATGTCGGCATAAACTGCGATCCAACGAGTTTGAGCTAAGCCAATCAAAGCCAGGACCGGAAGACAACTCGCAAAATTGGATCATGCGCCTGTGCGCTTCATGAAGTATGTTAGCGAATTGCACAAAAACTCGTCGTCGATTTTTCCTGACAGAATTATGTTACACAAGACATATTCCGCACCAAAAAGCATATGAACATTCCTTGTCCGAAGCAACTCTCACTAATAACTACACTTCTCAGTCTATTTATGGTTTTACCTCATACAGGGTATCGCCTATAGGTAGCATATTCGCGTATGTATCGAGCTCAATTTGATAAGCTCGTTAGGGTCAAACCTACATCCAATAAGCACGCTCTTTATTGCATTTTCCTAGTAAGCTACAGTCACTAAGCCGGCTAGTAACGAGGACAATATGAGCTCTGCAAAATATATAGCACAGATATTTTTGGCAAAGAGATACGCGTGCATTCGTAAGTTATGATAAGCTCATAAGTTGTCCTGGCTCGTGCAAGTAGACCAATAGAAATAATAATGGTGCTTCTGCTTGAAGAAGAGAAAGAAAGTAGCGCGGTCTGAGGGAATAGGCTGTGGTCCCTCGGGCATCTCTCACCAAGCCAAGTCAGAGATGCCACCCCATCCGCAAGGCTAGTAGATGCAGCCCGAACAAGGTTAAGTGGTAAAGAGTCGATACACAAGGCCACTACGCAATAAACCCTGTCACGAGAACGCATCAAGGACGCCAGGAAGGTTCCACCCCTCTAAGAAACTGGTGGCATTATATAGGTTCTTAACCGTTAGAACCTCACAAGTTGCAAGTGAATACGTGGCAGCATGATGCTATGTGGGAGCCTATATTAAATTAGGAGTGAATCCTACGCGAGCAAGGCAGGCAGGAGGACTATTCCTCTATCAAGGCGAATTGCAACTAATAACCGACTAGAATAGCCTAGCGGATATGCAACAGAGGGAGATAGCAGAGTATCTACAAGGTACATATATATATATATATATATATATATATATATATATATATATATATATATATGCAATAATAAACCACGTTAGCATTCAAATCAATATATATATATATATATATATATATATATATATATATATATATTGATTTGAATGCTAACGTGGTTTATTATTGCAACTGCACCTTACAGTGTTTGAGTTCTCACAAAAATAATAATGTGATATATAGAAGGTTAAAAAACTGACAATCGCTACGAGTAGGGAATCCCTCTCCCCAATCCGATTAGTATGGGATTCGACCTCAGTCGATGAGTGTTAGCCCTCTGAGGCCACAAAATGCAACTCCTCCCTTAAATGTCAGGTATAGTCTGATGGGACCAACCTCCTTTCTTGCCGTTAGCAGTGTGGCTTCGCTTATTCCAAAAAAGAAGAGAAACCCTTAACTCGCACCAACTTTCAAGGAGTCTCTCCTTCTAAATAAATTATTAAATTGCTTTGTTAGATAATACACGTACTGCTTTTCCAACGCCTGGATAATTAACTACCAAAATGCCATCAAGACCCACACTTTTGTTGGATTAATTTTCTTTACCATGCCTTCGATCTCATCTGCTGTGGCCGTAATCTCGGTGCTAGTATTCGCTCTTTCTACACTGTTTACGCCAGTTGTTAAAATTGTGCCTGTGACGATAAGTCCAAACAGCTGCTCATCTTCTTTTTTGTGTTGCTTGGCACTCTATATCCCCCATAACTGGCCATATTATCCCTTTCAGGTGTATCTTCATAATCACCAGATCCTTCGTTTGGGCATTACCAACTTCTTCGTACAAAATAGCATCAGCTGCTTTATTATTATGCTAACTCCCCCAAACCTCTTTTCTTATTTTCTGTATTCCGATTTGTACCATACCAATTGTATCCCTTAAAACTCGGCGGCACTTCCATCACACACAAATGCGTTTCTGTTACTATGATGATATCGACAGACCTTATTTTAGGTAATTGATATAACTCTCCCCACTTACCTTTTCGCCTTCCCCCTTTCATATTTAACATGGCAATCTGCTAGAAAGGCATCTTTACCTTAATCTTCCGATGCTACTGATAGCCAACCGTTTGATTAACTTTAATACCCCCTTTACCTTCACTGCTCCTATGTGTTCCCGCTCCCTCGGGAAGTATTCCCATTGTTCCGATCCTCCTTTGTCCCTGTATCTGTTGTCCCATCCTGTGTGCTTGTGCCTGCACCCTGACGTTTTTTCCCTCGTTTAAGTGTCCATTCCGCGTGCCTGAAAATTTTTCATTCGAGGCTCGCATTTCCCGTGCACCGCCCCGTCTTTGTTGACTCCACATCTGCATCCCCCTCTAAAGCTCCGTTCCTCTCCATCCCACTTGCACATCGACTACTTTAATTATAGTCGGCCTAACCTTATGCCAATCAGACGCTCTCTTGCCAATTGGACGTGCCGCTAGTACAGCATCTACTTTCTCCTAGTGCCATGGCCAGAGGCGAGAGGCCATGGCCCTTAGATTGTCTTGAATGTATTTCAGAGACAAGTTGACTGCCCTGCACGTACCCCAATAGTCCCGTCTTTTTTAACATCCACCACCATCGGAACTCACTGTTAATACCATAATATACTATATAAAGAGGTAGTAAAAGCAAAACTATTAACGTTGTTCATATGATAGAAACTGTTAACTATAGGAATCATACGTTATATAACGTGCCTAAAGTAAGCATTTTTTTGTTCTCCTATTTCCGTCACTACTAAAACCAATTTATAGGAATGCCCTTCGTTAGGAGGTGCCGAGTAGCACTCACCAGTTTAAAGAATCTTGAAGTTCGATTCAAGCTCTCGAGGAGAGTCCATTGGCCAGTAATACTGTAAAAACGATTTAGTACAGTTACAGGTTTCTAGCGCAAATTAAAAAGCTAACGGCAAAGAAAGGTCATGAGAAGGAAAACGACCGCATCGATAATTTTGATTAGGCCGATGCTGACCTGCACTTCTAACAGTTTACGCTATACTCTTCCTACCTGCACGGTCACCTGCGGCTGAAATATCTGCAATGTTGCCAAGGCAGTGAGCGCGCTTTAAGCTTAATCCTCACACTCACACAATACACTTCAGCTATTAGTCTGAGAAGAAAATGTTTTTGCTTTCTGACGGACAACAATTGGCTTTGATCGTTTGACTGACTTGAAAATGTCTGCAACCTGACGATAAGCGTCTGTGATTGACATTGCCAAAGCACTTGTTTATATATCCTGATATTTTGCCTCATCACTTAGAAGGAAAAGTCGTCCTCTTTCTGTATTAAAACTCACTTTTGCTGGCTTATTGAAAGTATTCTTAACCGCTAAAGGGATTTTGCCTTAGAAACGCTGCCCTGAAGCTAACTTATATTAAAAGCTAATTAGTAAACACTCCGTCATTTCAGTGTTTATTGAGCTCGCTACGATTTCGCGCAGTGGACTTTATTTGGTGAAATTAATTTTTTTTTAAATACTTTGGCCGTTTGCGCAATTCGTTTATCGTGTGAAAAGGGAGCATTCTCGGAGCCTGCAGATAATACGACTTCTACTATTTTTAACACCAGTTGTATTATTACTGTCTTTACTATCAATTTAGTTAGTCGACGCCATGTCCCACTATTTACATACAAAAACTTTACATCCGGCAGCAATTTGGGTATTTTACTATTTAATATCGGTTACTACCTTAATATGTCACGTGTATAACAAAACGGTAAACTGATGTTGACGATATAATTAACGTGTTGAGTGGAAATGTAATCAATGTAATATAGCCACGTGCTGACAACGTAATTGTATTTTTCCACTGACCAAAAACTGTCACAACTCACCCATGTGAAGGGAACGTGATTGTAACAGGCTGACCCACTTAAGATAATTGACAAGTTTAACTTTAAGGTGAACATTGTTGCCTCTTTTGTATCCTCCTTTACATATCTTCCTTAATATTCAAGTTAATTAATTATCCGTAGTAGTTGTTCCTATAGGCATCATAATTATTGCAATTAATAACCACGCTCTCTCATACACTTTCAGTGAAGGCCATCGATTACGCCACGCAGCTATTAACGACACTCTACAAAGGGCTCCGAGAACGACAGGCTACGCAAGCATGGTGTAGCCCACTGTCACTAACTAGGAACGATGAAGAGCATACCGACGAGATGATCCTCAGCCCGGGGACGGCTTGGCGACGGGCTTTTGCCTGGGACGCTATCGCAATCGACTCCTATTTTTACCACCCAGCGTCCGTTCCAGGCTGACAGCCTACCTGTGTTCTTCGCGTTCCGTCATATCTGTTTAAATGGTAATTACTAATAATAATCCTAACTTTTACAAATGATTCTTTGATATATAAGCGTGCAGTATTGGGGGAACGACCCCTCATCATCTCCAAGAAGTACCAGTGTTTATTTTCTCACGCACTAATCTCGGCAAAAAAGATAACGGCAAACAAGACAAAGCCTGACTGCGTGCAGTATCCAGAAGGGAGCTAGCAAGTGGCTCTAAGCTATCCTTTTGAAAACCTTGACACTTAACTTGACCACGGAAGCTTCTGCCTGTGCATTGGTTTGGGTTTAGAGTAAAGGCTAACTGAGGAGCACCGGTATCAGTGCGGAACATAGGTGGGTAACCCATGGGCTCTCCTACAGCAAAAGCGAAGAACGGCAAAACCACCACAGCGATGTATGAGCTTCCAGTCCGGGCGTTCAAATCAGCTCTAATACCATGCATCCGAAAGTCAACCGTTCGTCTGAGAAGCAACGCAAATGGATTGGAGGATGTCATTCTTATCCCCATTGAAAGGGGATTCTTTGGGATGCGACGATCACCGACGCTCTCGCTCTTCGAACCTGGAAGCCGATGCATCCGCCGCTGGCTCCAAGGCACGCAATGCTGAACGACTAAAGATAATCAAATATGTCCAGCTCGCCAACGAATTCATTTTCGTCTCGCTAGTATTTGAGACACTAGGGAGACCCGCCTCAGAGGCATGGTTGCTTCTCCAAAAGATTGGCAAACGAACCGAACCGACGACAGGCAAGAAAATAGCTCTTGACTATCTTCTTCAAGGGCTATCACTTGCAGTTCAGCACAAAATGCAGCAGCAATAACAGACACACTGCATCAAGGACAAGCTCAATTCACAAGTTGAGGCGCTCCTCACAAGCCCTTGTGTTGTGAGTTAATCATATATCAATATAACCTAACAATTGAATATTAAATAATCTGAATTTTGCGCAATGATTCTTTAGATCAAGAGTAAAATATATATATATATATATATACAAAAACAGGAATTTGTCACACTACGTTGTGGTATGCCTGGTTTGTTCTTTTCTAAGTGAGTCAGCTAAGCTCTTTTTGTATATTTAATCAGGCCTTCCGTGTGTGAACTTGCGTCAACATGATCGGTTTAACTAGTTAGTTATGTCGTGGATTAAAACATTCACATGTATATATTAAATGCCTAAATAAATTCACAAAACTAGCTAGTTGTGGTGGTAGAAGCTCAATCACTAGAATAACTCTAAATATTGTTTTGTAAAATAAACTAACAATTGTTGTTACTCAAATTTGCTTGTAATTATAAGTTAAGAGTAATACATCAAACGCACTAATAAGGATGTTCAAATGCTTAACTAGTCTTTAAAATTTGATTTTAAAAAAATGCAGATTTTCTCATATAGGCTCTCATGTACATCCTGCAAGCTTTGGGCCGTATTATATTTTATTTTACTATTGTTATGTTGTTGATATATTACTACTATTAATGTATCTATTTTATCTGTTATATGTCGTGATAATACGAGTGAATAAATATGATTAATTGAATATGTTCTTTTAGGTACGTGATTTTGTTGCGTACTTGCGATGTTTTTCTTTAAAATCTATTCTTATTGCACGGCTTCGCTAGCATTGAAGAAACATGGGCACCTGGTATGTCCTATACGTTGATGCACCCGTTTTTTCGCATGTTTATAGAGTACATATTCTTATTTATTTAAAGAAGGCTAAAAACAGTAAGCGAATGCACATGTCTTTATTTGTCGTTGTCTAAGCACACTACCTAGGTAGGTATCAACTGTAGTATACATCTATGAACAAACGTTTTTGTCGCTACAACGACTATACTTGTGTCAGCAATATCAACCGGTGATTCCTATTACATAAAATATATTTTCTCTTTCCAGTCATCCTTACCGTTGTGTATATAATGGCCAGCGGGGCCTCATGGCTCCATGCGATCATACAGCTTGTGCCTATAGACCAGGGGTATATACCATACAGGTGTAGGTATCAGACTTTAAACACATCGTACCGCTCGTACCTGACTTATAGTATATACATGGTCCAGTGCTGAACCAAGTAATGCCAGCAGCAATTCTCTGATTCAGAAATGTATTCGAACTTTCTCAGAGAGATGGGGTGGAGGGTGCAAATAATAAAGAATTAAAACAATGCCATATTGCTAATTGACTTATAAGCTAATGTTTAAAACTAAAGAAGCCAGTTATACGATATTCATGTTTTAGAGGTTGAGGGAAAATTGCTATTCGCAGTGCCCGTAAGAACATTATACAGCACAATGTATTCCATCAAATTTATTCAACCAGCAGGCCTGTTGCTGTATGTCTGTAGCGATGCAAAGCTAGATGTCCGTACTTGTGTCGGTTGTTTACAAGATAACATGTTTTGTACTTCAGAAAGGAAAGTAGTTAAATGGCTAGAATCAATCACGCTCATTATGATACTATAGAATCATATGCGTATAGAATCAAGTAGTACGTCCGTCCGTCCGTCCGGGGATGGCCATGCAGCAAGGGCCACAGACTGTCGTATCGGTGGCGAGAGCCGGCCGAGTTTGGCCACAGATCAACCAACAACAACAACCGGGACGGCATCTGCCGCTCCCATCGTTTTGCCTGAAAACCTGTGGAAACGTTTTCATCGGTTGTATCCGTGCAGCACCTCCCGGTGGAGAAAAGCGGGCCAGATTATTTTCCAAGGAAGCACAATCACTCATAGGGAATAAGGATGAGCTAATGTGTCGCTTGGAGAAGCAAACGGGCAGTGGGAGTGGGAAAGCGAGGGAGAGAGGCTGTGCGGGGTTAGATGGTAAACAAACACCGTGTTTGTTATATGACTGCGAAAGCCGGTAAGAGACTCCCGTCAACAGCCGCGAGTTGTTCTGAGAGCTCACACACAGCAACAGCAGCAGCAGGAGCAGCCGTCGGATGAGCAACAACACAACTCTTACTTGTTTTGACTCCCTCCAGTTCATTTTCTTGATCTCCAGAGCGTTTAAAACGGCTATATATATATATATATATATATATATATATATATATATATATATATATATATATATATATATATATATATATATATATATATATATATATATATGTCTTTGTATCCCTTCGAGTGCCACTGCATCGCTGTTTGGATCGTAAAATGCTGTAAACAAGAGGGGCGGCGGCCGAATGTAAATCTCTGTTCTTTTTCAGAAAATATTTTGATCAACGACCGTTAACTGGAGGATGGAGCAGGGCAAACCGTCGACAAAGGCAAACTGAAGCAAACTCGACAAGTAGACAGACATGCCTTGTAAATGCATACATATTCGACGGTCTATGGCCGCCCATACATATATAATCTTTATAAAAGGGAACGATTAAGGCATTTTATTAGAATGACATGTACACTTTTGAGTATATATATGTATATATATATATATATATATATATATATATATAGCCAAAAAAACATTGAAACATGCATTGAGAGTTGAATCTCGGCCTATAGTAAAAAATGCCCTTGGAAACTGTAATGTATCGATTTTGTAACAAAGAAGCAATCCACAGAGGGCAATGTATAGTAAGTCGTGAATCTTAGTAATATTTTGTTGAATTGCCATGGTAGGTGCCATTAAGCCTAGCAGACAGAAAGCTTATATTCACTATTAATTCACGCAGAACTTAAATATCGTTAGAGAGTCTGCCAACAAGACTCGTACGGTCGTATTGCGTTTATATTACTTTATATCCTTGGATATATGTACTGGACCCTGTAATGTTTGCAGTACGTTACACCGTAAACAGAAAAGAGTGGGAAAGGAACAGAGAAGAAAGATGAGAAGTTATATGACAGACAGAAAACAATACATCTCTTAGTAATGCAAAATGTGAAATTGCTTACTATTTCATGGGTGTATTTCATGTGGTACATCCTGAAGTGAAACTTTACTTGAGACAATATCTAGTATTGATATAGAACATGAAAATAAATATTCTCAACGTCTCAAAAGCGAGTTAAAACATTTTTATACCGTACAGCGAGCCCCTTTAGGTAAATAGTCGCATACATATTTACATGTTTAAATTCATTTTCAATAACGTAACGGAACGAGATATTGGGACGACCTGGAACAAGAGAGCGGCACAATTCTTACGCCAGAGACTTTCCATTGACGTCCAGCGGGGCAACGCGAACCCAATTTTGGGATCGCTTGCTGAATGGTGCAGACCAGGGCTGTTCTAGGCTGAAAGTTAACACGTTTACTTACACAGGATTGAAATAGAATTTGTTGTCCTAGGTTTCTGTCCTGTGAGTCCTGAGGATATATATATACGTAACGGAATATGCTGCTCTTGTTGATTTCCAAATGGCTTTCGACTTCCTACCAAAAGCATTATTATACACAACATAATGTGGATCAAAGACGGCGACCACTACGGACGAACGCGCATGACGGAAACTATCGGCTCTCTTTTAGCACATATATCGAGTAGATATGAGAAAAGGCTACGCCTACTAAGTTTTAAATAAATCGAAGTGTTTCCTGTTGCAACATACTGCCCTCTTACAATTACGCCGCACCTAATTCTGCATTATTTAAATATCTAGACAGGCTAGAAGTCTGCTGTGTATTATGCATGTACTAAGGACTTCCCAAAAGCGCGTCGGCAACACTTTCTTTGGAGAGATACGTAGAAAGAATACTTAGTGAAAGGTTAGCACATTTACAGAGAAAGATTAAACTTATGTCGAGCACATAGATATGACAGAAACTGTAAATTTGTGATTGATGACTATACTGATGGCCCGACTTTAGGTTCGCAATAATGGAAATGGGGATTGCAAGAGAATCGCTCGCTAATATTCCGAATATCTTAGCACTTACCATTACATATGTATAAAGCCGAACTGTTTAAGTAATTACGGTTGTGCTTGCACTTTCTATAGAGAACATGTTATTAAACGCTACCATATACTTGTGTGTGCGGCAATTTATAGAACGTCCTTATCATTGAAAGTTACTTACATATAGTTAGACCGTACTGTCATGTGGATCTACCGACTAACAATTGTTTGATGAAATATATATATACAGGGTGTTGCAGAAATTTTTCATAATAGAATATACAAATTGTAGAGCTCGTTAAAGCAAATATTTTTTCCAATGGAACATGGCCTCTGAGAAGTCTTGTTTCGGAGTGAGAGCGAAATTACTACAATTTGTGACACTAGTGTTTTTGCCCGACATAGGAGCATAAAATGTGCTGTTGCGAGACAACCAGTCCTCCTATACAGAAACTAAACACACTGTCGGGTTCGTGCTTCTTCCGAAGAATATACAAGACCGGTCAGAAGATGCGACACGGTCGTTTAGAAAAGAATTCGTCAAAAATGAAGTTTTTTATTAGCTTTCACGCCAAATACTTCAGAATCATAACCCTACGACCACCCACGTGTTCAAAGCTAACATATTTAGCAAATGCGCATTTCATGGCGACCATTTTGGTACCAAACTTACGGCAATGCGAGCTGTGGTTGCAGAGTAATTACGATTTTTCGGCGAACATGTCGAGATTAAGTGCATGAAAATGACTGTGTGGCGACGTTCACTACCGCCGACGTGTCGCGCGACAGCCGCAGCGCGTCATTTTCATGCACTTAATCTGGACATCCCACCGAAAAATCGTAATTACTCTGCAACCACAGCTCGCATTGCCGTAAGTTTGGTACCAAAATGATCGTCATGAAATGCGCATTTGCTAAATATGTTAGCTTTGAACACGTGGGTGGTCGTAGGGTTATGATTCTGAAGTATTTGGCGTGAAAGCTAATAAAAAACTTCATTTTTGACGAATTATTTTCTAAACGACCGTGTCGCATCTTCTGACCGGCCTTGTATATTCTTCGGAAGAAGCAGAAAACACACTGTCGTGTTTCTCACAAACACGACAGTGTGTTTAGTTTCTGTATAGGAGGACTGGTTGTCTCGCAACAGCACATTTTATGCTCCTATGTCGGGCAAAAACACTAGTGTCACAAATTGTAGTAATTTCGCTCTCACTCCAAAACAAGACTTCTCAGAGGCCATGTTCCATTGGAAAAAATATTTGCTTTAACGAGCTCTACAATTTGTACATTCTATTATGAAAAATTTCTGCAACACCCTGTATATATATATATATATATATATATATATATATATATATATATATATATATATATATATATATATATATATATATATATATATATATATATATATATACTAAAGAATACGTTAAGGGGATACCGAGTAAACGCTTGAGGCGGTGGAGAAAGAAAAAGGGAGAAAGACCGTTAGGTGCCCCAACAAAAAAATATGGCAAACTTAGCCTTGAATTTATTACTTCTTTGATTAGTTTTTAGTTGCGAGTATTTCCTGATCGAGAATTTTAAGTACTTCGTAGATGTAACGAATCTTGTAGTATTTTGGCGGCAAGCGTTTTTATTCTTCTGACACTTTCTAATATTTAAAGTGTTTATCAATCAGAGTGCGGCTCAGTGGCAAATCCATGACCTTGTATTCAGGAGATCGTGGGATTTCAAATTTTATGATCGGCTATTATACATTGGTTTTTAAATTAGATAAAGTAAATGGCAGAGTGGACAAACCGACTGAGAGAAGAGAGACACACATAGGGGACGCATAAATGTCTCACTGAAGAGATGGCCCGTTAACAACCTCCACTATAAAATAGCTGTGTGAGTCATTAGAACTAAACGAGTCTTCTTTCTAACCGCAAATCAATACATCATTTGATAGTAATGTACGCGTATATCCACTTCCAGTCCTAATTCAATCTAAAGCATGAATAATTATTCATAAACAAAATAGAGCGATAGACGATAAATTAGATTGCATACTAATGAGAGACAGTTGTATTACGAGCGCTAATAATGGTCATCATGAATACACACATAATTGTTAGCCGCGGTGGTTTCAAAGGCCAAGTTCATCACGAAGTCGCTACGTTGCCAGCCATTAGCCCGGAACACAGACAATAATGATGATGATGGTAATATTCATGACGTGACACCAAAGATACTGACGTATATGCGTATGTCGATAACATATGCCACTTTGGGTTCGCGCTTAGGAAGTCGTGCGATCCGCCTGGGCGTAATAAGGCCAAAAAGAGGCTGTAGCTGTTAGTCTGGCTGTCTCACAGCAGAACACACGGCTAGCCAGTAACAGCAAAAGTGAATGAATACATTGAAAAAAGCCAAACCATGATGCTGCAAAGAGGTGGTTGCGTCTTGTGCTCGGATAAAAAAACGCAGGTGCGCGCAAAGAAATTTCTCTTCCGCATCCGGTAGGGGCACCTCTTTTGCCTTTAGATGAACGCAAACAGCTCGATATGTCATGCCATTGCACGACTACTTCGACTAATTCGATTGAGTGGACGAAACGTAGGCGAGTTGGTTAATATATATATATATATATATATATATATTCGCATCTTCCCGATAGGCAGGCTGGACGCGCTCAGATCAACAGATCAGATGATCCACTCAAACAATTCCACCATCATGATCACCATCGTTATTAGCGTCGTTGGTGTCGTCTTCATATCATCACCAGATCTGAAAACAGTTCATCGGTGGAGAACCACAGAAAGACCGACCCAGGGAGGGACAGGTGTTCGCGCGAGGGCACGACACACACGAATGTGGGGCTCATCCATGCATTTATAGCAATAGCAGCCGCAGCAGCAGCAGCAACAACAACAACAATAACACCGACAACAACAACAATGAAGATCATGCTTCTGTTCTGTGCTTCCGCTGAATATATATATATATATATATATATATATATATAAATGCTGCTTTCTCTCTTGATATACATATTTACAGTACGTATGTATGAATTTAGGCGGGTGTACTTCTCTTATATATATATATATATATATATATATATAGCAAGAGAGACTACTGTTAATACACATATCTGCTTTTATCTTCTCTTTTGCTTTTATCTTCTTCTTTTTCTCCTTTTATTCCCAAACCCTTGTACCACTTTTCATAACGAGAACTTAAGCATGTGAATGTATGCAGTTCCGTGAATAAACCATGTCTGAATTGAAAAAATTGAATATAGTAAACGTATGTTTATATTTTTCTCTCTCTCTCTTTCTATATATATATATATATATATATATATATAAAAATTGCGTAATAAATGAGAGCAATACGCAGAAAAACATCAAATGTGAAAAACCTAGCATCACTGTCATTGTCTGGCATTATTGTCTCGCTAAAGGGCAAAGATAGTTTTGTTTGCCAAAAAGTGTTTCAAATACAGGTGTAAAAAGATTTAGTTTACACAGATACAAACATTAAAACCGTACAGCTCATAAATATATATCATTTTTCACAAGAGAAAGCAAAAAGCAGATCTTGTCTCGTTGAGCTCGACTAATGTACATGGTGTGATTGCATCAAGAATATATGGCTGACGCGATATTTAACCGAATTCACTTTACGTACTACCGCGTTTATACTTTACGAATGCTTCGGTATTTGAACGTCGTGGTCGATAGGGTATAAACTACTATAACATTGTTTTCGTCGCTTAGCAATGCCTAAAAATGCGCATTACCCAAAAACGTAACACGGCCAGAGGCAAAGCAGTCGACTAGTAGAGGTGGTAGAGTTTAGCTGTAAGGACCTATTTACACGTATGGCCTCGACCTTTGTGGGTGAGTAAACGCACTAACCAGGAGGTCGTACCACCGACGAGGTCAACGAGCTCGAAAGACCACCGGACAAGGTGTTGTGTTCGAAGAAAATCTTTGTCTTTCTGCTTTTGATCAGTGATCTAACATACAGATTGCATGTTCTCGTTACGTGGACATGGTCGATACGTTATAATCAGCAAACGGCTTAAAACTTTGCCAGTTGAAGTGTGCAACCATTATTAGGGTAAAAAAGAAATATAACCCCATATGTACGTGTATGTTCATAAAAAGCGATCGCGCCAAGCTCCAGTGCCCTTATACATTATATCTTCCTTATTCCTCTACTTCTACTCTTTCTGTCTCCCGAAACTTTTCCCCTAGATGATATATAGCCGTCTCCGGAGGTACTGTATTTCTACCATGCACCGTAGGGAAAACCCGAAAACATTACGTTACAGCTACCATTTTCTTAGCACAACTCAATGAGCTCCACTTTCTGAGAGATATCCATAGAGAAATGTGTAGAACATCTTGTCGTCGGCGCTGCCATATCACTATGGCGGCAGATTTCAAAACAAACCCTCAAGTGACTTTTCCGCACTAGCTGTATATATCGACACAGTATATCGACAAGTACGTGATTTGTTCAGTTGGCGTTATGAGCCTAGACAAATCATCAGCACGTTAGCCGTCTCGCACGATTTCCTATTATCCGTGACAATAGATGAGCTTGACGAAAATGCAGTGTATTTTTTAAATCCGTATTATTGCGACAGTGTAATCAAATAGCAAACGATGGAAATTACGCGTAACGATGGTTGCTTTTTCTACGATGGTTGAACAATGCTGGCATGGCTTTCCGCAGAAAATTGTTTGGGAAACAAATGAAGCATGCATAATTGTCTGAGCCACTCATACAACACGGTGGCGTTCAAAGCTTAAATAATAATAATAATAATAACAGCATGGTGTTAGCTATTCAGATAGACGCCCCCGTCTGTGAGTCGTCCTTATGCATGTCGTGTGGTGGTCAATTCTGACTGTCTACCCCCGTCAACCTGCTTAAAACGTCCCGACAGTCTCACAAGACACGTGGAGGTTAATAAGATAGTAAAAATGGCACTGAGAAGAGCACGAATTTCATTCAAACTCAAGCCAGTGTCTGAAGCGACGAATTACGACCTGATGGAGTTACAATGCCTCTATGGTTACACGGCAAATGTCTCGTCTGGGATGTAACTGTCTCGCGCACGGCGGCTGTATCATCACAAGCTTTGTCAAGTATGGATGAATCGCAGAACACGCAGATTCGGAAAAACGAAGAAAGTATCTCGAGTTGTCAAGGAGCTACCACTTCGTGTCCATTGCTTTGGAGACACTGTGCCCTAAAAGTGTCGGCACCGCCAAGTGCTTAAAGGATATCGCAAAACGTACGGAGGATATTACGGTTGACCTTCATTAATTCATTACACTATTAAGAATTTTTTATATATATATATATATATATGTTACGTGTTAAAAAGTAATCACAATAATAACAATATTAATAAGAGGTGTATGGTAATGCACCATCTATTCTTATCAACACACGCTTATTTTTGTGTTTTGATCTTGGTCCATTAAATTCCTCATATTAAATGTATATATATATATATATATATATATATATATATATATATATATATATATATATATATATATATATATATATATACAATATATATATATATATATATACAATATATATATTTTTTTTCTACAACGATTTTATTGGACACCATGAAAACCTACTTAAGATTGGGCGGTCCAAGTCTTGAACCCAAGGCCTCCCGAATGCAAGGCAATAGAAATGCTATTACTACCCACCTTGCTCGGTAACTTCTTTATTTCTGCTTCCGTCTTACACATCGTCAGTTCATTCGTAACCGTCGGACTCGGTTACGAGTAGACTAATTACTTATAGTCGACAACTAAATCATACAAGTTTATGCTATATTAGTCCCATTTTAGAATTTGAAAACGAGAAATAAGAGTGTAGTTAAATACTGGGCCGCGTAGTGTCACCAAGGCACTTTAAAACCGGTTATTTTTTGCTATCTTACGAAACACTTTCTCTTTGCAACACGAACGCATGAGTTGTATTTTTATTCTCTCGAGCTGCTTCACCACATATATGTTTTATAATGTTTATAAAATTGAGAAGCTTTTTATATAAACGTGCACATCGTTGAAGCGCGACAACGATTTGAATTGATATTTTTGGGAGTCATGTTTGGTTCTTCTTTAGGCTGAGCTGAACCCTGATGCGCACTTTGACGAACGATAGTTTAATAGACTATTCATTAGTTGAACCACTTAAATATTTCTAAATTATTTAAGTGAGCTACTCGGTTTGATTTCGTTAGCTTTACGATCGGGATACCGCCAGTCGGCTTAACTAAACTTAAATGATTTATTTCGTATTATTATAGTACAAGACGTTTGACAAATGCGTTTTCTCCTACTGGCTCATATAGGTGCATATGAATATACAATACAATTATGTTAAAATTCACTCAACGTGACTATAATATACACGCGATGAGTAAGGTTGTTCTCATAATCTTTTTTCTCATCTTCTTCAATCCTTTCGGCGTGCACAGTAGGTGCACACTCGTAGTCCTCGTGAAAGGCGGCTATATTTAAAAATACCAGGTAGGTATAACCACGCTCTAAAAACCCGGGTATACGTGGCGACCGTCACATGCAGGACCAGACCAAAGGTTCAAGGCATTGAAAACAACAAACCCACGATCTTGCGCTTGGCCTATTTGACCATAGTTTCCCATCCCAAAATAAAGCGCTCGTCGGATTATATCTGCAGTTGGTGGACAGTTTGACATGAGATACAGAAAGCAGTTTCTTGCTCGCATCGAGAACAATCGACAAAACGGACAGTATTAGGACATTAAAATAAAAGAAACAAGAATCGACCGTACTGTTTGGTTTATACGCGCTGTGAACGTCGTTCCTGTGAGGTGAACCCAATGGCCAAGATACGGGAACGAGTTAACAAGCTCCAACGACGGATAATTATACTAGCCAATCGTCTTCCACGCCTGATTTTCATGGCTTGGATCATCCTGGTGTTCATTTCAAGTCCCTTCGAAACACAGAACGCCTCTACCATAGTAATGCACTTGGTGGTACTTAAGCCGCCGTGTGCAACCACTATATAATCTGCATACGTCACCACTACAGTTTTTTGGTACTGGTGTTGGACGTAAGCAACGAGGTCGGCGAGGAGAAGTGTAAACGAGACGCAATTTAACGGGCCACTTTATGGAGTTCCCCATTGTGCTTTATCGTCAATACACTAAATTTACTATTTGTAAGATACTAGTGAGATGTTTTCGTTAAAGGAACTTGCTGGTACGCTCAGGAGAGCGCCACCCACACATGTCCGTTGGACTGAGTTAACCAGCGCATGACGGGAGAAAGGAATTAAAAGCGATTTTAGCAAGATGTCACCAAAAATATTTCCTTGCATGCAGCTAATTGGCATGCCAAAGGTAATACGCGTAGCAGCACAGACACGGCAAAAGTAGACGTAAACAAGTTTAGACGTGCTACTAATCATATCACAAAACAAATGCACGTATTGAAGACCTCACTAGACTTAACGTAGGAAATACCGTCTATAACACTTTTATTGTCATGTACTTTTAAATTGCAAACTCTAAATGCAGATGCTATTTTAGTACAGATATTGATCGCGCTTGTGTTCGACTTAAGTAACCCTTCCTTTTTAGTGGTTGGGCCAGCGTACACCGCTCTCGCTAAGGTCTGTGTTGAGGTGGCGGAAGGAAGAATCTTCGCGAAACCCTCAAGGGAGTCCGCTCTAAAGGTCCGTGAATGTCTAAAATCAAAAAGAGTAATCTAGCGCAGAGGCAGACATACAGAGGAAATTCCGCTGGTGTCGCTTTTGATTTATGTGAGGTAACTGTCTACTCTTGTGGGGCCCAGCTGACGACAGAAAGCACTGGCAGGTCGACCCTGCTGACATTCCAGAGGACACAGGAAACGAAGTGGGTAACACGAAAAATGACATATCAGACAACCCCTAGAAGTTAATAAGCAATATGCGTCAGGCGCTATCCGACTCATACTATAGCTTTTGAAAGGCAGGATCAATATTTGACGCCCTTAAGAGGGCTCTGCATAGAGCCAGGGAGGAAACGACGCAGGGCTTTGCACTCTTAGCGCGTCTGGACGTGCGAAACATCATTATTACGACAAAAGTGATAGTGCCGATTTCAGAGAAGAAACACATGCCCTTCATCTAAGACGCATTTTATTTATTCCTATCTGGAAGAAGGAAGCACGATCACAGGAGACAATGTGCACGAAGTGTCCACTGGACTGCCTAGATATCGATCCTGGGACCGGGTCTGTGGAACCTTGCTTGTGGCAGAGTACTGGTATGAACGATTTTTCCGATGGAGTTGAAGCCCTCGCCTACGTGAACAACCGCGCATTGGTTAATAAGACTGTTTAAAGTTAAGCAAAATTGACATAGCTTAGCCTAACGTATGCGCTCTCAACGTCTCAGACCGAATAGTACTTACATGTATTATTATTCGAAAATACCTCTACGTATTAGACATGGAATGCATTTTAGAAAATAAAATTAAGTCACCAAAGCGAATGGTTTCTTATTCACAATCTATATGTCAACGAGTTAGTTTGAGATTAGCGCACGACATTAGAATAAGTATAACAAATGAAATTGCGAGCTTACCGTGACTATTTGCGTGGTAGGTTTAGATTTTCCTCATTCTGCTCATAATGCAATAAGAATATATATAATAATAATATTTGTTTTTTTTCGCAATAACATTGCATTTCAAGATGTTACATAATTATATTACAGTTCATCATATACAATTTAAACACTTCAGCGATTGTCCCACAGGGCGAAAAAGTGCAAAGACCGCCTACTATATACTGTATAGATACTAATAAGAATATAATAGTATCACCGGAGCAAGGATCGCAACATTTTAGAGAGTTTGCTGATGTTGATAGAGCTCTCCAGCCATCGAACGGAGTGAGTGATGTTCCAACAAGGCGACGTGACTGGATACGAAGTGCGTATGGACGTATTGCTGACTGCATACACTATAACGAGATAATAACTCTAAGCGATAATAAGAAGCTTATTTTCCCATAGCTGGAAGGAATAAGTAAATTTGCTTAGCTTTGAACCACCCACAGTTGCACTTCAGATTACGTTATCTCCTCTCAGACGAGACCGAAGGGAGGGGGGCCACCTGAGTATGAGCCTAAGTTAACCTAAATCTGTTTTGTGACCATAGTTTAAACACGACTCTCGGAGACAATGTCGGCCGGATACCAAAATTACATTTTAGTGCATAATTTCATATTAAGGTTGTTTAAGTTAAAGACCATCAATTGTATTTCTATGCAAAAGCGAATATTATGCTATTATTTTCAACTAAGGATAGTAACTACATATCAGGTTTTAAAGACGGGTCTACGTTAATCCTGCCATTAGATATTCATATAATAGTTAAAGCCATACAGGGTTTAACTGTACGCTATAGCAAAATAGACAACATCTATTTTGCTTCAGTCAAGTTGATGTTGTTCACGTCTTGAAACGCGGTAACAACAACAACGACAACAGCAAGAGGAATAAAATCTGACTAACATAACATATTGTAATAGCGACCCTTTAGTATTACCAACCAATTTTTCACTGTAACCAGTACCAATTACCACATGAGTAGCGAAACAGTGCTATACAGCGAGACGATATCGCAATACGACCGATGTTAAGAACGACAACGTTAGAAATTATAACATCAACAGCATCAACACGAATGATCCAATTATGTGGCCACAGGTGCAGCAATAATAAATAAAATACAACCGTATGAAATATAATACTGGTGCTGGTAAGTTCACGCAGTAAATTCAATCATAAAGCAAGTAATATGACTATTTGCCTGCCGCTTTCATAGGTGTTGCTATTCTGAAATGGCTTGGCCATGATGTTCCCCGGCAGCATTGCAGCCATCCAATATAGACGCAGCAGGAAAGATTTTCTCCGAAGCGGCCTGCTGCGGCACTGCGTGGAAAGGCGCCCAAAGGCCATAGAGCCGCTAAGGCAAGCACCAAGCGGGCTCATGAGAGGAAGGCACGGTGCCATTGTATTTAAACAAACCCACAACGCGTTTTTGTCGTTACTCCCACCCCACCCTTCTGTACATATATATGTATATATACGAACGACGGGTGCTTGGGGAAAATATATGTGTGCACATAGGTGCATATATACGCATAAAAGTACAAAGAAGTGTATTCAATGAAGTCGCAAATGATACTTAAGTAGGGGGAGGGTAACTCATATTGGAGACATAAAGGCAGTAAGTAGTAGAGGGGCTAGAAATGTGCCCGTAAACCGTTGTTCGTAAGGCATCGTTACCGTTAAAATCGGATATGAATATGTCCCATATTTAATCTGCCATATCTGGGAGTATTTCGTATGCAACCACAATGTTAGCGGGACAATAAATTTCTATTAGTGCAAGCTTTCTACCGGCGTTATTAGGGTGGCGAGTGGGGTAGTTCATCAATTTTTGGTCCCTATTTGTTTAAAATAACATGCCGAATAAGCGAGACAATATGGCGCGAGGACGCATGATGGACCGTAGATTGCAGGCAATCATTGTGTGTCTTAATGTTCTGAACGATATTCATACGATAATACTTCTTGTGCAGATATTATAAATAACCAAAATTGATTGCAAGCGTTTAGCTGATAGCACGCGATGAACAGAGCTCTTACTAATATTTTTGCCCACAGTAGAATTGCAAGTCAAGAAGAACATCCAGTTTCCGGCGTCACAAGTAAATGTCCTACGTGTATAGAAGACGAAAATCGTTATTTAAGGGAGATCATCAGTATAACCTCTGTGGAAAACACTTTGAATAACTGTTCAGGTATAAATGTATGTGTTCTTGGGTTTACGAAACCATCTGGCAAGTGAACGCTGTATATATATATAAATATATATATATATATATATATATATATATATATATATATATATATATATATATATATATATATATATATATATATATATATATATATATATATTCAGCAATAAATAAAAGCAGTAACAAACGAAGCCGATTGTTTTTTATCTCGCTAGGCATCAACAACTATTTTGTTTGGATAGGTAAAATTACTTAATGAACATTTTGCTTTTTAAGGAGTAAACATATTATAACACCTACTATACGCAGCCACCCAGAACCTTTACTGGTGACATAGAAGCTGTCATTCATTGGGAAGCTCTAGATCATAACCAAACAGTGATTATAACCATATATTGTAAGCACCGTGTTCTATGGTTTAAAAGAAAATAAAGTCTACAAACTTAATGCTCATGTAAGAATAGGTTTCTCAATTTGCCTAGCTAACGGACGCGCATATGTAAGCAGATACGTAATTTTCAAAAATAAGACGCGCAGAGTGGTTAAGCAGCTAAACATAAGATAGCAAACGCCTTTGTTTAAAATAATGGGATGAAACGAATAAAACAGTCAAATACCATGTTTACAACATGAATTTGAGTCTGCAGGCGAACAGAGTGCAAGGAGTTTTGTTAGTGCGTTAGAGTGTTATGTGCTCATTTGACTATACGTCACGCAAATATCCTGTTATTGAGTTTGCCGCTAGCAACATGGGCGCAAGATGAGCGCGATGACTCTAAAGGCTGCTAGACGTCATATCGAGGGAACACTTTAAGAATTTTGCGCACCTGAGCAAAAATAGTGTACTTTCATTACATCACGGAAAACAGGGAGTCGGCAGTGCATAGCACATTTGCAGCGTTGCCTGTTGCACTGAAGACTCATTCTGATTACGTTTTGTATACCCTCGATTAAATGTCTGTGTTTTATTAGGTAGGCTTCCTAAACCGTAGAGTAGGACATACGTTTGGGCAGGACGCGAGACCAGTGCAATCGCATAGGTCTCATGCTTCCCAAAAAACTCGTGCTTACGAGTTTTTTTGGAAATATATATATATATATATATATATATATATATATGTTCGTATTTAATAGTTACAGCTATATCTATATATACATACCGTGTATTGAAATCAGCTTATATGGTGCTTAAACATTTCCATTTTACTTAGTCTTTGGTTTGGCTCATTTGAGAGTAACCTTCTATAATAGAAGTTTTGTAAAATTGAACACTCTAAGTCAAACATATTATCTGCTAACTTTTGACTCTGATTCGGAAAGTAATTAAATTCTAATTTTCAATCTAGTTGTTACACGGATAAATTTAAACTAACTGAATATATACATATACCAAGTATGGAAATGTCTTGGCTATACCACCTAAATCAAAGCCGCTTTGAAAAGAGTTGCTTATTCATTAAATATTAGCCTGGATTGCACCATGCATATATCACATTAAGGCTGACGTGTCAAAATTAGTCATTTCGCTGTCATTAAAAAGAAACGTGTGGCTGACTTTTGCCTGAATGACCCTATGACATAATAATTTAGCACATGCCCCGTCTATGAATGTATCAACATGTACAGAGTTTATACTTTACTCTATTCTACCCTCTTTCTCTTAATGACATAGTGCTTATGTAAATTGCTTTAGAACTAATGCATGCTGTATATGTTTTTTTATCTGTCCGTCTTATGTTTTAGGAGTTTGTTTAGCAACGAACATAGGGGCTGTATTCGATCGCCATGTGCCGACAGAGACCTGTCCAAATATCAGGGAGCACAGAAAGGTCAGTGCAGGCAGACATGCAGGCAGTGTGGAACAAGTAACATACTCGAAGCGTGAGTTTGGGTCCGCATGAAAAGACAGACGACACAAACTTGGTCAATCGTTATGATGTCAAACGTTGTTTATGGGAATAAACTAAATTCCGTGGTGAACATTTGGCTCTACAGGACGCTCAAATCAGTATTTCGATAGAAGTGGGCAGTCGAAACTCTTTCTTTCGCTTTGTGACTTGTGTTCCGCCAAAGACGTGTGGTGGTTATTGTTTTGTGTGTATGATGTACTCGTACTTGTGTGTTTTGCTAGCGAGAACTTTGAGTTTCGTTAGTTGTTGATGGCGTGGCAGTGTTCGCTGCAGGCTGTTCCTTTTCTTATTGTTATAGAATGCTCTCGTCTAGCCTGAGTGACGTAGCTAGCGCGCATGGCTGGCTGGCGGCGGAGAGAAACTACGCTGGCGCAGACGTTGTTGTAAGTGTAAACGGCATCGGAGCATGCATTTGCTTACTCATCAGCTCGACATGATGCTTCTACAGTTACAACAGCCCGACCGACCGACCGACCGACATCCAGACAACACATTGAATAATAACGCGTAATAACGAGCGAACAAATGGCGAACGGTTCGTTCATGTGGTGAAGAGCGCGCGCCTTAGACTTGTGCTGTTGTTGTTGTTGCGATTGCTATTGTTGCTGTTGCTGCTGCTGCTGCTGTTGGAGTCGCTGTTGTTGTTGGCCGGCCGGCCGGTCAGGGTGCTGTGGTTGAGGAATTTGAGCTGTTCGGTCGTTGATTGGATCTGCTCTCACCCCGTGGCGGGCGAGGGTGTCCGCGTGTTGTGGCGAGGGTGTCCGCCTGTTGGGACCTCTGAGGCGCGGCGCGGCAATGCGGTTAGCATTAGCTCAGCGCCGAGCCCTGGTCGTGACCATCGACCGGATGTCGCACAACCCATGTACGTAGATACAGATAAGTTGGCACGGACCAAGATCTGGACTCGGGCTCGCTTCCTAAAGAGCAACAACAACAGCGGCAGAAGCAGCAGTAGCAGCATCATCATTATCTGAAGAAGAAGAATACGACGACGACGACGACGGCGACAAAATGTGGGTGGAGAGTGTTCATGTCCAGCAGCGGCCACTGTTGTTCGCCCGTCATCACGACAATGACGATAAACTTTTACTGGGCGACTCTCAGTTGTGTGTAATTGTGTGCTGTTGGTTGTTGTAATATTGTTGTAGCTGGTGTCGCTCGTAGCAGCGTGGTGGTGGTACAAGAACAGCAAAAAAAAATACTTTTTGCCAACTGTAAGCCATTACACCGTGTGAAGTCAGCGTTCTCGGAGTCGTCATCGACGCGATCACTGCTACTACCAGTCACCACTGTTGCTTATGATTAACTGCGCCATTTACTCTGCTACTCGTTTCCACGGGCTCAACAGCAAAGTTTTGACCTGCCTTACTTAGTCAACGTTGAGCCTTGCTTTTGTGCGTTGTGAAAGTGTAGAAGTTGTGGACACACTGAGAAACACAGAGAGAGAGAGAGAGAGAGAGAGGCAAAGAGAAGAAAATGAAGTGTGTGATGGGAGGCATTCGAAAAAAATGAAGTGCGCGATGGGACACATTCGAGACAGCTTCTTACCGCCGTTGCTGTTGTTGTTGTTGTTGTTGTTGTTGTCGGTGTTGTCGGTGTTGTTGCTTTTCTGATCCTGTAGACCGATATGGTGATAGTGCCGCTGCTGCTGCTGCTGTGGCCGTCATAATTGTAGTATAGTTACGAAGAGTCATGGTTACAGTGGTTAGTTACAAATGTAATGCAACACGTGCTACTACTACTAGCTAGTGAATATCCGAACAGCGTCATTGGGTGTGACTGGGTGCGTTCTAACCGTTTGAGCAGCTCTGGTGATGTGCGGAATGGGGGATTGATTAGATCGTCTGCCTCAAAATGTAGGTGTAAGGCGCTGTAATCATCGAGGTGTCTGTCTGTCGTCCATCGTGTGACTGACTGTCTGATGCTACTCCGCGCTTCGGCTACCTCAGCTGTTCCTGCTTCTACAGCTGGTACAGCGCCCCGTTCATCACTTCACGCCACCGTCAAAGATTCCATTCGTTTTAACGAACGCTTTAACGAGCTTCGATTGAATTGATCATGTGTTGTTACCGTTGTCTATCCATCTGGATTACGTCAGTCTTTGTCGTGCTTTTTGTCCAATCGTCCCATGGAGCAACGGCGGCCACAGGTGAGAACATAGGACTGCGGCGCATCACCACCGCTGCAACATATGTATTAACTGACTGCCATTGTTCCAGAAACGATGTAGCGACGGTCAAAAATATTGATGCTCTGAAGAGCGCGCGCACACGCCACGACGCCCCCGCTTACGAAAGATCACTTTATTTAGATTCTTCAATGCCTGTATTGTTTTTACGTATAAATGGCCCTTGACAACAAAATTAGATTGTAACTCACTGAACCGCCACAGCAACATTCAAAGTAAATGATTTTAAAGAAAACTTGAAGAAATTAAAAAAGAAAATATATATATATATATATATATATATATATATATATTATATACAGGGTATTTCAGGAATATTTGAAGAGAGATATATGGAATTGAAAAAGCTCTTTAAAGCCTTTTTTCCTCCTATACAGAAACTAAGCACACCGTCTTGTTCGTGAAAATTCGGCTTTTTCTGAAGAACGTATAAGGCCGGTCAGAAGATGCGGCATGGTCGCTTAGAACAGAATTCGCAAAAATGAAGTTATTTTATTAGCTTTCACTTCAAATACCTCATAATTATTACCCTACGACCACTCACAGGGCTAAAAACTAGCACATTCAGGCAAACGCACATTTCATGGCGATCATTTTGGTACCAAACTTATGGCAATGCGGTTGCGGAGTAATTAAGATATTTCGGAGGGCATGTCGAGATTGAGTGCATGCATAAATGACCTATAATAAACAAATTAAGGAGGTTGTTTTTAATTATAGACTATCCTCCGTTCCCTACGGGCTTGGAACTTAACCTGAGGTATGTCTTCAATGCACCGAGGGTCGGACATGTTAAGACATCTAGAGTTTCTCCAACAGTCCTTGTGGCAGTATGACCGCTGCATTAATGACCTAGAGTTCTTTATCTGATGGAGTAGGTTATTTATGCATGCACTCAATCTCGATTACTCCGCAATCACAACTTGCGTTGCCATGTATTTGGTACCAACATAATCGGCATGAAATGCGCATTTGTCTGGACGTGTTAATTTTAAGCGCTGTGATTGGTCGTAAAGTTATGATTTTGAGATATTGAACGTAAAGGCTAAAAAACGAACGTATTGTTTGCAAATTATTTTCTAAACGATCGTGTCGCATCTTCTGAGCGATATGATATGTTCTTCGGCTGAAGCAGAATTTTCTTACGGATACGCCAGTGTGCTTAGTTTCTGTATAGGAGAACCGGTTGTCTCGCAATGCTCCTAGATCGGACAAAAACACCAGTGTTACAAATTGTAGTAATTTCACTCTCATTCCGAAACAAGACTTTTTAGAGACCATGTTCTATTGGAAAAAAATGTTGCTTCAACGAGCTTTACAATTCCATATATACCTCTTCAAAGCTTTTTGGGACAAAATAATTTATGCATGCACTCAATCTCGACATACCCTCTGAAAAATGTTAATTACTCCGCAACCGCTCGCATTGCCATACGTTTGGTACCAAAATGGTCGTCACGAAATGTGCGTTTTTCATGTGCTAGTTTTGAGCGCTGTGAGTGATCGTAGGATTTTGAGGTATTTGGTGTGAAAGCTAATAAAATAACTTAATTTTTGCGAATTCTGTTCTAAGCGACCATGTCGCAATTGCACATTATGTGCTTCTATGTCGGGCAAAAACACCAGTGTCACAAATTGTAGTAATTTCACTTTCACTCCGAAACAAGAATTCTCAGAGACCATGTTCCATTGGAAAAAATATTTGCTTTCACAAGCTCTACAATTCCATATATCGCTCTTCAAATATTCCTGAAATACCCTGCATATATAAGCAAAAAATCACGCCAGCTTTGTATTTTACACCGGGTGTAAAAGCATAAGGTGGCGTATCATTGGTTAGGTCGGTCATTCATTTCACAAGTAGAGACTACTCGACTAAACTGAGATCACAAATTAAAGGCAGATGATTTCTGTCTTGGCGTGTGGAGGATCTCCATTTGAACCCTTTTAACATATATTTTTCGTAAAGCACGGGAACATTTTAAACATTTATATAGGAGAGCATATTGAATATAGGTGTATGTTCCGTCAGGTCGTTCCGTTGTGTTATTTGCCGCAATAGTAGACTCAAGCGGAATAATATTTGCTAGTCTTTGTCCCTTTTTCTTTAACAAAGTTTATCTTCACCTGTCATTGTCCTGCAGAGGCTGCGTGCTTAGAACCGCCATGTGTTTCTACCCGTTGATGCTAATAAACTCGTTATTCCACTAATACGTACATACTCACGCGCGGACACCACAGACATAAAGGAGGAGATGTCAAGGCTTTGTTGCGTGCGCCACTCGACTTAGAACTGGTACTACCGGGACGTAGGTTAGTTACTATAGTGACGTAGGTTAGCTACTACTATAGTTTCCATGAGCAGTGTCGTCAACGTTACAACTATGATCAGGCTGTGGTCATAGGTATAACTGTACAAGCAACCTTTGTTCGACTGAAAGCAGGGCGCTAGATTGGTGTCTTATTGATTTAAGAGCTTTATTTTCGTCTAAACTACTAGCGGCACAAGAAATGAATGTAATTAGCCAACGAATCGCGCTCGCCTAGCAACCATTGGAGCACTTTCACAGAAAGAGGCCGACCGAAACAAGCAAAGATAGGTAGAGGCATTTTGCTGCACGCTGAGCTGGCTTGGCTTACCTGCTCCACCTGGTCACCGCGGGAACAAGAAGTTTCCAAAATAGCGAACAAGCTTCGTTTGACATTGACCGCATACCAACGCCGTTATTGTAGGTTGACTTGACATTGTTGTAGGTCTGATATGGAATCATCAGACTATATTACTATGGCACTCTTGTTATTTTATTTTTCATTCGGTTACCCAAGCTAGTTGCGAAGAAAATGGTGTAACAGGCGATCGTCGTCGCAGTCAGCTCAGCATATATTGGGGAGACGACATCAAATTGATTATCCTTGACATCTTCTTGTATTGTAGTTGTGGGCATTGCCGTTGTAGTTTATTTCTAAATGTAAGTTATATTATTATATACAGACTACACGAGTTAATGCTTGTTCATCTTCTTGAAAATTGCTAGTACAACGTAAAATGCATGTTACAAAACAATAATCTTCGTATTCGGGTTACTTGTGGATTAATATCATTCATATATGCAGTTTGGCGACATTTCTTAGAGTCTTTTTTTTTGGCGCTGGGATTATCCTGCCGATACTGGCTTCTGTACCAATGATGCCTGATGATAGGTTGCAAAGTCTGACTGATAGAACATCAGCTAGAGTAATACCTATATCATAGTGGTTTCGCTTTTTCGCACAACCTGCATTTTTCAGTAGCATAACCGACCTCTCTTCTCCCCAAGTCTCAGTTTTAGCGTCACGTTTTTGTTTTATATAATACCGATGCAGTGATACCATAAGTATGGCTCATGTGCCAACAGACAATTTTCACTTATTTGGGCGTGTCCTATGTGGGACAACAGATCACTGTGATGTAAGCACTTTTTTGCTTATAGGTTTGGACTCTCGCACACGCGGGTTTTTGCAGCCCAATGGCATCATAAGACTACTTGGGCGGGTAATCTCGGCCAATAATCGTTAGGGTGGCACGTATTGTTTGCAAATACATCTCTTAAGGAACGTTATAAGACGCTGGTATCGTTCACAGGATGTATAAAACGGGCGACTCATGGGCTCACATTATGGCGTCGCGTTCTGTTTCAGTTTACAAGCTCGTAACTACCGATGGTATCACTCTATCACTATCATTTACATTTTAATTATCAACTATATCTAATATTAGAGAGTCCGTTACCTGATAGAGGATCAATTGTTGCAATGAGCTATGTCAGTTTTTACATCTCAGATGTATAGAGCCAGGCCAGTACGATATTTATACAATCTTGTGACAAGCATTTGAAACGCCAGAGCATATTAGACTAGTTTGGCATGGGAGAAAACTTAACTGTCTGGAGTGGTCAAAATATCTTAAATTGCATTTTTTGATAATTGAGCATGCTATTTGTGTGGCTCTTCTACTACGTCGTTGCCGGTTCTGCTCGCAGATATGCGCTAAATATCACGCAGCGAGCTGCCAGACGTATCGGCGGTCTTTGCACTTTCTCGCCCGGTGAGACGGTCGCTGAAGTTAATAGATTCATGAGAAATGCGTCGTTTCTAAGCATAGCAACACCAAGAAAAAAGCTTCTTAAACGGCTAGAGCAGACCAGCTGGAGAATTCTTGAGGGATCTTATCGTGTTTCTAAGAATGCCAGGCTATATCAAAGGTTAACATTGCAACTTGCAGCTCAGTTGGTATATGCTGCACTTATGCTATCTCATTTCTAATCCAGAAACTGAAAACATAGTATAGAACATTCTCCGTCGCCTTCGGGCTTCTAATTGTCATGAGGTATATTTTTAATGTACCGGGGCTGGACATCTTGAGATATCTAGTGTTTTCCCAAAGGTTCTTGTGGCAGCATAGCCGCTGACTCTCAGCGGTATGATTTATCATCTGTTATCAATGAACATCAAAGAAAATTCGAAGTTCTTTATAAGGGATTACACAATAGCAGATTTGAATCCAATTAAAGATGACGTCTCAGAATTTAGTGAAGTCGACAGGACTTGGCCACCATAACAAGGCTTTGCAGTAGTTGCTCCACAAAAGGAAAACTATCTGTTAAGTGGCGGCAAAATTTTTGCAGCCCATCATTAAACGGAACGCCTGCCTAACCATTAACGTGGGTGACTATTGTGTTAAGTTGTCAGATAATGGCGTTATTAAAAAAACGTTCTTATATTTCTTGTACTCGTCTGTGCGGTGGCAAGTAATGCATTGCGTTAGTGTCATTTCATTTGTTCGTGTGGGTCAACATTGTGTGATATTTAGTTAGCATATACATATCGCTAAGTTATGTGGCTTTTTATGAAAATGTTTTGTTTAATGATGGTTTCGTGAGCAATTAGGTAAGTATATATAATAAAACAGCATGGTCTTTGCAGTCTTCGCATTTTTGGTTTTTTACTACTTGTGGAAACGCTAAACCTTGTGAAACAAATAAACTAAATCAATACATTGTTGCAAAGAGTATTCTACTATAAGACAACAGTCAAACATGATTTGCAAGTTAAGGCAACCCGATAGCAACGGTGGTGGCCATGTTTATCAAATTCACAACCATTTTAAGTGATACGCTACGGTGCATTGCAAATGTTGTCAATCGTATTGTTGCTGCCGTGCAGCTGAGGACGATTAGTTGTCTATATTGACACTTTATTTTGGATGGGTAGATTTGATTATTTACTTGACATGTATACCTAAATGTACATGTAGTCACCCTTTTATATCACGGATGCTTGCTTAGAGTGACAACAGGAGCGGACATGTTGAGATATCTAGAGTTTTCCCAACGGACTGTTGGCGGCAGCATGGTCGCTGACTCTCAGTAGCGGTATGGTATATCAGTCATCTTCAAAGAGCATCGCAACTCACAGAAATTTGATCAACAACAACAGGGCTCGAACCGGCGACACCCCGGTAGATGACAACCACCCGTAGGCCACGTAGCCACTTTTGTTATATTGCACTTCCCATATACTTATCTGATAGACAGGCTAATACTAAGTGCCAACCCCACGCCTCTAATCTGCCTGTTCGTGTATACAGACCCCAATGAAGTGCCAATGAATTCCTGAGTGGTTCCTGTAGTTGCAACGTTGTGGAGGAGGACCGCGTGGCATTTGTGAACCGCTGCGAATGTATATACACAGATAGCGGACGTATATATATATATATATATATATGTATATGCATGTCTCTGAACGTCAAAGATGAAGCCGACAAACCGCATAGACAAAGCGCGCCGAGATGCCGCTGTTGGGCCTGCTGCTGCTGCCGCCAAATTAAAGCGATCCGATCCGCTAGCTACATGCTAGTGCAACGGCCTGCTGGCGTGGTGCTGCATCATTGGCTAATGCCTTCCTTCCTTCCGCTCGCTCTTCCGTCGTCCCCTTCGAAGGGCTGACTTGGTGGTGGCTGTGCTGCTGTGGCTTCTACGTGCTTAATCGCAATGATTCCGGTGCGTTAGCGTCTGGTCGGTCGCCAAGAGCCAGGAAAAATCTCGTCAGGCGGGGTAGACGCCTAAAATTAAGGGGAAATTCAACCGATCGGCAAATGAGGATTTTTCGTTAAGAGTTGGCTTTGTTACACGCTGTCAGCAATAGTCGTTTGTCGTTTCGTTGGAACGAATAACGGAATGCTAGAAAGCACAAGCGAATGGAGCTGATGGAGATGAAGATTAGAGAACAGCGACATCACGGACGATTATGTCGACAGAGCTGACGTTTAGATTAGTTGGCCTAATCGATCTTCCTTCCTCTTCTTTCACTGGAAAATGTTGCGTTTACAATTGTGGTTGTCGGCGGGAGCCAGCGATTTCAGCCAGATGAACTCTCTGAATTGCGAATTATGATGGTCGCCGCGATAGTGATGAAACTGGCTGAGGATTCTCGTCCGCTGTTCTTTAATTTGGTAGAGCTATACAACGGCACGCTGTATACATGACGTTACAAACTGATTAAACTGGTTGGATTCTACGAACACGTGCACTACAGCTATGAAACGACTACAAAGCTGTTAAATATATATATATATATATATATATATATATATATATATATATATCATACATACGAGGGCAGATCGAAAGTTTTGATACATATTTATAAGCATAATATTTACTTAACTTTTCAAAGTTTTTCTTCCCTTCAAAATAGCTGCTGTCCGCTGCAATGCACTTGTGCCACCTTCTTTCCCATAATTCAAAAAGAAATTAAACGAGTTTTTGGAATCAGATAAAGTTGCTTCTGAGAATTTGTATTTATCTTTTCTATAGTCTCAAAACGTTGTCTCTAACTTTTTGTCCGCGAAACAGAAAAAAAGTCGCACGTGCGGAAACAAAAAAATCGAGTTTTTCAAGATCATGAATGATGTGTGCGCCGGTGCGTGGTTGTGGTAGAGTATTTAAGCAATGTTTGCTCAGAGTTCAGGTCACTTCTGTCGGACGTTCTTGCGCAATTTGATTGGGCTTTGGTCCCGATATCGTAACCACAAACTCAATTCAGACAATACAGCAATGCAGGGTCTTCCGCTACCGCCTGAATTTGAACATTTCTGTACGCCCGTTCATTTACTGGATATTAAACATTTTAGAAACGAACCTTCTGTTAGTCTTCTGTCACATAAAACATCGGTCAAGACTATTACATCTGATCCATGAAATATCTTTAAATCCGCAGCTATTTACCTGATAGTGACTCGGCAATTGTTGGGTGTGATATCACACTTTTTTTTCTGTTTTTTCTGTTATTGAGGCCGAAGGCCTTCCTGAACGGGGGTCATCTTTGGTTTCTTAATGTCCAGTGTGAATTCTACGATACCGGTACACAGTGTTTCGGGACACTGCTTGATAATCATAAGCATTATAACATTTCCACCACTTTAAAACACATGGCTGGCTTTATAACTGGATACAGGTTCATTGCTCCGTAAAGCTCGCTCAACCTCATTTTCATAACTTCTTTGAACCAAACTCAAAATAGGACAAAATGTAGAATGTGTGTAGCTAATAAATGTTTGGCTTCTAAGCAAAACAAACCGCAAGAACTTAGTGCTTTCGGTCGGAATTCAAAGTACTGGAATTGGCTAATCATATGTAAATTTTGTGGCGATACAATGCCGGAATTTTCGGAAATCTAGTAAGTGAGTTCGTCGTCTCGATTAGTCTACTTACGTGAACGCCAAACGCTCGGCTGTTAGTGTGGCCTAGTTGGACGAAGGTCATGCTTTACCAGTAAGGAAATGTATTGTACGTATCCTTGTCAATTGGTAAGCTACGAATATAATTTTCTACGTGCGCGGTTTACCTTCACATTCTTATGGCTGGTGTTGCAGAGGTAAATATGTAAATATATATATATATATATATATATATATAAAAAAAAGTCAAGGGGTCAGGTGCAAATTTGACGCACTCTCTTAGGGCGGCAGTGCTTGGGCATGAGAATCGGCCTATTAAAATAATAGAAACTTCCCTTTCACGGTTTCTAGGCAAGGCCATACAACTCCGAACTGATGGGTGAAGAAGAAACCGGAATTAAAAGAAAATATATATATATACATAACAGCGGGCGTCAGATACTAGTTAATTTGAGATACAAGAAAGACGTTAATGCGTTTGTTTTTTGTACATGAGGTTTTGGAAATCTATAATAAACATGCCTCGTCGGCACCAAACAGCGCTGCGTGTGGGAGTCCGAAGGTCACTTATCCCATTTACTCTCCACCTCTCAGCTCGAAATTGTCTGGCCTTGAAACCGTGAAAGGGGAGTTCCTATTCTCTTATTGGATTGATTCCCATGCCCATACTCTTCTGTCCTGAGAGGTTACGTCAGCATCGCGTTAAAGGCCTATCTGCTTTCTCCCCTTTCCCCCGGCTCCTCATATTAACCGTTCCTATCCTAGTACATTACTAATCGTGTCCCTCGATCAGTACCGCAAGGCCCACAAGCAAGATGTGCATGCCGCTTGCTCGGTTTCTGTCGGTAAAGCAGAGCGTCTCTGTCTTTTCTGGCACCAGCTCCAGATGGCTCTTATGCACGCTGTGACGCTCTCTATTCCAAGTTAGAGGCCTCCTTAAGGGCCATTTATTTCTGGTCCGCTATCAATAAAGGATCATATTCATAGGCTACCGTCTTCATTCACTCAGGGAGGATATTTCCAGGACACCATCCTATACGAAATTCCAGGGCACTGGACCTACTAAACTGGTTACTGTGGGGTCCGATAAGACCCCTGAGTCTGGCCCTGGACTGAGCTTGGACAGAGTCTGCTCTACTGAAAGCCTCCATCAGAGCAGCCTCTCGTCTCCCCTCCTACTTTAAATAGGTGCCTCTAGTAAAGGTGGGAGATTTAGTGAAATTTAGGACCGCGTGGTCCCTTTCCGCTTCCCACTCTTGAAGAGATCGGCTCTCCTCTGTCGTCATACGGCTGGGCCACAATGCGCTCGCTGCGTGTAAATTTTCGGTTACTGATACTCACGTTGACCTGTCATGCTTTCTGAAACATTGACCAGTCTTGTCGAGAACGTTTTCGAGAAAGCAGTATGTGCCTGCCAGAGTGCCTCGTGTTCTTTATAAAGTGTTCTGAGTTTCTATTCCACCTTTTCCACCGCGCTTTTTTTATGGCGTCGTTGGCTACGTTTATACCATTTAGAGACCTGGGCAGCTTCTGAGCAAGCTCCTTGAACTCCAACTTTGTATTTTGTGCCTTGCACAGAGTCCTCACCAGCTTCACATTCTGGATCCATCAGCTTTAGCGCATCCAGCAGTTGCCTCATCTGTTCCACTTCTATGCCTCTAGATCCCTAGGATACCGCGTCGCTCGTGATCGGTGAGTCAGCGGATTTCAGACAGTTCCTCACACAGACTGTCTCTTACCCGAATATACCGTGTGTATACCTAGATATGTTATCGATGCTTAGATTTATACTATTACACTGATATTTACACTTTCTTGTATACTAGTTTACTTTTATGTATACTTAGGCTTACACTAACTTACGTATAGGTTTATCCTATCTTATCTATTACGCTATGTTACTATATACTATTTATAAACTGTGCGGTACGTTGTTATCGATCTGTACGTTATGCTACACACTACATACTTTGTGTAGTCCCTATGCATTAGTCGTGTTACCAGCCGTTGTATGTCCAAATGTATATATTTGCGACATTGCAAATCGAGTCCGCAGACTATGCGAAATCTCAGTCGTTTCTACCAATTATTTTTTAATTGATTATGGTTTATTTTCACTTAGGCTTAGGGTAAATTATAAACATGTACGTCAGTCACAACTAGTGGTTCTTTCACTTCTCTGGATCTTCTCTCATCTTGCGAGCTCAGCTATTGACTGAACTGCTGTACATGCTGCGGCGTGGTATCTATTACATTGACCTAAGCATCTCGCGCACCTACAACACTCCTGATTATTGTGGAATTCTTGCGTGCTGCACATCACGCGATGAAACCCGTGAACTTCAAACGTCGTAGTTAGATAATACTACTGTCGTGCATATTCATATGTCGATGTCCTTTGATTTTTCCGCCCAATTCATAGTGAAGGCCACAAGCGCCGTCGTTGTAGGTAAGCCCCATCGTACTTGTAATTTCTCTGCCATTAGAGCCCCCCATTTAATATATAAACTATTACTTTCCATTAATAATTGGCTAACCCCAAAACCCGCCATGACGAAAAATCGAACTCTATCTAGTGACTGTAAATCTACCTCTTCTAATTTCTCCCGTACGAGTGATATACCGAGCTATTGGTTCTACTTTAATCTTGAAAAGGACGGACGCGGCATGTATTGACAACATTTGCGGTTTTTTTATTGCTGTTGCCGTTCGAATGGCATTATTTATTCTGCTTTCAATATGCTTTCGGAAACTGCTACCATTTGACATTTTAGTGACCCCAAATAGGTAAATTGATTTTCGAAGTTTACTACATTACTTTTGGCTCGAAAAAC
The DNA here is from genome assembly GCA_003439945.1 of Dermanyssus gallinae. Classification (NCBI taxonomy): domain Eukaryota; kingdom Metazoa; phylum Arthropoda; class Arachnida; order Mesostigmata; family Dermanyssidae; genus Dermanyssus; species Dermanyssus gallinae. The sequence goes on along the minus strand of QVRM01004188.1, from coordinate 1,838,808 downwards.
GTCGTCTTTGCCAACTGACCTCCTCTTCAAATTTCTGGCTACGGTCTTTTGCCAGTTAATACTAAGTCCCATCTTTTCCATAAAATCAATTAGTCTTTCCAGTTCCCGGTTAGCCCTAAATAGACTTCTGCCATAGATCGCAATGTCATCTGCATACTAAAAGTATTTGCGCACTCTCGGGCCCACCACTGCCTCACCCGTTAGGTAACTCTCCCAATAGTAGCGAAAAAAGCAATGGGCTGAGTCCGTCGCCTTGGGTCACTCCTCCTGTCGTCTGTGTTACGCACAATCCCTATATCGTTGTCGATGTATACTGTACTCTCCCCAATAATGGTCCCCAAAATGTTTAATAAGCGAAACCAACTTCTCTATAGATTTACTTCTTGGCGCTAGGCCAAAGGCGGCTTTAGAATATATAAATATTGCCTATATAAGCCTATAAATACTAATGCTAGGGAAATACGTTTCAGTACTATCATGCTGGAGTTACCCCGAGAGTTTCGACTCATACACGGATGCTTCACAACAGAACTATAGGAAATAGCCATTATATATATATATATATATATATATATATATATATATATATATATATATATTATATATATATTTTTTTTTAATGAATGGACATTTAAGAAATGGGATTGTTATTATTTATACCATTTTTATCAAGGAAGGTTACTTCGTTATGCAATGTTAACATAAATAATATTGCCTAGGTCAACTTCGCAAAGACGCTTGATTGATGATACTTCCGTTCAATTGCCGCCCAATCGTTTCAGATATTGATCAGATTTTGGAACTAACGATGCACCCCGAGAATCAGACACCACTTCGTCACGATCATGCTCAATTTAACTGTGACGCCCGGAAGCGGGGACCGAACGGCGCAAGAACAGACGACATTAATATTCAGTGGTTTCACGATGGAAGACTCGTGCGGCCATCGAGCGCCTCAGGACGGACCGTCTCCCGCGGTGTTCTTTTCTTCGCATCAGTTCATCCGCCAGACACCGGTGTCTATTGGTGCCAAGTTAGCGTTAAGGGCTCTCCGCAACACTTCATTCGCTCCAGAAATGCCACTCTTCGAATTGCCTGTAAGTCTCGGAAAGGGGAATAACCTTGTATGCCTGTTTTTCTCAAACTTGTTTAATAAGCAGCCATAATGATGTATAAACCAAATAAATCAATTTTTAGGTCGTTTCCTTTTGTAAATTCAAGCTACTTTTAAATGAAGTGTGCACTTATCGTATAAACTTACCGGTGCTGTTGCATGGAGCTTATGCAAGCCTTTAGGTGGATCCTGTGTCACCTTCTCTGGAATAATTTATTAATTAAAAAATACTTTTAAATATTGTAAGTCTTAATATTTAATTTATTATATATTACATTATTAAATTACATATATTTATATGTAACCTGCCATATTAATTTCTCTTAATTCATATTACAATATTGTGTAAGCGAACGTGTTAATTTCTCATTCAGCATTTATTTCACCACAAAATTGGTAGACGACGTGTTAATTTTTTGCCTAGAACAGCCTAGAATTGACTAAGTAAGAGAAATGTTATATATACATGATTCGTTTAAAAGTTGCCATCTCTTTAAAATAATCGTCTGAGCTCAGCAAATTTTTGTCGTTATCGCCGTACCATTTTCTGGTGTATGTTCGAATGGTGTAGTGTTCTGCCGGGCGGTTTGTAACTAACCGTGGGTTTAACAATCTGTATGATCGTACAGGCTCTATTTCCTATCAAGTGCAATATAAATGTATTCGGTATAGTTTTATCATTGTAATTTTCGGCATCACTAAATTTATGGTTTACTGAATCATTTTGTTCGTATCCCGTAATGCAAGTGTTTTAACATCGATTCTTCAGAAATCAACGCGACTACAGGTCTACTTCGCCCAGCTTCCCTTAATACTTACAGCTCGTCATGATAAAATTATCATCTTCATTAGAAATTTTGCCAGTGTTAATCTAATGTGGCTCTTTTAATAGAAGTAGGACAAAAACAGTTAATATGCGAGCTGCTAAGCGCACGTACATGTTCACGATCGTACAGTCTCGTGATGGTTTAGTGGAAGTTCTCTTTAGGATTGTATTCGATACACCCACGATGTACCAAAAGAAAGGGATACTTACACTCCCGCCGCCAACGGAGGTTACATTTCTATATTACATTACACTTTAATAAATTTAATAAATTTTGCGTGTCTCTTGAATCTCCTGTAAGATATATATATATATATATATATATATATATATATACGGACTGGCTTGTCTCATGGTGACATGGGGTACATAACAGACCGCAGAATTTGCATATACAATCATTACAAGGGCCATTTAATCGATTAAAGCAATGTTGCTTATAATGAGATACATAAGCGGAGTAGCGTGTCTGTAGCAGGATATGTCGGTTTTTAGAAAGTGGTCGTCTATCCATCCACGCACTATCCATCATTGCAAGCGTCCCGTAGATTGCGTCTGGAACTTCCCGCATCTTCCGCTCAAAGATGCAACGCAACTCCACCAGTAACGGTGTTGGCGGGAGGCTGAACTACTCGACCAGATTTTCTATGAACGGCATATGTTCTGGACAGACAATAGGTTAATCGGTTATTGGCTGTTCTGGGGGAATAGCAAATCTCTTTTGCAAAACATTGCTTTCATCATATCAATATAGCTAAGCTGCTGCGCATCCCATACGATGCAAAAAAAGCCAACTTTCAGGTTGAAAAGGATAAGAACGGACTTGACGGGGAGTTTCTGCGGGGGTGGTACTAAAACTATGGCAACTATACTGGACTTGACTCCCTGCAGGAGTAAATCGTTTAAACAATCACCTAATCTTAGCAACTCGTCACTAGAATCCATGACGAGAACACGGCAGGCAAGTCTGTTAATTTTCAGGCACAAACGCCACTAAATGCACGTAAGTAAATTCATCGACCCAGCAATCGGTTTTTTTTCGAGAAGAGACTAACTGGAAAATGCGTTTCGCACACACGGACACTAGGGCAGGAAAGCTCAGCTGCAAATGTGGGCCGGTAGTGTGTGGCTCCAACCTACTAAAAACCAGTCATGTCTCCATCCCCACACTCAACTGGCAATTGCGCAAGCAATACTTTAAACAATTGAGCGGGTGAATAGTAACCTCATTATATTAGCTGCCCTGGAGTGCCTCACGGGGCCTTGTCACGTAAAAAGGATTCTTCTCTTCTTTGGCGTGCGATCGACGTTAGCTTAAGTAAATTTTGATATAGATTGCATTTTAAAATTGCGTGAATTAAGTAACAGTTTCTTGATATCACAAACGATTTATTTTCAGACTTGCGCGAGGAGTTCTTGGTCACTCCTGCTTCAGTTGAGGTTGCTGTCGGTGGGACAGCAGTTCTTGAGTGCGCCCCTCCAGACGGCCTTCCTATTCCAAAGGTCGAATGGCTCAAAGAAGGAGCGCCGGTAAGTAACATGACTGTTTCTTTATAACCGCCGCAGACATTACGAGTTGGCATTACGTAAGTCGTCGTTAAAACGCCTTTATTCGAGCTACCCACTGGTTGTATCTCTAGTAGCTGATGTTAACTGCTGGTTTATTTCTTATCCTGGTTAGGGATATACTATGTGTCAGGTAACAGGATGGCCATATCGAGATGATCGTACGCTGTGGGTGCGTCCTTACTTAACGTAATTTATGTGTTCTGCCGTAACAGGTTAACGTTGGCTCCGGCCGAAACAGCCGTTTTCGGATAGAAGGCTTAGGGAATCTAGTGATCTCCGACGTGCGAGCTACTGATCACGGCGGCTACGCCTGCAAAGCCGATAATATTGTTGGTAACCGAGAAACTCCCTCGGCTGTACTTCGAGTACGACCAAAACGTAAGTAGTAGTAGTCATTTCTAATCGCTCATAATTGTTTTTGTTTTTCCGGACCTTTGTTGACTACAGCGAATGATTATACTAAGAATTACATGATCCCATTCCTTGATATTTCTGTTATCTAAATTAATGGCTTACGTACCACGTGCAACCCTGCATACAGAAAAGTGATTTTTATATCAGTGGCAATCGCTAACATCGCGCAATTTTGATATTGCTAAGTCAGTATCCTGGTTTTAACCACTTAGGCTCTCTTGCCGTATGTACACTCATATCCTGCTTCTTAATGTCGTAATGTCGATGATAATAAAATAAACGATCAGCCTCAATGAGATAATATTCAGCTAAGTGGATTAGTGAAATTGGCTGTAGGCTGCCTAGAGGCTATAACCGAAGGTCTTCCTTATTTGATAAATAGCCTCAATATATGCCCCTACGACTTCAACGTTGTGTGTCTCTGTTGCTTCAACTAACCTCGCAAGTCATCTCAGCTCGAATATATATGTATATATATATATATATATATATATATATATACGTACTGTCACTAGTACGTTATCACAGTATTTCACAATTTCCCTATTACTGCTACACGTAGTACTATTACTTTGTAGCGGCAATAATAACGTGCTATTAAATGTAGCTTTATTATTTATCATATTCTACGGAATTTGCAAGCTTGCTGCCAAATTCCGATAATGCCTAGCCTCAGGTAATGTACAAGCATGTGCGTATTTAATTAAGCACTCGCATGTAAAGACTAGGCGAAATTAACATAAAGGGGCTAATTTAGAAATCCATCTATACTGCAAAAATAGAGTAGTACTTTCTTTTTGTATATGTGTGAAATGAAATTGCGCTGGATAGACAAGCCCACACTGATCATAACTCCGGAAGATAAGACTGTGCTCGTGACTGAGAGCGGACGAGCGAATGTACGCTTTGAGTGCTCAGCCCGAGGCGACCCAATGCCGGGCATTCGTTGGCTGAGAGACGGTGACGACCTGCTTCCGGCGCTACGAGCGGCATCAAATACGTCGGCAGCTAACGAAGACCGCTTCGTGGTGACCTCTGAAGTACGACGTGCTCTAGCCTATTCAGTGCTGGATTTAAGCGACGTCCGTCCAGACGATCAGGCGAATTATAGCTGCGAAGCGGAAAATGCTCGCGGACGAGTCATCGCAACTGCCAGGTTGACTGTGCATTGTGAGTACTGCTTAGCTCTCCAACAAACTGATCGTTTTTCGGCTACGTTTTCATCAGCGAATTGCTCAGAATGTTTGCTTATGCTACTTTGTGAGTACAGGGCGACCTATGTGTCTATGCATTCACGAATTGTTTTCCTACGAGACGCATGTGGCGGAAAAGCTTAGGGATGGCTTGCTTTGATAACACAATATAAGGGTGTGAAATGTAATTTTCATTCAAAATATAGTAAGTTGGAGCGGATACGAGTCGAGTGAGTTGCGTGCTTTCTGTATTTCGACAGACGGGCCACAGTGGGTAATAGGCCCAATCGACCAGCGCGTAACCGTGCTGCGTCCACTGGCGCTGCGCTGTCTCGCGGCAGGCAATCCCCGTCCCGAAGTATACTGGAGCAGCGATGTGGTGCCAGGCAAGCAGTTGTTCCCGAATAATAGCTACGGAAGGGTACACGTTGACTTACAGGGCACACTGCGCATTGCCCGTGTGTTTCCAGAAGATGAGGGAGTGTATCTCTGCACTGCTATATCGCCTATCGGTAAGAGTCTGATTATACAGTTACTTTTAGAGTTTCGTTAAAACTCTCTAATTTAGGCTACATGCTTAGTTATAACTTTCAATTTGTTTTGCAATTGCTGTGGTATGCTAAAGACAAGTAAAGTGCTATCAGACGGGAACGTTTTTCTCAAGCCATATTATAGTATACCCGCACTAACTTTTCTTGTTTTGTCCACGACAGCGTTTTTATCGGGACTGACTAATTACATTTGTAATTGTTGCAGATACGATTACAGCAGCTGCACGTGTTGAAGTGCTGGATAATGGCGGAGTGTTTTTGTCCGGTCGAGGGCAACGATCTTTTCTGTGGGAACGCCTCTCTGCTCCCTGGGTCGTTCTGGCTTTAGGGGCCATTCTATGCATAGTCCTCATCGGAGTGGCGGTTTTGATTCTTGTGTTGCTTCGGAAGATAAACACACGAACGCAGTCAGCTCTCACGGATATCCCTATTGGTAAAAGTGGTGACATTAAGTAAGTATCCCCTTCTCTAAATCACTGTTTGTGCAAAGCTGTATTTTCTCTCTATCGCTCTATCTTTCTCTTGTGGTGGTGTATGCTTGCTGGAATGGTGTCATATGGTTATGCCACTTAGCGGCCGCTAAAGGACACAATAGTAACCACTGGATTGCTCTCAAGCTTCTTAACAGATCTGACGTGCCCGACAACAACGGTGATCTCCTCACCGAGCCGTGAGAAGATTATTCTCTACGAAAATAAACTTAACACCTTCGACTCCAGCTATCCCTGCGTGCAAGTATCGACTGCATATTGAAAATTTCTCGTTACTGTGCATGATGGGAAACGTTTCAGTTACTCTCAGATACTTAACTCGTCAATGAGATTCGGGTCTTTTGTTTGCTTCTGTTCTTGGGCATGTGGACTAGGACTTTCGAGCGCCCTGTCTCTTTGTCATCTCTTGCTACATATACGAATTTTAGTTTTTAGTTTCTCATTTATTTGTATAATCCGAGCTGTGACGCATTTTCTGCAGCTACTGGTTCTCCTTGTTGACTTTATTATTTGTTAGTTATTAACTTAGTATGATCAAAATGAGCTAATAGGCCGTTTCTGGCTAACTTGACTTTAGCGAGATGCAACGTCCTTCAAAGTACAACGAAGGTGTGCTTCGGAGTAGAGGAGAATCGACGCGGAGTCCACTATCAAGGCCGTATACCTCAACCACGATAGTGGCAGGCATGCCTCCCGTAATGCACCTTACTGGCGGGAGCCATATGGTTGGCGAAGGAAACGTTGGCAGGGCGAAGCCTCCATTTCCCGTGAACAGAGGTAGCCACCAAAGGGCGCACGAATTGGAGAATTTACTTCACAGCGGTTACGTAAATAGTGCCTCAAGTTCCAGCGATGCGTCCAGCTTTGGGAAACGAACTGAAGTAAGTTCATTTCTTTTTCGTGAAATGCTTGTTTTTCCCTTGGGGTGAACCCTAGCTACATGTATTTAGCATGTCGTATTGGTAGACCTATTAGCGGTTTTTATAGTCATATTATAAATCAAATCAGTATTTTGGTATCCGTATTAGACTTGCCACTACGATCGAGCTTTTTACTAATAAATTAAACAAAAATACGATACTATTAGGTAAGTCAAAAAGTTCGTCGGCTTTCTGGGACCACATTTTTGAAATTCCCGCGCTCTGCAGCAGGGCCGCCTGAGAGTGCGGCTGGGTGTTTACATTCAGGAGCAGACCCGTGGCGGCGCGACGGTATACCGGTTCCAACTTTACCGTTTCGTTTGCGGAATTGGCAGCTGTTTGCAATGGAAGACAAAAATACGCATTTTCGACACATTATGTTTTTCTCCTACCGTGAAGGCATAAGTGCAGCGCAAACAACCCGGAGGATATGTGCAGTCTACGGCAAAAACGCAGTACACAAATCCACAGTCGAAAAGCGATTCGCCCGTTTCAAAGCTGGAAACTTCAATCTCGAAGATGAACCGAGGTCAGGACGACCGAATGTTGTGGAGACCGACGAAGTCATAAGCCTGGTTACTTCGAACCCAGGCTTGACCATAAAAGAAATTGAAGATGTAACCGGAGTCTCCCACGGAACCGTTTGGAATCGCCTCCATGATGCAGGTTTCTCGTGCAAGCGGAATATCTGGCTACCACACGGCCTTAGTGATAGGCAGCTTGAAGGACGAGTCGATACCTGTCACGCATTCCTCCGGAAGAACTCGAATAAGCCATTTCTGAGGAGATTGATAACCGGCGATAAAAAATTGATACTCTACAGAAACGTAACACAGAAAAGAAGTTGAGTCCCCGGAGGTTCTCAGGCCGCAGCAATCCCTAAACCCGAAATTCATCAGAAGAAGGTTATGCTGTGCTGCTGGTGGGACTGTAAGGGCGTCGTGTATTTTGAGCTGCTTCCAATGGGTCAGACGATCAACTCCGTCGTCTACTGCAGACAACTCGAAGCTTTGAAGGCTGCAGTAGCAACGAAGCGCCCGGAATTGTCAAACAGGTGGGGCGTCACTTTTCAACATGGTAAGGCGACACCACACAAAAGTTTGGCCACCCGGCAAAAATTGGCGGAGTTTGACTGGGATGTGCTGCCGCACCCAGCTTATAGTCCCGACCTCGCACCATCTGATTATCACTTGTTCAGGTCTCTCCAGAACTCCCTTGATGGCACAACATTTGAATCTTTGGAGGCTATAAAAAATCACCTCACTCAGTATTTCGACGAGAAGGACAAGACGTTCTGGGAGAAAGGAATCATGGATCTACCAAGGCGATGGGCGAAGGTTATCGAACAAAACGGTCAATATATCATTGAATAAAAATACTGTTGTCTGCATAAATAAGGCTCTTTAAAGTTGGGTAAAAAAGCCGACGAACTTTTTGACTTACCTAATACGATTAAATACATTGGACGACAGTGCTAGGCATATATATATATATATATATATATATATATATATATATATATACAGGGTCATTCAGGGAGTATTGTACTTCTTTCGAGGTTTCGCGGAAACGTCTTGTTTAGGAGAGAGTGAAGTTTATAAAAGTAGTTTTTCTGCCTTTTTTCTCCTACATAGTTGTGCGAAATCTACGTTTGCGGGAGAACCAGTCAAGTCATAAAGGAAACGATTACACCGTGTTCGGAGGAAAATTCTGCACGGGAGACACTTCACTAGCTTGCGTAGCAAAAAGCGAATACCCAGATTAAGGAAAGTCATGAAAAGTCGATATTTTACGTTAACGCCTTTTCGTGAAAAATCGTAAAATGTTTCCATTACGATAAAAAATGTACGTCCAAAAGACCACTCTCACGCAATAGCAAATTTAATGCCCATCATTTTCGTACCAAGGTGATGGTGCTACGTTACGTAGTTATCAAGTAACTAAGCGTTTTCGAGAGTCATAGTTGTTATGTTTTACGTGCAAGTTTTCACGTTCAGAACCGTAAAAAATTGCCAAGACGTTTCCGCCCCCTCCTTCCACTAGGAAAAAATTTTCTCTTGCTGAGTTCTACCCAACCTCAAAATAGGTACCTAACTTTCTCATACGCCCTATGGAAATATGCATGCCTTCGCTTTCGATATGGCTATCGAAAAAGCTTAGTGACTTGACAACTACGTAACGCAGCATCATCACTTTGATACGAAAGTGGTGGGCATTAAATTTGCCATTGCGTGAGAGAGGTCTTTTGGACATACAGTTTTGGTCGTAATGGAAAATGTTACGCTTTTTCACGACAAAGCGTTAACGTAAGACATAACAACATATCGACTTTTTATGACTTTTCTCAACCTGTGTATTGGCTTTTTGCTACACAAGCTAGTGAAGTGTATTCCGTTATGCGGAATTTTCCGTCGAACACGCCGGTGTAATCGGTTCATTCATGCGTTAACTGGTTCTCCCGCAAACGTAGATTTCGCACAACTATGTAGGAGAAAAAAAGTCATCCTCACTCCTAAACAAGACGTTTCCGCGTTCTCCCTCCATAGGGAAAAATTATTTTCTTGCCGAGTTCTATCAAACCTCGAAAGAAGTACAATACTCCCTGAATGACCCTGTATATAGTAGGACTTGACATAATCAAAGTGAACTGCGGTTTACCAACCGTCGGTCTTATTTGGCAGATCTTTGCGTTGGTGTACTATCCTGATATGTTCCTTTTGCTTATTTCGCATGCTGCAGCATTCTAGTCGAAGCAGTCGTAGCCGTGCAAGAACACCCGCTGCATCGCCATCACCTCAGGACACCGTTTCGGTCTCGGTTAGTTTATTCGATGAGCCGATCTATAGTCTAGTTCCCGATGAGGAGGATGTGCATCTGAAACAGATAAACGACGATCGGAGTCCAACCGGAGCACCAACAAACCTTACTCTAGGCCAATAACACTGTGGCCTCGTTATTGGCTTCACAGATAGATCCGCAGACTCAGCTATGGTGAAGTGTTCCGGACAGCCAAGCTAAATGCCCGGCAAGCTTACCTCGAAGAGAGTTCGGGACTAACGGCTTTCACATCATTACGAAGAATAGTCAAATGGCAGTGATGGTTATAATAATGATGAGTTCAGGGTCTATATGATAAACATAATGCGTAAGAATAAGTCCGGTGGATGCTTACGGGTAAACGGGATGCACTGCGATAAAATGCCTTAAAATGAGTGATGCGATTGAGAGATTTTCATCATGTGGATTATATGCCATGCTCCGTTGTGTCAAATATTTGTATGGTTTATCAATTGGAAACTAGATGTGCATAGAAAAGTCTCACCTTTGGTTGTTTGCAGAGCTGTGGCTTGCTAGCTTTAGGTATACCGTTTAATTTAACTACATTTTTTATCTACTGTGGCGAATTGGAATAACACTGCCATCTAGAGTTGCTAAGAAAGACGTTTGATCAGCAGGATCGAAGTCGCTGGGTCACTTAAGCATTTCATTTACAGTAAGGCTATACTACTTTCGGTTTACAGCGATCTCGGTAGCGTCTTTTTCCTATATAGAAGATGTCGCATATATGCCATGTTAAGTGCTATTTTACGTCATCTGTCTTCACACCGCATTCAGCTCAAAGCAAGGATCTGGACAATCAGATAGTTGGTCCCCCTGATTGAGATAATGACGAACAATGACGTCCAGCCCAGCCGTCACACAAACTGAATGGCGTCGACCATTTCATATGTACTTTTAATGCTCTTAATATTGTAAAAATGTTTAAAAAGAACAGCGGATACAACGGTTAGCCCCGCTATAAGCTCCTAAGAACAAAATGCATCCTGTGATACAATGTTAGGCCTATGGTAATGGGTGATCGAGCTAACAATAAACCTAATTGTTCTACTAATGTAGTAGAAACACAATGTACTTGATAAAAAGAACTGAAACCCTCAACGAAGGGTTACAGCACATATAATGTATCATTTCTATGGGCAGTTGAAGGAACTGAATGTAATTATACGTCGTGTAAATAAAATGATGGACAGACTGAAAATTCCGTGTTCTTTGTAACCGTTAGCTAACTTTTCGTGTGGATTTTCTGGGTAGCAATAGCACTAGCCTAATAGCATAAGCTTAGTAGCATGCACCCACAATATCAGATACATACTAATTTTAAACGAGGTCAGACACGGTTATACCACTATGCTATCTGCAAAATATATAAATAACATTAACATGTACTACTGCTACTAAACAAACAAATTGCGTTAATATAAATAAACTTAAAATGATTAAGCAATAGTTGCTTTAACTCGCCTAAGCTTGTTCTAAAAACTTATTTTAAAACATAGTTAACTTGTGTTGGTGACCACTGTTATTAAGCGTAACTTTCCCTGGTAAGTTCCTGATCCAAATTTCAGATCTCACGGCAGCGATAGGTTACATGACACAAATTAAATTTGTTATACTTATTTTTAGGGCATTTTACCGTACGGATTTAAGTTTTGGCTCACTGTCATCAAGACGGCTGTTAAGGTAAGATGCGCAGAATTATTTATCGGACAAACTAAGGTATATGGTGCGGTCAGGATATTGATGGCCATGTTGAGCCGTTCGCTAGGCACATAACTACAACTTATAAAAAAAAATTGACTTACCCGCAACAGAATACCCGCAAAACATTTTGTGGATAAATGTCCAGGATACCTTACTGAGTTATATCGCGATTGATGTATGTAACGTGTGAGCCATATACGAATTGTGAGCCAATTCGTTCTTTTAAGACGATTTCATGACCGTTAGCATTCATTTGCACAAGATGACTTATAATAACATGAAAACGATGTAATGGTAGCGGTCTCGGGGTGAACTTGTTGTTGGTAGCGGCCTGTCCGAAACTCTCCGAACCGCGATGGAATTTGCCATTCATTATATTAAGCCGGCGGAAAAGCGCGCGTCTGAGCAAGATAGAACGAAATGGAGCGCCGCGATTTATCCCATGAGAAAGGCCTGCTAAGTAGTTACGGCGATCGGTAACAAGAAGAAGAGGAGAGCCGAGATCGAAAGAAGCAAGGGAGACCAAGAGATACAAAGGCGGAGAAGACGGAATGAGAAATACCCAAAGAAATAAATGGCCGGGTCGGGCGGCTCCGATTTGTCTAACTGACTCATGCAGCGCACTTGGAGTTTTTGTCTGCTCGGCAACGATCTTCTCTCCGGCTGCACTCTCTGCCCCCTTCTCTCTTTCTCTGTCTATTTCTTTCTGACTCGCACCTACTTGTACCTACTTGCACTCACTGCTTTTCTCGAGCCGTGGTTTGCTGTTGTCGCTGTCTAATATATATATAGATGCACACGCACATATTCATGTGTTTACCTGCCTGCGGTCGCTGATCAAAGCGACGAAAGTCACCAACGCTCTCTGTCTCTGATCTACAAATAGCTTTTGCTCATAAAGGGTTTCTTTGTGACGGGTCGAGATCGTACGGCATTTAAACCAACTACTCTGTGATCGTTCCTACCTACCGACGCTAAATAAACGACGTCCCTAATTGTCGTTTTCTCTGATTGTTACGAAAGTAGAGTGTCGGGGTATATATATAAATAAATATATATATATATATATATATATATATATATATATATATATATATATATATATATATATATATATATATATATATGTATATGCTAACGATCAACCAGTTTCTCGCTCATGGACATTTTACAACGCTTCTGGGAGACGCGTGCAGCTATTGTAAGTGAAGCAATGTTTAATAAACCTCTGGAATTTTACAATTTGGTATTGCTTTTTTCTACTATACATTCTCTAGTCGTTTTAAAAATCAGCATGGTTTTGCTAAAGCTTAAAACTAACTGATTTAACGAGATCAAAAATGTTAACCGTGCATACTATTGCTAACACTGGATAATATACGCGGAGGTAAATACCTTTCATATGCAAATGAGTATTGGCGCATCAGCTCTTTCTGCTACATTGTTAAGAAGTTGTCGTTTAAAAAAATCTTACACTGCTTTCTTCATTTCGTTGTCCGAATGTTAAGGTATTTTGATGCCCACTACACATACCTCACTGTATTGCAAATGTTAGTGGACGATTGATGGCACTGTTTCACTGCTGTACACCTTTCACGAGACGTAACTCTTTATCATTTCATGAGCTAGTAATCATCATCGATGATCTCTAAGCATTGCACTAACATTAATTGGTAACGGACTCAGTGCGGATCAGTTGAATTGGACTGGGCTGAAACGATATTAATTTCAGCTTTTCACGAAAACTCGTACACTATTAGTTCACAACTATTTGTCTTAAACAATGCTGACCATAGACAGCCACCATTCAAATTACGGTGTTACGATCACATTTTGTCTTGGAGCCCAGCACGTCATTGCGGGCCATTTTGGGCCCGGTTCTCTGGTTTCACTGTGTTCTAGAAACCGAAAACCTAGCCGAAAAAAACGACGTATACGTAGTTAGGCTTACCCCCAGAGAAGGCCGAAGAACTACATCACAAGAGAAATCTACATCATCCAGGTGATAACTCAAGGGAACGGCCAGGGGGAGCTCTCCTGCTACGTCACCCAGGTGTTAACTGGTCATGCGCTGAGGTCAAGCTTATACGTGTGTCCTCTACCTGGGGGGAGTCAGACGATATAGACTACACCATCTGTCGCTGTACAGCCCTAGCATGAACTAGGACTGCCGCCCCGCCAGCGGTAGTTTGTGCCCACCTGAGGGAGGTGGTACCGGACAAAATGGCCTCGGAAGAGAGGTGGAGGGCAGTACAGTCGAATAGGAGTGTCACAGAGAAAAAATATAGAAAAAATAGTTTGTGCACTGGCGGGGCAAGTCGATACGAGGAGCCAAGGAGCCGAATAAGCATAAACATAGAGCAAAATGCGCTATAAATGTGAAAATAAAAAAGCGTCATTCAGATTGGTCAAGCCATAAACTTTTCTCTTGATATAGGATCAATAGGAATATTTTTGTCATTATATGAGTTTATGAGTTTTTAAGGGCCCTTGCATGACCCTATATTTAAGTAGTGTCCCAGGCTAGGCCTTGGCTCAAAGCCTTTAAGTTAAACATCTACGAGGGCAGATGTTTGATTGATAAGAGCAATACGTTCACTGGGCGTACACATTTATATTTATAAATTAACACGAGTTGTCTGGTAATTAACTTGCTTAAATTGAAACTTATACAGTGTGCAGTGCGGTATGTGGGCGTTCCAAAGTTCAGATCCGTAGACTATTGACTGACTTCCCGGCGAATTTATCTCTTATTTGTTTAGTCACTTTATGAATTATATTGTATTGTTGTTTATATACATACATTTATACATACAGACAGTGTTTGCTCACCGTGTTATTTGGGCTCCATACAGTTTTGACGATTAGGGCGGCTTTTGGCCCTGAGCGAGCGTCAATTCTGTTGCTTGGAGCCCTCGCGTCACTTCGTTATTGTCCATTGTGCGCTTTCACTTGTATCCTTGCCTATGCTTTAGATATTAGTGCAAAAGATACCGGTGAATCTTTGACTAAAAAGGTTCTGATCCAATGCCGTGAACTTTTTGATGCCGTGAAAACTCGAAAATCGAGGGCCGAGCTTATGCACTGATGGTTTGATGTGGTTGATGATATTCATGTCCCAGTTTCATGACTTGGCCAGTTCTTGGGCCGAAGTTTTCAAAAACATTTCACACGAAAGAATTTATTTTATTGGATTTGTTTAGAAACCGTATGCACCTTAACATACGCCTAGCAAGCATAAGTGCGTGCAAATAACTGTCTTCAGATGTACGAAGAGAAGCTGCGGTTTGGAAATCGGATGGTGCGGACGTGTTTTCTGTAGGTCTGTGAAAAGATCTTAGAATTAGCCTTAATAAATAAATTTTGTGTTAGCAGGTGCCTTGACTTGCAGTGAATCTTAGAAGTTGTAAACATTAGTAGAACCTTTGAGGTGAAATCGTGTTGTGAAGTCAACGCTACGGGCGCCAGCGGCTTCATAATGGTCGTTGATCTAGCTCTTTTGGCGCCAAACGTGCGGACAGGTATGAACAGTGCTACGGTCGTGCGAAACTAGAACCGTACTCAACGAACTAAGGGGGAGTGTGAAACAGTGTCATAAACGTAACATACAGATAGTTGCGAGTATTTATAATTAATAAACAATTATTAAATAGCCGGACCATCCTCCGTTCCCTACGGGCTTGGAACTTAACCTGAGGTATATCTTCAATGCACCGAGGGCCGGACATGTTAAGATATCTAGGGTTTCCCCAACAGCACTTGCGGCAGCATGGTCACTGACTCTCAGCGGTTTATCATCTATTCTCCATGAGCATTGCTCACTACTAAAAGTCGATCAACAACAGCACAGCGTTGACCTAGCGGACGATACAGTGTCGCAGCTGTATAGCGCTGCTACCACTAAGAGTGGTAGCATCGCAGTCCATAAACTGAGGGAAGGTTCGCCAACAACCAGATAAGGCCCGACAATGGCCAACGAGGACAACCGGGTAGGGAGACCGGAGGCGAATGTAGAATAGAAAGAGGGAGAAAAGGGCCGGATCGGAGGCCTCAATACAAGGCAGACAAAACTACAGGACAAAATAAACAAACTCAAAACGAATGAAATAAAAATAATATGAACGAAGGTAAAAATAGGACAAGGAAATACGGGACAGAAGGAGAAGTGCTGTGCTTTTGATGTCAAACCACGGAAGAGGACAGGGTGGTAGCGCAAATTGAGGAGGAAATCGAGGAAGCAGTAATACTTGAGGGACAGGTAGAGGTATCGAAATGGTAATGTCGGGACAAAGTTATCAAACATATAAAATTCACCCAGGCATACCCCATCTCCCTAAGAGGAGTCTGCGTCGTGGTGGTCTCTAAGGGGCCTGCCTCGGAAAAGGTCCTGCCGAGGAAGGTCGCTTCGCAATTGTTCTTTACCTCATTGGTAGACGGATTGAAGCCGTAGAGCTCATCGGCGGTTCAGGCGAGACGGCGGCAGCTCAACGACACTTAGTCGTGGGGGTGATAGACCGAATGAGCCCACTGGGATTAGCAGCTTAAGTATACTACAAGCAGTAATCGGGAAGGTCATCGAACGAAGTTCAAGAACGAAGGTCAACGAACAAAATCCTTTAACAGCTCTAGGAACCTGCGGCAGGAAGATCGGCGACGTCAGTAGAAACCTGGAGGTGTGCGCGAGGCTCTTTGACAATGTCAGCCGGGATTCTGGAAGTCGTGGAAGGCGGTAAAACCTTTGCAGACACCCTCCGGGGGCTTGGATCACATACAAGATTGAACGAAGCCAGCGCAGGCGTGCGCGGGGTTACCCATTATAAGGATGGGGGTATAATCATTCGGTTGGAGGAGCGTCTGTAGCATCTATTCAAGAGAACATAAAGATGCAGGTCGACCGCCGAGACTGTGGTCGGAGGGCATTCCTAAGAGGTTCTTAGGAATGCCCTTCACTTGCTGAGAAAGTTAGAATTAGGGCAAGTGAACTAAGGCTTTGTAGAGCGGAGGCATGGTATTCCCTGATAGTCGTGCCACTGACGGTAGCAAGGGACTTTCTGGTTCATGAAACCTTAAACCTAGGCTCAAAGCGGTGCAGGCCTGAGGAGTGGCTGAGACTCCCTGGCTCCTTTAAATGCAAGAAACCGGGCCACAAAGCTCTAGACTGCAAGGAGACCGAGGCTGCGAAAAAGGTCTGCTCTAAATGTGGCAGCCCGGACCACATGGTTAAGGATTGCAAAGAAGAGGTACCGAAATGCCACATTTGCGGGGTGGATGGGCATCGCGCATACAGCGTGGCCTGCCCTTCCTACAGGGGGAAGGTGCGCCTCAGGGAGTCTCGTAGGGAAGTCTCGCGAACTCAGGGAGTCTTGTAGGGAAGGTACCGAGGCAAACAGGAGTCCCACAAAGAGATCCGAGAACACACCAGAGGGAGACAGCGGGGGATTAGAAAAACAAAGTAATAGAAAAATGGGAAAATGCATAAGATGAAGGGCACGACGGTTGTTCGTGACGCCGAAAGCGACTGGACGGTAGGAGGGGAAGTTCTTAAATACGCCTAAAATGTTGAAGATCATCTAGGGAAGCCTAAACCGCTGTAGGGCTGCTCATGATATGCTGGTATGCTCGAGGTAGCGGCACGCGAGCAAGGCGCTGGTCTCTGCCTGTTGTCTGAGCCAAATGTTCAATCACTAGGCGGAAGAGCGACTGGATATCCGATGCAGTGGCAGACACCGCGATATGATGGACGGGCTTCAAAAAGGGCTTGGCAGCTAGTGGCAGTCTTTTTTTAACGTCAGCTCGCAGTGGGAAAAACCCCACTCCTCTACGTGACACCGTCACTACGGAACCTACGTATACACAGGATCCTGACAATACAGGACGCCAAACTCGCAGCGCGAACGACTATCCGGGTAAGACCGGCGGAGGGCAAAACCTTTGCGGACGCACTCAAGGACATTCGGTCACAGACGGCGGGCACGGCGGTGCCGGGCGCGTCCGTCCGCGGCGTGAGCACATTTTTTTTTTTGCACAACATTTTTTTTTTCCTTGCCTCCCTTGAGTGAACAGAGGTGGCCCCACACCCCCGTAGGGCATGGCAAATGCGCCACCTGAAGAAGACTAAACTGGGCAATAAAATGGATCAGCACGTCTCCCTATGGAGGCCTGATGGCCCCGACGCGGCCTGTGAGGCGGCGGGACCTCACTCCCGCGGGTTAAAACGAAAAACCCCCAAGAGCTGGTGGTCCAAAGAGGTAGAGAAGGCGCGGAAGGAGTGCATAAGAGCAAATACGACATTTACGCGGGCCCACTCTTGGCTGGCTCGCCGCCGGCGGAGGAGGGCCACAGAGTTCGAGCTCGTCACACCGAAGGCTAGGGCACTGGCCCGGCAGAATATCTACAGGGAGAAGTGCCAAGCCTTCAAGACCCGGATTGCACGGGCCAAAGCCACCGCGTCGAAGGAACTGGTAGAGGCCGTCGAGGTGGATCCCTGGGGCCAACCACACAAGGTGGTCATGGGGAAGCTTCGGCGCCCACCTCCACCCATCCCGCCCGACCAGATTGTAACGACGGTCACGACGCTCTTCCTACGTCAAGCTCAGCGTCCACCAGACGACATCGCGGTGGCGCCCGAAAACATATCAACTGTCACGCCCGAAGAGGTGACTGCTGCGCAGGAAAAACTGGCAAACGGAAAGGCACCAAGACCCGACGGGATCCCACCACAAGTGGTGAGGCTATTTGCCGACAGACATCCCAAGGAGGTGCCCACACTCGCCGCCCGGCTGCTAACCGAGGGGCACTGCCTAAAGCAGTGGAAGATAGCGCAACTAGTGCTAATACACAAATCAGGGGCGGCAACGGGCTCGACACCACACAGACCCATAATGCGGTGCCTGCTAAGCACCGCAGGCAAGCTAGTGGAAAATATTTTAGTAGCACGTCTAAACGGTTTCCGACGGGGCCGCTCACCGCTCGACGCACTGCAACGGGTTTTACATCACGCAAAGCATGAAATCACGAAGTCTTTAAAAGCCAGGTCATACGTGCTTTTAATACTCATAGACGCTCGTAACGCTTTTAACACAGCCAACTGGGGGTCATCATGACTGCGCTGAAACGACAGGGAATATCCCCCTACCTCCGCCGCATAATATCATCTTACCTAGAAGATAGGACTCTTAAAGCGGGAGACAGCGAGTATGAACTAAGCTCGGGCGTCCCACAGGGATCCGTAATTGGCCCGGTTCTCTGGAGCATCGCATACGACGGAGTCTTGCGAATGGAGGGTCTGTCTGACGGTGTGAAAACCTTAGCATACGCCGATGACCTGAAGGTGTTTCTGGGAATTCTGCAAATTTTAAGTTATTATGTTTGCAGGCAGTCCGCTATCATGCGATAAGCGTTTGCGAAAGAGACGGATGGCAGCTAGTTGCCGCAATCTATCAGTTTGTAGGTACTGCGGATTGACCACCCAGCCACTTCATGGTAAAGATGATACTCTTTGTCGACGGAGAGTATCAATCAGTATCCTCGGGAATCATCGGTCTCAGCAAAGTCCATTCCAAGCATCCTCTTACGCTGCTGTCGTAAAGTCCAGGGTCGACAAATCATCAGAAGGCTCGTTTAAATCTTCCAGATGCAGCAGATATCTCCAAAAACCTGTCCAAGGCTGCAGACAAAATACCGGTCACTGCTACTTCTTATAAATTATTCTTCTTGACCAAGAAGCCTGCTGATGCCACTTCGAAGAAAATTCAAGTCAACAACAAGATAGTGTGAAATAAGTCAAACATGGTTAAAAACCCCTGGCAGCGTTTTCATTCGATTTTAGATAGCAGAGTCTACAGAAGAGATCGTCCGGGATTTATATTTATTCCGCTCTCTGTTTGAAATTATATCGACCAGAGCAATAGGCCCTACTAGCGTTTTGCCTTGTATCTAATGTCGGGTGACAATAATATTAACATTATTGCACGTCATTTACCTTTGAAGTGTCTTATATTTGTTTATGCCTGAGAGTTGACGCATGTACTAAGATAGTTGGGTAATCACTCCTTCACACTTTGGGGATGTGTATTGACTATGTTGTCATAGCAAATTGCTTAGGTTTTGTTTCTGGTCAGGCAACATAAATTAATAATCTCCTGCATTAGCAACTCCTGAAACCGTAGGTGGTACAGTAGACGTTAGTTATTTTCATTCATTTTATTTATAAACATTAGTTATGTTCTACACCATATCAGACGCATCCGCTTGACCTACGTTTACGAAGCTCCTGATGTTGACTCCGTATTTGAAGCTCTTCTGGCCACTTGGCGCATGCCCTATTACAGCTCGTTTGCTATGTCAAATCGCCGGTCGTTGGCGGTTCTTAGAGCGGAGATTTTTTCTCATTCCCCGCTGGTTACTGACGACTAAACTACATCGTAAGAAAAGCTCGACCGTAGCCATCATAAACTCATGACGCTTCCAAATCAAACCAGAAAGATTAGTTAGTCACTCGTCTTTTTGCAAGCGTTATTAGAAGCTGTTTGTTTAGCTTAGAGGCGCGTTCTATAGGTGACGTCTTGGAGACCTTAGACGTAATTTTGGCAGCTAAGGGGGATTTTATAAACACATATGGCTTGCGGCAGGTGCTGCAATATGGCTGAGCTATCGCCTGCTTCGCTCATGGTTGTTTGGTCACTTGCTAGCAGACGCTAAGATAAAAGCAGATAAACTAAATTGAAATCTCACCTCCGTTAGCCGCTCTACGACTGAGTCGCTTGACTTGTAAGTCAATATTCAATCTCTTAATTGTGTTGCAACAATTATTTAACCGTGGTCCGCGGTAAGCTCGTGAACGGATTTCCTTGGCGGACGGCCAAATGGGTGCATGCAAATTCAAATAGCACTCGCCTATTTGGCGATTAGTCAATATTTTCTTTCAGAAGTACTCAGTATACTGATAACAGTGCATGTGTGACTAAATGGTTTCACACACCCTTTTATTTGACATTAAAAGTTATTTTATGTTATGTTAAAGGTACCTGCGTCATCTTCGGAATCAAATATGATCATATTTAAAATAATAACAATCCGCTTCAACGGACATCTATATACAGAACGGAACTTTACATAAGTAACTAAGGTTTCATGTGGTTCTACGAGGACGAACAGAACATCATTTTTAAGTGTTTTTTTTTCCAAAACCTTATCTGTATTATAACATTATAGTCGTATAGTTCGTAAGGCTGAAGGCCC
Source organism: Dermanyssus gallinae (assembly GCA_003439945.1). NCBI lineage: Eukaryota > Metazoa > Arthropoda > Arachnida > Mesostigmata > Dermanyssidae > Dermanyssus > Dermanyssus gallinae. Next base: position 1,817,948 of record QVRM01004188.1, on the reverse strand, counting down.
GTTTACGCAACAACGAATATTCAAAACATATGTTTTTTTATTCTTTGCATTGTGTTACCTAAATCGTATACCTATGTTTTAAATATAATAATAGTAAAAACAAATCAAGATTACACACCTCATCACAAATATAAATACGAAGTTAACAAGCCACTGTTTGGTTTGTAGCTTTAGTGTAAACGCAAGAATCGCTTCGATGTAATGCCAAAGTAATACCGAGCCTGGGGGGGGTGGGGAGGAATCCGGGTTTAGTGGGTTTGCGAGTCTCACACTAGTCACGCAGGCTGCTAGTGGCGCATGTGCATCATGCATTCCCGAAACCTCCCAGAAAAAAAAAAACTCAAGAATCGCAGGAATGCCTCATTGAGACATTACGTTAGTACCGGGCTCATTTCTCCCCATAAAATAGCGAAGTGACTACTCATCTTAGTAAATACCTCTCGTTCATAGCTCAATCTTACCGCCGTTGGTCACCGAAAAAAAGAGCTAAGAGGAAAGGCTCTTTCAAGATGGCTTCGGTATGTTTTGCTAGTTGATGACGCGCTTAACCAATCCCTGACCTAATTCTTTCATTTACACAAACCACAACAGCAGCAAATCTATCAGGCTTTAGTATTATTAGTCGGGCTTGTTCCCATCTCTGTTTTTAGCTGTGATTTGTCCCTCGTCGTCTCCTGCATGTCCTGGTGTTTCTGATAATAGAGAGAGAGCGCGCAAAAGTCACCCGAGCAGCCGCTGCTGTCGCTGCTCTTGGAATGGGCCGCTTTGGCGGTCTCTATTACATTCTTAACCGGCTTGACTGATGTTTCGCCCGACAAGGTAATCCGTTTGGACAGGACTTAGCAGCAGAAACAACAACCACAAGAGCAGATGAAAAGTAGGAGACAAACAACGGGTTTATCCTCGATGCTAATGGCAGACTTAGCAAATGTTGGTGAAGTTTATAACATTTCCGATCAAACCACGCGGCGGATTTCCGTCTAAAATACCGGCGGGCTGACTCCACCACTACCGTTGAAAAGAAGTCAATGACATAAGATAGCGGCTGGGACACAATCGATTGAGTATCCTACTTCGCGAGGCTCTCCAATAGCAACTAAATAATAATTTTCCTACAGACACCTCGTCGGCTAGGAGTTGTAACCGGCGTAGCCAAAGAAACATCAATAGAGACACGTACGTGTTTTTTAGACTTTTTTTACAGGGGCCAGGAACAAAAATGCATAACGCACACCCTTTGGTCTGGGTACTGTGGGACTCTCAAACCCACTAAAAATCTGGTGACCCCCTAACCTACATGACCCGGATATTTGTGGTATTACTTCAGTGACTTGTCTTTAGACCTGTAACCGTCAAATATTCATACTCTTTAAATACCACATCATTTCGGTGAAAAAAATTAAGTCGCAATTATGTTAATCGTCGACGTCCCAGGACGGGCCTACGTGCCGTTGGATGTTGGCCCACGTGCGTCTACAAAGAATGTAGGAGATCGCGGTTTACTACATATCCAGGGACCGTACTTGTGAAGAACATCAATAGTTAAAGTTATAAATGGCGCCTGCTTAATGTGCGTCGACCGGGAAGCTTGTTTGGAATTCCTAAACAATTATCATCATAGACTAATTATAGAAGGATCAAGCAGTCACATGAGCATATTATTACACAATGTCGAATCGTGAGAAAGTACATCTTTGAACCATGAGGACAGCTGCAAAAGCAACGCCTAAGATTAGTGTGGATAGAAGTAATCGTTCGCCATGGGAACGCACCGGCAGAAACCTCCACAGTCGCAGTGGCAAAATTACACGGAAAAAGGGTTGTAGTTGCTATCCGGTCCACCCCATTATCCTGATTTGACATCTTATATTTTGTTTATTTTTTGTTGACCCTTTTTGTTTTGTTTTTAATTATGCAATCAGTTTGTATTTAAAGATGGCACATAATTACAACAGAATTGACATTATATACAATTTGGACATTTAGGCAAGAAAAAGTTTTAGTCAAGCTCGACTTTCAAAATGCCTTTAACATGCTTCGTCGAGATCACTTACACAATGCCCTGAGAAGATCGATACCCGCTATTTACCTAGCTGTATGCCAGATGTATAGACTGCCTGCTAATCTTCTGTGGAAAGGGGAGACGCTCAAGCCGATGTGTGGGGTACAACAAGGCGACCCGTGTGGACCAGCTCTCTTCTGTATCGCTATCGCGAAGCTTCGATCCGAGTTTCGACCGTGGTATCTTGATGACGCAACGTTGGCAGGAGATCTGGCAACGATCCAAGCAGACATCAAGACGGTGCAGGAATTTCAAGCGTGCTCCGACTTAACACTCAACGCAAACAAATGCAACCTCTTTCTACTGTCGGAGGAGCGACGTCTAGCTAGTCTATAGCAGAACTAACAAAACGCTAGATTGTTGGCGTCTCGAAACATTTTAATGTAACATAACTGTTACTGTTAAGTGTGTTAATAAAACAAATAATATATATATATAGCAACAAAGGACAAAAACAAAAAAAATAGCCAAGCTAAGAAAAGTCATAGCAAGTCGATACGTTCTTAGGTCTTACGTTGAAGCTTTCGCGTGCAGAACCGTAACATTTTGACATTACGATTATGATTATTTCCTTTATGCGTTGACTGACTGTACCGCAAACGTAGATTATGCACAACTATATAGGAGAAAAAAGAAAGAATAACTTCTTTAATAAATTGCATCCACACTCCTAAACAAGACTTTCCGCACCCTCCTTCCATTAACTAAAAAAATCTTGCTGAGTTCTGCCAAACCTTAAAGTGAGTACATACGGTTATGGAAGACCCCGTATTTACGGTTTTATTAGCATTGACAACTAGTCTAAAAGTGTTAAAAAGGCTCATTAGGTTATCAGCATTTAAAAGCGATTGGCGCAATTCCGCATCTAAAATACGACGATTCATTCCAAACAGTAGCGTAGCGTTATCATCAAAAGCTATAGCTGAGCCGAGGCCCAGTCCCTGAGCCCTTAATAGAATGAAATTCCCAAGAATAAGAAACATGAAAGATTCGAGACCCGAGCCTTGAGGGGTACCGATATCAACCTTCGGCCACGAGGACTCCATTCGACCAGCTCGTAGTACGTAGGACCTAAACCAGGCAACTGCCGGCACAGAGCAGCCCGACTGAGCGAGTATTTGAAACAGAAAGGAATGGGCAAGGCAATTAAAAGCAGCCGACGCGTCAAGAAAAACTGCGAGACAAAACTTATGTATCTCAATCAAATCGGACACCCGCTGCCATGAGTGGGCCAACGCGAGATCAGTCAACCTACATCTGCGAAAACCGAAAGCGAAAGGAAATTGATTGACTCTGAATCGATCTAGCCTAACCAACGTCAGTTTCTCGATGACCTTTGAAATATAATCAATCAGATAGGCCTGTAGTTAGCACCGTGGTTTTCTTCATCTTATTCTTAAATACGGGAAGAACCACTGTATCCTTCAACCGTGTCGGGAAGGTGCCAGACTCAAACAAGCGATTTATAATGACAGTCAGGTGTCTTGCAATCGACAGGCTCTAACATTTTACAGACTATATATATATATATATATGAAGAGAGGGAGAGGGAGATGTATTTACCTGGAGGAAACATCATTACTCGTGATAGCGTCGTCATGAATGATAATATCAAAGCAACAGCAACGATCAACAACGACGGCCTAAAGGCAATGGCCGACTTTCGACAACCCGAAGAGGGGTGCAGTTTCTTAGGTGGAATGAAGGGCTAATGGATACTTGGGATGTAGGGGCAAAACAGTGGGTGGAGGGACGCATACAGACAGGACAGAAACGGTCGTTAGAACCTCGATCGGCGACAATACACACGGAAAATGAAAAGAGTTCGCTACAGAGAAACACGTTTGAATTGCCGGAGGTTGTGTGTGGTGGCCAATTAAACATACATGGCGTATAGTATATTCAGTCGTTTCATGCGCATCTCTGTGTGTATTTAATGATCAAATAAGAAGCATAAACGACAGTTCTTGTACTGCATGTAATGTTTGCAGCTTTGCTATTGGTATGCTTCCAGCTGGAGACACGGCGCGACCACAAGAAGAAATCACAGTTGTGACGAAGTGGACTCGGCCGCCGCGTAATTCCAGAAGGCGGTGGCAAAGAGATCAATAAACAGTCAAAATGCAAAACTGCAATCAAGCACTTTTCACGGGAATCCAGCAAGGTACTGCAAACATAAAAACGTATACATCGACTACTATAGGCCGTTTGCAACATAACAGAAAGCCATATTTATTATCACTTAAAGAAGCGTACGTACACATATATCATAATGTGACATCGCTCATTCCCATTGACACAGCGACCGTTGCAGTTTATGCCGATCCTGAATATACTACTTTAATAATTAGAACTTAAATAAACTAAGACAAACATGTAACAACTGAACATTATAATAAATATTAGAATAATCTATATATATATATATATATATATATATATAATATATATATATATATATATATATATATATATATATATATATATATATATATATATTATAATAATAAATATTAGAATCATATATATATATATATATATATATATAAACAGTCATGAACGTAATTGCGACGCGTGGCATTCTGTATACAAGGTGGCGTTGTAACAGTGCTTGGCGATTGTTGTGACTGCTTTTTTGTTTGTTGCTATTGTCGTGGTGCCCATGAACTGAGTTAACTCAGCCACGTCCTACTGAAGCTTATCATGTCGCAGTGGACAGTGGTCGACGGCGCATTGGCGACAATGCAACAGCAACAACAACATCAACAACAAAAACAAACACATTTGCTGACACGCCCCCTTAGTCTGTCATCATTTATCGTTCGATTGTGCCTGCGAGTGGCTCGTCGGCGACCAACAGCAGGTGGTGGCGGCGGCGGCGGGCGGGCGGGCGGACGGGCGGAATGGGCGGTAGGCTGTTTCCCTGTGCTGTTCCCTCCGCAGTTCCCCCCGTATACAACGGCGGCACAGTGCTAGGATACGCCGGATCGAGAAGTTCCGTTAGGTTTTGTATGTAGGTAAGCGTGCCAAGCTTTTTCATGTACCGTTGCTGTTGTTGTTGCTGTTGCTGTTGTTGTTGCTGTTGTTTTTGCTGTGACCGCTGCCGCTCTGTTCGCTGTACGACTAGCTTCGCTCGACGACTGACTGGTGCACCGATAATACCGAAGGTGGCCGACAACTGCGACACTATCGGTGCATAGAGTTGATTGTCGTCGCCCCGACGACAGGCCGATACGATTCTGTCGTTTGGTCCTTGCTTTTCTTATTGTTGTACGTGTCGTTCTATACATATATATATATATATATGCGCCTCGCTTTTCTTATCGTTGTTCGTGTCGCTACATTATCCCTATATATATATATATATATATATATATATCACGTAGGGCGAAGAAATGTTGGTCGAATTAGCAGGAGACGGGCCAGCTGGAGCCACGGCCTTTTTTTTGCCACCTCGTCATGTACACGTCCCCGTATCCCCTACACCGGTGAGCATGATGCCTGGACCCCCGGATCAACATAGCTGGCGACAGTTGTGCTGGTCGCACATCTAGACATATACGCATACACACACACACGTTACATTGACGAATCACCTAGATTCATAGATCGATGGAGGAGCTGTGTGCTTGTGTGTGTGTGTGTGTAGCAAATAGGCGGGTGCATGAACAGTATGAACAGATCCCGCCGGGCGGCGAGCCAATGGCGTCCCCATCGCTCCCACTGGCTTGAACCTATAGCATCAAGACCATGTACGTTCTTTAAGAAACTTTTGTTCGTCCCACTGAGAAACATTCAAGTCAGAGACAGAATAGGGAAGAATTCAGAATAGTCTGAAATAGGGAAGAATCGAACCGGGCGAGAGTGGTACGCTTTGAAAAACGCGGCTAGAAAAGTGAGCAAAACATTCTGGTAAGCTACCTAAGCTTCACCGCATGACGAAATAAAGGAAGTATTCCGTCTCTTATGTTCCATCCCTTGACAATCTTCAAGGGCCTGTATGTGCTTCAAATGCAATACGAGTTCCTCTAGAGTGTGGTCGGTGAGAAAGCGGCCATGCCTATATAATATGCCTAAGTCATAGGATATGACGTCCTGACAAAACCTAGCCTCGTAGAATGTTGAATATTTAGCCAACGTACATCTTTTTTTCTACGAAGTAGTGAGATGATCCTTCGGCAAACCATAGGCATTTTTATATAATCAGCTAAGCTTCGCTAGCCAGTTTTAAGTCTATTTTAAGTTTTAGTTTCAATCAGGTATGGTTCCCCTTGTTATCTCTAAGCTGGTATACAGGGATGTAATAGTGTAATGTTTGAAATAGTGTTTGTTATACTATTCAAATTTTTGGTTGTGCTAGCATATTAAGAAGAAAACGACATTTTAACGTTACAACTATTATGAATAAATTACTTTACTGGGTTCTTCCTATAGCTATGGTTGTTATCTTAATCGTTGATTTTCAAAGAAGCTCGTGCTCGTCTCTCCGATAGATGTGATAAAAGTCGCCACATGAGCAGTCCACTCAAGATATTCTTCAATGTCTGTATATTAAAAAAGCTCTAATATATATATATATATATATATATATATATATATATATATATATTTGGGACGATGGCTTTGCTTCTCAGTATTTTTAGAATTTATGGAAAATATGAGATTACATTGGACTAAAGAATGAGCCAAGTTACTAATGTACGCAAAACAAACTGCAGTATTCATCGAGAGCCCTTTTAGAGTAAATCAGGTCTTGAATCGCTTCATTAAGTTCATAAATGAAAACAGGGAAATTAATAGGAGCGACAGGCTTCAAGTAAACTAAACAAGTGCTTTTGTTTGATATACGTTTTCGAAATCAAGTACAGGAGGGTAACAGAAAAGCTAATATAAAAGCAGCAACAGTAAACAGCCCCCAATACATTTCCTAAGGATTGCGCATCATTTGTGCAATCTTACCATTTAAGCGATGTCTCATATGTTAGAGAAGGCGTCTGTTGAGGCCGCCTTGTTCTGCCTCGCGGTTAATGACCTGGCCGCATTGCTTAAATGCCCACTCAATCTATGCTATCTAGAAGATGGAGTCCTTGGCGGTTCCCTGGGGGCGTCTTGGTAGACATTCGTAAGGTTCACGAATATGAGGTTAAAAGCGTATTGGAACTGAACACGGCTAAACGCGAAGCCGCGGCATAAGATGCAGGCCGTACTCTTACCGGTATCAAAAGAAGTATTGGGACTTCCCGACGTTGTCACCCTGAGTCGCCCCGCACTATTACACCACAAGAGAGAGAGAGCAGTGCCTGCTAGGGGTGCGGTGGTCTGGCTGCACGCTTTTAAAGCACTCCACGAAATACATTATTATTAGAATTAGGGACAAAGCGCAACGTTGCTATTGCCTCATCGCCCTGGACGTTATATGGCACATAATCTATTATTATACATTTATGACGGTGTCCAGATAGCGAGATATGCTGGCATCAATGATGCCTGCCAATTAATTGCCTAGTTCTATCACCGCGAAATAATAGAAATTCTCGCATTAACCTATCGAACGAAAGCACACATTTGATTATCATAAAGCTACTCTAAAATCAAATGAGATACCAGCGATTGCGTAGTAGAGTAACATATGTCCTTTAAATTATGTATTTATGCAATACATGTTGTTTCGGCCTGTTTCATAAAGTTTATGCTACTATTAAGCAAAGTAGAAGTTGCAATTGGCTGTTCTAGCGGCTGTACTATGTCTAAAATACAAACACATGATGTAGGCTGAGGTAGAAAAATATAGACTCTCCCGAGTGGCATGGCCACATACTAGCCAAAATACAGCGAATAAAAAACGAGATACCAATTTAGATTAAGTTAACACGCGACATGTCATAAAAGGATATAGATTAATGTTTTTTACCTTAGTGCTATATCTTAGATGATCCGAACGTTAACGAAAGCTTAAAACTACACGAAAGTCTTGGAGTTTGTGTTTCAAATAAAAACATCTCGAACAGGTACGTCGATGGCTAGGTTGGTTTTCATTTTAGGTTAGCCAAGTTTTGCTAAAAGTTTTTCTGCGGCGGTACAGTGGTTGAATGATCGTAGAGTAGTGTATACGGCGAGCCCCTTGGTCTGGATGAATATATTTTTTTTGTTTTCAAAAAATGGTAGAAATAAAAACTGCGCGCCCTAACTAGAGTGTATAGAATTATAGCATACTAGGACAACGGATTGGCCATAATCATAATAATACGACATCGCTCGCTGTGTTGTCGTGGTTTATTACCTCGAGGCAGCCGATGCGATCGGTTGGTACACGTTGTGCTAAGCTGTACTATGAAACATTGGCGGCTAGACGATGCCAGTGTGCATATTAATCTGCCTCTCGTGTGCCGCCTACGACTGTTTGCCAGAATAGGTCCGGACCATAGATTGATAATTACGATACTCTGACGCGCGAGGAGTGCAGAGCGCGGAGGCGACTACGACGACGACGACGACAACGACGACAATAACAACAACAACCATAACAGGGTCGCGGGTGCAACTCCACCCAAGGTGGCCCTTGCGAGAGGCCGGAGGTATCTACAACGGCGCTGCATGCACCTCAACCACAGAACTAAACCGCCTGCAGAGCGCTATTAAGGGTAACCTCACGTTCTCTCACTTCCCTGTGTCCCTCTCTCTTTCTTCGAGGGACTCAGAATTAACAAGGATAAACGTTCCAATTTGGCCTACTAAGTATGTCTGCATAGGTAGTTGTTAGCAGTCGTTGTTGTCAGTCGAGCAGTGGACACCAATCGACATCGTCGTTGGGCTGTTTTACGCTAGCCATTTGAACTGTAGTGTTGCAGCGTGTCGGGTTGTAGGCGGCTTGTTGTTACAGATCCGCTGTTACAGCAGCCAACACATCAAACGAACCACACTAGACGTGACATTACATAACGTAGAAAATCTATTTTTGCGACTTCTGCGCTTGCGATGTTTACTTTACACGATTGCCGATCATTTTCTAGTCTAAGGGGTCGGCGTTTGAATTTGTACATCTTAAGGCTGTGCTTGTACAGATCACATTGGTGGTTCGCTTGCACAACGAATTGTCAAATGAGCACATGGAAATCCAAATCGCTGTAGCATATTTTGACGATTAAAAGATAAACACTCTTACTGATGATACGGTGCTAAAGACATATTCAAGACTCATAGACAATTGTAATAATCACATTTCAAGGAACTTCTTTGTGACCAAAATGAAACCGTTACAAAAACAATAACAACAACCCGGTGACAGATACACAACCATATTTGGGTACACTCCGCATTCGTTGTGTCTCTGGTTGTACCATTATATATACTGGCCGAGGCACGAGTCACTAGTAAATACGAAGGACACCATGCTGCCACGGACAAGGGATCATGACATAGACGACATTGAACAGGTTCCTGTGGCCTACCATTCTACACTGCGCCGTCGCTGCTGTTGGCGTCGTTCTGCCATTACTTAACACGACCAGTCTATAGCCATGCTGAAATACACGCATTGTATTCTCTGTCCTTTTATCTGCCTGGCTGTTGGCAGCTAGCCGTACAGCTGAATTTCATCGAGGAGCCGGTAGGAAGGTGCGTAGGAAAACGTTGTCGTTATCACATATTCAGCCAGACACCCATCATAGCCGACCGTTCGCCTAGCTGGACTATACGACGCCGTAGCTGCAACTCTGCAACCACTTCGACCCGTTAGTCAATCTAATGGAAAATACACTGCCAATTTACAGTGAACACACAGACAGATGCCAATGTAGCATTTGTGAGACAACAACATTGCGAACGACACTCTAGTGAGCATTACAATGGCTCATACCTTTCTTATGAATCTACATAAGGTTTGTACTGATATAGCCATTGTAAACATTATGCTTGCTTTTAGTGTATATATATATATATATATATATTATTCGTTTGGCATATATAACTAAATGCACATGTCACCCTTTAATATTAGGGGTGCTTAGAGCGGCAGCATATATGTTACCTACGCATCCATATAATCAATGTATCCTCTAATACCTACTAAGTATTTGCCTTCCACTAGGACAACTCTGTGTAATATCGACCTGGTCCTTTCTAACATTTGGTCCCAAAGCTAGGGCCCCCGACGGGCCTATATCTCTGCTCCCTACAACGCTATACATTTGTTTACAATATTTTCGATTGACTCATTCACTAGCCCACAAGCACGGCATTCTGTGCTTTGCCTCTCCCTATATTCAGTTCGTTGGATCCTTGTATCCAACATCCTTGCCTTGGCATCTGCAAATAGCCCACTCGCCTTTTAATTATCGTATACCCATTCTACTCTGCACTTTCCCTGTTTTTCCTTTCTACAATATATATAGTATATGCTAAACTCGATCTTAAACCTATCGCCACTTTCCATTTGCCTGTATATGACTTGTTTACCTTTAATTTCTTCAACCCTCGATCTTGCCCATTGCTGACTATTGTACCCAATCTTCATAGCTACGAACTCTGAAGATCTGCTCTGCAATCCTACTTGGGTCGATCCTTAGTGCCGTCTTCACCAGCTGCACCAGTTTAGCCCATGTTTTATTTGTGACATTTTCAATGCTTATACTAAATCTTAGCTTACTTTGTACTTCCCTTTGTGTAAATTTTGAAATCCCTTCCCCCTTAACAAACTCCCTAGCGCAATTAAAACGGCAACCCAATGCAAATCATATCGCTTCTTTTTGTATTGTTTCTAACATCTTTCCCAACACCGCGCTGTGGACCAGAGGGACATTAGCAAAAGTCAGTCCTGGTACATATATGGTCTTCCATATATTAATTGTTACTATATGTTTATTAAACCCCTAGAGGCCTTACATTTTACTGCATTTTTTCCTCTTTCAGCCTTCTTCTTCCGTAATATCTCTTTTTTCTCTAAATGATCTTTCCCTGTAATCATTGTCACCCCATGATACCTGTATTGACTTGTATAGTTCAACTCCCTCCCCTGTAATACAAGCTTAATTTTCACCCTAACTCTAAAATGCGCTATTAAACACAAAAATGCGCTTATTTTTTTCATTAAACACCATGTCCAGTTCCTCTGCAGCTTCCCCGCATACATTCAACATTTGATAATGTAGCATTTGATAACATTTGATACCAGGCGAATAGAAGTCGCCTTATTTGTAAGGTGTCATTATCTACCCCTTCTCTGGGAAGAAAACAAACTCTTCCCTTGCGCCAACCCTCAGGGAGCCTGCCCCCTCTAAAAATATATTATATATATTTGTTTATTTTGCAATAACATTGCATTTCAAGATGATAATTACAGCACAGTTCATTATATACAATTGGAACACCTTAGCGACCGTCCCACCCGGCGAAAAAGTGCAAAGACCGCCGATGGGTCTGGCAGCTTGCTACGTGGTATTGAGCGCATATCTGCGAGCAGAACCGGCAACGACATTGATCGCTAACTTGGTGAAACCCTTGGGTCGAACATACCAAGTGATGATAGCCATGCACAATGTACAATGTGTACACGTGCCGGCTAGTGCATGCCATTCCATCCCAAAGCTCCCTGGCGAGGTACACATTCAACTGCGCGACCTCTGCCAAGGCCTCGGTCACTTTTCCCTGCCACTCCAACAAAGATTGCTGAAGTGGTCCTGTAATAGGTGACCTAAGCCTGACTCTGATTGTTTCCACTGCCGGCCCGCAACCCGCCAGCAGGTACAGGAAGCGGCTTCTTGCCGTCCGCAAATTTATTTGCAGACCCCAATTTTTTTTTATTGTTTCGTTAAATAATACACGTGCTTTCTTCCCAACGCCTAGATAACTCCTACCGAAATCCAGTCAAGAGCTTGTAGCACAGTATACATACCACCAATTGTGTATATTCTATTTTGGTCCTTATTTGTCATCCTTGTTTTTCCTGTCTGACATAGTCCCAAAACTGTTTTACTCGCTAGCTATTGGAAGCCCTCAAAATCCTGTGAAATTCCCTCTCGTCTGCATTTTAAATTGCATCTTGTATTAACATTTGAGCTTTATTCACCGCCTTCTTGTAATTTGCCCAATACTCTTCTGCCTTGTCTGCGTCCCTTTCCATAACCTTTCTTTGCTCCTTACTCCATCTTTTCCTCTCCAATATTGCCGATTTATTTGATCACTCCACCATCCTCATCCCCCTTCTTTTTGAACTACCTTTCATATCTTACAGCAGTTTTCATTTGCGTCCTTAATGTTCCTATGCATCTCGTCTACCAGCTTTTCCCTACTTGTCACTGTGAGCTGTTTTATATATTCTACTTTCTGTGCCCATTTGTGTTTATCGAAACATTTCTTTTGTACAACGCGCCCCGGCTTCCCGCTGACCTCTACCCAACTATGATCACTTCCAATATTGTTTGTTTTCCTCATCTATCCTGATTTTCTCTCAGTACATAGTTTACGCATGACTTTTCATTCCTTTGTGTGTACGTATATCTTCCTTCTACCCGCGGGTCCATATTTGAAATTTGGACCCCGCTCGACTCAGCTAGTTGTATCAGTCTTCTGCCCATTGTGTCTTCTCGTCCATCCAGCTTTTCGATATGTGCATTTCAAGCTCCATGACATATTCTGACATCCCCCAATTACTTTATGAACTCTTTTCAATAGCTGCCTATTTCCTTTTTTCGTTTTGCTTGCCATTCTGTATACCCCCACAACTGCCCACACTGCCCCTTCCAGGTGCATCTCTACAACTACTCACAGACCTTTATTTTGGAAGCACTAACTTTGCACGAAATAGCATCTCCCAAACCTGTTTTTCCCATTGAACAATGGGGGTTTTCTAATTTGTACTATATCAATTGTATCCCTTTAAGCCCGGCAATGCATTCCGACTTCCAGCCCACACCGATGCATCTCTTTTACTCTCATGATAACGACAGATTTTTTTTTAGTAGTTTATTTAGTTCTTTTCTTCTTTTCCTCTTCGCCTCTACCCTCTCATATTTAACATGGCAACCCGTTCGAAAGAAGCATTGCTCCTACGGTTTCCCTTTGCCCTGCTATCTCTTTTGCATCATATGCAAACCTTTGCCTCTGCCTCTCGATACCACTGATAGCCTACCGTCTGATGACCTCCAGCGTCTTTTTGATCTCGATAGCTCCTATGTGTTTCTCCTCCTTTGGGAAGTAGCTCCCATTGTCCCGATCCCCCCTGTGCCTGTTGTCCCACCCTTCCCTGTATCAATATTGCCTGTATCTGCACCCTTCCGTTTCCCCTCGATTAATTGCCCACTCCGCGTGCTCGAAAAAATTTCATTCGGGGCTCGCATTTCCGGTGTGCGGCCCCGATTTCATTGGTTCCACGTTAGCACCCCCTCCCATGATCGGTTCTTCTATAGCCCACTTGCGCATTAACTCCTTTCATTATAATCGGCCTAACATTGTGCCAATCACACGCTCTCTTGCCAATTGGCCCTGCCGCTAGTACAGCGCCTACCTCCCCGTAGTGCACTCCTTAGGAGACCATGGCCCTTGGATTGTCTTGAATGTTCTTCAGAGATAAGTTTTCGTAATTCGCTGCTCTTACAAACTGCACCATCTTTCGATTAATCCCCTGCATTCGCCTCTTTGCCCGGTAGTCCAATAGCGTCCTTCAGCGGTAACTTAATATCCGTTCGTATTCTTCCTTCTTAATTGTAGGTGTGGCATTTTTAGCAGGTGACCTAGCAACTCTATTTGTTGCGTTAAACCCTTTAGCCGCTGATAAGGCACCTTTCTCGGCCGAGCGGGAAGTATACATTCCTGCTGGAATGATATATTTGCAACCTGCGAATTTTGCCTCTACCGGCTGAAAGTTTTTTTTTTTTTTATTTCCCGTAAGGCAATTGCCCGTGTACGGATTTTTCATGTCATGGCTAAGTTTACTCCACTCCGGCATTTACCTTGTCTAAATTGGAAACCATGCAAACCAATTTAAGAGTGGCCGGTCTGGGTCTCGAACCCGGTCCTCCCGAATGCAAGGCAAAGGCTTTGCCACTAAGCCACCTTGCTCGGTGCATCGTTATTGTGTGATTTGGTGTCTTTACCTGCCCGGATGCCCTGTTCCGGTCCAGCAGGGTCCTTCTTCAAAGGTGAAGTACATTAGCCTGCTGGAATCGTAAATTTTAAGTCTGCCCACTTGGCGTCCCGGTCAGCTGATGTTATACTTTTCAGGCGGTTCCGTGTTCTTATCAGGTAAATAAAAGGGTGTTATTTTTTAATACATTTTGGAGAGATTCCATGCCTTCGCCTTTTTGTCTGGTAGTCCCACGACGTCCCTCTTCAGCGAGAACTGGTATCTTCACGCAACAGACCGGCGTTGGCTTTATCTACCTGCAATCCCTCTTTAACTCCAGGCATAATATTTGCTAGGCATTTTGAGCTTAAAATAATAACTTTTGTGATCACCTATGCTCTTCTCCACCCCCGCAACACGCCATCCCCTATCACAGGAAACTGATCAGCTTTAGGTCTATGAAAAGTATCTGGTCCCTTCTGCCCATTCTTGTAGAATATTTCACATATGTGTGCCGTCTCCCCATGCAGTGCTGGGGCCATTGAAGTCTTCGGTGATAACTAGCCGCTAGCCCCTTTGACCGCTAACACTCTTGGCATGTTTCTCTGGTAACCCTTTTAATTCTCTCAGACCCTTATTAGGTGAGAATAGCAGCTGCAGAAAGATGCCACCATCTATCTCGACTCATATGAGCCCTTGATCTTACCCACTTACCCCAACTGCCAAGCACTAGTTTGCACCTGTCCATAACATCGCGGTGTTTGCCTCCGCATTGGATATCCAGTATCTTTTCCGCTATGTGATTGCTATATTTGGCTTGGACAACATGTAGGAGTCAGTGCCCTGCTCGCTTGCCGTCACATCAAGCACACCATGGCCCAATAGTTGTTCAAGCTTCTCTACTTTTGTCTAGTACCTTTAGGTTCATGAGCAACAATTATTTTCTACACCCTGTGTCTTGGCCCTATCATCCCTTTTTTGTATTTCCGCATCTCTTGCGTGTGGTGGTACTCCCGGTCTCCCAGTTTCCCGGTTGGCGTTGCCAGAAAGCTTTGTGCATATCCCCATGTTTCCGCTGCCGTCGCTGCCCTGATGATGCAGTGACACTGTTTCTTTGATTGTCTCCTCAATGTGTGATACCTCTATCAATTTTGTGTTCTTACATATAAAACAAAGCACTTTTTGTTCCCTGTCCCTCCTTCTCGTTTCCAGGTTGCCCCATTCCGTCCCTCATGAATTTGTCTATGTTTTTCCGTCTTTGTTGTATGTAGGCGCCCGGTCTTTTCGTTGGGGGTCCTCAATGGTGCCCTCGTCCTCTAACCTTCCATTCCGCGAGGCCTTACCTCTATATCTTGGCATTACTAGTCTATTCGGTAGCTTAGGAAGCTCTACGGAAGTTTTTTTATGAGAACGTGTATTTCACACAATTTCTACAAGCTATCTATCCGCCGCCATTAGTTAATGTAGAAATGAAACAACATATACGATTCAATATACATATTTGTATATATCATTATCTTATAGATCTAATTATTTTGCTATATATCTTTATTTTTTAGAAAACTTAAGTATTAGTAAAGCAGTTTTGCAAATGAGCCACGTTATGAATCTAAATATAAACGTGTGCTATTACTAAACATGCTATTACAGAACGAATGTATATGGTTAAATGTCCAACCAGATACTAGTATTCCTTTACTAGAAAAAAAGCAATACGTTGTGTGCATTTCTATAAGGAAGGTGAGCAAATAGTTTACAGGCGTCATTACGAACAGCTCAGGAGAGGTCGAAAGCTGTTAATTAGGTTTTGCTGGCCCGCTGCAATGGTACGCTGGTCGTTTCGTGGTTCGAGTAGAGATTGACGCGCTTCGACTCGCGCGGCACGGAGTATCCCGGCGAAGTTCGGCTTTGCTCGTCTAGTCACTCAATCTTAGTGGGCTCAATCAAGGCCAGTAGATAACACGAGTGAAGGTGCCTCTTTGTTTATACCGGCACGGGCTTACCCCACAGAGTCCACGCGCCCATTAACGCCTGAAGAGATAAGTGAGAATAGAAACTTTTCACGCTGTCGCTGTCCTATCAGCTCATGCCACGACTACTGCTTCTGCCGCCAGCGGCTACTGTAACGACAGCTGCATTGGAGGTGTTGAGACCTGTACCAGGAAACGACACTGTTTTACTGATTACTTCCACGTCAGCCTACCTAAACATCTGCGAAGAGAACCATTATTCTTGCTTTCACGCTTAGTTTCCTACAAAGCTCAACTTAGTATTCAAAAGTACTACACCTCAGTTCCAATATATATATATATATATATATATATATAATATATATATAGCCCTAAGCTACCAATGGGTAGCGGTATCGCATAAGTTCTATATTCGAGTGTAAATCTCTTAGGCAATAGTAAATTTAATGCCGATCGTTTTCGTATCAAAATGATGGTGTTGCGTTCCGCAGTTGTCGAGTAAGCTTTTTCGGCAACCATAATTGTTATGATTTACGTTGAAGCTTTCACGTTCAGAACCGTAACGTTTCCGCCAACTCCTTCCATCGGGAAAAAGTATTTTCTTGCCGAGTTCTACCAAACATAAATATAATTACATAGGGTTATTATAGACCCTGTATATACCATACAATAAAACAGAGAGGATTAAGTAAATTCGTACTAATCAATTACATCGCCCAATACAAACAAAGACGAATATGATTTGCTGATATGAACATGGTTAAGAAGCTGAGTAAACTATTTGGATAACAATTTTCCAAATGGACCACTTGTGAACTTTTTTGCTGTTTATATATATATATGAGTAAGATTGTAATGCAAAATAAAGTAGGAAATGTAAACGGCAAATCGTTTATAACTGAAGACAGTGCTTATGATTATCCAAGTGATTTTTAATAAATGCGTGTATTATATATATATATATATATATATATATATCTAAAAAGGAAAGAAATAAGATTCCCTCTCTTTCTTTGTAACGTTGCGTTTGTGTGTATCTGTACTGCAGATTCATTGGAAATTTTTCTCTGTAACAAAGTCACTTGAAGCTATCGTGGTTTGTCTATGCCCAGCAGGCTCTATGAACGTTGAGCATAGCAAGGGTTGACAGACACTCTTTTGGTGAAGGCCAGAGCGTTGGCTGCTCCGTTGTGGCTGGCGAGCAGTAGATGGAAAGTATGGATCTATAGCTACGTATGCCCGAGTAGGTGTCAGTCGTTTGATGCAGTCAGTAAGGTGTTGACGCCCCGTTGTGTTGTAGTTAGTGCCGCACTCGTGTGCCTGTTGTATTTCAAAAGCGAAAACGTGACCGCCTGCCGTCAAACAAAACAACGGCTCAGTTCAAATGAAGCTGTGTGGAGCTGATCCTACTCTGCTCTGACCAGCAATGACAAAATCGTACCAGTACGTTCGTAGTAGTAATAGTAGCAGTAGCGTCACGCCACGCCCACAGCTACAACACGTAGAGCAGAGTTTCGGCCATATGAAGGCGCGTTGTGAAGCGCACTAACCTTGTTCCGTTGCGTCTAAATGGTGAATGGTGGCGCGGGGAGCTTAAAAACCACAGAGCACCTACGCAACTTCATACATCTCAAATACCACTGGAAAAACATTTTAGTTACATATTAACGAGCCTTAGTTTTCCTTTAGGTGAAATGGCTATCTGTGGCCGACTTGCATTTTCGTTCATTTGTGATTTGCTCCGTCAGCAGATTATAACTTTACCACGGCTTACTGGAGGCGTAAGTAATTTGACATGACAGGTGACATAAGTAATCCTTTTTACATGACTGGAGACAGGATCAATTTCCGCCTTAGGTCTATGTATGTTCATTCATTTAAAAAAATATTAGCTCAGCATCCAACCTGTTAATGCGATGTTAGGATGTTTCAATTCGTAGCTGTATGATGTACTGACAATATTTGCTGGCTAACTTTGTCCCTCTTTTTCATTCAATCCGAGGCAGGCACATTGGCATCCGAGCAAAGACATCACATAATTTGTCGTGGAGGTTGCGCTCTGTAGGGCATAGCTTACAACTAAGTGGCGCAGTGTCTGATGCAGGGTTTTTAGATCAGGCATTGTCACAACTGTGGTACCATAAATTGTCAGAGCCGTAGTACTGACCAAGTTTATTTATTTTTCCTTGACACTGAATTCTAAAACCCTCCAACACGAGCAGCTTGAATCTCTTGACGAGATATTTTTCATAGAGCCTTGACGGTTAGCAGGTAAGCAAGCCTGTTTCGACTGTTAACATATAACTCTAACTCTTTTACTTTGTTTAGTTAGCTCTCCTAGAGCCCAATCTTCACTTTATGGAGCATTTCGGGTTGTGTGGAACAAATGCGACCATGTAGTCGAAAATTCATATGAAGCAATTCATGTCACTTTTAAGCTTAAAAGTTCCAATGCAGTACGTGAATGTGCTAAGCTTTCGGGGAGGGTTAGCAGCCAAGATAGCAGCCGTTGCTCGACAGCCGTGCGAAGTTGTGTGTACGTAAAGACAGATTACATCTAATTATGCTGAAGAGAAACATACTATCAGCATAAAGGATAATAACGACTGCCGCGTGACGTTATTTTATGAGACCAGGAAATATATCCGGACTAGTATAGGAAATAGCAGCGGACTTATATTGTCTCTCTATATATAGCAATCACGCTCGCGTTCGCCATGGTCTATACGTGTTTGATTTAGCTGAAAACGTTTGCTAAATCAGCTTAAGTATCTTCAACGGGAGTGTTTATAGCTTATCGCTTTAAGGTCGATAAATACAACGTGTAAAGCAACGTCTTCCCTACAAGAGATACTTTCATCTCGTTCAAACACTTTTGTAAGCTGTGATCGTTGACCGGCCTTGAAGCCATGCTAAAAGTCTAAATTATTATCTATGGGAGCCCTAGAAAGATAGAAATACATGTAAAAAACTGATTTGAGAGAATTTTGTATATAAAGCTCCATTCGCAACTCTGCGCCACAAGAACGCTTGAATGGGGTTATCCCTTTTTTTAAGAAACCCTTGGTGTACATGCAGCTCTGCCACACCTTTTCAGAATTTGATATCTCTGGAGGCATTTATAAATTAGTTTTACCCAAAAGCATAAACTCTTGTTTTGAGTTCTTATCATCGATTCGTAGACAACAATGTCCGTCAGCATAATATACCTATAATTCTAGGAATAATGAAACCATGGAATAAGAATAAGAATGTATTATTAGGAAACAATTGTTTTCCAATTGAAAAAGAAACAAATTAAAATACAAATCTACAAATTTGTACGGTGATTTTAGACTTTACCGAGCAAGATGGCTTAGTGGCAAAGCCTTTGCCTCGCATTCGGGATGACTGGGTTCGAGACCCAGACCGACCACTCTTAAATTGGTTTCCAATTTTTCAATGGAGTGGATTAAAGTTAGCTATGACATGAAAAAAACGTACACGGACAATTGCCTTACGGAAAAAAAGATTTTAGACTTGATTTACATTTAAAATGCCTATTGTTTTTCATTTTAAAGCTTTCCAGTAATTTTTAAAGTATACGTTTTTAGCATTCTGCATCGAGCAGCTTAATGCAAAGACAGTTTTTTATATTTCTCCTAATGGTTATCGGCTTTCAGAATAAAGCCGATAACTTGCCACTGACGGCTAACGCCTCCGGTATAGTGCATGACTCGTCCCGATTCCAGTTTGTCCCTGTGTAAGATTTAGGTGATGGTTCAGCGTTGAAACCGAAACCATGTTTGGCTGTAAAAACGCTCACGCCTATTTCTGAGGCCGTTTTTCCTCTAAATGCATTTGTACGATGCTCTAGAGCTTCCGTATTTCTCCGTTTCAACGCATGTTCTCTATCAGCCAGCTGTTAGGTAGACAGTTCGGGAAGCCGCACTGCTGTGCCACTACTGCGTGCAGCGTGAAGCAGGTTTTTCCTTTCGATATTGGGCGAGTTTAACACGATTAGACTCAGAGATAAGAATCGGGATTCACTGTGCGTTTCTACTATTGTCGACGTTACCTGACCCCTATATGTTTCTGGCACAGCATGTTACCTGTTTAGCTGTTTGATCGAGTAGAAGCGACGGCCTTCAATCTATTGTATTAGATGTTACCTCTGGTGACATCATTGTGAGCGGCTCGTCTTTGGCAGGGCACATGCTGGCCCAGTCAACAGATCCGGGTGATTATAGAACCAGGCGGTAACACGAACAGTGTACAGAATGAACGCTAAATGTGTCGTACAAGCAGTTGATCATCACGCAGTGTCATGCAAAAATGCACCCTTGCGCGAGAGAGTACCATTTGGAGAGATAGAACCTTTTGCACTGAAATGCACTATACAAACATATATAACGCTTTTTCGGAATTTACTGATAATCATGTGAAAGTGAAAAACCATCGCAGGAGAAAGCGTACACTCAACCTCAGCAATAAGATCTTATATCCTCCCTTACGATACGCGGTTCATATATATATATATATATATATCATAGCCCCAAGCTAACAGCGCTGTTTAATGTATGCTTAAAACAAGGACACATACCCGAGCAATGGCGCCGAAGCTGCCTGCAACCAATTTACAAAAATAAAGGCGACGCCACAGACCCAGCGAACTACCGCGGGATAGCATTAACTAGCGTAGTCTACAAAATATTAACCTCACTAATTGTGACTCGACTATACAGCAAATGTAAAGACCTAATACCAACGGAACAGAATGGGTTCTTGGAAGGTCGCTCAACTGAACGAGCTCTCAGGGAAGTCCTTCGTCACGTGCGGGAACGTTCCAACGACGGACAGATGACCTACGCAGCGTTTGTTGACTTCAAAACTGCTTTTGATAGTGTACCTAGAGACTGCCTTCTGGATATTATGCGACAGCATTTTGGCATCAAAGGTCGAATGTTCAACCTAATGAGAAGCATTCTCACTGCGAACTATATCACAATCAGAATAGGGCCTCACTGTATTGCGCAAGAAGTTAAACAGACAATTGGGCTAGCACAAGGCGACACGGCAAGCCCTTTCTTATTCATCTTTTATGTCACAGGGTTAAGCCAAATACTTCGAAATGCTAAAGCCCCGCATGTATTCTACGCTGACGATCTCATCATAATGGCCAAGTCAAGACCAAATCTACAGTTTTACCTGAATGAAATGAGCGAATGGTGCGCACAGTATAAGCTGACAATTAATATATCCAAGACAAAAGTTCTTCGATTTTCCCGAGGAGGTCGATACGCCAGTCTTGACCACATCATCAGGGTCAATAACCAAAATATTGAATTAGTAAGTCAATTTAGCTATCTCGGAGTAATATTGACCCCTGGCCTATCTTTTACAAAGCACATAGAAAACAAACGTGCAAAAGCAGTATCGGCCATGACGCTACTCAGAGATCTTACCCAAATTGACATTAGGACTGGAATGAACCTTTTTAAGATAAAAATAGCTCCGATTATAACTTACTGCCTTCGGGCCATTGCACCAAACTTAACCTTAGACAACATTAAGGAGATAGACAAAATAAAAGCAAATTTTGTGAAATATATGCTCGGACTGCCGCGTAACGCATCGACAACCTTGGCGATGGAACTATGCCAAGAGCGAAGCTTTGTGGAAGATCTTATCTTGGACAAATACGTTTTTAGCCCACTCGTCGTAGAGCAATATCGCGCATACAGAAAAAAAGCGTAATTTGAGCTCTGCCATAGAGAATTTCACTGACGGTCCTGCATTCACGACAGACCGTTGGAAGCAGGGAATGCAAGTGAACAGACGGGTACTCTGCAGACTTACCTGGCATGGCTACCACCAATATATATGCCTAAAAGGGTATTGCTTTGAAATTGAAGATTGTGTATGTAAATATTGTGGCACATGTAATATTGACCGATACCACATACTGCAATGCAAGGAAATAGAAGCTGGTTCAATGCATGCAGTAGTCAAAGACGTTATTAGCCGATATGAATTTTAGGTAGCATCTACCAATTTCTGGTGAAATAAACCTGTATATATATATATATATATTCGCATGTTGTTCAACGTTAAGAGAAAATTGGCCTTAGTTGAAAACACAGTGTCAACCTAAGCAGAACTCTGGAAGTCGAAGTCTTGATCCGTTACCTTCTTTCTCCAATTCGTTTCGATTAAGGTATTTCGCAAAAGAACCTCGCCCACGTCAGTAGGACAAGGCACCCATTTTTCCTTTATTACCACCTCCGACTTCGCGATCTACTCAGTCTATATTTCTCCGAACTCCACCCTACAGGAATACGAGGACTACGCCACTTCCACTGGTAAAGGCACAGCCGCCTTTACCAGTGGAAGTGGCGCGACCGACTATAATTGTGCTCTTTCCGCAAAGACCCCGCCGGAGCCGGTACTCTTTGAAGAAACTTCAGACCTTACCTTCGAGCCAATTTCAATACAAGAGATCAGAATCGTGGCTAAACGCATACGGCCAAGAAAAGCACTGGGCCCAGATGCTATCCCACCACAAGCAGTACGCTTACTCCTAAAGTACTGCTACGCAGCAAAAAAAAACAGCCAAAGTCTTAACAGAGCTACGGAAAAATCCTCCCACGGAGCAGAGGAGCAACCAATTCTCGGCGCCGCCTCTTAGCATCAGTAATAGACAGCATTATGTTATACGCCGCACCCTTATGGGAGCACACGACCACAAGAGCTACAACACGTCGCCTCCTCAATAAGACGCAAAGACCTATGACGCTTAACATAGCACGAGCAAGTCGCACGGCTTCGACAGCAGCCGTTCAGGTCCTTTCTAGACAAATTCCCTGGGACCTAAGGGCTAAAGAACTAGCATCAAGAAACCCTTTAATCAACGGCTTAACGGAGGGAACACGAATCAGCAGAACCGACACCCTAATCAAATGGAGCCAGCAATGGGAAGCAATCCAGCCGGGCCACCCTGGATATTGGACAAGATCAATACTTCCTGATTTCAAGAAATGGTACAGCCTCAAACACGGCTCGCTTACCTATCCATTCGCGCAACTGCTAACAGTCCATGGTGGCTGTTTTCAGCAATACCTACACCGCATTGGCAAAACTGACTCCCCCGTATGCCGTAGGCGCAACTCGGGGAGGCGGACGATGTAAGGCACTGCTATGAACGGTGCGCCTTTTTCTACAGAGCTACTGTCACGGAACCTACAACTGCAGAGACCCCTGACATGCCAAGCCCTCGTAGAGACGCTTCTTAAAGATAAAAAATCCTAGATTATGGTAAACAGATTCGCAGAAAGTATTTCCAAGGCGAAGATAACCGCCGCGCAAAGCCGAGCAGCCTGAACGGCAAGAAGAGTGACCAGGCGAAATAATCTCGAGAAGACATTACTGCGGCCACCCCCCGACAAGGGGAAAAAGGACGACTGAATTTTAATGGGTGCGAGTCTCACACTGCTGTGGCTTTAACAACGACGCCCGGTGTGCATAATGCATTTTACCAGTTACCTCTAGAAAAAAACCTTCTTTCTCCATACAATAAAACTTTCTCACTTAACGTCCCATGCATATGGTGTGCCACGTAACTTGACATTCTTAACAATTTGATTGGTCCTGCACGTAATGGGTTAAAGTATTTTTTTTTATATGATAGGATTACTTTTATGATAGGATTACTTTTATTTATATAATTTCACTATGTTAGCACTTTGGAGTGGACAATTGTCTCCGCACGAACGTGTGATCACGGATTCTCTAATCCAGGGTTAGCTCAGTTCAATAATGGGTTAAAGTTGTTTTACAATTATAATATATATATATATATATATATATATATATATATATATATATATATATATATTATAATTGTAAAACAACTTTAACCCATTATTGAACTGAGCTAACCCTGGATTAGAGAATCCGTGATCACACGTTCGTGCGGAGACAATTGTCCACTCCAAAGTATATATATATATATATATATATGCATGTAGGTGGGGATACGTACCGCTGTGTACTGCGTAAGCGACCAGTCGCTTATCAGGTAGGCAATCCGTTGATGTTGTTTATTGTACCTACACGCCTTTTACGTAGCTAAAAATCAAGGAGCAACGTCTCTGCATCATGTTCCATGTGAAAAACTAAGTCATCTGTTCTAAAGGAGTGCAAATGTTGCAAACTGCTGATGGTGGTCAAACAGTGCCAGAAACAATGTATATACGTGGTACCGCCGATTTTGCGACGGACGTAAAGAGGCCGAAGATGACTCCTACCTGGGAAGGAAGAATTGGAGATATCTTATGGGTCAGCTGTCTCGGTCTTGACCGACATTCTATGCGCCAGAAGACTGTAAATGATGTCTGTTCCAAGAATATAGAATTTGCAGTGAAATGTTTAAATGGCACCATTAGACGGTAGCAAATAGCCCTGAATTGCTTCAGAGAGCAATTACAGGCAAGTCATGAGTATATAGTTAGGACATCGAGACTAAAGCCTAGTGGTGCTTTTAAACAAAGTCGATCGAAGAAATTCAGACAGAGCAGATCGAACACCAAGGTTATTTTGTCTGTGACTACTACAAGGGAATCCACTTCTACCTATTATTGGCATCTGGTTTTATGATCAATACGAAATACTACAACCAAGTTTAACAACAGCGTTTCGAGACTATCGAAAAGATAAAGTCAAAACATAGGAGTAACTCAACTCGATTCCGAAAGACATCTTTTAAACAAAAAACGCCGCCACCAATTGCCGCGAAACGTGGGCTGTATGTAAGGGACTACTGGCTTCAAATCAAAACAAGCCGTAATACCTTAATGGTTTCGTCCTGCCGGCAAATTTAATACACTGAAACTTGTTAATTTGACTGGTAATGAGTAGTTAGTTGCATTAGCAGAATAATTTTTCATCTCCTCTACAAAAATGATCCGGATCACTGCGAGTCATATGTGAAGGCAGAAATAAGATTAATCGTAGTAACAGGGGAAGCAGCGTAAGTGGATGAAGAAGACGCGTCAGGCTTTTCTTTGTGGGTGAAGCAAGTTAAACGAAAACGTTTGTGGTATACAACATTGGCAGAAAGTAAGAGAGCCGAGAATGGCGAAGGCAGGCAGTGCCTCGGGCAGTGCACTCTTCGTCAGGGAACGACCGTCACGCGACAACATAGCTGCAGCATCGGCAGCAACAGCAGCCTTTTGACGCAGCGATCAGAGAGTGTTTTGGCCAAAGCTAAAGCCAGCTAGGCTGTCATCTAGGCTGTCCATTCTACGCGCAGGTCAGACAGAGTGCAGAGGAAGAGCGAATCCGATGATACTAGGGCCTCTCGAATAGATGAAAGAGCGCAATTAGCTCTGGGCTATCTAGTGTGGGCTATCACGCGACTAATGTTGGCGTATATCATGGTATTGTCCACATTTCTAAATCGCAGCCTTACGTAAGCTCGAGCAACATAAAAAGAAGGTGTAACGTATTGATTGCTAGCCAGTGGCAATACAAACAACGCCAACACGACAGCACTCGAAATTGGCTTTCACGGAGACGTGTACTCAATCGTACTGCCGAGCAATCAACTAATAGAGTAGAGGCGGCTGTACTGTACACGCAAACCCTCCTGTCAAACCCGTTATTGATTGCACACGCAAACCCGCCATTTTAATTAATATTATTTTTTTACGTTTGGAGCACTCTTTATGGCGCCAATATCCTTATGGCCTTCAGTTAGCGAGGTGGCAATTGCACACCGATGCGAACGCCCTCAAAAATTGCGAAAATCTTCCTGTGCCATAAATAAATGTGTCTATAATATAATATAGTATTAGTTCAAGCTATGTAAGTATGAATGAACCCATGCAGTATTAGTTCAAGCTATGTAAGTATGTATGAACCCATGCAGTATTAGTTCAAGCTATGTAAGTATGTATGAACCTATGTATATCGGAGATGCGATACATTTACGTAGAGGTGAAAGTATACATATACATTTTCAGAAACCTATGAAGGCTTGAATAGGCTATTTAGGTCTGAGGGTCAATGAGATTCTATTCGTAAGAAACGACATTCTTGAAACGACACAGACACACCCACAGGAAGCATAGGAAAACTGCCCGAGGCGAGCGCGACGACGCGACCTGAAGGAAATTCTTGGGAAATTGAAGATAAAAATATCAGCCATAGCAATACAACTTGAATTCTGCTTAAAAGGTGAAATAAAAGGTAAATCATTAAACATAAACAGAAGTTATTTAATAAGAACATATGATAAGTAGTTACACACGTCTACTCTAGGCATTGGCCTGAGAAATACATGAGGGGTCTAGGTATAATCGAATCCACCTGTTCTCAGTGTTTGCTCGTAGAATACTACTATATGCTGTTACCTCGATTCCACGTTTTGGCCAAATCATAGCCTGTCCATGCTAGACTTATCTGGGCTTTCTCCAGCAGAAGAATGTAACCGCAAGGCAACTTTAAGCTTTATTTAATATTTAATAAAGATTAAAGATTTTTGGTCGAGCCGGTTCGTTCCTACGCCCAGCATTATTTCTAAAACGGGGGTGCTTGTTACTTACGACATTGCTGCTACCATTGGCTGTAGAGAAAGGCGATTATTTTCTGAATTGTACATAGTCTATTTAATTCACGTCTACTCCGACATCTCCACAAGCAATGTTTTTGTTATTTTATTATCTTTGTCAAAAGAGGGCTTTTGTACGGGTCAATGATTGATAACCTTTGATTTAGCTATTTGAATTACTAAGCGTATATATGCATTAAACATTAGGACTTTTAATAACTAAGCAATGACAGACAGTAATAGCAAGTTCCGTCGCATATGTAGCCAATTGAAAGATAATATATATATATATATATATATATATATATATATATATATATATATATATATATATATATATATATATATATATATAGGTGAAGAATATCGTCGTGCAAGCTGCTATGTATTTTGTAATTTATTATCACCTATTTCAGGTTCAGTTTTTCTACTAACCGGTTGCAAGCTGATGTATGTAGTTCCAACCCGCTTGACCAAATCCTTCTGCTTGGTCTAAAGTAAAGAATTGGATTATGCATATATATATATATGTCCAGATCAACTATATGGCACACGATGCCATCATTTGTAGCTAAACCAGGAAAACATTTGGAGCTGTCTTGACAGGCAAATCTCTAAATTCTCTAGGCAAATAAGTTAACTTTCTTGATCCCTCTTTTTGCCACTAAGACTTCCCTTATCATCCCATCCCAGACACGACCAGCATCATTAGACTTCTTCGCCTTGCTCTTCTGCTAGAGGATTTCCAATTCCCTGTAGCCTATATAGCGCTTCTGACAGATAATGGTTTCTTGTACCTTAGAGCGGATTGCTCTGTACACTACGAAGTCATCCGCAAATAAGCAAGTCCTTGGTAGAACCGACTCCTGTATTTCCATTGAGGCGTACCCAAAACTGTAGGAGACTTATGTTGTCCGGCCCCTGGCAGGACTCCTAATGTTTGGACAAGCGAGCCCAATTCTGCTACATAGCCAGCAATATTTACCGGGTGATACAGACGTACGGCGCCTGTCAGTTTAATAATACAGAAGGATTTCCATCATCGTCCCTGGGGGTCCCGCTGAACGTCATGTTATCACCAAGATCAACCAACAGAAAACAGGCACTGCTTAGCAGCCTTGCTATGACTCCGTAGATTCAATAATCAAAATAAGAATCAGAAAATTGAGGGGACGTCAGCCTGTTTTCGATGTAGCCCTGTTCCGATAGCAAAGGTAAAGTAATGTTTTCGGGCTGACCCTCAGCCAGGATTTCACATTGCTTCATAGACGGACCCCCATAAATACAAATGTGTAACGGTGGGGCTCAAACCCGCGCACCTATGTGTCTCCTCCGGTTGCGAGGCGCAGACTTAAGCCACCACGCTACCGGGCTCGGCAAAGGTGCACTCAGAAAAATATAATATTGCTCATACCGGTACTGGCACTATAAATTAACAGTTTTACTCTAAGTTTTAGGTTGCGAGGTGTACAACGTAATCTATGTACCCCTTGAAGATTTACTGATGTGCTGCTATAGGGTGTCACGACACTGCGTCATGGCGGACTTAGGTACAAGCTTTGAGGCAACGGACTAATTGCTCCAATGTAGTATATTACTTATACATATATTGTATTTCACCTTTGTGTGTTATTTCTGTTAGATACAGAGTTCAGTTACGCACTTTGTGCATGTACGTGTGCTAATCGTCGCCTCAATGGTCTGTCACGCAACGCGAGCCGGCAAGGCACAGAATAGGTAGTATCGGGAGCAGGTCAGGACAGTGTCTGCTCAATTTTGGTGGCTCCCAACCTAGAAAAGCAAGTTGGAGATGGAAAGCTTGAACGCAGCTAACATGCTTCCAAAGGTATCGTACCCTCCCGCTTCGGAGTGTGGTACAAGGTTGAGTTTGATGCTGCGGACCTACTTCAACGCACGCACATTTGCGACAGAAAAGAGTGACCTTATATTTTTAATAGGGGTAAAAGGAGCTCGTGAGAAAGACAGCCGGACACGCAGGCCGCTTTCCCTGTTAAATTGCATTTGTCACGAGCAGCAAACAGCAGTAGACTTACTGCTGCTAGCTAAGCGGATGAAAAAGTCCGTGTCATGAAGATACGCAATATAGATTATAAGCAATAACCGGATGAGGATTGCGTACGTTTTATTATTCTATATAGTCCTCCCAAAGCCAAACAAACAAAGTCAAATATTGAATAGCTATCACAACACAAAGTATTCAGCATCAGCAGAATTTTATTTTCATAGATAAAAAAAACATATTCAGTTAGTCACATTCTGCATTAGGTCAAAATACTCGTCTACGGCGGGTATCATATCACTGTCGCTCCGGTATCTGTTTCCGGAGAGATATTCTTTGAAGTTTCCAAACAGGTAACAGTTGCAGGAAGCCAGATCTGGGGAATATGGGAGCATGTTCGAGAATTTGAAACCTTAGTTTTTGTTATTTGTCCATGGCAACAAGAGGCGGGAGCAAAGTCGTGGTGAAACAGCACCATTTTTCTGCAGCACGCCGCGCGGTAGTGATAGTATGATGGTATTCTCTATTTTGCCAACGCACATAAGTGGACTACCTTAAACGTACGTGCGATTTTTATTCTAAGTTGTGCTGCCGAATCTTTGTACCGTGTCTGGGCTTTGCATTAATTATACGTTGCAAAATTGTTTTTATTGATTGCATCCTCTGCACTAGGGATAGATGGATTTATTATTTGCTTGACATGTATATCTGAGAACGAAAAAGATTTATATCAAGGGCTCTTAAAGCGACAGCATAAGCGGGCATGTTAAGAAAGCTATGGTTTCCGCCAAAAGTCATAACAAAACGTATAGTTGCATGACCAGTGACTAGCTGTATCTAGAGGGTTATAGTTGATCCTCTATACTTCACACTCGATCTTACACTCGAACACTTACAGATTATTGACTTATTCGCTATGTGCAATGATTTAAGATTTAATTACAAGTTTATCTGTATATGAGCACTGTTCGGAGTACCTTTTGACTATGCGCTGTCTGACCGAAGGCTGTCTGCTTTGCTAGCCCTAAAATCCATCCCACTGCATTAAAGGCATAACGATGAACAATGCCGGCAGCAACCATTGCATGTACATAACCAGGAGATAACTTGTCCTCATAAAGCCCCGCAATGGGTTAAAGTGTTAGCTAAACCGCAACACAGCAACGGTTTAGCCGGCACTTAAACCCATATGCAATAACTATACTTTTCGGGCTGACCCTCAGCCAAGATTTGACGTCCACGGGACTGCTTTTTCGCATTGCTTCATAGATGGACCCCCATAAAAACAAATGCGCAACGGTGGGGCTCGAATCCGCGCACCTGTGTGTCTCCACCGGTCGCGAGGCGCTGGCGAATGCACCACGCCACCGGGATCGAAATATGGAATAACTAGTGCTACTCTCCTAGCCAGCTAACTTGCCTATGTTTGAGTGAAGCGAACCCTGTTACTTAGGCTTAAGGGTTAATATAAACTCATTAATGTGAATCAATCTTAACGACGCTACTAGAAAAAAAGCTTAATAAATCCCAACAGTTTACTATAAAACATGCGCAAACCGACAAATACTGACTGCATTTTGTATATATATTTAGAGATTTTAGTCTTTTTTATACATTTTAGATTTAGCTGTAATTATCGTTCCAGGACATACTATGGACATTATTGGCACAGATCTGCAGGAATAATGACGATAGCTAGGTTCAAAATGTTACTAACGCACCTGTTTAGTCAAAAAAGTCCTACGGTTACTATTCAAATAAGGATCTGGCCTCAAAATAGTAACTTTCTTCGCATCTTTAACAACAATGCGATCGCCTGTCTCTTTGGCTTGATTCTTTTTGCTGTGTGAATGACTTTCAGCGAAACCAACGGAACTCGGCGAGGTGGTGATAAACAGCGGGGCAACTTCATTACATCATCGGGGTACTACTAGGAACAATGGTGCACTCACTTCGCTTTGCAGTGAATGGGCACAATGTCCAGCCGAGGGGGACGTTCGAGTGGTCTGTCCATATGTTGCCACCAAAAAGCTCATTGAAAGAGGAGAAAGAGAGCTTCCATCGTCAGCTCATTTCGGTCATGCTGGACGAAGCCCGACGGCCGAGGCGGGAACAAACGCGACATCGAGGCTTCGGTTTTCGGAGAACAACGACCTAAGGATCTCGACAAGGGTATGAAAAGCTCAGCCTGCATGTGTTAGAGAGGCAACGGCTGCTTTCTTCATACGTATATTAGGGGTATATATATACCGTCGTTTAAATACAAGGAGGCACAAATTATATTTTGTTGTGGAATAATAATGTTACATTTATAATACAGCCGTACCATATTTAATAGGGTCAGAAACATCGGCTTTGTAGACAGAAACGATTACCTAAATAATGGAAATTTGTTTGGCCTCATCAATCAATTTACTCCTTCGTACTGATCCCATGTTTAAACGGATGTCTCTGTTTAAACGGCCACTAGTACGAATGACAATTTGTATAATATATTTAAATACAAAATTGATACCAGCAATAGCGATTGCGATAAATTGCTAACACGCAAATGCTCCTATAGCATCATTATTGTAAACGATACCCTAAAATGTTTTGCCTATCAGGTAAAGCCGGATGTAGGCGCTCAAAAAATTCTAGTAAAATAATAGTGCTTCTACAAGTTCCCTAAAACTTCACGGGCATGGTAAATAGTACAGGTAGTGTCTTTAGCTTCAACTAAACATAAATATATTCCAAAAACAAGTAATTTGTATTCCGGTAGCAAATGGAATACAAAATTCTGCCCTAGAATATTCAAAAGACAATGCCGCTTAGATGAAGGCTAAAATAGTTGTTCTTTAATTATTAGGTGGGCCACTTCGGTTGCTGGGAATCCTAGTATTATTCGTCCGATGGGAGTCCTGCTGATCGAAGGAGGCTACACGAGGCCGTCGATACACATTCCATGGAGAAGACGGTTTTGACTCGCATATATATATGAATATATATATATATATATATATATATATATATATATATTTATGGAAGGTGACCGAATTTGATTAAAACTCTGGGGTATAGTCAAGCTCGGTGAAATCATTTTTGCCGTTGGAAAGGCAGGGCGGTTCTCCGTTGGATTTAAGGAGTGGCTATCTCGACATACATTTACAAAATGCATGATTGCGAGAGAACGGATTTCTCAATTGAAATTGAGCTACCGGCGCATTTGGGAAAGAACTCTTCATTGGATGAATTATACCTGGTCTTAGCTAGAGCAGGAATTATTGTGATATTAAGAAGAGTTCGGGAAAATATAATTTTACTTTTGTATGTTCAAACTTTTACACCCAGATTCTCGACATTTTGCCATTACGCTTGCACAACCAATACGTGCAGACGAATACTTTGGCACCACGAAGTGAATCAGTTTGGTACTGAATCGGTAGAGTCGACATCTGCGGTTGCAAAGTAACTCAAATCTCCCGATGGCCACATTGGATGTGAGTGCATATATGTAGGTACTATGTTCGCTTTCTTTGTCAATCAAGTCACTCGTCAAAGAAAAAAAAAATATTTATTTTTTCAAATCTTGCTCGAACGAATGCCCGTCAGCCAATAAGCGCATTCGGTGGCAATGGCAAAGCTCTCGTTGCGTGCGTTTAATAATACCAGGCCTCTTCCGGAGGATTCCAGCAGCAGCAATTATTCTGGCGACCAGATAGAATACTCAATGGAAGCTGCATAGACTAGATTATATAGGTGGCCTCAAAGGAAAAAGTCGGGACTGTATAGATCAAGCGACCGCGGGAGCCAAGCTTGTGGACCGCCTCGGCCAATCCAGCGATTGGCGAAGGTCCCATCCAGATAATTTCGTGCCTGAAGGGCGTTGTCTGCTACCATCGTACTGGAACCACATCTTCGGCCGAACATTCTGTGGAACGTATGCCAAGAGTTCTAGTAAAGTTGTGCTCAGAAATATGTGGTATGTTGATCCATCTAACCTGTCAGGAAGTATATAAGGTACGATAAGATAGTTGTCCACTATACCAAACGTTCACAGAGAAGCGACGCTGGTGTGCATACGGGCGGACTATATGCGGGTTCTCCTCGGCCCATCAATGAGCATTGTGTGCGCTGAACACATCATCTTGTGTGAAGGACAAGCTTCGTCCGTGAAGGGAACAAGTGCAGGAAATTCCACATTGGTCGCTGCTTGTTGCGGAACCCAGCGACAGTAATGAATGCGTGGCTGGCAATCAGAATCCCGCAAGACTTGACCTTGCTGCAACCGGTACGGATGTAGCCCTGATTCATTTAGTACCTCGTGGACAGTGGTGTGACTTACACCGATACGTCTGGCCACCTGCCTAATGCTTGCGAAACGATGCGCGACTACTTGCTCAACAATGTGTTCCTCCGTAAATAGGCCTCTCACCGCGGTCGTCCGGTGTCGTATTGATGGCCGTGAAATGATCCAGTTTCGCGGAGCAAACGATGTAGTTGCGTAAGCATTGTCTGGTCGGTATCCGTCGGTGTGGAAACACTCTGCGTACAACCAGTGCGCGGCACTCGCGTTACTGTATTGTTACCGTAACGTTAATCGTTTTATATCACAGACTGCCTGCGCATTTAGTGACTTTCCGTATCTTGCTACTGGGGTGATGGCATCTTCTATTTGGCGCCATGTCGTTAGCTTGCTTCGACATTGCCGCCAACCGACGCTGTCTATGCCCGCGCTGCTTAGCGGAAGCTACTATCCTACAGACACAAGTTTCAGTCGAGCCCGCGCCTCGCGATTGGACAAGACACATAGGTGCACGGGTTCGGTCTCTACTGTTGCGCATTTGTGTTTATGGAGTCCGTCTTAGGAAGCAATGCGATGGCAGTCCATCGCACCCCAAGTGTTGGCTATATAAAAAAAAAATATATATATATAGTAGAGTTTAAATGGTATAGGTACAATACGTCGTTGCAACCAAACATTGCCCATGTCCGAAGGTGAGACGGAGTGCGCTATCACCGGCGACGACCGTGATGTGTTATCGCAAGATCTTGTTGGCTGCAAGCAGTGCAGGCAATCTGGTATCGCAGAGACATACAGCGGACCACGCGGGCTTGTGGACTCTGAGGGGTTTACCAACGTGGTTTCATGGAAGGAGAAAGCCACCGCCTCACACGAGCCACGACAGCTCGATAAGCCCCGGTATTGAAGCTGGGACTATCAATCACGTACTCGCACGTGAGTCGCACGTGCTTACTCAATCATAAAATGCCTTGTTTACCACGTTTACATGCCCAGATATCAACAAAAACGTGAAGTGCAAATCACTTTGGCATATGGCCACGTGAATCGTGACAATATCTAAATTAATGTTCACAGGCCTTAAAAAGCGTTTTTCTGCTTGCAAAAGGTGGATATTTTGATTCTGTTGATATACTTGTTCAAGGTTACCTTTCCGAGACAACTAACCATCGGATCGGGTATTTTATTAATTTGTATGTCTCATACGGTTGTACTGAAGCAGAGCTAAGTAAGGATCTGCTTTAAATACAAAAAGGCGGGGCGCCAAGCTAACAAGGGTCTCGAAAAAGCAATGCAAGTATTGCGAAGGCCCACCAATCGCCCAATTCCTGTCGTGACATTCCAAGCTGTGTGAACTGCCAGGAACCCTATACCCCGGCTGACTTACCTGCACGTGAAAAGCAGGACTATGTTGGAGTCTCGCATGCACCAGCAGGTTAGGGCAATTTACAGTGAGACAAAGCGACTAAGCTGTGCGTTAATAAATGCTCATGGAGGGCGACTTTGTCTTCGGTGGGTAGGATTTTAGTCTTGGAAGATACACTAGTGCAAAAGCCCAGCGAGACGGCTTCGCTCCTGGATAAGCACTCCCTTGCCAGTATGGATGATCTGACCTAACCCTCCTCACGTGCCCTTGCCGTCAACCACATCAGGCGACAAAGTTCGGTGTACCATAAAAACCTCTTCGCGTAGCTCAACTGGAGACCTCGATTTCATCAGACCACGCCCATCCTCGATCCGACAGCTGGCGGCAAAGATTTGCATCATTGAGAATAAGGCAGACTTAACGTTCGCAGGGACCTAACTATCATGCTTCATATAAGAGGTTAAAAAGATATATATATATATATATATATATATATATATATATATATATATATATATATATATATATATATATATACATATACAGGTAGTTCAATAAGTTCTTAGAATGAAAACCGAGAATTTTCCAAATCATGTTTTTAAATTTTTCTTATTCGATATACTCCCCGAGAAGCTCAATACACTTTTCCCACCGAGATTTCAGAGCTTTCATACCTCTTGAGTAGAATTCCGCGTCGTTAGACTGAAAATAGGCATTGACAGCAGCCTTAACCTCTTCATTGCTGGAAAAACGCTTTCCACCGAGACTATTCTTCAAATGTCTGAAGAGGAAATAATCAGAGGGGGCCAGGTCTGGAGAATAGGAGGGTTGTTCAATAAGTTCGAACCTCAGTTGGGCCAGTTTTGCCGATGCTTGCCGGGACTTGTGTGCAGGAGCATTGCCCTGGTGAAACGGGACAACCTTCTTCTGCAAAGCGGGCCGTTTCACGATGAGCATTATTCTACGTTGGTCTTAAAAAACTGTAGCCATCACCTTTCCGGTCAATGCCGTTGTCCGCACCCTCTTCAGAGGCCCTTCATCAGAAGCACACCATTGGCAAGATGCTTCTTGGGTCTCGGGAGTGTAGTGATGAACCCGGCTTTCATCGACGGTCATGAATCTGCACCAAAAATCCGACAGATTGTTCGACATCTTGGCCAAATTTCGCTGTAAAGCCAAAACAAGCGCGTCTTTTTGGCCTTGGTTGA
Source organism: Dermanyssus gallinae (assembly GCA_003439945.1). Lineage (NCBI taxonomy): Eukaryota > Metazoa > Arthropoda > Arachnida > Mesostigmata > Dermanyssidae > Dermanyssus > Dermanyssus gallinae. Next base: position 1,782,391 of record QVRM01004188.1, on the reverse strand, counting down.
GCAAATGCGGCAGCCATTTTGCTCTAAGCTCTTTCATCTTCAAGTTTTCGTGTAGGATAAAATGCACACTGCCTAAACTAATACCTAATGCCTCCGCTATTTCCTTAATGTTCATTCGCTTATCTGTGCCAAGAATTTTTCGCACTTTCTCTACGTTTTCCTCATCAGTTGCCGTTTTTTGGCCTCCTGGACGTAGTTCATCCTCGGTGCTCCTGCGACCTCTTTTTAACACATTAATCCAGTTGGAAACAGTGGCAAAACATGGCGCAGAGTCACTGTACGTCTCGTCTAACTCAATTTTTACATGGGTCGCATTCCAACCTTTGAAATAAAAATGCTTGATAACCACTCGAAACTCTTTTTTCTCCATTTTTAAAAATCACGCCGATACGTTGCACGGGAAAAGCTATCAAACGAAATCGCAACGGCCAATCACCATAATATATTGAGTGCTAGCAGTCGAAAAGTTTCAGTTCCTATTAGCGGTGAAAGCGTGCTAAAATTCGAATTCTAAAAAGCTCATTCTAAGAACTTATTGAACTACCTGTATATAAACTTTGTATATAACATTTACAATCATACAGTATTTGCATACTAAATAGCTATTTGTTTCCTTGTTGAATATTATAACAATACGTCAACTTTGCACAATCCGGAATACAGAATATTTGAACGCAGCTGTCACACAGATACATGGGAAAGCTTGGCCGCATCCAGCTGGTCTTTATCAAAAAAGTTATTGCACTTGACGTGCAAGTATCATCTTGTCTACCTGTTGGTGAATACACCACACTTTATCAGGGACGAGACGGCGATGCGGCTTACCAATAATGTCAGAATACAGCGAAATCATTTGCATTTGGGAGGACACAATGGCCAGTAGTAATCCAGAATTATTTAACACCGGTGACATGAAAAGCTGCACTTGAACGGGTGTCCCTTCCACTAACTGTTCTTTAAGTGATTTGCAGTCCACGGGTTTCATCATGTTCTGTCCATATTCAAGGGCTACCTCGACGTCATGTAGATCTACTCGACATCGAACGTTCTACTCAACGAATCATAAGACGACTAGGGCGGACGTCGCTTCAATCAGTAGCCTCTTACATTTTATCTAAATTACCATCATCGACCCTGAGAAACGGCTACCACATCTAAGGAAGGCAGCAGGCGCGCAAATTACCCAATCCCGGCTCGGGAAGGTTGTGACAAAAAAATAACAATGCGGGTCTTAAATGAGGCTTCGTAAATGGAATGAGTACATTCTAAATCCTTTAACGAGGAACTATTGGAGGGCAAGTCTGGTGCCAGCAGCCGCGGTAATTCCAGCTCCAATAGCGTATATTATTCATATAAGTTCGTTATATTAGCATTTTGGAGTGGACAATTGTCTCCGTGCGAACGTCTGATTACGGGTTCTCTAACCCACGGTTAGCCCAGTTTAGCAATGTGCCCCGAACAGACGCTGCATTTCCTCGTTGGATTTCCGTCATCCCTCGATAGACCCGGGGGCTCTAAAACACATGGGAAGCCGGCAGATCGAAGTGCGCGACTAAAGGTGTCATTTAGAGCAGAGTGACGTGCTCGTCGGCCTGCACTTAACGCGCATGACAGGCCATGATGGGCCAACGCGTCCACAAAATCACCACAACGACATCGGTGGGGCACGGCTAGGTCAACACCAAGCCGCAGCCCTGCGCTTATGCGCGTGGTCTCGTTGTCCAACAAAGTCCCAATTCGAGGACATGGTAAGGCGTGTAGCCAAGCCCCAGCCCCTTGACTACTAACAGCTCGAAGCCTGGCTTTATCGGCAACAGACGGTGCTCTATTAATCAAGTTTGCTTGTCGCTTTTCTTGTAGGGGGGTTGTCCAATTGCCCTGGTTAGCCCTATCGTATAATGCTGCTTTGATCCTGTCCGCGGCCTGGGTCAATGACGACACGATTGCAGGTCCTGCCGTCATGACCGCGTCCGGCACACCTAGGCCGCCTAAAGAAACCGGGAGCATTACCTGTTCCCTTGCCGCAGCGGTCAGCTTAAGATTTAGTATGATCTCTCAAATGTCCAAGCTAAGTCTAATAAAAGGCTGTAAGAGCTCTTGTGATAAAAACAGGTTGCAACCTTTAAGCAGGTGTGTTAACCTCGTGGCTGAAAAACAAGCTCTAAGAAGGAATAAGCCGCAGTGGGCCCCCAAATGGGGTAGTCTGCTTGCCGCGAAGTCAAGTTTGTCCCTTCGACTGTCTAATGCCTTTGCAATGCCTTCCGGCAATAAGGGGACACCTAGCAGCTCCAGGTTAACCTTGTCCACTACACGACAGCCCGGAAGTAAGTCAAAAAGGTTAGTTAAATCTAACGGCTCAACTTCGTTGTGAGCTGTGACATGTACTTCACATTTAACCGGGTTCAATGTCAGACCGCTAAGAGCACCAAATTCAATAACTTTCCGTATGTCGTCAAGTACGGTCGGGAGGTCCCCGCCCAGAATACCGTCATCTAAGTACCAGGCATTAAGGGGGGACTGCAGTGAATCCACCAATTCCTTAATACACAAACAAAAAAGTGGAGGACCCAGGGGATCGCCCTGCTAAAGACCTGTCTGCGATAGCAAAGTGTTGTGGGGCATTACCAGGTGGGATGGTTCTGAACCATAGGCCAGGTTCGTCTGGTGAAACAGTAAGGGTGCCCACGACTTGACGGCTCGAAGCAAATGATCCCTCCGGACGCTATTGAAGGCGTTTCGGAAGTCCAGCTTAACCATCACCGTTGGCAATTTGCGCGATTGCAAAAATGCACGAGCACAGTGGACTACTACCTCTGTACCCGCCGGGGTATCGAATCCTAGCTGGTGTTTGCCAAGAGTTGCTGAAATAGCTTCCCTATTATCGTAGCAGCCGATTTTGGCCGCCAGTCTGCAAACGACCGAGGAACAAGCGATCGGACGTAATGAGCCATCTTTTTTTAATGCAAACGTCCTTGCCCCAAAGATGAGCGGTAAAAGACAAGACGGGGGCGAACCCCCATCTGAGTACATCCACTACTTTAGCAATGGCGTCCGCCAGTCGAGCGGCCGTGCTGCCCAGCGCACCAGACAACAAGTCCTGCAACAGACGGGGTCGTATGAAGTCTAAGCCGTCTTCCCGTGAGTTTGAAAAAGGCAGTGTGACTGCCGGTGGTGTGGGCATGGGGAGATCCGTAGGCGCATCGGGATGTTTGGAGCGGAGAGCTTCTGTATTTTCGTTGGCTGTCGTTAGCATATCCTGAGAGCTCACCAATCTGGCAGCACCGGAGATATCGCCTTCCGACAGCTTGACTTTTACTCGTCTGGGAAGATCATCCTCGAGGTGGGCCATCATTTTGCGTCCTGATCCCTCGTGTGTCACATCCCTAAGCCTTAATCCCGACGAAAATTCGCGTAGGTTCTTCCTGATCAGAATAGACAGGGTTTGAGCATCCTTTCTGGCCCGAGGGAGTCGCAACACGACCGGAGCGAAGGAGAACAAGGAGGAGTACCAGGCGGAGAGGTCGTTGTCCTTGGCGACATTTAGGAAGACCTTAGTGAGCTCCTCCGCAACAGTGGACCGCACAGATTTAGGTAAAATGCGTAACAGTTTGGCATGACGCATGTTTGGCTGGATATCGATGAGTAGTGTGTTAACATCAAAGTCTTCTGCCCGAGCCTGGTGGGATGTGGACGGCCTGTTGACGTTATCGGCGTGTCTGGCGAGACCCCTCCTCGTGAAGACACCTCTAGACACAGGACATGTTGCCCTGTTGGGGTCACCGACAACAAAAGCATGATCGGCCTTACTTCCGTTTGGGATCTCGTTGTCTGGCATTATGATGTGAAAGCTTTAAGCTTCTCTGCAAGTGGAAGGAGGGCCAGGAGAGGTTTTAGGGCCTCTGCAATCGTCTTCAAAGTTGCCGCCAAATCAGGACTGATGCCCTCTAGCATCCGAGCGACGTCCGTTAAGGCGCCTCCAACGTCTCTGCGCGGCGTCTTGGGATGGATCTTTCTCTTCGTGATAAATTTAGAAGCGCGCCGCGGCCGAACTTGGCGACTCCTGTATGCCTTGGCTCGCTTTTGTTTGCGCTTTGGTAACGGCCGCGGATTAGGAAGAAGCAGCTGAGGCGAGGTGCTTTCTTGCGTGGCGGATATGCCCCTGAGAACTGCTGCGTAGGAAGCTTTGCTATTGTTAGAACAACCAGTTTGTGCGGTTTCTGCGGCAGTGCCTGTGACGTCAGGACCTTCCGTAATTGATGCACTCGGGTGCGCTGCCTTAACTTGCCGAAGAACTCTGGCCTCCATGATAATCCTGTCACGCTCACGAAGAAGCCACACGCGGACAAGAAGGCAATCCGGCCGCGTGAGGGCCACCACAGTTTACACATTTCGATCGTTGGGTGCAACTGGACGCCAAATGAGCAGATCCTCCGCATTTTTTTGCAGGCCTTGCGAAGAGTACACCTATCCGCTAGATGCCCCACTCGCTGGCAATTATAGCACAATTTTGGTTGATCAGGCTCCAGTACGACTGAGTGGGTTTTGTACCCCAGGAAGACAGATACTGGCGGTTGGCGGTCAAACGTCAGGATCACTTTGTTGAGTGGGGTTTTACCCGCGTGTCCTGTGCGGAATAACCGTCGAGCGTGCACCACACCGCAATCCGCTAGCTCTTCGCGTATCTCGTCGTCTGTAAATGCAACATCGACGCCTTGAACTCTCGCCTTGAATGAGGTTAAGGCCGGGCAGGTCACCGTGACGGGTATCGACCTTATTGCAGAAAGTTGCGTAAGCTTTCTGGCCGCATCTTCTGAGTTTACCCATACGGATATAGCGGCTTTACTGCTTGATATCATGCAGTCAGGGCAATTGGAATGAATAGCCTTACATAACCGCAGTAATGTACCATCAGCAAACTCATTTGAAACAGAATCTTCGTCCGCTTTTCTCCGAATGGCCACTTTAAAGGCGTTGAATAGACCGCTAGACGCATCCTCTCTCAGTTGGTCCAACTGACGTTGCTTGCGGGATATAGTCTTCTGCTCACGCTTTGACACCACCAGCGTGAATGGTTCGTCAGGTTCATCGCAACCTGTAACCTTTTTTCGCTTACACCCTGGCGCTGAACCTTTTTCTACAATTTCAGACGTTTCGGCACCTCTACTGGGGTCGACTTGTGATACTTCAGAGGATGCGTCACAAGCCCTGCTGCCGACTGGCTTCGAGACACCGGCTTGGGCCGCGATTGGTGTCTCTTTGGCAATTGTGCCCCTGAGCTTGGAGATATCCAAGCTGTCAGGCGACTTACTGCCGCTGGACTCCCCTGGCATTGTCCAAGGCTTTTAAATGCCTTGAGACAAAAAATAAATCAAAAGCAGAAAATTAAATAATAATAATTAATAATAATAATAATAATAATAATAATTAATAATAATAATAATAATAATAATAATAATAATAATAATAATAATAATAATAATAATAATAATAATAATAATAATAATAATAATAATAATAATAATAATAATAATAATAATAATAATAATAATAATAATAATAATAATAATAATAATAAATTTTGCCGTCTGCTTAGGCTTGACGAAGGTGGTAGCACTAAGCTCGAACTCTCAAAGTTTGCGGTTTTCTTAGGTGAAAGAGAGAACTGTGTATAGCAAAAATTACTAATTTAGTAAATTATAACGTCGCGAACATTTGCGTGCTAACTAGGTGTGTCTCGGTGATTAAACAGACCATTTAGGCTGGAAAAAGTGAATTGTGGCTGAAAAACAACAAGAAAGCCAGGTGTTCCATTTTAGCGCTGGTGGCCAGACGTCTGCTAGCCCGATGAGTGGTGGTGAACATATCACTCTATGTGTACGTCGACCGTCACCAGCGACAACGAGCACGCCACGCGACTCCGCACGTCCACCGTCACCGTTGACAACGTGCACACGACGTGAATCTGCACGTTCACCGTCACCCTTCGGAAGGTGCGTACTAGCTGAACGTGATATAGACCACCGCTGCTCTGCAAAGTGCCAGCCGTCAAGCAGATTATCGACGCAAGCACAAGTAAACGCCAAACGGGTTCTTCAGAGAGAGCAAATGTTGGACGGCCTAGTAGCCAACAACCAAGATGAAAAAGAGCAAGAGGCACCCGAAGAAGAAACTGGTGCTAACTGGAGCCATGTCCTCACAAGAGCCGACCGTGCAATTAAAGCTGCTCAACGAAGCCAGTGCCACAGGTGCACGCATCATTAATGAGCGTCAAAGTGCACAAGGTAAATTCAACTAAATGGGCTCGGAGCTACTCTTCGAGTGCCCCGATGCCCCTGATGCCTTAAAGAGTCTGAGTGTCTTAAAAATGTAGGCTGAGATCAGGAAAACTATTCCCGGAGCTCGCGTACGGATAACGGCTCTAGGTAAGCTAGCAGTTCATGTATCCCAAACGGAACAGATAAAATCCGTAAAGGCGTTGAATCGTGTGTGTGGGTTGGACATACAACCTCTCCCCCGAGACGACGGTACTGTGGGGACGTATCAGCGGGGTAAATCCGCAGTTCTCCGAAGAAGATTTGCTGGACTGTCTGCGCGAACAGGGAGTTAGCGAAGTCCGCAGAGAAAATTCTGCGGCTAGTACAGGCCAGAGCAAGGACATCATCAAAGTGATGAAGCCGTCAAGTAGAGTGAGGATTAGATTTGATGGCAACCCAGTAGGCGAGGTGACCATTGTGGATGAATGCTTCAAGGTCACGCTATGCTGCGACTCGCCCTTGCAATGTTTGTCTTGTCATAAATTCGGGCACAAAGCAAAAAGAGAGGCTCCAACATGCAGGAAGTGTGCGCGGCCCGGTCACCAAATGTGGGAGTGCCATGAAAAGGCTCGTTGCGCTAATTGCGGTGGCGCACATGCGGCTAGTGATGGCCGGTGTGGAGTTAAACGAGTCTATACAGAAGCCCAGAAACAAAAGTTATATTCAAAGGTGTCCTCTCGTCTAACAGATTTAATCGAGGATTTTCCTCAACTTTCGCCAGCGTCAGACACAGGCGCAAATTGCCAACCAACGGGCGCAGAAACAAAGTCATATGCAGACGCAGCAAGACCTACCGGCCCGCAGCCGGTACTAGATAAGAAAGGTAAGGTGCTGTGCCATCTGCCTCCACCGAGCCGCCCCATAAAGGGTCATGTAAAACCAAGGCATGAGTCAAACGGGACTTCACAACCGAGGCCTAAATCATCGACTACTATGTCGCAAGCCCTTCAGATTATCGAGCACAGCCGCACCGTCTTATGTGTGCCACAGCGCTACCGAGGCGGGATCGGTGGCCGAACGCGCAGAGAAAGAAAAGTGGCGTAAATACACAGAGTTAGAGTCTAGATACAATTTCGTGCCGATTGCAATGGAGACAATGGGCCCAGTCAGCAGAAGAACAAGGACATTTATTAAAGACTTAAGTGATCGAATACAAGCAAACACCGGAGATGCCCGCGAAGGCGACTTTCTGAAGCAGCTGCTTTCATTGGCAGTTTGCAGAGGAAACGCCGCGTCGATATTAGGTGCGATGGGCTGACGACAGCAAGAAAGAAACTATAAAATAATGAGGATACACATTTACACCTCACAACTGTATTGCTCTAAGACATATTAAATAAATAAATAATAATAATAATTTAAGTAATAATAAGAAATATTTAAAGTAACGTTATGTGCAGGGTCTCCTTTGCAATGTTTGAAATGCCATAAGTACGGACATAAGGCTACCGATTGTCAAAAACAAGGTGAACCTACGTGCAGAAAGTGCGGCCGCCCAGGACACCAATTATGGGAATGCCATGATAAGGCCCGCTGTGTCAACTGTGGCGGGACCCATGCTTCCAACGATAACAACTGTGGTGTAAGACGAATATATTCCGAAGCACAAAGAGTGAAGCTTTACGAGAAGGTATTCACCCGTCTCCCCGTCAAGGACGATTTTCCTTCAATGGTTCAAGTCGTAGAGAAAAATAATAAAACCTCGGCAGATGGACAGAAGTCTTATGCTGATGCCGCACGGCCTACAGCAACCAGGGGTCCTACACAAATAATGCACAAAGACGGTGAGACCGTGCTTTGTCACCTCCCCCCACCAAGATTTAGAAAGTGTGGACCAAAAGAAGCAAGCACAGAATAAGCAACCGGAAGGACTGCAGCCAAAATCTCAAGAAAAAAACATTTAAAGGATCTTCAAACATCGTGAACGGAATTCTTCAGATATGGAAGATCTTTAAGCCCCTATTGTCTAAATGGCTAGAGGAGAACCAAGACTTCAATAGAGCCGTATCTTTTCCTGAGTCGGAGGCAGGAAAGGTCTTTATTATAGCCGTCTTAGATGGCTCCAAAGAAGTGCCTTTGATTCAAACGGAAAACACGAGTATCGATAAGGGCCATACATAAATGACTTCACAACCATCCCATCCCGACGGATTCATAACAGATGAAGACTCTAGGCTGAACTCCCCACTATCCCAGACCCCTCATACCTGCACACACTGCGGTCGCGCCTTGAGAACCTCACAGGGCTTGCGGGCGCACATAACACGTCTACACCCCCAGGCATCCCTACGCAATCAACATCTAAGACCCTTTCAACCACAACCGACTGACTCATCCAAAACGCTTTCTCCTCATCATACTTCTCCTATGGATTCCTCATTAGCCAACCCAGAGACACTGGCTCAAACCGTAGCGCAGGCACGTCGAGATCTCAAAATTGCCAGGAGCGCTTAGCAACCTTCGAACAACCTACAGTTGGATACTGCGAGAACGTCGAAAATTCGGCGATCTTAGAGGCAATTCGCTCATTCCCTGTTGCAAGCGGAGCCGGTCTGGATGGACTGCGGCCACGTCATCTGCGTGACATGTTGGATCAAACTGTTCCTTCGTCAGAGCGCCTGCTAAATTATCTGAGCATTTTCTTGGGCAGAGTGTTAAACGGCACATTACCTAAATTTTGTATACCAGTATTTTATGGTGCAAATCTTACAGCTCTCAAGAAAAAAGACAACTCAATAAGACCCATAGCTTGTGGACTGACTCTGCGTAGGATTGCTGAAAATATAGCAATGGCGAGAAATAAAAAGACAATTTTGACAGCAATTCTGCCACATCAGGTTGGAGTGGCTGTCAAAAGCGGCGCAGAAGCACTAGTACATGCTACACGTGCCCTCTTAGAGACTGAGGACCAAGTAAAGGTTCTGGTGAAACTTGATTTCTGCAATGCATTTAATACGTTAAGAAGAGACCGGATACTAGATGCAGTGATAAAGAAAAGTCCAGAGCTTCTGCCTATGGTCTGGCAAAGTTACAGAGATCCTTGACTCTTAACCTGGGGCACAACTTCAACATTGCGTTCGGAAGCGGGCATTCAGCAGGGTGACCCGCTAGGCCCTGCTCTATTTAGTCTCGGTATATCAGATTTAGTATCGCAACTACAGAGCCCTTTCAACGTGTGGTATCTAGATGACGCCACGCTTGCCGGCCCTGCAAGTATCATCGCAACAGATTTAAGAAGAGTGCTGCAGTTTGAAGAAGACGGGGGACTGACACTGAATGCCGCAAAATGTGAGATTACTGCTGTCGGGGGCTCACTTCAGGAGAGGGAGGAAGCAATTCACAAGATCACAGAAATACTCCCTGGCATCACGCGTGTAAAGCTAAACAACTTAGAAGTTTTGGGGGCCCCCGTAAAGCAAGACGGAATTTCGCATACACTCTCTGAGAAAAAGAAGCCCTTACCAAAATTCGTCCACGACTGAGACGCTTGCATCCTCAGGCTGCGCTGTGCATTTGGAGATATAGCCTAGGGTCTTCAAGATTTAACTATATACTGCGTGCATGCCCTGCTTTGACGAAGAATTAACGGCGTATGATGACGTCAGCAGAGACATACTTAGTGAAGTCCTAAACGTAAATTTAGAAGAGAACACCTGGCAGAGAGCAAGTCTTCCGATACGTGAAGGTGGTCTGGGAATAAGGAGTGCCACTGACCTAGCTCCGGTCTGCTACGCTGCTTCACTGGTGCAATTTGGTCCGGTGGCAGCTTCGTTAGTGGAAGAGGCAGTTCGACCACAAATAAGATATGAAACCAGTAAAGCACGGGACACTATTAGAACCATGCTAGACCCAGGCCTTTTATAAGAATATCCTAGCCAATATAACCTAGATAAGCTCAAAAGCAAAAAAAGAGCAGAGAAATCTTAGACGAGCTTGTTTCCCGGAGAGACCGCGCCGTATTCTTAGCGGCACAAGATAACTTCAGTGGGGGTTGGCTTAAGGCCTTACACTCAGCTCGGCACCATGCTGGATCCCAACTCTTTCCGCATGATGTCAGCACTTAGAATCGGCGCTAGCGTCTGCGAGCCGTTTCAGTGCAAACTGTGCGGGGAGATGGTGGATTCCAGTGGCCTACACCCACTGAGTTGCCCGAAGAGCGCCGGTAGATCGGCCAGACATGCTGAACTAAACGGTGTGATCATAAGGTCCCTTAGGAAAGCCGGTATACCATCTACACTTGAATCGAGAGGTTTAGTGTCCGCTGGCGAAGAAAGACCTGATGGGGTGACCATTGCATTATGGTCACATGGAAAGCCCGTAGCTTGGGAAGCAACGGTTTCGTGCACAACCGCGGCTTCCTATTTTCACCACAGCTATGTTGAGCCGGGGTGGGTAGCAAAGCACGCAGACGCCAGAAAACGATTTAAATATGCTGGACTACTAACAAGATATATTTTTGTGCTTATCGCCATGGAGACACTAGGAACAATTAGCAAGGGAACCGAAGCATTTCTCAAAGATTTGAGTAAGCGAATTCAGGAGGTCACGAACGACCAAAGAGAGGGTCAATTCTTGAGGCAAGCGTTGTCCTTGGCCGTTACAGAGGAAACGCTGCATCTATTTTAGGCGCCATGGAGTGAACTAATTATTTAAAAAACTTTGCAATAATACGTTCAGACCTCTCAACTGTAATATCGTTTAACATGTAGTAATAATAATAATAATAATAATAATAATAATAAACAATGAACAGCAAACCCCCTAAACCGAATCCCAATCATCTTCAAACCCGTTCCCAGCTAACATTCATCTGTGACGTCTGTAGAAAATCCGTAAAATCGCTCCGCGGACTACACATACATAAAACCCGTGTTCACGGAGGACAAACCCACACACATTCCTTCGACCGGCCACCCGATGGCTCCGCTCCACATACTTCAACCCAGGACCAGAGAGACTCAGCCGACATTACCTCTGACAACGATCCAAAAATGTTTACCCGTCTTCTAGCTCGTGTTCGCAAAAGCACGAAGCTAGTCAGAATAATTCCGAGAGGAGTCAGGGAAATCTGTTGCGCGGCTTACGCCGAAGCCCTCCCTCACTTCAGCTCGAGACTAGACGCTGAATCCTGGCACAGATTAATGACTTTGCCGACACTCATGTTGCATATTCCAGAACTAAAAAGCAACGACATCACATTGTGCCAAGTAATTAGGAAGAACATAACAGATTTCCAATGGAAGACGCTGGATAATCTTTCTGATAGACCGCACCACAGCCTCACACAGTCGCGCAAGGAGCACCTCTCCGACCGCCAGATTGCCGCAAGGGCAGAACGCAAGTTAGCTGAGGGGGACATACGCTCAGCCGCACGCACTCTATTTTCGACAGAGTCTTTCGCATTGCCCGACGACCGCACGACTGAGGAACTTAGAAGCAAGCATCCCTCTCCTCCGGCTCACGTCAGGGACCGCTTGGTCAACTTTGAGCAACCTCCCACGGATGAGCCTTTCATCGTTCCGGCACAGCTCGTAGTTAATGCGGTTCGCTCCTTCTCACTAGCATCTGGCCCTGGACTGGATGGATTACGTCGACATCTGAGAGATATGTTGGACAGCACAATACCCTCTTCCGAAAGACTGCTAGCGGAACTGCGCTGTCTGACTAACTTGACTCTAAGTGGCAGGCTGCCAAGTTTTTGCCACCCAATCTTCTATGGGGCAGATCTGACAGCCCTGAAGAAAAAAGACGGTTCTATTAGACCGATAGCGTGCGGTCTCACTTTACGTAGGCTGGTTGCCAAAGTAGCGATTGCCATCAATAGGACGGCAATCGTGATGGCGGTGGCATCTCACCAGGTTGGCGTTTCAGTTAAAGGCGGAGCTGAAGCTGCAGCACACGCAACTCGGGCTTTCACTGAGGCAGAGGGGCCCCCACAAGTCCTGGTAAAACTAGATTTTCGAAACGCCTCCAACACCATCCGACGCGATGTTATCCTTAATGAAGTTAAAGCGAAAGTTCCACAAATGTTTCGCTTAGCGTGGCAGAGCTACGGCACGCCATCACTGCTGTCCTGGGGAGAGAGTGAGCCTCTTCTCTCAGCCAACGGAGTACAACAGGGAGATCCGATTGGACCCGCCTTATTTAGTTTAGGAATCTCAGGATTAGTGTCCCGCATGAAAAGTCCACTAAATGTGTGGTATTTAGACGATGGTATACTAGGCGGCCCGGCGAACATAGTGGCCTCCGACATACGCGAAGTGCTACAGTTTGCTGAGGAGGGAGGCCTAAGTCTTAACGCCTCAAAATGCGAGGTCATAGCTGTAGGTGGAACCTCCCACGAGCAGGATGAGGCATGCAAACTCATTGCAGACGCCCTGCCCGGTACAAAGTTAATTGAGTTGCCTGACCTGGAAGTCCTGGGAGCGCCCATTGGATCTCGGAAGATCTCGAAAACTATCCTGGATAAGCGGGACGCCCTCCGGTGTATCAAAACTCGGCTATTGGCAATGCACGCACAGGCAACTTTATGTTTATGGAGATACAGCCTAGGATCACCTAGGCTAAACTACATTCTACGCACGTCCCCCACAGGTCACCACTGTGATAATTTGAAAGCATTTGACGAGGTGGCAAAGGAGATACTGAGTGAAGTTCTAAACGTGGCGCTTACCGACAGATCCTGGGAAAGGGCCACGCTTCCTCTCAGCGAAGGAGGATTGGGACTAAGGTCCGTGGCAGAGCTTGCTTCATTGTGCTACGCGGCCTCTATCATAGAGTTCTCGGGGTTTGCGGAAACGTTGTTGGAACCGGATGTTCATTCTGTGCTGCGCGGAAGGAGGGACGAAGCTGAGCTGGCAGCTAGACAATCGATAGGCCCTGGCCCCTGGGAGCAACACCCTACACAGCACATGCTTGACAGCTACAAGTGTCAAACGACCGCTCGCACGATCTTAGATGACATCCAATCCCCGACAGAGAGAGCGGTATTCATAGCTGCCCGTGACACTTTCAGCAGTGGCTTCCTAAGAGCACTTCCTTCACCACAGCTGGGCACCATGCTGGACAACACCTCCTTCCGCATGGTGGCCACCATTCCACCATAGTCCAACGGCAAATGCCTGGTATGGGATGCCACGGTATCATGTACAGTGGTTCCGTCATACCTGATGCACAACGCCATCAGGTCAGGGTGGGTTGCTGAACATGCCGAGATTGCAAAGAAACGCAAATACTCTGATTTGGGGAGAAGATATCACTTCGTACCCGTCGCCATGGAAACGATGGGCCCGATCAGCAAGAGCACAAGTACCCTCCTCAAAGACCTAGGTGTCAAAATTAGTGCTAACACGGGTGACCAGCGCGAGGGCGAGTTTCTGCGTCAGCAACTCTCGCTCGCAGTGTGTAGGGGAAACGCCGCCGCTATCATCGGCTCTATGGATTGAGAAGGGGGGGGGGTGAGTCTACGCGGGTACACGTTTGGGTCCAACAATTGTAGGGAAATACTAAAAAATTGAATAAATAATAATAATAATAATAATAATAATAATAATAATATTTTTTTTGAACAAGGGTTTATTTTATCAATATGTACATGTATAACAATTATCAATATATTACTTATATAATATCTACAATAATAATAATAATTTTAAAAAATGAAGATAGCGTATATTAAAATTGTTGCGTCTAAAAAGCTCGTATTTTGAAAATTTGCCTCGATCCACATGATTCACCTACATATAAACATCAAATACATAACATCACCATGCATAATGTACCTAACAAAGGTGAAATTAATAATGAAAAACTTTACGCCCATTAATTTATCACCGCCGCAATATAGTACTGACTTTGGTTTAATTTTAGATTATATACATTTATATATTTTCTCAAAACAGCTACAATGTAATATCTCCTATTACCAGACTCCTTATTAATATCAGCAGCTGCACTGTAGCAAATATTTAGCATATCTGGCATTTCACGTATATTCTCAGTAAAAAAATTATGACGGATATGTAAGGTAGAAATGCGTTTAATACATACGTCACTTCAGTAAATCATATATGCACCATCGTTTTCTTAATGACAAAATTCCATCCTCTTAGAATGTCTGTCGGACGCTTTCATGGTAGAATATGCCTAGACGTATCTTCCAGAACGATTGCACAGTTTGGGGCGTTTTTGACGACGGATTGCTTTAAACAGTCGAGCAACTGGCTTTTGTTTTGTATATAAATCATTTCGATGCTCTGCACAAAACTATAGCACAATGCGCATTTCCAATTCTACCAGACACACAGCATGCATGACCTTATTAGAATGTGGGCCTGCTTTCGCAACGATGTTGAGTCTGGCGTCATGCGTCGACCATGACTATAATGAGCTATGTTTTCGAACACAATCCACTTCTCTTTGCCAGGCGTCAAGTTTCTAAAAAAAAATGAGGCTTTTTGTTCATTTCAAGAAGAGCGTGGATGTTTAGGCGGTTCATCGGCGTCATGGCGTCCTTGCGCTGAGTTTGTGCGGCACCACCACATCGCCACGTTTCACGTACCTACAGCTAGTTTTTATTTATTTACAACAAGCCACTAACAGGGTGTTTAAGGGATATTTCTTTCGCATTATCCCTATGAATCAGTTACGTGCGACTGAACGGATCTACTCGATGCGTTCATACCCGTCCGTGGTTAACCTGTTGTCCCAATAAATTTCTACTACCAAATGCGATTAAGCAACCGCATGGCGGTACGATGACAGATAGTTCAGGCCCACAGAGCATGCATTTTCGACGTAAAACTAATTGCATTGCAAATAAAAAGCAACATTTTACTGATTGCAGGGACGTCAGATGCCAACAGACCGTTGTTCAACGTTTGTTAATGGAGTTCTGTTTAAATGTGTTTAACTTTATTTACAAAACTACACTTTAGAACGCTTAAAGTGTCAGTAAAATAAATAAATAAATAAATAAATCAATAGGAGATGCATCTTGTGTATGTTACGTTATTTGTGAAAACTAACTGTGTATTTTGAATCAATTTGGTACAACAGTCTCACATAAAAATATTGATCAACATCAGGAAACCTATAAGGCGGCTATATACGTGTTATGGTCCAGATGAAGATTATAGTTATGATGTGTGTGGGGGAGGTAGACCAAAATAATAACACCATTACAGTAGAGCACTGGAATAAGCAAATTCTTCTCTGTGAAGCTAATGCAATTTGCCGAGATTTCAGTTGCAATTGCCTCTTCCACTTGGAGTGTGGGGCTAGCCATTTAACAACGGAGAGAATAGAGGCGTCTAAATGAGTTGATCTAAATGCCTCTTGTTGGTAATGCTTAACGTCGCGCATCCGGTCGTACGAATGGTACGACGTAATGAAACGCCACTTCACCATGAAAACTGGCGGACTATTTGATGCCTGAACGCTGCTAGCTCATGGCTGTCTCGGTCAAATTTGAATGCGTATTTCATAACAGCGGTTCGCTTGAAAAGCTGCCGCCACCGGCAACATCCGCTCTATTTAATGACCAATCAGCAGGCCTTCCGTCGAAGCACAGTTCGTATCGTACAGTTGCACGCTAATTAAATTAGACTTCACTTGTTAAAATATTTTACCCTGTGACACAAGAGGCACCATAGAAGATGTCGATTAATTATCTGGGTTTCCTGGCTTAAACGAATCAGTTGTGACATTGGCAAGTTGTCCCACCCTCAAGTTTGCTAAATGAATTCAATTTACACTCTGACCAAGTCATTGCAAAATCACCGAATGATTCGTAAAACGTACGATTTTTAATTCCAAAATTGTAATAGAAAATGTATATATATATATATATATATATATATATATATATATGAGGTGTGTCAAAAAGTATCGCGACTTTTGTGTTTTTTCAAAAATTATTCATTTATTCATGAATATCTATTTTGTCCCCTTCAAAGTAATCCCCATGAGATATTATACACTTGTGCCAACGGTTTTTCCAATCTTCGAAGCACTTCAAAAAACCATTTTTTTTATCTTGTTCAGCTCCTCCTTCGATGCCGTCTTTATCTCGTCAAGCGTAGCGTAACGTCGTCCTTTCATGGGCCTCTTCAGTTTAGGGAACAAGAAAAAGTCACAGGGGGCCAGATCTGGGGAATACGGTGGCTGCGGCATCATTAGTGTGTTGTTTTTGGCCAAAAACTCGCGCACAAGCAACGATGTGTGAGCAGGGGCGTTATCGTGGTGCAAAAGCCAATTTTTGTTCTTCCACAAATCCAGGCGTTTCTGGCGGATTGCTTCGCGCAAATTGCGCATAACTTGCAGGTAATATTCCTTATTGACCGTTCTACCCTGTGGCAAGAACTCATGATGCACCACGCCCCTGCAATCGAAGAAAACTGTCAGCAAAACTTTCACATTCGACCGAACTTGGCGCGCTTTTTTCGGTCTTGGTTCGTGCGGCAGCTTCCATTGAGATGATTGAGCTTTGGTTTCCACGTCATAACCATAAACCCACGATTCGTCACCAGTTATGACCCTCTGGAGCAAATTTGGGTCGTCGCGGACAGAGTCCAACATCTCATTAGCAATGTTCATGCGATGCTGTTTTTGGTCGCAATTGAGCAATTTTGGTACGAATTTCGCGGCGACCCGTCTCATCAAATCATTGATAAAAATCGAATGGCACGAGCCAATCGATATGTTTAGGTCCTCAGCAACTTCTCTAACGGTGATTCGACGATTGGCCAATACCATTTTCTCCACTTCATTAATTTTTTCGTCTGTTGTTGAAGTGCTCGGGCGTCCGGCACGCTCTTCGTCGTTCACATCTTCTCGGCCTTCTGAGAACATTTTGTACCACCGATAAACGTTGCTTCGGTCCAAGGTAGCTTCTCCGTATGCCACAGTCAACATTCGGAATGCATCCGCGCACTTAATTTCGTTTTTCACACAAAATTTGATACAGGTTCTTTGATCCATTTTTTTGAATAGGTAAAAATCGAAGACGATCCAAAACACGTGCAAGCAAAGCAGCTGTCAACAATTAAGTGAACATTCAAAATGGCCGAGCTTGTCGGCATAAGTGAGAGACATGAGTACCAACATAACGCCACAAAATCGAAATTCTAATATACGTAACCCGCGAAAATTCAAAAGTCGCGATCCTTTTTGAACACACCTCGTATATATATATATATATATATATGTAAAAGAAACTGATTCAGGCAAACGCACGTGTCATGCCGATTATTTTGGTACTAAACTTATGGCAATGAGTGTGGTTGCGGAAAAATTAAAATTCTTCAGCAGCTCGCATTGCCATAAGTTTGGTACCAAAAATATCGTCATGAAATGTGCGTTTGCCTGAACGTGTTAGTTTTGAGCGCTATGGGTGGTCGTAAGGTAATGACTTTGAGGAATTTGGTGTAAAAGCTAATAAAGGAACTTCTTTTTGCGAATTCTGTTTTAAACGACCTTGTCGCACCTTTTGGCCAGCGTTATATGTTCTTCAGAGGAAGCATAATTTTCATTCTTACGAACACGATAGTGTACTTAATTTCTTTATAGGATGAGTGGTTGTCTCGCAATTGCACATTTGTGCTTCTATGTCGGGCAAAAACACCAGTGTCACAAATTGTAGTATTTTCACTCTCACTCCGAAAAACTTCTCAGAAACCATATCCTATTGGCAAAAAATTGCTTTAACGAGCTGTACAATTCCTTATATCGCTCTTGAAATTATCGTGGGAACCATGTACATATATAATATGCCGAGTGTGCAAACGTATTGTAAATGAATAATAAATCATCACTATATATATATATATATATATATATATATATATATATATATATATATATATAAACATATATCAATTTATTATCATTGTTTAAATGTTACAATTGTGAGGTGTGAACGTGTACTCCTTGTCTTCTCCTAGCTCCTAAATATTATTATAATCACATTGTTGGCAAAGATATATATATCATGTAATTAAATTATATTTAGGTTGTCAAATATAGTCATGTTGAAATAGTGACAATCCAAAGCTATTATTTCATTCAGCCGTAGGTACAAAACATATATATATATATATATATATATATATATATATATATATTTTTTTTTTTTTATGTATTATTCCTTACTTAAATACACATGTCACCCTTTCATATAAGCGGCGCTCAAAGCGGCAGCATATATATTACCTACGCATCTCAGTCAATGTAGCCTCCAATACCTAATGAGTATTTGCCTTCCATTAGAACAACCTCTTCTTTGTAATATCGACCTGGTCATTTCTAGCCTTTAGTCATAAAACTAAAGGTCATAAATATATTTCCCCTAATGCTGTACATTATTTTACATTATATTCAATACATATCATATTTGTTCACCATAGTTGTTGGTATTAGGATTCGATTGACACACATAGTTTGCTACGAAATTATAACAATATCTCGTTCACACGCGCGAGTAACGAGTTTGAGCCTAGTGCCGAACATATTCATACATTATATCGACAGATGTTGCACTCACCACAAAACTTACACAATCAGTCGTTATTGTCATAACATTTACCCTTAAGGCACATATAATGGTGATAACCGTGCCATGTTACCCTGCACACTAATGGTCGGTTACTTTGGAAGGCACGTTTCCACTTCGCTGACCGAAAAGCAGGCCCATCTGTATAGTTACACATAACAAAATGTACGTTTCGGTCTTCACTGAATGTTCTGTACATGTCGAGTGTAATTGCACTGGTCGCTAATTTGTCTAGGATTAAGTTTTCTACCAGAGTGCGTTCTCCGCAAAGTTCTAGTGCTAAGGTAGTTGACGCGTTCTTGGGTAATCCCAGTACACGTTTCACAAAGCACGCTTTTAAACGGTCTAAATGTTTGAGATCGCGTAGTGTTAGGTGCGGCGCAATTACTGGAAGACAGTACTGGAGTATCGGGGTAATTTTTATCCTGAATATTTTCATTGCTGTTTCACGATCCACGTCTCGAATGTCTCCGAGTAGCATAATCGCGGCCGTGGCCTTTGCTCGCAGTTCCTCGATGTGTCTGCTAAAAGTCAGTCGTGGTGTCAGGGTGACGCCAAGATACGAAAAATGGTTGGCCAGCTCAAGGCAAATACTGTTGATCTTGACGCGATGGTCGGCAACGGCGTATGAGCCGCCGCGACTAAAGCGGTATGAACAGAATTTGTTCAATAGAGTCATTCCTTAATCCACAAGCTCGACAATCTGTACTGTCCCCCACTCTATGCTTAGCCTGTATCTAGCATCCCTGCCCTGGCATCTGCCAATAGCTTACTTGCTCTTGAAGTATCGTAGACCCATTCTACACCGCCTACTTATCGCTTTTCCTTTCTATATATATATGTCGAACTTGATCTGGATCTCATCGCCAATTTTCATGTGTCCGTACATGACTTTTACATCCTCGATTTTACCATTATCTTCGATACCTTTGCATTTGCCCATAGCTGACTACTGTACCCTATCTCTCCAACACTCAACTCTATTCTGAGATCCCATTTCGTTTTTATGGCGCAATTGAACGACAACCCAATGCAAATCGTATCGTTTGTATTAGTGTTTTTTCTAGCTTCCTTCTAAAAACTGCGCTTTGGATCAGAACGGCACTAGCAAATTCTAATTCTGGTACATACATGGTCTTCCAAATACTCCTTATTACTTTATATTTATTAAACCCCTAGAGGACCTTACATCTTACTGCATTTCTTGAACTTTCAGCCTTATTTTTCCGTAATTTCTCTTTTAAAAAAAAATACCCTGGAGTCATTGCAACCCCAAAAGTACTCTCCTACTCCAGGCACAGTCTCTCTATGTCCCGCCCAACATATCAACTTCGATGTTTGCCAGCTTTCAAGAGGCGCAGGTGCAAAAAGGTACTCTGGGAGGCCCTGCAATCCCTGCTTAACAATGAGTCAAAAATATTTGTTTTGAACTCAAGCTGCGTTTTCCATTAGTGCTGGTGTAAGTCTGCGCAGAGTGGTCGATAGTATTCTATCCTGCTACCTGGGCTCGTTGTTCGAAGAAAATCAGCTTGTTATCGTCATCGGCTTGACCGATTGTTTTCAAGTAGTTGGCCCACATTCTGGCAGTATAAGAACCTGTCGGTCTCAGTCGGAATGGCAAGTTGAGGTCAATCAAATAAACTCTCACTTCGTAGTAACGTCGTCGTTTCTCTGGGAAGCTGGCGCAAAACAATATTATGACTGTAAAAGGTAACCCCCACATTACATCATTTTGTCTAACATACTGGTATAGTTTCTCTATTTATTATTTTCTAGTATATTTACTCTATAAAAATAAACAGGCTAAACGTCTAAGATATCGACACAATAATACAAGTCTTTTTAAGAGCACTGGCGGAAAGTACATGGCTCAACCCTGTTCGCGTATAATACCTACTAAAACCACCTTCACAACAACTTTCGGCTCGGAATTGTAAAAAAGTACTTCGAAACTAGGACCAGGAGGGCTCGTGCTCAAACCACACTTGAGCCTTTGGGTATTGAGAAGGGGGGGGGGGGGAATGGGACTGCCCTCGCGCCGTTTTTTCCTTCATGACAGAGTCGAGATATTGGACTTCGTCCATTCAGTCAGCGGCGTAGAAGTGCATGCGTGACACAATTTCCGCCGTTCTCTGTTTAGCGTCTACGTACGGCAGAGACGCCTTTCCCAGGCTTCGAAGTAATACCAAAGTAGTACCGAGCCTGGGGGGTGGGGACATCATCCATTCGTTAATCCAGAGCGAGCTTCGCAGTCGTCTCTAACGACATTTCCCACCGTGCGGTCACCAACATCGCCAGATCATCAGCATATGCGATCGTTTGAACCCCTAACGGCAGATCAGGTATCATTCTTACAGCATTTACATTTAACGGCATTCTTACGGCGGGGACTCCGTTGTAGGCGTTGTCAAGGTGTGCCCTCCTTTAAGTAGGACGGCATGATTCGAGTGAGATAGGGCGAAATCGGGTTGTCTTCTAAAGCCCTTATAATTGTGCCTTAGTTTATTGTATCCAATTTATATTGGCTATCCCAGAGATCGCTAGGTGTGAGACCTGCCCTGAACACCAGATAGATGTATCACTGTGAATATCCGCAACGTAATTATGTTGGCTATTTGTTGATTTTCTTATTCGGCTTAGTCATGATGCAGATTGTGATGCGCTGGCGCTGGACATGTGCGTTGAGGACGCCGTAAGCAGGTCGGCAAAGGTTAACTTTAACTTGTAAAATACAAAGGATTATGATTGTTTTAGAGACCAAACCACGTGCCAATCGGCGCCTCCGTAGTCGATCATTACTAATGTTCTCTGGCCGGACGCTCATGATTTGCGCCGATTTTGTTTAGGAGCAGTTAGACCGGAGGAGCACGCCTGGGTGTCCGCTGATGATTTGGCCGCCTCCACACTACTTGGCGGCGACTTCTGCGAGAATTGTTTGCGCGTCTGCTGTAACTAAGCCCGGTAGGCGAGGCAGCCTATGCTGTTCGACCTATGGCCAGGCTCCACACACACAATGCAGCGTAAAGTATTGGCACAATACACCCGCGCCGTGTGATCAGAGAAACAGCAGCGACGGCACAGGGCGCCCATTGGCTAATCAACCTTGCATGAGTCAACTCGATGACCCGGTCGTTAGCACCGGAAGCACACCGGAAGAAAAGTCCAGGCCTCCGGCCTGCACGTGCTGCCGGTTACTCGGGTGGATGGCTGGGCCTGTAGGTAGCATGCCACAGGCGGCGTGTCCTGTATGAGCGTGAACCTTCTACTGGTTGATCTGCCCTGGCGGGGCTCCGTCTCAGAGTTCCCGGAGTATCTTTAGATTGTCAGCGAAGGTGCAGCCCTTCCCACCCGAACTTTGACTGTTCGTGCAGGGCAGGCGGGGGAGGGCCGCGACTTCCTCAGAAAGACTCCTCGACCCCCAACTGCACCGGTCCGTCAGCACGACTCAGCTAAACAATCCCATCTGAGAACACTTGGGC
Source organism: Dermanyssus gallinae (assembly GCA_003439945.1). Taxonomy (NCBI): domain Eukaryota; kingdom Metazoa; phylum Arthropoda; class Arachnida; order Mesostigmata; family Dermanyssidae; genus Dermanyssus; species Dermanyssus gallinae. The sequence continues at coordinate 1,760,048 of QVRM01004188.1, read as the reverse complement.
CACCAGGGTGCCAAGAACCTTCTGAATTTTTCCCCGTTGTTGGCGAGCAACGTGTCGGAGAGGTGTTCCCGTTGCGGTGATGGCGGAGAGATCGACGAGGCGGCCAATTACGGTACGGGGGTGAGGACCTTATAGTCCTCCCGAGAGCGGGCCGTCGCTATTTGCGATTTTAAGTAGGCCAGGGCGGCCTCCGAGTCTCCCGGCGCACATCACCACGCAGACGGCTGGAGATATCGGGGAATGAGGAGGCGTCGTTGCCCACACCTCATCCCTTTTCTTCTGTTCTGTCTGCAGTGTCTAGAAGCGCACCAACCTCCTCTTCGGCGTCCAAGCGAGCAGCCCGGAGTATTGCTTTGCGGGCCTCTGCGGCAGTCATGAGTCTCCTTAAGTCAAACTCGAACTTATCGGCCACTACACTGAGCTCGACTTTTGTATTTTTGGTCTTGCAGAGTTCTACTGCAATTTTAATGTAGCTCTCTAGGTCCGGCTCGGTCGTAGGTTGAGATAGCTTTTCCAAACTCGCCCACTCCGCGCCTTGCTATATTGGTCTTGTCAGGAGATGTTTGGACCGGGCGCTTGCGGCACGGAATCCACATGGAGTGCTCCGTGGTTGCACCCTCTCTCCCCGGCGCGCCCATCTCCGCTGTTTCACTTGCCTGCGTTTCTTCCTCGTCGACGTCCATGGCTTCACCTTTTTTGTCGAGGCTGGCAGGCAGCGAGCCCAGCCGTGCTGATAGGGGGTTTGTGCCAGCTTTCTTTATACACTAAAGGAGTCGTTGACCATTGCTGCCCTAATTTTGCAAGGCAACTGCACGCCTTTTGTGATGGATTCGCTGCTCTCCGTAGTAGATAGCGTAGCAGCTGCCGTAAGCGACGCTTTAACGGCAGCCGCAATAGGCTAGGCGCACGTTCAGATTCGCGCGCACGTCTGGGCACTGATGCAAGTGCACGCTCGCTTATATACGCGCCTACGTCCGTGCGCGTCAAAGCGCATGTCGAATCACAGACTCGCCCACGTCTATGATACAAGTCTAAAATTTCCAAGAAGTCTCATGCCAAGGTTGTAATCATACTAATGTTGGCGAGTATCTTTGAACGCTTTCCATAAGACCAGAGCTATTACTGTGTGTTACTCTTTGACAAGGTACTTCATAGCTTCCTTCTGGAATATATGTAGAGTTATTGCGTCGCGAATCCTATAGAGGGTTCATTCCAGGCCACCGCTACTGAGAAAATAGGCCCTTGGAGTACGAAAACTGTATTCGGCTCGATTACGGCTCATATCTGCCCTGAGACTCTTACTCGGGAATGTTGTAGAGGAACATCGAGCGCGTGCCGCAGCAATATTCCGCTCGACCGATGGGTCGGCTGGGTCAACCCACCGTTCTTCTGTCTACATGCTCGAGTCGACCGTTCCGTGTCGTTCTAGTCGGTGACTTCTCTTTGTCCGGCTATCTATCTGTCCTTCCCTCTCTCTTCGTCCTACCGCAATTGCTATCCATGTCGTCATGCCATCACCGCCGTCGTGAAGGTCTTACCTTGGTCCTGCTGCCGCTGCTACAGCCACTAATCGACGAGACCGGGCTTGCTGCCGACGAAGAGAGGGAGGCTCATAGCACCTAAGCAGCAGCTAGCAAAGTAGAGAATCAGTTAGCACGCATATGGCTGTGCGACAAAGGGAAATGACACCTCGGTGCTTCTCGAGTCAGTCACCCTTCAAGGGTCGGGAGGTGTCTGGGCCTGGTCCGTCGTTGCCATTCATTCTCCTGTGTCGACAGCTGTGTGGCCCATCAGAGACAGGGAACAGAGACACAGAGACAGAGAGAGAGAGATCAGGAGACAGAGAAATGTACGGGCGCAGGGAGACGGTTGAAAGATCGAGGCAAACGAGAGGACGAACGACGTTGACCTCAATTGTCTGAGCTGTGAAAACGCGCCGACAACGACGCTGTTGGCACAGGCACATCGTTTACAGATAGATATACGTAATATTCGTGAGAGTAGACAGGCCGTAACATATGTGTATATATATAAGAAAAATTTAGTTGTCCATAAAAAAAAGGATAACCCAAAAGGCTCTTTTAGGTTGTTATGGGGCGCAAGTTTGTCAATACTAACGATGGTGTTGCGGTCTCCATAGTTGAACCCTTCGGCGAGAATCTTCTGTCACCTTTCAGACGTTTTCCACTTTCAAGGCCTAAATCCAGGTTTTTCCCTTTTCACGTCTGGCTTAATACACTTTAAAAAGCGACTAATGCCACGGCAATTTTCCTCTTCTAAGCGCGCCTGTGCGTGACTTAACAGAATATAAAGTTGTACCGAGCAAGACGTCTTGGCCGCAGTTAGGGACGCCGGTGTAGTGTCAACCAAGAGAGTGGTATGAGGCCAGTTCAGGTGAAAAGAATCGGTACGACTTCGGCTGGATAAAGGCGTAAAACGAGGTCATATTGCTGCAAAAAGCCGCAACACTTTCGCACGAAAACAGGTGGACAAAGTGTGGCCATCTTACGGGTTGCCGCAAGGCATCTAAATACGTAAATTGTAATGGCCCATATTCATCATTCTACGCGGTTTACCCATTTTGAGCTTACAAAATCGAACAACCAATATTAAGTGACGACAGATTCAAACCTTTCCTGGGCACTTACGCAGCCCCTCAATCCCCCCTTCTTCGGCTATACCTACATATAGTGCTATCGTTTGCTCGTTAATGGTTAAGGCTTCCGCTGGCCCTGATGGACGTGCATTTCTGCCGTGAAAGTCTGTCATTCGTACTAAAGTGACTAAACCTACCACAAAGTATCTACTACAGACACCATGCGGAAACTGTTAGATTATTTGTCAAAGACCGCTTCGACTCGGAGGTCAGCTCTCTCCGCATTTGCAACTTAATTTGCAAGTGCTCAGAGCTGTATATCCCAAAGCTGTTTTCTGTTTGAAGAACCTTATTTAATTATTTAAGGTAGTTTTAATTGATTATGTACAGGTTACCTACATTTTAATAAATAATATTCACTATAATTAGGTAAAAACATACGCCAGTGACTTCCTGAAAAGTATCAATTTTCGCGGCTGTGAACCCCATAGAGTAATACATTTGTGAGTCTCCACCGGATGGCGCTGAAGGATTGAAAAGATCCCCATAAAGTAATAGATTTGTAAGTATGCACCTGATGGCACTGAAAGATTGAAAAGGTCGGGCTGTTAGAGAATTTAGTAGTTCCTCGGGGACAAGGGGTCCCATATCGATGCTTCAGTTGTCAGCGAAACATGGCTAAATTATGCTGATATTCTGGCCGGAGTTGGAATTTACAATATGTATGTAATATGTCGGTTTCATTTAACAGATGCAGCTGCTAAAACGATAGATATTTTAACATTAAATATTGACTTGACATATCTTATGTTATACATATTTATTCTCGAACAGGGATCACTTGCTATTTATCATCTACATGTTTCTGTATCCGTTTCTTTCAGTCCAGAAAAGCGAACGTTATTGCATTCCGAGCTCCTAAGCTAAAGCTGCACCTCAACAGGAAACTTTTTCTAACAGGCAGACAACTGGCCCTAACAGAGAACACAAACTGTCTCGGCCTTATGCTACATGAGCTGGCGTGCGCACTTATAATATATCAAGACCAAATGCTATCATTTCAGCCCTCTATTGCACGCAGCTTATCGACGTTCCCGTGGCTGATTGGTCTACGGCATTCTTATATGGGAAAGTGGGTTTAAGGTTGACCCCCGTCGGGCTTAAATAATGCAAAACGATGCTCCAAGAGCCATATTTAGCAGAGACTCCATCAGAATAATTATGGTGTACCCATAATCATCCCTGGTTTACTCTACCTGCTAAAGTTTGTATGCTGTAAAATCACTCAGAGCATTATTCTCTGCCTTATTGTCCCTTGCTCCCTTATTTCGTAAGACTATGCGACTTACCATTAAGTATGTAGAGCCACTAGTCTTTAACAAATCTAGTTAGTAAGCCTTTGCCTTTCCTTTGCCCATAATATGGGGCAATATCGGTTGATATCGGCAATATCACAGTTTATAGGCTGCCATTCATAAACTCGATAACGACCCGCATCCTAAACAATGCCTACAGATAAGGGCAGACATTTTCAGCAAATATTTTCACATAATTAAGATGATACTTAATATAAGGGTAGGCCGTTCCATTATTGTAACCTTATCAGCTTCATCGACAGTACCATTTAGTGAGTTTCTGGCGCACAGCCGGATAGGCTTCGCCCCGTGCAGAGCACATATTCTCTAAATGTATTCATTTCTCGTCAGAATAAACCTTCCACCGCTTGGTGCTCACAAACGTTGCAGCACAAAATTGCCTCAAAGTGTCTTACTCTTTTTGAGTATACGGGTATTTTTAATTGTAGAGATATTATATTTTATAACAGGGGTATGATAATTTGATTTACTAGATAGTTATTGCTAATTAAACCTATGGCTATGGCATATACGTGAACTGCCACGGCGTTTGCTAGCGCAAAATAACGGCATATACAAAAAGCAATGTTGTACAAACGCAAAGGTAAGAAGTGAATTATTGAAGGTCTGGCTGCTAAGCTGGTAGATTGCTTCTGCAACGGTGCTTGTTGAGAGGCTTTGGAGAAACATTGCTACTTTCTTGTCCAGTGGCAGCTAGATAAAGTAATTTGCATTTCCAATGTGGGGAAAGGACGGCCGGCCTCGGACTTTGAGTCGGCGTGTCTTTGCTCACCATCTGGACACACATACCAGTACTGTTCGGCTTAACAGGACTTCTCAATTTAAAACAGCTATTTACTTTCGCTAGTCAACTTCAGTGACAAATGGCATGTCACACGCAATTTGAGAGCGTTGAAAGGATTGATAACCTTGCCAGCAGTCAGGAGTAAAGTTTAACACATAGTACCGTATGCATAGCCACTTACATCATTCAAGCATCCGAGAACCTGCTAACCGACACTGATGTACGATGATCTAGTTAAGACGTGCCAAGTGTTATTTTATCATAGAGGATATTTAATCATCATATTTTAATTGAGCCATCTGTCTTTCATGCTTGATTACAGTTAGGTCACTCTGGCATGCGCCTTACCTAAAATGGTTTTAAAGCCCATATGATGCGCATCACGTAAAATGGTTTCAAAACACAAAAACAAAACCTGAACTGAAACACACGTTCTCTCGGATGTTCGGTTTGTGAGAAACCTCGCTGGAGCTGAGAGCACAACATGGGTGCAGTGCAGTCGTTGAGGTGATGTGAGGGGTATAAGCCGCAGCAGACCGACATCATAGATGCTAAAATCTGTGAACACTACGCCGACATTAATTTCACTTCTTTCATGCCTGATTAGTCATAGTCGCCTCATCCAGAGCAGATCTGCCTGCAATCCGATCCATCTTACATAAACGTGAAGTGTTAAGATGTTTCCACGTCACTTGGATAGTGTAGATAACTGCACATGTTATTTTGAGAGGGAATAATATCATTGCCGTTTGAACGGATAGTTGTGTTAGGCTGCTGATACCGGCTGCCGCGATAAACGATTATCTGCAACGCTTAGTTGCGTGCTGGGAAAAGATAGTACTTCTAGATACTAAGATTTCTCCCAGATAGCAAAAGCTTTATACTAACTGTAATTGCTTGCCGTGGAACTGCAGTTTATCTGCGCGGGCTTCCACACACCGGAACTTTGCAGACTTTGTTTCTAGCCCATTAACTATGAGACCATTCTGCAAGAAATATTGACCCAGGGTGCGAAGCGCAGCCTGAAAGTTAGTACGAAGTCTACTGAATGTGTAGAGCAAGATCACAACTGTTGAGTTTCATTCTTTCGCAATACATGGCAGATTGCTGAGCAGCTGAAACATGCAATGCATTTTTTAAAGCAAATTTATAATAACTCCAAGCTAGACCTGCCAATCTTAAAAAAATGTTAAAATGGTGGTGTTCTCACGCTGTGTTTGAAGCCGCAATTCTTATGGTTATAAGAGTCGGCGGCGTGATCTTCTCAGGAACATTCTAGGGACATTGAATTAAGTGGATTGAAGCCCACTCCTCAAGAACATAAGTCTGGAAAACTCACATCACGGTTTATGCTATACGACAACCCACTGCTTGCGGAGATTGTAATAAAATGCCAGTCGCCTTAATAATTAGCATGGCTAATCTTCAACCCATTGTTGTAAAAATTTGCCTTGACGACACAATCTATATCGATTTTCAGTAATGCAGATCTTAATCTAAACCGCCTTCGATGCATGCCAAACTCATTAAAGCAATTATGAGCCCGAACATGTAGTTCTACGCATATGGTTGCGTAGCATAAGAGGGATGCTAACCTATTGCAATGCCAATCTGTCATTGTCTATTTTGAGCCGGGAACAGCCAGGAACTTTGCAGCTAGAAGTGAATGTTTATCTATATAAATCAGATTAAAGTAACCTTTGTAGAATCACTTTTAAATGTAAACGTATGTGCACAGATGCATTCATTTTGGTCGTATGCATATTATATATCTAGTGTTTTTTTTAAATAATGGTGGATTTATTGGTTCCAATAATTGGAACCTTGGCTTGACTTCCGGCGAAGTAAGGCTTGATTTTGACCATCGGGAAATCGCTTAGCGTGAGACGCAACGGTATCGTACACCGGCGGTCGTATCCTATTTGCATCACAGCTCAGCCGAGCCAGGATGAGTAGCAGGATGTGCAAAAACCGTGAAGTGATTAACATCTACTAGCTGTCTAGAAGATGCATGTTTGTACCTATCGCAGTGGGCTCCATCAGTCAGGGAACTGATAAGTTCCTCAAATATTTAGTTAAACATAATCAATAATTTTGACAACGAAATGGTTCCAAATGGTTTCAATGAAGCTATACACTCTTTATGCCCTAGCTTTTCAGACATTTGGTTCCGAAAAGCGCGTTCCATTTGTGTCTCTTGGACAGTCTCCGACGCCCTGGTGGCAAACATTGACTCTGCATTTCACCAAACAAGTGGTGCGGGACAAGCCCGTTGTTCTTTTCACTCTTGCTTACCCTTTTCTTGATTTTTTGTTCTATTTGTTTATTGACTTGAGCTTTCGTTAAGGTTTGGCAACGATGAGCTAGCATGTAGAGAGATGGCATTTTTGTGCGTACACTGGGTTTGCAATAAACAGCACTCTGACAGAAGCCAACGCGGTCGTCGCAGCAAGAGCAGCACAGGCTAAGAAAAACTTTACAGAAAAAAAATGGCGACAGAAGGGATGGAGATATATGGGCACAACAGATAAATAATTATTGTATACATAATAGTAAACTGATTGTAATATCCCAGCCTAGAAAAACAGAACCGTAGCTTAAAAGAATACCGCGCGCAATCAATTGTCATTGTTATCAACATAATTACTCGTGGGTCAACGGTTGCAACGTTGCGATTCATGTTATATATTTTTTAAAAAGCTCAGAATTTATTGCTCAGAAGGAACTTACGATGAAAGATAGAAAGTTGAATCCTCGAAGCTATGGGTGCGGTTCAAGACTAACGATCAGTTTTAAATTTTCATTTTGTTGGCCGCGGGCGTAGAGAGTTCATACTCTATTTTACTCGATGTTATTTCTATGATTTGAATGGTCCTTTGTCATCAATGTACGATTTTCTTCAGCTACCACGATTACAGCACATTTGGTCTTAAAACGATTAATATCATTTCATTGCGCAACCTTACCGTATTACGCGGTAATATGGCTAGATGCTTCCCGGTCGCGTATTTTTGCTAGCTCAATGTCATCTCACATGTATGACTCTGTCTGGGCGTCTCGCCGGGTTGTTGTCCTGGAGCTTATTGTGGTTAGTTTCCCCGCAGTAACGTATGAAGTAGCCTGTATAAAGTAACTGAAGTAATACCTCAAGTATCCCGGTCATTTAGGTTAGGGGGTCACCAGGTTCTTAGTGGGTTTAAAAGTCCCACTACCCAGACCAAAGGGTGTGCGATATGCATTTTTGTTCCTGGCCCCTGTAAAAAAAAAAGTATGAAGTAGCCGCATGCGTTGTCAATCAGTCCAAGGCCTGAATGCAGGTTAGCCCCAAGCTATTAAAACACCTACATAAATAAATAATAACCTAACCTACACAAATAACACAGATTTATTATTAAAACTAGTAATGATACACATTTTACAAAATTATTTAAATTACATTATTTTATTTATAGTACTTGGATAATCAACCGTTATGCTAATCAAGTTCAGCAAATGATAGTCAAACCAGGACGTCGTATATTAGTAATAATAATAATAGAACGAGTGAATCCGTCTGTTCAGATCTGCTTTCTAGCATGATAGTGCTAATTTGCTAGTGGTCGACCTTTTGATGTTCTCCAAAGACACAGGTGCGTGGACTTTTCGAATTATATTATGCGATCGAACAATTTATCGCTGTTTGAGACACACATTGGTTTGAGGTAACCAACGTCTTCTAGAGAACTTGATTTTTATCCGGAGAAGTTAAAACCTTGTATTATAGTGCATTTTCAAACTGCAGTTTGGCAGATAAAATCGTTCGTATAGTTTCTTGCCGAACTGCTGAGCTTAAATATTTAAACATCCTATGGCATTAACTATAAAGTAAAAATGCCGAAAACTATTGACAGGTTGGCAATATATCATATCATGTTTTAGACTTCTTCCTAGATTGTTAATTGAGCATTGTCCTGCAACTACTTTTCGCTACTGGCTAAAGGTAAATACAAAGTGATGACATACAGTCGCCTTCTTCATCGGCTTACACTACTAATAAGTTGACAGACAGACGGTGAGCTCGTTCCCCCCGTTTTGTAACGACGAGTCTTGTCCCTCCCCGCAGTGCAACGCCGCCCACCGTGCGGGAGATCGCCGTATAGCTTGCCACATAAGTGTTCTGAATTGGCGCAGCAGAGGCTGAGAGTCTAGCTACAAAAACTATTTTATATCATGATAATGTAAATATAATATACCATATTATGTGTATAATAATAAACCTCGCATCATCTAATTTGATTACTAGAAACATTTAATCTCAAGCCCACGCCGTTTACTAAATCTTGTGGCAACTATATATGTATCTTATAAAAAAAGCCAATATAGTAAGCAGTCTTGTTTTCTGTTTAAAAAACCCTTTATAGAAAAAAATCCGCCCTGCTCTTGGCGAGGCATAGTAAAGAAAAGTTGCATCTACGTTATGTTATATTATCAAGTCCTCTGGCGCGCCGACTTAACTTCCATCTCGAGGCTCGAGGAATCATCCCTTGAAAACATGGATATCTCGCGAGACGTTTGACGATGACCGCATTCCAGGAGCTTTTAGACGACGCAAAGTACTCGATCACCGTTAGCCACCAAGCCGTATACGCTTGTACGTATTTGGAGACTACAAGGCGGCGCTGCCTCTAAGAAGATCGTTTATGAAAAGCCAGCCGCTGCGGACGTGGGTCCAGTGGGACTTCTGCGAATACTGGCATCTATCCTGAAAGGAAACTCGGTCATTCTACATGACGACATTCAGGAACACCTTGTACCTATTTACCATATTACTCATTTATTTACGAGGCGTTATCAATGACCCCATACCGATGTGTTCGCAAAACTCTCTATGCAGACGACCTCATGGTATATAGTAGATCGTTCACGGATGTAAAAATATGTCGGATGATGCTGGAGACATACAGCGAACACAACGGTTTAACTATTAACGTGTCGAAGACAAAGCCTATATGTAACGTTCAGATCCGAGGGGCTCCCTGAGAAGAAGTGATAGACTTAGTAGCTTGGGTGTTGCAACTGAAGAATTGGTCTTGGAGTTTATCTGGATGTTAAGCTAACGCAAAGCGGCCCATCGTTCTCGGCTCACACATACCAGCGAGTTAAGCAGCATTATCGCTATGCTGCCATTAGCAGCTTCAGGTTATCGACAAGGTGAAGACGAAGTTCCTTGAGAGAGCTCTGGGCCTCCTCAGAAACGCACAGAACAGGCTAACTTATCGTCTGCCGACGACGACGCCATTTATCGATGATCCGGTGAACCACTTCCGTCTACGGATTCACTGCGAGAGTTCCGGAGAGGATTTGAGCAGAATATGAGAAAAGTAGATGGATTTCATAACCCTTGCAATGAGTGTCACTGTACATTTTGCTGCCTCATTTGCACTTAATATTGTAACGTTGTTGTGTTACGCTAAGTCAGCTTGGGGATGTAGACTCATCTGGACGGGTACTGCAGCCCGATAGACTCAGGAACGATGAATGACGACACGCAGCATATGGTCTATTGCAAAGCACGGCCGAGCAACGGATGGTTCCTAAGCCATGCTGCTCGGTCTATTTATTGGTTCACGAGGCACCGCGGCGTGCTGACACCCTAAAGGGTGTCAGAACCCGCTCTCAAATTGGTGGAAATGTACAGCAGTTTGTGTTTGTTTCGTATAGGAATGCAGGTTAAGTGACTGTTTGACTTGGACTGCCGATCATAGGCCGACCCTCTCCCGAAGTCGGCCGATGATCGTTTGGACGGCGGAGGACGTTGGGGTTTCGGCGCGAAAGGCTCGGCTGGCTGGTTGAGACATGTCTTGTTCGGTTGAGACATGCATCATAGCATGTGTACATTGAGATTCTGGCGCGGGCGCTGTAGCCGTTGGACGTGGTCGGTTAGAACTTATTTGAATTGCTGTAATGCGTACACAGTAACTTCGTTACAATATCATTGTGACATGTCGGTCAGCGCCAATCATTTATGTGTTGTGTCGGTTATATTTTCCGAATATGCATACAAAACGTATTCTTTAAATGTTCAAGGTTAACCATAACAAATGCTGTTTTCGAGGCTTAATGAGATCCTGTAATGTAATGGTAACCTTACCGAGTAGTGATTTAATGATAAAGTTTGAAATAAATAAACAAAAGACATTAGCATACAGTATAAGCTACCTCATCGAAAACTGCGCTCAGCACTACTTAAAACAGTTGTGTGCCTTATAGAGGGGGGGGGGGGGTGGTGTAAGTGACTGATAAGTTTTAGAACTGCACGAGTGCTTCTCTGAAATTGTGAGAGAATTAAGGGGGAATTTATCTTGCAATAGATGACATACCGGGTACTTGACGACACGGTCGCAGGATGCTCGAGACTCTCGAACCTCCGGTGGACTTCCGCATATGCACTAGCTGAAGCTGACACTAAAAATCGCAACATCTATGCTGACGTCAGGCCAATTGAAGAGAAGGAGCGTCATACCTAGACCGGATCATCAGAGAAAAAACTCGCCTGGAAAGAGAAAGACGTGCTTCCCTCGCTAGAAGAGATTGCTAGAGATCCTTACAGGCCTCGTAGACCATGCTGGACATACAGAGCGGATGACTCTCTTCCCAGGGCCGTGAAGAACTGGCAAACAGTACCGAACCCTGAGGAGGGGGTAAATGTGAGGATTAGGGTTTTTAGTGGGTAACCCCATGTCATCGGGAAGTCCCACACTAGCTACGCGCTTCTTCACGCTCAGACACTGACATCTGCGCTGGGCGTGCATAAAGCATTTTTCCCGAACGTCCAAAAAAATAGATGACATGTTTAGGTTGGTTGACATTGCACCAACTCTTTCACGGAGTTATTTCAGCGGGACGAAATGCATATTATACATAGGTCTCACCAGCTGACTGTGTTCCTGTTGGAGCCCGGATAAGATCTGTGGTGGCTTTAATACCTGAATCGTATCATAGAGGTCCATCAGCAGAGCCGAGATCAGAAGGGGTTTAAGTTGTCATCTTAAGTTAAGCCTGATATTTGGGTAAAATATGCATGTATAGACTTGGCAGGTTCAGGCTGACGGAGCAGTGGAATGTCTCACTGTGACGCTTGGGCTCTATGAGCTTTTTTGACTGGAATGTGCCTCGCCTTTAAACAGTATGCTCGTTGCCTAGTTGACGGTTCATTGAAACACCGACTGGCCGACATATGAGGCTAGCCAAAGCCAACTGGCAAAGTCACGTTAAGTCATATCATCGTCATATATATTCCATATTACCAAATGTTTCGTTTAGAAAACTGCTTTGTTATTATGCTCTTATACGTTTCATGTAAGGTAGATAGAAATATAATGTGTATGGTTAAATCATAGTTTATTCATGTAAAACATTATATATATATATATATATATATATATATATATATATATATATACATATATATATATATATATATATATATATATATATATATATATATATATATATATATATATATATATACATATATATATATATATATATATATATATATATATATATATATATATATATACATATATATATATATATATATATATAATCGGGCAGGCATTTCTGTGTGTGCCATTCATGTTTGTGTAATACACAAATCGGCTGACCTAAGCAATCCGATGCCTTCAGCCATTTTGAGTCTCTCAAGGGGAACATTGTTTTCACTGAAATGCTTGGCATCGTCGGCTGAGAGTCTATGGTGGGCCTTCTGTTCGCCTTCGGGCGTCTGGACGGGTAGCGATTGGCCAGCTTGAATGGACGGATTACCCATCGTAGCTTCTACAACCACCTGCGTCTTTTCTACTCTCCCCAAATGCACCCACAAAGACATTTAGTCTATGTTGACGCTTTGGCCCCAACTACCACAGCGCAACAGCCTTATATATATATATATATATATATATATATATATATATATATTACTTATTTTTTGTAGTTATGATGCCTGTACATCTAAATAATAAACTCAGATTGTAAAAAAACCATATATATATATATATATATATAAATTGCAGTTGTGATACCTGCACATCGGTGCTTGCAATGAGAACGCCATGATGTCCCCACACGCACTGCTGCGTCAATTGAATACGTGCCGTTTTGGTGCCGCGTATGCGAATTTTGTAGCTGCTCATTTTGTGGTCAGCTAGTCATTATGTTTTCCGTCGTTACATAACGTTTCCATTAATTTGATAAGCAGTGGAATGTCACGGCACCCAATTCTTGCAATTAGTATTTTGAGTTCGACCTTGTGTGAAAATACAATGCGTTTGCCCGAAACCACGTGTCATTTACTTACCTGACGCCGCAGTTAACACCGCCATATATCGAACAAGCCCGTGTACACGGAGAACTGCAGATAATGAGAAGAAGAGTGAAGCAGTGTCCTTGCGTAAAGCTTGGCGAGGATCTAGGCTCTCAGAAGTTGAAACGTTCTCTACTGACAAATATTTTTACAAGACACGCTTGTCGCGTTCTTACGGGCCTTAGAGGCAACTTCAATTTAGAAGATGGGATCAGATACTAAATGAGCAAACTTCGTGAAGTTGGACCAACGCCCTGTTTTTGTTTTTAGTAAGAAGAGCAAGCAGATATGAGTGTATAGCCAAATGGGATATTCAAGGAGTCTTGTAGTGGTTACTCTCTCTTGAATGATGAACCGAGGCCCAAAAGACATCCGGTGCCTGACGATATTATTAAACCTAATTGCTGCCACCAAAGAAATCGCGTTAAAACTTACAGTTATTCCTACAACGACTACGAGATATTCCATGCGCTTAGCGTCACTTCCGAGCTCAGTCAATAGCTACTTACAGAAAAGCGACCCACATCAATTGGTTTTTCTAGCGCATACAATAGATACATATCTCCATTCCGGTTTCAAAATCGGATGGTCATGTAAAGTCAACGCTACTGGCGCCACCAGTGGGAATGCCAGGGGCTTTATAACGGTCGGTCGTTGTTGTTATTGGCGCCAAAGATGCGGATAGGTCTGAACAGAGCTACGGTCGTACGAAACTAGAACTTAACGAATTAAAGGGAATGAAATAGTGCCATAAACGTAGACCAGCAGATTGTCTAATGTAATATACAGATATATAGCAGATATATATTTACAGAGTATCTAGCGTAGCATATCTAGCACAGCACTGACTTAGTGGGCCATGCAAAATCGCAGATTAACTAGTGGTAGCAGCGCAACCTTATAAACTGGGAGAAGGTGCGCCAACTCCCAGGTAGGGCCAGACAATGCCGAACGAGGGGGGACGACTGAGGGGGAGACCGGAGACGAATGTATGATAGAAGGGGAGAAGAAAAGCACTAAGATCAGGGGCGGAGACATCTCTCATGTGCTGACTGACGAGCAGTCGGGAGTTAGAAATAGAGCCGCCTCTGGATTGCCGGGAAGAAAAAGACAGTCAAAACAACAAAGATTCTAGAAGAGCTGGTGGAAAACGACTCCAGAACGCCGCCCTGGCGTTGAAGCAACGAATCGAATGCTTGGTGAAGCTGTGCAATGCCCAGTCTCTCACGAAAAAGGAGATTAATAAGGGACTAAAAAGCTCCCTAAGCTACTAAATAAACTAGAACGTCAATAGAGGATAAAGGAAGAGAAATGAGGGACGCAAATTTAGTTTACGAAGCACCATCAAAGACCTCGAAGAAGAAATCGGTCGTCTCAATACAAAATATGCAATTTGTAACAATAGAGATTATAACCAAAATGGATTTTACCAGTTAGCGTTAATGAAACGAGCTTTTAAAAACATGATACGAGAGAAAAGGCAGCATTATGAATATCAGCGACGTCTACATCTTATACAGCTCAGTGTAAATAAACCGTGGCTTCTAAGAGTGTTATGGTATTGTTGCCTCCCTGGCGCAGTTTAATAAAACAAATATTAGCTTTTACATACTCAAAGAGGGCTATTTGGCACAAAGTCGCTACTAACTCACACCTTTGGATGACTTGTATAAGAACGTTATCCATGCAATGCAGGTCATACTACTTATAGCAATCTGCTCGAATCAGTTAGAAACGACTAGATTACGTTTTACTCTATGCAGCTCTTCTTTGCCTTTTAAAACCAGTCTAGTTTTTTTTTTAATATAACGCTACAGCTAACTATCTCAGTTTAGATATATGCTGTTTAGAACAGCGTTGTGTCAAAGATCTCTCGCTGATTCATTCCACCTCGCGTTGCTCAGTGTGTTGCATTACTCGACGAACGCCCATAGCTTGAATAAATCGGTTCTTACGTTTGTAAGAAGCTACAAACGATCTAGAAATACTTATAGAACGTATCGTGGTGGATTTGACCCCACGATCTTCCGAATGCAAGGTCATGGCTTCTAGCAGAAGGTCATCATGCTAGGAAGCAAAATAGATTCAACCCTGCGACGACTACTCACTGTAATGCGAATATGCTGTTACAGATTATGCTCGTCTCTTAGAACAGCTGTCTAAACATTCTGTTTTTTTCTTGCTATTTTCCGCAGTTACAGGTGGAGAAAGAGAGAGCGAGAGAGGAAGAGTTTGCCCCCTTTAGTCGCTGGAATTCATTCTCTGCACTACTCAGCCTTCATGTTGTGCCAACGAATCTGGCTGAACACACCTATGTGGCGGCAACTTGCGTGGTGCCGTCTGCATGTCAATTTGAAGTCGACGTATATCCGTTTACGGCTGTGAAATGCTTGCCCGCCGAGGAAAGCTAATTTAGTTTAAACGCCTACAGCTGAGGGCTGGCGCGTCTGGCTTGTCGGCTAAACGAATTGGGTTTGCATTCGTTGCAGGCGTGACAACGGCGTTACAGTCATTATGCCCGGAATCCGCTACCGATGAACCGCCATCATCATCATCATCATCATAGTATTCGTCTGTAGGTACTGATGCAAAGCCGGTCGCCCGGCCGACAACTGGCAGACAACCACTGCATAGAGGATCGAACGACTTTATTGGCATTGTTGCATGCACGCCGGAACACACCGGGCCTTCCTTGTTTCGTAATACGTGACGTCCTCCAATATGGGAACACCTCTGCACGCAAACGTTACAGGCAACGCTGTATGAAGCAAGGCTTTCACACAATTTTCTAGATTGAATGTTGTCGTTCTTTTTTCTAAGCTGCACAACTTCTTTCTAAGACACAAGAGAAACGCAGTACATTTACCCAATTGTCAATAGTTTTCGATAAGACGGAGTAGAAATGATGGCCGGCGATTCTGACCGAAGAACTCGCGGATTGTATTGTACCTCATATTCAGTCTCGTTCTAGTTATACTAATACTAATTCCTGATGTAATATTAAAAATACCAACTATCTTAAGTACAGTATATTTGCATATAAACAAATAAACAAAAAAGACAAATAGGTGATATTTTACAAGTAGGTACGAAGCTACAAAGGCAAACGCCCACGTTGATATTGCTCAAACTCGTAAAAGAAATAGTGCTTTTTTGTTGTATTGTGGCTAGTTTAGGTTTTGTTTTGTATAAGATTACTTAATTTTGCCGACCTCTTTTGAATCGTAGTGCCAGTAGAGGAATAAACGACAGGAAACGCTAGAAGATAATTGGGGTTAGCTCCACTCTTACAACGTTTTCCAGTTCCTTTAAATCGCCTGGTAGCATCATTAACACTGTAGCGTTTGCCTAATGCTCAATTCAGGTGCCATGTAAAAAATAATCAAGACGTAGTTTTAACGTCTAAGTATGTAAGGCGGCCGACTAGTTTGAAATGTTCTCTCCTTCTTGTTTCTCCTTTTTTAAACCACTCTTTGTGCGGTCTATGTGCGCCGATAGTCTGTAAGACGCTGTGTGCCGTCCTCCACGACTGAAGCGTACAATCTCAGTTTTTCGACATTTCTGGTACGTTTGCTCAATTTGCACCTCGTGTTAGCTTCTTGTGGTTGGAGCGTGTAAGTGGGTTCTGAATTTAGCACACGGGGCAACTGGTGTTTTTGCCAATAGATGGTCTACTCTGATCTGTTTAGCTTAGTCCGGCAACCACATTACAAACACATTACAACCACATTATAAAAGACTCCAGATGCAGTAAAAAAAAGCCTTAGTGTTTTGTGCGAAGTCAGGCACCGCGTTGTCGTGGAAGAGGAATCATCGCCTAAGAGTAGAGAGTCACGAAAATGTGTCAAAGTCTCACCACCAGTTCCAAGTCTCGAGAGCAGAGAAGAAAGGTCCGCGTCGAATGTTTTTTCTCGTGCTAGAAAGACCCGTCTCTTTTTCGCCCTGCGACAGATCAAAAGGTACCCACCGAGCATATTGTTTTGTAAGCTCGGTGATGAACATTGGTCGTACGGGATCTTATAAAACATGTTTTGGCATCCAAGCCCAAAGTCTCTTCTAATAATGAATATGAGATGTTTAATTACTTGTCAATTGCAGTTCGTTATTGTTTTTTGATGTTCCTCGCGGGGTTAAAACATCACAGATTGAAACGTGCAGTTTTAAATGTTCTGTACCATTCATATAAACTCGCCTAGGATGGAGCTTTATACACAGTGGTCTGTTGAAGCTTTTTGGACACTTTTTGTGCGCTTAATGCTCAAAAAAATAGTACGCAGCCTGCTCTGTGAGCGCAGCCGACACGCGCGTGCTCGCTATTTTCTTACACCGTTATATCCGTAAGAGAACCGACTCGATTGTTTTACCCAAACATCAAAGATGATAAAGACGCCATCCCTCAATTGATTCAACTCTTAACCCACTCTCCACTACGCAGGAAAGTTCTACACTTTTTCGCCAGCTTTCCCGGGATTACTATCGTATGTTTAAGATGTTCGTACACGATAATGCCTGGGTGGGCTCCGTGCTTTGTTTTTCAATCATTCAGTAATAGCACGAATTTAAGTTCGATTAATTCATACCGGCTGTTGAAATAGGGTGGGTCAGGTAATTTAGAATATGTTGAAAGCAGCGTTAAGAAATGAGCGGGCATCCTTCGTCGTGTGTGAGACACGGAGTATAATTTTTGTGAATGCCGTTTTCGGTGAAAAACCCTGACATCTTGTTCCTGGTTGGGTTTTTGAAAGTCGCGTGAGTGCGGCTAATTGTGCTATGTTGGCCTGTCTATCTGGTGGCTGAAACACTTCTGTTCAAACCAGCGAAAGCTACAATCTGCCTCATATCGAGGCGCTTAAGCAGCATGCTCAGAACTGGGAGGCTTACTTGTCGATATCGAAAACGAATCCCAATATGGAAATTCGCCATATTACTCTTCGATCTGACTCGCACGATCTGGCTGTAAAACTGATAAATCAACTACTTTTCAACGTTGCGGTTAGCAGTGTACTACATCAGTGTATATTATTTAATTGAATGCTCCAATTCAGTTTCTATAACTAAATACAATAACTGCTATTTTGTCAATACAACATAATATATAATAATAATTTTAAGCATTTTGTAGTCTTTTTCAATTAAGGACTTAGGAGTTATCATACTTGTGTTTTTGCAAACTTGCAAACGCTTTTATGCTCTTGCAAGGCTCTCTTATTGCTATCGACCTCATTTGCCGGCTATTTACAGGGCAAATCTGTTGTCTTCTGTGTCTATATATCTTACATGTAGTTTTACTTGGTAGGTGTGCGGTTTTTGGTGAATCAATTGCGTTTTCTTGCATAAGATGTATTATTAGATTATAGTCAATTTCATAATCCTCACTTTCTGCTAGGCTTTCTGGATGTAATGTTGTTTTCACGATATCCTCGTACTATATAGTCAAAAGTAGCTTCAATATGACTTCCTTTTATAAACCAGCTAATAATGTGTGTTGCAAGGTGCGACTAGGAATACTTCACTAGGTGTAGCACGGGCCTTCTGACCTACAAGCCTACTGTTTCAAAATTGTCATGTGATACATAAAAAAATTACTGCATTACCTATTTTCCACAATTAGGCCTAACTCTTAAAGCGCGCGCTACATGTTCCATCAAAGGTACTATTTGCTAAAGAAGCAAGCATATACAAAAATCGGCCGTAACGAACTTTGGTACTGTAAATATCGCAAGAGCCGCTTTCAAACATAATTTGTGGCGAGCTATTGAAACATTAGATCAGAGAGCTGAATTTGTTTTCGACAACAGCTATAAGACTGCAAAAATAAAGTTTATGACATTAGTGCAACTGAGTGTGCCTAGGCAGAGTACTTTTATCAACTCAGAACAAAACATAGCTGTGGATAGTGTGTGTACCTGTAGTGAGTTCGAGTTGTCTAAACGGTCTTTTGTGTCAAAGCTACAAGCTCTGGAACAAATAATCATAATTAAAAACAAACGGAGGTACACACTGAATCATTGATTCATCCATACTGTCAATCGACGTTTTATTAGAAAACCACATTGCAAATATCACTTGTGCAATACTTGTGATTCTATTGGAGTAATCAACACAAATATATACAACACAAATGCCCTTAGAAAATTTACAGTACACATTTCTTGCGAGTGGGTATGATCACGTTATTGAATCTGAACGCTCAGGTCAGAGCTAGCGGCGGTAGTGACCGATAAATCAAAACGGTCTTTGCATTTAAACATAGTCTCAATGTCCGCAAGACTCTTGCCCTTCGTTTCCGGCACGCAGAAAAACACAAACAGCAGACCCACGACAGCTACACCTATGAATACCGAATAGGATTCAACTGTGCCAAAACTGGTTAGCATAGAGGGAAATAATTTTGTAACTAAAAAGGCACAGAACCAATTGAGCGCCGTACATAGTCCGGTGCCGACGTCTCGAACCCGTACCGGTAATAGCTCACTCATCATTAGCCAAGGTATCGGGCCATAACCAACCGCAAAACCAGCTATGTATATTGACAGCGCCACAACGGGAACAGCCGACATTTTCTCCGCTGTTTCCGGGCTGCTCGCCTGAACGGCATAGAATATCACGAGGAGGCCGAGTCCCAGAATCACGACAGCACCTGAGAATAGAAGCAATGGGCGACGTCCAGATCGGTCCATCAGGACAGCGGCGGGTATTGTAAAAATCACCAGCACTGCGCCAATCACAATCGTTCCAACGCTTGGCGGTGTTGACGTTCCGGCAGACTTGAAGATCTTTTCCGCATAAAAGATTACCGCATTAATGCCAGCTAGCTGTTGCAGAAGCATCAAGGTCATTGCTAGAACGAGCGGTCTTACAATAGAGGAACTGGTGACTTCTGACAGACTGAACTGGATCGCATCACGGTCTTTCTTCGCGTCCGTGAGAAGCTCGCGCTGGCCTTCGGCGTACATTGTTCTACCGAAGAGAAAGTATAGCGCCTGCATGACTTCGTTATTTGGTCTGCTCTTATTGATGAGCCACGTGGGAGACTCGGGCATAAACATCATCGCAACAGCGGTACACACGACGGGCACAAAGCATGCGAGTGCCAGTGTGACGGGTCGAAGCACAGCTCCCAGCGTATACGCGATCAGAATGCCAGTAACCATGCTGAACTGGTGTCCGGTGCCCAAAACGCCACGGCGCTCTGGAAGGCTAACTTCGCCCAGGTACACGGGTACGATCATACAGTCGATTCCGGATGCTAGCCCTAAAATGAAGCGAGCGGCATTCAGCATCGCTACATTGTGTTTAATTAGAATAAGCAACCACCCAGTGGTGAACAGCAGCGTCGTTGCTAGTATTGTTCCCTTGCGACCTAGGCGTTCACCAAGGAAGCTGGCTACAAGTCCACCGAGAAGCGCACCGATGGTAAAAATACTTCCAAACGTTGAAATATCGAGGTCGGGAAACGCCCGCTTCAATTCATCGGCGGTGGGTGATAGGTACCCGATTGCAGTTCCAATCGATAACGAGCCAAGGTACGCAGCACAGGCGGCATAAATATACCGCTTCTTAGCCGACTCTTCATCAAGATACTCCGGCATGGCCGCTTCCTTCTTGTAGCCAGGTTTTGTTCCAATCGAATACTAGATCCCACTTCACAGACAACTTCACCGCAAATGAGAGAACTCTTCGAATGCTCTGTAGTGTATGTCCAATGGTACGAAATACGCGTTTTCTTGCGCGACACCTTTCGACGATGAGCTTACCACAGCCACTAATGAGCGCGTTTGCCATTTCGCCAGCTTTTTCGTAAGCGTAGCGTAAGCTAGTCCTTCAACAACTGGATTAGCTTTGGATTAGAGTGGCCTAGCGATAATCCATTTGGCGATAGTTGGTCGTTCAGCTAACTAACGCCAGTCTGTCAGTCGGACAGCATATCTGTGTGTCACACGATGAGACGCCGCAGCGTCGTCATTAAGGAGTATCGGTGCAGAAACACAAAACGTCTCTCGCGCACAAAGGACCATCTCCGCCTGCCGGCGTTTTTTTTAAAGAAGGCGTATTGCGCTCGCGGACGTCAAGTAACAGAGTGAACACGTAACGATGCGTCGCGTTCACGCAATGGATGGCCTGCAAACGCCTTCTTAAACATCTGCCCAAAGACGTAGACATCTCGCTATGAGATATACTCAGTTTCTCTCTAGAGGAACGGTGCCTACTTGGATTAATGGTGCCCCCGTTTCAGCTTGAGCGCTGCTCTACAAACGCTATGACACACCGTACCTTTGAAAACTATTTATTTGTGTACCTACTCAATTTAAATCAGTTGTTTTCAAGCATATAATGTTTGTAAAATGTTTAGCTTTATTTGAGTTAAAGCATTATAAGTCTTGGTTCACGAATAGATTGAGCCCGAATTTACCCAGTGAATCTAAGCCCAAATGTGGCGGCCGATCGAGACCAGTCGGGCCAACCGATAATAAGAAACACCACAATGAGGATGTCCACATCTACGATATAGAGACCAGCGGACCACGGAGCTAGGTATAAGGCGTGGGTGGCGGGTCAGTTCAGACACCCGCCGAGGTTAGCAGGGGCGTTAAGACAATGTAATTATATAATGAAGAACATATATGTAATGTATGATGACAAATTAATTGCTACCATGTTAAATAATTACAATAAAGGGAAGAAACACTCCCCGTGAAGGGCGCCGCTAAAAACATTATAGCAACGTCGTTTGCTGACTTTATAGCTGAATGCAGATTAATGATTAATTTACTTTACTCTCCTTTCCTTTTATAAATGTAATGAGAGAGAGATGGGTTAAGATAAACCAAAAAGAGATACCGTTTAAAATAATAGGCGACTGTGCGCAAAGAGCGCACAGTCGCCTATTGTTTTTTTATTATATACGTTTCTATTAACGTTTATCTTTTTACCACTGTTGACACACTTAGGTTATCTATAGTAAATCTCATTTAACGAAGAATTAACAAAAAACAGTATATAACTAAATTCTGAATAGAAGTATTTATATGCTAAGCCAAATTGTATAGAACTGAGCCACGTAAGCAGGTAGCTACGTCTACGCTAAATTATCGAATTCATATTTGAAGTACTACATTGCTCATGAGACACCTACAGGTATATAATAGAAATCCTGCTTGTGTCATAAGACATACTGAAGTATCGTATTCAAGTATGAGTCTGTAAGAAAACCAGAGCATATGCTATAAACTCGCCTGATGCACATCGGCTCAAAACAGGGCGTTCTGCAGCGTCTTTCACATCTAATAAGATGTTCGCTGCAGTTTGTTCGACCTCGTTACATACGTCTTGCATTTTCTCGCCGAAGTTTTAATTGCGTAAAGGCTGTTGACGCAGACTCATAACGCAAATGCGATGTCTTGGTAACCTGTTTGTGTCATAAGTCAAGGCTGGCGCGTGTAATAATATAGCCCTTAATGTGACCAAATCACTGGCTTCCCACTGATGACCTGCATTCCTTTCGAATTTTAAGCCAAGTTTACCGCGCAGTTTCTAAACGAAAATACGTCTTTGGGCTTCAAGGTTACGTTGTAAGATGATAGAACAGCGCCACAATGCGCACCCAACCGGTTGGATTCTTGTGACCGCTAATCTTGCACGGATTTACTCACCTGCTTTATTCGTACTTGACAAGAAGCTATGACGGACGCGTTTGCTCGCAACGATCGGCCTTTGAGCTATAGTCTTTATATGCCTCGTAGTGTCGCGGACTTCAGGTTAAGTTCCAAGCCCGTAAAGGACGGAGTATGGTCTAGAACTAAAAACAACCTCCTTAAACACATTTTAATTCTAATCTAACCATATTAAGCAGCATTCATCCTTATCGGCTAATTTTACTCATTTGAACTGGTGTTTATACTTAAATTGTACGCTAGGTGTTTCAACTGCAACGTCACGCTAATATTTTGGCTCAATATAAACACCGCTGATAATAAAATCTGCGTTTGAATGAACCCATAATTACCTGCTGCATTAGCTTCATGCCTGATACAGTCTCTCCGTGAAATCTACCTGCTTAATAAATATTTTGTAGGAAACGCGTATCAATTTATTAGGCATCAAGCAACTGCTATCATGCAGATGGACTGCCCGACAAGCATTTAATAGAGTTAGTAAATCCAATTTGCTTCATATATTTGTATTTTACACACACGTTTAGCGACCAATTCGACGTTTTCACATTGTGTTGAAATACATTTTAAAATGCGCCTGTCCATTCAATCAATTAAAGTGCGTATTTGCTGCTTTAGCAAAATGTTTAGGGTTGATATATATATATATATATATATATATATATATATATATATATATATATATATATATCATAAAGCAAAGTCGCCTCTATATATTAGGTACATATTAACAAAACGTATATGTGTTACATTTCTTATTTTATTCACACGCCTTATTTTAACGATTAATTAACACATTAGTCGTCTAGAGTGGCACATAGAGCTAAATGTCCTGTTATTATTCGTGCGTTGCTTTTGTTATAGCTGCGTCGTTTGTGTGTGTTGCTTTTGTTGGCATTACAGTATAGCGAATACCGGATCCCTCTGGTACATCACGCCTTCCGGCCCAAATGTTCAACATAAACAGCGTTTTACAGTTAACACTAAATTTTGTTATTGAACCCAGATCAGTCAGCTGCTATTTTTAGAGTAAATTTACAGTCATTTCAGAAAAGTGGTGTTCTACTCCAATACACCATACGCAACACTTCGCGAATCTTAGCTTAGAATCTATGGCTTGTTGTTCAGATATTGTCAACCATATATACAGTTTATATTATAGCAACTGTTGTAATTCGTCAAGCCAAACAAGAATAGCAAAGCTTGTTATATATATTATAATCAAATTATTCAGACAGTTATATTAATGAAATACATGTTTAGTTTGAATTCCTGGTATGCGTTGCTGTACTACGTCTGTTAACAACTTGGTGGTAATAGTAGCTCTAACTGCTATATAAATAACGACGTAAGTATCGTACCAAGTAGTCTCCGCCTTCTCTCATGTTAATTAACTATGCTATGTTATAAGTTAGAACTGTAAAGCTACTTTGAAGGCCACCAGACTCCCCGCTGCACGTAAAGAGCTCAGACTTGAATATGAACATAGAACAAACATTACTTGTTTAAGTGAGTAAGGACAGATGAATACAGCATCGGCACTACTACCAAAGGGGCTTAGTTAATTGTAGTATTGTAATTGATGGATTAGATGATCACCGTGTTTAGTTGGCGTAAAGCCGTTTTTAATTGGCACGTATCCATCTGCTTAAAGCAGATCCACGCAGGAGAGCCTTGACCGAGTTCACCATAATCCAGCTTTTCCATAACCTAGTTGCAGTCTAGTAGTCTTGTAACAAATAATTCTGGCACAATTCCATAGCGATGATAATGAAATCGCGATAATGATTATATTAATACTAATGGAAAGGACAGACCTACACTAATTCGCCGGTGAATTTCAGATGAAAAAATCTGCGGGACAAAATAAACTTACTTCAGGGAAATACAGCCTCCACGGTGCTTCGTGGTAGACGTGAACGTCATTTAATTACAGATGGATGCAAATAGTTAAAGTAGCTAAATATATATATAGAGGGCTTGTCGTTGAAACTGACAAGATCTAGCAACTCTCCACGGGTCATGGATGTATGATTTGCAATCATCATTGCAAATCGCACATACACCGTGATTTTAGAAACACGAAAAGTTCGGTTTCAACACCTAAGGCACACAATAAAGCCTTTTACTACACCGATTATCCAAGGCAATTCTGAGTAGATAATGGTATATTTTGATTGTTTTTCATCTTTCTAAATTTGCTTGCGCTACGGCCAACATCATTCCTGGCGGACACGTTTCTCGCATAGCTTGATATGTGTCAATCACGTGGTATAAGTTATCTGTACGATGTT
This sequence comes from Dermanyssus gallinae, assembly GCA_003439945.1. Taxonomy (NCBI): domain Eukaryota; kingdom Metazoa; phylum Arthropoda; class Arachnida; order Mesostigmata; family Dermanyssidae; genus Dermanyssus; species Dermanyssus gallinae. The sequence goes on along the minus strand of QVRM01004188.1, from coordinate 1,734,980 downwards.
GGCTATAGCCTGTATGACCGGGGGCTATTAAGGCTGGGCAACTTTCACGAGCTACTCACTTGTAACTCATCAGTGCGGTGATATTATGTAACTCAGAGGTTCTGCCTACTCGATCGTCGTGTGGATCTCGTTCACGTACATATAGTTCATATGGCACTTCATATTGCGAGTATCTGTCAACAGGGCACTTTTCACTGGTACCAAGGGTTTTTGCGGACCCAGCGAAGCTTCATGCCGGCGTCCGTGCGAATCTTGATCGAGGCTGCTTCACAGGCACGAACTGTCTCCTTAACGGACTGCATGAGATTTTGTGCGTTGCCGACGAGCATCTCCGTTGCCTCACGGTCCTCCTCTGACCCTGTAAACGTTTTAGGTACAACGGTATAAGAGCTAGTAAAATTTTACTGCACACACACACACACATATAAACACGCAATAGCAAAGCATTCCTTATAAACACGCAATATGTAAGTACGGTGAATGTCTTTAAAATGATGTCTTCGCCGAATACGCTCCAAATATTTCGGATAAATTCCATAGCAGTAAGGTATTTTTAAACTCATACAAAGTTGCCACCCGTAACTGGAATTTTTCGCTGTCCGTTTCAATACAATTAATATAGCAAACTCGAGTGAAATCTCTATACAAAGCTCTCGAAGATTCAACAGTATGTCGCGTTCATAAGTATGTTTTATAAACATAGCAGACTTCTTAGCGTGTCGAGCATTTAAAAAACGCATCTAAAAAATGCTGCCACTTTCTGTCCATCCTAATATTTCAAAGCCAGATAACAACTACTATAATTACTAGAAAGCTTATTTAGCAGGCTTTTGAGGAGTGTTGCTACTTTTATTCACACATCAGGGCATGCTAGTTACTTCCACAGCCAGATTAAAAGCCTGCAATTATTCAAACGTCAGGCAACAAGTAAATCTGTGTTCACTGCACAATAGCTAGGTCAGTCAGTTAGGTCAGCAAACGCGGGATATTCATCCAACTATGAGGTACTGTAAACAAGGAACAAAGGGGCGCTTCATAATCCAATCAAACGACATTTACCACAGATGATTTCGCTGCCGTCCGGCGTTGGAATCGGGGCTAAAAGTCATCATGATATCAGTATGTATATATATATATATATATATATGTATGCCCTAAACTCATAAAAAAAATTTCAATTCAATGTGATCAATCATTAACGGTGTGAACATGGCATTTGGGTCCCTGCGAGCGTGTGCACCGTTACAGGGAATCCAGTTTAGAAACTAGCCAGAGGTTTCCCCGGACCGAGATAGCATTGCTCCGTTTTATATTTCCCGTATATATATATATATATATATATAAATATATATATATATATATATATATATATATATATATATATATATATTTTATACCATTTATGTTAAACGCACTGCATATATGCACTGGAACAAATAACCGAGAATGAAAGTGGAAAAACAAATGCATTACGCAGACTACTGTAATGTACTGGGTCAGTTAGAAAATTCGCGGAGGGAGGGAATGCGGCGCTTCTATCGCTTGCGTAGCAAAGACATTGGCGCAACAGATTGATCACCAACAGGTTGGCTTTTCACTATAGATACGAATGAAATGGTTCCTATCGTTTGTAATACACAACTGAGAGTCAACGAGATCGCGCCTAGATACCGCATAGGCTTGCCGATACAGGCTATATCTATACAAGGCTCGGATAGACGAATAATGGATTAGAACGTATTATAATTAACATAGTAAAACAAGTCACAGGCGCATGGTACATGCGTACACGTATGAAACCATAATACATTTTCTGGATGAATAATAATTAACAACTCCGTAGTTAATAACATAAAAAACGGCAAAAAAACAATTAAATCGACGCTGGAGTGCGTCATGGAAAAATATTATTAACTGATTCCGCACACAAAGTAGCTTTGACAATCACTAAGAAGCAGTTTATCTAGTTATTAACCCGCGTGTCAAACGAATGAGATATTGATTCGGTGCGCCGTGCATGAAGTGGTGTCTACACAATTCATCATAAAAAGAAACCAAAGTTAGAAGACGAGTGTATTTCCCCGCTTAGTGCATACAGCCCTTCCTATAGGTGCGTATGTATAGGTAGTTCTCGTTTATTTAAATACAATATTGAAAAACGAATGAACAACGAACAAACACGTCATATCTATTTATATATGTGGCTTGAAAAATGCAAATGTAGTCCTATAAATCTAATCATTTGAATTATTAACTGAATACCACATTTGTATTTTATTTTCCGGTGAGTTCTGCTTTGCCTGCCTTCTCGTCAATGAAACGTTTTCGGAACTTTAATATATTTATTGTTGGCATCTTAAATATTAAACCGTATTTACCAAATCGAGCCTTACCTAAACTGCACGCGTATCACTTAAAGATAATTATGAAGTCTATTATTAATAGCGGATAACTCACTCTACCTACCTATATACATATGTCAGCAGTGGAAAATGTCTAACATTAGGTAATATCATACACATACAGATATTGTATTGGCTATTTCGGAAGAAACAGCATAGGCGGAACGTATACACATACCTTGCGCCCCAAGCATGGTGGCCTTAACCGTCGAAAGAATCTTGAGCTGACCGCCAATGGTCGGGATTCTCTCACAGACCTGTAAGATGGCCGTACGCATTCGCCGATCGGTACAGAGACGGGCATGCTCCTTTGCCAAACGGGTCACCTCCTCGGAAGCCTCAGCAATGGCCTTCGCGCATGCAATCAGCTCCTTTTTCGAACCGCCCTCACCGCGTACAAGCTGTACCCAACGAAACAAATAATTCACGAGTCAATGTCGTTTTTTCTGTTCCGTTTAGGCTTATTTGTTAACTCACCCTGTGTATAAAAAAAAACGAATAGACCAAAAGAGATTCACACTACAGGACAAAAATCAAACACAAATGCTATATATATATATATATATATATATATATATATAAATAATCTACTAATGCACTGACCTGCGACAGTCGGGCCATCAGCAAAGCCATCCTCTTCGCGGCCGCAATGATTTCGTTGTCCTTCGAGGACCACTGCCTGACCTCCTGATGCAGTCCGTGAGCCGCGGCGAGGATCGGCTGGTTCGGCTGCGGCGTCGGGAACGAATCGTCATCTTCGTACTCGGGCGGCGGTGGTCGAGGAGGTACACGGTCACCCGCCGGCAGCGGAGGTCGCGGTGGAGCGTAATCTGCAGCAAGATAGCCAAAGCACATCGGTCAGTTTCACCACCCATTCGCTTATAGCGTTTCGTTGACCCCGGCCACAGCAAGAAGATTCAACCTCAAAAGCAATGTCAGCCAGAAACAAGCATTCTGATCCATTTTTCGGATGATTAAAACTAAGCCAATCTCGCCAAAGCCATACGACTACTGAATTTGACTAGCATGCTATTTAGGCTGTAGAAGTCCTCTACGCTTGTTCATGGGGACTTCATTTATCTTACACATCTTACTGCGTGAGATCGGTCCAGACGTGCTGCTAAACAAAATCACGCACGCCATATTCGTTGGCAGAGCATGTTCAGTTTAATTAAATAGAGTTTATTATTCAAACACACTTGCAGAGCATGTTCAGTTTAATTAAATAGAGTTTATTATTCAAACACACTTGCAGAGCATGTTCAGTTGAATTAAAGACAGTTTATTATTCAAACACACGCCCTTTTCCGTTCGTATAGACCTGGTAGTGTCACCCAGGGTACGCCGTGTTGCATCTATGTGTTTGATTTTGTTTTTATGTAATCTCTGTTTTTATGCAAGCACATGCCTGCTAATAACAGCCGTGGTGTACCAATTACTCCTAGGTATGTAGAGTTGTTTGGTAGCTCAAAGGAAACATGGTTTGCTTTGACACGACGATATTCAGCAACATATGCGCCTGCATGACTAGAACGTGGAATCTTAAGCCAACCCAGTTTATATACAGGGTATCCCAGAATTCGTTGAGAAGAACTAACATTGAGGTATAGTCCTATCGACTAATTAACCATACCTGCGTGTTTAGAAGAAAAGTTTGTATCTGTTAAATTGCATCCCGCGTTAGTTCAAAGCAGAACAAATGTTGTATTAAAGATAACTCTCAATAAATAAAACCATTTGCTTATATCTTGGCTTTTACAGTCAGGTACAATACCTTAATTTTTTAGATGACATTTACGTCCTTCGTTCCATGAAAAAATATGTTTTACTAGACCTCAAAGTTTGTCGGGCGAATTCAGGAAGACCCACTATATATATATATATATATATATATATATATATATATATATATATATATATATATCGTTTTTTTTTAATAACTGGTGTCTTTACCACTCAGTCACCACTCCTTATTGTAATAAAGCTATAGTTTAATAATGCTCGGATAAGCTTATATAGTGGCCGGTTAACAGAGTACGTGAAAAGTATTTGTAGATGATTTTTAGAATACGGGCTCTATCGCGGTCCTAAAGTAATTAAATGCAACATATGTAATTTCTTTTGTATGTTGCTTATTAATTCGATCACACATCCAGGAGAGGGTTAGGAAGGCCACTATCGCAGCCGCGGCAATTAAATGCCCACAAATGTTTTCGATCGATGCAGCAGTAGCTTCTTTTGGGATACAGATAGCACCCATCGCCACATATGGCATTTCACTAATATGGGATAAGGTGGGAGTAGACGAATTGCGTTTAATTGATGGGCAAGGTTTTTCTTTCTAAAGGGGTTTTTTGCGCTTTCAAATACATGCAGAATTAGGGTGGTCCACGTGTTGGAAGGTGGCCCACTGCTGACAGAGGAGCTACAAAAACGATGGAATCTAAAGAAAACGTGCGCCTTTGACGTCTATATGCGACACTGGCGAACCAAAATTAGCGAGGTAGACATAGGAATTTATGGGACAGCGGCCATGAGAAGCACTGGGTGGAGGGCTAGCGGGGTAAAAGATCGCCATTTAACAACGGCCTTTGCAGCCCACGGATTTCATTACGTTCTATGCAACGTGGAGGGCCTCCATGAACTACAAGACGAATGTCGATGCAAAGAATGCTGGAGTAAATGTGATACGCCGCGGTTTGTCCGGCGGTTCAGTCCATAGCAGAACTGGCAAAACGCTAGATCGATTGTTGTGTCGAAAATCGGTGATGTAACATAAACACACTTACCCAGCCCAGCAGGGTATTAATAAATAAATAATACTGTCTCGAGCGAAGAATTCAAGCCACACCGGGTTTGCAAACAGCAGTCACGTGTCAGTATATGCCCCTACGGGACGACCAGATTAATAATAAATAAATAATTATTAATCTGGTCAAATAAATATTTTACGGCGTCTGTTATTAATCTCGTTGGACGAAAACTGCACTGTTCTCTGTCAGATCATACAGTTAAGAAAAATTCAGACACGTCAAAAGTGACCGCCCATATATAGACGCAAATACATTTTTTAAAACAACCTCCAAAAATGTTTTTTTTTAATTCTATAGACGCAAATAAAAACTTGGAACAAAATAACAATACCCCCTAAATATATACTTTGCGACCCACTTAAGGACAACTGACGACGAGGAGCGTTTGTAGCCAAAACTTAAACGCTCAGATTCCAAATTGAAAATACCTAGTTGGAACCCACGTGCATATGCCGGGGCGGGTATAGTGCGGCCTATGTGGTCCTGTCGTCCGTTACGGTGTCATCCAGGAACAGATGCTTAAGGCAATATTGTGCTAAATAACTTGCTAGGAGATTGTATAATGTATTAAAAATATCGCCCACATGCGTATAACACACACTGTGTCAGTTAGAACTGCAAATGTAGCCATGCAGCATCACCAGAAGAATTGTAAATATGGATTCTGAAGAGTTTGCTAATCTATAACTATGGAAAGTATCACGCATCACATAGTCAAGTGCAAGCACACCCACACACGACAAAATACTCCCTCCTTGCACAAAGTGTGAAGGTATTTCAATTGAGTTTGTTGTACCTCGATGCAGTCCCGTCTGCGCCAGCGGAGCCATTTCATTGCGCAGGATATTGTCCAGGTCTGATGAACGCAAAGTGAATGCATAGCGCCTTAATAGCATGTGTGTGCATTTATATATACAAATATATACTTAGAAGAGCATTTACCATTTTCTTCACAAACAAACCGTATATCATTATCAACATTAAACAAAGAGACCTGGTTTCAGGCTGAATACGCAAAAACTGTTTTTAAAAAATACTGTCGAGAATCGATTGGCCCAATCAAATGAATATAACCTTTCCTGTAGAATTAGCATTTCTAAAAAAAAATCGGCGAAAATGGGGTTTCTCGCAAATTACTGCTGCAACTTACCCTGGAGAGTGAGCTTATTCATCTGTTCGTCGAATGGTGAGACGGCGTTGCGAACTCCCTGCACGGCCTTCAACAGCTGAAATTGAGTACCAATGAACCCATGTAACACTCGCAGTAAACTTTGAAAGAAAAACATCTTTCTATATATATCATATATAAAGAGAGAGAGGGAGAGCAGGGCGTCTAACCTTAATGGTATTGAAATCCCCATATGAAAGTTAACTTTACCTGTGGAGTTTATAATGTCTAAGTAAATGTTAGCCATACCATTGCACTACACCTATTGCACAGATTGTATAGCATCCCTCATGAGCAGCCGAACTAATCTAGCAATGATAAAAAAAATATTCGTACAATACAGAATCCAAATAACACAGAGAACATGTAAGGTTTAGCACCGTATCGCATATCCTCGGGATTGTGATTGGTAAGATCGTCATTGATATATATAGATAGATATATAGATAGATAGACGACTTACGAAATAAAGAATAAAAAAGTTTATAAACCAAAGGGTTACGAAATCCGCTCTACGTAAAAGAAAGATTAAAGCTATATATCCAATAATCTAATATAAATGAATGAATCAAGCTAGTTAATGCGTGGAATCTAAAAAAACTTCAAATACTCAAAAAAAGTAGTACAAACCGAGTTGTTGGCAGTCCTCCATCTGGCAGCACTATCTCCATCATGAATTCGTTGCGCCACCTGTTTAGCGTTCTGAATCATCGGGGCGATCGCGGACTCAAGCTGCCGGGAAGCCTGCTGCAGGCGAGCTACGTAATGGGGATCTTCAGAGTTGTCGCACTCTTGTTTGCAACGCATCAGGACACGGTTACCCAAGCGAGCAATAGCCGATGCATTATCAACCATGTCTTGCGGTTTTTGCCTCGAGATGGAGTCTTCACACATATCAGTATGTCTGCCATAATCAAGCACGAAGAACAAACGCAAATCATGTATTCTTACGACTATAACGAATAAAGTGTGTCAAATGTGCGACTTGTTTCCGCTAAATCCCACGCAGCAAGTTTCCAAGATGTACCTCTTGTTCCAGTGGAATATGCAAATGTCATCCAAACAGCTATACTGATATCCACTTGTAGTAATAGACAAAATAATGTCTTTGTTTTGCATAGTTTTTAGAACGAAACGAGTGCATAGGCAAAGTCAAAAACTACATCGCTATCTGTGTAAGATTTTAAAAGAGAGCACAGATTGAAAACTCGTTTGACGAATCATTGTTGTACCCAAATCGATCAGGCTATGCTAGTCATTCAGTCGCATGAACATGTCTGTGAGCGTATGTTTATAGTAACACCTGGTACTAGTAACAACGATGCCCTTGATCATACAATAAAACATATACCACAACTGACCTCTTAATAGCGTCTTCAGTTGCCTTCACAAAGGCTGCGATATCAGTGGCCTCATCGGCAAGATTCCTCATCCTGTTCACCTGATCCTCGTATTGGCCTCGTAGATTTTCGAAATGGTCGTCGGCTGCTTTATTGTCAGGGTAGGTCATGCGAATCTTCCCAGCGCTGATTAATTGTGGAGTGAGGGACTCCACGTTGTTGGCAGTATTCATAAGAGCTTCCGCAAGACGCTTGTTATTGGTAGAACCCATGGCGACGTTGCGAGCAGTACCAGCTGTCTTGCGTGAAAAATCTCCGAGACGTCGCGCCTTATCTTGGAAGTTAGGCTCACGGCCAGGCATATTCTCAGGTGCGTGAACAGCTTCAACGAATTGCTTAAGTGGCGTATGAACGTCAATGAAATCGTCCACAACGCGGTCGACAAGGCCCTTTTGAATTTTTCCCTTGAGATCGTTGAGCTTGCCAGCCAGCGCTCTGCCAAGAGACTGAGCTTCAGGAGTGTGGCCGAGTCCCTTACGGCAGAGGTCCTTAAGCTGGTTGGTCATGCTCTCGATCTCGTTACAAAGTGCATGGATCTGGGCCTTTTCAGCTGGCGGCATTGTTTCAGCTATTCGGCGACCCTCCTCTAGCAATGCTCTGACAGCGCGTTCACCGGAATCTCCATCATCGATACTTGGGTTAAGACACCAAGCGAGTGCTTGCTCAAGTTTCGCGGCAATGTTTTGAGCTCCGCGAAGACCCCCCCTCTCTACATTGAGAATGGCCTGATTGATAAGCTGATTAAGCTCACGCAGTTTAACTCCCAGGTTTCGAGACAGACTTACTGCTTGCGGGCTGCTTCCCTGACCAGAGTTGCGAAGTTCGCAAAGAGCATTAAGCATCGACTCAATGTCGCTACACGCCTTCAGGATAGCGTTTCGGTCGGCCGGAAGTGCCCTTTCGGCAATTCTGCGGGCGTAGTCGAGTATATAACGAAGAGACTTCTCACCAACGCCGCCTGGCATTGCCGTAGGATCGTCAAGCCAATCGTGCGCATACTGTACGCGACCCTGTATGGCGTTCTGTAGGCGTTTTATGCTGGTCAAATTGTCGCTTTCCCACTCGTCTTCATCGTATGTGGTCAGCTGTAGCACACGAATGATCTCATTAATCTCTTCCGACATGCGGTGTGTCAAATAGTTGCGATTCTCAGCAGCCTCATCAACACCTTTACCCCCTTGAGCTTGGATCTGAACGTAGATCTTCATCGAACACACCAGCACGGGAGCCAGCATTTTCACGGAGTCCAGACACCTGCAATCATTGAGTGTGTATGGTAAACGTAAGTCTTACCACTACGAGGCGTAATTAAAGCCTAGCATAGAAGAATGAGTAGGCTACTGGCAAATATATTTAAAAGAAGGTAAGGTAAACATGTCGACACCTTGAAGTACGAGTATTACCGGATAAGGATGTCCCTGTGAACCTGGTGTGTAAGCTCCTCCTGTCGCGCGTCCACATCACGCGATACCTTCGCCAGGCAGGGCGACATATCCTTGACGAACTGTACAAGATCGTCTATCGACTCGATTACCTCGGCAACAGCCAGATAGTCCAGAACCTTTCGACATTCCCGAACGATCTTGCGCACTTCGGACTCATCGAACACCAGTAATAAGGACGATGTGCCCTGAAGAATACCTGTAAATTATGATCGCCTCTTATTGTCATTACTAAAGACTTTTCATTCACTTCAGTCAATGCTCGAGGAGAACTCAAGCAGAACGTATTTCAAAATTAGTTTATTAATGTAGCTTAATTAGCGCACGAAACGAAACTGAGCGGTTATCGATGCGGGTTGAAGCATGCCTACCCCTGGAGCCTTCGATAAGCTTCTTCCTCGCCGGCTGGGAGTACGGATCTCTAAGCAACAGGTCACAGGCTTCCTCGAGCAGCTTCGCAGACCGCTCGACGCGTTGCAACGACTGCGGCATGTCCTGGCGAAGAATCGTGTCGTCCGATGAGGCAATGGTTTCACGGCCCACTTTGACGAGGTTGGCGACAGCCCGGGACACGGCCTGCACCGGCCGCGACAAATCCGGCATAGCGTTGCCATCTTCCGCCTCTTCGTGAAGGATAACTAGTCGTTCAACCTGAAAAGGTCGAAAGAGGCAATTGCGAATAGTTAGTACTAGCAACAACATAAACTCGATGGAAAACTACGCCAATCTCTAACTATCGCCTGCGATCCTGTGATTGATATATATATATATATATATATATATATATATATCGCGTGATAACTCCTGTCGAAACTGCAAAGTCAGAGAGAGTCAATAATATGTTCTCGTGGCGCATCGCACAAATTCTTAGAGCATAGACTTGCGAGATTGAAGAAACTTTATATTGAGCATTCTGTGAATTTGTGCACATTCTATACTGTTACAACTATGCCCCCCCCTTTGACTATATGCGTGTTTTTGAAATACATATGCTTGTAACCTTGCATGTCTATATATATATATATAGCATTTGCTGGCAGTGAGGCGACACGTTCGAACCTCACAACTGTAAACTTATAATTTATATATATATATATATATATATATATATAGCTTTTTATGTTAGCACGCGTACTTTTTATTATTTATTTATTTAAATTTAGTAATTCTTCATTGAGCTTGAAATTTCCATAATTACACAAATTCAAACAATTGAAACTATTCAGGGCATTTTGCAGAAAAGGCTATCGCCCGTGTCTGCATATATATATATATATATATATATATATATATATATATATATATATACATATATATATATATACATATATATATATATATATATATATATGCATACATACATACATGAATGCTTACATAATACATAAGGCTTCTATATAACAGCACATGTATCTCCAAAGGTTCTCCTGCTGCCGCCAACCATTCGATTTCAAGAACCGGCACGGCGGCCAAACGTTCACGACGGTTTCCATAGTAACCAGTCACGACCCTCCCCCGGCTCCGCCAGAGCTGTTGCCGTCTGTGCTCGTTCCAATAGTGGTGTTGTGACGGCGGCAAGCAAGATGGCGACTGCCATCCGCCAACGCTGACGACCGTAGTTTGTATTGCCCGTTCGGGGGCTTGGATGGTGTTGCTTTGTCCTAAGAGGGACAACGAACGTGAAATGTGTTGAAGTGACGATCTACGGTTTGTTGAAATACCAGCCTGGCTTTAGGCTCTACACAAGATGTGTAGCAGATCATGAAGGATTCATCCAGTAATACGCAAGTGTTGGCCGATATATGCAGCGGTAGATCGCTCAGTACGAACGGAGACGGAGTGACAGTGACGTACGCCATGTGTCAATAGTGGTTGCCTTTTACAGAAGTTGATCGTGTGTTGAGCAGCACCCCAAGTGCTGGTCGACGCATTAGTGATGCATTCGACCCTAATGCAAGCGAAAGCTAAAAAGGACGTGGATTCATCGATCCACGTCGCTATTGAAGATTTACACTTTCACATGCGAAAATGCAAAGAGGAGGGAGAAACTCTTCGGCAGCAAAAGGAGCAGCTATTGCAGATGCTCGAGAACAAAAACCTCACTACGCGACAATTGCAACACAGCATTCAACAGCTCGAAAGGATGAATTCAGAGCTCCAAGAGAAAGTACGTCTACTCGGAGAAGAAAATGATCGTCTAAGAAAGGAGAACAGACAGCCAAAACCCTCGATACGACAAGCGCAAGCCATTCGAAAGCCATTTAAGCACCAGGTCGACACGCTTGGCTCCGAAAGCTGGGAGGATCTCAGCATGAAGCTGCTGGAGCAAATGGAGAGAGACATCAACGATTTGCATGATCTGGGTGAGAAAGTTCGTGATCGAGATGGTGTAGGTGAAGCCGTCGTAGCAGATGTGTCAGCCTCGGCACAGAAAACCACGACCGCGTGCGACGATCGTGCTGCGCTGCAAATGGTTACGGAAATGAAAACCCAGCTTGGTACAATTAAGGAACGACTGTTGCTTCAAAAGACCTTGTTACAAAACGCCTATAAGGATAAGTCAACCCCTAAATTTCAGTCAAGACCATCTGATGATTCCTTTCGGATGTTCTTTACTCAGCAGTTAAGCAGCAATGCGAGAAAGATGGAGGGCGGCAAGCAATGTCCCATGTGTGAAGAAGTTCTGCCTCAGGGTACTCCACAATCAGAGTATGAGCAACATGTCATGTCACACCTGAGTGGTGCTTCACACCATCGATTTTAGTCCTTCTACTCGGTTCGCGAATAGCAAAGGCATAAACAACCACAGCAACATTAATATAAATTGAGTGCAACTAACAAAAATAAGCGCAAAACTTGATGTGATACAAGTCGTTGTAGGAACAGCAGAGCTGCACAGTTCGATTGTTCGAAAGAAATATATTTAATATATCTACTTAATCACTACCCTAGTTACGAGAAAGAGTGTTTAGGTGAGATTATGGTGTACTGATGGGCCTTGTTTACGTGTATACTTAGCATTAGGTAATAAGCTATTTTTTTAATGATATCACATCGATCCACTAGCGGACGAAGTGATGTATATACTCGACTCTTGTACATACGTGATGCTAAGATCTTTCTGCAGAAACATCCGTCTGCACATATGAGGACACCTGTTAAGTCACTCGTGCTTATTGTATGCATAAGCATTTAATACGGAAATTACCTTAACGACGCGTTTCCACGGATAATAAAACCAACGGTCAATATTCCTCCTAAGCACTTACTAACAAAGATGCATAACTATATTAGACTACAGAAAGAGAATGATCGTGAAGTGTAATTTATTTTGTATACCAAACTGAAGAAATAAAAGTTGTATATGCAGACGCATTTTTTACTCAACGCGAATGTTTGCCTATTATATTCCATTATTGATTTGCATATATATTTATATATATATATATATATATATATATATATATATATATATATACACTCACTTTCTTGAATAACTCGCAACTATGTTAAGACACGGTATGCTGAGAACTATTACATGGGTTCATTTTTCCAATACGATTGACTACCCCGTTTCTGTTTGGGAGGGCGGCCATTGTCCCTTGATGTGTGAGGAACCCATTTTGTTATCAAAGCTTAGAAGTGATTCCAAACTACTTTGAGCACTGTAATAAGGATACCCGTTAGACTTCTAGATTTTTCAGACATCGTCCACTGGCGTTGTGGTCTAGGGGGCTAGTGCGCTAGTCGTGGTTATCATCTATTGGGAGTGACGCCAGTTCAATCCCAATTGTTAATCGAATTTTCTTTGAGTGATGCTTATTGAGAAAAATGTTAAACCGCACCGCTGAAAGTCAGCGGCCATGTTGCCACAATAACTGTTGGGGACCCTAAATATCTCAACATATCCGGCCCTCAGTGCATTGAAAATATACCTCACGGCGAGTTCCGAGCCCGTAGGTGATGAATGATTGTCTAGAATTAAAAATAACCCCCTAACAAAACGAACTCTAGGCCTCGCCCTGCCTTAGTACCAAAGGTCTCCCGGACTCCGGTCCATCCTTCAAGTTAAACTCCATTCGGAACTGTTCTCTTCGGTATAAGCCCTATCTTGCAGATTTCTCCGAAAATAGCGGATTCCGTTTAGCACGCTATAGTCGTAACAGCCCTTCGGAACCAGTACAGCAAAGCTGCTAAAGCTGGCCTTTTTATTTAACCGTCGTCTAATTTAGTAACATCTGGTCAATAGAAAAACTGTCATATTGCCATGTTGATTACGCCAGACAAGCGCTGTGCAAGAAGGTATAGAATAATGATGTGTAAATACGTACGTAGGTGAAGAATTTGCCTAGTCAAATTGTACTGGTCGCTAGAGTTGATGATTGGCTTTCAAGTAAGATCACAGACAGTAATCAGTTTGTACCCTTGTTGTTGGCTCTGGATGTATGCATAAACTGTACTTGAACATTTGCAAATTATCGCCTGTCGGTCTATCGTTTGTGTTTATTCGTTTAGGCATATCTTGAGTGCCGAACCGCGGAGGTACAGGTTATGCTTCGCCTCGGCCTGAAAAAACCGGCAACCTCTTAGGCCGGCCCTTTATATGACGTCATTGTTCTCATCTTCTGGGTTATAGACCCCTAAGGGTTTCTTTGAAATTATGTTTAGTTTGGAGTCTAAATGAATATAGTGATACCAGAATGAAGCGTCTGTCGTATACATGCATGTAGTAGATATGATTCGTTGGTCGAGCTTTCGTTAGAAGCTATTCAGTAACCGATTTAAAATTTAAATGCCCACAGAACTGCCGTCCGACCAATGTACCGTCGTGCATAACGAGTGCGGAGTTTTGAGGCCGTCATTGATATTCGTATTATTCTTATCATTTTAAAACTGGTTTGTGCAGTAGATTTAAATGCAGACGACAATCTTTGTCGAACCTTTGCCTCTCGGCCTGTCATTGTAGCTGACGCTCGTGACAAAACAAAACGCAAGCTGGCCAACGCCATCGTTTCTGCGGCGACGTAGTTACGGTTGGCCGTCTGCGTCCGAAATGCAGCCAACAGTAGAACCACCAGCACTGCTACCACAGTTGTTCTATACGCGTCAAGGCAGGAACCCACGAAAACCAATCTACATAGACTGACGAACATTGTTTCATTATCATTCACTACGCCTACTGCGAATTTTACCAAAGAAAACAGAAAGCAAGTCCTCGCTGCTGTTCCCGCCGCGGTTGCTACAACCATCCGTATGTACGTTTTTTCTTTCCTTCTTTCTCTCGAACGTTATAAGACAATAAGTCAACTAACGTGTAAACAGCGTTTCCACTAAACGTTCTGTTTTGGGTTGTTTAGATATATTCGGTCTTACGTTTGTACAATAAATGTTGTTGCGTGTCATCTACTTAATCTCGACAGCAGCATGACGGTAGTAGTGTCTTCTTCGTTTATTTGAGTGTGTGCTGCAATGTAAGGCACCGCAGGAGGATTTGCAATGATTACTATCTAACTCAATAAAGTTATGCTGATAAACAACGCTCCCTTATTAACCACATTTTAACTGACTGAGTCAGCAAAGAGGGTGGTGACTCATGATGCTTACGTATATACAGTGTTATGGTAAGGCAACAACGTTTTCTCGCTTTAATATATTCTACTTTTTATAAGGGATCAAAGATTTTAAACACCACTAAATAAGCATACAAAACGAGAGAAACAAAACAAATATTATTTTCAATTATATTACTTTTCTTACTGAATAACCCACTTATCTACGTGAGTATCTGCATATATATATATATATATATATATATATATATATATACATACATATATATATGCGTATGTAAACAGTTAAGCCTTGTAAAAGTTTTCGACAGCGACTCACGTGAGCCATGCCGCAGGACGGAGCGCAGCGCTAACTTGCTTCTTCAGAGGCATCTGCATTGATTAACAAATATTTGGCATTCTACGAACGTGGCGCACGGCTTGCGACAAACGTTTCTGCTCATCTCTCGACTGGCTGGCTAGTAGTACTACAACCTAGTATCATTGCGACAGCCCACTGCTGCCGGGCACGCCTTCTAACACCAGGACAATTTTTTGTGTCACCAGTTTATCCACGTTCACGAGTGCGTACCTATATTATACATGCTGTCGTTGTCGTTGTCTTTATCTGTGCTCCATTGTTGTCCAGTTTTTGGTTAGGAGTCACACTCTAGGGGCTAGCAAAGTACTCCGACCAAGCTATAGATTATCCACTGTTCTAAAAACTATATCGAGCACATAACCGAGCTCAAACTTTGTACCAAAAGTGTATATGAGAATAAAGGTATTTTGCCGAGTGGGTCCACAAATTTCGTCTACTCTTCAAGAAGTAGTGACATCGTCATTGTGGTGGTTGTTGTTGTTGTTGCTGTTGCTGCTTTTATAATTATTACTGCTGGATGCTCTCACAAGAAGGATGTGATGAAGTATAGGAAGCTGATGCGGACGGCGGCGCTGACGCCAACGACAGAAGAATGAGTCGGGGCACGACTTCGAGTTGCCCTCTAAACAACACTCTACCCACACCTACCTGGCCGTCTACCTCTGAGTCAAGCAAGCCTCACCCTCGGTGGTTGGTGCGGCCCAAAGACTGACAAAGGTCCTAAGGCCGCATCGTGACCTCGTCTTCTCTTGCGGGCGGGTTGTAGTCGCGCTAGCTGTTGCGTGAGTAGCAACAACAGCAGCAGCAACAGTAGCAACAGAAAAAACAACAATAACAACAACAACAACAACAACGTTACCGCTGCAACTGCACCTTCGCTCTGCGCCGCGGTGTGAGAGTGAGAGGTAATATTGTGAATCTGCTCCTCGAGGGTGGCCGTTCGTCTCACTGGCGGAGGGCCATCGAGTAATAGAGCAGCACCGTTCTCCGCACATTAAGAAGTAGATGAACACACGCGTGCCGTCGCGTGTCGTCGCGTTAAGTGAAAGCAGCAGTAGCAGCAACACCAGGGAGGCAGGTCATTGTTGCTGTTGATCTTGTTGTGTTCTTGTTGTTGCTGCTATCATCGTCGTTGTCATTGGCCAGTCAAATAGGAACTATCTAAACAGGGTGGGTGGCCAGTCCGTCCTTCTTTTGTTGCTGCTCAAAGAAACGACACCTAACGTGTAGCCTTTACACTGAGCATTCAGTGTCATTCTACTATATATATATATATATATATATATATATTGTGTGTGTATTTAAATCACATTATAATTGTTATCAAGCTAAAATAAGAGCCATTCGTTGGCAGAAATAATAATTATTAGATAAGGTCGCATCAGCTCAATTCGTGGTTACAGGCTACGACAACGGCCGCGTTGAGAGTAACCATCAACCGATATATCGAAGCTGGTTTGCGGCAAACTTATGCGTGCTGCAGCTTTTGTGCTGCTGCTGCTGCCGCCGCCTCCGCGTCAGTCGCCGCTATTGGGTTTGGCGTGCGGCAGTATGACGCCACACCCACTTCCTGTTCCGGACTCGGTTGTCTTCTGCCAGCCCGAGGTAGCCTTGACTCCCGTTAGGCCATCACCGCTGGCGTGGGCCTGTCTGGCTGACTCTCTGTCTGTATTGGCAGTCTCCGACAACGCTAACTCGGCCAACATATAGCCTAGGCAGGGCAACAGGACCCAGCGTCACCGACCGACTGCCGTGGCAAGCTACCGTACTCAAGAATGAAAGGCAAACCCAGTGACGCCCAAAAATGACCTCGATTTCCCTCGATTTCATCGCAGTCGACTAACGCTGCGGAACGGCAGTAGTAGTAGCAGTAATATAGTGACGGAAATGGAAAGGATGATAATCATGATGATGGTGATGATGATGATGATGATGATGCTGAGGAGGAGGAGGAGGAAAGTGAAGAGCAAAATAAAATTATATGCCGCTGTTACGGTAACTTACGTTCATCCTTTTTACGTCACCCAACTGTTCCCAGATAATACAAAAATAAGGATTCATCAGCAGTGGGACAGCAAAATTCATTCGGGATCTAAAAGCATAGAAGCAACGACGGGGGACCAGCGCGGGGGAGAATATCTGAGATAGCTTCTGTCTCTCGCGGTGTGTACAGGCAATGCCGCTTCTATAATCGGCACCATGGGATAAACAACTAAACAGCACTTGCTTGAGCCGAGGCGTTACGTTCGAACCTCACAACTGTATGCTGATAACACAAGTACGAACTAAATAAATATAGAATTTTTCTTTTTTTTTGTATATTTTTATTATGGTTATCATGTATTCGGATGATATTAAAAAACAAACTGTATACGGGACACCCATTTTTAGCACTTTTGCATATAAATCAGACTCAATTGCAACAATGCACGCCTCAATGGTGGTGTTTCGTTCGCCGATGGTCCTAGGTTTATTAGCGTATACTTTACTCTTTAAAAAACCCACAGGAAAAGTCTAACGACGTTGATGATCTTAAAGGCCAGTGCATGTGTCCGCTCTGCAAGATAAGACAGCCCGGGACACTTCATCCTCAGAAGCTCAACTGTCTCGCTGGCTGTATGGCTTGTGGCAACATCTTGTTGGAACCAGACTTCACTTGCATCGATTCCGTTTAAGTTCGTGATATCGCTTGAAATGAATAGAATCAAATGATTCCTTTGGGGCAGAGGCCGCACCACGTAACGGCTCTTCGTACATCACGTGAGGTTTCTCGGTTGGCCAGATGCGACGGTTTTGTTTATTCTCGATTCCATTCAGATAGAAATTGGTCTTCTTAGAAAAGCGAATTTTCTTCTCAACATCGGCATCGGGCTGCATCATGGTGGTCTACAGGATTGAGCTAGTGCGTCAGCGGAATCTTATATAAATACATCGGTAGAACACACATCAAAGTGCGCCAGATGATATCCGCGTAAGACCCAGTGGTTGGATATATATATATATATATATATATATGAGAAAAACGTACAAGTGGTTGACAACGTGCACCCGATACCCAAGCTGGATATTGACGGCGAGCAGCAATTTTATTCGTCGTTCCAAACGACGAGGCACATGAAAGCAACAACACGCTTGCGGTATAGGTCATGCCCCATTATGCAGCTTGTGGGAGGCGCACGTTTTAAGTTAGACAAGGGACAGTTTTGTGCAGTACTTTTTGAAGATCTCAGCCGCACCTTCGACAGTAAAATACTTTTCGAGCCAACCCCCAGCCAAGATTTAACGTCCACGGGACTGCTTTTCACATTGCTTCATAGACGGCCTATAAATACAAATGTGCAACGGTGGGGCTCGAACCCGCGCACCTATGCGTGTCCTCCAGTCGCGAGGTGCAGGCGAATGCACCACGCCACCGGGCTCGAGAAGGAGATCGAGAGAAATCATATGTTGCTACTCAAATTCAAGCTTCTGGGCTTTGACGAGCACGCCATTAAACTGCTATCGGCGTATTCGGGTGTGGTTGGGAGGAGAGGAGTTCCTGCTCTTGGTTTTGCTCGGTATCCCCTGGGCCAAGCAAGGATCGCCAAACATTTGGCGTTCGAGCTGCCAGAGAATGGAACTCTAACTATACCGCCAGTGATGTATGTACACCAGTCTGCTCAAATTGCTTTACACATTAGGTAAAAAATAATATTCTTACTTCGGATGCAAAGTTCGCTAACACAATGCTAACTGTAGGAGATCTGATTACTGCAAACTTGTAGTAACATTGCTTATATGTGAAATAGCATGCAGTTGAAAAGTGTATTGAAACTAAATGCATTCGTAAATCGTAGTGGTTTTGCACTTGTTCCATCATTGTTTGGAGACAAGCTTGACCGAATCGAACGATGTATTCATAATACGGTTGAGTTGGTGGCCACATGGCGGGCCAAATCTGTACTTAATTGTAGTCATTTGTTGTGTGTGTGTTTCTATGCCGGGTGTCAAGTGGTTTAGTTTGGCGATACTCTTCAACTTTTTTCAGTTTTGTTCGTTGTTCGTTATTTCAGCTGTCGTTCACTTTTCTGCACTGAAAATCAATAGATCATTTACTTAGCGTCAACAAGCGTCAACGAGGAGCTACAAGCGGGTTTGGTTAGACTAGTAAGCTAGTAACTACTGTTTCTGCGCAGCTATTAAGATCCTAGAGCGGCGGAGACAGACTGATTGAGTGACTGACTGACTCACTCACTCGCTCGCTCGCTCACTCACTCAGTAGACAACCTACATACATACATACATACATACATGTGGCCTATAGACCACAGCAAAGGCAGTAGCCATCGTTGTAACAGCAAAACAATGACATCAACCCAGAGCCAGCCAGCCAGCCAGCCAGCCAACCAGCCGGCCATTCAGCCATGCAAGTAGACAGACAAACTGACAGACAGACAGACAGACAGACAGGCAGATAGACTGTCTGCCTGCCAGCCAGCAAGCAAGCAAGCCAGCCACCCACTAAGCAAGTCTATAAAAGTCGCGCCGCGACATCGAGATCGTGGCGGCTTTTGCGGCCAGGGCTGCTGCTGCTGCCGCCGCCGGCGCTGCCGCCTCTGCAGCCGGGGCCGCCACTGCTGCCGCCTGTCGCGCCACGGATATCTAGTGGGCCACCATCCACTATTCGAACAATAACAGCTGCAGCAGCAGCAGCAAAAACAACCACAACAACAACTGCAACAACCATAACAGCAGCAACAACTTCAACAACAGTAACAACAACAAGGACGACGATCGCAAACGGAGGCTGAACAGAAATGCGGCAGCTGGCCACAACAGCGCGATCGTCAAACACAACAAACATCAGCCGCCTCATTCATTACTCAGTCAGTCAGTCAGCCGTTAACTCACGCCTCTAAAGAACAATGACCACATACGGAGTCATATCGTCGTCAATTGGCCCAAATACAAATATCTTCGTTATAGATTATGGTAGTAGTCTTATTCTGGTCGTTCGTTCGCTCACGATTATTCAATCACGGATATTTTAAATGATTTCAACTTTTATGGTTCAACACCGCTCTCCCGAACTTAGACTGGGTTTACTTACTCACACTTCCAACTTCACAGGAACTTCACTTGCTCGTTCGCCTAACTTATTCCTTTCTAACTAAATGTTCATCCATATTTAGGGGCACGAAGAGCATACTACAAGAGGGGGAGGGACACTTTGGCGCGAAAAACAACTTCGACAAGCAACAGCTGTCTGTCTATCTATCTATCTATTTATATGTCTGTGTGTTAGTTTGTTGTTTAGAGTGTTTGTTCGCAAGTTCACTTCGAGCCGAGCTCTCGAATGAGTTCATGAACGTACCTGTGCCGATACCGGCTCCAGAATACTGGCGATCGTTTTCGTGTGAAACACGGGCATGTTTGCGCCGGTTCACCACCACCACCTCCGCCACCACCTTTGCCACCACCACCACCACCACCACTACTGCAGACGATGATTGCCAAAGATGGTGCTGCTGATTGATGCTGCGTGTGGCGAATAGTGCTGCTGCTTCTGCTACTGCTGTTGCTGCTGCTGATTTAAGAAATCATCTCCCGCTTCTCACAAGTTCAATCGTATTGGGATAAGGCAACTAGGCAGTAAGGAAGAACTTCTTACGGGGAAAAAAATCGACATAAAACAGCTAGCTTCTCTACGGTGCAGAAGAACACAAAAGCACACTAAAGCTCCACCACGCCTGTAGAGCGCACACAACGACGACGTCCGACGATGATGACGACCGGAAAAGAACAGAACAGAACAGTAAAATATCGATATTGAAAGAGAGATTGATGATATGGGCAAAGGGTAAAGAAAGAATGAGATAGAGAGCGTAGGTAACGTGAAGACAAGAGGGACACAAGTGATGTCGAAACGTGATGATTGCGATGAGTTAGCGGCGTTACGTTTAACGCTAGCTACAGACTGTTGCTGCTGCTGCTACTACTTTAATAATGACCAAACTTGGAACAGAAAAGTAATTGTAAAATAAGCAACAGTACCGAGTAGTATGAACAACGAACTTTACAACTTTGCTTAACTTTTGCACAGTTTTCGAGCACGAAACTAAGCAAAAAGTAAGCCGAGAGAGTATACTGGTCACCCAGCAATAGTAAGTAGTATCGATCAAACGATCGATCGATCGATCGACCGCTCGCTCGCTCCAGGCTAGTAACCAAGTAAGTAACTACTACTGATCAGTAACTACTAATTTAGAACAGCAACAGCAGTAGCTGCGAACATAACAAACAACACGCAACAAAGCATACACCGAATAGACGAAACGTAACGCAACTACTCAGCAGCAGCACAACAACAACCTTCGTCAAGTGGACGTCGACGTCGTCTAACAACTATACGATGATGTTGGCCGTGGCGGCGGCGGCGGCAGCAGCGGCGGCTGCAGCGGCGGCGGCGGCGGCGACCACCACGATAGCCCCCACCAACCACTACTACCATAAGTACGGCGACCTCCGCGGTGGTGGTGGCGGCGGCGGCAACGGCAACAACGACAGTAACCGTTCGTTCGACCGGCTGACAGACGGACGGACAGACAGACAGACAGACGGACGGACGGATGGACAGACAGACAGACGGAGGGACGAACGAACCAACCAACCAACCAACAGCCCCCTCCCTATTTCCCGGTAATAAAAAAGAACATTTGAGCAGGACACCAAGTTTGGAAGACGGCTGCTCGAAGCGCCCTCGGTGGACGAAAGTCGAGGCTTGCTGATGGCGGCAGCGGTTCTTGTCCTCCTCCTCCTCTTCTTCTTCTTCCTCCTCCTCCTCCTCTTCCTGCTCCTCCTCCTGATTCTCCTTTTCCGCGTTCTCTTCTTTCTCGTGCCGATGTTGCTAGTGGATGCTACGTTGGGTGGGCATCCAGTGAATGTTAGTGGGTAGGTCGGTGAGTAGGCAGGGAGGGAGATCGCTTCGTCGTCATTATCATCATCATCGTCATCGTCGTTGTTGATGTTGATGTTATTGCTGATGTTGTTGTTGTTGTTGTCGTGCTCATCGATGGTTTTGTTGTCTGAGACTAGTCGAATCTAAACTGTTTGTCGTGTTTAGTAGGAACAGCGACGACCTCCAAGCAGCTAGCTCTGTTGTTATTGTCACTATTACGACGACGACGACGACGACGAAAACAACAATAACAACAACAACTGTTGGTAATACGACATTTATCGGTGGTACGACAACTTGTAGGAGGACTATGAAAACTAGCTACCCATCCACAAAGCGTCGTCAGCAGCAGCAGCAGCAATAGCAGCAACAACAACAACAACAACAACCCTTCCTCTACGCACAGTTCGCAGCAGCAGCGCCGCTGCCGGCAGCAGCAGCAGCAGCAGCAGCAGCGACAACAGCAACAATCGAGCCAAAGAGTTCCGGACGGTAGTGGAAGTAGTTCATAGTCGAAGCAAACTAGTCGTCGTCGTCGAGTGGTTCATGATTCGAATCGTCAACATCAGCAGTACTGCGCAGACACTACTTGTCGAACTCACACCGACAGCCGCAACAATCAACACGCGTGCAAATAAATACGCGGTATGCTATTGTGTATTTCGAATCTTTTTCGCTCGCTGCAATGCTTGAAGTGACATTGAATGGTAGTGATGACGGCGGCGGCGCCGGCGGTGACATTCGAACCCATACATGGTTTCGGTGAAGTTGTTGCGTTGTTGTTGTTGCTGCTGCTGTTTCTATTGTTGTTGTTGTTGTTGTTCTTGTTGTTCTTGTTGTTGTTAATTTTCGTTGAGCGGCGACGCTCGCTTCAGCCTGGAGATACCTAGCCTAGAAACCGATATAGAAGAATACTAGTACAAACGAGCGTTATGAACAAGAACATGGCTTGAGCAGCAGAACTTAGCTAGCTGAATAGGTACATTGAATGTGTAGCCCATGGCATTTTGTATAGAAAGCAGCATTAGAAGTTGTACAAGTAGCAGCAACGACAATAACAACAACATTGACCATTACAGCTGATAGCACATTTTTCGAGTTAAAACAGCAACAACGACATTCGGCGACTGATCTGAGAGCCGTCACATCGCTCGACAGGCACGACAGGCCGCTTGAGACACTGCTTTCCCACTACCCATTGTTGCCATTCATCAGTCATGTTGCTCATATTAATGTTGTTGTTGTGTGAAATTGTTATGATTAAGCATAGTAGTGAGAGTGGAGCAAATACTGCGAACAGATGCAAACCCAAACAACAGGCTGTTGTATGGCTAATGCCGTTATGAGTCAACAGCCATGATTCGTGTGTGCGCACTTCCGGCTCTTGTGCGAAGCTTCAATCAATGCTGAATGCTGTGATTATCGTTAGCCGGTCCAAACGAAGTCTAGCCTAGCTTATTTGGGCAACCTACCCAATCCCCCGCATTAAACGCATAGGCATCGCTTCTTCTTCGTCTCCTAGCGCTTGCTACGATAAGCCACACTCCTAACGATCTAACCGTGCCATGTGTATGTGTGTTTTGTTTGGTTGTTACGTTTGCTTGCACAATTCTAGAGAACAGAAAACCTTTTTTCTACTGCTGCTGCTGCTGCTGTTGGTACCAGCGCCGCGACGAGTACCAGCGACTTCATGATCTTGGTCGAGAGCTGTTCCTCAGCGAGGACAGGCGGCGGCGGCGGCAGACAGACTGAGAGACAGACAGAAAAAGGTTGATCTGTCAGTGCCTGCTGCTGCTGCTGCTATAAGACTCACGTATGCTGCCGTGTTGACGCTGCTAACGCCGCATCGACTGTTGCTGCTGCTGCTGCTGTTGCTGTTAGCTTGAACGAAGGACTCATCTGCTCCATTCGTACTCTGTTTGTGTCGCCGGTTCTGTGAAGTGACCTGTTGACCGTCGTTGTGGCTGTCGACGGCTGACAAACCAGCAGGAAGATGTTGTCATTGTTGTTGCTGTACGTTGGTTGCCTGTAGCACTAGGCTGAGCTAGCGAGCGAGTGAGTGAGTGAGTCACAACTTCACTTCACTTCGAGTGGCAACCGAACCAATAACGCCGATCAGGATGTTCCGCAGCAAGTGGACGATTCCGCACTCGCCGAAGGCTGCCGAGCTGGACAGTCTCCTCGATGAGCTCTATCCAGATGAAGCCAAAGACAAAATGCAGCATTTCGGCGATCCGAAGAGCAAGTTGCGACTGCAGCTTGCCCTTGACGGCTGTACCTTTAGCATGGTGTGTCTGGCAAAAAAGATCTTTGAAGATCATCCGGTAACTGATGTCAAATCGATGGATGTTGCCTTTCGGTGGCTCCTGAAGGCAGCGCGCGAGGGGGATAAAGCTGCGCTAGCGATGCTCGTCGAGAAGAGAAAGTTCTGCCCGGCGATCTTGGCTCCATTCGTCGATAACCTTCTTGAGAAGGGCTACTGTGACAGCGAGGTTGTCACGACCTACGCCGAAAGGATTGCAACTCGATTCAAGAAGATGTATCACAATGCCGACGAAGAAGCTGTGGCAGTGCAGGTGCTCCGCTTGATCTCCGGAGAGACACCCGCTTGCGAGTCCGTCTTCGCAAAGCGCTTCCGACATACGTTCGGAGACCTATTCGCTCTTGGTCTTACGCTAGCTCTGGGAGGATTTATTGGGTACTCTTACCTGTCCTCATTCGATCGTCTGCTTAGTCACAAGCTGGCTCCTGCAATGGACGCGTTCTTGGCTTTTCTGTGTACGATCCTGTTGATTGTTAGCATTCGAACGTACTCCTCTCTGTTCGTCTGCGGGATGTATTCAAAAGCGATGCGACTCGATTCCAAGTATCGGGACCGTCCTCTGCCGTTTCGATTACGAATACTTTGCACCCAGGTGAAGTTACAGCTTGTATCGCTCGGCTGTCTGGCTGCCACCGTTGTCTTGTCTATACTAAGTTTCGGAAAGGTTTCTTTGACGGTATTTAGCTGCACGACGTTCCTGATTGCTCTTATTGACCTTCTTAAGCACGTACACTGGTGGTATACAAGTGACCGTGTACCCGACCAGTACATTGGCCGAATTCCGCTTCTGTACAAGGCCGTGACCGTTTCCTGCGTGTTTTGTATGTTCTCATGCACGAAAGCTGAATTCCAGGACATGATCATAACGATGTCAATGACTTGTGTCGCGTGCAGCGTGCTATATCTTTCGGAGGGCTTTTCCGTTTTTGCGTTCAGTTTTTTAACGAGTGAGTACTCATTTATCCTGCAAGGCCTCTCAGTGGTGAAAACGATGATGTTTCTCATCATTCGTCATATTTTCTCGGGAACATCGCGAAGCGTGAAGGCTTTGATTCTAGTTGTCCTAGCCACGTATGCCATGCAATGTATACCGCATGGTTCTTTTGTTCATCTCAAAGAGACGACAACAAAAGAGGTCTATGATGTCTGCCACCACTCAACACCACCCCTTGAGTCGATGGTAGCGTGTAGTCGGCTCGAGGGACACTCGTTGAGTGCCGTCGAAGGCTACGTTGATTCCCTCCGACTTGTATCAAGAAGCAATCTCTTGGAATCAATTGGCTTAAAACATTGGACCATGGACGATGGCTTTATTAAGATCGGGGTTGACTCCTTTGAGAAGGTCAAAGTTGAAGTCAAACTCTTGGTTGACTATATTACTGCCACAGTGATATTCGATGACGATGCCCTAGACTTTATTCGTGATCTTCAGACAGGACAGTACGTCAATATAAGCGGTGTCATTGAGCAAGCTCGGGCTGGACCGGAGTTGAGGATGGCCGTCTACTCTATTCAAGGCTCTCACTTGGATGGATCTCGCATCGAAATCAAACAATTAGGGACCGCCATCCGACGATACTGGAGGCACATATTTCACGTTATTGAAGACCGTAAGAACGGAATTCATCACTATACGACAAGTTCCAGTGGCGCCGACCATCACCATGAGCTCTAGTCGATGAATGAAGCTCTATTCCGCATTTTGCTACTATTGGTCATAAACGAGTACATTGTATAGTCACTGTAACATACTTACACGACCACGTTGGCTCATATCACCATGAAATAAATTTTATTTTACGGTTTAACCGTTTTAAATATGTGTGCTTGTTTATTTCCAATGTCACAGCAGTCTGGCTAATTACACACACACACACATATATATATATATATATATATATATTTGTGTACTGTACAATTCGTTAAAACGGCACTAATTACTGAAAAGTGTCACCAGTCTTGTCAACAACAAGACCATATTACAAGTAAATCTATTGTAGCTGGGGTACGCTAAGCTATAATATTTAGAGACTTTTTGGCCCTTCGTAACTCTTGAAATTTCAAATCGTATTCAGGGTAGTTAATTAACTAACCAGAGAAAGCAATTTAATTACCAAAATTTTGGATTTCTTTAAAATGTATTGGAGTAATCTTATGGAGCTCTTTCTACTTTGTCCAGCGGTGATTCAACTCTTCGGAAAACTGAAAAGTTTTGAGACCTTTAAAATGGGCATTCACACCAACGATGTCTTCTTCATCAAACGAAACCGGAAGAGTAGGGTCGATGAGGCATCAGTTCGAACCCTAATCAACGGCCTTGACGCCAAGAGTCTTGTAAATTGCACTTAAACACCGAAAAACACTTCTGCGAAATGTACGTTTTTTTAACGATGGTGAGCAATTACAACGACATTCTTTTTCATTCAGGTTTCGTGACCCCAACTGGATGTCCGGGCGCCTATCGTTTTTGCTTGATGTGCGGCGACGTTTAAATGAAGTAATTAAAAATAAATGGTCGCCAACACTGAGGCAGAGTCCCTGAAAACTTCAACTTGGCTTTAGTTTGCGTTGTCATCTGCTTCTTGAAATAAACATGCTTCACCGTTTGGAATTTATGTTTATTGTGGTTTACGTCAACATGCTTATCCTAAATGACCGCCACACGTAATCTAAACGTCACTTTTGCCTGAAACCTTACGTGGAAAAGTGTGACTTCCTGGCAATACTCTGCAAAGATAATTATGGCTCCACCTCGTGGAAATTCTTATTACGTCTTGAACGACCTACGTTTATATATATATATATATATAAAAAAAAAAATATATATATATATATATATATTTAGTATTATACTCCATAGCTGTTTATCACCACAGCCTCTTTATTTTTTTTACGCTAACGCGGTTTACAGCACTTGGCAAAGGAAGCAATTTCCCGTGTCGCACTACCACCGCTTTGCACCAAGTGCATTCATTAATACTGTCTCGAGCGAAGAACTCAAACCACACCGGGTTTGCAAACAGCAGTCACGTGTCAGTATATGCCCCTACGGTACATATAAAACAAATATATATATATAAATCGGTACCTAGTATTGAAGACACTGCTAATTTCTTGATACGTTTGATTTAGTCTTAAAGCGCGTAGCCAAGCAGACATAAGTAACACATGCATTTAGCTGTTTTGACTACATGTATTCAGTCAGTGGGACAATTCCTAAAATGACCATTTCACGTATGCCTTGAGACATCGATCCCGGTGCTTCGACTATTTTCGGCGGCGGGTACTGCCTGGCGTTGCAGCGTCCGCGGATGGCGATGGTCCAATACAGCTGAGTGCATACGAAGCATTCATGCATACATCATAGGCGAAACCGACTCTTTCCTTCTCGTCAGCCTGAAATATATGTATATATATGCTAAACATCTGCGTTCGAAACAGTTTTCAAGGGAATGTAAATAAGCATCTGAGCTTAAGAATGACGTTGCTCTAACAACATGCGTCAGATGCAAATTTTGAGAGCTTGTTATTACGATACAAACTATAAGCTGCATTGTCTTGTACGCATACGAAATATTATTTACTAAATATGCTATTACTGAGATTACCAATGATTGAAAGTCCTATCATTATGGCTGCTGATGGCCAGAACTAAGGGCCTGATAAGCGAATGTTACTGTCTGGTTTTACGGAGACTTCCCCATATAACTAACGTCAAATCGCTAATAGTATAGTCGCATCGCTTACCATTACAACTAAACTAATTACTGAACAAATTAAACATCTGGTATATATACTGCTAGATAATATTACATCTGTTTTACATACAGAACTTGAACAACCTTTCAAGAGTATTTTCGATTTTCCTCTAGGACGGAGGAGCGGACCACATTCTCCACCTCCTCAAAGAGACCAAATTGAAAAGATTTGTAGGTTTGTGTGTGGGTTGACTCTTCGCGGACAAGCTACAACGATTATCCATAGTCTATTTTGCTATATCCAAGCACATGTGCCTCACCTATTGCTCCTTATATAGTAGGCTAAATTACATGCGGCCAGGTTTTTCACTGATAGCGGGTCATCACACCAGTGGATATGGCTTGGCAAAGCTATTATGCAAGACCTGCTTTTTTCTGA
The DNA here is from genome assembly GCA_003439945.1 of Dermanyssus gallinae. Classification (NCBI taxonomy): domain Eukaryota; kingdom Metazoa; phylum Arthropoda; class Arachnida; order Mesostigmata; family Dermanyssidae; genus Dermanyssus; species Dermanyssus gallinae. The sequence continues at coordinate 1,706,427 of QVRM01004188.1, read as the reverse complement.
TTGGCATTAATCTAACTTACCAACTCCGTAATTTTAAAACTTACTGCTGCCTATTTAGCCGGTGGAATATCAGCCGATAAATTAGTCACAACATTAATGTCGGACGAGTTCATTTTGTTGTCAGTAGTACCCTGTTAGTTTAGGAGAAACCGAAACATCCGTGATACAATCCACGTTCTCTAGTCAGAAATCGAGCGAGCTGTGGCAAAACCCAAAGGTCATCTGTATGCAGTCTTTATTGACTGCGTCAAAGCCTTTGACAAAGCCCCTTGCTGGTTGAAGCATTCCAACGGCCAGAAGTGGGTGGCTCTCTCCTGAATGTAATAGCAAGTTTCCTTTGAGGAGGACACCTTGTTGGTAGACGGTGAGCCGCCCTGCGTCTCGTTTACATTTCTCCTTGCTGACCTTGTTGGAGACGTTCGACAGGAAGCCGTGGTGGTGATGTATGCGGATGATATCGTGGTCGCTCATCGCGCTGCGGCCAACCATTGAAGTTTGTTAACTTATTCCAGTATTTTGGCCTTCGTGTTCATTAAGCAGGAACGACGTTCACAACGCTTATAAACGAAACAGCAAGGAAGGGACTTTCTTTACGAGGAATGTCCGAAGATTGTCCGTTTTTCAGCAGTGAGGCTCTTTGAGCTTACGATTATTCCGGGGCTGATGTATGGTCTTGACAGGATGTGGAAGTACCTCATGCTGGCGAATTTTAACCAGTTTAAAAGGTTTATATATATGAAGCGAGTGCTTTGCTTGCCTATCCGGGCAAGGAACCGCTTTGTGTATCTCGTGCCAGGCTGCCCACCGGCTGCTGAAACAATCCGACTAAGGCCGAAGTCTTAGATGCCGCGTACAGTACCTTACGAATGCTATATTTCGAAGTGGGAAACTAAAGTCGAACAGGCCACGCGGGAGGTCTGGTCTGGTCCTGCATGTGACAGTCGCCACGTATACACCAGGTACATAGTTCATGGTTATCACTACCGGGTATGTTCAAACTCAGCCTTTCACGAGGAGTACGAGTTGTGCACCTGCCGGTTCCTGCAGAGGTGTGCTAAGTACCATGCGGTGGAATGCACAGCGCTAGACCAAAAATCGTTGCACTAGTTCTCTCGCCGGAAGCGTGAAGAAGATGGAGCTTTATGAAGAAACATGTTTGAATTGTGTATTATACTCAATTTAAGTGAAATAAACATAATTGAAAGTACTCTGGTTCATCTGCGGGGAGAGCAATCGCAGAGCTTTGAGCTAAATGATCTGCAGGCACGCTTACCGCGTGAGAATGACTTGTCAATGCTTGGCGTTTCTAGCTTCGAAGAACAAAGCCACAAACGAAGCACGGCGAAAGTTTCGAAGATTTTCTAGGTCATCTAGGTCATTTCTAGGTCATAAGGCTGAAAGCCTAAGGTCTGCCGAGAACGTGACTGTGGAATGTGCGAACTTCTACAACAAAATATAGTAGCAAAGACCAAGGATATCTAGAATCGTATTCACTGCTGAACAAAGCAAACAATATGCAGACTTTGCAAATGTTGTGTTTAGCGTGATTCTCCGTGAGGCGTGCGAGTTATATGTCCTTAGAGTTATATAACAGTCTCCTGGTTCCAACGCCAAATTATTGAAGATAGGGCGAGATACGATATTGAGTATATGGCGACGAACGAGTATCTGAAGTCGAGTCTATGACAGTTGACTTACGGTCCGACTGTGGTGTCATTCAAATACCAGCTATCTTGCTTAATAGAAATAATGAGTCGGACCTGATTATTATATATATATATATATATATATATATATATATATATATATATATATATACATACATACAAAGCAAAGCGTCAACGAGTTCGCTCTGTTTATCAAATAAATATTAGGCAACAATGCGTGGGTCACGTGTTCCTATTGAGAGCCAGCGTTGTGACGCTGCTCCCACTAAAGAGAATACCACCTACGCGACGGTAAAATGCAATAGGCTTAAAAGGGTTGGCCATTCGTTAAGCGTGCATGTATGTGAGTGGTAACGCATACCTATAGATTTTCGTTTTTTATATTATTGATTCAGTAATAAGTTTGCATATCAAGATGGCACATAATTACAATATAATCGTTATTATATACAATTTGAACATTTCTGGGTCCCACCGAGCGAAAAAGTGCAAAGACCGCCGAATGCATACCTATAGTAGACTCACTTACCGGAACGAATGAGAGCATCCGCTTCCTCTGAAAGCGCAAAGACCAACTTCGTTAATGGCGCGTGTATTCATAGGAGTACATAAGCTATTGAGATGCATATTTTCTTCGTAAAACAAACAGCAGCGCCAACAAGTGCGGATAAAACTCAGAGAAGACTGGCATATTTACATTTTAAAGTTTACCATGCACAATCATACACCGTTTATTTCTCATCGGCAAGCTTGCTTCCAAGTAAGCCAAATTTTTGTTACTTCTTGTTTTTCGAAATTTAAGGCTTTCGCAAATTCCTATTGAGTTGAGACACCAAAACTCGCAATCGCATCGTGTCTCTTCATCCATAAACCTACAGATAGACTGCATCATAGGCATGTTGACTTATGTGGCGAATATAGCGGTCAAAAGCATGTTTCAATACAAATTTTACCGATTTCCTTTATCGTTTTGCTATGTCCACAGTTTTGGTCCATTGTTCTGCGGGGACAATTCTAGTCTAAAACCTAATTCGAGAGTTTTCTCCCCTGCAAACAATCTATGAAGCTAGTCAGGAAGGACTTCCTCTTCAACAGTCCCATTACTTTTCCTGAATTAAGTCAAACTTGCAATAACTCGATTTTTTAAGCTTAATGTAGTAACTCTAGTCCACGGTATTATTGACTCGTATATGCTAAAGACAGATAGGTTCTAAGCCGGCTTTTCGAGTGGCTATATCTTGAATTTTAAGTCGTGTGTTCGTGAAGGTGTGCTATAAGCTGTGGTTACCGCCACAACGCTGTCAATAATTGCAATTTTCTTTATTCAAGTATTGTTTCCGATCGCTCATTGAACGTTCTTAATCGGCTCGTACGCCAAATGTAATTTGTTCTTTGGCGAAAAATAGTCCTCCAAACTGAACTAGAGCAACCAAAAGACGTGCCAAAAATTAACGAGCCGCACCTGATCTATGTGTGTATATATATATATATATATATATATTTTTTTTTTTTTTTTTTTTTTTTTTTTTTTATAGAGGTAACTGGTAAAATGCGTTATGCACACCGGGCGACGTTGTTAAAGCCTCGGTAGTGTGGGACTCGCACCCACTAAAATCCAGTCGTCCTCTTTGCCCCTTGACGGGGGGTGGCCGCAGTACTGTCTTCTCGAGATTACTTCGCCTGGCCACTCTTCTTGCCATTTAGGCTGCTCGGCTTTGTGCGGCGGTTATTTTCGCCTCAGAGATACCTTGTGCGAATCTTCTTACTAGAATCCAGGATTTGTGATCTTTGAGGAGCGCCTCTACAAGGGCCTGGCATGTCAGGGGGTTCTGCAGTCCTAGGTTCCGGGACAATAGCTCTCGCTCAGTGTCGAAGAAGGAGCACCGCTCATAGCAGTGCCTAACATCATCCGGCTCCCCCGAGTTGCACATGCGGCATACAGGGGAGTCAGTTTTACCGATGCGGTGTAGGTACTGCTGAAAACAGGCACCATGGCCTGTTAACAGTTGCGCGAGTGGGTAGGTAAGCGAGCCGTGTTTGAGGCTGTACCATTTTTTAAGATCAGGAAGTATTGATCTTGTCCAATATCCAGGATGGCCCGGCTGGATTGCTTCCCATTGCTGGCTCCATTCGCTTAGTGTGTCGGTTCTGCTGACTAGTGTGCCCTCCGTCAGAACGTTGGTTACAGGGCTTCTTGATGCCAATTCTTTTACTCTCAAGTCCCAGGGAATTTGTCTGGAGAGTACTTGTACAGCTGCTGTGGAGGCCGTGCGACTTGCTCGTGTTAGGTTAAGCGCCATAGGTCTTTGGGTCTTGTTGAGGAGGCGACGTGTTGTAGCTCTTGTAGTAGTGCGCTTCCATAAGGGTGCGGCGTATAGCATGATGCTGTCTATTACTGATGCTAAGAGTCGGCGCCGAGAGTCGCTTGCCCCTCTGGTCCGTGGGAGGATTTTCCGTAACTCTGCTGAGGCTTTGGCTGCTTTTTTAGCTGCATAGCGCACATGAGGTGTTCCTGTGAGAGCTCTATCCAGGATCACGCCCAGGTACTTGACCACGGGCGTGGGTGTTATTGGATGGCCTTCCAGGTGTAAATTTAGGTTGCGTGGAGGACGCTTCAGTCCGTTTAGAAGGATTGCTTCCGTTTTTGTGAAGCCAGTTCGAGGCCAAGCGTGCGGAGGTGTTGTCGGATATCCGCCAAGGCTCCGTTGGCTGTACCTTCGAGCAAATCCTCGTCACTGGCGGTAACGATCAGTGCCAGATCGTCTGCGTAGGCAATAGAAAAAACTCCCGGGGGATGCGGCAGTCTTAGTACTCCATCATAGGTTATGTTCCACAGGGTTGGTCCCAGTACAGATCCTTGGGGAACCCCGGCAGTGACGGCGTAGTCCACTCCATCGTATGTAGATGCTCGGTCCTTTAGATACGACGCTAGGATACGTCGTAGGTAGGGAGACACGCCTTTATTTCCAAGTGCTTGGTTTATGGCGTCCCACGAGAGCGTATTAAATGCGTTTTTGACATCAATAAGGACGGCAAGGCAGTGCGCCCGGTTTGCGATAGGTGAATTTCTTTGTGTTTCAGCTATGTTTAGAACTTTGCTGATAGCCGAGTGTGTGGAGTGCCCGGCGCGGAAACCATGCTGGTTTTCTGACAGCGCCTTCTTGTCTTCTAATTCTGTAACTAGTCGCCCGTTAATAATATGCTCAGCTGCCTTGGATAGGCAGGAGAGCATGCTTATAGGGCGGTATGCTGAGGGGTCTCCTTGTGGCTTCCCGGGTTTCGGGATAAGGGTAAGGCGTGCCGTTTTCCAAGGCTTTGGGTATTCTCCGCTGGTGAGAATTGTGTCCATCATGCGTTTGAATACCTTTGGATGGTTCTTTAGGAGTACGCGTACTGCTTGAGGGGGGACAGCATCTGGGCCCGGCGCTTTCCCTGGTCGTATGCGTTCAGCCACTATTCTGATCTCTTGAATTGAGATTGGCTCGAAGGAAAGATCTGAGGTTTCTTCAAAGACTACCGACTCCGGCAATGGTCTTTGTGGAAAGAGCGCATTTACAATCGGTCGCGCCACTTCTACAGGTAAAGGCGGCTGTGCGTGGCGCATTTTTTTTCGCACAATCATGTATCCTTTGCCCCAAGGGTTTCCCTCGACCTCCTCACCCAGAGAGATCCAGTGGTCTTTTTTACTAACCTTAATGGCTTTATGTAAGGCTCTTCGTGCTTCTTTATACTTTTCCCATAGGTAGAAGAGTTCTCGTCGGTACCTTGCTCTGCGGCGCGTGCATACTCGCCGTATGCGGTGGCAGGCCCTTCGCTTTTCGGCAATCCGATTATTCCACCAGTAGCACGGTGGTCGATTGGCTATCTTAGGGTGTGGGCGGGAGCTGGACTCTCGGCAGGCTTCCTCTAGTAGTGTAGAGATTTCTGCTGCCGAGCATTCAGTGAGGTTATGTACTTTTCTTCTTAATGCTTTCTGCAGGCGGGTATAATTTAGCCTGGGAAAACGTTGCGGTTTTGTAGGACGATGAAGCTGGGAAGAAGTTAGATTGACAGAGAAGGTTACGTAGAGATGGTCGGATAGGGTTTCTGCTTCCTCGTGAATCCTCCAGTCGGTTACTCGGTGCGATAGTCTCTCTGATGCAAATGTCAGGTCTAATGTTGATTTGTGCCTGCCATTATCAAAGGTGTATCCCTGGGTGTTTATGAGTTGTAGATCCGCCCGGATTGCCCATTCTAGCAGGATCTCTCCCTTCCTTGATGAGGACCTGCTTCCCCACAGACTGTGGGCCGCATTGAAGTCCCCTCCCACAATCGCCTTTCGGTGACCGCGAGCGCTCATGCTGAGGTCCAGTTCTTCAAGGAAGTCCTCGTATTCCTGTAGGGTGGAGTTCGGAGAGATATAGACTGAGTAGATCGCGAAGTCGTAAGTGGTAATAAAGGAGAAGTGGGTCCCCTGTCCCACTGACGTGGGCGAGTATCTTGTAGGAAATACCTTGATCGAAGCGGATTTGTTACCAGCGTGGGGCCCGGGTTGAGAAAGCTGTGTGGTAGGGGTCTCGGAGAGAAGCAGGATTTCGATGTCGTTTTCGGTTGCGAATTGGGACGCCAGATCGTATGCTCTGGGGGCTCTACGGAGGTTTATTTGCAGTATTTTAATTTTGCTGGTCATTTTGATTGTGGCTTACTCGGAGGTTTGTAACCCGTTGTCTATATGCTGGGCATTGCGTTGTAGTGGCGTAGTGTCCATCTACGTTGCATACGTAGCACCTACTATTGGCCGTGCAGCTTTTTGCGACGTGTCCTTGTCCTCCGCATTTGAAGCAGCGAGGTTGGGTTGGTCGGGCTGCGGTACAGTCCCTGGCCGTGTGGTTAAAGCTCAGGCACAGTGAGCACTGCGGTACCGAGACCATTTCGTCTATGCGGCACCGAGTCCAACCAAGGTGTATATGTCTTTGACGTAGCAATCTTTGGGCTTCCTCTGGTGGCATTTTAACAATGCACGAGAAGTCGCCCGCCCGGGTTTTCTTTAGCGGACTTAAGGTAAAAGCCATTTCCGGTGCTCCGTTCTTGGTAAGCGCTTTGAGGATGTCTTTCGGCTCGATGGACTCATCTAGGTCCCGGATTATCATAGCCTTGGTCTGTGAGACCGCTTGGGCTGTCGCTTCCAAAGACGCCTTCTCCTTTATGTGCTGAAGAAATCTGCCGGTGGCATCGGGAGTAGTCCCTTGCACGATCAGTCGGATTTCGCCTGTAGCTGTTCTTGAGGCTCTTTTAACATCCACTCCAGCTGTCGCTGGGTCAATGTTGTTCCTGAGTGCACGTAGGGCTTCAGCATAGGATGCATTGCCTGACTTCACGACAACTGCAAAGGTAGAGTCAGGCTTCTTTCTCTTCTTTTTGTCGTGAGCCTCTTCTATTTTCCGGCCTTTAACTCGGATTTCCACGGTCATTCCTGGATGTTTCGCGAGGGCTTGTTCTAATACTTTTCTCAACAGAGTAATATCGGCTGTTGCCGGGATGGCCACTGCCGCTGCCTGGATGTCTCTAGTTCTAAGGAAGCCGCAGAGACTGGTTGCTGCCTCTCTCAGGACTTGCAAAGAAAAATCGTTTTCGTTTTCTTCAGTATGCGGGATCATCCGTGCGTAGAGTGCTCGTGTTGGAGCTGGAGTGTTTTCAACTCCCTCGATTGTTAGGATGTCCCGATTTTGCAGGAAAATAGTCTTCCCTTCCTTAAGGTGCGGCAATGCATCCTGCAGTCCAGGGAACTGCGGCGATAGTCTGTTTATAAGGCGTTCGTCTTTGTCGGACTTTTGTGAAAGCAGTAGGGCTCTTGCTGGGGCCTTGTCAGCTAAAATACTTGCTTTACTGAGGCTGGTGCTAGTATAAGTGCGCGCCGGCCACTCCCTTTGCATGAGGTCTGCATATTGTTCGTCGGTTAGTTCCTCTTTAACGAGAAGGCCGTGTATCTCTGCAGCTATAAATTCCTCCGGCGGCGGGAGAGGTGCAAGCTCTGGGAGTGGGTCGGTATTTGTTTCGACGGACTGTCCCTTTGTTCTGGCGGGAGTGAAACCTACGTCAAGCGCTCTACGGCAGATTTCACGTATATTTAGGCCCATAGTTCGCACTGCTTTAGAGATTTGCAGGTGCGTAGTTCGGTGTTTGCTGACTAGTTGTTCTATGTCGGCCACTGACGTCAGTAGGAACTGTAGGTCTTTTTCGTTTACATAGCTAGGCGAAGGAGGCTCTTCTTGCTCAGGACTAGTAGGCGCGCGGGTTTTCTTCTCTGATTCAGGAGTGTAGCTAGCTTTTCTCTTAAGGGAGGCAGATCTAGGCTCGCTCTGAGTGTCCATAGCTTCGTCTGGGAGTGTTGCTTCCTCAGGTTTTGCTACTGGTAGAGGCGGCTGTTCCTGAGCCTGTTTTGTCTGGAGGCTCGCTTGTCGATTCAGAGCGCGAGAGTTGCGTCTACTGAATTGTGACGCAGGTCTCCATGCTTCCTCAAGCATGCTAGAGAGTTCCTCGTCATGTAACTCTTGAGTAGCTGAGGGCCCTGTCGGGCTGCCGCCAGAGGCGGCCATCACGGAGGGGGGTGGCAAGACTGAGACCTGCCGGGCTTAAGTCTTGAGTCGCCGAGTCTGTGCTCAGCTACTCCCGTCCTTCAGTTAGCAAAAGTGCGTGTATTACCCGCACTTGCTAATCTGTCGACTTGGAGTCGTTTTATATATATATATATATATATATATATATAACAAGGCAATGTGATTGGAAAGTTAAATAACTCCAGGTGTAATCCGAAATACCTATATATATATATATATATATATATATATATATATATAGGGTGGATCGGCAAGGTCTAATACTTTACATTTTAAGAACGTAACCGCAATCACAAAGGTCCTCCGATTTGTTTTGCTTAGAAACACAATTCATCAGCTAGACACAGGCCAAATTTCGCATCAATCGATTACGACGTTTATTGGAGAAGAATTGGATGTATCGGATAAATAAGTTGTAACAGTTTTGACCGACATTTTATGCATCAGAAGACTGGCAGGAAAGTTCTTGTAACTTGTTCCAGTTACGCTAAATTTCCAGCAAATAAACGCCCGTTAAGGAACGTCCGAATTGAACCTTTAATCGGTAGTAGAGGACCCTAGGTTGCGTCAAAGAGTGATTACAGGAGACGAGTCATGAGTACATGGTTACGACATCGAGACCAAGGCACAATCCTAGCAGTGGTGCTTCCAAGGAGAGGGTCGATCGGAGAAACTCGGACAGAACAGATCCAATAATAAGGCCTTTTTTTACTTCAAGTAAATCATCTGCCACGAATTTTGGTACCTGGTTCTACGGCCAATAAAGAATCCTACCACGGCATTTTAAAAATATTGCGCGAGAACACCCCATGCCATCTGGGCAAATAACTCTTGGATCCTGCATCACGACAACGCACCGACGCACAATCGCTACTGATATTGGATTATTCGATAATAATTCGATTTGTATATTTCCGCAGCTTCCCTGTCTGTCGGACCTGAATCCGTGCGACCTTTCCCTGTTAACATGGATGAGAAAATGAAGGGACAGCGTTTCGAAACTAAAAAGGATATACAAAAACATTCGCCGAAGCAACTCAACCCGATTCCAAAACACTCCTTAGAAAAAAATTCAAGAAGTGGAAAAGAGGCACACGTGTGTTGCAGCGAGTGAGAGCTATTTCGAAGGGAACAAAACACTTTGGAAGATTTAATAAATCTTCTTTTTTATAAATATGTATCCAAACGTTTTGATCCGCCTCGTATATACAAAATACGCAGAACTCTTCGCTCATTTTTATGAGAACCTTAAGAAAACTTAGTTTATCTTACCGAGAGCGTCCCAACGGACAAACTCGCATGACTTTTCCTAGAGAGTTTCTGCCGGAACAGTGTTGTGATAAAGCAAATTAATCAGTTGAGGCTTGAATGGGGAACTTACTCTGGTGACACAGAATTCCGAAATATGTACGTACATAATTTGGCTATATAAACTTAGTTTAACAAAGAGTACAGTTAAGTAAAATTAGTTAACATACCATTTTTTTCATGATAGACGACTGTTGATCGCACATATTGTTAATAAGCTCGTCAACTGTCATTTGCTGTTGGTCGGCAAAGGCTTTTCCAATTGCCCGGACTTTTCTAGATGTTATCGGCTCAAGAGACTCCATACATTGGGCGTATCGAAGACGGGTTTCCGGTGTCAAATCTGGTAGAAACAAAACAAAAGTAAACAGGAAAAGTACGCTAAAGCATGATTTTCCACATCCAATGTTTTTCTTTTTTTTTATATGAAACTTCTTTGTTCTTCTTTTTATGATTAAAATGCTGCTGGACGGAACCATTGCCTATCCGACATGCATCACAACACATACACATCATTTTGGTATAACAAGCCCAATATGTTTAACGTTGCGCATCACGCAGAAGGCTATACGATGATGAACTTGAGAAGTGAGCTTACAACGTAATTAGACTGTTCTTTCAATCAGTTATTTGATGAGTCAACTTTAAGTAGTTCACCGTAACCGCGTAACCGCGGTTAATAATTTGCAACAAATAAACAAAAGATATTGCCTATTTAGTAAAATGTTGTTGAACTGTGGTTTTGCGCTTCCCACAAATAATCGTAATATTTTTGATAGTACAGCTTAATAATAGAAGACGTGGTTCACTTGTCACATATATATACCACTGTAATACTTCATTAAAATACTAGAAATGAAATTTCACAATGTAGTAAGTACGTAGGATTATTCCAGTTCATCTGCAATTGACTAGACTAATTGTGGTAAAAGACAAGATCCCTTCATGGTCGCTACGATTTTTGTCCGACATTGCTTGTACAGACCGCAGATATTCCACGCAGCGCACGTATTTAACAAGGTCACACTCAGTACAGCCAAGAGAGTCCTAGCTGGCATTAGCCGGCTCATGACGACGAGGTGGGTGGCACTCCTCAGTGTCCAACGAAAGTGACTTTGACTCAGCTACTGAGTATTAAGTGGTGCCAATAATTTAGAGTCGAACACGGGCGTGTTCGACGACCCACTTGTTTGTCCAGCTCCTTGCTAGCGTCAATGAACATTAAAATTATTCTTTTAAAACTGCACAGAGTGGAAAGAGAGGTGGAGAATTGGTTGGAATGCAATAGGCAAGAAAAAGAGCCTATTAGCCACCGAGCACACGATTCACAACAGCCGCTCTCAATTGGTTCGCCCTCAACGCTTGCCTCATTATTCCAAGTGAAACAAATCCACGCTGGTAAATGGCGTGGTATTTGAATTGCAATTACCGCTGATAGAACAATATGTCATAATACAAAGGCTGCAAAGGGGGAGGTGGGGAGGGCGAAACTGCTGCGGCTTCAGCGGTGATGTCTACGTGATTTGTCTGACCCAGACACTGAGGGGCGAATTTGCCCGAGAGCGCCAAGCGCCGTACTTAAGTAAGACAGCACGTTGTGCTGCTATAATTGCGTTCTACCAAGCTCGTTTAGAGCGACTACAAAATAAAATTGGCCACCTCTGGAAGCTCATACATAAAGCCTGTAGCAGAGAACATCGCGCTGGGGAACAGCCCTCCCTGTTGACCGTGACACCAAACAGGTATCTACGCGTTTTCAAAGATATCGCCGATTAATTTAATCGACGTTTTGCAGCTGTAGGAGCGATCGTGGTTATACTATTTAGTCTAGAATGCGATATTCGTTCCCGGCTGAATGAAATAAATAAAGGAAAAAACAATGTTTTTTCTCACATCGGGTGCACGCCTCTAAAGTTCCAATTCTCTTAGTCGGAAAGCACCGTGGGCACTATCGGCATACTGTTCATACATGTTGTTTATTTCGCAGTAACTTTGCACTTCAACATGGTATACAACTATGACATAGTCGTCACAATTTAAGCACTTCAGCGACCGTCCCGCCGGGCAAAAAAGTGCTAAGAGCGCTGATACGTCTAGCAGCTCGCTGCGTAATATTGTAACGAAGTTACTGTGTACGCATCATAGCGCAATTCAAATAAGTTCTAACCGACCACGTCCAACGGCTACAACGACCGCGCCAGAATCTCAACGTTCACCGAATGATGCATGTCTCAACCGAACAAGACATGTCTCAACCAGCCAGCCGAGAACAGCCACAGCCTTTCGCGCCGAAACCCCAACGTCCTCCGCCGTCCAAACTATCATCGGCCGACATCGGGAGAGGGTCGACCTATGATCGGCAGTCCAAGTCAAACAGTCACTTAACCTGTATTCCTATACGAAAACGAAACAAACACAAACTGCTGTACATTTCGACCGATTTGAGAGCGGGTTCTGACACCCTTTGGGGTGTCAGCACACCGTGGTGCCTCGTGAACCAATAAATAGACCGAGCAGCATGGCTTAATAACCATCCGTTGCTCGGCCGTGCTTTGCATTAGACCCAATGCTACGTGTCGTCATTCATTGTTCCTGAGTCCCTCGGGCTGCAGTACCCGTCCGGATGAGTCTACATCCCCAAGCTGACTTAGCGTAACACAACAACGTTACATTTGGTGGAGATGCCTCGATCTCTCTCTACCACCGGACGGCGAACCAGACGAGGCGACAACGGACGATGCCAGTGAACAACGTTACATTTGGTGGAGATGCCTCGATCTCTCTCTACCACCGGACGGCCAACCAACCGAGGCGACAACGGACGATGCCAGTGAGCAACGCTACATTTGGTTGAGATGCTTCGATCTCTACCAACGGCCGGCGTACCAACCGAAGCCACAATGGACGACGACGAAGAGAATCAGCACCATTCCACAGACCTAGATCCCCTTCCAGGCACGTCAATCGTTCCATACCCCCGTCCAGTCACGTCAACCGTCCTAGACTCACGTCCAGCCACGTCAACCGTTCCAGACTCACGTCCAGCCACTTCAACTGTTCCAGACTCACGTCCAGCCACGTCCATCGTTCCAGACTCCCGTCCAGCCACGTCCATAGTTTCAGACTCACGTCTAACTGCCTCTACCGACCCCCGCTTCAGCCATCATGGACAACCAAAGGTTTCCGGACGAGCGACAGTTCTATCTGCCCAGCCAGGACATGACGACACGGCGCACGGACCACATCAAACGACGACCGACCACTAACATCGACCAAACGGCGAACTCTAGTTGATCCCCTTCCGCCAACACGACCACGACTTCGACGACAGCGCCAACGACAGCCACGACCACGACAACAATGCAGACCACGACCTCGACAACAATGCAGACCACGACCTCGACAACAACCATGACTGCAGTGCCGACCACGGCCACTGAAACCGACGACGCTCCCCGAAGCCGACGACGCTCACCGACCACGGCCACCGAAGCCGACGACGCACCCCGAAGCCGACGACGCTCACCGACCACGGCCACCGAAGCCGACGACGCACCCCGACCACGGCGACCGAAGCCGACGACGCACCCGACCACGACCACCGAAGCCGACGACGCTTCCCGACCACGGCCACCGAAGCCGACGACGCTCCCCGATCACGGCCACCGAAGCCGATTACGCCCCACGACCACGACACCGTCCATACTCGACGAGATCCGATAAGCGATCAACCCCGACCACGAACGACAGAGTTCAAGACATAGTGCCATCGTTCGGTTTAAAACCCGGTTTAAAAGCGTACAAGCCGCCCGGGTAAGTTGCGCAGAACAAGACCGGAATACGACCATGACCAGCATTCATCCTTGCCCAGGTTAAAAGCGTAGAATTCGCCCTGGTAAGTTGCGCAAAACAAGACCGAAATACGACCATGACCAGCGTTAATTCTTGCCCGGTTTAAAAGCGTACAGGTAAAAGCCCGGGTAAGTTGCGCAGAGATAGACACAGTTGAACCATTTGCCGTCCGTCCAGCGCCATTTGCTTGTGAAACTACTTGGGACATCGCCTGGAGGAGTGTAAAGACTGAAAGCGAGAGTTCCACCGCGCGGGAGTGCACGCCCGTGCCGACTCTGCTCCACACCACTACTCCGCTCAGGCGCGAGATGTTTCTAGTGACAGCAAGCCTGCATTCAACCCAAACTGTCCTTGCGACACATCGGACGACAGCGACCTTTCGGCGATCAACAACATGTATGAATTGCCAACCTGTACAGACCAATCTTCAACCTCAACAAACCGACCTGTCAACTAACACACGCCAGACCTCCACTGTTGGCTCGGGACGAGCCAATTCAGAGGGGGGGGCAGTGTAACGAAGTTACTGTGTACGCATCATAGCGCAATTCAAATAAGTTCTAACCGACCACGTCCAACGGCTACAACGACCGCGCCAGAATCTCAACGTTCACCGAATGATGCATGTCTCAACCGAACAAGACATGTCTCAACCAGCCAGCCGAGAACAGCCACAGCCTTTCGCGCCGAAACCCCAACGTCCTCCGCCGTCCAAACTATCATCGGCCGACATCGGGAGAGGGTCGACCTATGATCGGCAGTCCAAGTCAAACAGTCACTTAACCTGTATTCCTATACGAAACAAACACAAACTGCTGTACATTTCGACCGATTTGAGAGCGGGTTCTGACACCCTTTGGGGTGTCAGCACACCGTGGTGCCTCGTGAACCAATAAATAGACCGAGCAGCATGGCTTAATAACCATCCGTTGCTCGGCCGTGCTTTGCATTAGACCCAATGCTACGTGTCGTCATTCATTGTTCCTGAGTCCCTCGGGCTGCAGTACCCGTCCGGATGAGTCTACATCCCCAAGCTGACTTAGCGTAACACAACAACGTTACAATATTTAGCGCACATCTGCGAGCAGAACCGGCAACGACATGGTTTGTTAACTTGGTGAAATCCTTGGTTCAAATATACCAAGTGATGATAGCCATGCAGAACACTCGAGCTCGCTGGCGTGGTGCATTCGCATGCGCCTCGCGCCTCGGAGGCAACACATAAGTGCGCGGGTTCGAGTCCCACCGTTGCACATTTGTAGTTATGGGAGTCCGTCTATGAAGCAATGCGAAAAGCAGTCCAGTGGACGTTAAATCTTGGTTGAGTGTCAGCCCGAAAACCATGCATAACATGTTGAGTGTCAGCCCGAAAACCATGCATAACATGTTGAGTGTCAGCCCGAAAACCATGCACAACATTTAGTCATGCACAACACGTGTTGTGTGCACGTGTCGACTAGTGCATGCCATTCCGTCCCAAACCTTCCTGGCGAGGTACACATCTAACTGCACTATCTCTACCAAGGCCTTGGTCACTTTCCCTGCCACTTCAACAAAAAAATGCTGAAGTAGTCCAGTAATAGGTGACCTAAGCTTGACTCGGAATGTTTCCACTGCCGGGCCTCAACCCGCTAGCAGGCACACGGTGCGGTTTCTTGTCGTCCGCGGCAAGCAAACAACATGCTTAATTTAATATCGTAACGTTGGTGTGTTACGCTAAGTCAGCTTGGGGATGTAGACTCGTCCGGACGGATGCCTCGATCTCTCTCTATCACCGGACGGCGAACCAACCGAGGCGACAACGAACGATGGTAGTGAGCAACGCTACAATATGAAGCACCTTTCTAGCTGCGCAAAATTTGCAGCTAAGTATCGGTCCCACACCTAGCCAAAGCTGTAGCTCAATATTGGCACAATCTTAAGCTCAAAAAGACGCACTACCGTACTCAGAAATAGTCTTCGAGGGTCTTTTACTTCTGTGTGAACATAGGCAATAGCCGTCCGACACCCGTCGCCGATGTGCTATTAAAGGTCGCTCCCGTATAGTGTAGTCTCAGACCCATACGGGAAGGAGTTGACAAACTTTAGCGGTTGGCCACAGGAGGTTATTACGTCTGCTGCAGCCAATCGACCCCCCTCTAAACTTAGTGGCCTTTGTCTTTCGCGAATTTATTTGCAGGCCCTTACGGTGAAAGTAAGTTTCCACGTCGCCGACAATTCGACGAAAGGCACCGCGATCCCGGTGGGCCATAACAATGCCATCCGCATACATGACAACGGCGGCGTTTCTCAAGTTGCTTGTCCCAGTTATTGCAGGCCCATTGACAACAATTATTAGCATGTCCTTTAACATGGGATTCCCGGCTCGAACTAAACACTTTAGTGAAACCCTGTAGATAGAATCTGCTTGGAGGCAAAGAGATATCGAAGCGCCCCAAGGCGCTCACCCCAGATAGGGCGACATATGCCTGGCAACGTTTCGCTCTGCGAAATGTAAATAATTCTCACATCACTAAGTGCTTTTATTGGTCTTTATAATACAGAGTGATTGTATGTATTTTCCACAAGCAAAAGAACCCGGTAAGCGACCTGTACATTTTAAACAACCCCTTGCCTGCAGACGATCCATAGAAGTTATAAAATTTCCTCTTAGTCATTAAAATTACCCTTGGAATAGTACCATCGGATATTTTTTTCCCAACTATACTCACCTGCAGTAGATTGCGACGTGCTGTTTGTATCAAAAAAGTCGCTTTAGCTTAGGAGGTTCAGTCCCTACATAGATTCGTGTAGGATAGCAGCGTCAGTTAAGCTGCGCGGGTATATATATATATATATATATATATATATATATATATCGTCTGTTGGCGGCAATGCTGAAGCAAACTAAATACATGGCGCCAAATAGAAGATGCCGCCACCCTACTAGCGAAGACGCGGGAAGTCACTAAATGCGCGGGCAATCTGTGAGTTTATAAGGAGGCATGAGAATAAATGAGTTAGTAGTCGTTGGTGCGAGCCAGGCAGAGGACGTGTATTGTTTGAGAGAGAGCCTAGCAAACTCGTATCGGTCGTCGTCCGGTCGTTAGGGTGGTGGATACTACAACTGGCGCAGTGTATTTAGTTTGCTTCTGGTGAAGTCATTCCGATACGCAGGGGTTGGTGGCTCTCTTCTGAGCGTAATTTCGAGCTTCTTTGATGAAGACACCTTACTGGTGCAAGGTGAGCAGGAAGTGTTGCAGGTAAGGCAAAATGTGGGAACCCCGCAAGGCGACCCATTGAGCTGCGTCTCCTTCACTCTACTGCTTGCCGATTTTGTCGATCATATTCGACGGGAGTTCCAGAAGGCCACAGTTGTGATGTACGCAGATGACATAGTGGTCGCCCATCACGACCTGGGTGCCATCAAGCGCATCACTTCTCTGGCGGAGGTGTTCCTTGTCTCAAGGGGGCTCGAAATAAACGCCATGAAGACCAAGGCTATGAAATTCAGAAGAGGAGGTCGATTGGCTGCTAAAGACGTTATACGTTGCAGCGGCCAATCTTTGGAATTCGTCAACTCTTTCCGGTATCTGGGGCTTCGGCTTCATTATACTGGGACGACCTTCACTGCTCACATCGTCGAAACAGTGCGCACAGCTCTAATCTCTCTTTATGGAGAGGTAGGCGACGTCCGGCGACTGTCGGTCCCGACGGCAGTGGCACTTTTCTACCTCAAGATTGTTCCAACGCTGATGTATGGTCTTGACAGAATATGGGAACACCTCACCCTGGCAAACTTTGGCTTGCTTGAAAGGTGTTTCACAATGTACATGAAGCGGGTACTTTGCCTGTCAATGCGGGCAAGGAGCCGCTTTGTGTACCTTATGTCTGGCTGTGCACCGGTTGTTGGGATAATTCGATTGAGATTGAAGACGCCGCGTACAGTACCATTCGAGAGCTTTATCTCAGAATGCGAAAATAAAGTTGAACAAGCCCGACGAGAGGTTGGAGACCTGGATATTTTCAGTGCCTCTCACCTCTGGTCTAGTCTTGCATGTGACAATCGCCATGTCTATACCAGATATATAGTTCATGGCTATCATCACCTGGTCTGTTCGAATACGAGCTTCCACGAGGAGTACACGGAATGCATCTATCGACTGTGCTCTCAGGCGTGTACGAAGTTTCATGCGTCTGCCTGCCTGGCCCTTGCGAAGAGATCGCTGCACTGCCTCTCTCGAATAACATGCCGCGGGCAGCTGACTATATAATTGTATAATCTGTATAATTATCCATGTTATATGCATACTCAATATGAGTGAAATAAATAAGATGAATTTAGTTTGCTTCAGCATTGCTGCCAACAGACGATATACATATATATATATATATATATATATACCCGCGCAGCTTAACTGACGCTGCTATCCTACATTCTCCCCCCCTTCACCGGCTTGTTTCGAATTCGGCCCCATCTTCACCCACGAACTCCCGTAGACGGCTCGGTGCGCGTCTCATTCGCCGTGGACGTCCTTCACCCGGCGCGCTGTTGTTCTCGTGTTGATCATCTGGCGCACCTCGTATTTCTTCTTCAGGTCTCTGTTGTGCACCTTGATCCGGGTGCTGTAGATAGCCTGGCATCTGCGCTGCCCGTGCTACCTGTGGTTGGCCGGCACGCGTCAACCGGTTTCTGTGCCATCTCCTACCGTCTTCCAACTCGTACATGTCTTCACCGACTTGTCTTTTAACTCTCGTCGGTGGTCCATACTTCTCCTCCCCCTTTGCAGCGACTGGTCTCCGTATTCTGACCCAGTCACCGGGCGCGAACTTGGTTTCCACTGCCGTGGGAGGAGGTTGTAAGTTGTTCTTTAGCTGACCCGGACATTCAGAGCGTGAGAAGATGGCTTAGGTTAAAACGGCCTCGGCTGGCGCAAGCCGGGCGCTGGGCCTCCGTTGTTCATGAACTATCCGAAACGCAGGGCGTACTAATGAGAGGAGATAAAGTAGTTCTGCCGCAGCAACTTCGAAAGAGAGCGTTCCAGATGGCCCACGAGGATGCGCATCAGGGGATGGTGAAGACGAAACATCGACTGCGAAACACGTTCTGGTGGCCAGGAATGGACAAAATGGTTGAGGAAGCGGTACGAGAGTGCCGGTTGTGCGCATTACATGACAAGACAGCGGTGGCTACCACAGCACCCGTGAGGACGACGCCCTGGCCAGCTCAGCCGTGGACAAGGCTAGCAGTCGACATCCGAGGCCCGGACAGCTCATTGGGACCGGAAGCGCGATACGCGGTGGTTGTCATGGATTACTACTCGAAGTGGGCGGAGGTAGAGTTCATGGCAGAGACAACAGCTCGTCGGATCATTGGTATGCTACACAGGCTCATATACCGTGAAGGCATTCCGGTCAGCATAGTAACGGACCCCAGTTCCTGAGCTATGAGTTCGAAGAATTCATGACCGAATTCGGAATTCGACACATTCGTACACCCGTGTACCACCCTCAAGCAAATGGGTTGGTGGAAAGATTCAATAGGACACTGGGCGGCTTCATCTGGTCGGCCGCCCAAATGAACGACGACCGGCGGAGACGCCTGACCGAGATAATCGGCGCATACAACGCAACCGCACAGGCAACGACAGGCAAATCGCCCGCTGAATTACTACATGGACGGTCTATGAGGACGAAACTGGACGCGGGTCTCCGGCGAGGAAACACCAATCAGAATGATGAAGATGAGCGAGTGCGAGTGGAGACAAGGCAGAACAAACAAAAGGAGTACGCAGACAGGAGGAGAGCGGCAGTGGAAACCAAGTTCGCGCCCGGTGACTGGGTCAGAATACGGAGACCAGTCGCTGCAAAGGGGGAGGAGAAGTATGGACCACCGACGAGAGTTAAAAGACAAGTCGGTGAAGACATGTACGAGTTGGAAGACGGTAGGAGATGGCACAGAAACCGGTTGACGCGTGCCGGCCAACCATAGGTAGCACGGGCAGCGCAGATGCCAGGCTATCTACAGCACCCGGATCAAGGTGCACAACAGAGACCTGAAGAAGAAATACGAGGTGCGCCAGAATCAACACGAGAACAACAGCGCGCCGGGTGAAGGACGTCCACGGCGGATGAGACGCGCACCGAGCCGTCTACGGGAGTTCGTGGGTGAAGATGGGGCCGAATTCGAAACAAGCCGGTGAAGGGGGGGAGAATGTAGGATAGCAGCGTCAGTTAAGCTGCGCGGGTATATATATATGTATATATATATATATATATATATATATATATATATATATATATATATATATATATCGTCTGTTGGCGGCAATGCTGAAGCAAACTAAATACATGGCGCCAAATAGAAGATGCCGCCACCCTACTAGCGAAGACGCGGGAAGTCACTAAATGCGCGGGCAATCTGTGAGTTTATAAGGAGGCATGAGAATAAATGAGTTAGTAGTCGTTGGTGCGAGCCAGGCAGAGGACGTGTGTTGTTTGAGAGAGAGCCTAGCAAACTCGTATCGGTCGTCATCCGGTCGTTAGGGTGGTGGAAACTACAATTCGTTACCTTGCTTTTCTTAAATTATTCGTGCGCAAACTAAAACGTTATGAGAGACTTAAGATAACGTTGCATATGACTCTGTGTAATGCATAAAGTGCTCATATACCGAATCACCATTAGATATTTACAAAATCGCTAGTCGACACGATGACTGTGTGACGCCGATTCTGTAATCTGTCAAGGCCTAATTGCCGCTATAGTAATGTGATTTCAAAGTGTCTATTTCTTCAAGACAATACATATAGCCCACTACCGTATTGTTTTTGCCCGAGAACTTCAACATTGTAAAAATGCAGAATTGCGAGTAAACTATGTATTCAAGATTAGCATACCGGTGACATACGAGCTTTCGAGCGAAGCCTGCACACGAATGTTGGCATCAATAACATGCCACGAAGATCCTGCTGTTTCATAAGTGTAATGCAGACGTGCATAAGGCGACAGGAAATCACCCACTCACTGAGAGTTTTAAAGCAGAGCAGATGGAACACTTGAAATTATTTGAGGTTTTTTTTTTACTTAACATGTTTTATTAAGGTAAAAAGGCTGCGAATAAATCCTCACGTACAAACTGGATAGCGTTTTGTTTTAGGCCGAATATATAATAGCCTGCATTTAAATAAAACTAATCATCTATTGAAGTCGGAGCTAGATTTAACTTCAACTTATACTACGCAATATTAGCACGTTAAATTAAAGATGGTATTATTAATTTTATTAAACGCATGGTGGTGGACTATCAGTTAGACGTACTAAATAATTTGCAAATATTCAATCTCCTTTTCTACACACCCCACGGACTACATATTTGCATGAGTTTAGCGATTGGAAATCGGCTTTAGTGAATGGCCCAACTAAATATCCATCTTCTACCTTAGCTCAACTAGAGGTAGGACTGCGCCTTTTAGACACTCACCAGATTTGCTGAAAAAGCATAACCTTATGCCTTCATTGTTTATTGGATTTGATTGGCGTATATAATATAATCACGGTTTTATACTCAAGTCCATTACTGCTCACTTTATAGTGGCCTGTCTATAGCTAATTAAGTAGCTATATACAGCCCACTTCACAGCTCTCCACATTGGCGGCAACGGCAGCCATCGCCGGACTCATAACGGCCGACATCTGGCCTGCATATTGCGTACTAGTAACCTTGTATTGCGCGCGAAGGCTTAAGATTTTGCTATCGTGCTGCACGCAGGCCCGTTTTCAGTACACCATACCTTGCGTTCTGTAAAAGTCAGGATCTATTTCCAACATTAAATGTTTCTAATTTTACAGATTTTTAGAGGTTTGACTTTTGTTGGCGTCTGTGTCTTTGAAACAAAAGTGCCGCTTTAGATCTTCGAACATAGTGAGCTGGATTAATGACTTCTTTGATTAAGGTAGGCTGCCTTCACTCTATTAAGTTCCGCTAAATCCAACAGCGACAAATTGTCCCAGACCAAGCAAACACAGCACCTGATAATCTGTGCAATTAACAAGTCAAATATAGCGTATAGCGGTTGAGAGTGACAGCTCCTCAGGATCACCAATTGTAATGTTATGCCGCAATAAGTGCCCTTCCAATCAGCCCTTGGACGAGGCAGAAACGCCAGGGGTTAGATATGTTGCCTGTTGTCTGCAGATTAAAGCATACGACTGCAATAAATCAGACATCAACCGTCGCACGATACTAATTTAAGTAATACGTTGACGTGGACATAAGTCGGTTTGAGTATCCGTTTAATTGCATTTTTGAATTGTCTATAAAAAAATGTATGCATTTTCTGTCAGTATAGAAGTTGAACACTATAAGATTGCAGACACACTCATTTTTTTGTTGAAGTTCGCCCTGTTATGGTAAGTCCAGTTTCTATTAGGTTTGTGATAATCGTTGTAAATTAATAAATAGTGGCTGTTGGAAGAAAGAAACAGTTAACTGTGGTGAACTAACGACTCTGTCGCCAGACATTGGGTGGGCAATTCTTCATAGCAAGGCGCATTTATTTTTTAATTGTAGCTGGAGTTTATTTCTATGGCGGATCACTTCTGAACTCTTGTTTAGTGACATTGTGTTCTAATTAGTAACAGTCGTAATAATTGTCGGTATTTTTCTCTACAACACTGAAACAGCTAGTCTATTTTCTAACACTTAAAAAGCTAGTCTAAGTCATAAGATTGACTTCATTTCATGTCGATTATAGGCCTCTTACTCGAAGGTTGACCATAGAGCGTATATAACAAAACATCCATGTAGAGACAATCAATTAAATAATGCATTCATCTCATCTAATAGCCGTTTTCACTAACTACCGACTCACACATACTCATCGGCCGTGCAGTACGCTACCGCTACCATGCTTCGCTCAGTGGCGAGTAGCCCGCGCGGGTATCAAACGCTGGCTTGCCTGGCATTCATCCATTCATCCACTGGCCATCCGAGTGAGTGGTTCGACATTCGAACATTCGTAGCGCAAGTGATCCAATCGACTGATAGATAGGTACATTGTCTATGTTGCTATGGCGCATATTGCTATATGTCGATAGGTTCACGTCACAGCTGATGCGATGAGCCATTCGTTCAACCAGAAGGTATTCAAAGCAAAACCCCCGGACAAAGGCAGCTTCCCTCTTGACCACGAGGGCGACTGCAAACGAGGCGCCCTGCTTTACCTTTATTGCTTGAAGGAGAACAACAACGATTCGAGCTATTGTCGCCATCTCGCGCAAGACTACCTACGCTGTCGCATGGAGAACGATCTAATGGCCAAAGAGGAATGGTCAAGACTGGGATTCAAAGACGAAACCGAAAAGCCGACAAATGAGCCGAAGGTATCCGTTGCTGCAGGAGAAGACGCTCAACCCCCGCAGCCACAACAGTAACAACAACCTTAGTAACGACGGCGGTGATGATGTGTTACTAACTAACTTGCGAACTGCAAACTCACCCTTGTTCGGCGGTTACCAGTTGTTACGTAAGTGCAGCAAATAACCACAAAAGCTTCTAGACCAAGGACAGAACTTCAAGACTGCTCGAAGACACAATCGGCATTGGCTCATTTCTACTGCTATCGAAGCCCTGTTCGGAGTTTGATTTATAATATTGGTGTGATATTTCTTGTCACAATGTGGGCAGTGAAGCAGTGTATAGCTCCTCGCAGCAGAGCGCTTCGGCTTTTCTGCACCCAGCCGAAGAATCCCCTTTCAGAACAGAGCGACGAGGCATCTTCACACGAATCAGCCGCACAACAACAGCCTTCGTCGCAGCAGAAAGACGTCGATAAATCTGAAGTAGAAATTAACGAGCATATAAATCCAGTCACCGGAGAAATTGGAGGTCCGAAAGGTCCAGAGCCTACGAGATACGGTGACTGGGAGCGCAAGGGACGGGTGTCAGATTTTTAAATTTGCGCGATCTTGTAGTTACGCCCGACTAAGATCAATTTCAAAAATAGACTTCGAGGTAAAAGTTTTTTAATAAACTTTATGCTGGCTGGATTAGTATTTGAATGCTCTTTTTTGTATAGCTTTAAGACAATATTTGCTTGCGTTCATCATTTAATATATTTATTGTTTTGATTTTATTAATGCTACTCACAGTGTAGCCATGATAGTGGTGTTGATACTTTCCAGTTTCAACGAAGGTAACTAAGGCCTATGAAGGGTGCAGTTCCTCGACTCACCTATCACTCACGCTCAAACATCGCCTCGAAGACTACAACTACATTTTAAACTGAAAACATTTATTCACCAAAACTCTGCTCGATTTCAGTGTCCTTGAATGTAAATACACGGTATATATATATATATATATAGTTAAAAATTTCAACAGGATTAGCGTAACTGCAACGTGTGACTTATTCTTATCAGCTTGTTGTGTAAAGTAAGTTACGTTTAGCAGTTGCACGTGAAGCATACCGCAGCTATTTTAATCTTACGGAAATCTTAACTTTTGAATAGTGGCATGACTGATAATAAAGATTCTGCTAATAATAGGGGGACGAAGAGGCAGTTTGACAAGGCGGTGTATTAGACTATGAATGCCAAATAGAAAACAGAATAGGTTGCACAATTATTTTCATATATGCGGGAAGCGCAAATTAAAATCACGTAAAAAGGCAAAGTATAAATAATAATAATAATAATAATAATAATAATAATAATAATAATAATAATAATAATAATAATAATAATAATAGAGTACTCAATTCTAATTCTAAGCTGTGCGTTGCATACCAAGGTGGAGCATCGCCACCATTAGAAATTATACTGTAAATACATGTAAAATTGATGAAAGACAATTTTATGTATCCGTTGCGATGCTCGTTATAAAAGTGAATCATTTATGCAATGGATTATATTGGCTCACTGAATTTGCGTCAGTGTTTTAAGGTATTGACGCGAGTTGATTATACGAGCATTCAGGTGCACCTTGGCCCTGTAACGAGGCCAATATGGCCCTATATTTGATACTAAAACTCGTATTAACTAGGACTGAGCAACAGTGTTTCATAGATTTTCCGATCATACTAGTTGGTAAATACTTACATACATGTACATACTAGTAGTAGTACATACATACTAGTTGATAAACTTCTCGGGCTGACCCTCAGCCAAGACTGAGCGTTTACGGGACTGCTTTTCGCATTGCTTCATAGAAGGATTTCCATAAATACAATGGCACCACGGTGGGGCTCTAACCCGCGCACCTATGTGTCTTCTCCGGGAGGAACGAGGCGCAGACGAATGGGCTCGACGGCAATTATAATCTACCGACTACTGTCTGGACAATTGCCTGTCCACATGATCTCGGCTCAAAACACACGCTGTTCGTAGATTGTTATATTGAAAAGAATATTCAGCAGTGTGTCACCAGCCGAACCCATGATGTGGGATCTATTCTCAATGTTTGCTCGCCGCTGATCGAGAATTACTAAACGAACTTTGTAGTCAAACTGTTTTTGTGGAATTTATTATACAGTTCTACGTTTTAGTGCTTGGTGAAATGTTTTTTTATTTGGAGCGGCCAAAGATCGACTACATCAGCTTGGTAGCCCTGCAATTATTTTATTTCTTCTGCGGTGGAATTGTAAATTGCATGTACAACAAATTTGTTAAATATTAAAATTAATAAATAAATAAAAAGCATACGCGTCTAGGTTTGGCCCAACATGATATTCCGGCAACGTATCCTCGTATATTTTCCGACTAAGGGATGTGATTGCGGTGGATTCATTATAGAGTAGAGCCAAAGCTAGCCTTTCCAACGTACACTTTTCGTATTTATTTAATATTTCGTAATTGAACATGGCGCAGCCAATGACCGGGGAAGCTGCTGGGAATCTTAGAATATTTTACAACAGTTTATACATCTATCTGGCGTAACAAGGTAGACGTTGTGAAGGTACCGTCATGCTTTACGTTGCTAAGTTGCCTGCAACGTCTTTGAAAACTTTTGATGGCGCATGTGCATATACGCTTTCGTAAAATGCAACAATTACCTTGATCTTATGCAACGTGGCTTTGTGTCCAACCGGTCTCAATTTACTAAGTTGTTAAAGTTACGTAAGTTGAAGTATGTAAATTTACTCACAAAAACCTTAGATGCCGTGTTCTGTAGGTCGTCCCCAAAGCTTCCTTAAAGATACATAAACTTGCTTGAGGGTGTGCAAAACCATTTCCCAAACAGGCTACTGGAGATGCTTCATCATCTGACATACCTATTGTACCAATTTAATTTCCGACGTCTAAATACGCCAAATACTGGCAAAAAAATCTCGAAGGAGTTGCTTTCTGATGAATTCATTGAAATGAGTTCACGCATTTTTTACCCATTCCTTAAGATGTGTTGTCACACTGGCTTGCTCAGCCTTTTGTCTATGAATGTTCATTTTAACTCATCTTAATTGTTGTTTGGCCGTCAGGTGGCACGTTGGACGTCGTCCTTTACATTTCAACAAACATAGCCAGACGGTGGTGTGCACACGCTAAATCCGCCAGAACATTTTGAATCTCTTTGACCGCTAAACCATAAGGCATATCGCACGAAGGTGTGCGACCTTAGGCATGTCTGGAGGGAAAGATCATTTTCAAGAGGTTATGGCTATAGCCGAAAAGAATAGAAAACTTTCATTCACCGAAAAAGTGTTGTCGATTAAATCATCGTTTACAAGCTGCGATAGTACCCGCGCGACGTGATTCTTCCATAAAGCTGACAGTAACAGAAGGTTTACAACAATGAGCTCAATATCACAGGCAGTCTTGCCCCGTTGAGCTTATAGTCCAAATTTAAAGAGCTATGAATCAAGACTCTTCATTTCGGAATAAAAAAACTTTATCTTATTAACCTCTGCATAATTGTAAACCACCCATGAAAATAATTAAACCTATTTATCTATTATCACTGCACTATAAGCAGATGCCGTCAACATGTTCCTTTGACGGACAATTGTTATCCGTCATTTTGTGTGCATGTCTTATAACTGAGCAAATAAAGGTCTCTCCTGCACATAATAGTGGACTGTTATGTGCGGACCGTTTCCAAATAGTTCATGCTAAAAACCAAAAACGGCCAAATTCGACTGCGCGAATGTGACATCAACCTAGAACGGCATCCGGCATCTATAAATATGAACAGCGATCATTTTAAAGGCTGGCGCTCCAAAACCACAAATGAGATCATGATCGAAATCGATGGGGTTACATTGGAAAACCGGAATTTGTTCTGCCGATATGAAAAACGATTTCATTTTGGTTATCAATTGGCGCATTGGACGTTGATTTTTGTCGTATCGAAGGGCAACACACATTATAAAAATAATAAGAAACCCGGTTTTACCCACTTGCCTTCGAGACACTTGGCGGGCCGGGCCCGCCCACTCGCGGTGTGCTACAGAAGGTCGGGAAGCGACTAGTGCTAGTCAGCGGTGGTAGGCGAGCGGGCAATTTTTTCAGACAGCGCTTGTCGCTGGATGTGCAACGGGGCAACGCGGCCTCAGTCCGGGGAACCCTCCAGGAGTGGTTGGTTCCTACATTAGACCCTTCGTAAATGTGCACACGTTCGCAGGGACCCAATTGTCATGTCCCCACCGTTGGTGATTAATTACAATGAATAAATTACGGTTATAGATAATCAAAAAATAAACCTGATATTTTCTCACTATTACATTAGTGATACACTTATATATTATAATATTGATTAACATATTTTTTAAACCGAATAATTCTTATACATGTGTTGGTGTATGCTTGTTTCTTCATCAGCTCTACCTCATTGCTCTACAACATTGCTTTTGTCACGGCTGGTATCATATGAATTGTTTATTTGTGTAGAGACGATACTAACATAATGATAAGGGAATGTTTAAACTGTAATTTATTGAACTTAACGGTAGCCATCGTGCTACGCTAAGTGGTACTACACTAAGCTATAGGCAGACAGACAAGGAACCAGTGTTTTTGCGCTGGAGGAGTTGTGATTCTATGAGTTTATGGATAAAAGCAGTAACGTTAGGTTATTCTGATTAAGAGCAGAATATGATACTCTAAACGAAACCCCGACGAATCGATGTTTTTAACCATCGTTTGTAACTACAGAATGTACGGCAATATTTTATAGAGGTATCTTTTAATCTAAACAACTATCTCAAGATACATAGAGACGCTTGTATCTATATCTAAATCTGCATTTTTTGCAATTACGGGTTGATGGAACAGTGGTTTACGATATTTTCCTGAGCTTTGACTCAGCATTAAAAAGCTGGGTGTTTATCGCCGCAAGTCTGATATCATTATTCCATTCAGTATCCGCGGCTTATTTCTAAACGCAACGACCGCAGCATATTCCGCTTTGACATCGGACAACTTTGTACAATAAACCTTTATTAAACGACATAGTACAACGTCGTTTTTGCGATTCATATATAGCGTTCGGTTGATAATAATGTATCATTCAGCCATACTATTAGCATACACGTCGTAATGGTACAAAAGTGGGACCTGCCTTATACGGATATTTCGTGACCAACAAAGCTATATATAACATACTACGATATACACAACTCTAGGGGCTCATTTTTTCCAAGTCCTGCAATGCTCTCCAGGTATATGATGAAAACAATGAACAAAAACTTAGTAGCGTTATTTGTACTAGCTGGTGCGAGAGAGCGGCAGGAACGCTGTAGATTCATACTCTCATTAGCAATAGAACTCATACAGGAACATCAGTTTGACCAAACACATAAATGCTTTAAGTACGTTATTGAGCGTGCGTATACAATCTGTTAAAATATGTTCGCCATTGCTGAGAAAATTGTCTAACATTCTTGAACGTACTGTAGTGACACCTCCTGTAGGGCCTCATAGAGGACAATTTTAGTGTTTTAGTGTAGTCGAAAAATATGACACATATGAGCATTGAATTATAGCGAAGAAGGCCCTCATGGCTGCTAATGTGATACTGAGTTTCTGTTTCTATTTATATTTGACGTTATATTTGACGTTGAATGAGAAACTCCAAATCTTACTTATTGGACCAGAAAACAAAATAACATTGATTAAAAGGGAATTAGAAACCTAATGTTCCATACAAATGAACAGATTTGTTAACAGGGCACAATATTTAAATTGGCGGGGGTAGGACAACCTTAGAGCTGCTCTAGATGAAAGCCGTATTCGGCTCCTTCGATTCGGCTGGCATGGTCAGATGACCTCGGAGTGGAAAGACGGATAACAAGGGCACTGTGGAATAGATCGAGGCAGCCAGATAAGGCCGAGATCAACCGCAGGACGCCATGACGCGTGACCTCATCAGCTGAATAGAAGCTGATGAGGTCGAAATGAGGAAAAACGAACGGATCGAGTTAACAGAACGATGTCGCGGGAAATGGTTGCGCTGAACGGGGCACGTGGACCGTTTTGGTAACGACTACTCCTTGCCTATAGTACCGGACGCTGTCTCGACACGCGTTGGCTGGCTTTGACGACCAAAGCGTCCACATGGCAAGCTGGAAATGCATGCATCGCAGAGAGGCGCCTAGAGATAAGATGCCACGGGTAAATGTCAAGGCTCTTAAGGCGGTGCGTCAGGTGCATCTAATACAATAAGAAAGCCTACAAGCGGAATTGGCACACTATAGGTTTATTTCACCAAGCATTAATTGCCTCATGCAAGCTAAAATGATTTCAATGCATCACGTGCATAGATTACCGGCATAAACAACCTGTATGTTGTTTGAAATGAAAATCGCAGCTGTGCCAGCAGCTATATAAAAGCAAAGTGGTAGAACGAAAGTTCGTAAGTTTTGAATACGTAATTGCAAGTAGCGTTGTTGTTTTAGCGATATTAACGGATGCTCCATCGGATCGTAGAATCGCCGTGAAGCATATTTTCAATGCACCGAGACATGTTGAAAGATCTAGAGTTTGCCCAATAGTTCTTGTGGCGGCTGACTCTCAGCTGTATGGTTAGTCATCTATTCTCAATAAGCATCGCCCAAATGGAATTCTTTCAATAAGAGGAATCAAACCGGCAATACCCCAGTAGATGACAACCATGGGCAGCTTACTAGCCCCCAAGACCATGCTGCTGCCACTGATTTGCAGGCTACAAAACATCTTCCGTAACAATCATCAGCTCATTCGTAAGTGATCGCAGTAGTTGTGACTGTTGTCGTTGAAGTGGTTGTGTAAATGGCCCATGATAAACGGCAAAAAGGTGACACATATTATATGGCCAGTATACGCATGTTTCGAATGTGCACGTTTGTGCGTCAATTATAAGAGACAAGGAGGTCAAGTAGGCTTTATCAGTTTGACGATTTTTCAGCCAGCGGTGCTCATTACGATCTCACTGAAACTCCACCTCAATAGGCTAGCTGGCCTAGATATTCCGTGTGCGATGCGTATCAACTTGTCAACCTGAGCCACCGCTCTCTCATCAGTGGCCGTGGTCATGGCTCCCCTTTCTCAGGAGCACCTCGCTCGAGATGGCCCCTTTCCCTCGTTGGCTTCCTCCCTTGCCCAATATGGAGTCCATCGCCGGTCGCGCAGCCCAGGACTCTCCAACGAGCGTATCCGCCCTTCCAAGCGCCACCACCATGGACGAACTACTACCCCGCTTCGGAGAAACATTGGAACAAGCCAGATATCAACGCATAGGGTACAGATTATAGTGCGACGACATCGTTGTGCCATGATTTCTGTGTTTACGGTTAAGAAGTGCAATGATGAGTATGAAGGATTGAGTGACTTAACTGCGCCAACACAAACCATCTAAGTGAGATTAACCCAACTCATTCGTATAGCAACCAGAAGAAAGGGATACGCAGTAGCCAGATCGGTGATAAAAGTGTTGCCTGAACACCCCTCATTAATGCTCATGAACCGCGAAGCTAACCTTATATCATCATCGGCCAAGGTAAACAGCTAAAATGATATTTTTACTATTATCGACTACGGTGATCTACTAATACATCTATATTAACAGTCGGATTTTGTATACTGAACTCTTGTACAATGGATCAAGGCAATTGGCTTCTGTGCTTCTCATTGGAGGTTAAGCGGTTGCAAAACAACTTGGACTACCTTTAAACGTATACTGTGAGTAAACATATTATTCTTAGTCCGTGGCCCTCATAACCAAAAAGGTGCAGACATAGTGTGTCTGTAAAAGATGATGCACTTCATTTTGAGATACTGTGTGTGTTGCTTCTGAGCTTCTCTATGATGCCGAAGCGGTAGTGTTAAGCTCTATGACAGCAAGCTGGCGAATTTGTTATAATTTATTAATGCGGATTATGAGCTAAATGTTCCGACGTAGCTGGAAGAGCCACATTCTTACAACACAACAGTTTGAAGTTCTGCCAAAGAAAACTTGCATTAGGCCCTAATTAGTGTCTTCGTTAGCACATCAAAACGTTACTACGCTCTATCGATGGCTTTCATATGAGTCTTTTCCTATTGAAACTAGTGTCGAGTCTTATTTTAAACAGAGCCGTAGCCGCTTGCACTGATCTGCTAGAACAACCTCTGGCTTCATCCTAGAGGGAGAAAAGATGGCTGAAGCCCTAGATGGCGCTTATGGCCGTTTGCGACTACCTACGGCCACCTACTTAGTCGAAGATCATCTTCACCTCAATCAGATAGTGAGTGTAACCTGATACAGCCAAGTAGTTAGTTGTAAATAATTTGATCGCCCAGATATTTGGTGGGGACAAACGATTTTGACTACACGACGTAATGCCATCACTATAAATGTGTCATTTATGAACAAAGTTGCGAGGACCGATTTAGGAGGGTTGGAGTTACATTTGTTTGTGCTCGCATAATAGGCTGCGGGGGCTATTGGATTCATTCGCCTCAGCAAAAACACTCTCGCACT
This sequence comes from Dermanyssus gallinae, assembly GCA_003439945.1. Lineage (NCBI taxonomy): Eukaryota > Metazoa > Arthropoda > Arachnida > Mesostigmata > Dermanyssidae > Dermanyssus > Dermanyssus gallinae. The sequence goes on along the minus strand of QVRM01004188.1, from coordinate 1,675,095 downwards.
GTTCCGTGCGAAGTCATGTTGAAGGTGCAATTCACTCTATGCCGCCTATATGACTAGGTCGCATTGTTGCCGTTTGCGCGTTTCTTCTTCCCATAGCTGCGGTCAACACTTCTGGCCCTCTTTTTCGCTCGCGCCTTTTTACGTTTTTTTTGCTCTCACTCCCTGACGCGATTAAGATCGCCGCAGGGTTCAAATTTATCACATCGATGCTGTCAACGGCAAAGCTAGCGAGCGTAATCGGTCCAACAGCGCCGCTGCTCTTACATGCGTGGCTGGCGGCTGGCGGACTGCGAAGAACAGACACAGCAAAAGAGAAACGCGACACGCTTTGGCAGATCGGTTCATCGCTTAGGTCAAGTGGCTGGCTGCTCAACCTCAGCCAGGCTTAGTTGTTATCAACGACGAGTGAATTCGATCGTGATTGTGTACTCGAATGATCGTGGTTAGCATTGTCTCACTGGTGCGATCATGGCATGTCGAACATTCAACAATCATCAAGGGGTGATCCTTACGAGCACACATGGGATCGAAGTAGTAGTAGTCGTAGTAGAAATAGTCGCAGCAGCAGCAGTAGCCTTGCCAACCATGGTTTCCTAATGATCTCAATGAGGGGAACACTGAGACACATTTGGCGGAATGTACTCTCCGTATCTGCGTATCTGCTACTACTACTACTTCCTTTTCGGGTCTCTTGGCTCGACCGGCGCGCACTATGTTGTCGTTGTCGTCGTCGTCGTCGTCGTCGAAAAGTGTTATGTCCTTCCTTGGCGATGGTTCTGATTCCACAGACTCAGACGGCTGGGAGTGTGGGTGGTAGAGAGGACGTTTGACGGCGGCGGCTGGGTCATCTTCTTCCGCCACGGCCGTCGCGCTATTTGTTCTTCGCTCACTCTGGCCCGCCGGGAGGGGGTCTGGGGTTGGCGGCGGCGCCGCCGCCGCCGCCGCCTCCTTTTCTTGACGTTCATCTGGCGGTAGCAGGGCAGGGCAGGGCAGTAGCATTGGCCTCGGCAACCGCTTCTTTCTTCCAGCGCCATGATTGCGCTTGTTCCCAGCCGAGCGAGCCGGACAGCTCTATCCGCGGAGAGCTCTTCTTGGCTATTTCCGAACTACTGGAGTTACTACCCGCTTGCGCAATCCGTTGGCGTAGCCACACACTGTGGTCGACTGTGCGCCAAGATGTTTTTATCTCACATTAGCGGTGATGAAATTACGATCTTGTAATGACGATTTGTAATATAACCCAGATATGCTTTATGCATGCGATAATTAAATTATTAATATAATCACCAACGTATAGTTTGACTTAATTAGACTTCTTCGAGAATTACCCAGGATACATCTTTGTCTCAGCTGCACCTTTGCTTTATAAATTGAGCCGTGTTTTTATATATACAAATATACATTATGGAAGCACTAGTTGTGTCTGATGTATATGTTTATAATTTTACCCAACCTGGGTGTTAATAAACCATTATATATATATATATATATATATATATATATAATGTACGATTCGACCAGTTGTGCGCATCTTATCTGAAATTTGATACGAGTGTTCATGATGATCGTGCTTCTTACTTGAATGAAGAAATGAATGACACAGTCTATTGAATACTCGTATGACTGTTGAAAATGGAAAGGGAATATTCATTCAAAAACACTTTTTTATTCCGAATCTTAAGATTAACTTTCAAGTTTGTGGTAGAGTTTGTTTATAATTTTCAGGCGCAGTATATATCCTTCAATAGGGTGGCACTGATTTAAAATTGTACTGGTAGAATATCTATATTTATATTTAAGCAATGGCTAAAATGATGAGTTTAGTTGTCAGTTCCTGCTTCAACGCTACAGTGTGTCTGAGCTGATCTGCGCCAGACTACGGACAGCCTATGCAAGGTTCGAATAACTTTCTCATCGAAGTATTTTTAGTCGGCATTTGATTTGTGTGGCAACGTTTTTAATTTGACTTTTTATTATTACTGGTCCGTCCTAAGAATTGTGGTAGAGGATAGGCGAATATGCACACAGATGGATCGAGGGCATGATTAGCTTCGCTTCTTCTTTACGACTACAAGAGGCTGCGTGCGCGTAGAGATGGGCGCGAGAAAAGAAACCAAGTTCCAGGTTTGGTGGTTTCTTTTCTCGTCTCTTCCTATGCCGTCTTTCATCTTCGTTGTCCTCCACCTGAATCGATCGAAAGTAGCAGATACGAGAACAATGTGGCCGCTTAGATTGCCTGCTGCTGCTGGCTGACTGACGGGGGCTGTCTATTGATTGGGCTCACACAGTGCCGCAGCTACCGCTTTTTGGTGGCAGGTTTCATGAACGATCTCCCCGCGGACAACCCCAGGGGAGATTCTCGTTTGTGCAAAATACGCGAGGGAAACGGTCAGGGCAGGGCTGTGTTTGGAGTAGGAGCAATCTCAGGTCATAACAATGGCCGGCGGCAGCGATGGCAACCGCAGTGCAAGCTTGCAGTAAGCGTGGAACACTCTTGAAGCGACACAACGAGGGACGTATTATCGGTGGAAGGTGTTGCTCGGCCAGCTCGGTATGGCTTCCGCGGAAATGTCTGTGGGAACTCATTTTTCGAAAACGCGGTACGTAGCTTAGTACAGTGACCGAATAATTTACGAGAAACTCGAACTCATTTTGCTACGGCCACTAGCTGTGCTTGACGTTCTCTTTATAAGCCACGTTTTCATTAAAAAAGGGGCAGAAGTTAAAACCTACATTATTTTATACGACTGCATACGAAAACACTAGCTAGTATAATATACGTGTATGCTTCTTCAAACAAGACAATCTAGTTGTCGGATCAGAATATGGCCTTCTTCTGCCCAAATCCCGGAATCAGCGCAACTGTTAGCGCTTACAAATAAACAAAACTCATTGTTTTGTTTATTGGATATTTAATGGAAACATCTTCAGTAAACCGAAGCTAGAGGATCAAATATTTTATTTGTTTCTCAAAAGTATCATGCGTATTGGTATAAGCCATTGAAATTATTGCATATTTTGCACACTAGTCGCGAATTATGATAAGTGAACACGTGATTAATTCGTGTGGGATGTTTTGAATAGTGTAACGGTTTATTACTCTAATGATATCTGTTGTATCCAATTTTACAGTCAAAACATCCTTATTTAAATATCAATTGGTTATGATCGAATGCGGCGTCACACTATTGTTAATTGTCAAAAGCAATGGCCCGTTTAATTACAAAGTATCGTAAATAAAATACTTCACACGATTCCTTGTTTTGGTACTGCGTATGCGCCAACTCAGGCCATAGTTATTGTACGTTTTAAGCATCTGTTGAGGTTGCAATAGCAAAGCTGCGAACTGTGTGTCTGAAATAGATATTGTTTTATGAGTGCCTTGCCATAAAACTCTTACATAATTTAGCTCAGGTTTTCTTAGTACCAGTGTTTTTAAACGCAAGTCTTTTATAGTACTTTCACAGCCTACCGAATAATCTGAATATCTCCTCACAGGTATTATTGAGAAACTCAAGTGGTTAAACGGGATTTTGCAACTCTCTATCCCTCGTTACCTGTATCTAGCTCGCCTCTGCACCGTCCTTACGCACAGTACAGAGGCGAGCAGTCCCTGAGAACATGAAAAGAAACGCATGTTCTTCTTCAATGGCTCTTCTGAAGCACATCTAGCCCTTCGGCCTCGTGCTTAGTGTTCTGATAATAATAATAATAATAATACTCTTGAATCCAAAATCCTGTCTACAATAGATAATATAATTTGAAACACGGCTCCTCTGAGCTAAACTACTTACTTAACGGGTTAACACTACCAACGGCCAACGTGACGCGGGATCTTGGAGCTTAATCTCGGCGGACCCCCAATTTCTGCGCACATATCAATGAACTAGTCAAAGCAGCATCCATACTTGTGAATATGTTGTTTTGCTGTTTCATTGTCAAAAAGCCTACGGTGTATCTTTGTTTGCACAAATCGATTGTGTTATCTAAACTTTTACACTGTTCACCCGTATGGCATTCATATTTGTGTAACTAGGGTATGACCGGAGGTGAGATTTTTTTAAAAGACTCCACAGAAGATGTGACCTAAATACGAACAACATTGTACTACCGCCTTTCATGGATTCACTCAGGAAAAATGACAACGTGGTTTTAGCTCAACTTATGCGCGAAAGTCTTATTGATCACTTCTTTGAAGTGCGGCCGAACAATCACAGAAGCCAAATAATGTATGTTGTCAGATGCGTTGCAAGAACGAAGCACATCAATATTATGCTCGCCTGGCGTGTGGCTACAACAGGACTGCGCAACAGCAAGACTGCGACTAGTCATTCCTTACCCTTTATCACATGAATAAAGGAGCTCTCTATTTCATTATATTCTAATCCGATCAATCATTCATTTAATGGTTACCTATTCAGCCCTCAGAGATAGCATGCAATTTCACATTTGACTGTTAGATTGACGTCACAGAGAAACGGGCTATTTGACAACATCCTTCAACGGTCTTACATAAACATTTTCGGGCTGACCATCAGCCAACATTTAACGTCCACGGGACTGCTTTCGCATTGCTTTGTGAGACAGACCCCATAAATACAAATGTGCAACGTTGGTGTTCGAACCCGTGCACTTACCCCGTCTCCTTCGGTCGCGAGACGCACGCGAAGAACGTTCGTACAACAGGTCTAAAAGCAGATGCGAACGTTTTTACATATGTTTACATAAAATTTCACTATGCAAGCTTCCTAAAAAGACTAATACCAGACAAGCTAAAGTCAAGGTGTAGTGTCCCATGTTATACGTAGGCCAGGTAAGTACGTCGGAACTTTCTTCCGGAGGTGTGAGTTTCTTCTGCAGTTGCGAGCATACCAAGCTTGCGATCGTCCTGTCCTACTCCGGCCTTCAATAAAGGCCTTAACCATTGAGATAACCTTCATTTTTATCATTGGGTGTCATTTGTGACAGGCAGAAGGCAAGAGGTCTTATCAAGAATGTTGCTCCCGCAAGAATGTACTCGTCCACCACTCTATTTGCTCTGTCTAGAGAATGGAAGCAGCCGCAGAGGCATTTCCTTTGTCACTGCCTTATCAGCGTTTCATCCTGTCGTGAGGTGAGTGGCCGACTGAAGCACCGAGGGAAAATGACACCCACGCGCGCTTCTGTTCCCACTGACACAATGCCACGTTCACAGAAGCAGGCCAACAGACCGCCACAGCTCCACGCTTCCTTTACTCCTAGTGGCTAGCGTTCGTAGAAGACCACTAAGGGCAAAGCTAGCGTTCGTTGGAGGATCCTCATCCTAAATTACAATTCAAAATCGAGAGATTTTATTTTGTTCTGAGTATTGAATGCTAACGTAGCTTAACGAACTTTAAAACTAAAATTTAAATGACAGAAAACCATACTCATATAAGGTGGGTCTCGTCATGATTGTTACCCTGAAACTCCAATGCCCGTTATGATTTAAAAATGAAGATTCAACGCATATACTATTGTACCTCTTAGTTTGTTAAACGCAGTGTGATGTAAAATATACAGTAAGGGGATTCTTTTGGATGAAGGTTGCTCAGAATGGCAAAAAAATAAATTGTGGAAAACGGTGGGTTTGTTGAGACATATAATTAAGGCTGGCTATTTTGTGATCAGGTGCAAGACTTCTCACATGATATGTAAATGTAGTCGAAATATTGTTTAATGTATTCATTTTGACACTCGCCTTATAATTTTTAATAAAGGGTCAACACTTGCCAACGAATCGAGAAGGGTGCCCTTTCAGAAAGCCTTGAGCACCTGCTAGGAAGTTATGATTCTTCTTATGGTGCGGCTTACGAACCGACAGCAGTAAAGCCATTTGTGGACTACAATTGCTTTATACAGTTGAATAAATGCGTTTCTGCCTTTAATAATGAAGCACTGAAATAGCGTGTGAAATAAGACCTCACAACTTGCACATTATAGGAATTGAAATTCAGATCTGCTATAGGTTTTGCAAATGTTTTAACATTGTTTTTATTCTTTAGAGTGACGCGTTATCGGGTCTAGATAGAGACTCACATATACTTGGCAGCGTCATCAACAATAGCTCCATAACGCTTTTCCTTAAATATGAGATAGTTTTTAAACTATGAGAGAATTTAGACTCAACCGGCGTATGCACACAATGTAAAAATACATAACATTACAATATATCACGTCCATTGGGAAAATCAATCATAACAGAGGAGACGCATTGCCAGTTGAAGAAACTCCGTTGGTCTTCCCAAGTAAATTGAGATCAATGCACTCTTGGAAAAATCCGTTTTGTATGTAGAAACGGAATGAGTTGATCGTGTAGCCATTTATCTATTAAATGTGCTTACTTAAATGTTTTCTAACAAATTTCCTAACACGTTCTAACGTGATCAACACATTTAAAAGTAGTTTAATAAATAAATAATGATAAAATGCATTTCTAGTCAATGTTTATGTTATGAGACTGCTTTTCACAGTGCGCGGGGAGGATACGTTCTATCTGTGGGGAATTTATAGGAGTTGGCTACGGATAGACGAAAGGACGTGTGTTAAACGCAGGTTTTTAAACTTTCATCATTCCTATTTATGCATAAATGAATAATATAATTTAATTAAATCATATTTATTAACATGAGGCTACTAGATCAGGGTAACCTTTGTGCGGGATCTCTTCAATAATGTTACAGATTAGTGGGCATTGCGACAGAGGACAGTAATTAACGGGCTCTTTTTATAAACGGTATAAAGGCGCGTCGTCTTACGTAGTCTTACTTACTTATTATGACTAATCGCGGTCTTGAATGAACTAAGCCTCATGACAAGAAAGTCTGTTTGCTGTTGTAAACAGACGAACGCGGCATTCTAAGCCGTAGTCCGCAAACACGCCTCGCATAATAGAGAGTGTGGCGTGGATGATGTCTATAGCCACAATTGATAATATGTACATTAACTATAAGAACTAATTAGTAGCGACTTTGAGAGGTAGACCTAGTTGCCGACAGTCCCTTAGCAACTTAGGATTATTTCCGATTCAACCGCGAATAATAATAATATGTACGAAGTAGAAAATCATGTATACATATACCAGTGTATGCGTTTCTGCAAAATAGAACTGTCACATGAGAAGATAATTACGGCGGTCGGTTTTGTGGCTGGGAACGTGAGCGTGGGCACGCGTGCAAGGGAGGCTTGTGGCTGTGAACAACTGGCAGTGGCTGTGGAAGGTGGCATCTTCTAATGAACGATTTGATAGCAGGGCGCCGTGGCTGGCTGGCTGGCTGACTGCTGCAACTAGGCTCGGCTATAAGTTGCTCTCCTGGGGGATTTGAGAGCTTCACAAAGAGCCACTTCTGCTACGGCTGCTCCTCTTATACATAAGCGGCCACACCCGACGCACGCTGCTGTTAGCACTCCCAGCAGCTGGTGGCCGGCCATTCCCTGCCAATCGTCCAACCGCGACGCTCCCCCGGGAGTGAGGGTAAAAACAATTTCGATGACGCTACGCTCTAAGTCACTCACCTCGTAGTAACAACTACCGATCCGGTACAAAGATTCTAACGGCGGCAAACGGGACAAGCACGTTCAGCCGAAGTGAGCAAAAAACAAAAGACGAACCCACGCCACGCCACCAACAACAACAACAACAAGAGACGAAGCTTTCTGGAATACTTGATCAGTGATGAACAATCGACCTTTATATATTTATTCCGATTGACACATGAAATCATTCGAATCAAACAAGTCTGTCAAATAGCTTATGATGTAGCTTGCCTGCTGCTAGATTAGACGACACATTGAGAAATGAAGGCGGTGTGACTAAAATCCGTAGGTCATCAGACCACAGATCACTGAGAAGACATTGAAGAGAAATGACTCTTCTGCCCATTGCTTCTTAATCGGTAGCCACTGGAAAGTACATGCTGTCGCAAATGACACTGAGCACGAGACATCCTGAAGCCGCTCGGGAACAACACCGCAAAAATGAGTTCGGACGTGCTCTAACTCCGCGCACATGATCTTCCCCCTTCAAACGATTTTTTGATTATCCTGTTTCGACGACCTATTCTGATTCCTCGTGTCACTATCACGCGCGAAAATAAAATGTTTTTGCCTCATTAAGCGAAAGTGGAAGTAAACGTGTTGGTACGACATAAAATGTGGACGTGAAAAAGACACCCTCGTTGCAGTTGATCTTTGATTTTTGAACATGCATCTAACTTCAACGATTCCTAGTAAAAATTCAGCGATTCTTAGTACGAGGAAGTATTCCTAGATAAGCAATAGGCACGGAGAAGCAGTGCTGCATGGCAATTTGCAATACCTTGACAAAAATATCACATATTGTGCAGCCTTGCTGCACCTATTATACTCTTGTTACACCGAGGGGTCATCCTTACTATAAACTTGACAGTACAACACGTAGAACTTTATATATATATATATATATATATATATATATATAAAGTTTTGTAATATACATTGTGATAACAGACAACATTGATAAATAAATTTGCCGGCGGGCTATTTCGGTCTATAATATATATATATATATATATATATATATGCATTTAAGTACACTGATGCATGTACGTGCGAAAGCCAAGAAAACGATCATTGTCAATACTCAGGTAACGGACGTCTACATAGCTTCCTATCTTACTTGATCTCATCGTAGATTGAACTGCTCTGCGGTAATGTTTCGTTCTCTCCTTCCTTTTCTTCTTCAACATTCCCTATGGCTCAATCAGGGAAGACATGCGCGTGGTGTAGCTACGAAGACGATGATGACGATGATGCTGGCTCGTTGTCGCTTTAGTGCTACTAAGGCTTACGATTGTAGGTGTGAATGGAGCGGCGTGCCAATAGGGGTTAGAGCTGGCCTTGTAGTCGTAGAAGACTTGTAATCGTCGCTGATGCGAAAAGTTTCCGCATCGCTTACCTGGTAGGAAAGAGAGAGGGAGTTCGACGAGTAGCGAGAACAACAAAGTTGCTCTAGTAGAGCCATTCGCAGCGGAACGGGAAGGCGGCGCAGCCTACGTGTAGCTCACACGGCGCTTAGCCGTGCATAGTGAGTAATCCGCTTGGAAAATACGCGTAACGGAGATTTTTGTCGTTGTTTTGAGTCAACTTGCTTTTGCCATGTAAATATGTCAAAACGCACGCCTTTTGCTCCTGTTGTTGAAGCACTACCGGCGAAACCGGGATGCGCTTCTGAACACTGATATAGGTTGCGCGAAAGCTCGATAAATTTGCTGGCAGACGGAAGAACAATTTTACTGAGATTAAAAGTTTATTACACAAAATAGTACGATCAGTACTTCTTTAACCATAAGCCGGTACAAATATGCTCGACTAAGCTACTACGCAATATATTTTATCAGTATATTTTTTGGTACACGCAATGCGCATCGGGAGCACAAGCATCTCCATGCTAACTAATTGTGGCCATTATTTTGTAAGGATGGCTCAGCGTTGCCGCACTGCAAGCGCTGAGAAAAAATGAAGTCGACTGCATCCTCACGAAAGATGCATTACCCAGCTCAAGCGCATATGCCAGCTACCGCTGGCCACCCAATGCCGATAGCTACTGGAAGGATCTCGGCCACCGGTTACCCAGGTAAGTCAAGTGACCTATGACTTCGCCATATAGGTAAAGAAATGATCGCAAACCCTACGGAAGTGAAACGGCTTGACAGGTACAGGATAGACGTTTTTTCACGCCACTGAACTATGACCACGTATCGACATAGCGTTATGTGCTAACTAAACGTATGAAGCTATCTGCTGTTCCGTCGAAAATGCACGTTTGCGAGTTTGAAAACCATATCGAAAATGAAAGCATACTTGCTAGCATTCTCTCCTGCCTTAGCAAATAAACAGGGTAGTATTAGAACGTTATGTACATCTTGAGGTTTGGTAGAACTCGGCAAGAAAATAATTTGTCCCAATGGTAAAAGGGGGCGGAAACATCTTGACAAAATTTTACGCTTCTGAACGCGACAGCTTAGCAACATATGCACTTTTTATGACTTTCTTTAATCCGGCTACTCGCCTTTCGCTAGTTTGCATTGGGTGTCATTCAGTTCATGCAACAAATTCCGCCGAAGTTCCTTCATATGGCGACTGGTTCTCCCACAAACGTAGATTTTGCACAACTATGTAAGAGCCATGTAGGAGAATTGTTTTCTTGCCAAACCTTAAAATAAATACATACGGTTATGATAGATCCTCTATATTCATGAACATGGGCTCTCTTTATTGTGTAACAATTATGTCGACAGGTTATCCCTATTACCCGTCGACGATGCCACCGCCACCGCAGCAATTTGTGCAGCCGAATGTGCTTGCGTCGCAGTTCCCTCCGATGCAGACGCAGATCGCCGTGCCGCCGCACGTCGCCACTCCCACTCAGATACCGGCATCCATTCAGGTTGGTGGTTTTGCTCATCCTCTTTGCCGTCTGGTTTTGCTGACTTCTTCTGAAACGGCGTAGTTCAAATAGGGCGCGCTTTACATAACCGATTGATTTCTGTCTTGTCGTCCGTAATTTCCCATGTTTATCATACAACTACGTAAAATCTATACGCTGGCTTATCTAGGAGAGCGCGTGCGGCATACATTATACGTCTTTTATATATATATATATATATATATATATATATATATATATATATTGTCACCGGTAACACTACGTTGTATTTGCAGCAAATGGCGGCACCTTTTCAGCCTGGAATTGCGCCTCCACCTTTGATTGATCCACATTCGAGTAGCATTAGTGGACAGCAGCAGAATCTAACGGGAGAACAAATTACGGGGGGAGCTATGCAGCCGCCGGTTTCGGCTGGAAATTCCACGCCTCGTCCACCAGTCGCCGTGGATTCTGAACGGCCAACATCTGCTGCGGCCGGTGGTGCTGGGGCGGCTGCTGCTGCTGCTGCCAGCGCTGGAGGAGGCGCTTCGGGGGCGGCAGGGCTGGCGGGACATGGTCCGGCCGGACATCAAGGCGGAGCCGGCGGAGAAGATGACCCGTTCGATGATCAATACGATCACCGGTGTTCACTCTGCATTGCCGCCTGGGGGTTTGCGTTCCTTTGCGGCTTAACCGGTGCTGCCGGCGTCCTGTTCGTACATCAGGGTCACACAGTCTCGTTTAAGGTAAATCGAAACGCAGAAAAGACGGTTGAGGCAATTGTTGCTTCCTTGTTCATTCTGCCTAACAACTGACCAGAAGACAGACACCACTGTAATAGGCCACACTGTAATACTGTAGGAATCGTTCGTAGCAGCACTGCTTTTATAATTTGAATTTAGGTCAAATTAAGCTTTGTAATCATCACCATATATGTGAAATAGTGTGTAATCTCCCTATCGCCACGAAACGAGTATTATGTTGTAAGACTAGTTGCAGTTGTCTCAATCAACGCTGCCTTGACTAAATTGACTTTGCGGTCTCCTTTTTATCCTTTCCAGACGCTGGGGATTGTGCTCTTGTCAGTTAGTGTTCTCTTGTTTCTCTCAACATTCTTGTTTCTGCCGGCATCCAGCAAGTACTCGAACAAAATGCCCGTTCACCGCCAATGTTTGCCCTTCCTTTTGGCAGTCATCACGTCTGGTAAGCACCACTGGCACTGTCATACATAACGACAATTGGCAAAAATGCGTTCATGTACGACGCTATGTCGAATATGCATAGTAAGCCTTAGTAATTGTTAGAGCTATATAGCCGCATACCGATACACTGATATTCTTGCAGCGCGAGGTCTTCCACAAAAGTTTGGTGCGTTACGGCGAATTTCATGTCGTTCTTCCTACGGTCATATTTCGACTGAAATGTCGTTTGATTCTTTGGCCTCTGTGGGCAAAAAACGACTACATAAAGCAGGCATCTGATGCGTAAAGCACAAGCATGTCCAAACACTAACGTAATTTTCGCAGCATAGTGATGCTGTCGTCATGCGTCGGTCGTAATTACAATGACAATTGTCGTTTGGGGTTACCGCTACCGAAGGTGAAATTTGCTGGGTTGTGTACCTAATCAACGAGGGTGCTTCCGACGGCAAGGGACTGCTTGTCGCGCTAGCGGCGTTCTTGGCGCTCTTCTGGCTTGCCCTGTGGAAGATCATGTGCCTACGTTGCTGCTGTCATCGCCGACGTATCTGTGCTCAGAAGAAAGCTCAAGCTCGTCTTGAACAGCATCAACAACAGCAGCAGCAAACAAGTAAACGAAGAGCTGGTGGAAAGCGAAATACTACCACCGATCCTGAGGAGTTCGAAACAGATTTTCATCATGTAAATACGCAGGTAAGCTGTTCACAGCAAAAGTGTCTTTACGGTGCCAATCGCTCGGTGTCACGACCACAACTACTGCGACATTAATTGTGTCAAATTTACACCACAGTCACAGCGGTAATATTGTTTACTTATTTGAATACGTCGTATATATATATATATATATATATATATATATATACATATATATATATACAGGTAGTTCAATAAGTTCTTAGAATGAAAACCGAGAATTTTTCAAATCATGTTTTCAAATTTTTCTTATTCGATATACTCCCCGAGAAGCTCAATACACTTTTCCCACCGAGATTTCAGAGCTTTCATACCTCTTGAGTAGAATTCCGCGTCGTTAGACTGAAAATAGGCATTGACAGCAGCCTTAACCTCTTCATTGCTGGAAAAACGCTTTCCACCGAGACTATTCTTCAAATGTCCGAAGAGGAAATAATCAGAGGGGGCCAGGTCTGGAGAATAGGAGGGTTGTTCAATAAGTTCGAACCTCAGTTGGGCCAGTTTTGCCGATGCTTGCCGGGACTTGTGTGCAGGAGCATTGCCCTGGTGAAACGGGACAATCTTCTTCTGCAAAGCGGGCCGTTTCACGATGAGTTCTTGCTAACGGCAGTCCAACAGTCTTGCATAATATTCTCCTGTGATCGTTTTACAGCTCTCAAGGTAGTCGACCAGCATTATTCTACGTTGGTCTTAAAAAACTGTAGCCATCACCTTTCCGGTCAATGCCGTTGTCCGCACCCTTTTCGGAGGTCCTTCATCAGGTGCACACCATTGGCAAGATGCTTCTTGGGTCTCGGGAGTGTAGTGATGAACCCGGCTTTCATCGACGGTCATGAATCTGCACCAAAAATCCGACAGATTGTTCGACATCTTGGCCAAATTTCGCTGTAAAGCCAAAACAGGCGCGTCTTTTTGGCCTTGGTTGAGCAAATGCGGCAGCCATTTTGCTCTAAGCTCTTTCATCTTCAAGTTTTCGTGTAGGATAAAATGCTCACTGCCTAAACTAATCCCAAATGCCTCCGCTATTTCCTTAATGTTCATTCGCTTATCTGTGCCAAGAATTTTTCGCACTTTCTCTACGTTTTCCTCATCAGTTGCCGTTTTTGGCCTCCTGGACGTAGTTCATCCTCGGTGCTCCTGCGACCTCTTTTTAACACATTAATCCAGTTGGAAACAGTGGCAAAACATGGCGCAGAGTCACTGTACGTCTCGTCTAACTCAATTTTTACTTGGGTCGCATTCCAACCTTTGAAATAAAATGCTTGATAACCACTCGAACTCTTTTTTCTCCATTTTTAAAAATCACGCCGATACGTTGCAACGGGAAAAAGCTATCAAACGAAATCGCAACGGCCAATCACCATAATATATTGAGTGCTAGCAGTCGAAAAGTTTGCAGTTCTATTAGCGTGAAAGCGTGCCAAAATTCGAATCTAAAAAGCTCATTCTAAGAACTTATTGAACTACCTGTATATATATATATATATATATATACTACATATATATATGATAGAGAATACATACAACATACATACATATAGTAATATATAATATATATATATACATATATATAAGATATAGTATATATATATTATACATAAATAGAGAGAGAGAGGAGAGAGAGGGAGATATATATAGACATATATATATATTAGATGTAAACATTATAGATATACATAGAGATTATATATAAGACATATATATGTTTACATATATGAATAATTATTTATATATATGTAATATATTTATAATATATATATATATATATATATATATATATATATATCACTAAGTATATGCGTATATGCAAATAAATATATACAAATAAAGTAGCCATGAAGTTCTAAACGTTTGTACAGTAAGTCTGCGAGAGCGGTTCTAAACCCTGCGTAAAAAGTGGACAACAGTCTCATTTCACATTGGGAACTTAACATTGGGTCTCTGTTGAGTAGCATTCACAATGCTGCATAAATGCAACATGGAATTTAGTTTATGTCATAAACATAAGCACGTGTTGACTTGAAAATGAGTCCGGCGAGGGCACAGAGAGGACATATATATGGTTAAGCGTTCAGGTTTCTGGTGTAAAACTGTAAATGGGTGAGCGCCTGCCGCGAGACGTGCGCTAATGTTCCTTGTAGATCTAACAGTTGAAAATACCTTAAATCGCAAATTGGTTTAACAATGAACAAAGAGCTAGGTGAGTCATGACAGACGTACACTGACACGTATGTAAATTGATTTTGTTTGTGTATGCTTGCGTTCTTGCTTGTGGTATTCTATGGCGAAGGTCCGTGAAACTCTTCGCAATCGTTTTAATGAAAGCATCCTGCAGCAGACTATCATCCAATCGGCTGCCCCGTCAATGGGAATTAGAGGTGGTGAGGGACCGACGCTCGCTATCGTTTCTGGTGAGCCTCAATCGCAAGCAAGTCATGTTCCTAGCGCACCGCCGGCGGACTCATCCACACATGGTGTCAATAATACTGGCACGCTTACTACATTCGGAGTGTCTCAGGGAACTTCATCTGCTGTGGCTTCTAGCAGTACGGTAGGACAGCCATCCGGCCAAGCATCAGGGCCGGTGCACGACCCTCCGCCTTACGACGCGGTGTACAGAAGAACTCCTCCGCCTCCCTATTCAACGCTAGTCTAGTTGCCTTCGCAGACACAACCTCGACGACACGAATAGATCATCTCTCGATCCAGCGATGAAGTAGTAGCATTCCCCTCAAGGTACGGTTGTATCCTGCTCAAGAAATACCAGCGTGAATTAAATGCTTTTGGTATTGCGTGCCAATTATTATTTTGCCTCCGAATTCTTATGAAGGCGGTGTCGCCAGAAAAAGTGTACAGATTTGCTTAGATCCCCAGGTCGCCTAATTAACCTCAAGCACTTTTGAGGCTAATTAGGTCATTCATGCTTTGTTGAGCTACGTGTGTGCTAAATGTGGGAACAGAACGTCGGGCTCCCTGATCTTAATCGCTTCTAATTCGGCACATAAACGACGTAATAGAAAATATATTTTTTTAATTGAAAATGCAAGGCGGCCGCGGCAACAATTCCTTATTGTTAACCCTAGTTTGTGAAGATGAAGCTTTTAAACAAAACAAACAGCTGGAATCTCCACGTGGACTTTATTCTGCGTTGATACATATACTAGCATAATTGCGATACATTGAGCATATAAAATGCTTTGAATACTTTAAACTGAAACCGCCAAATTAGGCATGCCGAATATGATCTTAAAGAGTGTGGCAAGACGAGAAGGCATTTGTGTTTTGCTTTTACTCAAATATCTGGCGCGGTATAAATATATACTTAGAGCAAGAAAGAGAGAGAATTTCGGAGGTAAATTATGAACGCCTGGATTCCTGCATAGGCAGACAATGCTGTTCTTCTGCTGGTTCAACTGCGCCCAAGGCTGTGGGTCATTTCGTGCTAGGCAATGCGTGCGTGGCGCCATATGCACTCTATCCAGAAGATGTATCATGTTGGCTGGCTATCTTGTACGTCTCGTCACCACCGCGCAACGACAAGTGCAATCTTCTCTTCATTGTTGACCCGGTTGCTCGATGAGATTGGAGGGGCTTTAATTAGCAAACATAGGAATATTTTTCTACCTTTAACCTATCGATTGTTCGCATTAGAGCGATGCTTTTGACAAAAGCGTTTATTCTAGATTTAAACACACATCATGTTCTCTACTAGGCAAACGTAAACCCCCATCAGTTAGCCACAGCAGTATTGTGAAACCACAATTTTATTATTGTTAAACCTTTTAATGAACAGCTGAGCAAGTGGCGCTTTCCGTCGAACAACGATGCTCGAGACGTTCAACGTATCTCGTTTTGTGGCTTGGCGTATTGTCGGAGATTAAGCCGAACAAAGCTATAAGACGCCTATGAAGTTTTCCCTGCGAACGCGGGGAGTTATGAACATAAGCATAGCAACAAAGATTTGAATACGTGATCTCTACTATGACAACTAAATGCCCGTGACTTAGTCGGCCACGGACGAACCCAACACGGTCACCATATAGACACGCACACAACCGCAAAAGCAATTTTTCAATCGAATAAGGCTGTTTAGTAACAAAGCCGAGAGCAACACGTTCCGTCATGCTGATCGATGCTCGCGGCCAAAACACGTCAACGACGACAACCCGTATATTTGTCGCTATTGTGTGAGATACTCTCAGTTGTTCACCTGTCTGGACAAGACGTCGATTCCTTGTAAGTTATTCTCTGAAGTTTACATATACAATTGGATTGATGGTTCGAATGATTAAGGAATAGATTTTACCGGTTACCAATAGCAGCCTTAATTAATTAGCCCATTTTCACTGGCCTAACCAATATTACACTTAGACATGCTTAATAGTTTACATTTTCTTTGTTATCACGCCGCGCTGTGGCATACCCGCCTTAGCCCTGTGGGTTCTGTAAGAATGCAATCGTAACGATGACAGCCGGCAATATACGCGCGTGTTGTTTTAAGGTTAATTTTTGTCGAACTCCAAGCAATGGTAGTGTAGTTAGAACAAACGAGGTTTGTACAGAATCTAGTCAGCCACTAAAATAGGTGCTACATGGCTGACTGTCATAACAAATCGACGCAGTCCTGAAACAAAACTAATCAAACGTTTTTTTTCTAGTTTTAATATAATTAAGCAGCACACTAACGGAAATGCTATATGCATTCAATTTGTTTGTATGCGAATTCGATGCGTGAAAGTGTGACAATTCCACCATTCCACCATATACTGCAATCACGTGTGCTATCATTAATATAATATTGACACAATCGTGTATAGGTAACGCACGAGTCTCAACACTGCACGTTGAGAGAAAAGCATAACTCATGTATCGTATTGTGACTAATGCAACTGGGATAAATTGCAGCCGATACTAGAGGCAGACAACGTTTAGTAATGCAACCTAGAAAGACATTGAGAAAATCAATGCGGGTGCCAACTTGATGATATAGATTAGAGGATCTTTTGTTAAAGTTGTGATGCTTTGTACATATGATTGCGCCTAAGCACCGCTTTAGATCGGTTACAGATTTCAAACACGTGAACATGAAAAATTGCACCTCATTAATGTGTAGATTATGCGAATGTATCACGAACTATGTACGATTTTAACTAAAACAAGTGCTTACTGTATGTGTGAATAAAGGGCGATAAATGATGAAGAAGAACTGGCCAACAAACTTTACTTGTACCACGCCTCGAGGTCAATAAAGTGCGTTTTGTATATTCAGAAAATGTGCACTATTTTATGGCATGTTTATATATTTTTTCATAAATTGTGATCCAATTGGAATATGTCCGGAAATTCCATTATTCTACAATTTTTCGCCTTAAGATGCAAAAAGTGACTAAGATGGTTTTTGCTACCTTAATAACCTTCGTTTTTCTCTTTTCAAGTAACTCAGTAGTGAGCTGAACAATCCAACGAAAGGTAACAAGTTCTTTGAATTTAACCAATTTAACCAAAACCATCACTCATCAGCTACACACAGGTTAAATTTCGAAAAGTTGGTGGAGGCAATTATTCTTTGAGTTTGGTTCAAAGAAGTGAAGAAAATGAGGTTCGGCGATTTTTAAGGCGGAGTCGTAAATGGAAAAACAACGAATCTGCTTCAAGTTCTGTGTTAAATATCTAATCAAGATGTCACAAACTGCTTATCTATTCTGTTTCTATTATGGTGATCACGCAGTGTCCCCAAATACCGTGAATGCGTGGTACTTCAGATTTTGTGACAGACGTGAAGAGATCGACGATAACCCCCGTTCGGGAAGGTATTTGGCATCAATAACAGAACGTTTAAAAAGTCAGTGATATCCCATTCAACAATGCCGAATTACTATCCGGGAGGTAATTGAGGAAGTGGGGATATCTTATGGATGAGTTATAACAGTATTGACCGCTATTTTATGCGTCAGAATACCGGCAGTACAGTTCGTTTCAAAACTATTGCATTTTCAGCAAATGACCGTCCGTCGGGAAATGCCCGAATTCAGGCAGTAGCAGAAGGCTCTTGGAGACGAGTCATGGGTATACTGTTGTGACATCAAGACCAAAGCTTATCATACCCCCACGATTTTTTGCCATCTAGCTCTACGATCAATAAGGAGTACAGCTGAAAATTTTCAGGAGATTGCGCGAGAACGTCCGACACAAGAGGATTAATTTCTCCGCAAACAACTATTTTATCCTTCATCAAAACTTGCTACGGTAATCGTTGCGGATTACTTGGTGAACATTTTGATGTTTGGAGGTCCGCAACCTCCCTATTCGCTGGACCTGACTCCAGCGAGTTTTCCCTGTTTCCATGAATAAAAAAAATGAAGGAGCGCGTCAATACTATAAAGGAGATAAAAAAACATTTGCAGGAGCACATGAGCTCAATTCGAAAATACGCGTTTGAAAATTGTTTCGAAGAGTGTGAAAGGAGGTGGCACAAATACATTGCAGCGGACGAGAACTATTTTGAAGATTAAATAATTGTTCTTCTTTTTATAAGTACGTATCAAAACCTTTCGATTCGCCCTTGCATATATACACACATATATAAATGTAGATATAAGGGTCGATTCTCTATGCCCGAAAACCCTATATGCAGCAGGTGTCAGAAAAAGCAGGACAACAAGCAGCTAAATTTGCAAAGGGCGAAGCTGATTTGCAAAGGACGAAGCTCACTGAGTTACAACGGGCAGCGTTGCCCCGGCTTGAGGACGCTACCTAACTCATTCGATAAGACAGACCGGAAGCTACATTCAAAGCCGTACACTTTTCGAAGTATTGCATCGCAGTTCTGCGAGACGTGCGGACAATTGCAAGAGAGTCAGAATATAACCGGACCGTCCTCAAAAATGTCGCCACCCAATTTCCGCTTGGCGAATCGGCGTCCACCTTTCAGGCGGGAAGAATGGCAGTGCTAACAAGCAACGAACAACAGAGCTTGTTGATACCGACATAGACTCAAGGGAGCCCAATCCGACTTGCCTCAGTAAAAAAAAAAAACAACCTTTGGTGATCGGAGTAATAGGCCCAGAGACATTTCCAAGCGTTTCCGACAGATACTCTGCAAGACCCTTGGGGGGGGGGGGTCACAACAAGGCCAACCCGGAACCAGTGGCCCTCTACATATTCCAGGAGTTAATTGGTACCCCGAAGAGCCACAGAGGCATGCTGCAGACAGATAAGCTGTTCGGCAAACCTAAAAATGAGATCCGATTTGGCCCCGTCAGGACCATTCGTGCCGGAGATATTACCCTCAAGTAAGAGGAAGAAAGAGCGCGCAATACCGCCACTGTCACCCTTTACCAAAGTACCGGGGAGGAGGTCGACACCCGAGTGCTCACTGGCCCCACAATGACAGTGGCGCGAGGTTAACCCCTTTATAGGCACTGAGGCCATTAGAACAGAAATCCGAAGCTCCCAGGTGTTATGTATGCGGGTTATGTGTGCCACTGTGCCAGATCTACGGCATATCCCAGCTACTTCCGAATACTGATGGAAAGAAAGCAATCAATGCATGCGGTCAAGGAGTCAGCACACGCTGATAAAGGTGGCAGAGCTGACTCGGCCAAATTCAAAAGGCCGGTTCGCCGACACAACGGCATTGGATTTTAATTTTATCTCATTACGAGCCGACCGCATAAACATATGGTACTAGTAGAGGTCCTCACGAACGACAGTTAGTTCTTGTTGTTGGGAAAGAATAATATTTATCAAGTCAGCACGAAATACGTTGAACTGTGACTCATAGGGAGGCTTTTGCTCGCAAATCAAACTTACGAGCGACCGCAGCATTCCAGCTAAATGTGGAAAACATTTCACAAGTCACCACATTCGTGCAAATAGAATCCAACACCTATCCAGGCCGTTTATTTTTTATATATATTATATATTTATATTACGGAGTCCGTGGTGCATCAAGACTCGTAGCCAGATAAAAATACAGTGGAAGGTAGAGACCGTGCAAACAAGAAGTCAGCCACAGAATCAGGACTTGGCACGAACTGCTTATCAATTAACAGAAGTGAGAAGCAAATTAACCAAATCACGATAGCACAACAGAAACACCGACACAAACCGTTGCACACGCAAAAACCTGAAAAACAGCGGATACAGAAACTACCACCAAGGTATTCGGTTTTTGTTTTGTTTAAAAGCCCCATTCGTTTGTGAAAGCGGAAGAAATATTATGAACCAGTTGTAACAGTCTTGGCCAATATTTTATACGTCAGAGAGTGGCAGCAAAGTTCGTTACAAAAATGTTAAACTTCCAGCAAAGTAAGTCCCTCGAAAATGTCCAGAAATATCTGAGTTGAATCTTCAGGCTGTAGCAGAACCCCTGGATTGCTTCAGAGAGTTGAAGGAGACGAGTTATGGTATATGGTTATGACTCTAAGTTCAAAAACTACCACTGCGAAATACTAAGTAAAGTTTTCGGGCTGACCCTCAGCCAAGATTTAACGTCCACGGAACTGTTTTTCACATTGCTTCATAGACGGATCCCCATAAATACAAATGTGCAACGGTGGGGTTAGAACCCGTGCACCTATGTGTCTCATCCAGTTGCGACGCGCAGACCTAAGCCACCACGCCGCCGGGCTCGACACTGCGAAATACTGCCGAGAATTTAAAGAAGATTGCGCAAGAAAGTCCGACGCAAGAGGCCTGTTGGATGCTCCATGACGACAACGCGCCGGCGCACACATCCTTACTGATTTCGAACTATTTGACAAAATAATCGATTTCTATATTTCCGCCGCCTCTTGATTTGCCGAATCTGGCTCCGTGCGACTTTTCCTGTCGAAATTCCAAAATTCGCAAGTGCAATTCAACTCGATTCCCCAGGACGGTTAAAAAATGTCCAAAGAGTGGGAAGGAAGGTAGCACAAGTGCATTGCAGTGAGAGGGAGCTATTTTGAAGGAAAATATGAGTTAAAAAAGTGGGTAGCGGCGGTGGCTTAGGCGGCTAACGCACCGTTCGAAACGGGGCGTTGCCATGGCAACCACGGTTAGCAAAACATCGCTAGTTCGAGCCCTGGCCGTGCTGGTTGAATTTGTTGGACGTGGTTGTCATTGCCTTGCTGCTACATACCTCTGCTGGAGAAAGCCTATATAATTCCAGTACGAGAACGCGATGACGATAGATGCATTTTAGACGCTATTGTGCCACAGGCAACTTAGCCCATTACCAGCGTCTAAAAATGTAATTGTCAGAGCGTTAAAAAATATATATATTATCTTTAATTAATATATACCGGTCGTCACACGTAGGTCACCTTATTGGTCTTTAAAACCACGATACACACGAAACATCAATCGTCAAAGAGGAGATACTACGCGAGTGTCGCCACTTGAAGTCAGACACGTAAAGTGAATATGCCACGTGCGAAACGGAGCAATAGTTATCTTCAGCAAGATATCCTTTCCTTTTGTCGCCAATTCCGTCCGTAAACCTTGTATACTAAATTTATCATGTAGCTCTCGAACCTGACCAACCCAAGTTATGTCATCGGTTATGTTTAAGGCCGGGACACTTCGTTGACAAGTGCACCATGCACCAGGTGTGCGCCCTTCCGGACAAGTTAATACTTTGTTGCAGTACCGGGCGATCAACCAAGTGGTGCACAACCGACAAATACACTGAGTACTATAGTCTTCATGAAACACCGTACGGAAGCATACACGTAAATACTAGGCTGCTCCAGTAAAGCAAGAGATGTCAACCGTCATACTGGTCACGCGGCGGGTTTACCTGCCCTATGTTGGCTTACCTCAAGGAAAGAAACTGAATTATAATCGAGACCCGCACACTGCAATAAGTGCTACACCGGACGGCCGAGATACGTGTCCCACATTAGACCTGCCGGTCAACAGCTCAGCCGCAGGTTTCGAATTAGCCTTCTTATGCTAGCGTCGCCCGCGGGATCTCTTAGTCACTCGATGACCCCACCTCACAGCTGCTACTGCCAGCTCCCATTTCAATCCTTTCCCCCCAGAAATGGCGGAAGAATCACAGGGCGGATACACCGGAGGACGTGCGTTGTCGCCAAATCAAAACATCCATCAAGCGCATACGTAAAACGCCTCATGTTCGACTCAAAAGCAACCCCCTCTGGACGCTCAGATTCATCCAAGGGTTAGCCCAGATTTGTCGGCCCATGTCAAGGCCCTATTAGAGCTTTTGGAGCCGCTGTTACAGCTGCTACCGTTAGCGGGCAATCTACGACGGATCGTATAAACCTGATTATGAGCCCCTTTTTCTTTCCCTTCTACGGAGACGTTGTTGCCAACCTGACTTCCGCGTTGGCCCTTCAGAAAAAGTATGGGTTAGTACGCTCCACACAGTGTTCGCACAGTAGCTCAGGATATTCAACAAGTCCTTAAAGTGTAATTTCCGGTTTAGATTTAAATCCGGCAAAATGCGAGATATATCTATTTCTGCTGTAAGCCAAAGGACGCACAGCAGAAATCGAGCGTTGGAGATCAAAACTGGGACTTGCCGCCGCTCACCTACCATTTCTGGGAGCCGCATCTAGAGGAGACCCTCAAGCTATGAAAATACAAATTAATTGGGTATGCTCATGCATTGTGCCTTCTCACGTTCGAAACCTTGAGTTGGCATTCGAACCAGGCAACTAATCCGCGAGGTCGGCACTCTGTTAAACCCGTCATTCGGTGATAACAGATAGTCTCCCTTTTTTAACCAACGTCTAGATTTTCACATTCAACGTGGAAACGCCGCCTTCATTCGAGGCACACTTCTGAAGTGGCCTCCGTCCGGCCTACGAAACGGACCGTAACTGCAATATTAATAAGTACTTTTTAATCTATAAAACAAACAAAGTATTTCATACACATGCTAGTCATAAAATGTAATAATATACGTGGTAGACAAAAGCGAGCAACACAACGTATTTTCAGTGCGCAAATAGATATGCGCTGTGCATTACATATTGGAACTTAGGTGAAATCAGTTATAGCGCTATACCGATGTGGCAGGTAGAACAGTGTTTTTTTAAAATATGCAATTGCCAGAAAATTATGTAACTGTTAGAGAAACTAAATGCACCGATGTGTTTTGGCGTGTTTACTAGATAGTTTTGCCGCTATCGCTGGTTTATGCAGAAGGCATAACTCGGGAAGAGCTCTCTCCCATGTACTTGTTCGTGCACGAAGCTTCGTTTCTACAGAGGGT
Source organism: Dermanyssus gallinae (assembly GCA_003439945.1). Taxonomy (NCBI): domain Eukaryota; kingdom Metazoa; phylum Arthropoda; class Arachnida; order Mesostigmata; family Dermanyssidae; genus Dermanyssus; species Dermanyssus gallinae. The sequence goes on along the minus strand of QVRM01004188.1, from coordinate 1,651,553 downwards.
GTGTTAATTGCATAAAATGTTTGCTGGGGAGCAACGAGAATCTTGTATAATCCATGCGCATGTACGACATGATTTTCTGTCCGTGCTATCTTAATTAACAACTATGTAATATACGGCCTTATCCACTTATCTAAAAGCTTACATACATAATCATACACATGTATTTATAAGATGGGCTGTCGGTGGACTTTTCAGAAGGATTTGAGACTGTGGCTTCAACACGATGGAGCACCAGCACACAGCGAAATAGCGTTACGAGCTCATCTAACCGTTCTCTTTGGGGATCGATTGAACAATCGAGGCGGGTCTCTGTAACAATTGTCTGTGATCCATCTCAGTAAAGGCAAAAGTTCATTTTATTGAACGTATTTAATAAATGTTAGGCATTACAAGATTTTAATTTCTACGGAATTTTCTAATACGATGTTTGTTTTAATTTCTGCTAGACAACATAAGTTGACGTTCAGGCAAAATAAGATTTTCTTCTAAACACGCTGATATCGCACCCATCGTTTTCTCGACATCGCATATTTTGAATATTATTATTTTATTACTTTGGTATAACTCTAAACACTTTTTCACACATCTTCTGTAGTATATTTAAACTAATAATTCGATTACCATAATTGTTTGGTTTAGCGGACTGTTTCCCCATGACCCCTCACAACCTACGCCAGCCCTCTAGCCTGCGTTTGGCTTTAATTATCTCTTGCCATGGTTTATCACCGAAACCTAAATACCTCGGTCAATGACACCGTCCATTCATTGCTTCTAGCTCGTGCCACTTCAACGCGATGTGTTCAGTATATTCCACTTCTATATCGTACGTTCCACGCTGAACGCTTTCAATTTCTAGTATCTGGCCACCACCAATCGTGGATGTTGAGCATACCGGCCCTGCAGTCAGCAAACAGCCCCGAGCCCTGCCAGTTCGAGTATATTATATATTTTTGACTGTGTTATATTTGTTTTGTCGGTAAAATTGCAAGCATGTCAACAATAACATCTTTTTTAATCTGAAAAAAAGCCGAAGATGCCCGACCGCCTCATGTTTGAGCGAATACAGGAACAACTAAGAGCGAGCCACTCTGGTGGCTTTGGTCTCGTCAGACAGCACTTGACGAACTTTTCGTGCATACAAAACGTAGTGCAAATCCTCCTTTGCAATTCGTCTCATTGTGTCGTCACCGACGCCGAAATTAGCTTTTTAGCACGTTTCACGGTCTCGGGAGCCCTCACCGGTTTCGGCCGGTCGTGAATCTTCCTAAGCGCACTCCTAGAAACTTCCTCAGACTTCTGACACAACATCGTAAAGTTAACTAATCCGAGAAGTTAGCAGTTCTCTTAGCAGTCATCCTATAGAAAATAAAATGTTAAAGGTTACAGACAAAACGAATTGGCGGCGGAGCAGCGGAACTCGCCTTTTCCTGCAAACTACCAGCCTGATTCATGGAGACCTCTTAGCTCCTACTATTGTCAGTCTTCTTAAAAGCTCTTCTAAAGAAAATCTGAGGATCTAAGAAGCTGATAGCCATGATTCTATACGCCAAGATCTTTTAATGTAATACTGCTGCGTAAAATCTGTTTTTAGACACAGGTGCTTGCAAGACCAGTAGCGGCGCTTGGCACTTAACTTGAGGTATATCTTTAATGCATCGAGGGCCGAACATGTTAAGATATCTAGGATTTCCCCAACAGTCCTTGTGGCAGCATGGCCGCTGACTCTCAGCGGTATGGTTTATCATCTATTCTCAATGAGCCTCGCGCAGAGAAAATTCGACCAACAACAGGGATCGAACCGGCCACACCCCGGCAGATGACAACCATGACTAGCGCACTAGTCCCCTAGACCACGCCGCCACTATCGCCGCATTTTTCAACTAAAGAATGCCTATTTAATCTAGGGGGGCCCTATAGTCCATTACAATTAGGGACGAAGTGATAGCGTATATTAGTATCTAATTAGCTAACGCAAGGAATGAGTGATTTTATTGTGTCAATGACTTACTCTGACGAACTTTGACATAATGGCCGCTCCTGCTAGGGAGAGTCACTTATTTAGAGCTATAAGTCGAACTATATCTAACCTAGGCGGTTGCGATGAAGTTCAAATGCGGCGACCACATAGTTTCAATTTACTCAGCCCTTTAAAAAGTGGCATCTCGCTCAAGTATGAAAATTTCTGAATTGAGCTACGTCTAGATAATCTAACAAGAAATTCCGCAGCGAGCTGGATTGAGTAAAAGCTGCATACTTAAAACTTGTGAAAAAACTCTACGGCACACCCCATAATAAAGTGGCCACGTTCCTTGCCTCCCCTTGCACACCAACTTCTTTTTGTCTTTCGTTTATCGACAAATATTGGGCACGCCTGTTGTTGTACGCATAAAGTTATTTCTTTAAAGCTGTAAATGTGGCAGACGCTTTGTTGGTGATCGTTGTAAGGCGGGAAACTCCTCTTCACTGCCTAAATTAGCAGATGTTGTATAACATTTGTTAATTTCGCTTTGGGAAAATTACAAGAAATTGTTAAGTTATCAACAAAATGACAGTCTCGAGTAGCTCATCAGCAAACTAGGGAAGGCATTCTAACCTATTTCAAATACGGACCCACAGTTTTATTAGTGCAAACTAGTTTACAAAAGATGCGTTCGTTTACGTACGCCTAGTATTAATTTGATTATTATTTTCGTACTTACATACCCAAACAAAGTGCATTTTAAATAAATACATTATTTAGTTTGATTATTATTACGTAAAAGTAAATGCCGGTTCATCTAGTTGCTGGCACATCTCGCCCACTGAATTTTATGATTTACAAAGGCAGTAATTTTACGCAAAATTATTTTCTGTGTTTGTGTGTGTGTGTGGTTTGTGTGCATCTTTCACATGAGTGTGTATGATTGAGTCGTTTTGTGTTGAACGTGTGTATGCGTGAATATTTAGCGTTTACTCCTCGGCGTGGCGACAGCATCTCTACGTGCAGCGACGCCGCCTTACGTCTGTTTGCTTACCTCTGTGAATGATGGTGGGTCTTGTTCATGGTTTATCGTTTTCTGTTCAGGGCTGATCGTAAGTGCCAGCCGTGAGTGGCACTGGCATTGGAACACCACACAGCAGACCAGAGCAGAACAGAGCTCGAGGTGGCGCCCCGCCTACTTGGTCGGACGAGCTCCGCCCCTTCGTCAAAGCCGCGACGAATGGTCGATGGTTCTCTCCCGGCTCGACTCAGTCAATCAGGCATCGCCAAACGTTAAGACCTTCGACGTTGTGCGTTCTCCGTCTGCGGGCGGACCGATCTTACGTACGGCCATCTTCTGCTCATCTGGACAGTCCTCCTACATTGAATGAACTGTTGAACCAAAAATGGCCCGACTAAGGATACTGCTAAGATTCATGCTCTGCGGATAGATCCACTACGGACGTCTATTGTGAATTTATCATTGTGCATTCGTAATCTTTTTTTTAATTGCCCGTAGATGTTTGATGGGCTATGGACGGAGTTTTCAGAGTGTATACGGCTTCTAAATATGTGAATCATCGACGCCATTTATCATCAAATCAACGCACTAGAAGTGCGAATGGTGTCCGTGTCTTAGGACACTCGTCACGGAGGTAGGCAACGATTCAGAAGCAGAACGTGGCTTAAGAGCTCAACAGCCTGCAGTCACCACCTCAATGTAAAGCACGTCAAGTGAGATTCCGTAGAAGGACGACGACACCACCGTAAGTAACTAGCTCATTCAGCAATTTAGGACATTTTCAGCTATGTATGTGTGTGTGTTAAAATTCGCGCGCGTGTAAGCATACATAAGAGCACACAGCAACGTAAAAGTAAATGCTAAAACTCTTTACTTATTTAACTGGTTGTTGTAAATGGTCAAATTTGCAAGGAGAGGAATTTATAACCTATTGTAAATTACTTAGGCTCAATCTTAAGCACATAAAGTTGCTTAAAACACACGCCCAGATAAGAGCGCCATTGTTTTCCGTCTCGAAGGCGACTAGCCAGTAAAGCATTAATCAACCTACATATCTGATGATATATAAACGACAGAATAGGCTTATTGTGAGTAAGGCCTTAGTTTTCGATGTGACCCATAAAAATGTATCTTCCCTTACACTCAGCGGTAAAGAAAGAGTCGACGCTCAAACAGCAAACTCGCTGAAAAATAGCTATTCTTTCCAACCCAGTAAAAATGGTATCTCTATTCCCATTCTTGTTAAAATGTATTTAAATGTGGTCTGGGGGCCAAAGTAAAATATGTGGTACGTATATATGGGAGGAGCAGTATGATGGCAAAATGTCTATACACAGTTTACGCAACAAAAAGATGTCTTCTCGAAATCAAGATGATATTTCTCGATCATGCCAGATATGCTTTAAAAGACGGCAGATGTAATTAGCCTTTGATTGGCACTGATTGATTTGATTCTACATGACCAGAAAAAGCAATTTGTTGTCCTAATTGGAGCAATAAAATATGCAGGATAGAAGCTCATGAGCTAATTTTGTTAATAGTAGGCTAATCGACCAACCTTACCCAGTAGATTGTGCCCTGAGAATGTATATATATATTGGGTCTACGGTTATCATATTTATATTGTTATCTGTTGCATTGATGCATTTTTTAAATTTCATTTGGTCCTTACATATGAGGAGATGAGGGAAAGAGAGAATGTATGAGCCCCGAATGTATGTAATCAACTATACCACGTGTATATGAGGAACGCTTTCGTAGCTTGTGTAAACGACGACGCTTTCATAAAATATGTTAAGAGGTTCTCTATGCAAGCAGCCTGGCAGTAGCAACACCAATCACTACGCTCTAACATTCACAAAATCACAGAAAAGCGCACGGTTCATTTAGTTGAGCACACTGTTTAGTGTGTACTTATAAATGCACTAAGTCGTCATATAAGTATAGTAAAACAAAAAAAAGAGTGCTAGTAGTTCACCGCACTAGCCGCAACCGTCTTGTGTATCTGTTGGCCTCGACACCACTTTTTGTGGAGGAGCTTAGGGCAACTTATGTTTTACCAAAAACGGAGGCCTTTGAGAATCATCTTGCCGAATGGGAGTATAAATTTGCGGATGTTGATTGGCGTTTTTATGAGACTAGAGCGATGACTACAGACCACTGGAAGAGCCCATGTTGTAGAAGCAGATACTTCGTTACTGGGTTTGCAATGCATGAATTTCATATGAAGATATGTATACGAAATGGGTGGCATGAGATATCAACCGAGTGTGAATGCAACCTATGCGGAAAACCATGTGATCTGTATCATCTCCAACAGTGTACAAAAGTAATATCGCTGATGAAAGTTACTTAGGAGAGCTGTAGCACATATGTGCATAAACCAAATATTGGTTAATAAACAATACATTCATTCATAAGTACAGTATGAATGAACTAAAGGTGACGTAAAAGTTGTAAGTACAAAAAAATAACATATATATATATATTGTTGGTAGACTCTACAAGTACTGTTGTATAGTGAAACAACAAAATTTGTTCATTTTCAATTGACGAGCTACAAAACGTTGACTAAAACCAAATTTCAAATATATCCATGTATGTGTATATATATATACAATGGGAAAAAATCGTATGACCCATCTCATTTGATTTTAGAAATATTTCGTACTGACAATAGTGAAGCCTTAATGAAAATGAGTACACTATTCGAGAGACATGTACATAATCGGACTCGAATTTTGGGTTCGATTTGTGATTTTCTCGTTTAAAATATTAACATATGTCGACAAATGGCTATACCATAGTGAAAAAAAATCGTTCACAAACAAATATATGGTTGAATTGTTTACTTTAACTGGAGTAATAATTCAATAGTGTGCATAATATCCACGTGCCCTAATAACAACGCCATGTGATTCGGCATTGATCCAATTAATTATTCAATAAATTGCTGTGCAACAATTACTCAACTTATCGCGCATAACAATAATTGGCTCCAGAATTGTTCTGAAGCTGGACTTCTGGCACTAGTTTATCGTTTCGTTGTCACCTAATCCCATACATGTTCTATGGGGAGTTTGGTTCTCCTGCCTAGGGATATTGCACTTTAAATAATAATCGAGCCGTCGCCGTAACTGACACGTTTTACAATGCAAATCGTCTTCTCGTCGCCGGTACTTTTTTCGGGCTGATCCTCAGCCAACATTTTACGTCCACAGGATTGTTTTCGCATTGCTTCGTGAAACAGCTCCCATAATACAAATTTGCAACGGTGGTCCTCGAACCCGTGCACCTTTGTGTCTCCTCCGATCGCGAGGCGCATGCGAATGCACCACGCCACCGGGCGTCGCCGGTATATTATTTTCCGTCTATCGCTACCGTGGAGAGACATCGATCCGAGAATAGAACACCCTGATTTTGGTCAACTGTCCAATTTTGTGATCTCGCACAAACCGACATCGTGCTTGTCGATGGGCTATCGCTAGCTGTGGACCTACAGCGGACCTCTGAGGCCTACCAAATTTCTAAGCACTTCGCAGCAAACAGAACTGACGTTAGAATGGAACTAAGCCGAGAACACATTCTTGAGCATATTCCGGTTCACTGTTTAAGATGGTGAATGTAAAAGTGTAGATTTTTAGTGTTTGCTGTAGAGTTCCACCCATCGTTGGGGACGACAGAAAAAAAATATACGAGAAAATTAAACCTCTGAAAGTGTTTGCCGAGTTCAATGGTAGAGCTGATTTTTACGTGGACGACGCTGCTGAAAAAGGACGTTCTGTGCTGAAGAAACAACAAGATCTAACGGTAACTCGCGAAAGAAGTTGAAGTTGACCAAGCACCTATTGTCAGGACGCTAAAAGAACTAAGACTAAAAAGTCTAAACCTAAACTAATGGCATACCTTGAATGCACCGAGGGCCGGAGTCTAAAACTCTTTTTCACCAACTGAGTAACGGTAACAAATTAAAGCGCATGCGCGTTGCACTTGTCTACTCAATCGTCAAACTTTGCTCTTGGATTGTTTGGTAATCTGAAGAATGCGTTTTGTACGAAAACGTAATCAGGCACAGTTTCTGGTCCAAGGGGGCATGCATTTCCTGAGTCAACTTAAACGAAGCATCCACTTAAATAAGGTTATGTTGCGTTACTGGAGGCATAACAGAGGCATCATTCGCCTTGAATTTCTGAGAAGGATCCAGACGACCAACACGGACCTCTACTGCCAACAGCTTCAACAAGCTCAAGAAAACAAACAACCTAAACGCTTCCAAAACTCGTAAACAGGAAAAGGATTATCATCAAGAGAACGCGCGAAACCATGTGAGTAAGGTCAGTCTTAAAAATATATGATTTGGCTTGGAATCTTATCGAGCATCCTCCATACTATCCGGATTTTGCACCTCATTCGTCATCAGGAATCAAGACTTTCACAACAGGGAGGTCGAAAAGCTGGTTCATCTTTGCTAAGATGCCATGCAAAGAATAAACTGATAACATAGTAATTAAATAAACCAGCATGTTCTTGTTTCATGTTTTTACTTTGGGCAGCAAGACGACAATATTTTTTGCATCGACCGAATCTAGAGTCAGATCAAGTATAAAGCACCTTTATGTGTTGTTTATTTCCACTGAGCACGCAGCTTCCAGTGATTTCTTTAAACAGCGCTAGATCCTCTCGTTCGTGTAACCTACGTATTGCCACCAAAGATACGCTTTCACGAGGAATATTACATCTTTTTGACAACCGTCTGATAAGCCTGGCCTGTACTCTCTCTTCAGTAAGACTAGACTTCTGTACAAATCCACATAGAAATCAGGATTTTTTAAATGAGACATCAGAATATGGTATTACATAATTATGAAGCAGAAGTGACGGCGGCAGTAATATGTTTAGAGGAGTCTTATTTGGAGGGTCACAATCACGCCAAGATCACGAAAAGATTGGACTACCGGTATTGCGTCGTTAACAAGTGTATACGAGTGGCGATATTACTTGTAAGACTGTCGACTGCTGAGTATATTTGTTACATTTTTCGCAAATATGAAATGAGTAACACCTTCTGGAATCACTTTTGGGATATCAAAGACGTATATTCTGAAGAGCTGGAGCCCAATGCGCTATCCTTGGAGCACCCCTGAGGCGCAATGGAGGGAATCACTTTCCACGTTACCGACTTTGACGGTAAATCTTTGCCCAGTAAGGCATGCTGACACCCTTGACAACATGTGGAACCAATGTTAATACTTTCTAATTTTAGTAGCAACAGTTGTCTTTGAAAAATTAAAATATTTGCAATGAAATGTTCTACGATTATTTATGTGTAGGCTCCAATCGTGGATAATAGTTGAGCCACCGGCCGGTAATTATCCACCGAATCTTTAACTCTTTTTTTTATAAAGGCGTTACAATTGACCTTTGAAATGACGACTTGCCAATCATAATAGGATTTCTGGCAAATGTACAATAAAGGTGCGGTAATAAAATCTCAAGTGTCATTATGAAAAGGTGGTATATCATCTGGTGTAAAACTGCAGTTGTTCTTGCGTGTTTTGATCTTTTTAATTATGTCATCGATTGAAATTAAAAACAGCTTATGGATGGTTTGGTTATGGCGTCTTTCTATACAACACGCGATTCGTCCGTGACGGCGACTGATCATCCGGAGGTGTATGTACAGAGGAGCACAGTTTTGAGAATGCCGCTGTTTTACTCTGGTTATTGTCAATAAGCACATTGTCGACTTTTAGTAGAGGGATTTTTTCACGACCTTGGAGTCACTTACTCACGAAGCAATAAAATAATTTAGCATCGTTGAAAACTAATTGTGACTTTTAAGAATTCTCAACGTTGTCAAGGCCTTCCTGAACTTCACTGAGATGCTTTTAGTAGCATCCTCAGCCATAAGCTCCTCTAACCGTCAAATATGGTATCGAAGACTCGTCATATTGGCATTGGTATTATTATTTTGTTGGGGTGTAAATACCTCGATAAGAAAGTGTATATAGTGGACAAACATATTATGCGACTACTCAATGTCAACATATCTTGAATGTTTTCTAGTTTACGCTCGCAAAGGTTGTACAGATCGATCGACAGAATAATCAGCCTTCCAGAAGTTGAATTCGCTATCCGGCTTTAAAAAGTGAGAAGAAGGGATCAGAATCAAGAAGCTGAAAGTCATGACTATTGGCTCGGTAACGAGCTTCCTTTCAGATCTAATAAGCCAGTCCTGAATATTGTTTCCCCTTGAAGGTTGCATAACAAGCTAATCTAAACCATTAATGATGCAAAAAAATGGTAAAAGCCTTCTCTAGGCTGGTAGCGTCACTTAGTCGCGGATTTGACCAGTCAGTGTCAGGCATGTTAAAATTGCCGATGTAATATATATATATATATATATATATATATATACAACACATACACCTACAGTAGTTAGAAAATATTCAAGACGTCTTTGATGGGAATTTCATCTACTAACATTTATTGATTATTGGGTTAATTCCAGCATCACTAGTACCAGTCCAAGCCAATGGAGGGTGTTGACCTTACTTCGGGCAGAGACTTGGTTGAACGTGTCGCCTTGTGCTTTCGGATTTTCACCTGACCGTGGTTTTCACCTGAAGACACTGCCAACGCGTATTTCGATCTCAGGGCTCTCGCGGAAGGGCCGTGTATGCATCGCAATGACTGACCTAACAGAACCGGCAAAGGAACGCGGTGATACAACTGTAAAGCGCAGTTTTAGCATCGAGTCAATTCTTCAAGGTGACAAGCCGAAACGCGGCCATGCTAAATCGTCCTCGTCAGAGGACTTCTTATTGAATCGTCTAAAAGGTGATGTGCCTGCTACGTCAAGAGAGGCCAGTACGATCCTTATTTGTGGCTCGTCCACGGAAGAGCAAGATAACGTTGACTGCGACGCCCTTCAAATGCCATCCGTATCACAACTCTACAATAAGCATTCGCAGGCACCAGCAGCTGAATGCAGTAGCTATATGTTCTCTAGATTGCCGGCCCTTGCTGCGCCCCTCGTAAATCGGCCTCGAAGTGGCCCACTCGACTGGATTAACTCTACACGCTACAACCCACCAAAAATACTCCGTACGTAACCAACCAATTTATTTAAGTAATCCTTTACCTGTCAAGCTACTATATCACTCTAGTAACGAAGCTTTTCAGCCCCAGTGCCGCCCGAATTTATACTCGCCTCAAAAACACCTTTGATTCAACAAAAGGGATTCGCATTAAGGGTAATTTGGGCCAGATTGCGTGTTCGCATGGCAAAATATTAGAGTATCTAATTTAAAATGAACTGAAATAAACATTAAATTAATATACATTTAATGTACTCCCAAGTAGTGCACCGAGAAGAAATGCTAAACAAAAATCCTGTGACACCCATACTGGAAAGGTCAGATTGGGAAACTTATAGAAATACGGATATTTTGTTCACTCGTTAACCACTTGATTACTCAGTAAGATGGCTGTAACAGTAGACATAAAACCAGCAGTAATCGCTTTTAATTATTTGAGACATTAAGTGTTTGCATATGTAGGCTAATTAGGGCCTTAGCTGTTAACTAGCTGGGTGTAGACTGGCAGTGAAAATAATAAGAGTCGGTCAGAGGTCCGATTACCACACAATTTCAGCATTTTTTGCAGGACCGGCAGAAAAGGGTTGCGAAGCCTCGGCTGGGATTGCTCACCTAATTATTATTATTCTCGCTACCCTTGGGAGGGAGTTTGATGCTCTAGCCGTCACAGATACACAAAATATTTTGCGCAGCGCTACCGTCACCTTGAGTGCTCCACTTGTGCTTGCGTTAAGCATCACGCAGTGAACTGCCAAAGGCCTCAGCGATTTACTAGCTCTCAATGTGGAACGGACGTTAGCGTCACATAAGGCGTCATTGGTTTGCACACATTTTAGAAAATGCAACTAGGCTGTGAAATCATTCAGATGATTGAATGAAAGCTCAGAAGTCGACAATACCATATGGGCCAACTGCAAGCTTAGAATCGTGACAATGTTAGAAAAAGAAGCCTACAGTATTACCCGATGAATTACATTGAACCAAGTTGATACGTCTGATGAAATACAGTACACGACGTCTGCCGGTCTAACTAACCGCGTGCAACAGGTTATATTTTACAGAACACCCAACAACAGATATATATATATATATATATATATATATATATTACGTTTTGTTTTGCCAACGTCGGCCTGTATTGTATTTCCGTCTGATTTCGATAGGCATCAACGGTATACACTGCGTGCAAAGCGCAGTTGCTACTGTAGTCGAAGTATGAGAATTTAGATTACAGGAGCTAATGGCTTTAATTAAGCGATAGCAAATTATCGTATGCTAGATAATTGGAGTGTATGCGTCATAATAATAATAACAACTCGATAACTAAAAACACGATGACAAACTACACGTTGACTGTCACTCGCGTCTCTAGGCTAGATGACGTAGCATCAAGGAAATAGTGACTCCCGCTAGCGATAAAATCAACATAATTAGATATCATGCCATGCACTTTTTTGAACTAAGAACATAAATGATCCTATATTAGAATTTACTCGACAAATAATAGAAATGAGTCGACCAGGTAAATTGTCTAGGAGAAGTAATGTGTTACGGAAGAAGAGCTTAAACAACTTTAAGAGAATCAAAGAAAAAATACGTGATGACTTCTACCACACTTCCGTGTTAGCCAAAGAAAAACTCTAACACTCCTCCCTCTTTTCTAATTTTCGTATTCTAAAGTGTCTCATATTTGCCAATTCTGATGTGAGTGAGTTGATTTGACTGTGAGTAACGCATTAAAGCTAAATGCTATCTGTAGATTAAACCAATGTCTGGAATTTCTAAGCAAAGTGCGCGGATAGTCCTGCTTTTGTATACTAGCATAAGCATGACGCCAATATGTGCGATTTTTCTAAAGCGAATGTTCGTTAGCTTGAACGCATACACGCATTGCTGTGAAACAACGCATGCGCCAGACTTACTTTGAACAAGCAAGCCCAGCTTGATTTTGGACTATTTTTACCCACCGACTGCGTAATAGTCTCTAAAAACGACCAAGTTTTGCATTGGAAAGCTTCATTTAGGTGCCTAGTTTACTGCAAGATGCTGAAATGGAAGAATGTGGGAATTGGCCGCTCTATTTCTCTATGCGATTGTCTCCTTCGTCGGTCCACCTAGTAACGTCGCCGAAATTGGCATGCATCGGTCTTTCTTGGGGCAGAAACAACTCAGACAGCTGATACCTTATACTGAGCAGAGCAAATTTAAACACTTAGCTTCAACATTTAGCTAGAACTAGTAGGCTTCCAAAACGACATAAGTACGTAGAGCAGCACATTGGACGTTTGGCGCAGCTGCGTTGTCAGTGATTAACGTTGATGTAAATCGAGGTGAATCGACGTACTTAACAGGTTGGTTTACGCGTTCCAACCTTAGACGCTTTTCACAAACAATGATGTTTAGCGAAGGATGAGCTACTGGTGTTGAACTTCTCGTTACCTAACAATCGCTGTGCTGTCATTATCGGTGATCGGTTTGTCAACGAATTAGACTGCTCGTCAAAGAACGGAGGCAAGGAGAGCGTCTTGTGTGACCACAGTATTTGACGTTTCGATTGCCGGACCAGCCATTTATCGCTTGATCATCTCGATCAGCAGTAGTAGATCGGGCTTAGGAAATGACGGAACAGCTAGCTAGCCGCTGATAACGCGTGATGATACGCTGCTGTCAAAGCTAAGGATGATGTGATTGATGCATGAGAGACCGGCCACCACCAGATTACAGTGACAGCAATCGGCCGCATAGCTCCCTCCACTCACTTCAACACACCACTGCAACAACAACAGCAGCAGCAGCAGCAGTAGCCGTCATGACGTCAGCAGTTATCAAATCAGCAACAGCAGCAGCAGCAGAAACAACGGCTGCGTTAGCAGCATCTTTTTCCGTTGGACGGTGGCCTTCTGCCGCTGTTTCAGCTAGGGTCGTCTGACCCGCAATCTTTTTCGCCGCCTGGTCCTTTTGTGTCGCCGTCTCCGCGGCCGTTTGTCATGATCTAGTCCAGTACAAAATCACCGCTGTAGTACTAGTAGTGGAAGTAGCAGTATTAGTAGTAGTGGTTATCTTTTGTTGTTGTTGTTGTTGTTGTTGTTTAACTTCATACATTTATGAGCCGGCTTAACGATTTGCTATGTTATAGGTAACCACTCAACCCACGGGAGTGTGGTGAGCTGTCCCTCAAGTGAGTTCGATCCTCCGAAAAAGCGCAAATATCTCTCGCGGTCACCGCGGATTCCGTTCAATTCAGCTGAGCTGGCCGTCCTTGAGGAGCGTTTTCTTCAGGCACCGTACCTAAGCGGGACGGAAGTCCAGCGACTGGCCCATGAACTGGAGATGAGCGACGTGCGGGTATGCCTTTGCCTATCTTTAACAGTTCTTGATCTCGCATCCTGCATGAAATTGTGGCCAGAGTCATGAAACATAAACACGCCTTTGTAATCGGCTGTCAGCTAGACTATGCTGTACTATGGTGTAACAAACTTTACACGTGCAATCAGAACCCTTCGAACGACGTTCGAGAAAATGGAGAGAGATCGCTTATATAATCGCATACTTTCGGACACCATTTTTTAGTAGAAGCGCTCCAATTAGAAAAACGATATATATATATATATATATATATATATATATATATATATTTTTTTTTTTTTAATAGTAGCGCTTTAATTAGAAAAACTATATATATATATATATATATATATATATATATATATATATATATATATAAGATAATACCTGATTCTTGGTATTATCGAATAAATTAGTAGATAACGAATAAAGCTACTTGAGGTTTAATCTAATAAACGTTCTGCTGAAAAATATATAAGAAATTGCGCATCATAGGCTAGCTAGATTATGTGTGAGAGATGGGATGAAAATAATTTCGCTCGTATTACTTCGCACGTATCGGAGGAGACTACACTGGTTCGCTCATGCTTGCTTATTTTAATGTACAAATTCATTAGCAAATGAAAAGAAAATTAGTTCTGTATATATGTATTCTGTAGTTATTCAAATTTAATTGCTGAGTTACAGAGCAACGTGGTAACAACAAAACTATCTACTTTTTCATCTTATTTCTATTTTTGCATATGTTGTCTATTCAGTTTCTACACAGTGATGTCCGTTGAAAATCCTATAGATGTTCATTTTATGTTGCGAGGCATCATATTCATACGTATTGTTGGCTTGCTATTACTCCGAAATCGTGGCATGAAGGTCGCCAGAAATATCTCGAAGCTCATAACTTGACAACACTTGTGACGGGTGGCTTTAAGAATTCTTAATAATGATACCTTGATTTAGAACTGCGAAGAGTGTTGACGGCACCTAGAGAGGGTTTTTGGTACTGGGTTGAACTCAGACTAAGAGCTCTTACATTAAGATCTCAGGCCATTTGTCGAAACCGTTCCGCCGGCAATGCGGAAGACTATTTAGCTTCATATTTATATAGAATATGATATTTGCCTAAAAATAGGCACCACATGGGAGAAGATGACGTGTTCAATAAGCTTTACGTCGTGCGTCAACGCGTGATATTTACTTAAGTTAAATCTGAACTCTTTCTCTCTCTCTCTCTCTCTCTCCCGCTCTACACGTATTGAGAGTCGTCGTGTGACGAAACAGCTAGATATCTGGCAGAGCAAAATGCGAATACTTTGATATTAGATCGGCTACTCAAGATAACCGTCGGAGAGAGGTTTGGGCTGTCGCTGAGCAGCGGATAAGGTTGCCTTCTGCTTGAGCTGTTGGTGTTGCTTGCTACTCGTTTAATATCTCTGGATCAGGCGATAAGAATGTAATTAGTGTGTGACAGATTTGACGAAAGCAAACAGAGACGGACGGACGGACGGACGAACGATGATGAGTGATATGATGATCCGGTGGCGAGAGATTGGCGGCACGGTGGCCGGCCGGCGCCTCCGCACGACCTCAGCATCACTGTACCTGTTCTGTAACAATTCGCGCCAACGGTCACCACACCACACCAGATCCACACAGCAGCCGCTGAGGGGCTGGATCTGCTGCTGCTGCTGCTGCAGCAAGACTCAGCTGCTGCAGCAACAGAAGCAGTCGCAGGGCCAAAGCAGTCCGAAGTCCGACGATCAGAAATAGACGTGTTCAGCAATGTCACCATGGAGAAAGAAATCCACTCTTCAAGCCGTCCCCATGGTGGCGGCGGCGGCTGACCGCGGACCGCTGCCCCAACGAGGGACCGACAACAGGACTGAAGACTCTCTCTCTCTGTGGCTTGCTCGCTGCCACCTGTCTTACGTACCTGGTCGCTCCAGATACTGCGACTTTATACTGCTACTACCAGTGGTGCTGCAACTATCATCACTCGTATGATGACTACGACTACCACTCCTATTAGAATACTCGATCGATAGGTACGGTCTATTACGACAGGGTCACTTACTACACATAGCAAGAGACGCACCGTGGCGTCATCAAGATATGTCTCCGAAATGGAACGACGCCAGCCAATCGATGACTTCGGCGCTTTCGTTGTTGTTATTGTTGTTGTTGTTGTTGACGTGGGCACTCGTTGATACCACGACGATCCAGGTAACTAGCTCACCGCTCATATATGTACATCCTTGGCATCCTTCGTCATTACCAGGCTTTAAAGCTGTTCAAAGCTCAACACAGGTCAACTTTGTCTGATGATTTCAACGTCGATGAAACGTCAAAGTTGACGTTGCGCCCATGGATCCACAGCGTCACTAGCGAATATGAATTAATAAGTGCCAGACAAACAGGGCGAATGCCGCTCGCGGCCGCACATATTGGACTGCAACCACTAATACTTTTTAGCGAATAGCCTCTATCCAATATGCACAGCAGAGAGCAGCATTTGCCTTGCTTGTTTGGTTGCCTAGATGTACGATTGTCAAATCCAGCTTAATTATGAGGTCAACACAGATGGTTACCGCTGTTCGTGCTGATAGAACTATCCTAGTTCGCTCTAGAATTCAACTTTGCCACCAGTACAATATGTAACAGAAGTATACATGCATTTTCTTGACATCCTTCGACTTGAAAGCTATTGAGAAGCAGCTTTTTCGAGAACTAAACTAAAAAGGGAATCTCTAAAAACGATCTTATCACGTTGGGTGTGACACAGCCTAACTGGTGTATGAGTACATACACCAAAGACGTTCCATTTTGCTGGAACGCTTATGTCTTTATTTATTCGGTGATCAAATAATATAAGAGGCGGACGTCCTTCAAAGCAGAAAACAAGTTTGAGAAGTGATCGCAATTTGAGCGAAGCACATCCCGCTGATCAGGCGACTCGTTGCGACGATGCGTCCTGCCTAAAAGCGAACAGCGAGGATATCGTCATCATCATCATCATTATTAACGTTACTCTTCGTTCGCTTCGACTTCATCGATGTCTCTTTCGTTGGGATGCGAGCTAGGATGTCTCTGCAGACGAGTGAGCCCACCTACCCGTTGCGCCGAGTCGCAAAGTCGCTAAGTCGCTTTTTGGTTATCGGCCTAGACGGCGGCCTCAGTTCATCTCGTGCCTGCTTGCTAGCCTGACATGTTGTGCCCGATGCAGCCCGACATTCGGGACGAGCGGATGGGTCGAATGCGCTCACTGAACAATACTAGAAGCGGAAAAAGAAGGCCTGAAAGATCAAACGGCTCGATGCATGGTGCGTTGTCCGGCTACTCCTCAGCTCAGTGCTTCAAATAATGAAGCGTAGTTCGCCTATTAATGTAGGAAGATGGCCGCGTATTCTGCTGCTGCTGCTGCAAGTCCAGCCTTGCTGTTCCTTCACCGATCTTTTTGCATGAACGGGCCACGAACGGGCTCGTTTGATTGAAGCACCGCTCACCCACCCGTCGCTGTGCCATCATAGTCATCATCCAACGCCGTGTCTACAAGAAGAGCTGCTCGCCTGTCGATAGAGCGATGCGTCGAGCAGATGCGAGGCGGCCGCGTTGTTGGCCAATCTCCTTTGCGTCTTTGTTCGGTCAATTAATTGAAATCCGCAACTTGTCAGTCGTGAGGGTAGGGTCGCGGGGCGGGGGTGGGAGGGGGGAGAGGAATCAATGCAGTGTAGCGGAATAGGCCGAGATTAAGAATGATGGGTCGGGCTGGCTCCGATGAATTCTATCGCGGCCGCCGCCACTACCACCACCACCACCAAAATTGCCTATTTGGCCGCAGCAGATATCAGGCTGGCACGAGAACGCTCGAACGAATCGCAATGCAGCGATTAGCCGGGACACCGACTGGAAGTAAGATGTGTCTGTGTGTGTACGTGTGTCTATCTTTCTATCTCGATGTCTGTCTATATGTCTGCCGGTTTGTCGGTCTGCTTACGGTAACCGCTTGGCGCTCTAGGTGATTCGATACATAACCACGAAATGGGGAGGGAGTGCCCCTGTGCCTACTGCCGTCATGTCTTGCTCGACATGTCTTGCTGCTGCTGCTGCTACTGCTGGTAATCGTGGTGGTGGTGGTTGCGGCCAGGAAAAGAAACAGCTACCAACCACAGCGGCATCCCGCGCCGCGGTACCACGTAACCGCGCCAAACCTGCCTGCCTTTACGATGATGCACCGGCTGGCCGCACGCCGAACAGCAAGCAGCACTTAATCAGTCGATCAATGGCTGCCAATGATACAAGTAGTTAGTCATCGCTTGCTTAACTTCGTGGCTAACATCCGCCGCCACCGCGATCACTACCATCATTAACATCAACATCATCACCACGCCAGCCTTTACACTAATCAGTGTTCTAGATAGAAGTAAGCCTAAACGGCCACATCATATCGTATCGAACACGGTCTCGAATGACGTATCCCTCGAAAAACATCTGCTGCAATCCAGCAGGTGGGCAATCGAAATAGCACATTTACTTTTTACACTCTGCACTCACAAACTGCCTAGCCTTTTCTCGTGCTATTTTACAATATTTCTACGCAACAGTGCAAATATTCCCACATACCAGTTTGTTGCCCCGCCAGGATGTACTATACTATCTTTGTACTCTACGTGCTAAGATTGTTCCGCCTGTTTTTGAGAATAAGAAGAATTGTTGTCGTTATATATTGCATTCGCCATATTAACTGAAAAAATTCAAACTATATTTTACGTTGCTAATTGTTACGTATGTCGCAACTGTAAGCTTTTAGTTCTGGAATAAAACAATATTTTATTATTAGAATAATTTAAATTCTAAATGGGAAACTGTGATCCTTGCGTATTTGTTGCGCAGCCCCTCTAGAAAATATGCTGCCGTTGTTTTTTGCCTTTATGCTTTCTAGATGTCGGCTGATAGTAGTACGTTCGTAGTACGATGCGCTGGCCCTGTGTTCAGCACGGCGGTTGCATTGACTTAGTGGTGGCCACTGTGTTCATGAGGATGGTGATAGTCTGTCGTGTCTGAGCGTATGCAGATCCTTCTACATTACGCCTAGTTTTGATTATTTTTCTTGCAACGATGTTTCAAACAATATAAACATTTCATTTTTTATTTGCCCGACTACTGCCGATATATGTACATCGTGCGTAACGAATTCCACTGCGTTCCAGCCGAAGGTTGTCCAAGATGCTCGGTGTTGCAAAGATTGTTTAAACCCAGTCTAAGACCTCAATATGTTTTGGCACCTGCTTTTAAGTCATTTTGCTTAATAACTGGATTCATGAGGATAGCTCCCCATGACTATTTTTGAATAGTAGGTCAGATTTACAGGTTTCCAGTGTGAAAAAATTAGTATTTAATTGTATGCTAAATGAGGTGATGTCTATTCTAATTTATTTTTGTAATCTGTGTTACATAATTTTATTTGTTTTCCGGTTCCGTTTAGAGCAAGAATTCTGTTGGATGGATCTTAGTCAGTGATCACCGTTTTTTCAATCCCTAATATCTATATTTGGGAATGATGGCCCTTTGCTATATTTCTTAAATTAGTTAGTTCTCATAGTATTTGGGCAACTTGCCTTGATGACGCGTGGTGCTAAATTGAGTTATTACAACTACTGTTTAATTATATCATAATGCTTTTCTGCCCTTATTCGTAGTTCGGGCGATGCGCCGGATAGGTGTCGTACAAGGCTATTTTATCTAGGAAAATACTCTTGTAAGCTCGCAGTGCCTAATATCTTCTCAACTTGAGTTGTATATGCATAATTAAAATGAATTATACATTGTTCGTGCATACGAATAAAACATCTATTTGGAGGTACTACGTTCCACAGTGGGCTGCAATACATGTTCTCTGCATCGCAGAAATTGATTTTTAAATTATTTGATTATAGTCTCCGTTTGTCTTCACGTCCACTCCGTCCAGGCTATAACTCTAAACATAATTAAGTATAAATGCGTTTAACATAGATTTTCAATTTGTGTAGAGTTTAGATATATATGACTAAATCAATCATCAACATATTGTATCGTCAATCAATGATATTGAAAACTATGACATTATTATTGTCTATGACATGCTTTCTACTTGGAGCTCAGATGCATAATGTTACGCGAGTTCTTATCAGTCAGACATGCGTGTATGGTTTGTCTGTGTATAAATATATAATGATAATAAGCGAAGTTGCACCCTGATATAAACGAATCGCGGCTTACCACACCTTGTGTCAATCGGATAATGGACCCTCCCCGTATATATATATATATATATATATAAACTCATCTTATTGATATCTGATTTTCGAAGATATATATGACCGCACACATATTTCAACCAAGTGAGGCGCTTAAATGTACACTTGAAAAATAATTACATGATCTTACTTTACCAAACCAATCTTTCCGGAAAAATCTCGACATAAAATATGGACAGACTGCGTTCAACAGAAGTACACTTTTGAAGTGGCCTAGACCAAGCTATATATATATATATATATATATATATATATATATATATATATATATATATATATATATATATATATATATAAATACTTCCATTTATTGGCATACGGTCTCAATGAGACGCGTGATGCTAAACATACCTTTTATTCATTATTGTCCGTTGCCACAAGTAACAAGCGCCAAAGTAGTTGTTATTAGGAGGTCGTTGTCAACGAAAATTATTGGCTCTGTCTGGATTTTATTAAGTTTATTGAGCTTTCTATTAGATTTGTTTTACTAATTGAACAGAAGTTAACCAGCGTAAGACCAACATAAAGGATAATTCTACTCTACTTTTATTATATCATAAATCAGGAATAATGTTAAAAAAAATTATATATCTATAAACGCCAATGTAATGTGGCCAGATAAAGCAATCTCAAAAAGACCGTTCTGCTGCCACCCCTGACAAGGGACAAAGGGGACAACTGCATTTTAGTGGGTTTAAGAGTCCGACGACACCAGACGTGCACCCTAGAACTTACAAGTTCTCTCCAAAAATATATTCGTATGCATTATTATTAGCTCTTCCTGCAGTATATAACTGCGCATACATCTGAACCTTTTGTTTTGAAGACACACCTTTAGGGTCTTATCGATGATAATCCAAGCTTCCCCCACCACTAACACCCATCCATCAAGCAATATACCATGCGACACAGTTACAGTATATATCTATATAAATATACATACATACATTTAAATACGTCAACGCGCAGTATATATCGCATCGACACAAAGCGTGGACTTAAAATAAATTCCGTTTTGACACTAAAATAAATGAAAGCCATTCGATTTGAAACATTATTTCTACATGATAGTCTAAGTCCATATCTACCCTTCAATATAATAGGGCACTTATATCCTCATTAAAATCTGCCGCCGGATGTCCCACGCTTCACTCTACGCTTCACTAAACTGCCGACAAGTTTCCTCTTTCGGAGCCCATTAATTAAAAAAAATTAATAAGAGGGCGTACAGCGGAATTTTCAATAGACTGTGATAACCATGTATGATATGACGCTAATTGTCTTCTTCTGAAACTCTATAATTTGTAATCTGTGAAACGTTTACCGTCCATTCCCAAATAAATGCTAGACAGGTGTGTCATCTATAACATAGGCCCTTCTTGGATTATTTTGGGATATATTTTACGTCAAGAGCTACTCAAGACTCAAGTAGATAACTTGAACACAAGGAACTCGAAGCAAATCATCTCGTAGACCATACGAGCTAAGAAAGATGCAATAGTAATTCAATTTGTAGCTGAGGTTGTGTTAAATGTTCCTACAAATTATAGTTGTAGTTGTGGTGGCTTAGGCAGCTGATGTACTTTTTCAATAACGGTTTTGCCAGACCTGTTAGAGATGAAGCTATGCCATATAGTAATCTTGATTTGCCAACACTAGGCAGAGGTAGGTTCGTCCACGCATAAAACACCCTCCTGGCAATTTTGGAAGAATAACCACGGTCGTCGCCAAGAAGAGTTGCACAGAGCCAGAGGCTGAAAACTTTCAGCCTCTGGTAAATCGTGAAACAAATATAGTAACTCGAATCAAGTAGATAACGTAATATTATCTTATACTAAGTTGTTGAAATAAATACATAAACTAATCAAGTAGATAAGATAGCCTTTGAGCGTCCTGATGTCGCTCTCGCGGGGCTGCATGAATTCTACGTCTAGCCAAAAACAAGCGGCTAAAAATACAAGAAGGATAAAGCAAACGCGGAGAGAACTAAACAAATACTCAAGGTGTTGATTGAAGTGATTGATGGCTTATGCCATTTCTTGTGCCACTGTTTGGTGACAACAATAATCGATGAATCGACGTCAACACAACTAACTAGGCACTTGCCTTGCTCGGCCATATATGAATGTATTTCAGGTCAAGATATGGTTTCAAAACCGGCGGGCGCGCGAGAAACGGGAACGTCTCGTTCAAGTTTCGACTGTCATGTCGTCATCGCCTCCTTCGCCGTCTACTGAGACGATTGAGTGGTCTTCTTCATCATCTTCGTCTGGGCATGGATCCGGACCTTCAGCGGTAACAGCTTCAGCTACAGCAACAGCCTTTACCAGTAGTAACAGCTGCCAAAGACGTCGCCGCTAAATTGATCTGCAGCGGGCTTAATTGGGATGGGCAAGCAAGGTCGGGCGGACGGACGGATGGATCCTCAGCCGGCCCAGACGCGCAGCAATTTCTGATGGATCACACAGGGTTTTTCGAATCTCACTATACTTCGCAGAACACATTCACTCATCGTAATAAATCGCATATTGCGTATCAATATTGACCACTGATATTGTTGTGTTTATCGCCCAAGCAGGACAATCTTGGCAATGTTGTTAGGTTTACATTTTTCGAATTTCACATTTTTGTTCTGAAATGTCGCTTATCTAGTATTCCTATCGATGTAAGTTTCGACATCGTGCCGTATTGTAGAGTTTATGTTTTACAGAAATATGGCCCTGCACCTATTTTTGTGCTCGTAAAAATATATTATCAGTGGTAGTAGTTTTATTAACTGATGATTGGTTTACGAATATACATCATAGACATCGCAATTCCAGAGTTGAGACAGCGGAATTGCTCTTTCACAACGCTGAAGGTGATATAGATCACACGGGCAGCCACAAAGTTTACATATACACTCCGCCGAGATTTCATGAAACTTCTCGCGCGCACAGATCTTCAGATGGAAGCCGTGGACGGCAAATCTGGTGATTAGATGCCGGTTCTCATAACTGCAGGCTCTCCACAAATATGACGTCATTGCTCTCGTTTCATAAAACAGCGGGTCGATGTCGGCCATTTTATTCTCCCAGTCTAAGACGTGTTCTCTAAAAACCGTCGTCTTCGGCAGGTTGTACATCCTCTGTAAGTCCTCAACGAATATCGGCGACGATGCCAATAAGTACACTAACCTATTCAGGCTAGTGCGGTGGACGTTCAACGCTTTCTTTAAAAAACTGGCTTTGAGTTGATCAAACGCCCTTAGGTTCGATCTCGTGAGGTACGGCCGGATCACGTGAACACTGTAAGATGCTGTGGGTGCAATCTTCAGGTTAAACAGCTTAACAGCAACCTCCATCGACAGTCTGCATGGGTCCTTGACACTGTAAAAGGATTGTAGGCCTTTTCGGACTCTTTTTTCAACATGCCTAGAGAAGCTTGTGCCACGTGAAGAAAACACGACCCCCAGGTAGGGAAAGTATGGAACGATTTCGACTATGTAATATATTATTGGTACAATTTGTTTATCCGCACCAGAGTGAGGTGTCAAAGCCTATTATACCAGCTATCTTGTGTGTGGGGCGTCATCTTCCTGCGTAAGTTGTAAGTATTGACCTCAAATCTAACGCGGAATTGATACACAGCAGTTCGTCCTACAAGCAATTTGTCTATTTATTTTGTGCGCCAAATTCCTCAATGCGCGAGAGAAGTCGCTGCTTTTGGTCATGTTGAAACGTGTGTCTCAAAATAATTCTTCATTATTAGTCTACTGAGTATATACAGGTAAAAAAATGTTGTCTAGACAACACTAAAAATCGCGTCTCTCTCTGAAACACTCTGTTTTTCATGCAAGCCCAAGTAGGTGTTTCTTCACATTCTGCCTGTAAACCTCTACACTTACTATGTTGTTATAACTGCGTAGAGTAGGATTAAAGATAGCCTAGCATTTCTGTTTCGCTTTACTGTGATTTAAGGAAACATTCTATAAGAGTACTTAAAAAAACGTAGTAGAAGACGTAACAAAAAACTTAAAAAAATAAATAAATAAAAAATATAAAAGACCGTAAATTATAGGGCTTAAGGTTTTGTATGAATAACACCTTAACTAGAAGTGAGGTAATATCGAAAAATATATTTTTTAACTGTAGTTAATGCTCTGTGCGATTCGTATTTAAGATTGTGCGTCCGTTTTGCGTATCGCGCGGATTTACGCACATTCTCTCCCTCGCCGATTATGTTAGCGATGACTGTGGAACTAAGCGGAAAGCGGCAAAGCTCTAGATTTGACTAGGAAAGCCTCGCACATATTAAAGATCGGTTCATTTGTGGCTTAATAGTGCAGTGCAACTGGCCACTGTATTGTTTTGAGTATGATACAACGATGCGCTACCAGAGCGGTACCGGTGCGGTCACGGCCATCAAGCAAATCCAACGAATGCTCGTAGTATAGTAGCGGCCTGTAGTTTTTGATAATAGACAACGGCCCGTTATCTGCCCGACGCGGACAAGGACTAAGTAAAACAGTTGTTTTCCGTGAGTGACCGTCAGACTCTACGAAGAATGCGAATGAACTAGCGAGCGTAAAGATGGCGCTCTTTCTCAACGACAGAGTGATGTGAGGTGACAGTGCGCCTGTAACCATGTATTAACATAGATCTAAACAAATGCCCTTTTTGGTTGGTGCCCTCACCGGACGCGAAGCTTGGGCGTGAGAAACGTGTACATAGATTCAACATTATCCTGATGTTCGAAAATCTTAAAGACTCGTTCCTGCCAGCAAATCGAGCCTGACAGCGTCGTTAACCCAAAACTCAGCAACACAGGATACAAACATGGCGGATCCATCACGTCCACCAAAGCTTCAGCCTGGACTCATTGTGGCGTTAATAGGTACCTACACGGCATCTTTAGGCACCGGCCTCTCTCTGGGATACCCTTCGGCCTCAAGGCATTACTGGAAGTTTCAGCATCCCACGCTAAGCATAGGGTGGCTCCACGTAATGCTTCCGATCGGCGCCCTTCTCGGAAGTTTTATTGCCCATTTTACAAATAAGCATCTTGGCCGCAACAAAAGTATCGCTGTTGGGGCGGCGAATGCGGTTGTGTCGTCGGTCGTGCTGAGCCTGTCGAAGACTGCTCACGAAATGTGGGTACCTTTTATAGGAATTCTATTTATGGGCATTGCCTGTGGAGTGGCTAGCCACACGGCACCGACTTACCTTCATGAACTGAGCCACCACAAACGTCGTGGCATGATCGTGTCTGGCCACAATGCAGCAGTAGCCGCTGGTCTTGCTATAAGCATCACCGTAGGTCTCTACGAAGCGCCTCATATCGCGTGGACATGCGTAACTCTTATGCCGTTTGTGGTAAGCGCGGTACTGCTCGCCGTTTCACCAGCAAGTCCTCTATGGCTTGCCGAACGCAATCAGCCTGAAGCGAAGATCAAAGTTGCCTTGGTCAGAGTCCATGGACCAGGAGACTACGCAGAACAAGAACTTGCTGGTTTTCGCCAGAAGAAAGCGGAAATCTTCTCCAATAACGTCAAATCTCCATCTGTATATAAACCGCTAGGTATAAGTATTGGCCTAATGTTTGCACAGCAATCAACCGGTATTGGTGGGTTTCTTTCAAATGTTTACCTACTTAGTGAAACAAATACCAATACGATCGCATTCAGTCTGTCTCATCTCCTTGCATCTTTGCTGGCACCTTTCCTGCTTGATAGATTCGGACGCACAACGATGCTCCACATTTCAAGTACGCTTGAATCTATCGGCTTACTAATACTAGGCTTTGGTTGGACGGCCGCAAAAACGACCTTAGCCGGAACCTGGTATCAGAACTTGGGCACAATGTCTGGCCTCTGTATCTTCATTATAGGATATTCGCTTGGACATGGTACCGTTCCATGGGTCATGATGAATGAGCTCCTACCAAGAAAAGCAAAAACTCTAACGACTACTGCCTCGGCGTCAAGCAACTGGTTCTTCGATACAATCCTAACGCCCTTTTTTACAATTATGCTAGCCAAATTTGGCGGTCCACCGACCTTTTTTGTGTTCTGTCTCCTAGTAGTGCTCAGCATGGTTTTCGTTAAATATCTGGTTCCGGAGACAGCCGGCTTAACGCTGGATGAACTCGAAGAACTTTTTTCTAAGCTCTTCGATACCGTTTTCAGTCGTAGCCGAAACAACGATGTATCCATTCCGGTAGGCAACGACTCCAGTTCTTCGCCAGAAGGGCCACGCCAGAGCAATGCTCTCACTGCTGTCCCACCCCCCACGGTGGGTCACGAAACTAGGCAAAGCAATGCTCTCACTACGGCTCACCCCCAGTGAGCCAAGGAACTAAGTGAGCAATAACCACTGAATGGGAATATGTTCTAATCGTGCCTTAGTCTAAAGTCTTAAAAAGACTTAGCGTAATCGGACATATTTGTATTGCAGTGTCTGTGAGTTCCGGCGCCAGAATGTACTTATGGCACATCTTATCTTGTAATTGTTGCTTAGAATTATCAAAAATGTGCGCGACGTAGTTGTTGAATGGTCAACCTTTCGGTCGGTCCTCCTCTTATGTGCACATGTTGGATATTGGGTCTAACGATCAATTATATATTAGTATTGATGAAAACAGTGTATACAAATATTCAACATCTAAACGTAGCTAATATATAATACATTTTATACCAATCAAGTTATTCTCCTGACAGTTTGTACACCATAAGTCATGTGACGTGCGATATTTTTACTGGTACTGATTTATTACGAATAACTTATTGGACAAAGAAGGAAACACTAGTGAACATACTAACGCTAATAATTTAATTATATTAGCGTTATTATTATATATAAAATATATATATATATATATATATATATATCAAAGATAAAATTGTCGGATGGAATCTGAATTATTACTTTTACTCTGCCAGAACAATCCTGTTATGCTATGGCGACGAAAAAGTTCAAACGTTCGCAAGAATTAGTTCCGAAACACTTTCTGACACATTATACGCTGTAATGAACCACTGAAACGCCTCAGTGACCTAGTCAACGTACTAACCTAACCAGTAGTTCGGTTAATACGTTGACTGATAATCGTTAAGTTAGCAAATGCGATATTTATTCATTCGGAATACCAGGGCATCTCCCGTATGAGTGGCTGCACTGCGTCGATGAAGCTGTTTCACTGCTGTCCGCCCAACGAAGCCAGATATAAATGCTCAGATGCCTATATGTATAAGCGCCTTATGTGAGAAGTGGATAAATGTGTATACCTCATAAGTACATACATGTCCAGCTTTTATGAATGCAAGCACAGACAAGCTTACAAAATGTGACATGGCTTTATTGAGTATTGCAAAGAGTGCAGATATCAATATATTCTTCGGCTCGGGTAGTTTTTACTGTAAACGATAAAAAAAATAACTTTATGGTATGGTGTGGCATATGTGTCCTAACACTTTCTATATAAATTATCGCTAGTACATTTGCTCAGTCATAAAAGTTATAAAATAACCTTAAAAACTGCTACAATAACAATTTCCTGTACATGAATGGTCTTCCCGTGAAAAGTCTAGGCTCTTCGGTAGCCCTCAGAATACTTAATGAGGCCAACACCAGGCGCCAGCGGTAAAATGTTACTCGGGTACCAGACTTTGTAGATAAAGTACCAGCTGCAAATTGCAAAGATTCCCCCGGCGACTTTCTGCACCATTGTATGGAAATAAAGTACGGTGCACACAAGCATCACATCCCAGAGAACTGCCAGTGCCGTCAGCAAAAGAAAGAGCGTCCGTACATACGGCGTAAACCTGTTCAAAGAAAAGAGCAAATACAGCTTTCGTTAGTGCCTTGCAATGTTCGAATATAATGTAAGAAGTTCACACCTGCATGCATATATATATATATATATATATATATATATATATATCAGTTATGTAAACATAGTTAACGCCTATTTTAATAAAGTGATAGATCATTTAACCAAAGTTTGTTATAAACTGTATTAGCAAGTATTAAAAAAGGTGTTGAGAATAAATTATGTATGGATGTGTATGATATGTATGTATAATATGTTTATGCTCTGCATAATACACATTAGAACGAGTGCACATCGAATCTACAATCTTAGCGTTAGGTTTTAACATAAGGTACTAGAGCAAAAAGGAGGCCAAGATTACAAGACCCCAAATTATTTTTTTCGAATTATGTCGTCTGTTTAGCTGAGAATCCACGTTAATTGCTGGACATGTTAGATAATTTTGGCAAGTTGCCGATGGAATTTGGATAATCATTTAGTGCGAAAAAAGCGCCATTGTACTGCAAATAAATTTACAGCTAATATTTGTACATTTGTCACAGGTATAAATACATCGGCGTAGAGTTGATAAATAGAGACTACGTCTACAGCAAAGAGGCATTAAAGAATACAAAAGAGCAAACCGGGGCAACGCATACTATAGATGCGAGCGCTATAGTCTTGTAACTACTTCTGACAAGAATACTACAAATGAGCCTATTTGTATAAGCTGCCATTTATGCAAAAGCTGTCAAACCAACTGATACGACACAAAGAGCATTAGGTATACATGCGATACAAATAGCCTTAACTTGTAGAGGTTCTGGGCCCGCAAGACTCAACTAGTGATATAATATGTAGCTATATTCGGAAATCTCAGAAAATACAATGCGGTATAACGTGCAAGAGACAGAATCAACTTCAAAGTGCACAAAAATAAACTTTTTGAAGAAAGTACCAGCGCATTATCGGTATGAAGGGTGTAACACGTATTCCATCAGGATATTGACATCGATCATGAGCGTTTTATAATGAACATACCTGACACAAACAAATGTGTATGTGACAGTAATTTGCAATTGCATACTTATACCCAGAAATTACAATAATTATGTTTTAAACCATTACAAGCAAAAAAGTGGGTGCTCTAAATTCTCTCGGTGTCCCAATGGGACTCATGGATCGTCAGATCACAACCAATCGAAAACACAGGGCTTTTTTTGCCTCTCGGAGATAAGGTCTGGCCCTACAAGACACGAAAAGAAACAAGCGGCTGTAAGTGGACGTAATGGGCCCGTGGGTTAAATTAACTTATTCTAAAGGCCTAACTCCGTATCACTACAAGGTTTGTACACTGGCGGGTGAAACCTCTCAGCTTCTCCCTCTATGCGACTCCTTTCGACGCGGTAACGTAAAACATTACTTCAAGATTCGCCATGGGGAGTTCTAGGCATAATCAAGCCCACTTGTCCTTAGTCTCTTTAATAATCAGAGACTTGTATAGCATCAAATCATTTCTACTTTTTTTCCGGACCTACGCTTCCTCATTCTAGACGTATATGGGCTTTCTTTAACAGAGGAATATAGTCATGATGCTCAGCCGGAAGGTTTTCTTTCTCCATGCTGATAGCAGCGTTAAACATCGATTCCTGTGCATCGAAACAGCATTCTCTTAAAGTCATCTTACAGGGCGAATAATCTTGCCGCTTTACTTTTGCGGATGGAGGCGCTCCAAAGCCTGACTACTGCGAGCTCTGGGACTCAAGTCTCATCACCCATAACAGGTCTCGAGAACAAGTCTAGCTGGCCATTGTCGAATTGGGCGAAACCAACCCCCATCGGGGCTATTCGAAGAACTCTTGTGCAGTTAATCGTCACTGAAAGCAACGATAGAAACAACAGAGCAGTACGCAACCCGATTTGTGGGCACGACTGTTGTGGCACTGACGTGTTTGTGCTCGCTATTTGATTAACAATACTGTTGTTTGAATGTGAATGACGCCATCTGCCAGTGGATTCGATTCTATTCACTCTTCACTATAAAATTTCAAAAACTTACTCAGGTCCCTATGTAAAAAGCACCTCGAGTCGTGACAGTATTGCATAAGGTACTTTCAGAGGACCACTAATGTATGAAGAATTAAATATCCGGCAGTGAAAACCTTAGTGGTCGCCAACGTGCACCAATTACAAGACAGTGCAATAATAACAATTGAAAGGTTCTGTATATATATTGTGTCAAAAATATGTGAAGAGCGATATATGTGGAGCTCGTTAAGCAAATGTTTTTTTTCAGAAGAGCGATATATGGAATTGTGGAGCTCGTTAAGCAAATGTTTTTTTTTTCCAATGGAACATGGTCTCTGAGAAGTCTTGTTTCGGAGCGAGAGTGAAACTACTGCAATTTGTGACACTGGTGTTTTTGCCGGATATAAGAACACAAAATGTGAAATTGCGAGACAAATAGTCCCCCTATGCAGAAACTACTACCGTCGTACACCGTCGTGTTCGTGAGAAAATTTTTCACAACGCTAGCACATTCAGGCAAATACAAACGCGCAATACTTTTTACAATCGACTACAATTTTTTTACAATCGACTAGTGCCAAGGAGGCAAGCCTCCAACCGTCCTGACGACAGTACATACGAGCACATGGGGTATGACAGATGAGAAATAATAGATGAGTAAGTACCTTGGGTAGTTTTCTCGCAGAGCTTTCTTCTGAACATCGTTGAGGCCGTTTATCGGACTATCATCATCGAACTGCTCATTACGGATGATATCGCCAATGCGCTCCCAATTATACAAGGTGCGCAGCTCTTCGCTAATTAGTAGATTGCAAAATATGAGTAGAAAGCAGTGACCCGAAATATCAAAGCCAATCCATCGATGGCCTTTTCCTAAACAGTTACTGCGTGAAGTGATCTTTGGGAGCGTGCAGGCGCCTGTCTTGTTCTCGACGTAGACGAAAAAGTTCGTGACCAGAAACCAGACCGCTGTGCCGACTAGCATTCGTAGTAAGTGGTACATAATTCGTCGCTTGTCACCGGCGCAGTAGACGCTCGCCGTCAGATAGATGTAAGCCGATGTCAAAGTCATTGTCCAGCCCCACGCCAACTTGACAAAGAAGGTATTGAACACATTGTTCTTAGTCGAAAGGTACGTTTTGGGGACAGGAAAACCTAGATCGCAGATCGTTGAGCCGATGAGCAAGAATCCGAGGTAGATGCCCACTTTGTATTTGGGATTAATTAGGACCGCCTTCCGACATACGTGAAGAATGACCATTAGGATCGTATTGCCAACAGACATCGGTTCAGGGAGAGGCCTGCGTCCGGTTGGAGTCACTGTTGAGCCTTTTCGTGTGTTGTCCCATTTCAAAGAGGCGGCTCGTCGGTCGCCGTTCTTCGTGGCCATTTTTGAAGGCATCTTTTGCAGGGAGATGGGTGCTTCTGCCAGCTTTCAGCGTTCCTTTGCGCAGCACAAACCAGCTGAGCTCACGCTGGCAACACACAACCGCAAATTTCACTTTTTAGCAGTCCCGTGACCTCTCCACTAAATTAGGGCCACAATTTAGGCACACTGTTAAGACACTGTGCAAACACTGCTACCGAAATACTCAATTTGCTATCTATCGAACAGGTAGAACTTCACTAAGTCGCAGCACGCGCCATAACTAAACAACGTCTCTTAGTTGTCGTTTGTTTTTTGAATCTCTGTTTCTAAATTATATTTCTCCCTGCGAATTTCTCAACTAATGAGCATCAACTCACAAAAAATAGTAACAATAGGTCAGTAAGTAACATGCTTAAATGGTTTTGGCCGCATCATTTGAGGAAGAACGTCGCCTAGCAAGGGCTGCGCCATCTTTGTTTTCCTATAACTAAGGGAGAGGATCAACATGTGGTGAGCCACTCATCACTTTGCCATAGTAGTCAAAATATGAGCTTAACGCGTATATATGCGTATATATATATATATATATTATTCGTGTCCCCGCTGGCAGTTCATATATGCATATACGAACTGCCAGCGGCGACACGAATTTGAATTGGTATCTAAGCACTAAATCCAAGAGGTTGTGGCACCAACGAAAAGAACCACAGTTCGCGTTTTGTTTACGTTTGAACGCGTGTGGTACTTTAGAACCGGCAAGACGAGTTTAACAGCGACCGGGGGCGAGCCTCCTACATCATCGTACAGAAGATTGTCGAGAGTGTTTGTAAGTTAATGCCGAGTGTGCTTGAGGAGCTTGATTGTGTTTCGTAGAAGGAATGTCAACATACTTTCATTTGTTGCTGAAGTAAAAATAGGACATATTCCAAGATAATTTTCGAGTGTTTATATAAACAAATAGTTATTTGTGCACTGCAGCGATACGATGACGTCTTGGAAATTAAATTGTGATATCGTATTATACTTAGTGAAAATGTCACGTGCGTGCTTCGAAGTTCTTTTCCAAGCGCCCCCGTGCGGGTGTCATTCCGAAGATAACCCAATTTCGATAATACGCTTTAGTATGTTGACGGTGAAAACCTACCATTAGAATAAAATCAGAAATATCCACACCTACATTCGTACATTCAGTTCTATGTATGTTTTATTTGGTTCGTTATTTTCGATCGTTTGTATTGACAGTGTACTGCCAGCTGCCATGAGTTGCTGTTAAAATGACATCGAAGCGCACAAAAAGTTCCGGCCGCAGCCGTCAAAAAAAGGCCAAAACCTCATCTATTCCCGATGTAAAGCTAAATTCAGCTCTGGAACCGGATAGCCCTCTGACGGTGAAGATTATTCAGCATTGCACGGATGGGCGAGAAATGCACGAGGACCATGTGGAAGTGATTTCGACACCCTACAAGGTTGTCATAGTTGACAACTTTCTCCAGGACGCGGCATTTATAGAAGACCTGGCCGACGAACTCTTTGATCTGGATCTTAACGCTAAAAATAATGACCTTTACAAATTCCACCAAAGCGGAGATATGTTTGCTTGCAACACACCTGCTATTCTCGGCATAACACAGGCTTTCCGCGATAAATTGCAGCCTTGGCTCAGGAAAGTGACGGGCATTGAGCTCAACGGAGAAATTAGCATGTCGTATTCGAAATACGCGTATACTGATGTTTTGCTTTGTCACGACGATGAGCTCGAGGGAAGACGAATCGCTTATATCTACTACCTAGTTTCGCCAACGTGGTGCGATACAGACGGCGGCTCACTGGATCTTTTCGGCGTGGACCCCAAAACGGGTGAACCAGCCCAGATTGAAAAGTCTCTGCTGCCCAAAAGGAATCGATTTGTGTTCTTTGAGGTTACTCCGGCTACATTTCACCAGGTAGCGGAAGTCGTCACGGAGGACAAAATCCGTCATTCTCTTGTTGGTTGGTTTAACGGACCACCGTTCGAGCGTCCTCCGCCGTTTGAGGAGCCTCCCATGCCCATTGTGCCGCACGGTTTCGTTGACGAACGAGTTCTTCGCGCCTGGATTAACCCACTCTACCTGTCCGAGCAGTTAGAGGCTGAAATACAACGCCGATTTTGTGACGACAGCCAGACTCAGCTTGACTTCTTTCTCACCGACGATCGATATCAAGCCGTGTGCGATGTCTTTAACGAGTACGATGGATGGGTAGAGACCGGTCCCGCAAATCGACGAAAAGCATTTATAATGCGCGAGGATGCGATGCCAGAGGTCGTGCGCGAAATGATGGCTGTACTTGGCTCAGAAGCAATGTATCTCATACTCAGTAATATGACCGGATTACCCTTACATCCTCTCGGCAAGTTCGACCGGGACGACGATGAAGATGAAGAAGCAGACCCGAAACATCGGTAAGTGTTTTTGCCTGCATTTAAAAATATATATATATATATTGTTGACGTTGTCCTTTTGCCAACTTATCAACAATACTGACCACTAAATTCGGCTGACGTGTTGAATTGCAGGTTTAAAATTCGAGATTGGAGACACGGAGCCTATACGCTGGTTCATGATGACACACAAGACGTTTCCCGTTGCGTGTTGGACCTCAGCTTGTTTTTCAACGCTGATGAGTGGCGGGTAGATTGCGGCGGCTTTACGTCATACATTGCGGACGATGAAGAACTATTAACAGTCGTTCCTAAATCAAATGCCCTATCAATGGTGTACCGGGAAGATGGAGTGCTCAAATTCGTCAAGCACCTTAACCATCAGATGGCCCAAGTCGTAGACCCCTTAAAGCGACACTTTCAGGACGTCCATATGAACTTTACTCACTGATGCAGAACATCATTGGAAGTAATTTCAGTATCTGGCTCATTGTTCACTGTTCACTCGACTGTGCTCAGAGCCATAGTTACGTGTCGTAGTAGTGCAAGAACTACGTGTACATGTGCAAAGGACTTGAATAGACATATAGTGGGCAAACAAGGTTGATGAAGTAATGGACTTAACATATCCAGACACAAGCGTATGAAGGTGATGAAGACAGGCGTGAAATCTACCGCATTCACATGCTTAGCACAAATATGCCAACGAAGCTTCAGGGCGGAACGCCATGTACTATGTATAGTGGGAATAAAGTGGGAATAATTCAAGAGGGGTGGAGTTAGGGCACATTCATAAGAGTAGATCCGTCTCGAGCTAGGCGACGGGAAAAGCAGGCCCATCGGGTGCCATTTCACATTCATACCAGCTTGATGACGATCTGTGTCGACAATTTGATGTACATGCTTCCAGCTTTTAGCTATATAAGCTACGTTAACATTTAATGAAATGTTTTGTTTGCCTTAAATAGTTTTGTTTGTGATCATAATGTGACTGCACGCACTTGTGTAGAAAATTTTCGTTATTCTTGTCAAAGATATCGACCTGCTTGCAAATAAGGCAAACATAATGTTGCTGAGACAAATATACTTGCTTAGTAATATATATGTTGTCTGTGAACGTTATAAAGTTTTATACAAGCACAATTTAGTGCTTGCCAACTGTTGACAAATCTAATTACTGCGGAGCGCATTCACTACGTTAAAGGATGATATATATGCCGATATAAACGTATCTATACCGTTTCTCTGTTATAGTTTATTTAAGTGGGGGGGGGGGAGGAGGTAGCAAAACCATGTTTCCCTAGTTTGACTTGGTTTGGTTTAGCAAACAGCATGCATGTTTCTGACTTATGCACTCACCCATTCACCCTATGCATGATGAATACTCTATGAAGACATGACGATATACAGGTCTGTTTTTCTTAGCCGCTTAACTAAATTAACCGATATGTTGGAATCTTTGTCCGCCATTGTATTGCTGCTCTAGGAAGGCCATAAGATAGCCTATCAGAGACCTGAGAACAAACTGTAGACATGGTGCAAAGAGGGGAAATAAAGAGTCGTGTGTATAGGTTTGGTACAATTAACTTTATTTATTATGTACATATATGTATATATATATATATATATATATATACTATATATATATATATATATATATATAATATATATATATATATATATATGTGTGTGTATACGTTCACGCAGAGACAATTGTTCACTCCAAAAAGCTAACATAAGAAAAGTTATGTAAACGACTTTTAATTAAGTTAACATTAAAGTAAGTGTTCCTTATATTCCGCAGGGCCTATATGTTTAAACAGTTTGTGCCACAGAACGGCCACCCCGATTATCGGCGTGTCGAGTCCTAGTGACGCTGCTGCTCACTTTGCTTTATACTTGCGACAGTGTCTCCTCTATAAGGAAACATACGCGCCGTTATTGATCTTCTTAATCCTACTACAGAGTCTGATATAATTTATCGTCAGATATGATTAGCCTGAGGCCTGAGATCACTAGAATTCTTGTCATTCAGGTTGAGTTCTACTGCGGTATGGTATGTCTCGTTAGCTCTTAAGTCTAGTCCCTGGAAATAGTTGGTATGTATCTCTGCCTGGATAGATGCAAATCCGAAGTAAAGGCCAGGCGTCTCGTTCATTCTTATTCAGATATCTTGTGGAATACTATCAAAGTATTCAAACGAGTATCTTTGTGCTGTAAGTCTGCTTGACTGAATAGTCCATATTTAATACAGGGGAAATTATAAAACATGTTTTATTTACATATCTATATGAATTAAAAGCGTATATATCACAACGGGTACACAATGTATGGCACTCTTCCATTCGAAAGCTACTGTTATTAACGCACAAGTGACTTAGGAGTGACGGATGTGGCGCGTGTATGCTAAATTGATAGTTAAGCCCACTAATCAAGTTATTATGACTTTAAGGGTTTACTTTACTTCCATCCGAAGTAACCCTAAATTTAGACTTACGCAGTGCTTTTTTTTATAAGCATCAGGTGTTGAAACAGTTTGTGTTTGCTTGTGCGAAAATGTGAGAGAAAATTTATCTTTCCGGAAAAAGCGGGGCTTAAAAGGCGTATACTCATGGGAATGGCGTTAAAGGTTAACAGCAATAGAGAGGAATGCAGTCGTAGGACGGAGACCGGGACGACTCTGGATGGAGAAATATTCTTAAGGGGTGGGGAAGAGATTCAGTTCTATGAGCCTAAACTGACCAATATGACAAAATGTCTTGGGGGACAACCGTCTGTACGGCGGGATCGCCAGCCCGCGGCCTGGGCAGTCGGACCCTAACAGGGCGCCCTGCCCAAACTAGTGCACAACTAGTTAGCAAACGGTTGACTCATGACATATTTTCACGTGTACGATAACTCATAGTAAAGATCAAGCACTAACAAGCCGGTTGATAGCAAATCCATAAGTGTAGAAGCGTACTTAGAACACGTCGAAGTACTAAAGGATATGGATGCTATAAAGGGTGCATTGGCTTCCTAGCCTTATTAGCGCCAAACGCGTCCCCATACACAAATTGTAAACAGCATGTAATACCTAAATTTGCCTAGTGGGGTTCTGTCCGCGATTCATACAAAGCAACTCGGACTTTTGTTTAAACGATGTTTGCGTCGACATAAAACGATTAAGCACGGAGGGGTTACGTAACATTGGCCACGAGTCACACCGCTCGAACTCTCGGTTTACCGCAGATGGGTTAGCGTAATTAAAGATGTCATTTGCCGCTGGCGGTTGGTTCGCATCTTGCCGAAGTTAGTACGTAGACAAGTAGCAGACGAGTCGACTAAGATCTTGTGGTCAGTCGCAGGGATCTCACGGGCAAGACACTCGAGAAATGTTCGCCCTTGCGGTCAAAGTGCTTGCCCGTCTCTGTTATTTTGCTTACCTTCCCCAGGGTTTGCTTTAATGATCCACTTTCTTGTAAAACGACATTGTCTTTTGACAGGCCGTCGGCGATAGCCTTACTTGCTAGTTCTCCATTGTCCCCTGTTTCTTGGACAAAAAATTAGCTTTCCTACACTTTTGGCCGCCTCTCCTTTTAGTCCGCTAAACTGGTTTGAGCTATTTTCTCACATCACACTCTCCCGCGACTCCCAACAAAGTTTTAAGGTCTCTCCAGCCGTAACAAGCCACTATCATAGCATTGGCCCTATCTATCTGGTTAGACTAGCAGCGATGACAGACCTGCTTTGCCTGCAACATCTGTGTATCGTTGCCCATTGTTTGATTGAGCCCAGAAGCTTACGATTCTCGTCTCTCAAGGCGTCGACAACTTTCTTTGTCAGGTCTGCTCCCGAGTCACCCTGTTTGTGTCATTAACGCCAGTTAACTCCATATTCGAGTTTCCTCTCCCCTCTCTCTCGGGTGCCAGCCTACTACGCTCTATACTAAACTTTAGCTTGGTTAGCACGTTATATAAAGTTTATTTTGCATGAGATAATTTTATGAGTATCTTATGAAAAAATGACTGGAAATAAACTCACGCAAAACCAAGGCGATTAAGTTTCGTCGCGGCGGCCGTTTAGCTGGAAACGATGGTATTCGTTGCTGTGGGAAGCCATTGGAGTTTGTAAGCTCTTTCCCATACTTGGGTTTTTGGATTCACTACAGGGGAATATCGTTCAGTGCACACATCGATGACAGTGCTAACTCGGCACTGGCAGCTCTCTACGGAGGGGTCGGAGATGTACGGCGACTGTCCGTCGGTACGGCAGTGCGCTTGTTTATGCTAAAGACTCAGCCAAAGTTGGCGTATAGTTTAGACAGAGCGTGGCAACATTTATCTCAAGCTAATTTTAATTTGCTTGAAAAGTGTTTCACACTATACATAAAGCGAGTACTCTGCCTTTCAATCAAGGCGAGAAGCCGCTTCGTATATGTATTGTCGGACTGTGCGCCGATGGTGGAGATGCTTCGGCTTAGGCTGCGTATGCCGGTGACGGAGTCACTTAACTATTTCGTGGGAGAGTGGCGACGCAAAGTCACGAAGGCAGCGACGGAGGTAAGAACGCTCGACGTCTTTAAGTCTCCTTGGTTGTAGGCCGGGGTGGCCTGCGATGATAGGCATGTATATACCAGGTACATCGTACACGGGTTCCATCACCCCTAGGGAGTTTTATGAAGACTATAGTATTCAGTGTATTGAAGATATTTACACTTCTTCTCTCGGTGGAACGGCAGGACAACAGGTATTTATGTTTAATAATAACATGAACTATTTTGTACATATTCCATTTGAGTGAAATAAATATGATTGATTGCTTATATAAAGTTTACTAACACGTTATGATTATCTATATAAATGTAAATTAACGCGTTAGTAAAGCAGATTATTCGAATATTGTTCAAATACGCGACAAAGCACCGCAGCTTTATTCGTGCACTACTTGGAATTCGCGCCCTCGTGAGTATACCCATATTCCTTCTCGACTTTCCTTTACTAAATCCATTACACATTTTTAAAAAAATCGTTTTTACCGCCGCATTCGTTTCATTCCTCATAAACTACCTATATCCAGAATTGTCTCACCTGTTGTCCCCTTGGAGCGCCCAATATAACAATTCCTGTTCATCCTGCCGTATTTCTTCTTGTACTAAATGTTGGACTTTTGCCTAAAAACATTTTAGCCAGCATTCATCCCCATAACCCGGGTCTGGGTCTCTACTTGCCACCCTTCTGTGCTCTATGCTTCATTTATTTCTCCAATATTGTCTCCTCAATCAATTCCCTCATATCACCACCCCCTCCCTCCCTATATCTTATTCATCCTGTATTATGTATGCATTTCATCTAGATCCAATCTATGCTAGCCCCCAACAACTCTTTCATTTCATATATGCTATACCTGTCTACTCTCAACTTACTGCTCCCCACCCTGTAAATCCCACCATATCCAGATTCCTGTCAATATGTCATCACTTTTTTTTCATCCATAGTCATGTCTCTCATCCATTCTTTCTTTCTGAAAACTGCTTCGTTATACTGACTCGTTGCAGCGCCGTTCGCCGGCCGCGGCCTTCGCGAATTTCCTCGTCGTCGCCCTTGTTATCGTCCTTAGCATCGTCGGCTTGTCGTACTTCTCGTTTCAGCTCAGCTTCAATCCACTACCTAGATCTCGACTAGCCTCGCCTCCTCTTTTGCCTCTCTCTCTTTCCCATCACCTGAGAACCTCGCACCTCGTCGTTACTAGCACCCGCCGGCCTTTTCAAACCTTTCCATCCATTGTCGTTTTTAGCGTGTCGGACATTCAGGTCTTCATCTAAAGGATATCCGAGCTCGGATAGCAGACAGAAGTCAGTGTCCCGCTCGCGTGCTGTTCTCTCATGCATAATGTGGGCAGCCCTACAGCAAGGCAGGCTTTCCTGAAGGATATTTAGCATGTTAGGCAGCTTTAAGGCCCTTCCCTACGACTATTCAATCGCCTTCGGATTCACGGGCAACACTATCATGCCTTTTCCCTTGTACCCTCCCTAACCTTCCTTTCTTTCTCTCTTTATCTCTTCCGCTGTATCCATGTTGATTATCCGATAAATTCTGGATTTCTTTAGGGAGGGCAAAGGGGGCATGTCGCTTTTTTGTCTTTTTTTTTGGGTAAAACCATCTCTAAGTGTTATGACTGCTGCTAATTAAAAGCATTCAATAATTTAGATAGGAACACTTTGGCACGAGCTTTTGTGTGGTTTAGACCGTCAATAAAGAAAAAAAAGTGATCAGCGTGAGATAGGTTTATATTGAATAAAAATGTTTGCCAGGAGTTCCCGTATTGACTTGCGTGAAAATGCATCTTAAGATTTGTTTTCATTTAGGTACGGGCTCAAAAAAGGGCAATAATGTAAGCACCAATGTATAGGATAGGTTTTGCTTATATACCGAAAGGGTGAGACATGTTATGGGGAGCTAGAAGATAAACATAGAGAAAAAGCCAGCTATTGTTAACATGTGTTAGGGATTGCCATGGCTATGTTCGCACATTTCCTTCCCTAATGCGTCTAAGGTAATGGCTGAGGGAAACACCTGATTG
The DNA here is from genome assembly GCA_003439945.1 of Dermanyssus gallinae. Lineage (NCBI taxonomy): Eukaryota > Metazoa > Arthropoda > Arachnida > Mesostigmata > Dermanyssidae > Dermanyssus > Dermanyssus gallinae. Next base: position 1,611,672 of record QVRM01004188.1, on the reverse strand, counting down.
AATGTACTTAGAGGTCACGAGAAACAAATACAGACATATAAATAAAACCCGGCCCAACATTTGAAATCGAAATGTTACTTATTATTTACATTTCTTATACAAGGAAAGTTCCAATAAGAGTACACTAGTCTCCTTAATATCAGTCAAGTAGCGCCTATATTGCAACAGGTAGAGTCGTTCCACATGAGTAAACCAGAACAACATATTTTTTTAATGAGCCTTTATTATAGTGAAAAAGGAAAATGCCCCCGATGTGATGTCTAATATAAGTGCATAAAATACATACAAAAAAGTGGCAGTCAATTTCAGCATAATTTTCTGCTTGAATCCATTTGTGGTAGCATCTGAGAGAGCAGGTTTTGTAAACCCCTCTGAAACGCCTCCATAGAGAAAAGTGCCGTAACCCTTCGACGGCCCTCCTCTCCTAATTCTGATACGAGATCCCGGTCTCGGATGATCCTCAGCATTGCCTCACCAAAAGCTTCTTGAGTCGCCTCACATAAATAGCCCGTCCTGCCGTTTTCAATCTAAAATGACACAACATGCTTGTTCCCGTTAAAATATGTTGCAGAAACAAATTTAAAATAAATGAGTTTAAACTTGACTCTACGACGAAACTATTTAGTATAATAATAGAATATATACAACATCTCTACAAACTAATCAATATAATTAGCAATATAAGCTTCTTTAAACGGTAATTAAAATCGTCTGCTTTGTAGATTTGTGTTGTATTTTGCCGAAAACCAAGTGCTGCTTATGCTGCCGAAAACAGTGTATTATATATATATATATATATATATATATATATTCTTCAGGCTACGGACGTTGTACAGGGTCACAACTTGAGTCCGCTACTTTTCTCAGACCTTATTAAAAACCCACCCGCAAAAATCCGGGGTCTGAGAAATCTGGTAGACGTGATATTGTACGCAGATGATCTCGTTATCTACGGGAAAAGTCGCTTTCAGGTTCCTAGCCAGACTTCACGCGGCCACGTCTGAGCTTAGACTAACCGTAAACCTGACAGTAGCCATGAAGTTTAGAAGAGCTGCTAACAAGGAACTCTGCGCTGGTAGCAATGAGCACAACTAGAAAGCCGTTGTCCATTCCAGCGTCATTGAGGCTGTTCGATCTGAAGATTGCTCCAATGGCCGCCTACGGTATCGAAATAATCTGGAACGATCTCACTCCAGCCTGCCTGCAGCATCTAAATAATCTAAAGGCAGCGTACGCCAAGCAAGTCCTGGGCCTCCATCGCTCAGCCCGCAACCGACTTATCTATCTTCTTACGAACACCCCCCTATTTGTCGAGATGCTAGGACGACGCTTTGACCCGTTTGCATCTCTAAATTACGTCAACGTCTCAAAGCGTGGGGGTGCAAGTTTGCTGAAATCGATGCGGATTTATTCAGCACCGGAGCAATGCAAACCCAGAAATGGAAGGTGCCAAGCCAATCCAACCGCCATATGGTGACTAGGTTTGTCGTCCATGGTTTTCACCACGTGCTGTGCGCGACCTCCGGGTTCCATGATCCTTCGGCCTCATGTGTGTGTCTACGTTGTAAACTACCTTGCGGTACATACCATGCGGCCTTCTGTACCCTAGTCCCCTCTCTAGCGATAACTTCCTAGTTTTTACATATCTATTATTGTATATCCAAATGTGTGAATGTAGCCAAATGCATATCTTTTGACTGTACAATTTCTACACAACACGTGTCATAATAAACTTAAAACAAAAGTATTTTAACGTGATTACCCGCCATTAATATGAAATAAATGTAGGAGATCAATTACAATGTCGTAGCAGTACGAATGGCTATGACAACGCTAACAACTTCCGCTAGTGGGATACAAACAAAATTGCAGTCAAGCATAGCTTACTGTTTCCAATGGTCCGCCACTATTCGCGGCTATGACAGGCCGTCGCATGTACATGGCTTCCAACGGCACTATCCCGAAGTGTTCATTCTTCGGCGTGTAGAGTACCCCGCTGCAGTAATGTAGCAGAAGCTGTTTTCGACGATCCGAGGGAGAACGTAGAAATGTTACCTTTTCGGCCACATTAAGTCTTTTCGCAAGCTCTTGAAGCTCCTGGAAATGCTCCACGTTCTCGGTAACCGCTTCGTCGTATCCTCCAGCAATAATTAAGTGCACGTCGGCTTCACCTTGCGAGATCACATATGCTAAGACCCACAAAACAAAAAGATCAATACATTTCTGCAACACAATATATATATATATATATATATATATATAGCACATAACCCAGGTGTCGCACCAAAGAGTGTCATTTGTTCTAATGCGTTTTTATACACTTAAAAAGAAATAGATCCCCACACCGGGAAAATAAGAAGGAAGCAAAACACAAGCATAGTCTGCAACTATAAGTAAACTTTGAATTTAAATGGATTTTGCATTGTTCACATGGCTGAAGCCAGCCCCTGAACTAAATGCATGAATTGAAATATGAGTCAATGCAAGGATATTACGTCTTATCGCATATATATATATATATATATATATATATAGTCAGCGCAAAAAGTAAACGCACCAAAGGCCTTAAGCGCGAGTGGAATGTCCTTTTTTCGCTCGTATCTGTTGAGTGACAAAAACGTCGTCCGTGCACTTTTCATGAGTGGAAGATCATTAAGATCGCCCTCCAAAGGCGAATCGTATAGTGAGAAATTTACAGTGGGATATAGTACTTCCAATTTAGTGGTGTTCAGCTGCGGAAAAGTCTTCCGGAAGACGCGCTCAGTGTACCGAGAGTTCACAACGACTAAATCCGCCAAGGATGTGCTCAGTTGTTCAAGCCGGTCAATAGGCCACCTAAAATTTCGCAAACTTGTCGTTATTACAAACCTTACTGCCACCATAAGTCAATAAACGAATTCGTCAGCTCCTATAAATCTCGGGAGATTGTGCCCACTCACATGCTTCCTACATTACCATACTGTAATGTGCCAATCTAGGGACAAGTAGTTGATAAAGCGCATTAAAAAATAACTATAAAGTGTTATCAGTTTATGCAAGTATAGGATGCAAGTATAATCACCCGAAAAGCTCTATAGATACCGATAAATATTTCGATAAGTGTTCTTCTTCTGAACAAGCAGACAGTCGGGATGGTGGCAGTAGAATAGGACAGGAACTCGCAAAAGGCGCAGGAATGGAACGCATTGAGCAACCTGCAAGTAAAGCGTTTGCAAATAATTATAACAGGCTCAAACAACGATAGGCTAGTCAGACAAAGTTTGTTCTTATTTACAGTGAATTTAATTTACACATTAGATCCTTAATGTACACCACATGTACACCTAATTCGCAAACGTTCGTCATGTCCACTTATCGAAATACGCACCTGGTCGACAAAGATGAATTCGGGTTTAAGGCTTACACCACGCCGTGTCCACAGTAGATATAAGGCAAGGTAGATCATTCGAATTATGGAACAGATGACGTAACACTTGCCAAAGATCGAACGGGGAAGCCAATCGCCCACAACCTGTGCATGTTCAAAGTGAAAATTAACAAAATTACCAGCATTAGAATACTTCATATGTACGGGGCTATCCAATATACTGGTGATATTCTGTAATAGATCTCTCAAAACTTAATAACAACCCATAGGCTGCTTTATTGTGTGTATACAATTGCTAGTATTGTTATTCCGAAAGACAACCCATGTAGTTGCAAAGGCAATCAGTCGATAGATCACAATTTTTTTAGAAGTAAAATGGGCGTCCTAGGAGGAAGTCACTTGACCGGAATGGTCGGTCAAGCTGCTAAATCCCACGGCAACTGCTCGCACCCGATCGCAGCTACGACAGCCGAACTAAATCCAAGGCCAGTCAGTAATCCCACAGACGAAAAGAGCATTGCTCCATGCCGACAACCCCAGTCGACGCTCATGGATCCAGGGTCTAACGAAGCACGACTGCAAAAATACTGTCAAGCGCAGAAAAAGCCACCGCCATATGCAAAGTAGATGCAAGGGCAACGAAACGCCCGGTGCGAACAATGGCATGAGCAAATATAGCCCCTTACAAGTGTATATATTATATTTGCACTTAGCTTAGATGGAATGTAACTTTTGATATATATATATATATATATATATATATATATTTGCACTTAGCTTAGATGGAATGTAACTTTTGATATATATATATATATATATATATATATATTACATGCGACCTTGCAAATGTTTTCTACGCAATGCGTATTTCAGTTACATCTTCACAAAATCAAGAAAACAAACAAACAAGCAAACACATATACAGCATTTGTTACAATGTCCTAATATCCAGCTAAAAAGCACAATCTATACAAACAAATAGTTGCGTAAATAAAGGTTTCCACAAGTTACGGTATTATTGTGTTACATTATAAAACAGACTGTAACGGGAAGATCCCGCTGGGTTTCCGGGAAGCAGTGTGTGCGGTCATGATGCGACGTTACGAAGTCAACGGAGAAACCCAAGTTCTTCAACGCCATGGCTGTATCGACGACCAACCGTTCTGCACCTCCGATGCCTAAATCTAAGTGCACGAATGTTGCCCGCCCTGGCCTAGACGGTGGAGGCCTGAAACATGTTCAACCAGACAAGTAGATAGAGGCATGTCACACGTATAAAATACCTTTGTGGATGACTAGATATAGCAAAATGATACAAGAAAAGAATTCGTAGTGATGAACTCGCAATGACAATGATCAATTCACAGATAGCAAGAAATTCTAAGCAGCATCATAAAACCTTCTAAAATGTGTATATTAGTATGTGTAAATCAACTGTCAACTTTTCTACTGCTTACCCTTCTGGAGCCCATATTTGTGCAAATAAATAGGCATGCTTGAGGTTGTTCTGAAAAGGTCCCTGAAAAGGCTCTGTAGAAGATGTGATGTGGAGCCAAATATTTTCCGTCGCTGTTAACTTTACAAATGACGACACTATCACACCATGTAAGCTCAAATCTTTCGGTGATATGCGAATGAACAATCGAAGGCAAGCATTGTACCAAATGTATAGCAAACATTTCAATATTCAATAACATGTTTGTTTGGCGGTGTGTGTATTTGGTCAATAAAGGCGTTTTCAATTCTAAACACTAAAAACGCAACATTTTCATCATGGGACAACACATCTCATTTGGACAAGTTATAAACTGAACAAAAATCATTCAAACGCTTAATTATATGTAAAATGAGAATTGATATAAAAAGAGGAATACATTGCATTCACTCTCAATCAGAAAAAGAAAAACATTAAATCGGCCTTCGAGTGTCTTGGGACAAAAAAAGTTTCAAATGAGAGTACTTTGTTCACCAGAGCAAAGATAATCTATTGACTGGATGTTACCTTTTACCAATTGTAGCGGCATTGTGGTCGCCCCGTGCGCGCATTTCGGACGAACTCATGAAAAACGGATCACTTAATCTTAATGTCTAGTAGATAGACAGACCCCACTGACTATCTGCGATACTACTAGGCAGATACCGGTTAGAACGACACGTCTCTACGGGGTGTCTATTACAGCTGCCTGCACAGCTGATCGCATCAGGGAACCAATCACAGCTTAACATAGAAGCTTCAGGCATATTGTTTATTAGACAATTCGCATCCGGCCCTGCGCCGACAAATTCCACTACAATCGCAGAGATGAGTTTCTGTTTTAATACTAATGTACTAGTTAGTCAATTTAGTTGGTACTTACTGATATAGCGCTGCTACTCCGTCCCCAACTAGGCCCAGCACTGTAAAACCACAGGTAGTTAGCTCTACGCGGGCGAGATTCGAAACAGAAGCTATAATGGGGTGAGATGTCGTCCCCTTAGATCCATCACTATTGATCGAAAACACATCTTTGATTTGGCGGCGAACTTCAAGAGCACAACGTAAACATTGGCACATGCGGCTCGGTCAGTCGGCGCTTTTAGGTTATATATAGATAGTGCTGCCCACTTTGATCGAGGGTCGGTTGTGGATTGTATGCTGTGATCTGCCATGAAGCTCCGCCAGCTGTTGAACGCTGATAGTGAACATAGTTCCAAAGCAATCACGGAGGAGCATTGTTCAGAGATCGAATCTATCGAAGTATTCCTGAGGCTGAACTGGTCAGCGTAGCACAGGCGTTTTTAATGTATGTATTTATGTATATATTTACATAAACAATATACACATCCACACTTATATATAGGTACATCCACCCTGCCGCCTGGTGCCGAATACCGCTTATTGTGAATCTTTATTGTACAATTAATTTTGGGCCTAGGTGTATTGTGCCCAAGAGATCGAGACCATATACAATGTGTCCCATGACCGCCGATCGGATATATATATATACAATCGAAACACTTAGCACAATAGATATAAATTGTGGAAGCCAACGTGAAAAGCACATGTGAACGCCGATAAACTATGACAACGGATATTTGACAAATGTGCATTAATTCGATTTTCCGGCTTCTGTACATAGTCCAACGACGATGATCGCTAAGATCGGGTGAGAAAATTGCATGATTCGACGCGAGTTAAGCGTATTAACGATCGCACATCGTTCGTCGACTCTGACCAAGGGAGCGCACCAGCCACTGAGGTGGTTTGCGCGAAGTGCGGCCACAAACTACAACAAAGACGATATGGCGGATACGACTGTTCAGTATGTTGTCGTGCGATCCGACCTTCTCGATTCGCTGAAGTGGCCTTTGGGAGCTGTCATTGCACAGGTAATGCACTCTCTCTCTGTTTCCTTGTTCGACTCGTAGATAGTTAAATGTTCTCGTCCGCCTCCTTTCGATCTGTCTCCTCCCGTAATCAATTATTCGAGCCACTACACTTGGGCTCGTCTTCTACCAATTGCAGTAATCCCGTATGGTCGTGTATAAGCGCATTTAATTTCTTTTTATACATTTCGTATTTGCATAAGTACGCATATTATTATTATTAAAAATATACAGTTTAGTTAGGATATATATGTATATATATATATATATATATATATATATATACTAGTACGAAATTTATTAGCGTAAGTGACCGAATAGACACGATTTTACTATTATTTGAATTTGATTAAATATTTTAGTCGCCCTATATTCTTTTGATTCAAAGATGCATAATTTGTGCAGAAAAGACGGTTCGTTGGCGTACTTAAGATGTATAATCAAAAAGGCTTATAATAACAATTAATCAAAATATACAGGATTAAAGTGAATATTATTTTAAGCGGGTCCGTTGGAGAAAAATAAATTTGCTCAAATAACTGTACACGAATTTTTTTTTATTACAGGCCTGCCATGCATCTACCGCAGCTCTTCATCGATTTCGTGACGATGCGCATACAAAAGAATATATGGATAAACTCGAATCGATGCACAAGGTGAGCCGCACAATAAATCATGCACAAATAAGATAGCGCTATTTTGCATCTATAAAAAAAATCGATTTATATAAGCATGTATTCTGCTATGAGAGTTGAAACATGACAATTCAACTATAGGCGATTAACTATTATGAAGGCTGCATTAACTCGAAGCATCAATTCACGTTTTGTCAAGTTAACGACAGCAATGACCCATGACAACAATGTTTGGGTTTAAAGAGTACAACTGCATGCATATATGCGTCAATAAAATGCCCGAGGGACTGTGATATTTAAGTCGAACCGATTGAAAGGTCTAATGGACGTTTCTCAGACGTTGCCGATATTAGTAAACTTTTTATTGTAGTAAGTATAAAGAAAATATGTGGAAGTGGTAAATCAGCTACAGATTGTGTCTTAGTTTAAAATATGCACACGTAAGGGACAATTCTTTACATCAGCATCGCTGTGTTTAGGTGGTCTTAGCTTGTCCGAGTGAGACGGAGCTTCGCGCACTTGAATCGAAGCTCAACGCATCATCCATCTGCCATACGCTTTGGATGGAACAGCCGGAAGACATTGCAACTGCTCTAGCTACAAAGCCGTACCCCAGAACAGAGGTGGCTCCATTCTTCAAGCATTTAAAGCTCTACAAATAACGGCAAACATGCATCGTCTCGTGGAGAGAATAACATATAATATAATTCTTTACGTAGTTTAACGACTTCAGACGGGTCAATTTTTTTGCAGGTTGGCGATTCGTTTAGTAACCTAAATAATAGCTGTGGATACGAATTTACCCTGTGCAGTATGTAGCATACTACACTCCGAGCGATAAAGTAATGAAAGCGAAAGTATATTGGTGTCGATAAGATCCTATGGCGGTTTCAGTTTCCTGATTAAATGAATCGTAGAGAAGAAGTACGAAAATCTAAAATATTGGAGTGAATTATTATTATTCTTACACGGTGTGTATGTATCCTTTAGTTACTCAAAACGCAAAAATGTATATTTATTGGGTGCTCTTTTTTTCATTTATTACTACTAGGTTAAAATATTTCTAAGCCTCATTGTCGAATTCTAGACCTTACTATCTATGTAAACTTGTATCAGGTAATAATGGAAATTAACACGCTCCGGATATTTTTCTTTCATTGATATTAGACAGTTTTTATTGCGTTTAGAAATTATTCTGATTTGCAGCTAAAAAGTCAGACTCGACGACAAAGGATATACTGATACCTATAAACAATGAATATTTCAGTTTACTACAGTTAGAGGCTATGTACAATATTTGAATCGCATGTTCAGGCACTGGGGGATTGGCCTCGGCATTAGTGGCAATGTTCAATGAACAAATGCTTCGTGTTTGCTGCGCACTTGGCTAAGTCAGGAATAATTCCTTGCCTATAATTCAATCTATGGAACCTGTACAGCTATCGTTTAAGTTCTTTGCCATAAATGTAGTTACAATATTTGTACACGAGTGTTTAAATAATGTTACGGTTTTGGGAATGCATGAAGGACGCTGCGTCGCTGACAGCCGGCGCGGAATTGCTCGGAATTTGCAGGAGAATTGGCTGCCGCGACGCCATTCGGGACGGCGGTCGGCGTCTCTTCGGAAGGCAGTTGCGAGGGGACTTTCAGGGACTGTAGGCGACGAGGCATCCCAAGTATCGTTCTAGGCTAATTTTACAAGGTTGGCATATCGCAATATTAAGCCATTGTATGGGTTCAAGTATGAGTTTGTCACGTTTCTGTTAAACTTTTGAGCCACTTTCGTCAATAAGTGTATGACGCCTACTACCAACTCTCTAAAACGAAACCAAATCAATTTTAATCAATCAATTATTATTTACAGCATAGCTTGTAATGGTATTTACAAGAGGGGCATTCCATTTAGCATCTTTATCGTTGGGTACATCTCAAATATAAAGAAGGTCGCGTGACGGCATGCTCGAAGAGTTCTGGACTCGTTGTTGCTCCGGGCGAAGAGAAAAGCTTATTACGTGTGATCACAGTCAATTAGAGAATGTAGATAGACCCCTGTTTTATACAATGTACAATGAACTTTCCACTCCCCTTGCCTCTAAGGAATTTGCCTTAAAAATATGCAAAACCCATTGATACTTTCAAAGAGTTTGAACGATCTCCTTGACAACTCAAAAACGTTAGTGCGACTTTAAATATGAGCAAGTCATCGATGCTAAATTTGCGACATACCGAACAAGCTTTAGGAACTAAATCAATGATTGGCAATCGTGGCTTGAATACGTCAATATGATGTACTTATATTTTGCGCTTAACGTTCTAAAAGGTTCCGCCCGTGACGTTGATCTGAAATGCCAGTATTGGCTCCATAATTATATATGGCTCCATAATTATATATGGCTCCATATATACAACGAGTAGCGTTGGTTAATATGACGTCAGGACGAAGTGGACTCAAGCAAGCGTTGATATCTCGACGCCAAGCTGACCACCAAACCTAACAATTTTAATCTGCAGTGGAAACCCGAGAACGGTGGCTGATTCGTTCTGGAAGGTAGTACACCGCTTTGCTTAATTTATACAAAATATAACTAGTTTCGTTTTGTCTCAGGGCTAGTTGGAGAGAGTCAAATGCAGAGATCTTACGCAGCACACTCTTAGCCCTCGCTGTAATTGCCAAGCTAAATAATACTTAATTATTCGATTATTTGATGTAGAACTTTTTTATGTTATTGAGTGAAAGCACTTATGTCTGTTTAAGTGCACTTGAACACGGCTCATGCCTAACACCTATGGGCCCCGGCACTCAAAGCGTCGCATCATTATGCCCGTGGCCCAGTCAGTAGCCCTATACGGGGCTTCGGCCTGGCCTGCTAACACTTTAGCAACTGCAACGAACCGAAGCCGTCTGCGCCGGGCCCAACGGGTCGGAGCCCTTAGGGTGATTATGGCGTGCCAGAAGTGTGAGCAAAGCGGCGGCGCTTCTACTCGCCGGAACGGTTTCCTGGGATCTGAAGGCGGAAGAGCGCCGCAGCTTGTGGGAGGACCCTTCACTCAAGAAGGAGGAACAGCAGCAACGGAGCATCGTCTTATGGCAGGAGGTGTAGGACGGCTTGGAGGAGGGTGCTTCAGGCGCCAGTCCCCGGAAGCTCATTCCAAACATAAAAGACTGGTTAAATTGGGCCCCAGGGGAGAACTAACTTTCCACACCACCCAGGTCTTGACGGGACACGGGGACTTTCAGTCCTACCTTCAAGGTTCGGGAAGGCTCTCAGCCCCACGTGCGTCCACAGCGGCGATGGGCTCGAGGACACCCCAGAACACACGATTCTGAGGTGTCCAGCATGGGCGGAGCAGCTTTTTTAACATCGTATACGCTGGGTGCGGGCCTGCAGTGCAGGAGTCTTTGCATCAGTGGCTAGAAGCGACGGAACTTTTTAAGAACATACTTGTGGCAAAAACTAGAGCAAATAACCGCCTCAAGCTTCCGGGAAAGAAGCTGGTCACGAGTAGACTTACACCTCCCCCGATTGTTTGAAGTATTTGCGCATGCGATTCCCGGTCGGTTGGGAGGATGGGGAGATGACTGTTTTTAGTAGGTTGGAGCCTCACTCTACCGGCCCACACTTGCAGACGCGTTTTCTGCAGTGGTGTCCGCGTGTGTGTGTCATTTTATAATTTTTTTTAAATGAGAACTAAAGCATTGTATAATGCAGTTCCCTTAATAAACCACGATTTGAATTTTGAATCTTGTGCAGGCCGCATTTTCCAGTTACTTCTAAAAAAAAGTGCACCAGAAAAATGCTGAGCCTAATAGACACATAGAAACATGCGCTAGTAGTACGGAATCAGCGGTAGCACTGCCTTGATGACGTAGACCTTGGAAGACGTATCCGACATTTATTTATTTTAAGGAACGAAATGTCTTTTTAGATATATATGACTGATTTGATAAAAACCATCGACGACTGCCGCCAGTTTACAGGATTAAAGCATTTGAAATACTAAAGTAGACTCAGATCCCAGTCCAGAATCACTGTGACGAGCTAGGGCCGCCTTATTAAGAATGCATGGTGTTGAAAGTAAACCATACCCACTATATTTAAGGCAAGCTCTAAATTATCAATTAGCACTTTTGTCAAACATTATACGAGCAATGCAATGTTGTGGGACGGGTCGGTAATATTCACGGGGCATTTTCATAAGTAGTGCTGTTGCCAGAGACTTACGGAATAAAGGCAGAAAATCTCCGTCAGTACACGGCCGTGAGAGAATCTTAACCAAAGGTTCAGCCAGCCATATACGGGGAAGTTTGTTTTTTAAGGATACAAGATATACCGTCAGATTGCATTCAGATTTATTGTAATGGCATGTTTGCTATAATCAAGGTTTTTTGCATTTACATATATAAAACGCTAACCTTCACATATATATATATATATATATATATATATATATATATATGATGGAAAAGAACAGCGATGTTACTTACGCAATATGAAAATATCTTACGTATGCTATAGAGAACGGTAAGCAGTTGGATGCAACGCTGAAGGCAAAATAAAGCGTTTGTAAAGTAGAAGTATGGTACGTGTAGACTATTCATGTTTACACGCTTTTAGAAACCACATATTGTCGGCATGATGTCACACGGCTTTGAATTGAAATAAAAGTGAAAAACCTTTAGTAATCAAATTAAAACACAACTAGGAAAGAACTTTTTATATAGGTAAGCGTAGATAATTTGCTCATCTGGAGAGTGTCAAGGCCACCTGAAGGCCGCTTCAGCAAAAGCAGAGTGACCAAGCAGAAGGTAACAGGAGTATTTCATATATATTACAAGGGAAGTGCATTGGAACCGATAAACGCGCGTTTCTGTGGATGAAAGGCATTTATTGCGTCAAACGGGGAAATATATATGTATATATTTTTGTTTTAGAGTTTACTTTTCTGAAGTTATGAAGAATTATTGTCCCGTTCTTCGGCCTCGGGGGGCATTAGAAAGGCAACTTTTAAACGGCTGACTTCAAAATGATAAGACTTCACAAACGATTTAATTTTAGTTGTCTCCTTACAATAGGTCATGACGATTCCTGTATACGCCGAATGCTAGACCAATTACTAATCTTGATAAACTTCACTTGATTGATTGAGTTGATAAAGGGGGCGGACTATCTCGACTGTGCTTCGCTTGTGCCTCGGTGTATTCGTTTTCGTGTAGCAGTATACCATCGTAGAGCCTCCCCCCTTCGCTTCGAGAGAGTCTGGACCCGTTTTTATCACCAGCCGAGGTAATGAGGCTGGTTGTCAGCCAGGAAGATGCAACATTCTTTTGATCGCTGTGTAAGCCCAATTGGCGCCTAGCAGTTTGCTGCTACTATGAAGCTCATTCTTGTCCCGGTGTCGGGTTCATCGTTCAACATACTCTACATGTAATAATTATGATAAAAAACATTTGAAACTGTTTACGTTAATACTTTCACGCAAAATTCTACGATTTAATTCTAGGCATGACAATTTTCATTCTAACTGGACTGTATGGACACTAGTCACGATATATTTTCACCTATAAAATGTGGTGGGCATATGGTACATGGTACGGAAAAAAGCGTAGCTCTGATATAGCTTCTAAATATATATACGATACGTGCCGCTAAGTTGTCCTGCAGATCTCGCAACAAATAACAATGAAATCTTTTTCCAGATCTTATAATCTATTGTATTTGTGTAGTTATGTTGATTGGTAATTGCATGTAATTTCTTGTATATATAATGTAGATTTAATTGCTCTTATTTTCAACATGATATAGACTTTGTCGAGTTTCAAATCTCACTGAAAAGGTGGGATGGCAGGGAATTAACCTCAAAAAAGGGAGAACGTTTAGTGGATTTGATTCTCGGCAGAATCAACATAAGTCGTCAGAATTGCATCTCATAATGACCGTGCGTGAACTGCATTTAATTCAACTCTCTCTCACAAAAACTCTCGCGCTACATCAGTTTACTGTCTCTTGCAATATCAGTCGTCCTTCGGATGGTTCACGTACAAAGTGTGTTCCTGCCAGTAAAGAATGTGCATATGTTGGAGGTAAAGCTTAGTTCCGTGTTTGTAAACTGAGCAGGGAGTCGTTAACGTTTGAAGCATGTTCGAAATCGTCCGAAACTATAACGTGGGCGTCAGATATCCATGTCTATCTAAGTTTCGATAATCAGGCTAACTGGCAATGACTAACCGCCCGTTGTTTGTATTCAGTCGAGCGATGCGTTCATTTTGTTTTGGTCCACAGCAGGCTTTTTGTATGTATCGTATGTTGTTGTTGTTATTATTATCGGCTAGCGGTACCTGCTGCGATGACAACTGCATGAGTGGCGGCTTTACGTTGGCGTTATTGGCTCGAACTACTGCTATGAGGCGACTGCAGCAGCAGCAGCAGCCGCCGTCGCACCTTTGCCACCTATAATGACATGTAATTAGATTGGCTGGTGGTGATTCCAGTCAGTCGGTTAGCATCGGCACAGCATGGCCAGTGCCGTAGACCGGCTTGTGCTGCTGTATAGAAGAAGAAGGAGAAGGAGATCGATTGTCCTTCCGACCGACCGCTCATTCTGTTATCGGTAGTCACTCCCTTTTTTCAGCGGTCGGCCGTCTTTCCCGCTCATTGTCAGTACGCTTACATCGTCGTCGTCGTCATCGTCGTTATCGCTGCTGACCGATTGGGTTGGGCCTTTTGTTTAATATAAACAACTTGTTAGCCGTCTGTCTGTTTATCTGCTTTCTTTTTTTCTTCGTCGTCGTCGTCGCCGTCTTCTTGTTCTGTTTGTTGTTCCTGCTCTCGATCCAATCTTTGCCACCGCCCGGCACACCAGTCGGACAGCAGCAAATAGCCAGCCCCCTCCCTCCCCCACGACCGCCGGCTCTACTGACTGACGAGAGGATCGAGTGTTGACCGCTGCTGCTGCTGCCGCCGCCGCCGCCTTGACCAGAACCGCCCTTTCCGGCTGGTCGAGTTTTCTTTCTTCCTCTTCTGTCGTCTCCTTGTTCTTATTTGTTGGGTTCTTGTAAACGTGGTAGTAGTAGTAGTAGTAGTAGTAGTAGTATGTGGTAGTAGTGGTCCGGTCAACTGACAGTGGTCGTGGAGGTGGTAGTGGTTGAGGTGGTGGTGGTGGTAGAGGCGCTGCTCTGCTCCTGGCTGCTCATCGGTCGTCGCCCTGCGTTGTTCATAAGTTTGTTGTTGGTGTTGTTGTTGCTGCTGCTGTCAGCAACTTCATTATTCTTGTCGTAGCGGCGAGAACAAGAACCACAAAGACAGCAGCAGCACTTATAGGAAGCAAGTGGCAGTTGCAGCAGTAGCAGCAGCAGCTGGTCGACGCCGGGCGCTGGCATTCTATGGCAACAAACAGATCGTCGTCGTTAACGACGATGATGATGATGACGACGACGACGACAACCGGGACGATCAGGTGTGGACTGCAATGCTGATCTGCTGCTGCAGCTGCTGCTGTCACTGGCGGTCTCGCTGAGCCTGCCTCTGGCCTCCTGTCCGCTTTTCTTTGGAACAACAACAACAAGTAGAACTCATAGAAAAAGAAGAATAAGAAGAAGAAGAAGACCTCATTGGTTCATTTGGCAGCGGAGCGGGAGTAAAAGTTGATCGGCACAAGTTGTTCGTTTGTCGTGAGCCACCACGGTGCCACGTTCGCGATGGAGGAGAAGACGGCGCTCCTCCGTCAGGAAGTGGAACGGCTGAGCCGGGAACTCGACGAGGCCAACCATGAGAAGGTTCAGAGTGCAAAATACGGCCTGGTGCTGCTGGATGAAAAGGCCGCACTCAGTCGCCGCTGTGAAGAGCTCGAAACGCTCTACGAGAGCGCACGAAATGAGCTCGAGATTCTTCGCGAGGTAAGTACTGACCATCCGGTGATGAAGCAATGTTGTTTGTCGTCGACAGGACGACGATAACGACCTACCCGGCTAAACGAATCATAAGTGCACCGACATTCCGTGTCGCCCGTCGTGTGATGCTTTCTCTGTCTAGTTTTCACTACGTGAGTGCCATAGCCCAGCATAGGCTGCTGTTTCGCTGGCCGGAGGCAAAACAAAGTGTGGGAAGTGGTTCCGGCAAGTGGAGACTCCGGGCCAGGTGTGGTCCCGAAGTTGTTCCTCTGTGTAACAACCATTGCCAAGCGGGCCTGACACTACTACGGAGATATCACTTCAATAAGAGTGGCATGGCAGTTTTTATTCGTTGTTGTTACAGTGGTGGGATGTAGTGAAGACTGCTTCTTTCTCTAGGACGATTCTTCTCGCTCGAGCGTTTTTTTAGCTCATTGTCAAAACGACGAACTCAAAAACAATTACGCACGAAAACGAAAGTCTCTAGGTCAGCTCTTCCGCACTCTCCTACATTCGTATTTCGTTGGGCCGTTTATATTAACAGAGTGATTGAGCACCGAGCATTATATACCTTCCGGGTCTACTCATTGCTTGTCGGATATGAAGAAACTAGCAACAACAACAATAATATGGAATCTGTATGCATTCTGTATGCTACTAGTTAATCAAGGCTTTCAATGCGGCAGCGAGGAAACCAACATCAGCGTTTAAAAAGCATGCTCATGCTCCACTCACGACCATGCTCTTGATTAGTGCGCCTGCTGCCGAATAGTTGTGGTGGCTTGGAACACCCGGTATTGTTTTATCATCTGATGTTTGCGTGGCATGCGGTTTATGTGACCGTCATAACATATATATATATATATATATCTGGCTATCTGTTGGTAGTAAGTGGTCTGGTTGGTTGAAATCAAGCCGGAACATTTTGGGAGTTTCTCTCCGCCGATCAAGCGAGGCCCTTAGGTCATGCTCGTCGTGCGGCATCGTGGTTCGGGTTCCATGTCAAACAAACCGACAGCAGTTGCAGCAGCAGCTGCTGCAGCTGCAGCAACAGCAATATCACCAACAGACACAGCTACGGACAAGCACCTCAGTGCGCGTACTTTAGCAGCAGTTGACGTTAGTGCATCTAAACAAAGCTTTTGCGTTAGACCGAACGAAGACCGTAGGTTTTTAGCGACCCTTTGACTACTCAGTCGCTCATCACATCACGTTACACTTCAGCCGGTGTGTCTATAGATGTCGGTTCGATTTTTCTGTCAGTACTATGCCATTTATCACAGGCCGGTGATAGCCATTGGGTCTGTGCAAAAGTGCTCTATTATTTTCTTGTAAGGCAATGTCTCCTTGGAGATCAATAAACGTTGTGTTCTGTTGTGCACCTCCCGAAATGATGTCAGTTTTTATCCGCCAGAAGAAATGGGTGGTTGATGGCTTCATTCTAGTGACACTCTAGGGCATCATGGGGCGACATGCAAGGCCGATGTGCGCTCTCCCGGCAAAAGACAGTTCGTTTTCTGCGTTGATTAGTTCGTTATGGCACTAGAAGGTGCAAAACGTACTATTCCTTTGAAACGCAACCGGTTCACGTTTTACGTAGGTTCACTGTGTGAATGTTGCGTGTGCTACTTCTTGTTTAGTTTTTGGCCGCAATTCAGTCTCTGAGAAAACTATTTACATAACTTGGAAGTGATTGCAAGCCTAATGAATGCTGTTAAGTTATCATATTGAAGTTTCTTGGTAACTTATCCAGGGTATATCGGCTCTCCCCTATCACCGGTGTGCTTGTATGTGTGTGTTGTTTTTAACTGTTCCTCGTGCAATTCAAACTACTATTTAACATGTAATTTTCTCTCATATAAAGTCCTGCATATGGACCCGCCAGATCTTCGGGTGAAAATTATTTGGCGACACTTCCCATTCGAAAATGGTTGAAAAATTAATTGAAATATAATTCAAGCCGAAAGCGAAAATGCTTGTCTAAACGCGCGGATGTATGCTTGCCTGGAGGATGTAGCTTCAAATGTATTCAGAAAAAATACCAGACTGCATTAACGACTGAAATTGTATGTTACCGTATGTAAAACTAAGGGTTGTATGTACTACTGTATCCAATGCCCCCTCGTAAAGTCAACCGAAACATTGAATCAATGAATCAAACGAATTAAAGGCGTTTTCTATTCCTCGACAGCGCCGACATTTTTAGGCACATGTTTGCAAAGAAGCGCGATATTCAGCCACGGGGCCTAATATAGTCCACTTATTATGTGTCTAATTAATTACAAACTGGCCGAGTTATCTGAACTAGAGTTGACAGAATGTCCGTGCTAGTGGTCTTCACATTCCTTCAACTTTTCTTTCTTTATGCACCTAATGTTTTTTTGTCAATTTAGGTTAAACAATTGCGTCTACCCATCCGACTCTACTCTATTGGGAAGGCCATGAAAAGTTAATCACATATTAAGTCGCATTTCCTGGGGAACTATTTTCACCTCACTTCATAATAAAATATTTATTTGTTGAAGCTATATGGGACTCTCATTATATTATTTGTGAACCTGTAGGATAAGCAGAATAATATATAGGTTAACGTGGTCCTGTTTTGGTGTCTCCGCCTAAGAGATTTTATTTTTTGTGGGTTGACATTATAGGCCTTAAAAAAAGTGGAGACATCGCAGAAGCTTTCGACCACGACCGGCATTGAACAGGAGGATTCCCTGCTGCAGGAGTCTGCCCAGAAGGAGGCCTCACTGACTTCAAGTCTCCAGGAGCTCGAAAAGGAGCTTAAATCAGTAAGACAGGAGCTGGGTAGGGTCACCGCGGAAAGGGACCGCCTTTTGGCCGACAGTATCGAAATTAAAGAGAGCTACAATAAGAGCGACTGGGAACGCAAGAACTTGCGCTCAGAATTAAAAGATGTCAAGCTCCGGGAACAAAGGTTGCTTTGTGATAACAACGAGCTGGAAGATGAGAACATTGGTTTGCAAAAACAGGTGTCTGTTTTAAAGCAAAGCCAAGTGGATTTTGAGGCAATCAAGCATGAAGCAAGAAGGCTTGCTGAAGAGGTGGAAGCATTGCAAGGCCAGACCGAGGAATTGCACACTCTTAAAGGTAAGGGAATTTATGAAACCATTACGCATATATGAAGCTAGTGAACTCATTCGCGAGTGGATTGGTACATACTAGACTGTTAATAATTTTCCTTATGGTACACTCATGAGACAACCTGGTCGGTTTGTTTTTCATTGTATTCACTTACTATAATCCTCGTTCATTGTTACAGGACTGGCGGAGAAACAACTGGAAGAAGCCCTTGAGGCGCTTCAAAGTGAGAGGGAACAAAAGTATACTCTTAAGAAAGAACTCGACCAACGAGAGCAAGCAGCCGCACATTCTGGAAATATTGCCGGGCTAAGACTAGATCTGGCCGAAGGCCCAGCTGATGATAAAATTAGGCCGTCTACTGTTGGTGATCTCTTCAGCGAGCTGCATCTGACTGAGATTCGAAAGCTTGAAAAGCAGCTAGAAACAACGGAACTAGAGAAGGAATCTCTAGCAAAGACGCTTGACAATGCCAAGCAAGAGGTGGACCAGAGCCGCGCCGAGCTCGAAGAACAAAAGAGTAAATTGTTGCTGCTTGGTCAGCGCATTGATGCAATTGTCATGCAGGCCGAGAATGAAGCCAATATGAAGTTAGAGGGCACTGGAGGCCTGCTGTCCACATTGAAACGGGTTCAAGGGGACCTGACGAGTTTGGACGGAGCCGGAGGCGCCGAAGGTAGCGAAAATGTGCTATTCAAGGATCAGGTTGCCAACCTAATGAACAAAATTTCGACGTACGAGCAGCAGATCGCTGATCTTGGTGGAGATTTGAAAATCCTTGAGAGTATCGGTGACAACATCCAATGCAACAACTCCGCTGCCATTGAGGATATAACGTCTGTGCAAGAAGACATTGCCCAGCTGTACCATCATGTGTGCACGCTAATTGGACAAACGCCTAGTCGGGTAGTATTGGATCACGCAAAGGGAGAGCAAAAAGAGGGACACAAAAGCCGAGTGGAGGTTCTTGCCGATAACCTGCGGACCGATAGTTGCCGGCA
The DNA here is from genome assembly GCA_003439945.1 of Dermanyssus gallinae. Taxonomy (NCBI): domain Eukaryota; kingdom Metazoa; phylum Arthropoda; class Arachnida; order Mesostigmata; family Dermanyssidae; genus Dermanyssus; species Dermanyssus gallinae. Next base: position 1,592,313 of record QVRM01004188.1, on the reverse strand, counting down.
GCTGGCCTTTAAACGCGTGGATCCAGGGCAACTGAAGGCACAGGTCGAAACCCTAAGGGACCAGGTGAAGTTCCTCAAGGAGGCCGTTGAGAGTGCTGTAGCCAACCCGAACAAACTAACTGGTGCTGGTGGCGTTAATTCCGGTGCTGCTTCGCTCGAGGAAGGAGATCCACAGGAGCAGATCATCAAGCTAAAGTCCCTACTTTCGACAAAGCGAGAACAGATAGCTACTCTTCGCGCAGTGCTTAAGGCTAACAAGCAGACAGCAGAGGTGGCCCTGACCAACTTAAAAAGCAAATACGAAACTGAAAAGGCGATTATTTCCGATACGATGCAGAAGTTGCGGCATGAGCTCAAGAGTCTGAAGGAGGACGCCGCGACTTTCGCATCGTTGAGAGCTATGTTCGCCGCACGTTGCGAAGAATACGTAGCCCAGCTTGATGAATTGCAAAGGCAGCTTAGCGCAGCCGAAGAAGAAAAGAAAACACTGAACTCGTTACTTCGTATGGCGATCCAGCAGAAGCTCGCACTTACCCAGCGGCTCGAAGACCTCGAGATGGATCGGGAGAGGTCACACCTTCGCAGGTCACTATTAGCTTACACGTTAACAGCTGTTTTCATTGTAGTGTTTTCACTCAAATATAATACAGTTATCGATAGTTTTTTTAAACGGATGACACGCTTGGGCTTAGGCGAAGTTCCCTAACAATCTTCAACTTAGCTTCCTCAAACATTCGGAATCCTACAAATAAATTGCTGTAGAGCAAAGTGGCGTGAATTGGCTTATAACAAGTGCAGATGAAAAAGTTTCCGTTATTTACAACATACATAATGGAACATATGTTCAGATTACTACTCTAGTTTCAAGCATATTTAATCGCTTTATCGTTGTATTTAATAGCATATATATATATATATATATATATATATATATATATATATATACACGTAACGTTGACGTATATCGATTGGCCTAACGACGCTTTGCTTTGCGTTCTCATAAATGCTAATTTTACAGGTCCGGGTCAGCTACGGCCTCCCCCCGAGTGGCGCGTAGCACACCCCGTGGCAGTCCTCATCACAGTTCACTGCCGTTCTTCAATAACCAACGACAGCAATCACGGCAGTCGGGGGACTTCTGAGCAGACTGCGACGCCTCTTCTAACTGCGTGTGATGGCAGTAGAAGCATGAACTCTACCATGGCCAATTCCCCGATTCTACACACGCGGGTAGCGCATGGTGCTAGAAGTACTTCAGCATGGGTGAATATAATGCTACTATGGACAAACCCATCAAAATATTGCATGTTTACGCCATGCTTGAACGGAGCCAAGTACAGTGGCTGTTGGTTAGCTTATCTCATTTGTCTCGCTCGATGAGAAGGGTGCCGACGGGCCACTGTTTGTGTAGGAGAGGAAAGTGTGCCGCTTCTACAGTGTTCGTCAACTAGAGGAAGCTTTTCATTTACACGAGCCATGTTTTTCATCTACAAGATACGGGCTTCAAAACAAAAGTCTAACCCGTACCAGGCTGACTTTTCAAAGGCTCTACATGTTGCACTTAAGTAGGGCACTGAAACTGCAGTAAAAAACTTCACATCACCGACTGTCCAAAAATATTATACTATATTAAGTACAGCATTAAGCTTATAGTTAGTGATAATCACAGTGGAGTATGCCATAAACTGGCCGGAGTCACACGTTTTCTTTCTTGGGGGGGAAGAAAGATACACTTGCAGTTCTGGTCGCTTTTAATTTTTTATAGTAGCAGGAGTAGCGGCGCGACTTTAAACTTTTTTGAATTAAGCTAACATAAGACTTTGGTTTGTTGACGAGTCCCCACTGAATAATGACTTTCTCGATTTAGCTTCTGAACTGCCGTGTCAATGAGATACTCAACTACCCTCTCGCAATAAGAATAATTGTGTGTATTTAAAGTTTTGCGCGATTGTTTTTAGGTAGGGCGACCTTTGTCGTTCCTGCGCAGGTGTGGAAAATCATTCTGCCATACCTGGCAGTTGACGTTAGCACTATTATCTATTGAGTAATTCTAAGTGACATGGCTCCAGACTTAACTTCTGGAAGAATCTGTACCCAAGGATATATTAGAAACGAATGCATTCCAGTAAGTCAGAGGCCAGCAAGTTCTTGATGTATATAACATTGTGTAAAAAGGGGGGGGGGGCAGGAACAAATTAAAATATCAATTTTTGCTGAATTTTCACACAAAGTTGATTTTCCCCATCCAAGAACTTTCTATTAGGGACTGCAATGAAAGATTTATAAATACGTTGATATACTCCAGTTAAGGTCTGACGGCGCACATTCTAATTTAAGTTACGTGCAACAAGTGTAAGGTATTTGGTTTTCTTTAAGAAAACCCTGGTGCGTTAACTCTTTATTATCCAAGTTGAAACAACACCTACTTATTCGTAACAATGTACTACCATGCATGCTATGACTTACTTCCTATGAAGCCGTTGTATCACCGTGTATGTGTGGAAGTAAATATCAATCTGGGCAATAGACAAGGTGGAACACGGCCACAAACTCACACATACACGCATGCTTATATAAACACAGACCCTTATAATTAAAAACAGCGTAGAAAGTAAATAAATGAAAAAAAAGTTCCATGTAGCTTTTGTTGACGTTGTCAAACGGCAAAAGTCTACTGTTGTTGTGATAGGCGATTGAGGATGAATTTGCACTGTTTTATTGTGGATGATATTTGCACATTGATCATTAAAAAACAAAATCTCAAGCAAAGTGAGTTTTGTGTTGCTGTGACCGAATACCACGGATATATATATATATATATATATGTATATGTGCAAGGCGGGAAACAGGCTGCTAGAGATAAATAATCCTGCCACCAAGTACACAACTGAGGAGTCGACCCCTTAGTTAAAAATGCTGCACTAACGATCGTGCAGCAATATATATATATATATATATATATATATATATATATATATATATATATATATATATATACACATAATATATACGTAGCGACAACGGTGAAGGGTTTAATATGTTTAACTAATTATAACCTAGCGCCATACGATTCAATTTATTGCAACACAGCACAGTCATTAGTAGGATGACTATAGATATTACTATTGTTATCACGTTTGTTGTATTAACAAAAGAACAATAAAGATAAAAAGACCGCTTGCTGCAATGAATAGTAAAGCGAAAAAGGCGAGACCGTTTGTTCACCTCACACCACTTTGAAATGGTGACAACGATAGCGCGGCGGCGGTTCCTTCGTGCGATGCCTTTTCCTGCTCGTTGGCGGAGGCCGACAAAAAATACGCATAGTGGGACATATATATAGGACGATTATAAACGCAAGGTTATGGATAGATGAATGAACGATTGTACACATCTTTTGTAAGCAAAATAAAATCACCGAAAGCCCAAAATCGTTTACTGGTGTTTTTACTCAACTGCTCACAATGAAGTCAAGTATTGTCATAAGGTGTGTGTACAGTATTCACAATTACTAGTTGTTTAGAGGAAGAGGCACGATGATCGTATGCTCTTTTGTACCTCGCGTAGGCTAGTGTATAGGAATGTCTTACAGAAAAAGATAGAAAGTTCACTGGCATTAAACTCTAGACAGAATGCTTAGCCCCACGCAATTCAGACCATGAAAGATCCCTTATCCGAATCACACATAACTGCTATAGAGGTCTAGTGCTCTGCATTTAAATTTAAAACATTCTGGACACGTTTATAGAATCGTGGTTTATAGATGTTTAAACATCACGTGGTTTAGAGTTTATAGAATCGTGGTTTAGAACATATTTTTTACTGCATGTAGAGAATACAATATCATAAATGTCGATCTATTCAAATATGTTTTATTTAATTCTGATAAGTGTATGGTGCCTATTAACTAACTCCTCGGCCAGTAACAAAACGATGATATACCTAGTGGATATTATTCTATTAAGTATAGTCGATTACTGAAATACAATTCTTACCGATATTTGAAATAGACTTAAATAAGGGTACATACCGATTCAAAATTATTTCCCACTCAAACCAGCTGTCACTCCGTAAGTAGATTGCGATATTTGAGGTCAACGGTCTGTTCAACTCGAGTTTAACAGAAACCAAATTCAAACATTTAGTTTAAAAGGATTACATCGTCTTATAATCCAGTGCGCACTGTAATATATACACAGATATTACATACTGGCTTGCATGTTGAACAAGATTACACCACACCCTAATGTACATCTAAACACATGTACAAATATACAAAACTGAGATAAGACTATAACGACAAAAAACGTGTTTTACAGTAAATAATAGCATTGGAAAAGTCGTTTAGCTTTAGTTGCCCGGCTTATGCCATTTAATAAGAACTCCCGGGTAATATCCATGTTACGTGCAACATTACACGTGACTTCTGCCTTACTCTGATACCACCAAGACTAGAACCAACCTTAGGAAGAGCATCGTCCAATCAGCACAGGTAATGTAAATCAACAAAAAGCGACGGCGCATCGCACAATACTTCAAAACAACATTGCATTTATTCATGCTCATCGCATAGCTACATTTATGACCTTCAAATTGTGCAACGGCAGGGAACTGCCAAACGATCAGGTTCCTCGTAACCTCGCCAATGTAAGTAATTTCATTTTGTGCCCTCTAACGTAAAAAAATCTTTTAAATATAACACGTTCTACTCATATAACCTACTGCGATTTACATGAAATTTTCCGTCATCCATGAAACACATTACACCATGAACCGCAAACACTTGGCACCTCGAGAAACAGAGCCTCGACACCAGTTGAGAGTGACAGCACATCATATAGAGTACATAGTATTTGATTCATTGGTTGGTTTATGTGCTTCGCTGCTGTTAGCAAATATAACAAGCTATACGGGGCATACACGAGCAGAACAATATACGGTGTACTTTTTTAAAGTGCCAAGTCCGCCACATTAACCGTAACAAGCTTATAGAGAAATTATCTAATCATATATACAGACAGACTAAAATCCACAGTGAATAGCCCTATCTATAAATATTCTGCCATCGTACTAAGGTTATACAGTTGTGCTACCCTAACACATGTTCAGCCCAGTCAATGGGAGCCTCCTCGATGAGTACCTCTCCATCACACACAACAAGACTTGTTTGATGGGTGTTGTTATACAGCAGTTTCCGACGCTTCGATTTATGGCCGGCTCCACCTGTGCGCGCGCTTCCGCCACTGCCGTTGACTTTACGATTGTTCCCGCTGGAACGTCGCTCAGGCCGGACAAACTTCTGCCTCATACGTATCCGGGTACGACGCCTATTTACGATCGCCCCACGCCGTACTTCTTTCAATGCTTCGATGCCATGCAACTCTTGAGCATGATGAAGAAGATCATGCTGCGTGAAGCAATGCTCTGCGCATACGGCACACGTGTGAAGATTACGATAAACGAAACGCAACTCGGATCGTCGCAGCTTTCTGACAGATTTAGCCTCAATACTGGCAAGGAAGCACAAGCTCGGGCTGCCGGCGTGATGGTGTTCTCGCAAGTGTTGTAGTAATAACTCGGGTATCTTGAAGCCTCGCGTACAGTGAAGGCAAGCAAACGCGCGTTCCTCCCGATGAACCATTAGGTGGCGAAGAAGTACCGCATAATTCGCTGTACAGTATCGGCACAGTGGACAGATCGTGTACGTAGGGGCTGGACGCCTCTTGCAGCGTCGCAGAACTTTCTCCGCTGGTTTTAGCGACTCACGACGTACAGGCCGTCGCCGTTCATATTCTCGGCGATGTTTGCGCTCTGTAAAGAAACGCGACGAAAGAATTGCCGCGGCATCCTGTTGGGCGGACATATCGTGCAATGTGCTATCAAGCGGTGTACCACAACCACCACTTTCTAACCCAACGCGTGCATACTGCTCCGATACTGTCGAATTCATAACACGCTGCTGCTGCTCTTCGCTGCCTTCCTGCTGTATGAACTGGTGGAGATGATCGAGATTATCCTGCTCATGCTGCTCAAGTGTCGAATTTGCCTGGATGCTCTCCGTTACAGATGATACGGCTGCTTCCAGGGACCTCTGCTCCTCCGTATCCTAAATAAATCCGCAAATATCAAACAACTCGATCAGTGTCGCTTTATGAGAAATTTAAGAGAGCCGATCTTGACGATAAACATGGCAAGACAAAATTGTTCCTAACGTCACTAGATGCAAAGATTTTAGTGTGAATAAAGCGCAAACTGCTGCTGAAACCCCCCAGATAGACCGCTATAATTATTAATTTGACTGGGCAAATGTACTCAGCTGCCTTCATCCTTGCATTGTAGTAATCTAACACCCACCACTGCAGGGACGTATACATACCAGACTAGGTAAATATACAACTGTAATAATGAAAATTCGGACACAAGAGAACAAAATGGAATTAAAGTTCCCTTACGATCAAATCTATGTCATAAGTTACAAACCAGCCATGATTTCACGCTCAACCAAAATAGAGGGTCGACGGTCTGTGACATTCAAGCCGTGGAGTACATACTTACTCTTGTTAATCTTGTAATGACCCAACTCCCCCAAGTAAGGCATATATTAAGATCAGCACGCTTAGGAACAGATTCTTCCGTTCCATTGTCCACGGCCAATGAAGCCACGTCGTCAATAGTAGATAGAAGCAACTACAGTGAGACCTGGAGTTAAAAAAGCATTGCCCACTTTACAAACATACTCGATCTCGTTGAACACGCGTGACACAGACCCACTACCGTAAGCTTGATCTACATGGCACGCGTCTTCATTAGAAACCGATCGTGGTCCACCCTACTAAATAGCCGTAAAAGACCGTAAACAACGAGCATGGGTCTGGCCCTCCCTTTCACCAAATCAGGCTGATTTGCAATATCTAGGTACAAAAAGAACATCCTCTTGCGAAAAGGAAACAACATAAATTAATGGGATAGTTAGCTACAATGTGTTAAATATAAGGTTTAAAACCTTCTTTGTGCGAGTGGTTATAATAAGTCACAAATTTGCTTTTATCTTTACAAACCTGCTGAACAATTTCTGTGTGCAAACCGCCAACTTGGAAATCCGTCGTTCCTGAGGGGAAGATTTCATTAACGGATGACACCACCTCCTCTTCCGCATACGCTTCAACAACAAAATCTTCTGGCATGCGTTCCTGAGTTAGTCTTGACTCTTGTGCCATACTTCCACGTGGGGGCAGATCAAAATATTTCGACTGAACGCACACCTTGTCAAGAATGTCGGGCCGAGTTTCGCGAGTCCACTTAATCTGGAAAATCTTACGCTGTTTGATCACACACATGCACACGTATTTTATATTCAAAATTAGATCATGTACAATTAATTTTGCTCTCAGTTAAATGATCTTATTTCTTTTCATGTTAAACCACCGTACAAGTTCAGCTACTTTCATTGGCACTGAGTGTACCCAACATACACACGGTACTGTTGAGTAATTCTTCCAGCGGTTTAGTAGTGGCTTCCCGATATAATTCCTGTTAAGTTTCTTCTCTAATTTTAAGATAAGTATAGGTTTTGTATCTGAAAACAAGAAGACACTAGGAACTTCGTCAAAAAGACTGTGCAACATGAGCAAATGCGGAAACTTAAATCCTGCTACCTTGGATGATTTGTATTCTTCGCTGTCAATGGAGCAGGAAATCGATACTTTAGCCAGTGCAGCACGAAAGCGCTGCTTTGACTCCATCCAGTATTGCGGGTGATCCTCTTGGACAGCTCTTTGCTTGAGACGATCCCATTCCCGGAAGACAGCGCAATCATCAACTCTCCACTCTGCGCCATTTTTGTGGGACCAGCTCATTGCAAATGTACCTGCCGACCGATCGATCTATCAAGCGTAACATAAAAAATCACTGCATTAGGATTGAAATACAGAATAAGCTAAAACAATATTTTTCCAACACATTTTTCCAATTTAGGCAAAATAATAGTGAAATATATGATACTTAATCTAAGTACACTACTATTTACATACCCACACAAGACGATCGCCGAATGTTCCATTGTCAAGGTGAGGGAGCAGGAAATCTTGTACTAACTTTGGCACTTTCTTGACTGACTGCGGAGCAGTTCGGCGTCTCGATTTCATTAAACGAGCCTCAGAGCTTGCCAGACTGAAATGTTTAGTACGCAGGCCTTGTTATTAATACATTACGCTGAAATGACAACGAATAATCTACATATAATATACTAACGGCTTGGTTTTCGTTCCTGTGCCATAGCGCTGCAATACACTAAACAGAATATGAAAAACTCAACCAAGATAGCGAAATACTTCTTCAATTATAATATGTACCAAAGCAACGTAATTTCATTAAAGCTGATCTACCTATGTTAAACGTTTATTTTTTGTCCAGAAACTATTTTACATTAGTGACTGTCTAAATAGAGTGAATGTTCATTTCGCAATAAGCATTCCAAGACCGCCGATAAGCCTGGCTCGCTGGACGCACCAGCGATAGCGGGATCTAATTGGCTCATTAGAATATAACTTTTCGAGCCTTGTTTCAAGTAGCAAAGTTATTATTATTAATAGCAATTATTAGTAATACTGATGGTCGCAGAAATAGCTTGCGTATTTACCTGTCATCCGTGTACTGCATGTAGTCTTCACGACAGATAGTTAAATAATCATTGAACTTAAAGACGGTAAAAAAGCAAACTTCGAAGACCAGATTGTATTTAAGGGGCCCACAGAACTTCCAAGAACCTACCTTTCGAGTGAATCAGGGACACCATTCTTATGGTGTTGCCCATGAGGTGCCACCATAGTTTGAGAGAAGTATCCATTGGAAGCCGCTAGAACGTTGCGTCGAACTGCTCCAAGTTTTTTTACGACGAGAACCTCCTGATCGCTAACCATAACAAATTTCGTATCCTCCGAGGTTCCGAGATCTTCTTCCTCTTGTTGGTCCTCCGAAATGCATTCGTCGACTCCACCTTCCTGCTCGCCATCAGCAACTTCTATGACCTGTTCATCCTTTAAAAAATGAAAAGAAACATTGGCTATTCTACTGTGTGTTTTTATAAACTCTTACTCATCAAACGAGACAGATTTGCAAAATATGGACTCGTTTTTGTATGCCTTATTAATAGGTTAGAAGCAAGATACACAGAAAGTGCACGCGCCGCAGCTTAGCGCAAACGTAGCCCCTCGGATCTCCTCGGATAAGAGCAAAGGAGATCGGAGCAATACCCGCGACTAGAAAAATCGCTATAAAAATGCGCGACACACGGGGGCCAAGATACAAAATAGAGCGGGATTCTCTCCACTGCTATCATTTTTTCCGTAAAACTTGAGTCGAATAGATCCCTACATAATCCGTCTTCGTACTTTTAAAATGACACCAAATGAGTTGAAAGAGGTCGTCACCCATATTTACATCCACCAAAAACAAGCTTAGGGCATTCTTATGAGAGGTCATTCAGACGCCTTCAGAAATAAAGCAATTTAAATTTCTTTCCACACAAAGGCATTCCACACATCTTGATACGCGCCCCAAAATATCATCGCTTAAGTCATGTAGTATCTTATTTTACTTCGACAAAACAAAAAACAAGACAGACCACTCCTAGGCCACAGAAACGGTTTGTGCAGGGGATATTCCCCCGTTTTGAATGCCTAATAATTTTAAATTGTTAATACATTGAAAAAGTAATAAAAGCAGCGACACAAGTGCCCCAGCGTGATCAGAAATCAAATGTTAGCCATTCTTTCTACGCAAACTACGCCGAACTTTTTCTTAAAAATTGGCCATATTTCTAGCGAAGACTCTAAATCTGGTCTTCGAACGATCGTATAATGCCTCATTTTTTAAAACAATGTATATCATTAAACACTCCGATACATAAAAGGGCCCTTGAAACGCATCGAAAGCTCTCGTCCCGTGTTGCAATGCTCCGTCGCCTGCACTGTTTTTTATTAACACCCGGGCTGGGTAAGTGGGTTTATGTTACGTGAAAGTATTTCGAGCCAACCATTACTCTAGCGCATTTCTGGTTCTGCTCTGGACCGGACTGCCGGACATATAGCGGCGTTGTATCTATCACATTTTCTCTAGCATTGTTTGCATCGACATCCATACTGTAGTTCATGCAAACCCTCCACGTTGCACAGAACGTGATGAAATCCGTGGGCCGCAAAGGTCGTAGTTAGATGTCGATATGCTCATCCCGCTAGCCCTTCAAATATGTTTTTGTTTTTTTAGAATCATTTTATTGCCTATATTTTTTTTTCGGCACCGCCTTTGTGCCGAGACGCCGCTCGTACTACTACAACCGGCGAAGTGCGTCCTCGTCGTTCAAGAGCGGCCAACCCCGGGCGGGTGGTCGAGGCCGCTCCCGGCCGACGGCCAACGAGCTCACAGCGCGGACCGCAGCAGCGGCGGGCCGCAGCGACCTCAACGCCGAATTCTGGCCGTGACCCACTTACCCCGGGTAGGGAAACGGGATGCGATGACACAGGCCCAAAGTTCTTCACTGTTGCTGTGCCATAAATCCCTATATCCACCTCACTCATTTGGGCTTTAAAGGCGCACGTTTTCTTCAGGCTCCATCGTTTTCGCAGATTCTCCGCCAGCAGTGGCCACCTTCCAGCACATGGACATCTCTATTTCTGCACGTGTTCGATAGCGTGAAAACGCTCTTTAGAAAGAAAAACCTTACGCCGTAGTACCATGTGTTGCAATGGGTGCTATCTGTATCCCGGAAAGAGCGACTTCTGCATGAACCGAAAGCATTGGAGCATCTAATTGCCACATCTACTATAGTGGCCTTCCTAACCCTCTCCTGGATGTGTGATCGAAAATTGCCACCGCTTGTTGATAATGTGGTCCATCGGTATGTAAACTTTTACAAATTTAATTTCGTTCCCCTGATTTGAAGCACGTTACCCCTAGCCAGGAGGCCGCTCAAATTGCATGGCTACTGTCTATCCCCAATTAACCTTCAAGCCCTTTTCATCCATGAATGTAACTAGCCGATGACTTGTTTCACTCTGAAAATACTGCAACCAAAGATGACCAGATTATCTGCGCACAGTAACTTTATTGCCGACTCTCAGGTCCAGCCCGTTATTATCCGCCCAACATTTCTCCCGGCACTCCCGTTTTTGCCAGCTCATCAACTATCTTATCCCTTAGTGCTATGTAAAACGCCATTTTGAGTCCACAAAGGCAGCATATAGGCAACTTTTCGGCCTGGACAGTGTACCCCAGATTGCCCCGAGTAGCTCCCCAATTACTAAGTAAATTGATCTTCCTTTTTGAAATCCGTACTGCTCGTCCAGTATTACCCTCTCTCCTTCAAGGAAGATTCCAGTCTTCTTGCTATTATTCCTGAGAATTTTACGGGCTGCTTTTTATCGCTATTCCTATCCGAGTCCCTGCTTCCGTTTCTGTTCTGTCTAGCCATGCACAGGTAGACACACGACTGTCGGCTAGGCGCCACGTGCTGGCGAACGTGCAGTGGAAAGGGTAGATACGAGTAGGCACGAGAAACGTCTAGACGATTCGATAGAAGCGTCTATTTGGACCGATACGAATCTACTGTATTCGAGAACATTCCGTGAGACAATAAATACAGCTGGCACAGAAGAGGCCAGCGACACTCTACAGGTAACCGCAGGCGATCCCGTTTTCATTCCTCCGTACTCGGCTAGTCTAAGTTCAATAGACTAAGTCATTAGATTAGTGTGTACAGTTCACGTACATTTTAGTGGCGGCGAAGTGGTTACGAACTGACCAAGCCTTCTTCAAGCCTTACTTCTACTTTCAAGATCGGCAGGGTGCCATGGTTCAAACGGCAACAAGTTTACCTGCTACGTCAGAAGGACGTGCCTGCTACTTCTACAACTTCAACTACTACTTCATTCGGCAACTACACCGCTACAATTGCTACTACTACTACTTCATTCGGCAACTACACCGCTACAACTTCTACTACTACTTCTTTCGGCAACTACGTCGCTCAGAAGAATTTCACAATGGAAACAGACGAAAGCATCATGGACAACGGCCGAGCATTGCCACACTTCGAGAGATTCATGGAAGAAGAGATGCCGTGGTCTACATACTGGTGTCGCTTTCGTGAAGTTATCGAACTTAACGAGTACCCCGAGAGCAAACGTGCTCTAGGACTGCTGAACCACCTTTCATCCACAGTGTACCAGAAGCTGCGGGACCAGATATTTCCAGATGAGCCATCAAAGAAAACGCACGAAGAACTTCTGACTGTCCTGGACTTCATCTATACCAGAGATGCATCAAAGTGGGTAAAAAGAGTTAAATGCCAAGCCTACCTTTCCTTTGGAAATGACTATTAAGGTTGCTTGCTTTCAGGCTTTTGGAATTTCCCCAGTGTTTAAGCATTCATTGAATAGGACTTGCCAGCATGGTGCAAGAACCAGAGTATCTTTCATGTGTTCATTCCCTAGCAAATCTTTCTGTGCGTTTTCTCCCGTGGTGCTCTGTCAATTGCTTCCATCAGTTCCCCGAAAGAGGTTGCCCTCATTGTCCAGACCCTCGCACCCTCTGTCGTCTGATCCCAGGAGCCTTCATGTTCTAGCGGCGCTTTTTTAATTTTAATTTACATAGTGCACTTAACTCATCAGCGCACACAGTCCGCTGTGGATGGTGTCAGCCGCTGATGCATTGACAACAAGTGTCTTGTTAAAACGCGGCTCCTCCGGGCTTAACTACCTACTTAATGAATTAACACTGCTAACGCGAGATCTTATTCGCGACGCACCTGACCATTTCAGCCCATATCGAAGAACTAGTCAAAGCAGCATCTACACTTGTAAATATGTTGGTCCGGTGTTTCATTGTTAAAGAACCTATGGTGTGTCTTCGTTTGTAGAAATCGATTGTGTTGTCTAAATTTATATACTGTTCACCTGTATGGCATCCACATAAGTGTAAATACATAGGTATGATTGAAGGTGTGAAGAGGAGAGTTTTAAAGAGACTCCGCAGAAGGCGCGACCTTAAGCCGAACGATATTGTTCTACCGGCCTTAATGGACACAGTCAGAGGTAATGACAAACGGGTTCTAGCTCAACTTGTGGATGTAACCCTCTTGATCACTTTTTCAAAGTACAGCCGAAAACGGCAGAAGCCAAATAATGTATGTGCCCGTTGCAAGAACGGAACACATCAATAATATGCATGACTGGCGCATAGCCATGAAAAGTCATAATAGGGCGGCTCTGCAGGTCCTTCCTGCGACTAATCTTTCCTCACCCTTTATTTCATTTCTAAGGAAGCTTCTATTATGTTATACTCTAAAAAAGTAGACGTGGAGGGAAATTGGCTGGAATCGACGGACTACGGTTAGGTTCAAAATCTATAGAATTTGTCTCGAACTTCTCATAGCTAGGGGTTATGTTCTCGTCTCGACGTACGAGGCACATTGATGAACGAATTCGGAAAGGACTGCAGTCTTTTCATAGTATCCGAGACCCTCATAAACTATGAATGGACGTTGCCGTTCATCTCTTTAACTTGAAGATTGCGCCTATTGCTTCTTACTCTATACAGGTGCTATGGCCGCATCTATCGAATTTAAACTTTAAGGCGCATGACCAAATCAAGGCCGCTTTTCTAAAGAAGGCACTAAGAGTCCACCGCACTAATCTTAACAGATTAGTCTACTGGCGTCGACTCCGCTATTTGTTGAGAATTTACAAAAATATACGTGTTACCGAAAACGACAGCTTTCAACGAGTACATGTCTGAATGGAAGAATAAGATAGCAGACATTGACCCGCTCTTTTATGAAACCCAGGCAATGACGCGTGAGTGGCGGGCGTGGTCTAGGAGACTCGTGCGCTAGTCATGGTTGTCATCTACCGGGGTGTCACCGGTTCGATCCCTGTTTTTAGCCGAGTTTTCTTTGAGCGATGCTCATTGGGAATAGATGACAAACCGTCAATAGATGATAAACCGGGAATAGCGTCGCGTCAATGAGAGTCAGCGGCCATGCTGCCACAAGGACTGTTGGGGAAACCCTAGATATCTTAACATGTCCGGCCCTCGGTGCATTGAAGATATACCTCAGGTTAAGTGCCAAGCCCGTAGGGGACGGGGGATAGTCTAGAATTAAAAACAACCTCCTTAAAAATGCATTTTAAACAATGCGATAGAGCAGTTCCGTGGACCCGACTTTTAAAACCGTGATGAATATATGTATATGTGAATGTGTGCTTTCTCTGTACGCGTATCGACACAGAGTTAAGACTGATAACACAAACATTTAACTTTGCCGTATCTATATATGGTGTATACGTACGTGTAATAATCAAATTTACCTCGAGTTTTATATAATGCTGGTTGTCATCACTGTCCGTAACAAATTCGCCGTCTTCGGTAAGGTAAAAAACATCCCCAAGGCCAGCTGTAGACGACCCGCGCTCCACCGTTGCATCTTGTTGTAATGCCTGCTGTGTATGTGACTCACTCTGAGTTCCCGAATAACACAACACAGCGGTACCGTCGTCGTCTTGACACACGGATACCTCTGACTCTGGAATTATCTGCAAAAAGAGGGGTAAACATCACCAAGGCTAATCACGGTAACATTGTGAAGCAAACGACGAAGTATCAGTATTACCCTTGTTTATTACATTTACGTTTCAGCGTTTAATAACTATAGTTTTTGCGCGTAGCTATATATATATATATATATATACACTTCGGGACAAAAATTGCACCACCTATAACACTTCTCTTTAGGCATTTGCTGTACCCTTCAATAGTTCTTTAGCCATACAGCCATCGCAATAGTGTATCCATATTAAAATGACTAAAACATTCGAAACACAATTAAATCAGTTTAGAATACAACCAAAATTGTTGCGTGTAAACGTATGTTTTAATATTTAAATATATTATGTTGAAAAATTACTATATCACAATGAAAATAATCTTCGCTCTTAGTCGAATGTTTGGTTGACTTGTTGTTTACCTAATAGGTATTGTAGTATAAAAAGAGCCGCGATGCGATTTAGCATTGATCTAATTAACTCATCAATGCACCGATATGGGATATAATTTCACTCGTTTTGCACATATGTATGTAGGAGATGCTGAAACGACGAGTGAGAGGCAGCACACAGCTCCAGTAACACTTCTGGAGCTCACGAACAGTGAAATAATATCGTATCACACTTCATTAATCAGATCGATTCTAAATAGCGTGGCGGCGGTATATATACATATATATATAATGTATAAATCACAATTAATTAGATCTTCATGGCTGTGACCATCACATATGTACATATTACTTTTAAATAATCCTAATCGTAAATAATAAATCCTTGCTATAACACAATGATCACTCGTATGCAGTGTATGACCTCTCTTCTATATACGCACCCAGACACACACACACAAACAGACACAGACATAAGTTGATCGAAGCTAATTACCTGGTCACATACCTTGTATTCGCCAGTTGTTTGATTAATGTAAACGTACTCGACATCAGCTTGGCTCGCCATGCCTACATCCACCTGGCTGCAGTTCCAGCATAGAGTTCCAGAGTAATCGATAATAAGGCGAGATACACAACGTCATTCACTCATGTGACACCTGTCCAACCTGCAATTGTAAACGCACACATTCACTATATGTAAAATATTTCAGAAAGTGGTTTATTAACTCGTTTACGAGATACTTATCTCAAATTTCGTTTTTAAATTCGCGTGCATTCCTAGGGCACTGGTTGTCTGAAATTATGCTGAATGGTGTCCTCCGGAGTCCAGAATCATAGAATAAACAGCATCAACCAGCGACAAGCGTACAATGAACATTAAGTGACATGGATTCTAATGACTTGATTTGCAAGAACCTTCATTCAATGTGATTCCTAATTGTTCAACAGTTAGTGCTCCATTCTACAACTCCTCGATTCTGCTCCACGACTTAAGTTCTTGGGCATCGCCATTCACCTGAATTAACGGCGAAATCGGCATATATTGCGAAGAACATCGTCTTTCACCATGAATACATATTGTACAACTAGTGCCATAATCCAGTTTTAACTTCATGCCGTATCCCATATTAAAAAGGCTCAAAGCCGCTTTACTCTTAGACCGATTTTAGATCCCAAATACATCTCATGCTTACACGGCCGCTCTGTGATGTATGCATAAAACGTCTTGAACGTGCTTAGAAGAGGCTTTGCCATTTCCCCCTCTCTTTACCTAAAAAAACTCATAGAGTTAGCCTATTGAAACCTAAATGACACCGATCATTTGTGCTTGTTTTGAATATCATTGACTTAAATCTTAAAGTACCGCAATATGTTAGTGGACAAAATTACACCTAAAACATGTCTAAGCGGAAAGATGCGACATTTGCGAAAAAGGACAGCTATTGAGCCATAGTGAGCCAAATATGCCGGGTCATCAACACGACCTAGCAACAGATTAATTATGTTTTATTACTCATCACTGACGAAGGTAAAAATACGCGGCCAACTATAGTCAATTAGGCATCTCCATGTATATACATATGTATATATATATATATATATATATATATATATATATATATATATATATATATATATATATATATATATATTTACATATGTATATATATATATGTATATGTATATATATATATATATACATATGTATATATATGTATATATATATGCCAGTCGCCCGAAGACCCTAACCCGCAGTTGCTACTACCTGCACCCAGGCCACTTCCCGCCAAGAAGCTTAAAAAGCGCACGGGGAGACCCTACGCCAACAAAGGAGTGCTCGCTCCAAGGCGGCGATTAACACGCACCCCAGCGCGTCGAACATCCAAATTCGCGCGGTCAAACCTGACCACGGCCGACGCTGTAACTCGTTTGTCGCAAGTCGTGTCAGGGGGCGGTTCTGACCTGTTAGGTCAACTTAGAGCCATAGTGGTGGTTTTAGAACCCCTTCTGCAGCTACTACCAGTGTTGGAAAGTCTTAAACACATAATGCAATAATGGCGGAACATATCTCAAATAATATAGCCAGTGGCGAGTCAGGGTTGTCGACACAGTCAGAGCGAATAGCCTGTCCCTTCTGCAACGGGTTATACACAAGAAGAGGACTCACTAGACACATAACAGCCAAACACCCATCAAGTTCTACTAATTTATCTCTACTTTCGCCCATGCCGATCGATAATAACACACAGCATGATACGGGCGGTATCATCGAAAATATTCAGGGTGCAGCGAAGAGGTTGAGACTCTTAAGGATCGTCCCGAAAGCGGTACGGAAACAGGTAGCGGAAGCTTTAACAAAGGTCCTATTGGGAGTTTCAGCCGATAATAATGTCATTGCATGGGGTGCGCTCCTCTCCTTCGTGCCAGTGATCCTCCGCCTTCCTACGACTCGCAATGACGCACAATCGCTCTCCGTTATTATCCGTCACAATCTACGTGAATTCTCCAATGCTCCTCTACCTTGCGCAGGCTGGCTGCAAAAATTGCCTGTAATCGAACCAGGGAGACGATTCGCGAGGCGATGGGCTTACATCAGCTTGGGTTTGCCACACCAGCAGGGGCTGAGGCCGCTATTCACGCCACCCGAGCTTTTATTGATTCACGCACGCTCCCTGGGGTCCTTGTAAAACTGGATTTTAAAAACGCTTTTAACTCTGTAAGACGGGACTATCTCTTAAAGGCGGTCTTAAAGCATTGTCCCCAGTTATCGCATTACTTCAACCAGGCGTACCGTAACGCCTCCTGCTTGGTTCTCCCAGATGATGTCATAGCTTCGGCTACGGGGCTGCAACAGGGTGATCCGTTGGCTCCCCTTTTATTTTGCCTAGGCATTAAAGACCTAGTCGACTCCCTCAACAGCCCGCTGAATGTTTGGTACCTTGATGATGGCGTGCTAGGAGGCGATGCGGACATAGTTGCTGACGACGTTCGGCGCGTGCTTGATTTTCGTGCAAGCTCGGGTTTAGAACTAAACCCAGAGAAATGCGAGATTTATGTGACAGGCAGCAGCACACAGACTCCTGACCTTGACACTCTACAGACCTTATTGCCGGGATGTAAGGTAACACTTGACTGCGACCTGGAGCTGCTGGGAGTCCCGCTTCGACCGCAAGGGCTCACGCGCGCACTGGCAAAGTGGCAAAACAAGCTAAAGGACGTCGCCGATAACCTCGCCCCGCTTGGTGCCCACCGCGCCCTTTTCTTACTCCGATCTTCGTTTTCAGCTACCAGGGTCACCCATCTTCTCCGCGGAGCGAACCTAACAAAACAAGTAGATGATCTGCGTGCATTGAACGAGTTCCGCTCGAAAGCAGGCTCAACTACCAATCTCGAAGGGGGGCCTGGGGATCCCGGATCCACTCGTCTCGGCTGGGCCAGCGATAGTCTCTTCCCTCTTCCGGTCAGAGAGCAACGCCACCGCACTATTAGACGAGGCCGGTATTGTTCAGTACAACGAACTCAAAGGACGCTTACATGAAGAACTAAAGACAGTATGCAGGGGCGTTCCGGATAACCCTTTGAGCCAGCGGGACTGGAGCGCGTTCTTATACGACGAAGCGTATTGCAGCTTACTCGCAGGTGCTGCCGACAACTCCACGAAGGCTCGCCTCCAAGCGGTCGCTGCCAAGGGATCCGGAGCTTGGTTGCATGCAGTTCCCAGCGCCCCACTGGGCACTCTCCTGAACAATGAAACAACAAGAATTGCGACAGGTCTTCGTCTTGGCTGTGACCTCGTCACTCCTCATCAATGCAGATGCGGTCAACCTGTAGACAAATTAGCGCATCACGGTTTATCGTGCATCATAAGCGCCGGACGGCGGGCCAGACATTCCGGTATTAACGACTCCTTCAGCCGAGCGCTTCGATCATGCGGATACCCCTGCATTCTAGACCCCCAAGGTCTCTCCGCCGTAGATGGTAAGCGCCCAGATGGGATGACCCTTACCCCTTTCAGTAGGGGAAAGATGCTTGTTTGGGACGCCACAGTCACCGACTCATTAGCACCCTCAATGGTCGGTGGCGGGGCGGTCTCGGCAGGCTACGCTGGCAGTCTAGCCGAGACAAGGAAGCTTGCCAAATACGCTTCCATCGGGTACCCACATGAGTTTCAGTCGCTAGCATTTGAAACCCTGGGCGGCCCAGGCAACATCACCCGCACACTTCTCCACAGAGTCGGTGAGCAGTTAAGCCTGGCAACTGGTGATAAGCGATCTGCAGGTTTCTTGAGATAACGTCTCGATCTCGACGTTCAACGCGGGAATGCTGCGTCCGTCCGGGGCACACTGCTAATGTGGTCTCAGCCCACTCTTTACGAGATTGAGTAACATTTACGGCGCACACGTTCTCGGGAGACAATTGTCGCTCCATTGGCATCATTAATAAATTATTTGTATGTATATATATATATATATATATATATATATATATATATATATATATGTATATACATAAATATATATATATATATATATATATTTATGTATATACATATACATACAAAGTCATTCATGTCGTTGTGCACTTATTGCGAGGTTTGGTAGAACTCGGCAAGAAAATGGTGGGTATTAAATTTGCTATTGCGTGAGACTGGTCTTTTGGACATACATTTTTGGTCGTAATGAAAACATTTTACGATTTTTCACGAAAAGGCGTTAACGTAAGACATAACAACATATCGACTTTTTATGACTTTCTTCAATCTGGCTATTAGCTTTTCGCTACGCAAGCTAGTGAAGTGTCTTCGTTGTGCTGATTTTTCCTCCGAACACGCCGGTATAATCGGTGGTTTCATGCGTTAACTAGTTCTCCCGCAAACGTAGACTTCGCGCAACTATGTAGGAGAAAAAAGGCAGAATAACGACTTTTCTAAACTTCACTCTCTCACCTAAAGAAGACGTTTCCGCTTCCTACTTCCATTGGAAAAAAAAGCATTTTCCTGCCGAGTTTTACCAAACCTCGAAATAAGTACATAACGATATGAATGACTGCATATATATATATATATATATGAGTATCTCGGAAAAAAGCAAGTCAAAGGGTTTCGTGTGTTGTTGTGTTCTTTTCAGAATCATGCATCTGTATGCGTATGCTTGAATACGGTTCATGACTGGTTGACACCTGAGCTTGGAAACTAGACGGGCTGCTTGTGTCGCGCACGCCGCTTCTGTTCGCATCGATCGACTTTCATGCATTGAATGAGTCATCATATTTTCGCTATCTTTTGGCCGACGGTCCAGACTGCCAGACAGTTAGTAGTAGTAGTAAGAGTAGTGGTAATTTTTCACCACCGTGTTAATGACGCCCGATTGGGCGGTGAGCCGATCAGGCGCGATGACATTTGGCGCCTCCGGCTTGAACCTGTGAGAGAGACCAGAACCACCAATTCCGGAACCACTAAAAGCGAAACCACTCAACGTTTGTGCTTGCTGGGTAGCCTCCATCGAACTGGATGTCGCCGGTAGGGCCACACTCGACTGAAGAAGACAGGTAGGAGCAAGCAAGAATAAGCCCGAGGAGGGGCTTATTCTTCAAGACAAAAGACTAAACACTCACTGAGAGCGGCGGCGGCGGCGACGGCGGGCGATAGTTCTATTCGGCTTCACCACACGCACACACCGGTCGCACGAGCATATGTGCCCGGATTGGTTACAACGAGTGACGGAAATTTGTCAGTGGCGAAGCAGTAGCAGTGGTTAGAAGGGTGAACGTATGGTCCTGGTCAAACGACGTTAGCAACTAACAAACGCCATGACAGCATAGGTGACCCACCCACTACTCCTACAGCAACACGTGCACAACATTGCACAACAGCCAGGTGACTCGACACACCAAACGTATGCATATATGATACAGGGCTGAAAGTGAGCGATTCACACACAGCTGGCTTGAAAGTACTATGCTCTCTCTAGGACGAGCAGAAACAATGTTTCCATACCTTGGGTGGCACTTACTTGCCTGTAGATTTGGCTTCTAATCTACGCACCAAGATCCGATTCAGCGTGCGCTATTTGCTGGTTGGGCTCGAGGGCTAACTAACGAGCGACAGCAATAGCACAGAAAAATAGAACGTGCGTCGCTGCTACCCGCAAGCGCAGCGCCCGAAAGTAAACAAAGGACGGTCAGAGGCGGCGGCGGCGGCGGCCGCGCACACTCCTAACACCATATAGCTGACGGGGGAGCGGCTGTGTGTGGCGCCAAATTTTAAGTAGGCTGGTGTCGTTTCGAACACTCGGATAAAAACAAATGGAGGAATATCGATCGGTATTTGTGCTACCTTGTAGCAGAAATACGCTTAAATGCACTTCATCAGCGTTGTAGCTCGCATGCACTGTTGTATGCAATGTATAGTGAATGATTGCACGCACACCCGTTCAAGCAGCAGTAACAGCTGACGGAGTAGACATCATTTAAATCACAGTAAAGGTGCAATGCCTTCGTTGGCAGGTGTTGCTATTTCACGCACGCATTGTGCTTATTATTATTATTATTGCCACTAGACTTCGTCCAAAGCTCGGAACATACTGTATATATGAATAATACAGTTGGCTAAAACAAGTATTTAACGTTTAGTCTCCTTCTTGCGCAGTGACTACATTTCAGCCATTATTAAGTGATTTTGATTTATTGTCACACATTGTTTGGCCAATTGCTCCTGCATATTATTTAAAGCCAGTAGTTCATCTTAGATATTACTGCGAGCTGTCACAACGGGAATAACGAACTTTTCGAAGAAAAAAGTAAGACAAGTGTGCGTAACCCTACCTAACTAGACAAAGGGAGTTAGTTGACGAAGTCAAAAATAATGTTTGACTGCAATATGTATTTGCTAGATAGGGTACGGAGCAACGAAATGAAATGGCGGATCGTGGTGGAATCGACCCTTTGCGATGGGAACTCATGTGGTTCAATGGAGTTTGCTATCGTGTTCATCCGAAAGTCGCCCGACCGACTGGTAGAGGGCCACATCAGTTGACTGAACTCAGCGTCGAAGGGGGTGGTATGATATTTGCTTTTTGACGGTAAACGTTTTTCGGTATAACAATTTCACAAGGAATATTTAATCATATATACTTTACCAGAGTATTTAATAATATTTAGTTTAAGGCCATAGTCTATACTTCTTTTAATTTGTATCATGTTCACGTACGGTGGATGCCCGGCGGGTACACTTTTAGGCTATTTGAAAATAGGGCTTGATCCTTGGTATAAGTGGCAGCTTATCCAAACGAAGTTGCGCGCTACTGACGAAAGTATGGCTTTATTCTTGAATTTATTTGGCAACGATTATTTTGCAGATGTCGAGAGAAGCCAGTGGTTTGACGAACCTAATTGTGAGCCTGAATCGGCTTTACGACAGCGTGTGGATTGTCTGCATGGGCCTGATCGACCAGATGGACGCCACAACGTGAGAGCGAGTGTACACATTCCCGATCGTTATTTGGGCAGAGTTTGTGGCGCCCAGCACTCCCGTCGTAAGGAGATTGAAGCCGAGACCAGAACGGAGATCAGCATTCCGAAAAAGGGTTCTGCTGAAGACGTCGGTCAGTATACATGGCACACACGATTCATCCTTACAAGAAGCTGATGATATTGATTGCCTCAAGGGGGTATCAATGGCACCAGGTGTTGATTTACTTAGCTTGCACGTATCTTGTGACTGAATTTATGAATGTTTGATAACGTGAAAGAAGAAGGGTATTCTGAATAGCAAGATAAGGGTAGAGCTTGAGCTTGAACTGTCGGTGAAGGGAATTCCAGCCAACTTACAGGCCAAATTAGGCAAAACGCAGTATCTATTTTTTAGAACTGTTTTTAGCTGTTTTTATTGCGCACGGCACACATTCTGATCCGCGTTCTGCTCGGGGAAACGTATTTTTTAACACATAATCTACGAATCAGTTCCTTTATTAGGCGTCAAATAATCCGATTGGCATTAAAGCTCGAAGCGCATATGCCGCTACAAATATTTTTGGCTGAAATTTCAAATATAACGATATCTCCCAAATTGGTTAGCTTTGTAAATGTCTGTCGGTTAAATATAACGTTACGCATTTTTCTCGAGTGCATATTATTCAACTCCATGTTTAATTTTTGCCATGACTGGCGGGACTTTGAAATCAAATATGTAGCAGAAGTATTATACAATGTTCACATGCGTTCGTTTCCCGTGGTGCATTACTTGGCAAGCTTATATCTCTAAAGGTGTGCATAATATTTTTTCAACAAAGCTTTAGGAGGTGGTCGATAGACGCCACCTGAGTGCATATTTACTGACTTTTTGATAGTTAACACATTAGTGGCTTGGCCTGAGCCAAGCCACTAGTTTAGCAGGCCAACTTCGGCCGCCACATTTTTGACATACGTTCATTTAAGGAGCCGCCGCTCGCTGACTTTAAAACCGTCGCGCGTACAGAGCAGCCAACATTTTGGCTGGTACCTGGCCAAACAGATTCACCGAAATGGACCTCGGTTCAAAACTCGTAGCAATTTTGTTATACTAACTGTAACAGTTGACATACTGCCAAATTTGGATGTTTGATCGGTGATGTCACGTCGGTTTAATGAGAATACAAAATAAGGATTTTGTACTTACCGTATTGTTTTAAAAAAGATACGGCGCGAACAGTTATTATTCATATTTGCTTCAAGATTAAAATAGAAGATGGTACTACGTTCCTTAAATGTGCAAACGAGTTTGCAAAAAACACGCCTGAAAAAGTTGACAAGACGTAGATACTAAACATGCACTGTCCATTCAAGGTTGTATTTTCTATGTAAGCAAATTTGTATAGTTTGACAGTGTACCACGCCGCTTTGTGTTTAATATATATATATATATATATCTCGATCGGGCGGAGCAGTACGATACCGGCGTAACACGTATCGTTTCAAAGTGATATTTTTCTCACGTCACGGACTTAAGTAATACTTTTATATGTGCATATGCAGTACAACGTGGGCGCAAATAACACAGCTTTGTTACTTTGTTATTGGCTTGTAGTAATAACGGGCGAGAGCGCTGAGGATGTTGAGAGGTGCGTCACACGGCTGCGCTTACTCGTCGACAACGCCAGATCTCACGATGTCATCACACATTTTGTTTCGATACCATTTACGTTTGACGCGGTTAAGCAGAACCTAAAAGAATTTCAGCATCTAGCTCTTGCGGTAAGTGACTGGAGATTTTCGGGCTATATAGTTTAGCACACATGTAAATCAATCCCCATTTTCTTATAGTTACGAGATCACGCCTGGCGTTTGCAGTGCTTGTTTAGAGCGATTAGCAGCGATTAGTTTGGAGCATTAGTTCGATTTAGGAATATTAGAACGAACAAATTAGGGACAAATACATTCGTGTCATGGTTTTTGTCGTCGCTATTTTGAGTGTGTTGCTAAAATGAAGTATTGGCGTTAATTATTAAACTTTTTACAGATGTCACATTGGTATTAATTATTACACATTTTCACAGATGTCACAAACCCTTACAGAGAATATGTTTATTCGCGAGCGAAAATTACATTTGACGCTTTCCTGCCTGAGCCTTCATGATGAGATAGAGGTGGCGCATGCATCAAAAGTTCTTCATGACTGTCAGGACCTTGTCAACAAATATGTGGAAGAAAAACCACTCAATATTCGGGTACGTTCGCTCAAGATTGGGGCTCAGCGCAGGTTGACCATGAAAGCTTTACACAAGCAGCATCTTTTTGGCGCTAATCTCGTCATACTGCCGCATGTTAATGCACTATTGAAAGTGCAATGTTTGTTCAATTAAAATGCAACGTAAAGTTTCTCTGATTATAACATGGATTTAAAATGCTACTGGGATTAGTAATTAGCATGTGTTCTAAAATATAAACGGGCGGTATGTTCGTTGTTCGAATACGCGATGGAGTTTTCCATTACACGCCTATCAAATTATAGTTGGTGTTTTCATTATTTCTGTGCTCTACCACGATGCTTCGTGTTAATATATAATGATTTTGTTTTTTAGATTCGTGGTCTGGAAATAATGAACGATGACCCTTCCGCGGTGAACGTGCTGTACGCGAAAGTTTTTGAGGAGGGCCAAACCGACGCTGGAAGGTTTGCACTTTCTACGGCTATTGGCCGAGTAGAATTTGATTTAGTATGCGCATAGTTACAAAGCTGACCTTTCTGTTTATTGACTTAGTTAAACCATTATGTTCTTATTTTCGAGCTAACACTCTCAGCCGGAAATTAAAGTTAACAGAATTGCTTCATAAAACGGAGCCCATAAATATAAATGTGCAACCGCGGGGATCGAGTCCGTGCACCTATGTGTTTCCTCCGCTCGCAAGGCGCACGCGAATGTATCGCGCCACCTGGATCGATACTCTCCTTGGTCAAGGCCCCACCCAGTGCCTGGAATAGGAATCGGCGAAAATCTATCAAATCTCTGATTTGCCTCTGCTACCCATAGTTGAATGTGGACGAAGTTTGTGATTTGATCCATTTGTATATTATTTTATACATCTATGTGTCCGTGTGGGTGTATCCTAGCACTCTGACAAGATAACAATTTCACACACTTGCAGTTGTAACTAGATGCTGTTTGAAGCGACGCACGAACATCCACATTTATCCAAGAACGTGGTGTACACGGTACATGATTCACGAATTCCAGAAGAACGTGTAGATTATTTCCATTATGTATCTCGCCCTCTGTAGGTTCACGTGTTTCGCCTCTTTTTCTCGCTGGCCTTCGCACGCACCCGTGTGCGCCTTTTGATCTCGATTTGGACCTGTAGTTTCTCTGGCATGGCTTTTCATTGTGCCATCTTTTAATATTTCAGGGGTGTCTTTTCTGTCCTTCTTCAGTCTTTTATAATGGGTTGTCTCGGGTCACATTTAGTTCGTCCATACGTTTCCGCAGCGTTTCCCTTCAGTGGTGTAAGCTGCCCAAGAACTTCCAAGAGCCTGCATAGCTTCATAGTCTGTGTCCGGTATCGAGATAGACTTCAATTAAGCTCTGCCTTCAGCTCATGTCTTCTTATCTAACTCGCCTACCCGTTGCTGTCCTGCACCTTTTTCGTTTATCTCTCTTTCCGTTGTTTGTCTTCTGGAGATACCCCACCCTCTTCCTCCGGATATTCTCGGTGTAGCTGTGGCCGTCTTCTTACATGATGCTTTCTCCCTGCGGTTCAGTCTCTAGTGCCCTGTCTGTTTCTGCCATTTGAGCTCTATAACCGAAGTGCTCTTGCAGAGCTGTCCTGTTTTGTTATACTTGCATTTCTGGGTTTGCAACTCTTAGTTTTATATACATATATTCCCAAGTTTCAACATTGAATCCTCTGTGCTTTTCAGTTGTCTTATTTTCTCGAAATCGCCGAGCTGATCTTGAAAAGTGCCTATCCCGCTTATGTCCAAGCGTAGTTAGTATTATTTGTTTGTGCATTTTATAAGTGTTTTTCGTCATTGACTATTGTGCATTCAGATTGCAGGACCTATGCGATGCGATCGCGCAACGCTTTCGTGACTCGGGTCTGACCGTTAACAATCGAGCGAATGAACGTGCTCAACTGAAGCTACATATTACTCTAATTAACTCGAAGTTTGCCCAGGATAAACACGCCGTAGTCAACCCAACAGATGATGTTGAACGGCAGACGAGAGACAACGACAACGCTACTTCATTTAACGCCCAGAAGATACTTCAGGTAAAGTACTGGACAAGCCTTGTGCGTACATTGCTAGGCTATATGAACCCACTTATCCAAAGCAAACTTGAAAGCACTCGACAAAATTAAAGCTTGTTTTCGAAAAAGGGTGCTAGTGGTCTACCGTGCAAGCCTAAACCGGCTTGCGTATCTGTTGGCCTCGACACTACTTTTTGTGGAGCACCGCGTTAACTCATGTCCGTGTGGCTCTTCATATACTATGATCGCTTAACTATGATCTCTGGCCGCGTATGACCCTCCTCTGCTAAAGCTTAAGATCTTTTACCTTTCTGTGCTGAGCTTGAGCTTGTTTTTCATATAATTTTGTAGACCAGGCAGCATCGCTACGGTGTACGAACTTGGATTAATGATTTTTTATTGACCATAAAGGGGGTATGATAACATTCACATCATGTATAAATTATTTTGATTGTACGAATTTGCTTCGGCACAAGTTTAGTTCTCATTCGTTCAATTTCTTCACAAGTCTCCACTGGTACTGGTGTGACACTTTGGAATTGGTAGTCTGGGTTAGACCCTGCCCGATTTGACGTTGCCTGTACCTCATACATTACGTCAAATAGATCCCTGTTCTTAAGCAGGCGGCGCAGCTGTCTTATGTCAGCTTCTTTAAACAGCTTGGTCACGGATTTTAGCTTAAGTGTGTGCCTTTCCGTTCAACAGCGCTTCTCAACTCTTCTTGGAAAGAGACGCTGCATTCTTTCTAGTAATCAAAGTTCACCCAGTCTTGGAGGGTTCCTGGCATCCGTACATGAATATTGGCACAACATGTGATTTGTACAGTTTTAAATAGGCAGATATACTTCTTACAACAAACGCATAAAGTATCCAGTGGCAAAACAGTGAGCATTTTGCGGCAACATGTGTAACCTGCTCAGTAAATGTTAATGACGTCGCGAATCGTACACAAAGGTCTTTTGCATACTCCATCTTTATCAGAGCTACGCCGTATAACGTGTAGTTTTGCCTGGTAGTTCTATTACCGAGATGCAGTACTCCACACTTGTGGGCAGATACTTTTGGACCAATCTTCGACGACCACACAATAAAGTCGTTTAGTACACGCTGCAATACGTGCGCATCATTGTCATCCCGAACAGGCATGTAAAACTTGATATCACCGGCGTACATTACAATATACGATTTGGGTATGACGTATTTAATCTGATCGATAAAAAAACGTAAACAAGAGACTACCTAGTATAGTACCCTGCGGACAACCAGTGTCCTCTCTCGATAATGCCGATTTTCACTCTGAAAGCTCAATTCCTTAAAAAAAACAGAAATCCACTGGGTGATTTTGGGGTCAACTCCTTTAGGATCTCAGTACGAAGATGAGTAGATTGCACCGCATAGTTTTGAAGGCACTCTGGAAATCACAGTAGATTATGTTCACGGGGAGTCCCCCACTAATCCATAGACGTATGCCGCTGAAGAACATGAGCAGACAATCGTTGGTCGAAAGACGATTCTCGCCAGAAGCATGCATGTCACCGCTCTTAGAGGGACAGGAGGGTCTGTCTTGGCCCACTCTTGTGGACGGGAGCAACCCAAGCCTGCGATAAAGCGATGACACAGATCCTTCCCTAGTGATCTTTGGAAGATCTAGTCTAGCGGATATCCTAGTTGATTGCTGCCCTCTTGAAGACCACAGTGGGCAGATTCTGTCAGAGACTGACCTTCGGATGAACTTTTGAAGCTCCTTCAAGGCATTTTCCGCTCACACATCCACATCGGTGACCTGTTGGACGTTAGCATGGTATATTATAGAAAAGAGCGTGATCCGTTGACCTGAATCAATGAGAACAAACATACCGCCTTTTAGCTTAAGACGAGTTGAAGCATATCCAAAGAAACGAGTAGCATATCCGGATTCTCCTATGGCCTGCTGTCGAATTTCTTCCGCAGTCGATTTTGTGTGCTCTAGACGATTGTACAGAAGTCTTCCGTTGTGTGCTCTAGGCTGTTGTCCAGACCTTTGATGTAGCTCAAAAAGGTTGGCGGCCTGTTTGCGAGCACGCGGGCCTACATCGACCTCAACGCCAACGTAGAGATATCCAATGAAGCTGTTGTACATCGCATCCAGGGAGCCGTCCCCGCAAATATTTGATCCTCATCCCTGCTAAGTAAGCTTGCCACGACACTGCCATGGTCTACACTAATGAAATCCAGTCTCTCCTTTAGTAGACCTCGGTTGATGTTAAGCGGCAGCGAAAGTTGGATGCTGAGGTGGTCACTAGGGACTGGGCACGATACAAGGTGGATGTCCGATTCATCTCGGATATCGTTTGTGCAGAGAACGGCGTCGAGCAGGTTGCCACTAACGGGTTTGTTGTGAGAGAGAACATTTTAATCAAGCAAGTTGAGAACGCAGAACTCTAGAAGACATCTTTTGCGAGGCGCTGCATGTGGATTACACTTCCGTGCATCTCAGTTCATGTGCGGGGCGTTGAGGTCGCTAATTAATACCACCGGAAGATCTACGTTACATAGACTCTCAAGTTGTTCAAAAAGTGCTTCCATGGAGGTGATATTTTGAGTATCAGGAGAGTATATTGTGGCTAGTATAACAATCGTAGCATTATTCTCCCTCATTACGCCGACATATATCACCTCATTATCATAATTCACCATTATGCCTGCACACAAGAAGTACTGCCCCTAATCAGCAGCAATACGTTAACTCCACCTCGGAACGCGCATCTTTCCTGTAGACCTAGAATTGGCCACCGTCTGAGAGTTGTGCGTCTGTGACGCTTTCGGTTAGCCATATTTCCACCGCAAAAATCACATCGAGCTGATTCAGTTTTGCATACGAATGCAGTACCTTAATTTTTTTCTTGTTTGCTAGTGGCATTTGGGCATTCAAGTATAAGCATGATAACTCACACTGGGACGGTAGGTTGTCCTTAAGTCATTGTGCCCGTCGTGAGTGTGCATAACCTGATCAGGATGAGACGTACCCCGATATTCTTTGAAGACGATGTTTGAGATCCACTTGCTCGGGTCACACAAATTAGTTGGATACAATGCGGCTGACATTGTTTTATTATCGATATCACAGACTATTGTGGTCATTATTGATCTTACCGTGTGGCCTTGGCACATCGTAAGCACACAAGAGGAGTACAAGTTGCACCAAAACAAAGAAGCGGCCATACATATAATTATAAGCTCTACATGGCCACAAAATCAAAGAACGTGAGACCACAAGGACACAAGTCATAGCTCGACAAGGTGTCGACAAATAAAGCGAGTCATCTGCGTGTATAAGCCGCACACCGCCAAGCGAACTCCTGCAGATGGCTGAATTTAGATATATGAAGAAGGAGAAAAGGCGGCACTACGAGGAATAACAACGCAGTAGGCTAATCTCGACAAGCATGCAGAAGCCATAACTGTCTCTTTCAAAGAGACCATTGCCCTGAAACCTGTTGATAAATGAGGGTGGGTAGCACTTCATTAGTTTGTTACCGGGAGACATCCAGATAACGATATTTTAGACAATTTTTTTAAGTTTGCAGAGTTGCCGTTATATCGAAGCAAAACGGAAAATCGGCAGGGCCTGATCGTATTCTCAATGAACACCGGATTTCAAATATTGGCGTGTTGTGCCCTGTTGTGACAAAACTATACAATTAACGTGTTCGACAAGGCAAAATTCCTGATGAATGGCGGAAACAATTTCTACGGCCTATATTCCAGCGAAGTGGGGGGGGGGCACCTGTCCCAAGGAATTATAGAGGCCTAGCATCTAAAACCGCCTTTTCAGGATATTAACGTTGCGGACTGTTGGCCGATTATAGGTATGTATAGCATGCATAGACCTGGTGTGCTATCAAAGACATACCTACCATACTGTTTTTGTAGTTATATCCATTAATAGCCATTATCCTTAGATGTAACGTTAAACTAGATATTCACACGCTTATACTTAATCATGATATTAATTTATACTATACACATTATTCCTAAGCCTACACAACTTTTGTTTGTGCTCTGGACCACGCGATGCGCAATACGTAACAGTTAAATGAGAAGACCTTTTTTTTAAAACTAATACGCGTTATACATTCACGTATTTCAGGTCCTTGGCAATCAGGAATTTGGTTTGGTGCAGCTAAATCGCGTGGAATTGAATTTAATATCACAAACTGAGCCCGGCTCCGGGTACTATGGTGTTGTCACTAAGCTTAGTCTGTTTCCTGATTCTCACCAACACCGAAAGGACCGGCAACAATCCCCATAAGACGAAGATTTACAACTCACATGGGAGTGGTACTGAACATTATACCAGTGTCTACAATAGTGCAATCATGAAGCTACTGCCTACATTGTGGTTTGGCATAGTCGATACGTGTATGTCATGCATGGGAACGGACAGGCGTTTGTTCAGGTTTTTGGGTGCCCATTTGATTCTATACGGACAGAGTTGCCTTCATGGAAAAAAAATATGTGGTCGAAAGCTGCTCTTGGCTCGAATAAATAGCCTCTTCCTGTTGCAGTATTAAACACTTAGATAAAACGACTCGTGTTTTCGTGTTGTAACGTTTATTCAGTATCTTGTGTGGTAGCAAATATTTACAGATATCCTTTTTGTATATTATTTTGTTAATGATGCGCGCTCCACTTCCCCACTTGTCGTTCCAACTAGATGTGTGTGAAACCTCGAATACAGTTTTTTTTTGTCAACGCTCTTACAGCTCTTTTGGATCTGCGTATTACGTACTAGTACTACTACGAAGGGTTTTCGAACGATCAGCTCATATTTCTGTCTGTCGTTTCGACTGTTAGAGAGGCGCGCTTCCTCTTACACAATGCGTCGAAATTGGTGATTATATTCACGCTCACTTTGTTACTTCTAATTTCTTCTGTCTAACAATATAATCGCCGATCATGTTTTTAATAATATGGCCACCGCTCCTTACCGCTATTCTTTCCGGACATGTCTGCTAATCATAATAATAATAATTATCGCCGGAATCACCATCATTGTAATTAATACAGTACTCAGTATTATCGTTACTGGTTCTTAATGGTTGTCGCTGCTACTGTTGCTGCCGCTGTGGTTGTTTTTGCAGTTCACCTTTTTCCACTACACTTCTCTATCAATAAGGGCCTAACTCATTTATACAGTAAGCTTGTGAGTGATCAGTCATTCCATTGCGCTCGTGTATCATTCAGCCCAGTCACACAACACAATTGGTTGGTGTCCTAGATTATGACAGTATGTCAGTCAGTCAATCAATCAATCGATCAGCCATTCTTCTACAGAACAATGTTCATATTGTGATTGATGTACAGTCTTGTTTGTGTATGTGTTCTTATATGACGTCTTGTGCTTGTTGTTGTTGTTGCTGGTGATGGTGATCGTGTTGCTACTGCTGCTGCTGCTGCTGCTGTTCGTTTCTACAGATTGATCGACTTCATCACTTTCCGCCAGCCTACCTGGTTGATTAGCCTCTGTGGCGTCACCTAGAATATACCTCATTATCGGGTTGTATAATTGAACCTCCCATAGCAAGTTACGTTACGTTTTTTTTGCCTCACGCGCCTCACAACACTCAAAGTGCTTTCTGTGGTGAATACCTGGAGAATATGGGTTTATTGTTTTACCTTTTGCCTACCTAGAATTATTTTGTCTGCTTTTGAATTATTAACTCTGGACTTGCCGTCAACCCATAATGGCACTAAAAGTTTTTGCCGTTGTGTTTTTTGGTGTAAATGCGTAGGTACTAAACTAAGCTGATATTTCGTTGATTTGATTATTGTTGAGGCATATTGCTAGTGACGAGCGACAGTGCGGAGTACACATTCCACATGCGATTTTATGTGAAGCCTCCCTTTAAGGCATGTATAAGTCATCGTCGCTAACATCACATTGTATATATATATATATATATATATATATATATACGAGATCACATGACATGTGAAGAAATCAGCTAGGAAATATGTGCATGCCTTATGACTTGTTCCTTAGCTGCGTTGGAAATTATAACGACCATTCACGACACTCAATTTTGTGGTGGTCAGCATTCAAATGTGGTTAGCAAGATCGGTATGAGAAGTTATGCTGTACGAAAGAAAAGCAAGCTACCGCCATGATTTTGCAAGTCACCGCTACAATTGAACATGATTGGGCAGCTGTCGCATACAACTTATGCGGCAGGCTTATGTTTATTCTGACTCGGAAAGGCCGGCGGTAGAGCTGAATGAAGACGCCTACAAAATTAGATAAATTTTGGCACTGAATTGAAGATGTAATATGACCTTCGCCTCAGGTAGGTTTTGCTTCCACTTGGCCACAAATACCATTGCCTCTCTTCGTAGGATCATTCCCAGGTATATTCTTAGGTTGACACTTGTCGTTGTGGAAATAGTAGCAGCAGTACTGAACGTCAAGCTTTCGCTGGTCATAGGGTTGCTTGTTGCACAGCATCGTTATTATAGCATGGCATAATAACCCTGAACTGTAATTACTTATTGTATCTTACTGCGAATTAAGGTCTGTGACTGCGGTCAGTTAGCGGAATAAGCATGTTGATGTTAATTCTGGTTTTACTGGTTCTTACTTGTTAATGGTCATTATCGCCGATATACTGTTGACGCAGCGTTCACTCGGAATAATTTTTAATCGAGTGGGTCGTCCACTTCAAACAAATAAAACGAGATTAACTTTGAGATAAGTATGACGGGTGACTGCTGGAGGAACATGACAATTTGCAGCTTCATTCTCTAGAGGAAAACACTAAGAACGTCTGGGGTAGTAATAATCCTTACTGCATGATGTTACACATTGGTTGTTATTGACGGGTTGTCAGTGACGGTCGTCTCTCGCGTTTGTATGAGCCTTTGTTGCAACGATGAATCAGTTAGCTTGCTGATTAGCGACTCAATCCGTTTTCTCAACGATCGCGCACGTGATCGTTGTCGTCATCGAATCGCACACTACACAGCATAGCTTATCATCACAGCGCTCCCAGCGGCGTTGCCGCCACGTCGACGTTAGCATTAGTTCGTCGCCAGTGTTTGCCTATTTGTCTCTCCTGTGGTATTCATGGTGGTAGTGAATTCGTGGCGGCGATCATGCAATTTCCTGATTACTATTGCTAGACTTATCACCGAAGTTTACGCCTGTTTTATGTTTGCTCTCAACCGTACATGCCGGAATTAGCTTAATGATCGAGGTTGAGCTATCGTCGGTTGGAACTAACTCATGAACTAACATCCTCCTCCTCCTCCACAGACGACACTATAATCACCGCCATCTACTCACTCGGGGTACTCATCGTCTGACTGTCATGACTTAGCCCCGTAACAGAATCATCCTTCCACGCTACTGCTACCCGCCCTCTGTTGCTTCATTCATCATCATCTGCATCTGTTCTTTGCACAGCACACAAGTAGCAGTCTGTCACTTATCGGTTCTGATCAGAGGGACCGACAGCGTCGCACTGCTGCTAAACGCCCTGTCTGTCCATGTATTCTTGTCCATTGACTCTTGATATTCACTCATCATCTCCTCATGCATTCGCTCTTACAGTCACGTTATCGCCCCACATTCATTCATAATCACTCCATCATGTACGCGTATATACCTATCGCTTGCATGTAATCAATGGCCAGGCATTAAATTCGTACACAAAGAGTTAAGGTAGTTATGGTTTTAGTTGTTATTTTTGCGTCCGTCGTCGTCATCTTTTCTCTGAAGACTAGATGAAGTGCGCTATGACCTTATATTGCCTTTGGTTCGCTCTCCTGATGATTGGTAATTAAAATACATTCAAGTTAACAGCGGCAACCAAGATCAGTTGCACGTTGTCTTAACGGTCACTGTGATTAGTTAGTTGTTATATTCATGAATAATTATTAGTATTATTTTTATTATTGGTATAACAATAATAGTAATAACTATTAGCATTTTTATCATTCATGAAGACTGGTTTATAACCAGCATTGTTGGTATATTCTATGGTTACTGTTATGGTACGTGCAATCAAGGTTGCT
The DNA here is from genome assembly GCA_003439945.1 of Dermanyssus gallinae. Taxonomy (NCBI): domain Eukaryota; kingdom Metazoa; phylum Arthropoda; class Arachnida; order Mesostigmata; family Dermanyssidae; genus Dermanyssus; species Dermanyssus gallinae. The sequence goes on along the minus strand of QVRM01004188.1, from coordinate 1,557,548 downwards.
AGGAGCTCACACTAGTAAGAATTCGGCCTTGCTCATAGGCTGAATCGGTTTTCTATCGGCAAGTTGATGCCATTTGTAGAGTAGGCAATGCTGCAGATTGTGTATCGGCATAATATCCACACCTTTACAGGACCATTAGGTCTCTTCAAATCATATCCTAACTTGTAAACGAATGTATTTTAACAGAACCGTCACCTAAATGAGTGTTGTTGAAAACTTAACTCCTGAAAGTTTCGATTCCACTCGATATGAGTGAGCTATGTACGATCAGCACTTCGCGTGCGCTCCTCGTAGCGCGGCATGTCCCGATACGCCTAGCCCGAAACGGCGCTAATTTTACCTCGGGAATTGGCATCAGAGCGATTAACCAATTTTGAAATTATACGCATATACGTATCACATCACGGCCTCCGGGTGACTGGTTAGTCATAATTCTAAAAATGATAAGCATGTCTAAACCACGGTGCAGCCATTCCTATTATTGCGACCATGTGACTCATAGAAGAAAGATTACCATCTATACACAAGTATGTTTTTCAATGTACAGTAGCTCAGCACAAGTGAATTGTTGTTTGTAATAGTGTAATTGTAGTTACTGTTACTGGCTGTAGACATTGGTAGTTGTTGTTTTCTGTTGTGTCCTTTTTGGAATCAACTATTTCTCAATTAATAAACTATACATTAATACAGTAGTATTGAAGCTGTGTTTACGGTGAACAACGAGGCGACTGGAGACTACTAGTCACTCTCGATATAATTTAAGGTTCTCGTTAAAGACCTTGTGTCGAGTGTATTGTAGCGGTGTTACGCTAACTATATTTCTTTCGTAAGTGAACTTCAATCTCGTCATCAGCATGGCCATCGTGAACGACAAATTATTCTTCCACGTTACGATTAATGTGACGGTAAATATAATATTAGCACAATCGTGTCATCCAGTGGGCAGTGAAATTCTTCTGGGGGCTTCTTCTGCGCCTTCTTCACGGGGGGTGTTCCTTTAATATTCGCCAGTCGTATCGCTCGTGGCCTCCATCCAACACATCCGCTGCAACTTGAACACCACGTCTTTCCGTCTGGTGCCAATCGAATCGCACATAATAGAGCACACTGGATACTTTTGGGTTACGCCCCCGTTTGTGACTCGCTTACAACACCCTGCCAATTACCCATGCAATTATTGTTATTAACAGTATCGTAGTATTATTGTTGTTGTTGTTGTCGAGACTTTGCAACAGGCGACCGTTCAATATCGTATTGCTCGCAGAGGTGACCGCTGGTGTCAACAGCGGTTGGTTGTTCGACATCCTGCATCATCAATCACACTTTGAGCAATCAGGTATCGGTCATGACAGTCGGACGACCGGGGATTGGAGTTGGGGAAGAGAAGGGGGAGGCTAACCACTTACGACGCAATCGGCATTGCTACACTTCGCATCTTATACTTCGTGTCAAACATCTGGGTGCACCTCGCGATGACTGTCTCTTGTAGACCATGGTGACCACCGTACAAAAGATTGTCGCTTAGTAATCAGGCTTGTATAGCTCTGTCCTTGCCACGATTAGCATTTTACTGTTGTTCATGTGTAAACCTATGCGACCTGTTTACCGTTGCTGCTGCTGCCGCTGCCTAGTTATACATGCGCATGCACGCCCACACACACATATTCACGTAACACCACTCATGGCTCTATTTTGAGGAGAGAATGTTACAAGGTGGCATCTATTTGCCGTGGAGCGGCAGTCCGGAGATTGCACGGATTTTCACCTACGTTACCAGCGTTCAGCCATCGCTGTTGGGCTTCCGTTGTTGACTTTCGTGCTGGACGACAACGAACTTAGTATCAAACTCACTTATTATTTGCAAACACTTATTGGCTCCCTAGGTGTGCCTCAATAAAACGGAGGACTACGGCTAGAATTTATTTTTCTGCTGTCCTTCCTGCCTTCTGACAACTATCCATTTAGCCAGCTTAGTATTTGGCCCGTGTCGGTGACAGTGTCTCGAGGTGCCAGCCGCCAGAAGACCTGTCATCACACGCAGACGCGCTACGACAAGGTGGTGTCGCTCCAGTGACGCTCTCGATGCTTGACGAAGTGCAAGATGTAGAACGTGTCGAAGAAGAATATAAGGAAGGAAACAAATTAGTCGACTTACTCGATAAATTTGCCCGAAAGGCTGACTGGACAGGAGCCTCTACGCGCACCTGGTGTAGCTGCCAATGGCACTTCGGGAATGGCTACTTGCGCTACCTGTTTGTTCAGTAACTGAGCGGCGCATCCCGCCATTAGATGCACGTCTACTGGCAACGAGCCACGTCGAACATCGCCGCTTTGCCGGCGTGAAGATGCGTTGGAGTTTGACGAACTCGAAGAGCTGGAAACTAACGCCAACACGATTGGTGCAGATGAACGTCGATTTAGCACTCTAGCTGGGGGCGGTGAAGCTGGTTCTTCGACGACTTCTGACAAGCGATGTGACCATGCCGTGGGCGCTAGGTCCTCTTCGCAGTGCACTCCTGTGAAATGACGATGTAAGAAAATATTGAGTGAACAGTTATAATTTTCGACTGACACAGAGTGAGCAGAACGTTCATGTGCTACTAATAAGGGCACATAGTGGAATTAAAGCAGCGCATCGTGGTAACGTATGTTATATGAAGGATTTTTGTAAAGCTTCTTATTGAAAGATCTGAAATGTTGTTTATTTTCGAGCAGGCTGTTTTTTTTCTAAACTTAAAACCTAATATCTCACTACCTTCAGGGCCAAAGCGGTAACTGGAGTCGCCTTCATTCAGTGGAGGTGTGCCGCAGTGAGCACCATCGCTGCAGCATGAACTTGCATCACTGCTGTACGAGTGTCCTCGTTCCCCGCGATCTCTCTCACATTCCTGATCTCCGGCGTCCGTTACATCAAGAAATAGGTTCGGATTTTCTTCGCTTCGTCGCAGAACCGCACTCAGCTCCTCTTCTTCATCCAAGAAGCTTTCCGATCGGCGCCTTAACCAGATTCGTTACCATATTAGAGAGATTTCAATAAAAGTACAAATCGATTAGATTAGGTGATTGTGATTGCAACATCTCAAAAGCCCGTTACCACTTTTTACGAGATGTCGGCAAGTTAGTTTTGTGGATACTACGGAATCGTGTGTCGTCGGTGTCGATTTCCAGATACTACGGAATACATTAACCATGGTAAAAATAAGACGTTATTTTATCTTGTAGGCATTCAACTATTTATCTTCACGTGCATAAATATATATGTTCTACATGCGAATTATACATAATATTTCTTTTTGGTAGTATGGTCATACTAAGGGCGATTGTTCGTGTACGTGTTAATTATTAGGTGTTAAGTTCACCAGTCTAGTAGATCAAATGGTAATACTAGTTATTATTTTCGAACAGGTAACATTGACAACATGTTACGTGTTCTAAAGAAGAATATTTTTGGAGGGTCATATGGTCCTGAAGAGGTTCTTCATTCGTTACAACTCTTCGGCTCAATCTTAAGTGCAGACTTGTTGTTTTGCACATAAAGCTAAGTACGTTATGCCGGCATGTCACGCTTCGTTCCTACAAGATTAACAAAAATAGTCTATAATAATTGCTGATGAAATTTAAAGCGTAAAAGATTTTGCCTCATTCTTGAAGACAGGCGCAAACGTTTAGGGTAATGATATTGGCGAGGCGTATATGTTTAAATAATTAATTTAAATATATTTTAAATATCCAAAAAAACCACGCGGTTTTCTAAATTGACGCGCAACTATAGAATGTTGTGAAGATTCGTAGCAAGGGTGTGATTATCACCTTGTAGGATCGGCTGGGTGATGTTGGCGATGTATGGAGCGAAATTTTTCATCGCCTTTATTTTCGAGGACGCTGCCTTGAATATTAGACAGAACGCTATCAGGTATGCCGCTAGATGAGGCAGTGGTGCGGTCGCTCGGCTGAAACGGGGGCGGCGCCGGCGGTTGTAGTCCTTGCGACGGGGGCAGCGGCGGAGGATGCCCGAAAAGCCCGGTTCGATTCGGCAGGAGGTAGGTGCCAGATGTTGATGACACAGGGTAGGAATATCCGGAACAACCTGCCTGGCCGAGGGCAGAGTCAGAGCCCCGCCGACCTGACGGACTGGCCACAAGTGACCCGCGGTGTGAAGGATGTCTGTTGGGCAGACTCTGCCTTCGACTTCGGAGGATTAGGGGTATCGGCAAATACTTCGATACTTGCAGGGGCATCGAATGGCGACGACCCCACGTTCCTGGAATGTTATAAGGTATATGTGTGTTTAGTTTACATGAAAGTCGCAAGCGCGAATTTACGTGTGGGAGCACGTGTACCTACACTCAGATTAATCTGCCACACAGTTTTTATATCCCCAAAAAACTCACAACAGTGGTAGTAGAAGTAGAAGTAGTGCTTACCCGCAGAAAAGGAAGTCGCTTCTAAAAGGTTAACGTCTATTGATCTCTTGTTGAGAGAGCAAAGCGAATCTCTGCCGTTATCCTGGTCTAGATATTCCTCCCCGAGCACCGAAAGGTCCTCCTCCGATGACGCGAGCGGAGCGTTTATGTCCGTTTCAAGCGATCCCCGTTGGGTTGCTTTGTTGAAGCGCTTCTCCCATTGCTTGAAATTGAGCTCGAGGTGCCTGATAAGCTCTCGGGAGAGGTCTGTATCAAGAAACTTGTTCCACAGAACGAAAAGTGGACCGGCAACAAATTGGAAAAAATCCGTTTGAATCTTCGCCATTGTCGTTTTATGACGATCGCAGATAGGAGTGACGGCAATATTTAACCGACGCTCGTAATCTCCTTGTCGGTAGAACTCGTGGCACACTTGAATGCTCCACTGTAAACTGATATCCCAAGGACGGCAGGGGTTGCACAGATCTGCACATTTAAGCGCAATTTGGAGAATAAAGTGTCGAATCTCGTAATCCGTCATGTCCAATGACTCACTCTCCATGTAGCGCTGCAAACGTATTCACGCAAACAGAGTAAAAATAATGCATCTTTATTTGTTCACTGTATAAGGCGAAGGACACAAATATATATAAAAAAGGCGAACTTGACCGCCAGAGATGAGGATTGTGATACATACTATCCCATTGAGGCTCCAGAGGTACAGGTTGATACTTTTCTGTACAAGCGAAATTGATTCTCTGTTTACAATGTTATTTATAGACATGACCGGTAATATTTAGTATCATTGCAAAATAATGTATTTCGCAAAGAACTTAGTATTCGAAGGCATATATACCTGGAACCTTTGTATGAACTCCTGCTGCCTAGTGATGTCGGTGGCTAAGATGAGGCTCTGGATGGCGTCATGAACCTTTTTCCAGCTGTCGTTGTCGAGTTGACTGAGGCAGCCGGACTCTTGGAGGCAGGCAATCGCGTACCGCCAATGGTGGTTCTCTAGAACACTAGTTTTATTGTACAGCGCAGCTAAGTAGCTCTCGGTTGCAATCAGGAACTGCTGGTTCACACCAGGATGGTCCAGGTCGTGTGTAACTGCCGCCAGAAGAGCGGACAGGATCTGCAAGCGTCCAGTAATAGCTAGATGTTATGGCAGCTAATGAAGCTCTAGGTTATTTTACAAATACGGGATGCAAAGCCTGTCGGATCTTTCCATTCTCAAAATAACGCCGGGACGGTTATGTTTGTTATTGCCAGTAGCGTGTGTCTGTAGCGTAGATGCAGTGATCATTTGCTTTACCTCAATGGGTGTAAGATGCCGCAAAATGGCCCCTTCGCGGAGAAAGCAGTGCATGGCTTGCGTAACATCGGCCGCATGGACGGCATTGTGGTACGGGTTCGTTACGCGGTAACCCGCCTCGACAAGTCCCAGGAAGCGAAACAACGCTAGGGGCTCGATACGAAATGTGCGCAGGAGGTTATACCCTGACGGGCCCAGAAGATGGGCCATAAGGAACGGTAATGAGTGGCCACATGTGGCTCTATCGAGTGTGAACGTATTGAACGCCCAGATGTCCACCGTCCTCAGTAAACACTGCAAATAACAAAGATGAGTGATGAGTGAGTAGGTAGCTAAACATCTCAAGGACTCTTCGGCACATCTGCACATTTTAATGAGCCACTTAGCTTAAGACCTCGAATCCGTATCGAATACTATATTCTATATACTATATTATATATATATATATATATATATATATATAGAGAGAGAGAGAGAGAGAAAATCCGAGGTGTTTGGTTGCCCGGCAAGAAAATAATTTGTCCCAATAGGAGGAAGGGTCGGAAACGTCTCGTTTAGGAGTGAGAATGAGATTTATAAAATGAAGTGTTCTGCCTTTTCTTTTCTTACATAGTTGTAATTGAAACAGCTTAGTTAATCGGCAACTACATATCGCAGAACCATCACCTTTGTGCGAAAATGATGAACATTATATTTGCTATTGCCTGAGAATAGTCGTTTGAGAGTAAATGTTGGTCGCAATGGCAACATTTTACGGGTTAGCACGCGAAAGCTTCTACGTAAGACATAACATATCGACTTTTAATGACTTTCCTTAACCTGGCTTTTCCCTAGCTTGCGTCTGGTATCAATCAGATTATGCAGCATTTTCCAACCATTTTAATTTTCCGCCAAACAGGCCACTAGGACAAAAAGCCAGAATACCATACTGTATAAATCCCATCTTCACTCCTAAACAAGACGTTTTCGCCACAATCTTTCAATGGGAAACTTGGCGAATTCTACTAAATCTTGAAATAAGTACATACGGCTTTGGAATACTTTGTATATATATATATATATATATAAACTAACAACTGCCTTCTTATGAACGTTAACGCGGGATCAAATAAACGAAAGCATCACATGCCATTTATATTAGCAGGGTGCCCGAAGAAGTCTTTAGGACTTGTAGGGCTCGTTAAGGCAAATATTTTTTTTCTAATGGAACATGATCTCTGAGACTTCTCATTTCGAAGTGAGAACGAAATCACAAACCTTTGTGATACTGGTGTTGTTGCTCGACAAAAAATCACAAATCGTGCAATTGAGATACTACCAATTCTCCTACAGCACACAGTTGTGTTCATAAAAAAATGTCCTGATTTGCACAGTGTATACATAAGTTCTGCGAGTGGTCATAGGTGCTGGACGTGAAAACTCCTAAAGGAACTTCAAGTATTACGAATTCTCCTCAAAACGGCCATGCCACAAATTCTAGCCGTCGAAGGCCCTTTAGAAGTTTTTCACGAACACAACGGTGTGCTTAGTTTCTGTAGAGAACTGGTTGTCTCGCAATCGCACATTTTCCTATGTCAGCGCAACGAAACCAGTGTCACGAATTTTTTAATTTTACTCTTACTCCAAAACAAGACTTCTTAGAAACCATGCTTCATTGGGAAGAAATGTGCTTTAACAAGTTATATATATGGCAGATATATAAGAATAACTTGCCTAATCTCGGATAGCTGACATAAATAGTTAACGTCACTGACAGCTCCAGGAGCAATGCACTTCAGGGTTGCGATGCGGACTTTGTCCACCTGCTACGGTACTGATGTCGCAAAAAACTACCACATACTACTCATAGCAGTTGAACTACTATAAATATATATATATATATATATCAGTCAAGACTAAAAGAGCCTACAATGAGTTCTGAGAAACCGATACCATGCCGGAGAGAACCGCCCACATCTTTGTTTTGCTTGAGCTTGGCTAAAGCAAATGTTGTAAATATCGTCAACAGAATATAAATCAAAACACCGTTTGCAGTCTTATACTTTCTTATACTGAATGTTTTGCGAAACTGCCGACTTACTGCCGTTCAGTTACGCTAACAGCTCCGCAGTGCTTTCGGAGTATTTGCTACTGCGCGTACAGACGCGAACACTGCATAAAATTAATGCTAGGCCCTACAGGCCAATGTGCGTCCACAGCTAACCACAGCCCACCGACAAGCACGATGCCGTTGACCAATAGCAAGTCGTTGTACTCCCGGAAATAAAAAAGGATGTCTCGCTATGATAACGAGAGACGGGAAATGGTATTTCGGCGCCGAGGAGAGCGATTTGCGCAACCTTGCATTGTGAAGCGTGTTAGTTACGGGCTGCGGTTTAGTCATGGTTTCAATCAAATCAAGGATAACCGAACCCCATAAGTTATACCGGAAGCCAACCATTCTTCCGGAACCGACCTAGCTTAATGAAGCTACTAGCATGTTCTCCTGACCTGCTGAAACGACGAGTTTGGGCCAGAACTCCAGCTCAAGCAACACTCCGGAGCCTATGAATGCTATGCGCAGGGAGTGAAACAATATTCCACAGCAATTCGTTGATGAGTTGATTGGATCAATTTCAGATCTCATGGTGGTTGTCATTAGCGCACGCAGTATTAATTAAATAGCTAACACACTACAAAATTACACAAATACTGCTACTGAAACAATCCGACTAAGGCTGAAGATGCCGCGTACAATACCATACGAATGTTTTATTTTGGAATGGGAAGCTAAAGTCGAACAGGCCAGGCGGGAGGTCGGTAGTTTGGACGTTTTCAATGCCGTGCACCTTTGGTCTGGTCCTGCATGTGACAGTCGCCACATCTACACCAGGTACATAGTGCATGGTTATCACTACCTGGTCTGTTCAAACGCAACCTTTCACGAGGAGTACGAGTTGTGCACCTGCCGGTTCTGCCTGCAAAGGTGTGCCAAGTACCATGCAGTGGAATGCACAGCGCAAAATCGTTGCACTACTTCTCTCGCCGGAAGCGTGAAGAAGATAGAGTATTATGAAGAAACATCTTTCAACTGTATATTATACTCAATCTGAGTGAAATAAATTTAATTGAATTTAATAAATTACACAAACATTCATGTAAAATAAACAGTTCAATGATGCACTTGTATTAAAACTAGAAATGTTTTCATGGTATATATATATACGTTCAAATGTCATATATATATATATATATATATATTAAATTTACCCAGCTTGGGTGTTAATAAACCATAATAATAATAATATATATATATATATATATATATATATATATATATATTACTTTGAGAGATGTTTCCTCCACGAACATTAAACAGTGTGGCGACATTATGAGTGCCGCTCACCAAAATAGACGTACCTGAGCGGCCCCATCGTATGAATCGTCTAGGATAGGCATTAGATGTGCCCAAGGTTGAGGAACCGGTCGCGCGGATCTTCTACGGAAGATTGTAAGAAACGGAGTTGTGATAGGTTTGCTACGGCTCCGAGCAATCGCCTCGAGGAGTTCCTCTTCCCATTTCTCAAACTGACGCCCTGTGACTGATGCTGGTGCCAGTTCATGATTATGCTTTGTGCTGCCACCTTTGTCCGTGTGCTGCTTCTGGACCAGACCTCCTGGATATACTGTGGGTGATGTGGACAGTGTTTGTGCAGAGTCTGCATCTGAAACCAAATCAGGCCAAATGTGTCCGTTAGTCGGGAAAGTTGTAACTACTGCTCGGATTCCAGTCAGTTTAGCAACAGCAAACAAACAATTGTTTATCTCTATGTATCTTATTGCGGCACGGAGTTGTAGCCCTGTTTTCCACGCCTAGTCTTGTATTTTGAGTACGTTTCTATGACTAGCTGCAGCGTAACGGTTAGTTGATATATCTCACTTTGTAAACTGCTCAAGAAATTTGATAGCTTCCTGCTTAACATCGGTAGCAATTGACAATTTGATAGATCCTGCTTAACATCGAAAATTGGTACGCACATATGAAGAGAATTATCAGCTCACGCTCTTGTCATAAGCGAGCTAGAGTCAATACCCTGCTATCTTCTCAACAGCTTACTTGTTCCTGTTCCCAGATGTATTCTGCTCATTTTACCCGTTAAGTTTGTCTAAAAAGGTTAAAGTAGATTAAAATAAAGTGGAAGTTTATGCTCTAAAGGTCTTCTTACTAGCAACTGTTTTTGCTTGAAAAATAATCCCATCGCAAGCATTATGCTGTTCACATCAAATAATTTATTAGGGCTTTCAAGGTACAGCTGTCCTTATGCGCGGAAAGAATGGAGATCTCTAAGAAGGATTATCAAGTCGTGAGTTCGACATTATTTTGCTCAATTAGAGGTTCCAAAGGGGTAAACAGTAATTTAACTTTTATAAGACTAGGTAATTGCACATGAATTATAATTATTGACAAGAAACGAGCGATTTTGCGTATGAAAGAAGCAGAACACAGAGGATAACTTTCTACTCTTCTTTCAGCGCTTCAAAAAAATAGAGCTACCTCTTAAAAAGGGCGCACGCTGATCCTATCTATGTCATGATTGTTCAGTTCGCGCCATTCACCTCAAAATCCGCACCTGCAGGTCTTCCGTGCATCCAAGTCAATTTCGCCAAATATACCGACTACATATATACTCGAAAATTCGACGACTATTACATTGAGATCGTTATTATTCTCAATTACATTGCACTACGCGACATGGTAGCTCAAAGGTCGTGTTAGTCACATGCCAATGCACGTACCGTGTAACTTTATAATCTTCCCCACCGCGAATGCCATCAGTTGAAAGAAACGGTCAAAGTTCTGAAGTATGTGAACAGCCTCGTAATTGTCCAAATTATTTCCCGTGAGAAAAGAGCAATATACGTTCCAGATACATCAGTAGACATATCCCAAATTCTACATTGACTAGTTACGTCCTCTGTTCTATAATAGACAATTGAACACTCTTGATTTACACGCTGGTCAATAGACTAGTTTATTTGACGAAAACAAAGACGCGCGGTTTAGCATCAAGCACTCTAAAGGATTTGACAGAGCCCTTACAGAGCTGTGGGCATTTGCTATACTCAAAACCATAACAACTACGTAAGTATGATGCGATCTCCCGACGCAGATCAACTGTTTGTCACCACATTCGCCTTTCTTCTAATATTGAAAGTATTACTAAGTAATTTATACCTCGGCTACTATCTGTGTGTACTACCTGGAACCATTTAATTGCTGTTTAAAAAGTAAGTGTAGGCGCATTGATTTCACACATGCGTACTAAAATCCTATATACCAATTAAAAAGAAATTGCTTTCTGGAGTAGAAGCGAGAATCTTGGAGAATTGCGTACGGGTTATTATTTGTCAATGCTGCATATCCGGCTTGAGAATATATATATCACCAAAGGCAAGTAATGGGCTATATACTTGAGCCCATTACTATTTATAATAGCGTACAAAGTATAAAATGTTTGAGTAAACCTGCTTTTGTTAATTATTGCACCTCATGGTTCCGTCCTGGGACCAACACTGTTTAATATATACATTAAATATATACAATATTTCTGTAATTATGTGAAAATTGTTCTGTTGGCGGCACATATATGCATTTTAATTGAGAGTGATACCAGATGAGCTAATAGAGAAGGTAACAAATACTATGGCGAGGATCAATCTCTGGTTGCGAATCAACAATCTATGTCTCAAGTTAAAGAAGACGAAAATTATGAAAATCGAGATGGAGTGCGCTGCTAAAACACTACTTAACATTGCATGCCACTTATGTGCTTCCTCAGGTTGTTATGCTAATACGAAATTGGGAAACCTGCCGTTAAATAGATGTAATGGTACCAGGCTATGCTTTGCCTCAATTGCCTGCTCGAGCTTAGATCTTGAGGTAAACTGCAGTCCGATAATTAGTGAGGTGCACATCTATAAATACCTTAGTCTGACGTTCCAGAATAACATCAAATAGGAAATTTATATTGAACATATGATAAGGGCAACAACAAACTTAGAACAGATACTTTAATTTTGCACAAGTTACGACATATTGCCCCTTCAAATTTAGAAAAATCGTGTATTATGAATTTATTTTTTAAAATGTGGTGCCCTGTTAAACGGCTAAATTATTGCATGTTTATGGAATACACACATATAGCATTCTGGCACACTATAGCAGAAACCGTACTCCATTTGAAGTTCCTTCCATGAATGCTTATTCTCCCAGAAACGCTGTAAACAATGTTGTAACACACCCATATACAAGGCTTGTGACAAATTATTAGATGTGTATTAGACTTATCTCTCTCACCAACATATTTTTTCAACAAGAAAAAAATTGTTTTTAAACAAAAAAAAATCAACAATTTCAACAAACAAAACATCAGAACCAAACTTAAACAACAGATTTGTTTGATTTTGCCGGATACATTAAAACATGTGTATTTGGATGAGTAGCAGCAACTACTAAAACATAAACAAATTCTACTCATTCACAACACCGTTTTGTAATATGAAGGATGTTGACAAACTTACAAGAGCATGGCAGATACCGGCGATAGCCTTTTCTGCAAAATGCCTTAAATGGTTCAAGTGTTTAAATCGTGTAAGTATGGAGATTTCAAACTCAATGAGGAATTACTGAATTTACATAATTTTGCCGGAAAAGACGGTTCCATATATATATATATATATATATATATATATACATGCAGCAATGCGTAGTACTGCGGAAGGATCGGCTTCATTCACACAAATGAGGGTGATTGGGCTGTAAATGCGTCAATTTTGTCATACACCAAAAGAACATTCCGTTTATGTGATCAGATGTAGCCGCTGCTTTGCGTAATATATAGGTGTCGTATTGCGGCTCGGTTTTGCTGTGGACGAATTTCATTGATTGAATAAATAAAGTAAAGTATCGGGTTATCTGCATATTTAAGATATCAATATATATATATATATATATATATATATATATATATATATATATATATATATATATATAGTTCACCAAAGCCAAGTAATGAACGCAGAGAAATTATATGCAGAGAACCAGTAGTACCTTGCGTCATGCAAACAATTGATAGCTAGATTGATAGAGGACGGCTTGCGACTCAAGCGGCCAATCAAGCATTGTGTGTTTAGCAAATAGAAACGGGAGACCAAGGCGCTAATCGACTGGCTGATCTCGGTTGCTTAGTGAAAGACTCCCGCATCATCATCCCTTTCAATATCTCTATACTGTCAGCCTCTATCGTTGCAAAAAAGGCTATAGTAAATGAATGTTAGCCAATTTATATGCATTTATTTTCATTATACTTCATAAACGTTATTTCACAGTATAGATCTATCAAGAAGTAACTACTTAAACGTGGCATTTTATCGAGCGTGTACCTAACCAAAAACCTCTCGAAATACATAATTTCTTATATTTTTTATTTTTTTATTGTATTTATTATAAAAACTATGAAGTCGTCTTTATTACATCCATTATTGCGTGATACAATCAATCGAGCCACTCAGCAATGCGTAGTCCTGCGGAAGAATCGGCTTCATTCAAACAAATGAGCGTGATTGGGCTTGAGTGCGTCAATTTCGTCATACATCAAGAGAACATTCCGTCTATGTGATCAGATTTAGCCGCTGCTTTGCGTAATATAAAGGTGTCGTATTGCGGCTCGGTTTCGCTGTTCAACAGCGGACGAACTTCATTGATTGAATAAATAAAGAAAAGTATCAGGTTATCTGCATATTTAGGATACTTGACACTGGGAGACAAATATTTACAGAACACTAGCAGGAAGCCCTTTTTCCCAAACGATGATATATATATATATATATTTCTTCAGTTTTGTTGTAAATCTGGCCTGAAGCAACTTGTCGCCGCTCCCACTCGTGGACAGAACTTACTGGACGTCGTCCTGGCAAATGATGACTCAGTTGATAACATTTTTGTATCAGTACCGCCAATAGCCAGCGATCACCAAATGATTACATTCACCATATCGTGCGGTTTTATCACCCCTGACTTCTATAATATCTGGTGGGACTATGGCAAATGTGACTACGAATGGATGATCGCCAATCTAACTGCGACAAACTGGACTATGTTTTTCTCAGCCTGCCCCAACGTGGACGACATGTACAATAAGTTTGTGAGTTACATGTTCTTCCTGCTTGAAGTATTTGTGCCTCAGAGGGCCTCAGATACCGATGAAACGTTAAACTCTGGCATTTAACGGGTCAACCGCCAACTGAATAAAGCCACGCAGGAAAACGGTCCGGCGCTACAGAAGAAACTGAAGAGAATGCTGCATAGGAAACGAATTATGGAAGAAAGCAGTGTCGCGCAGTCAACTGCGCTCAATGCTGTGCACAAATACGTGCAGAAGCGTATGAGGATAAAGGACAGTCTTGCCTCGATTAGAAGACCCGATGGTACAATCGCCACTGACGACCAGGAGAAAGCAGAAATGCTCAGAAATGTTTTTGCAGCTACCTATCCCACGTATGAGGAACTGCAGACGCGGAACTCACACGTCGCTCCACCTATCTCAACGCCAACGCCCGAAAATGTGGACGTTGTGAACGACGTCGACACATCTCCTGAAAACATTCTAAAGCATCTCCGCAGACTTGCCAACAAGCGGGGCGCAACCCCTCACGGCATTCCAGCCTTTGTCTATAAAAAGTGTGGCTACGACGTATGCGTTCCACTTTCTATAATTTTTCGCCGCTCCCTGGAGGAAGAAACTATACCTAGTCTCTTTCGGTGTGCTATTGTATGTCCGGTACACAAACGCGGAGAAAAAAGCGATCCGAATAATAAAAGGCCAGTATCACTCACGTCCGTCCCATGCAAACTATTTGAGAAGGCCGTCGCCGAAGAGATCTATCGAAACGCAAATGCACACGGCCTTATTTCAAGGGAACAATTTGCGTATCGTCCCGTTCACTCGACGCTCTTGCAACTGCTCGAAACCCAAAATGACTGGTGTTTTCTTTTAAATGATGGAAGAGCATTTGACTGTGTATACTTCGATTTTAAATCTGCCTTCGAAAGTACCACACATTCAAATCTGCTCAAACTCCTGCCGCAATACGGAGTTGGTAGTCGTATATTTAATTGGATAAGGGCTTTTCTGTCGGATAGACTTTTTAGAGTTAGGGTTAAAAATTGTCTATCATCAACGGCAGAAGTGACATCTGGTTGTCCCCAGGACCATACTTGGGCCATTAATGTACATATTGTACTTACTGTTATTACTGACTCTATGAAACACATAATACCTCAACATGTGCAGGTAAAGATATATGCTGACGATGTAAAAATGTATACATAATATAATATATAATAAAGCCCCCCCTGCTAAAGGGTGTGTGAATATATATATACACCTGTAGAAAATGTAAATCATATCGTTTCTTTTCAAGGAACACTGGACAAAAAAGGACTTGATCTTAAACTGTCGATGGATAAGTGTGCTGTCCTTCACTTTGGCCATAACAATCCTGCACATATATATACATTGGGGACTAAGGAGTTAATTGCAAAAAGATCTATAAAATACCTAGGTGTGTTAACCGCATCCAATTTAAACTATGTTCCTAACATTCTAGAAGTAGCAACGTCGGCTACGAGGAGAATAAACTGTATTCTGCGTTCTTATGTTATCAAACAACCCTCTTTGTATGTAAAACTATATAAACAATATGTTCTTCCGATTTTGGTATATGCCTCACCTGTGTGGAATCTGGGTTATTCTCGTGATGAAAAGATACTGGCCGGTATTCATAAAAAGTTTGTTAAACGTGTTGCATATCGTTGTAACATTAGCGAAAACGATGTTAAATGCGACAACATTGTTGAAATGTTAGATAGAATTGACAAACGCGCGTTTACTAGCATATGTAAGCGGCCCGAGCAAGCAGTGAGATTTTTTAACATGAATGCTACAAACACTCGCTCGAGGATTAATATCCAGGCCAAAATTATTGCCAGGAAAGCGATCGTTAACAAAATGTTTGCATGGCGCTTAGTACGTAAGCTTAACCATGTACAACCCGCCGCCTGAAGGCCGACTAGCAATAGCCTGCTTCTGTGATCTCAAGAAAGCCCCCCTGCTAAAGGGTGTGTGAATATATATAATATACATATGTATATAAATATATATATGTATATATATATATATATATATATATATATATATATATATATATATATATATATGTATATGTATATGTATATATATGTATATGTATATATATATATTGCATGCTGTAGGAAAATAGGGTGTAAAGTCGACATCACCCGAGAAGGACGTGTGCCGCGCCAACACGATGTCGAGGCAACTTCGCGGAAAGAGCAGAAGGAATATATTTCTGTTAGGATCAGACCTGCTGCAGGCTCTTCGTCAGAAGACATGATTGAAAAAATGCGCCCACTAGTCAACACGGCGAATAGCGGGGTAAAAATAGGGACGGTCATTACTAATAAGGGAGGGGACATTATCCTAAGAGTTGAAGAAAAAAGCCCAGGCAGCAGCACAACGTTTGCAGAGGTCCTCAGACAAAAGACGGGCGGAGAGGTCGACACTAGGCAGTACAGCGGCCCTACAGCAACTGTTGTCCTTCGTGGAATCAGCCCGTTACTTACGGCGCTTTCTATAGAACAGGACATTCGAAAGATACTGAAGCTCCAAGAGTCTACCAAGATTCGCACGGAAGCTCCCAGGGCTACTAAGAACAGAGGCAGTTGGCAGTGCTTGGTCACCTTACCAAGGACTGAAGCCCGCAGAATCCTACTGAAGAAGATCGTGACCGTCGGAGGAAGCAGTTGTAGAGTCGAGGAATGGATAACCCTGCCCACGTGCTACAACTGCCATGAAATAGGGCACACGGCCTTTGCATGTAAAAACAATAAGGCAGATAAGCAGAAATGCTACCGCTGTGGGCAGGAGGACCATCTAGCCCGTGACTGTAAAGCGGTACTTCCTAAATGCTACGTATGCAACGACGAGGGCCACAGAGCTAGATCTACAGCATGCCCCAAATATCTCCAACTTCTTAAAACTAAGATGCAGGAGCGCCAAACTGTGAGGCAAGCTAGCAGGGACAAGACAGGGCATGCAGAGCCAAATAAGAAGAACGAGAAGCCTACGACCGAACAACAGGCTTTTGCCACTGGCTCAAAAGGACCCAACGAATGGAGGACACAAGGGCCCAAGGGCGCGGCTAGAATTTCTGCCCAGCGCGACTCTTCCGCACAAAAATGATTAGTGAAATTAGCATAATTCAGGCCAACTGCAATAGAAGCAGGCCGGCGCATGATATGATAGAAGAAATAGCATGGAGAAGAAAAACTGACGTGATGGCCCTTAGCGAACCCAACAGAAAGAAAACCAAAGAATCAGAGACTTGGGACAAAGACCCTATGCTAGACACAGCGATCATAACTAAACAGAATTTGCAAGTGCTTGAGAGAGGACACGGAAATGGGTTTTGCTGGATCGAAGTAAAAGAAGTCGGCAGAATATATTCGGCCTACATCAGCCCCAACTGCTTGCACGAAGATTTCGAGCGTTTCCTAGATGACCTCGCAGAATCGATACGCGACACGAAAACCGGAAATGGAGTGCTAATAACCGGGGATTTTAACTCAGCGTCAGAAGTCTGGGGATCACCTCGAGCCGATAAAAGGGGCAGAACTCTACTAGAATGGGCAGCATCACTCGATCTTCAAGTATTAAACGACGGAAAAGAAGCTACTTTCCACCGCCACGACAGCGAGTCTTACGTGGATATCACGTTCTGTAACGACATCCTCGCGCCAAAAGCTATAAGCTGGAAGGTTCTAGTGGACGAGGAAAACCTGAGCGACCATTTCTGCATTGAGACTCGACTGAGAATTCAAAACTTTCGATCAATTCCTCCCCTTAAGAAGCGATTCAGACTTACAAACGAGGCAAGGTTCAAGAAAGAACTCGGGAGGAAAATAAAAGCCCTATCCAGCCCCCACATCACTGCAGAAGATCTACAAGCACTCCTTGTAGAGGTGTGCAAGACTACGTGTACCAACAGCGCTCACCCCAGGCGAGGGAACGTCCCGCCTAAATATTGGTGGACGCAGGAGATCGCAGACAAACGAAAAGAGTTCTGCAAAGCGAGGCGTGCTCTCAAACTGAAACAACGAGACGCAGACGCACGCAATCAAGAATTGCAAGAGTATAGAAGAAGCCGGGCTTTACTTAAGCAAGCCATAGCCGACAGTAAGACTAGCGGCCATAGAAAGCTCCTCAACGAGGTCGAGGACGATCCCTGGGGAAAACCTTACAAGATAGTCAGGGGTAATAAAAAAAAGACCCCTGTTTTCCTGGACGAACAGCAAACCAAGACGGTACTAACTAAGCTGTTCCCGACCCACGCACCTTTCGAAAGGGCAATTTATGAGAACATTCCCGGGCTGGAAGGTGAGGCCGAGTTTCCGTCTATTTAACCACACGAGGTTTTACGCGCAGCTCACAGGCAAAAGACCGGAAAAGCCCCCGGACCAGACGGGGTTCCCCCTGAGGCAGTGAAACTTCTCTTTACAGAGCACCCTGAGATAGTTGCGGACTCTTTCAATGTCCTACTCAAAAGCGGCATTTTTCCGCTATCCTGGAAGCGTGCTGAAGTCGTCCTTATTCCCAAGGGAAACGGGGGATACCGACCGATATGCCTGCTGAGTGCGCTGGCAAAAGGATACGAGGCCATAATTGAAGAAAGACTGAGGCTCTTCGCAGAGGAACACGGCCTGCTTTCGGACACACAATACGGCTTCCGCAAGAACCGGTCAGTCCTAACTGCAATACAACGCGTTGCAAGTAGGGCGGATTCGTTACGAAGTTCCACTATACGGACACGGCAGCTCCTCCTAGTCGCTCTCCTAGACGTTAAGAACGCCTTCAACAGTCTACCATGGAAAACAATTCTGGACACACTGATACGAAAAAAAGTCCCCTCGTATCTGGTAAATGTAATTTCTAGCTACCTTAAAGCACGAACAGTTGTCAACGGCCAGGTCAGCTTCCAAATGACAGCCGGGGTCCCGCAGGGGTCTATACTTGGCCCACTTCTCTGGAATTTGGCTTACGACGACGTCCTCCGTCTGACAGGCCTGCCCAATGGAGTGGACACAGTAGCCTATGCCGACGACCTGGCAATAGTCGTGCAGGCTAAAACTGCCGACGAACTTGAACTAAATATGAATAAAGCTGTTTACCTAACGTCAGAGTGGATGAGCGCAGCGGGACTCAGACTTGCCCCTGAAAAGAGCGAAGCAATACTCCTCACAGGGAGAAAAAGGATCCGTCCGCTCACTATACAGCTTGACGGCGAGGATATTAAAATTGTAAAAGAAGTCCGCTATCTCGGGGTCACACTGGATACTGCGATGAATGGCCTCAGCCACATAAAAAAGGCAACGACAAAAGCAGCCAAGGCAGTGTGTGCTATAGCCAAGATTCTGCCGAACATCCATGGCCCCCGGGCCCGCACAAGGGCACTGCTAATGACGGTCGCGGAATCAATTGCTTTATTTGGAGCGCCAGTATGGGTGAGAGCAGCTCTCAAGACGAAGAAAGCGAAACAGATTCTACGGAGGACCCAGAGGGTGGCAGCCCTGAGGGTAATCCAGGGGTACCGCACAGTCAGCACAAATGCTGCTCTGGTGCTGGCAGGGTCGATCCCCTGGGATCTTAAGGCACTCGAAAGGAAGCGACTATGGGAATTAGGTTCCCCTACCCAAACGGAAAAAGACCGTGAGAGAAACAACACAATTAAGACATGGCAGGAGGAGTGGGACGCCATCCCCCCCGGGGGTCCTGGAGGATCCCTGCGCGTACTGCTGCCAGATATCAAGGCATGGATAGAGAGGCCTGGGGGAGACCTCACCTATCACCTCACCCAAATCCTCACAGGACACGGAAACTTCAACTCGTATTTGTCCCGAATTGGAAAGGCTTTGTCGCCGATATGCGTATTTTGCCAAGAGGCACATGAGGACACTCCAGGTCACACACTGCTACAGTGCTCGGCCTGGGAGGCTGCGCGGTTAAGGGCAAGCAGACTCGTCCGAGTGAAATGGGCCAGGGAGGGAGACCCACACCACGAGGTCAGCGACCCACCTCGGTCCAGCTTAATAAAGTAATATGTACGTGAACTGTACACACTCTGACCAGAGGACTTAGTCTATTGAACTTAGACTAGCCGAGTACGTAAGGAATGAAAACACGATCGCCTGCTGTCACCTGTAGAGTGGCTTGCTGACTCTCCGCGTCAGCTGTATTTATTGCCTCTCAGATTGTTCTCGAATGTGGTAGAATCTATTCGGTCCGAGTAGACGCTTCTATCGAGTCCTCTAGACGTTTCTCGTACCTACTCGTACCTACTCTTTCCACTGCACGTCCGCCAGCACGTGGCGCCGAGCCGACAGCCATGTGTCTACCTAAACATGCCTAGACACAACAGTGTAGCGTAGTGCCGACAGTCGTGTCTACCTGAATATGCCTAGACACAACAGTCCCCCACGCTAACTATGAAATATGTAATATTGTATGTATGCTTAGAGCTACGTACGACGACGGCTTTGTCCGGCCATCTCTCGATAATTGATCCTTGTTCTGAGTCGCAGAACTATAAGCTCTTGTAGGGGTATTGACGTAATCGGCTCCACTGGCGTAGCTGGCTTCGTAGAAAATTCCTGCTCCACATTTTAAAATTATGTCGGTGCTGGAGAAGACTTCGGCGTAGCGATAAAGGATGGTCTCGCTACGGCAACGCCTGAATGCTTTGGCAGTTCGCCGCCGTGGTCGACCGTACCATCGAAGTGCATGTGCAGTGTATGGCACGTTTCCTTATCCACGTTCGTCGTTTGAACTTGATCGAAATGTCTCTTTACCGTGTCGAGCTTGGTTGACTGCACTAGCATGTGCCTTCTTCCAAGTATCTGTACGACACTGGACACACACCACTTGTCTTTTTTTCTGTAGTCTCGGACTGCCACAGACTCCCCCACGCTGAATCGAGAGACCATCTCAGCTGGCTTCGCTGGTACCTGTCGCTTCTCTTTCAGCTGGGATATGCGAATTTGTCGGCCGAGGAATATGGATGCACGGGTACTTCCTGTAGCTTTCGAATGCTGATTCTCGAAACGCTGAAGTGTATTGAACATTCCGGGTTTCTTTTCCGATGATCCAACTTTTGTAAGGTATTTCATCTCTATTGTCTGTAGCTCCTTCTTACCGTTCTCGGCGAGTGCGTAAGGTATTTTCCTGGGCTTGTACACTGGCTTCGGCTGGTCCTTGAATTGGACTGTAAGTGCGTGTACTGCCGGTAGTGTGCCAATGCCTGGCGCCGTGAGCTTGGGGTATGCAGAAAGTATATCACTAGCTTCGCTTTCTACTCGATGAACTTCGAGGTGCCCCCATCTCAGCGCCTTCATCCAATCGCGACCGAATAACATTGGAAATTGGGGATCGTTGACCAGGTACAGCCGCAATAATTTTGTAATGTTGCGGTACTTCACGTGAACTTCCACGAAAGAGTGTGGTTTCACTTCACTGCCATTCGCCACTTTTAACGTAATGTCTGGCTCATGGTGTATGAATTTTGGCAAAACAGCCGAGAAACGTGAAAGAGGCATCACAGTGGCTCCACAGCCGCTGTCCACTTCCATTGTAGCATTGGTACCCTCGATCGCGACTGTTACGAGTAACGGGTCGATATCGGGTCTCACTGTTCGAATTGTATGTACTGGCTTTACAAAGTTCATACCTGAAGTCTTTTTTAAGGCTGGTTGAACTTGTACGGCGAATGCTCCGTTCTTCTTATTCTTGAATTTGTTGGCTGAACTAGCACCGGGCTGTCTTTGCTGACAGACGATCTTAAGATGTCCGATCTTCCCGCATGAATTGCACGTAGACTTAATATGCGGACACTTGTCAGCCTTGTGGTCAGGCTTCCCACAACGATAGCAGTGGCCTGGCATCAGGCCCTGTCTAGAGCGAGCCGGAGCTGTACTGTCCTTACTGCCTGAACCCGTCGGTTGCTTCTTCCAAGGCAGCTTGGCTTCCCGCTGCTGTGTACCAGCAACTACCTTGTTGATCGTTAACCGTTCTTTGCGCACAAACACTGACTCTGCTTCTTTGACTGCGTCGTCTAGTGTTTTGAAAGTATCTGCCTTATGCAAAACTTGATCCTTTACATGGTCGTCCCTGACACCACTGATGAATTGTACTAGCAGTACTGTCGTCAGGAATTCCATTGGCCATTCGCATTCTTCCGCGTTTCTTCGTAACCTGCGCGCGAAGTCTTGAATCTGTTCACCTTCTTCTTGTTTTAGGGCTTGGCATTCAACTCTTTTTACCCATTTTGACGTACCTCTTGTGTAGATAAAATCCAAGGCCGCCAGAAGTTCTTCGTATGTCTTCTTTGATGGCTCCTCTGGAAATATCTGGTCCCGCAGCTTCTGGTACACTGTGGACGAGAGGTGGTTTAGCAAACCTAAAGCACGCTTGCTCTCGGGGTACTCGTTAAGCTCGATAAATTCACGGAAGCGACACCGATATGTAGACCACGGCATCTCTTCTTCCATGAATCTCTCGAACTGTGGCAGTGCTCGGTTTTCCCTGATGCTTCCGTCTCGTTCCATCGTGGAATTCTTCTGAGCGCTGTAGCTGCCGACTGAAGTAATGGAAGTAGCGAAGTTACCGAATGAAGTAGTAGTAGAAGTTGTATTAGTAGCAGGCACGTCCTTCAGACGTA